>JAMBLF010000002.1:6685775-8022931 GCA_030578115.1 Leucoptera coffeella
ATGCTAAGCTAATCAAGTACCTAACATGTTCCACGCGTTAATTATGTAAAAAAGTGAACGCATAATATTACAATTGTATGTGAACTCGCCCTAATATCAGTGGCGGCGGCAGCGGCGGGCGGCTTTTCACAAAGAATGGACGGCACCTTCAAGGTATTGGGGGTGGAGCCTATAGCTTTGAGCGGCTTTCCTGAAAGCGTTTGACTTCGCCGCCTACCTATACTGAGTTACTCATAGTGATGGGTCGGAATTTTGTTGCGATCAGCTGATCGTGAATGTTACTCATTTTCAGATAGCTGTAAAAAAGGCAATTTCAGTCCGATCCCACTGAAACTTGGTATTTAGACTAATTAGGTGATGCTTTATACGACCCTGAAGTATTGCTACACTCTTCTGTTACACCCTGTATATGTATATACACACACACACACATATACATAATTATTAATAACTATATATAATGCATTACGACCGTGACCGAATTCTGGGTAGTCAGAGGTTACGTATGCATTTGTGATGGTCGAAATCATAAATATACATTTGGGATGCTCTTTGGCAACTTGAATTTGAGTTTTTGGCGAACTGCAGAATAGGTTATACCGGTACCGGACAGATATACGGAAAAAACGGCAGTTGGTTAGATTTTGATTTTTTACGACTCAGACTCATCTCTCTCAAGAAGGGTAGACCGCGGAGCAATTTTTTAGAGACAAATTGCTATCGAAATCCGAGTTCGGTCACTAGGCTCTCATAACGGAGTTGGAGGTCGCACCAAAAAAACATATTTATTATACATATCCCTGCTGCCCAAAATTTTGCTCAGTAGTCTGTAGGTATTTGTTTGCCTCGTCAAACTTTACGCATAAATCGAAGAATGTTCTTTTTCAGCTCAAAACCATACGAAAATACAAGCGCAGTACTAGGGTCACAGACTCCTACAGGAGGTCGGGTTAGGGTACTCACTCAAGTACGTTCCAATACACTATTTCTTATTGTTTCTATAAAATTACAATTATTTACCACAAGTGATTAATTATTTAAATATTGATTACTTATATATATTTATGACTACAATGTTTTTAATATATATTAATAAATAATAAGTTGTTGAATAATCTGATTATAATCTATTAATGTTTGTTTCGTTTACAAATTGATACGCGGAACGTACGTAATGCGATCCGCCATGACAGTAAAGTTTGTTATGATTTTGTTATATCAAGTTTGATGTGATTTATTTCAGTGTTTTTGAAACTATCGTAGTGTGGAACCTGTTTATATCGCAAACATAAATAACATTACATAAAATATCCCCTATTATCCCGCCGCATTGCTTTGTGAATCGATATTTATAGAAAAATGCTTCATGCATAAGAATTTACAAATGAAACAACAACAATTTATCTGCAAGAAATCTAATTCATCATACTGATTTGATATTGACTTATATTAGCTTTGATTATAACTTATTTTAGATAAAAAACATACTTGGCCACTACTAAAACAGAAAGGTAACCTCAAAAGTATTTATCCCAGAGATAAACTAGGGGCTGCAATTGTTTTAGACGGACTTGTTTCTATAACAAAACATCGACTTTGTTTTGGAATAAGGTGGTAGGTATCTGTGAGAACATAGTAAACTAACTTGACGCATACTGTTTAGAAATGATATCAAATGTATTCATAGTATTTACAACAAACCGCTATAAAGAATGATTTGATATGTTATAATATCAAGTACTAAATGTTATGTAAATCTACTAAGTTCGATAACAAATAAAAACTAAAAGAAATTCTAGATTCCCAAACAGATTTCTCTTGAGTCTAACAAACCACTTTTACACAACCAATTATTAGTTTATGTTTTATATTTTAAAACGTAAAAGTAGCTATTATAGCATTCTTATATCCAAGGCTGTATTGCTTATACTGTAGTATATTATCTGTGTCCAAGGTATTGTTTTTAATTATTACGATTAATTATGCTAAATACGCAATAGGCATAGTTTACGCGAGAGCATGGAGTGAAACGGCGCGCACGGCGCGGCGCAGCGCCGCCGGGAGCCACGCAAGTCGCTCTTTGCTCTATTACGGACACTAATAAAATTAAATAATAGGTATCTTTGAGAATACACTGAAAATAACTTCTTCTTCATCCATGTAATAACTTTTATATATAATTATTTACATACATAATGTCGTAAAATACGGTATAATGTGTATAGGTGCTTTAGGTGGTTAATTGTTATTGTTATAAAATATTATTTATTAAATTAAAACACTAATTTTTATTATCTGGTAGTCCTGTGGTTCAAAGCTGAGTTTAAACCTTTATAATTTTCTGTGACGCAAAAAGCTTTAGATAAGCGGCACAGAAGTGCACATATTTGACGCGAGCGCGCTGTGCGCCGCCGCCGCTGCCGTGGCAAAGGGGCGCGGCGGCAGACACAAATCGCTCTCTGCTCTAAAGGCTGGTTAACTCTTTGATTAGTACGAGTGTAAGTGTGTGGTGCGATTAGTGTCCAATAAACTTTGAGTGCAGGTGATTTAAGGATATTAAAATAAGGATTTAAAGTTGTAAGGGCATTCATGTTTTATATACTCCTTTATAAGTTATATATTCGTTCCACTTTGCCATTTTGTATAACAACAAGCGTGCACGCTTTCTAAACTCTGACCAGACCAGACGTGTTTAGTGGCAGGCACGCTATAAATGAGGGGGCAGTGACGGCACGCTGGACGAGGTTACTCGCCAAAAAATAGAACTTACTTCCATACACAGGAAATAACTTGCACTTATCAGTAGCTGTCTATACCTAGTCTCTAATCAAAGTGTAAAGCAAACTTAATTCGAGCATTTATAAAATTAAATAAAAGGTACCTATTATTACAAACAATATTTTAGTGCAGTAACTATTAATAATAATGTAATAATGTACTAATGTACATATAAACAGGGGCCTTGGTCTACTAATGCAGTTTAGGCACTATATTAGTTCATTAGTGATACAATAGTACTTCAGAAGCAATAATTTGACACTTTTGGTATCCTACCAACAACTTTACGCCACTGAAGCGCTATCGAACTACGTCTGAAGTACTAATGCATCTAAAGTACATAATGAGCTAGTCCACTAATCAATTGGGCCTCAATATCAGTTCAATCAAGTTATTTTTGGTATTTCACTATTGTTTTGACAGCTTTATCTATGCCCAACCGTAAGCGAGTAGTAGTTTAAAGCTACGTCCACACCGTGTCTTTTCATTTTCAACGTGTTAAATTTTGATGCATTGATTAATTGAATATGAAAAATATGAATGAATATGATGCCAACATAATCATTTTGATTCTAACAGTCTTAAAAACATGAGCAAGCATTTTACTTGTTGGAATATGATTGACTTCGATACTTTGTTAATTTTTATCCGTGTGTCGGAAAAAAAATTTAATCGAGTTTTGAAAGTGGTTGATAATTACAAAGCAGTCGATCACAGCTACATCAAGCAATACCTATTGAAATAGACATCATATTATTTAAATATTTTTGAATTATTTTATTTTTATGAAGCTTATTATTTTAAACCCAAAGTTAAAGAAAACTGAAATAATCTGTAAAACTTTTTGATGTTGATCGGTTTGAGGGACATAAACTTACCAGACGCGGGAAACATATTTTGCAGCGCGCGCTATACTTGATGAACAAAAGAGGCAGTATGGTTATAGCTTAATAGTTTCAATGTACAACAAACAACTTATTACTAATTAGATGTAGTCCATAGACAATTATGACTTTTCAATTATGACTATTGAGTCACTATCGAGGTGTTGTACCTTTGATGGATCAAAAATTAAGCAGACAACCAGTTTTACAGTAGTGTCGCAGTAGCAACGCAGTTATATCGGCGTCATAGTTAATTAGTAGACTAAGGCCCCATAGATCCCCCGCAATAGTAAATAGTTTTCAGTTACTGTATTGATAGATGCGATTAAGTGTTATGCATTTTGTCATGATTATGTAAGTTTGTTCTCGGCGTACTCAAAAAGCACACACACGCTAGTATGGTATTCTTATATTTGTGCTTCGGATATATTTCTTGATAAAGCGTACCTACCTACTTTATTGTTTGATTATTAGCGCTTAGATAATGTAATTGGCAGCTATTCTTGTATGTTTTGGACACTAGCACTAGATGTAAGTACATACATAGGTATTAAAATTTACTGACACACATCGCGCACAATTTCATTCTCAATTCTTTTACTTGTAGCATGAAATTTGATACCATAAAAGCAGATATTTAATGTTTCTTTTTAAAAGTATAAAAAATATTAATAACTTTCATCAATCATAGCCTAAACTAGTTCACTGCTGGACGTAGACCTTCCCAAGGGTACGCCACAAGATACGATCATTCGTGGCCCTCATTCAGCCACTACCAACGACCTTCTTGAACTCATCGGTACATCTGGCAGGGGAGCGTCCTACACTACGTTTGCAGAGGCGCTGCCTCAACTCGAGAACCGCTTTACTCCAACGGTCATCGATTTTACGACAGACGTAACCGGCCAACTGCCACATCAGCTTACGATATAGTAGAGGATATATATCACTTTCGTTTTCTGCCGGATAATCTCTTTGCGGACTCTATCCCTTAACGAGGTACCCAGCTTTGAACGCTTCATTGCTCGCCGAACGTCATGTAGTCAGTGAGCTAGCGCGACTGTTATGTAACTTTATGTATCATAATCACTTCTTTTACACCCTACATTATTTCATTCATAATTATTTCATTATAAAATAAATATCTAGCAACAGCCAAAACTATCAACAACAAAGCATCCAAATAAATTATGACTACATTCAAAACACTGGAAAACAGCATGTCTGTTGCATGAGATTTTTTACATGAATCTGAATAGTTTTTCATTGCTGATTTCAAAAATATGTGCCGTTTTTATGTAGCAGCTCTAGTTTTGGAGTTACGAAGTGACAGGTTTTTTCAGTGAAAATGAATATAGTTAAAGTTTAAAAAATGTATGAAATATCTTTATACTGAATAAAATTCCCTTTTTTTGGATTTTCTAGATTGAGAAGTATTATGGATACTATTTTGAATGCTCCAACAATAATCAGCCATCATATGTTCATTCCAGTACCCCTGATACCTCTCCTCCATAGTGCGAATATCCTGGTGAAAGCGCTCTCCTTGTTCTTCGCTTAGGTCACCGATATTTTCAGGAAAATAGTGTAGATGGCTGTGAAGGTAGTGAAGCTTAATACTCATGTTGCATCCAAGCCGCTCGAAGTGTCTCAGCAAATGTTCAACGTGCTGAATGTAGCCGTCACACTTCCTATTGCCCAAAAAATTCCTTCATTCGTTTCTCTGGTCAACAAATGTCTTTCTTTCAATCAGGAAGCTAAAATTTCTAATGCCGTTTTAGACAGTCCAAGGTTCCTGATCAAGTCATTTAGATCATCTTGATTTAGTGGTCAGGGACTATCGTAGCAATCAAAATCACTGTCACTACGACTGCTGGCATTTTCGGTTTGTCCGCTGCACTGGCCTGGATTTTCTGAAGATGTACATGGCTGCTGTGGTGTTGATGTGTCACTAATACTCAATACTGGTCTTATGGCAAATTTTAAGTTTGGATATATCCACTTAGAGCAATTTTTATGGTTTATTCCTATGATTTTCGTTACACAGAAATAACGGTAGTCATGATGGTTCACGCCAAATCATAGGAACTTTGGATTTAAAAGTGGGTCTTTTTTGTTTGCCCACAGTCGCAAAAATTCAACACAACTTTTACATGCCAAACTTGGTACCCAAGATTTAGCGTTTGACGGCAACGGAAACCCAAAGTAGTCGAAGTATGCCTTTTTCACAAAGGCCGACATATTTAAACAATTTTATTTGAACATATATTCTCCACAAATAACACAAAAACAATCAGGATTATTTAAACACGTCCTTCTTGAGGAAGACATGATGAAATTAATAAAGAAACTAGTTAAGTTACACCACTATTGATAGAAACTATCGACTACTTATGTAAATTCAAGACGGTACCTGTATCTCACTAACTAGAGCTGCTACAAAAAATCTGAGGATAGATTTGAAATCAGCACACCCAAATTAGTAAACAACAGTAGAAAAACTTCATGCAACATAAAAAAAAGTTTGATTTTGTTGTCCTGTGAAATCATTAGTTATTATAAAAATAGGGTCTATAACTGCTACTAATAACCAGGTTAAAATATTGCCAGTTATGTTTCAATGTTCAATTTCACCTGTATATAACATACATACGCGTTCACGGCGACTAACCCTTGCGGGGTAGTCAAAGGTTCAGGCATCCATCTCCGCAATTGCGAAGGTAGTAATTCTATGGCCACCTCGAACCCAAGTGTTAACCAGATAATCAGAACTCGATGTGACACGTGGTAAGCCATGTCGCCTTTTACAAGCACTAACTATTATCTGTTCGGGGAACAAGTAGGTTTCCTCACGATGTTTTCCCTCACGTGTATTTTGGGTATATGATGTATTTTTATTACAAAAATGTACATAGAAATTCATTTAACTCCATTTCCATTCCATTGGTACATGGTCAAGCGGGATTTGAACCCTCGATACAGAGTCAAGCCCCAAAGACACGAGCTACGTCGAATTTATATACCTTCAAAAAATACGGTATAATGTGTGTATGTAATTGTTACTGATGTAAAATATTGTTGTTTAAATTAGAACACTTATTTTCGTTGTCTGGGCAGTCCTTAAGCGTTTATTTGTTATCGAACTTAGTGAATTTACACAATGATTAATAACTAACGGGACTTACCGCGTAAGTTTTTGTATAATAAAGTTAAAACGTCGGGTTAATAAAGGTAACTTCATTATATAAAAACTTACGCGATAAGTCCCGTTAGTTATGACCTCTTGACACAATATTTTGTACTGCATATAAAATAATTCTTTAGGTATATCGGTATGTTGTAAAGGAAAACATTGATATTATTCCTGAACATTTCTGTAGCATTATCAAAAGCCGTGAGTATACGTGAATTTATTTTCTAATAATTACATTATTATTTCTACGTTTGCATGTTATTTACTATGTGTGACCGGTAGGGTTATTATGTATCTTGCGATCAGTAAGCAAACGACGAAAATTGTGCGATTTTCGCTGTCAAACACGACTTTCGTATTATGTATCATCGAATAGCATTTGCAACAGCAATCGAAACAGTGCTGCCAACAACACCACAACAACACAGCAATTAAAGAACGAACGAAAACGAAGAAAATGTATGAAAGCAATAGAGATCCCGCCACATAAGGTGGCAGTAGCCAAACTTGGAACTAAATTTGACGTTACCGCCATTGCGTGTTATTTTGTATGAAAGGTAAATTTAGTATTACCAGCGTTGTGTTTTTTGCCCACTCTTTGTAATTTTTATGTTTGTTAAGGGTGATTATAATAAATTGATTTCCGGAGTTTCTTGTTAGTTCTTCTCCAAGCTAGGGTCTCCGCTGATCTAACCTCGGTAAAAAATATGTAAAGACAATGCTCAGTGCCATGTTTGAAATAATAGTTTTAAGAGATTCGCGATTTATACTCATGATATAAGATATAAGGGTGTGTATAAGATTGATTGCAGCTGTGGGAAATCCTACGTCGAACACACTAAACGGTCTATTGCGGACAGAGTGAAGGAACACATAATATATGTAATATATAATAAGAAGGATAAGTCCCGTTAATTATTAATCATGTTTGAAATAGTTTAATAAACATATTTTGACTTTGATATATTAATTTGTTTTATTTGAGTTTATAGCTCTGCAACCAAAGACCGTTACAAATGAAACCTATAATGTATCGAGCCGTATGGCACAGTGAGTGCTAGTTTTGGCGTGTTTACTGGTAACACTGAATTACGCGACTGTGGCGACGCCTCCAACTGCCACCTTATGTGGCGGGATCTCTATCTTGAAAATAGAGTACCCGCCACATAAGGTGGCAGTAGCCAAACTTGGAACTAAATTTGACGTTTCCGCCATTGCGTGTTATTTTGTATGAAAGGTAAATTTAGTATTACCAGCGTTGTGTTTTTTGCCCACTCTTTGTAATTTTTATGTTTGTTAAGGGTGATTATAATAAATTGATTTCTGGAGTTTCTTGTTAGTTCTTCTCCAAGGGTCTCCGCTGAACTTCTTCTTCTCAATCGTTACGCTCTTATCAGAGCGGTCGTGGTCTTCATGACGTGGCATCTTGAGCAGCCGAAATGGTTGGTGAACTAACCTCGGTAAAAATATGTAAAGACAATGCTCAGTGCCATGTTTGAAATAGTTTTTTTACATACATACATACACATCACGCCTGATTCCCTGTAGAGGGGTAGGCAGAGATCACGGATCCCCATTTGTCCCGATCCTGACAGACCACTTTCGCTTCATTGACATTCATACATTCTCTAATACACTCTCGGCGGTTATAGGTACTCCTAACGTCACCTTTTTTTAATATAGCGTCTATCTGACTGTTACATACATGTCTTATTAGGCCGGCCCCTACGTAACCGCCCTTCCACTTCACTCATATATATTCCTTTTGTCAATATATAGTTTTTTTAATTTGTACTTAGATCATAAAATAACTTTCAAAGAGAGCTTATGATAGGGCCTATTTTGAATAAAAATATTGTGACTTTTGACTTTGGTATATTAATTTGTTTTATTTGAGTTTATAGCTCTGCAACCAAAGATCGTTACAAATGAAACCTCAATATAATGTATCGAGCCGTATGGCACAGTGAGTGCTAGTTTTGGCGTGTTTACTGGCAACACTGGATTACGCGACTGTGGCGACGCCTCCAACTGCCACCTTATGTGGCGGGTACTCTAATAATTGGTATTATGTAAGCAGTTTTGACAGCAATCACGAGCGAAAATTTTGCAAACTCAAATGTCAAACAGCGATCAGTAACAAGGTGGTTGCTTTCAGATTGTTAGAAAGTTTTGCAACTTTAAACAAGCTAAAAAAGTAGTTTAGGCAGTCGCACTAGTAAATTATAAGTGTGGAGAGTGAGGAGATAGTAGAGGGAAACACAACGCAGGCGAATATCGGCGAAAGCGCGAGCAAAACTGCGTAACAATTGAGAAGACGAAAACTCCTAATTCTCTGCCTGACGAGGAGTTTCTTCAGCCTTTCGATGATTTAAGGCCCTTAATGTCCATAACAAAGTCATTGCACAAGTTTGAGCTTTGAACGCAAGGTAAGGTAACTTATATTCAAATATAAATTTCCATCATTTGGTTGTCATAATTTTATATACTAAAACATAATTTTCTTTACAGATTTTCGCGGCTTTTGCATTTATTTGCTACTGCTTCAGACCACAAATCTATTGGGATGAGCTACAGATAACATTTGGGCCAGCCCAGTGTCCCAAACTCTGTGCGTGAAGTTACAGCTGCACTTAACAATAACAATATATTCAGGAAATATTATAGTTTCCTCAGGGTCAATCAGACTGGATGTATATAGTTTGAAGGTCAGTATTATATAATAATTTAATAGATTTATATTATTTTTATTACATAGAGAGAGGAAAGTGTGAGGGAGATATTGAACGTAGAGTGTGTGCAGGCAATAAGATTAATGGGGCCATGTATAGTGTTATGGGTAGCCAGTTGATTTCTTAATCGGCACGTATGGCTATTCATAGGGCTGTGCTGGTTCCAACATTGACTTATGGGTATGGCAAAAGAAGCATGAATGCGGGCCTAATAAGACATAACAGTCAGATAGACGCTTATATTGAAAAAAGGTGACGTTAGGAGTATCTACAACCGCCGAGTGTGTATGAGAAGATGTATGAGAGTCAATGAAGCGAAAGTGGTCTGTCAGGATTGGGACAAATGGGGATCTGTGATCTCTGCCTACCCTTCAACAGGGAATCAGGCGTGATGTGTATGTATGTACATAGAGAGAAACGGGCTTAACATGTCTATGTATTATAATTTGACTGTTACCCTTTACACTACACAATATTTGTGTGTATCACTTCCATCATTTAAGATATTAATAACTATGAGGCTGTGAGCAGACTGATGTCTAGTTAGTTGATTCAGAATGAAACAGAAGACTGGCTATTCATAATGATGTTCTATTTCCTACACTTATGTATGGTAGTGAGTGTATGGTTTGGCAGAAGTGTCATGAATGAAGAATAATAGTTAGAGATGATCTCCCTCAGAAAAATGTATTATGCAAGATTGTGTGATAGCTTAGAATGGATTCATGAACGCTTTGTCAATGATAGTGTGATTCATGAATACTGTGGTATGGGAGAATAATAATATGTAATTACAAACATAGAGAAAGGTATGTTATGAGGTTTGGGCATATGGAGCAGATAGATGAGAAGAGGGTTACGAAAGGGATTGATAATTTATAGAGCTAAAGTGGAAGGTAGAGGAGGACAAGTTAAGCTGCGTAGAACATATACTGATCAAATTAGAAACATTCTTGTCAAGGTGGGTGTACGCAGCGTGAAGAATAAAAGAGTCTATCCCGTTAGGGACGTAGAGCCATGAATATATGTATCCATATTAATATTTCATCTCATATGTGCAACCAGTGGGCATGTCTGTATGTATGTCATACAAGTCTGTTAAGATGAATGTATGTCGAGAAGGCAAAAGTAGCGTTGAGATAGAAAGTAATTAGGTTTTTCCCCGGAAGGATAGATATTGTGGGTATATTTGTAATCTCATTGTAAATATTTTTTTTATTTTCAGATCAAGTGAATCATTTAGAATGTGGATGAAGTTGTGCGCCCTGATCATTGAAATTGTGTAGATGGCAAAAGGAAGAAATAAAAAATCTTATAGAAAGTTCAAATATGTAGTTTTAATTTTTAAATTTAGTTTAAAATTTCCATCTATACATTAAGTTGACTTGGCTTGGATGCGAGCTGGTTCAGCAGTGGTCATGGTAGCATTGGCAGGTTTTTCTTTAGCTGCCACTCTCTTTTGCTCCATGTTAATCAATGATTTCAACACACAAGAAGCCTCCACCTAGTAAATATAAACAATGCATAAATTAATAAACACAATAACAACGTTAAATCATACACAATTATGGAAACAAATAAAAATTCATATGACATTAAATTGTACCTTTTTTCTACCAGAAATCAAACTCCAAATATACTAGTTTATTAGCACCCAGAAGTCATAAGTTATTCAATTTGCTAGATTTTAATGTTTTTTAACGCCTAACCTTCTAAATACATATTATGTTATGATGAAAACAACAATATTTGTAGTACATGCATATATTCACACCTCCTATGTCCCTAAGGGGACAAGCAGAGACTATTGATCACCAACTCAAATGATCCTGACTAATCACATACATACATACACATCACACTCAATTCCCTGTAGAGGAGTAGTCAGAGATCACAGATACCCACCCTGACATACCATTTTTGCTTCATTATACACTTATATACTCTCAGTGGTTATATATACTTCTAACATCACTTTCAATATGGAGTCTGTCTAACTGTCATTTGTCCCATTGGGTAATCACCCTTCCAATTCACACACATATATTCAATTCTTCAATTTCAAATCTTTTGTCAATCTACTATCCTTTATCCTCATAACATATATAAACGATTGAAGCATGCCCTTTTAAATCTTAGCCTCTACATCTATTTTTAATTCTGTCATTCAATATCACTCCTAACATGCTTATTTGTGTGACCTATGGGTATGGTTTAGCGTGCATATGCCCGTGGAAGTGCAATGATGACTATGACAAGAGTAATGTAGGGTAAAGAATAAAGGTGTATGATGTAGATCTAGTAAGAGTTATTTTCCATGATTGGTATCAATGGGAATTCATGATATCTGTTTTACCGTGTGTAGCGAGAATGAGTAAAGTGTATTTTAGTAAGTAAGTTACTCAGATGGTCCAAGTAACTGTGGTATAGTTGTTATTGTTATTATGTGTCATAAGTTTTTACACTAAAATATATTATTCAAGAAGACAATACCTGCATTTTCAAAGTGATATGGCTGGCTCTCCTCTTCTTGCTCTTGATATGGCCTGGCATATCGAAGTTTTCAGCCTGAAAAAACATAAACTTTTAGTGCTCAAGTAATAAATTACATATTTCCACATTTATGTTCATTTCACTATTGATTTTAGTGTAAAATACTTACCATTATTTCAAATTATGCCTTATACGCCAGCTCTTGACTTTCCACGTGTACAGTTGTGGTACAATGTATCAAATATTTCAAGTTAAAAATTTCTAACCTATTGAACATTTTCAAACATAAACAATAACAAACTTGCTAGTTCCACCGACTGCTACTTGATTGCTAGGGCGCTAGTTTCTACGTGTCAATTTGAATGAATGATTTTGGTTATGTTGGTATGGTTTTGGATAGCAGTAAGAACGCGACCAGCGAGCGAACACCTTACATAATACCAATTTGTATGAACGAATAGCAATCGATCGCGCGATCACTTTGCGATCACTGCTGATTGCAAATTTTTACATAATAACCCTACGGGTCGTTTTACGATATTTATTATCGTTTCACGATTTGATTTTCTTATATCTCTGAGTACTTATATCTGGTGCTAGTGTCTAAACATACAAGAATAGCTGACTTTTATTAGTATCAGACAGTATCTGGGAGCTAATAATCATCTTACTACTTTCATTTTAAATTCTCCAGTCTATTGTCATGGGGTCCCATCCCATACTATTTTTTTCGACCAAAACTTGAAGCATCAATAGGTGGCGCTATAAGTCATCAAAGCCAGATAAAAAAATAATTATTGAAAAATTTTGCGATTTTTAGATCATAATATGTCATAATATGAATTTATTTACTTACTAGTGAGTAATGGACACAGCGGATATCAATTTTATAAGTAATAAAGAAAGTAAAACTTATTTAATCCTGCTAGATAGTCTCATCTAGTCAATACTTGTAGAAGCAACATTTCAGGCACGTTTTCTATTCGAAAGCAGATGTCGCTGTGTATAAACAGACATATACATACATAGTGTGTGTGTGTTGGCGGTTAGTATAACTACCTATAAATAAATGTATTCAGTCAATTAACTCATTCGGAGCCAACGACACGCAACGACACCTCGAAAAGTACATGAAAAAATTTAATAAGAATTTGTGTACATGGTCTTTACCACACGAATAACCATATATTCACGTGGTTTCTACTTTGAAATAAGTTATGTTTATACTAAAAACGAACCCCTTGTGGGATGCCAAGAACACGCGACGCGTGTCCACTTTGAGTATGCGACCAGAGGTTCTAAAAGTTTGTTTAACTTTCCATTAAACTCACTACGTTAGCTTGTTTATTATAATATTAGTACTTACACAATAATATGTTTCTGAGTGATTTTAGTCGATAGATGAGTAAATAATTTATATACTATACAAACAAAAAAAATATTATAAGTTTAATAATATATAAGTAAGTTTGAGAATCACATCATATTTAATTTACCTATTTACCTAAATATCCATATTCCGCCATAATTCCTAGTTTAAAATCACTATACAGTTGCCACAACCTTATCTCTTTCGTTGCACAAACAGAACTAAGGAAATAAACTACCACAATGTATTATTAACGTATTTAGAAACATTAAACTTGCCGCAGAGCCAGTGGACACGCGTGGCGTGTCCATTTTTTCTTAGTCGCAGAGCCGCGGACACGCCTCGCGTGTTCATGACTGTTTGTATGGCGGCTCCGCTAGTAAGACGCTGAAAAATGGCGCGGCGTCGAATGAGTTAAAATAAATCTATAAATAAATGTGATTGACAATTAGATAACTAGTTTCAATACATAATATATATTGTTATTACGTATTATGAATACTTGTTTATTTACTTAAGTATAGGTTTTTATAGTTTGTTAGCTCAAACTAAGCACTTCTTGATTACGCGCCGTAAATTGTAGACACTTATGTCAAGAAATGCGTATCGTTTCCATATGATACAACATTTACAACGTATAAACTGATATTACTTACTTACTTACTTACCCAAATCCAGATGGTAATCAATCCAACACGAAATAAATTCAAGCTTTCCAGTGTTTGTAATGATGCTAGTACAGATTACATTATGTATGTATGTAGGTATGCAACTAACTAACCAATTATTTACTGACTCCGAAAGGTTAACGAATTTGTAAAACTATGTATTTAGATTATAATGCTTTTGAAATAAAATATGTTCTTCACCGAAAGATCGGCTGTAGTCATTTTTCATATGCGTAAGTATTATGATTACCTAGATTAATTCAGTTCATTCACGATAAAATTATATATTCTACAATACTTGTTACCAAATTGTAGATATACCTAGTAGGTAGTCATACAGTTAATTAGTTACATTTATCTACACTACATACATCGTAACAAAATTGAGCTCGTGAATGGAAGTGTAAGCTCGTTGCAATGCATAAAATATAATTTAATTTTGCCCCAACACTGTTTGATTTTGTGACTAATAATAATATAATGTTATTATTTACATAATTATGATTTCAAAAACATTTAAAATACAAACGGAATACAAGGTCACCGACTTTTATAGGCAGCCAGTCGTACGAAAAATGTAAAAGTTTCGATTCCCATACAGATTTCTTTTGATCCTGATAAACTTCTATTATACGGCCAATAATTAGTTTATGTGTTAGGTATGTAATGTCAATGTTTTTTGTTAAATATTGGGTAGGTATTTGAATCGCGCTTATGAAAAATTATGATGTGTAGTTGTGATCATAAATATAGGATTCTACGTAGGGTTATTATGTAAAAATTTGCAATCAGCAGTGATCGCAAAGTGATCGCGCGATCGATTGCTATTCGTTCATACAAATTGGTATTATGTAAGGTGTTCGCTCGCTGGTCGCGTTCTTACTGCTATCCAAAACCATACCAACATAACCAAAATCATTCATTCAAATTGACACGTAGAAACTAGCGCCCTAGCAATCAAGTAGCAATCGGTGGAACTAGCAAGTTTGTTATTGTTTATGTTTGAAAATGTTCAATAGGTTAGAAATTTTTAACTTGAAATATTTGATACATTGTACCACAACTGTACACGTGGAAAGTCAAGAGCTAGCGTATAAGGCATAATTTGAAATAATGGTAAGTAATTTACACTAAAATCAATAGTGAAATGAACATAAATGTGGAAATATGTAATTTATTACTTGAGCACTAAAAGTTTATGTTTTTTCAGGCTGAAAACTTCGATATGCCAGGCCATATCAAGAGCAAGAAGAGGAGAGCTAGCCATATCACTTTGAAAATGCAGGTATTGTCTTCTTGAATAATATATTTTAGTGTAAAAACTTATAACACATAATAACAATAACAACTATACCACAGTTACTTGGACCAACTGAGTAACTTACTTACTAAAATACACTTTACTCATTCTCGCTACACACGGTAAAACAGATATCATGAATTCCCATTGATACCAATCATAGAAAATAACTCTTACTAGATCTACATCATACACCTTTATTCTTTACCCTACATTACTCTTGTCATAGTCATCATTGCACTTCCACGGGCATATGCACGCTAAACCATACCCATAGGTCACACAAATAAGCATGTTAGGAGTGATATTGAATGACAGAATTAAAAATAGATGTAGAGGCTAAGATTTAAAAGGGCATGCTTCGATCGTTTATATATGTTATGAGGATAAAGGATAGTAGATTGACAAAAGATTTGAATTGAACAAAAGATTTGAAATTGAAGAATTGAATATATTTGTGTGAATTGGAAGGGCGATTACCCAATGGGACAAATGACAGTTAGACAGACTCCATATTGAAAGTGATGTTAGAAGTATATATAACCACTGAGAGTATATAAGTGTATAATGAAGCAAAAATGGTATGTCAGGGTGGGTATCTGTGATCTCTGACTACTCCTCTACAGGGAATTGAGTGTGATGTGTATGTATGTGATTAGTCAGGATCATTTGAGTTGGCGATCAATTGTCTCTGTTTGTCCCCTTAGGGACATAGGAGGTGTGAATATATGCATGTACTACAAATATTGTTGTTTTCATCATAACATAATATGTATTTAGAAGGTCAGGCAGTAAAAAACATTAAAATCTACCAAATTGAATAACTTATGACTTCTGGGTGCTAATAAACTAATATATTTGGAGTTTGATTTCTGGTAGAAAAAAGGTACAATTTAATGTCATATGAATTTTTATTTGTTTCCATAATTGTGTATGATTTAACGTTGTTATTGTGTTTATTAATTTATGCATTGTTTATATTTACTAGGTGGAGGCTTCTTGTGTGTTGAAATCATTGATTAACATGGAGCAAAAGAGAGTGGCAGCTAAAGAAAAACCTGCCAATGCTACCATGACCACTGCTGAAGCAGCTCGCATCTAAGCCAAGTCAACTTAATGTATAAATGAAAATTTTAAACTAAATTTAAAAATTAAAACTACATATTTGAATTTTCTATAAGATTTTTTATTTCTTCCTTTTGCCATCTACACAATTTCAACGATCAGGGCGCACAATTTCATCCACATTCTAAATGATTCACTTGATCTGAAAATAAAAAAAATATTTACAATGAGATTACAAATATACCCACAATATCTATCCTTCCAGGGAAAAACCTAATTACTTTCTATCTTAACGCTACTTTTGCCTCCTCGACATACATTCATCTTAACAGACATGTATGACATACATACAGACATGCCCACTGGTTGCACATATGAGATGAAATATTAATATGGATACATATATTCATGGCTCTACGTCCCTAACGGGATAGACTCTTTTATTCTTCACGCTGCGTACACCCACCTTGACCAGAATGTTTCTAATTTGATCAGTATATGTTCTACGCAGCCTAACTTGTCCTCCTCTACCTTCCACTTTAGCTCTATAAATTATAAATCCCTTTCGTAACCCTCTTCTCATCTATCTGCTCCATATGCCCAAACCTCATAACATACCTTTCTCTATGTTTGTAATTACATATTCTCCCATACCACAGTATTCATGAATCACACTATCATTGACAAAGCGTTCATGAATCCATTCTAAGCTATCACACAATCTTGCATAATACATTTTTCTGAGAGAGATCATCTCTAACTATTATTCTTCATTCATGACACTTCTGCCAAACCAAACACTCACTACCATACATAAGTGTTGGAAATAGAACATCATTATGAATAGCCAGTCTTCTGTTTCATTCTGAATCAACTAACTAGACATCAGTCTGCTCACAGCCGCATATTAATATCTTAAATGATGGAAGTGATATGCACAAATATTGTGTAGTGTAAAGGGTAATAGTCAAATTATAATACATAGACATGTTAAGCCCGTTTCTCTCTATGTACATACATACACATCACGCCTGATTCCCTGTAGAAGGGTAGGCAGAGATCACAGATCCCCATTTGTCCCGATCCTGACAGACCACTATCGCTTCATTGACTCTCATACATCTTCTCATACACACTCGGCGGTTATAGATACTCCTAACGTCACCTTTTGTCAATATAGCGTCTATCTGACTGTTATATATCTTATTAGCCCGGCCCCTACGTAACCGCCCTTCCACTTCACTCATATATATTCCTTTTGTCAATCTGCTATCATTCATCCGCATAACATGTCCAAACCATCAAAGCATGCTCTTTTCAATCTTAGTCACTACATCTTCTTTCAAACCGCAACCCTCATCACACTATTTTTAATTCTATCATTCAATGTCACTCCTAACATGCTTCTCAGTGACCGTACCCAACTTTCACTACCATAAGTCAATGTTGGAACCAGCACAGCCCTATGAATAGCCATACGTGCTGATTAAGAAATCAACTGGCTACCCATAACACTATACATGGCCCCATTGATCTTATTGCCTGCACACACTCTACGTTCAATATCTCCCTCACACTTTCCTCTCTCTATGTAATAAAAATAATATAATTCTATTAAATTATTATATAATACTGACCTTCAAACTATATACATCCAGTCTGATTGACCCTGAGGAAACTATAATATTTCCTTGATATATTGTTATTGTTAAGTGCAGCTGTAACTTCACGCACAAAGTTTGGGGCACTGGGCTGGTCCAAATGTTATCTGTAGCTCATCCCAATAGATTTGTGGTCTGAAGCAGTAGCGAATAAATGCAAAAGCCGCGAAAATCTGTAAAGAAAATTATGTTTTAGTACATAAAATTATGACAACCAAATGATGGAAATTTATATTTGAATATAAGTTACCTTACCTTGCGTTCAAAGCTCAAACTTGTGCAATGACTTTGTTATGGACATAAAGGGCCTTAAACCAGTTTTGCTCGCGCTTTCGCCGATATTCGCCTGCGTTGTGTTTCCCTCTACTATCTCCTCACTCTCCACACTTATAATTTACTAGTGCGACTGCCTAAACTACTTTTTTAGCTTGTTTAAAGTTGCAAAACTTTCTAACAATCTGAAAGCAACCACCTTGTTACTGATCGCTGTTTGACATTTGAGTTTGCAAAATTTTCGCTCGTGATTGCTGTCAAAACTGCTTACATAATACCAATTATTATTGCTTTCATACATTTTCTTCGTTTTCGTTCGTTCTTTAATTGCTGTGTTGTTGTGGTGTTGTTGGCAGCACTGTTTCGATTGCTGTTGCAAATGCTATTCCATGATACATAATACGAAAGTCGTGTTTGACAGCGAAAATCGCACAATTTTCGTCGTTTGCTTACTGATCGCAAGTTACATAATAACCCTAACGGTTGTGATTCATACACCGGTTCTCGTTCTATCACCGAAGTGAAGCAACGCGGGCGTGGGAAGTAATTGGATGGGTGACCATTGAAATTCCTCACGTGCTGTTGTTTTGGTGAGGGAACCTGGTTTGGTTATGTAAGGACTTAGTTAATCACCTATTACATTGGTTATCAGGTAACGATTGGGTTTCGATTGATTTAAGATTGCAAAAAAACTTAGTTGCCACTCAACATCTGACTACCCCGAAGGGATGAATGCATATTTTGCACATAGGTTTTTTGTGTTCGTCTGTCGGTTAACGACGGGGATCGGGGATCAATCGGGGTCGGCGGCGGCGGCGACATAATGTGAACACAGTATTCTGTACCTATTCAGGATTATAATACTATAAACAGAGATCCCGCGCACTCGTAGATTGGGTAGGCATAGTTTACGCGAGAGCATAGAGCGAAGCGGCGCACGCGGCAGCCCCCGCCAACCTCGCCGAGAGCGCTGCAAGTCGCTCTCTGCTCTATTACGGTCACTAATAAATGTAAATAATAGGTATCGCTGAGAATCAGTGTTCCATCCAAAATAGACTTTATTACAAATGCAGAAAAAATATTTTCCATTTACACATTTCAATAAAATGCAATAGGTATGCATTTTGTATTTCATTTTGGCATGTTTTTGTACTGTAAACATCTGTCAATATCTAATCATATTATGATGATGCAAAATTAGACTTTATTGCATTAGAATTTTAAAACTAATTTTCAATTTTATGCATTTGCAATATTTAAAATGCAATAGGTATTAATTTTATATTTCTTTTCATTTGCGTGGCGTGGTCACTATGTATGTATATTGCGTTAAAATTAATCGACTTATTTAATCGAATAAAAAGAGAATGATTAAAATGTGCATTGCTAGATCTATATAAGTATACAAGTACATATATAAAACATTATTATAAAATTAACTACTGAATTATAATGATAATATATTTTTATATAGGTTGCGAAGGTAATTTATAGTGGCAAAGTGGAAGGAAGATTATGATTGAGACAATCCTTTCTAGGCAGGTGTAGGTAGCGTGAAGAACAGAAGAGCATATATGAAAATGTTTATGAGTGTGAGTGAAGCAAGAGCAAACAGGCGTAAATATACGTATGTACCTATGTAACGAATAATAATAATAGTCGAAGTAATAATAGTTTTTTATTTAATCTTAACAATTTCCTCTAAATTAGAAGCGCTGAAAAGCGGCTGTAGCCCAGTGGGTAAGACCTCGGACTTCGTATGAGAAAGGTTCTAGGTTCGAATCCCAACTCCGGCATGTACCAATGAATGAAATTTAAATATGTGTTTTTCATTTACGTACAAATTTACAGACGCTAACGGTTAGGGAAAACATCGTGAGGAAACCTGCCTATTTCTCAGGATAGGTAATAGTCAGTGCCTATATACGGCGATACGGTTCACTACCTATCACGTTGGGTGCTGTCTATCTAGTGATACGCGGGATTCAAATGACCCATACCTAACATGCCTTCGAAATTTCGGAGAAGGGCATTCAAGCCTCTGACTACCCCGCCATAATAAAAACGGGAGTGTGTATACACAATTCGTGAAGCGTATGTTTTATGTTTTTTTCTTTCTATCGGTACACTATTTCGTTTAAAAATCAATTCTATTATATATATTTCGAAGGCATATTCGATAGAAAGAAAATTTTATTATTATATTTAATTATATATATATATATATATATATATATATATATATATATATATATATATATATATATATCACTAGCATACACTTCACAGTGAAAACCTTTACAATCTTCCCCAAAATGTGAATATAACAAGTTCGGATTTTACTTTTTAGTTTCTACCTAGCTAGGTTTTTTTTTTTAATTTATTTATCGTTTTTACAAAATAAATACAATTTAGGTATAATAATAGCTACAAAAAACCACTGAGGTTTAAGCCTGTGCTATTTAACAAGTCTAGTGTGGTACATACTCAAGTTTAGAAACATTACACCATTATTTATAGGTAGGTACTTATTATTATACATATATAATAGAATATCTAGTTTATCTTATGCTATTTACGCTAAATTAAAGAAAGTACAGTACAACCTTTAAATGATATCTAGAAAGTATTGCTTTAATTTAGATTTAATATTTTTATTTGTTATACTATTACATACATTCGGATGTAGGCTGTTAATAAGTCTCGGTACAATAAAACCGGTAGTCCGCTCGCCGTACATATTATTGACACGCTGTGTGCGAAGCCGATTCTCAGAAATAGCTCGAGTACGTACAGGATGTTCGACAATGTCTCTTAACGATTCATTAAAGAATTGTTCTTTTAATAATAATAAAAAGTGAGTTTGGGTATAAACAGGTAAAATTTTACAGTGCTTAAAGAGACCGATTTCATTATTACAAAACTGCTTTTTAATTTTTGGCGAAACTATTGTTTTTATAATTCTAACCTGCAGTTTATATATTTCTTCAATATAGCTTTTGTAAGTACGTCCATAACAACTAAGCCCATATTGAATGTAGGAGTCAGCCAATGAGTAATATAGCATGAGTTTTACTTTAAACGGTATACGATCCTTGAGTACTGTGATATTTGCAAGGAATTGTCGCAGCTTGTTGCAAACTCGTTCAATATGTGGACTCCAATTAAGCTTGTCGTCGATAATCAGGCCAAGGTATGTATGACTGCTGACAGTTTCAATAGATGAGCAGTTACAATTTGCCACACTGGTGAGGGTGTGCAAACAAGGGTGGCTGTGGATTACAAGTTTTCGTATAGGGGTGTGTCTAATATGTGGGGATTTTATAACCAATAATTTGGTTTTACTAACATTAAGTACTAGGCCAGCATCATGGCACCAACATGAAAGAGCATCCAGGTCAGACTGCATCAGGTTACATGCTGTTTGGGGATTTTTGTCGGCTATTAAGAGACAAGTATCATCAGCAAATTGATAGCATGTGCTGTTATTGATTGTGTTACTCATGTCGTTTACATATGACAAAAAGTGTAGAGGACCAATTACGGATCCCTGAGCCGTTCCCTCCGAAACTGGCATTGGATCACTATAGATGTTATCAACCTTAACCGTGAACGATCGGTTTTTTAAATAATTTGCACACCAATCTAGTAAAGGACCACGCACTCCGCAGTCATCCAATCTATCTACCAGTTGGTCATGCCTCAATGTGTCAAAGGCACGTGAAAAGTCAATAAAGAGTGCAAGAACAACTTTTTTATAATTTAATTGTTTATTGACCTCGTCTGTAAAATTAGACAAAAGGGCCACGGTGCCCTTACCAGTCTGGAAGCCAAATTGATTGCTGCTAATAACATTGTGCTTTCGATAGAAGTCGTGTATTTGGTCACAAATATATTTTTCAATTACTTTGTCTATCGATGAAAGCAGTGTTATTGGACGATAGTTACAGTAATCTGTTCTTTTACCCTTTTTTTTATAAATAGGCCTCACGCAACCTATTTTCAGATCATCTGGGTAAATACTAGTTTTAATACTTCTATTTATTAAATCGGCAATAGGGTTTGATATCTTGTCAGAAATGATTTTCATATCAGAAACCTTGATTTGATCTGGACCTGGAGCTTTGTTTGAATTTAGTTTTGTAATGATGGTACGGATACCGGTCGAAGTAGCTTTTTTAAACAGAATGCTAGAATTTACTGGTCTACGTGTAATATTAGAGTCAGTTATTTTTATGTTGCAGTTAGGGATTATGTCTTTTACCGCTTTATCGAAGTTATATGCAAAGTTGTCAACTATAGTTTTAGTAGAAAGACCTTGTGCATCAAAAGCCCTGAGTATTGCCGTGTCAATAGACTGAGTCACTTTTCCCATCATCTGATTAACAATGTCATAGACTTTTTTAAAGTTAATATTAATTTGTTGTATATAGTATTTATTTTTTTTGTTTTCTATCACTTTATGAACTTTATTTCTAATTTTATTATATTCCATTTTAATTTTTGTGTTATTTAAATTATTTTTCCATTTCTTGAATAACTTATCTCTTTTATCACATAGTCTGGAGACATTATCGTCCACCCACGGTATGCACACCTGTTTAGAACGTTTGCTTCTACATTTAAACGTTTCATTATTACTTGAAGATTTCATCGCACTGTCAAAGGAACTATAAATGAAAGTTAAAATATCATTAGGAGAATCCAAACTTTTTGTCTTCGACCATTCAACATTTTTAAGTAAATTATAAAAAACATTGAAGTTACAAAAACATGATCTATACACGATTTGGTAATTAGATTATTTCTCGTTTCGATTCGGGTGTAATCTGTTATTCCACACATCAACCCGCGTTCACTAAGTGCTCTTAAATATGAATCTTTGTATGATGAGTTAAACTTCAAATCAATGTTTGTATCACCGATAAGGAGGAAGTTTTGTTTTAAGTTAAATTTAGTGATGTGGTTACTGAGCTCCGTAACAAATAGGTTCTTATTTGTACATGGTGGTCTGTAGACTGCACAAACAACTACGTCACGATGTGAATCTATTTTGAGGATTCCCGTAAGATTTTCAAAAGTCTTAGTGTTTTGTTCTAATGGTGAGAACTTAATATGATTTCGTACATAAACAATTATGCCGCCACCTTTTTTATTCGCTCGTAGTTGTGAGTACATTCTATAACCAGGTAAATTATACAAGTTAGCTATGTTGTCAGGGATACCCACCTCTGTTAAAATAATAATATCGAGGGGAAAGATACAATTATTAATAGTTAGTTGCAATTTAGCAAAGTTTTTCTTGATCGATCTGATATTGAAATGTAAACATGATAGACTTACATATGTTTTCGATGGCAATTCTTTTAAGAAATGGTTAGTACAAATACAATTAAAAACTTCTTTTATATCCATTATGGATTTTATAGATATTGAAATTGAAAATTACACCAGTGATTATTAAGACACTGTAATACCTTCTGGTTGTTTTTTAGAATTTAATGAACCTAATTTTTCAATTTCCTTAATGTCATTCAGAGTACGAATATTATAAATCTTACTATTATTGGACATTCTAGCAAATACTTTACCATTTTTACACCAAACAAATTGACAGTATTTATTTAGTAACTGGTTTTTAGCATTATAAAGTAAAGTTTTTTGGTAGGTACTTTGTTAGGGCCTCCCGTATGAAAACACGACCTTCAGCTTTTTCCTTCGGAATGTTTGGTACAAGTTGTCCCACGGTGAGGTGGCGCTCCTTGCCAGCGTCAATCCATTGTTGCTGCAGTACTTTAGACTTAAGTTCCACAAGGATTGATCCCAGTTTGTTTTTATTTCCCGGTAGTCGCTTCGATGATTGAACCTCCGTATCCGCTACATTCAGTGATTGCGCCACAGTTCTGATGACTTTTCCAATATCATTGGACGGTATTTCAGGTAACCCGGCTATTTCTAAGGACGTTGCGAGTGTTTGTTGCTCAAACTCTTTAAAATCTTGCTCCAAAACTTTAACTCGTAGCTCTAGGCTCTTGTTTTTGTTTTGTAGGTCGTAGATTTTGTTTTCAAGTTCCTTGATTCTGCCGTCTTGTTTTTTAATAGATTGTTCCATCGTTCTCAGCTGTTCACCGAAGAAGTCTAGCGATTTTTCAAGACCACTTATTTCCTCGCGGAGGGTCTTCTTTAACTCACGACTGATATCCTGCACTAGTTTTTTTGTATCAAAGATCGAGCCCACCTCTAACGATCTGGCGGTCTCATAAGTTTCCTCATCGTCGTCGTCTTCCTCCTCGGGAATCATGTAGGACGACCTGCGTGAGATGTTTTTTAGGCAATCTTCACAACTCCACTCTATCCCTGGTGAGTTTTTGAGGGTGTTGTGCTGTTTGTTTGATAATTTAGAGCACACAGGGTCCGCATGTACGACTTTATCGCATCTGCTACAGTCAATTCCAGGCAGTTTCTTGGTGATATTCTTTTTACACTTATCACACTTTTGAAGTACCATTATAATGGCGGTAGATGTTAAATTTTGTTGGTATTGTAGCGCGACCGTTCGCTATTACGCACACGAGTAGACTGTACTACGCACCTAAACACAAGTCACGCATACTCGCGCGATAAGGCGCGGCTCCTGTCTGTGGTCGAGGTAGTCGCGCGCGTCGCTTGATTTCGATTTATAAATGAATACCTAGGTAGGTATAACTTACATTCATGGGAGAAATGGGGCTACGTGATTTCTGCCACCCCTCTAGGGAGAAGCGGGCGTGACGCGTATGTACGTAATTCTATTTCATAAATATGTATACTTACGTACGTGTATGCGCTCACTGCTAAGACAGTACCTACTTTTACCGGTCTGCATCCCTCAGTCGCCTTTTACGACACCTACTCGAAGGGTGTCAAACTGTATTGGTGAAACACGGATTAATTATCCATTTAAATTCTATAATATATTGTAGGTATTCCAGAATACTCATGAGGATTAGGTATTTATTTAGGTGAACTCTTTTACCAAATGTAACTGCCTATAGTAATCTAATAATATAATGCAAAGCAAATTAAACTGGCTTACTATTTATTTTGGGCGATGGGTTGGCAATCCCTCACACGTGACAGAATTATATTATCTGTGCCCGTGACTTGATTGATATTGATGCTGGCATACCACTTTATTAAATTTACATACCTACTTAATTTTATAGAAACACCTTAGTATTTTATTATCTGTGACCTTTTGAATCGAAAATAAACCATAAAATGAGCAAACAGACATGCTGTATTTGTAATTTTATATATTAGTTAAAAGTACTGAGAAAAGGGGATGTAAGGAGTACCTGTAATTGGCAACCATGTATGCAAAGGTGTTAAAGAGGCGAACGTGGCATGCCAGGATCAGGAGAAATGGGGCTACGTAATCTCTGTCACCCCTCTAAGGGGAAGCGGGCGTGACGCGTATGTATATATGTAATTCTAATTCATGACTTAATATTATGTATGCGTACGTATATGCGCTCATGACCATTATTAACATAGTCCCTAGTCTCCTTGTCGCCTCTTACAGCTTAATGGAAAAAACCGGTATATATAATAATATCTGTGAGACCTGTGACCAAGCACAGAAGGCTGAATTATGAGTACCTATTAAAGAGTCCGTGAATCGTGATCGAGGCACATCGAGGTAAAATCGTCTGACGACGGATGCTTGTACGCTAGAAATAGACTCTGCGGTGAATTTTACATACCTACTTTATTTTATAGAAACACCTTATTAATCGAAACACCTTATGAAATAAACCATAAATTGAGCAAACAGTATTTGACATGCCCTGCCTATCAGATCCTTTATACCTACTTGTATGTCATTCAAGTTTTTTAAGGAAGGTACCTATACATAGGTGGCGGGGTAGCCGAGTGGATTAGCGCCTTAACTCTCTGGGTGATCCAGGTTCGAATCCCGGCGGCACCAATGTTTATTTCTAATTTCTAATAAATATGTGCCTTGCGTCCACACTCTGGTCCGTCTTAGCCGTAAAACGTGTTAGGTGGAACCAATTAAAACAGAGATAAAAAATAATGAAAAAAGTATCGGCGAGTATAATATACCCTACTCAAATTTAGATGGAGCTATTTCACTTAATTTAGCTAGCTAATCGCTCTAGTATGGACAAACAAAAAAGTGCCCTCTATTATTGAGAAGATGCACGATTTTATGCATTCGATGATTGATTGATTTCACGCCATCTGTTTTTCCAATTTCACTTCAAAAATAAGCGGAGTAAAATAAGAAGTTAGCACTTACCAAAAAATTTGTATGGGATGGGGTATCTGTACTGTATAGTATTATATTATCTGTGCTATTGTTAAATAATTGACAATTGGCAAACAATAAAGTAGGTAGGTACTCATGTAATTTATGTGATTGTGTTTTGAGTACGTGTATCAGAGAGAACACTTGTCATTGTGTCAAAATGCATAAAACAAAATCACAACTTTTGATACAGCAACTGAAAACTATCTACGAATGTGCCGGATCTATGTACTTTATGGCGCTGCTGCCGTCGTCGCCCCAGATTGATATGGGCTACGTCGCGTCGTTACCCGACAGATTAACAAAAAACCTATATACATACATATGCATTTACGACCGTACATTCCTTTCGGTGATGTCAGAGTTAAGATTTTTTGTGTTTAGTATATTTGGTCACTTAAAACTTAATTTTTACCTGATAATCAATGTGATAGGTGGTAACCGATGTCCTAGTATAACCAAACCAGGTTTACTCACCGAAACAATAGCAAATAGACATTTTACATAGATTTTGATTTAGATTTTAAATCAACTTTATACGTATCAATTTACGTAATTATTGTTACTTAACGCTTCCGTCATTAATTTCAGTCTTTCATTATGCTACCTTGAAAATATGAAAGAAAGGTGGCAGAAGTTTCACGAACCAAATAAAAATAGGACCCGGCGAAAGTCGCGGTACCCGTTACGCGGTTCGGAGTCTAAAATGGCGCCCGTGACGTCAACAAACAGCTGTCTGTGGGGTCAGTCTGCTTGAAAGCAGTATCAGTGTGTCACATGTCTATTTATTTACGTATTTTGTGAAAGAGAATGTGGAAACATGAAATATTGTGTTCTTAAATACGCTAATTATATAATGAAGCGGTTGGATGACCAAAAATATGTTCCATTCCATAGCTAACTTAATATTTCGTATTAATAAGTTTTAATAATTAGCCATTAATTATTAGTTCGAATAGATGTCGCGTGTGTAATAGAAAGAATATAGAGATCACGCCACATAAATTGGCAGTCGGCAAACTTGGAACTAAATTTGACGTTTCCGCCATTGCGTGTTATTTTGTATGAAAGGTAAATTTAGTATTACCAGCGTTGTGTTTTTTGCTCACTCTTTGTAATTTTTATGTTTGTTAAGGGTGATTATAATAAATTGATTTCCGGAGTTTCTTGTTAGTTCTTCTCCAAGCTAGGGTCTCCGTTGAATTAACCTCGGTAAAAAATATGTAAAGACAATGCTCAGTGCCATGTTTGAAATAATAGTTTTAAGAGATTTAAGAGATTCGTGATAAATTTATCAAGTTGAGAGTCTATAATCCTGTCACTTTCAAAATATTTGTCTTCGACGTTCAGTACATGCTGAACTTGGGTTTTCCAGTCTTCCACTGTTATGCTGGCAAACGCAGCTTCTGTTAGTTTAGTTTAGTTAGGGTTTCTTGTTAGTTCTTCTCCAAGCTAGGGTCTCCACTGAACTAACCTCGGTAAAAAACATGTAAAGGCAATGCTCAGTGCCATGTTTGAAATAGTTTTTTAATTTATACTTAGATCATAAGATAACATTTAAACAGAGCTTGTGATAGGGCCTATTTTAAATAAACATATTTTGACTTTGATATATTAATTTCTCTTCAACCAAAGACCGTTACAAATGAAACCTATAATGTATCGAGCCGTATGACACAGTGAGTGCTAGTTTTGGCGTGTTTACTGGTAACATTGAATTACGCGACTGTGGTGACGCCTCCAACTGCCAATTTAAGTGGCGCGATCTCTACCTATGATTTGTCTCAAATGCCCCCTCCATCCAGGTACCTCGTTTCACCCCGCTTAATGCCACGCTAGTTTCCATACAAATATTTCGTAAGGCCCACTCTTATTAATTGCTCCATGGTAATTTCTAAATAGGTTTAAACTGAAAAATGAAAATGCTTGTTTCATTTCTGCGAATTGAAATTCCCTATACTCGTGTATATCTCGACGTTCAATGATTGTACTATACGGTGTTATGTTATTCAATATACAGGGTGAAATTTGAAATTTAGTGAACAGGGTGAATAATGGCTGAATATGTTTATTAATGATGCGAAAGTAAACCATGGTTTAGTTATGTGAATGTAATTTGATACTTAGTGGAAAGGAAATGAAATGAAATTAATTACTGAAGTGTTTTCGAGGTTATAATTATCGAACTAAAACATAGATATTTTAATGGAATCATATGGTTTAAAGAAGTTATCAAAGCGTAAACTAAAGGTAGATTAATTAGTAACCAGCATTGAGTAATCACGCGATTAAATTAAGTTCAATCCATAACCGGCTAATGTTAACGTTGTGTTATTGTGTGCAGTGATGATTACTTGGATTAAATAAACGAATAGTGCGGAACATTGTCGTAATAAATGTTTAATGGGAACCACTTGAGTATGTTCTATTGACTTCCTGACCTGTGAAAACACTGTCTCAATAATGAAAACAGTTTCATTCAAGATGCTATCCTGATTATATTTTTTTTACAGGATAAAGTTTATTTTACCTCATCAATGAGCATTTTCTAATTCACCTGTCATGTACTTCTGCTTATTGAAATCGCCTGGCATTTTGTTTTTAAGATGAACAATAAATTAACTTTATCCTATAAAATTTTCAAATTTACAGGAACAACTTTGCGTTCATATAACACCTCTCACTCGCACGCACTTAGCAGCTAGCCCCTCGCCTGTCAAGGTCTTATGCTGTTCAAAACCGCCTGGCATTGCACATTTTTATTCTAAGACGTTTACTTAAAAACATATAAAAGTTTTAATCATACAGGATAAAGTTTATTTTACCTCATCAATGTGCATTTTCTAATTCACCTGTCATGTACTTCTGCTTATTGAAATCGCCTGGCATTTAGGTTTTTAAATGAACAATAAATAAACTTTATCCTATAAAATTTTCAAACTTACAGAAACAAGTTTTAAAAGTTAATTTATCTAACAGTAAAAAAAATACAGGGGTTGATGAGGTACAGGGCTGACGCCTGCCAGGTTATGGCTATTGCTTTTAGAATGCCATAAATTGTAGGTATGCAAATTTTTAACCTTACAGGAAGACCGTTACTCCCAGGGTTCACTGGCTCTTGGACTATAAACAGTCTTAACCATTCGATGGTTTGTAGAGAACTCTACTATGAACTGAGTGATGTCAATAAAGTAGACGACAACGCCTTTTCAGCAAATGTTTTCTTTGTAACTGACCAGAGGCAAACGCGTGCATAAACTATGTGTTATATTAATCCATAACAGCCCTCCCAATAAAATTGAGCTTTATCCCTAAAAATAAAAAAGCGAAATAAGTAAGTATAATCGAAAATACGTAAACTTGATTAAATTTGAAAATAATCAAAACGTTTGTCATAAGCTAATACAAAATTCAGATACAATAAAATAAAAACGCAAACATTATTACATTTATAATTACTAATATTTCTAAAATCTGATCTGCTTGATGTTGACTCTGAATCATCTGTTATTTCGTTAAGTTCTATAGAAACTTTATGTTTATTGTTAGAGAGCTTTTACGTATTGCATTGATTGTATATTGCTATGCAGCAGGGTGACTCACAATTTCTAAAGTATTTAATCAAATATAACCAGAAATTAAAGCTACAATAATATATGTAGTAATGGCATAATAATAATAATAATATTTGGACATTATTACACCAATTGAACTAGCCCCTCGGTAAGTACATTTAAGACTTGTGTTAAGGGTACTAGTCAACGTATATTTAAGAAATGTATGCATATTATATATAGATAAATACATATATAGCATATATAATCAACGACTAGACTGGAAAGCAGAAGAAAAGCGTAGTTCTTAACTCTGCCTCCACCGGGAATCGAACCCGGGACCCCACGATTAGCGTTCAGGTGTCTAACCGATCGCGCCACGGAGGTCGTCAAATAATAAGAGCCATACTTGACAAAATGAGAATTCGTTTGAGCTCTATTAATGTCATTTTCTAAGATATGCAAATTATAGTTTGCATATTGTAAAGATTCAAGATCAAAATTTGATAAAATTAAGGATAAATATGGAATAGTATAATTTTAATTTTCCTTTCTACAACAATCATCTTCAATTATATCAAACTGGGTTTCAAACTTACTGGCAAGTTTTTAGTTGAACTAGGAATAAGTTGAGTAGTTTTAACATAACCAATACAATTTATGAAGTGTTATCATGCCTGTGGCATGGATAGAGTAATCCTTTATTAAATCGTTTTCACATTTAACTGTTAACTTTGTAGGAGAAGTTTGAACATAAACCCATCTGTTATTTAATAGTTTTTGCCATATATCAATATCATCATTGTTCACTTCACTTCACTACTTAATTGAAACACTATTTACTTATTATTACACTTTATTTAACACCTATTATGAGATATTTTTTAAAACAATGGTACAAATAAAATCTGGGATATTTATACCCAGATTAACAAATTATGATTGCGTGTTGTAGAGGACATGCAGCGCCATCTAGTTTAGAAATACAGTAACTAAAATAAAGTTCTATGTAGACTACATGTGGCGCCATCTAGTGTGGAAACGGATTAACTAAATTATACCAGAATATTGACAGTGACAGATGAGGTTGGACATTCCGGACCCCAAAGAACCCTTGTTCTTTTTTTTTTCTTTTTTTACAATATGCTATTATTCTCTTTGCTTTCGTTAAAGTTGAATACTTTTCCCAGATAGGTTTATCTGCTTCACCTTTAGTGTTTATATACTTTCTGTCAGTCTCCTTTTGTCTTATATTTGTATGCAGTGCATGTATCTTAATTCCTTTCTTGTTGTTTGATTTCTTGTTACTAATCTTTCTTTTCTCCATTTCTGTTTCAGGTACTGTCAACTTCTTCGTGTCTAACTTCTCTTTCAGCCAACACGGTCCTTGCCACCACAGTTTGCTCTGTATCAATTCTTGTGCAGTGATGCCTCTGGATGGTAAATCTGCAGGATTGTCTACGGATTGAACGCGTCCCCAGTTGGTGCTATCCAAGATTTGCAAGATTTCTGACACGCGATTGGCCACAAAGGTTTGCCATTTACTGGGATGTGATTGCAGCCAAGCAAGGACTATAGTACTGTCAGTCCAAGCGTAAACCTTTTCCTTATCTATCTTCAGAATAGCGGTCAGATCTTTCAGGAGTTTGGTGAGTAGTGTAGCTGCGCATAATTCAAGTCGAGGTATTGAGATTTGTTTCAGCGGCGCGACTCTCGACTTTGCTGCGATCAACTGAATGTAAGTATTTCCATCGGCATCAGTGACTTTGAGATATGCTACAGCTGCATATGCTGCCATGGATGCATCAGCGAAGCCGTGTAACTCCACATTTTTGTTGGTCGACTCGGTGTGGAACCATCGTTTTAGTGAAATGGATTCAAGAAGGTGTAGATTCATAGTGAAATTCTGCCATTCAGCGGCTAACTCTTCTGATATATCTTGATCCCAATCTGCTCCTGATAGCCATAGTTTTTGTATCAAGATTTTTGCATTTATCAGGACTGGGGCCAACCAACCAAATGGGTCGAACAGGCGTGTCAATTGGATAATATTGTTCTCTTTGTTGGCGGTGCTTGATCTTCGGGCAATTGTACTGTAAATTTGAATACATCTTCTATTCTGTCCCATCTCAACCCAAGGATTTTTATAACTTGGTCAATTTTGATCTCCAGGCTGGTGGTGTCCTTTTGATTTTATATAGTCTCTAGTAATTCATTTGAGTTACTCGACCATTTCTGGGTTTCAAAACCACCTTTCTGAAGCAGCTCGTTAACTTCGTTGTAGATAACTTTGGCTTTTTCTTCGGTTTCAGCGCCGGTCATCAAGTCATCCATATAAAAAGAGGTTTTTACTATTTCAGGAGCGATTGGGTATTTGTCTTGTTCATCACTGGCTAGTTGGTGGAGAGTTTTCACGGCGAGATATGGTGCAGAGGCAGTTCCAAACGTGACGGTAAGTAATTTGTAACTTTCCAGGTCTTGTTTAGGGTTATCTCGCCAGATTATTCTTTGCAGATCTGTGTGTTGTGGCGTGACCTTTACTTGTCGGTACATTTTTATGATGTCCGCAACAATATAAATCTTGTGTGTTCTCCATTTTATTAACAACGTGCGTAAATCGGGTTGTAGAAGCGGCCCAACTAACAGTTGTTCATTTAGTGAAGAGCCATTGTAGCCTCTGGACGACGCATTAAACACGACGCGAACTTTCGTCGTATCTTTATCTTCTCGAATCACTGCGTGATGAGGTAAGTAGATAGACAATCTTTCTTCTTCTTTAGCTCTTTCCATATGTCCGAGTTCTTCATACTCTTTGATAACCTTTGTATATTCATTCCTCAGTGTATCATTCTTTTCAAATTGTCTTTCTTGTTGTAGAAATCTCTTGGTTGCTATTTGTTTTGCATTGCCACATCTGTTTATTACTTCTTCTAGACTCTCTTTTAGGGGTAACTGAACCACATATCGGCCCGTACTGTCTCTTGCTGTTGTTTTTTCGTAGATTTCTTCACACAGCTCTTCATCTTTGTTCATCATCTTTTTCTCTGTATATGAATCAGTCTCCAGTTCCCAAAACTTTTTCAAAAGGTCATTGTCTAGGATGTGTGTATGTAAACTGACGACTCTTTGTTTTTTAGCGTTGACAGCTTCGGTTTGTCCTGACAGAATCCAACCTAAATGAGTATCTTGTGCTAGCAGTCCAGAGGGACCTTTCATTAATCCTGCTTTCATGATTTTAGCATTGTGTGCTGCACTAAGTATTACATCGATCTTGGTCGTTGCGGTGAATGATGGATCTGCCAATCGTAATGACTTCAGTACCGGAGGGTCAGGCTCTGTATTCATGGTTGGTTGATAAGAGGTCAGTGATTTAAGTACGTATGCTTGTACTTGCATAGAGAAGGTTGGATCATTTCTTGACTTTAAGTTAAACTCTACTACGTGCTTAGTAGATTGATTGCCTTCTCCGATTCCTGAAACCACGTCGTTGATTCTTGTATGTTTCAATCCCAATAATTGAACCATATTCTCTGTTACGAACGCGGCTTGTGCGCCCGGATCAACTAAAGCACGGAAGACGTGTTGATTTCAATTTCCCGCAGGAACGTCAACCAATGCTGTTGCGAGGAGTACATGTTGACCGGGTTGTTCATGTATGGAGAGATGTGAATTGACATGAGCTCTCTCCCCTTGGTCTTTGTGTCTATTCTCTACATCTGTTTTCTCATAATTAGTGCGTCGTTTGTCCGTGTGCAGTAAAGAATGATGTTTTTTGTTGCAGATTCTGCAGGCCGTTGTTTGTTTGCAGTTGTATACGGAGTGATTCGGGATCAGGAAATTGAAACACAGTCCCTTTTTTTGGACGAAGCTGTATCGATCATCAACTGTTAACTGCGTGAATTTTTTGCACTGGTATATGTAATGACCTTCCTTGCAGAACGCACATTGTGGCTGAGCTGTTACCGTTGCCGACAGACAGGCTCTTTTTTGTGATTTTAAGCCTTTGTTTGATGATTCTATCATTTCAAGGCTTCTGAATCTTGTTTCAAGGAAGTTCTTTAGCTTTTCCAAACTTGCTATCTCATCAGAGCTCTCCGCGCTTACTAATTCCTCCCATTGTTTGTGGCTCTCTGCATCTAAATTTGCGACGACTATGTATACCACTATGGCATCCCAATGCTGTACGGGCAATCCCTGGTTCTTCAATGCGCTCAAACATTCTACGGTGGTATCCAACAGTTGTTTCAGGGCTTGGGCAGACTCTTGCGCCAATGTTTTTTTGTGAAAATAGTCGTTTGAATATGCAGTTTGTGATGAACCGTTTGTTACTGTATCGCCTTCTTAACACTCTCCAAGCCTCGCTATAGTTTTCTGCACTAGTGATCACAGAATGCCCATAAGTGTAAAAGGGAAAGAATACAAAACTGTAGTAAGACCTGCCCTTACATACGGAGCGGAGTGCTGGACGATAAAGAAGGCACATGAGCAACGACTTCACATAAATGAGATGAAAATGCTTAGATGGGCCGGAGGTGTCACCCGGTTAGATAAAATTAGAAACGAGTACATAAGGGGATCGTTCAGGGTGGCACCGATTGCCGAAAAAGTAAAAGAGAGCCGAATGCGCTGGTATGGCCATATCCTCCGCCGGAATGGAGAACACCCGGTCCAGAAGGCCTTGGGCATCGCAGACCGCCCGCGAAGTAGAGGAAGACCACCCGCCACCTGGTGGACAAATATGCACAAGGAGATGCAAGGCGAGAACTTGAGCGCTCAGACAAGCCAGAACAGAGCTCTATGGCGCAAGTGTACGAGAAGACCCGACCCCAGATAAACTGGGAAGAGGGTTGGACAAAGAAGCAGAAGTACAGACTCAAATTTTGATTACGCCAACCAAGTCTTTGGTAACAACACTGCACTACTGAACTGTCCTGTAGAATTGCGACTGAGCCACGCACGACACTGTACTGACTTGTCACTCACGCGGGGCACTATTACTTTTATCCACTCGCGGCACTGCACTTAAATCCATTCGTGGCACTGCGTTTTAATCCATTTGCGGCACTGCACTTCAATCCATTCGCGGCACTGCACTTTAATCCGGCTCGAAGGACCACTTTGTTCACTTCACTACTTTATTGAAACACTATTTACTTATTATTACACTTTATTTAACACTTATTATGAGATACTTTTTAAGACAATGATACAAATAAAATCTGGGATATTTATACCCAGATTAACAAATTATGATTGCGTGTTGTAGACTACATGTGGCGCCATCTAGTGTGGAAACGGATTAACTAAATTATACCAGAATATTGACAGTGACGGATGAGGTTGGACAATCATATAATAATTAAGTTTCACAATCTGTAGGCATAGAAGTCAAAACATCGCATATTAATTTACTTTCACAACAAGGAGCATTTATAGTAAAATAAGAAATAATCTGAGAACGAATTGAGTAGTTACTATAAATCCTTTGACAATCTTAAGGTTATCTATTAATGCTTATCGTAATCAGGCACGTCCAGACCGAGCTATCCTTTGGATCGTGGATTTGCCTCGCGTGTTGGATCATCCGGTGTGGACCCAGCTGTCAACCTAACGTGATCCGTGATCCACGATCCACTATCTTGGATCATGGATCGCGGATCCAAGATGGATCGTTCGGTGTGTACCCGGCTATTTATCATCGGTTATAGCGATATAGGCTTTCATAGGTTTAACTATAAGGAAAAGGTATAAGGTTTCAACTTATCATGTGGGATTCGCAAAGGCATATTATTATAAACAGTGTATAAATCTGGGTTAATATAGTGGTAATTTTAATACAAATACAATTTTATTGTTATAAAAATAGGAAACTAATTTAGAAATGTGCATTATATTATGTATATATTCAATATTAAGTGATACAGGACAATCGAAACGAAAGACTTAGAAAATAAAATAGCATTCAAAGTAGTGTCTAGGAGATTAGAAATGGCTAATAAAGAGCTTGACTGTTAATTCGAGCCATCTATAGTAATTGATCATTATTTTTTGCTGTTTGTGACAAAATTTCTTTCACTGACGTAACTGTGACTATCTTTCATGAGATGGAAAATCTCACTTTCAGTTTTCTGAATATTTTCTAAAGCAGCGTTATATTTGCGTGCGTCATCCGCATCTAAAGTTCCAAAAAAGATTTTAAGTATTTCTCCTCCGAATTCTAGAGATCTTTTTACCCTCATTGGTGATCTAGTAGACTTTCGGTAATTGGATTTTAACAAAATCTTAACTGGGCCTAAAATATCTTTACTAAAATTGGTTCAATTGGCTTTAATGCAAATGTCTTAAGTTTCATAAAGTATTTGGTCAATGTTGTCTAAGTGTGGTTCAAAAGATACGGTGTCAATAAATTTAATAACTTTCCAATAGTCATTATAAAATCTGATTTGCGTATTTGGTTCGAAATAAACTCCAGGACTATGAATTACAGGAGTAATAATGACATTTTCGGCAATTGAGTTGCCTAGTAAGAGTAAAAATTTGAAAAGATAGAAAATTAGCAATAACTATCGTAATTTAGAAGTCTTTCGTTTCGATTGTCCTGTATCACTTAATATTGAATATATACATAATATAATGCACATTTCTAAATTAGTTTCCTATTTTTATAACAATAAAATTGTATTTGTATTAAAATTACCACTATATTAACCCAGATTTATACACTGTTTATAATAATATGCCTTTGCGAATCCCACATGATAAGTTGAAACCTTATACCTTTTCCTTATAGTTAAACCTATGAAAGCCTATATCGCTATAACCGATGATAAATAGCCGGGTACACACCGAACGATCCATCTTGGATCCGCGATCCATGATCCAAGATAGTGGATCGTGGATCACGGATCACGTTAGGTTGACAGCTGGGTCCACACCGGATGATCCAACACGCGAGGCAAATCCACGATCCAAAGGATAGCTCGGTCTGGACGTGCCCGATTACGATAAGCATTAATAGATAACCTTAAGATTGTCAAAGGATTTATAGTAACTACTCAATTCGTTCTCAGATTATTTCTTATTTTACTATAAATGCTCCTTGTTGTGAAAGTAAATTAATATGCGATGTTTTGACTTCTATGCCTACAGATTGTGAAACTTAATTATTATATGATTGTCCAACCTCATCCGTCACTGTCAATATTCTGGTATAATTTAGTTAATCCGTTTCCACACTAGATGGCGCCACATGTAGTCTACAACACGCAATCATAATTTGTTAATCTGGGTATAAATATCCCAGATTTTATTTGTATCATTGTCTTAAAAAGTATCTCATAATAAGTGTTAAATAAAGTGTAATAATAAGTAAATAGTGTTTCAATAAAGTAGTGAAGTGAACAAAGTGGTCCTTCGAGCCGGATTAAAGTGCAGTGCCGCGAATGGATTGAAGTGCAGTGCCACGAATGGATTGAAGTGCAGTGCCGCAAATGGATTAAAACGCAGTGCCACGCAGTTTAATTTTACAAATTTTTGTATCATTTTGAAACAGCTCTGAAGTAAATAAGAGGACATCGCAGTACATGCCGGCGTCTGATAGGGCTGCTTACTCTCGCCGCTTCTCTTTCTGGTTGTCCTCGAGGGGATTATGCATCGCACGTACCTCGACAGACGACGTGGGATAGAGTGGGGCGTGACCCATGTTCTTGAGGACCTGGATTACGCAGACGACCTATGCCTGCTGAGCCACACGCACCGCGATATGCAGTCTAAGCTGGACAACCTGAACAGGGAGGAAATTAATGCGGGACTAGAAATTAACACGCGGAAGACCCGAGAGATGCGCGCTGGTGTCGGAAACAACACTCCGCTGCGGATTGGTGCAGAGGATGCGGAGCGCGCCCACAACTTCACTTACCTCGGTAGCGTCGTGTCGGAAACTGGGGGTACCGAAGAGGACATCACTTCGCGGATTGCCAAGGCCAGAGCAGCCTTCGCACAACTTCGGCCGGTATGGCAGTCACGGAAATTGACCCAGCGAGTCAAGCTCAAAATATTCGTGTCAAACGTCAAATCCGTACTGCTATACGGGTGCGAAACGTGGAAGGTTACAAAAGCCATCTCGCATCGTCTCCAGGTCTTTGTGAATTGTTCCCTTCGCCGAATTCTCAGTATATTCTGGCCCGAGAAAATATCCAACGGACAACTATTGGAACGCTGCCACGAAACCCCGATCGACCATCAGATCAAGCGCCGCAAATGGAACTGGATTGGCCACACGCTGCGCAGAGACCCAATTCACATCCCAAAGCAGGCGATGGACTGGAATCCCCAGGGAAAGCGCAAGCGTGGTCGCCCCAAGCAATCCTGGCGACGCACCGTTACAGATGAAGCGAAGAAAATAGGGAAGACCTGGAGTGAGATAAAACGCGAAGCTCAAGATCGATCGGGATGGAAGACTGTTGTGGAAGCCCTCTGCCCCACACGGGGGACATAGGACAGTAAGTCAAGTAAGTCTGAAGTAAAGCATGTGCCTAAATCGGATAGGATAGTTTTGGGAAACCCAAACAGAGACATGAAATGTATTAGGTTTGTACGATTTCTTCGCTTGTGGCACAATGTTTTAACTCTTAACTATACTAAAACCAAATACATATCCTTTTCAATTAGAGACAATGCCCAGCCTGACACAAGTTTCCAGTTACAAGCTCGTTCAACAAATTGTGGGCAGCAACATCGTGTGCCTGTCCTTATCTTGACAGCGGTTATGGTCAAATATTTAGGTGTTTTTGTTGATAAAAATTTAAATTTTCAGTATCATATTTATAAATTATGTAATAGAGTAAGATCACTTATTTGTATTTTTAAAAACCTAAGAGAGATTGTGTTTCAAAAACTGCTTAAGAGTTTATACCTTGCCATATGTCAAAGTATATTGACATACTGTATCACATCTTGGGGTGACACGCATAAAACTACTTTCTAACGTGTTGAGAGAGCGCAGAGAGCTTTACTAAAAGTTATTCATAGAAAGCCTTTTCGATTTCCTACCGTTACATTGTATGCACTGTCTAATGTTTTTTCAGTCCGAAAATTGTTTATTTTAACAGCTATATTTTATCAGCATCAGTTTACTAGTTTTCCTAAAAACATTTAAAGCGTAGAATCGATCTAGTTTGTGCTAGAGCAACTTTCAAAACAAGTTTCAGCCACAATTTTTGTATTTATTTTAGTCCTAAGCTTTACAACCATGTAAGTAAACTAATTACTATTTATAATTTATACTACTATGATTGTAAACATAAAATCCTTAAATGGTTGCAATCCCTCACATATGAGCATACTGAAGCATTGTTAAAACCGATCATCTAAACATGTTTTATGTTAGTTCTTATGTACCAACTGCTGTTTTGCCTCACTACAATTCCTTATAATTATGTGCATAAATTTGGGTTGAGCTTACCCATCCTAAGCTACAGGGCTTTGCCCTTTTTTAGGGGGTTTATTCTTATGTATAATGTTAGGATTTTTTGAAATAAACATTTTTACTTTACTTTTTTTTTACTTTACAAACCATGGGATATGCACATGTGAATTTAGTAAATAATTTGCTTTCATTGTTAAAATGTAACGAAATTGCTGATTCCCTGAAGGGGGTAAAGTTCCAACTACATCGATTGCCAACCGTTCAAATGGTTTGGTACTAGTTGTGGTTATGATCATGGGTGATTTATTATATTTCTGTAAGGTTTATTTACCTGACAGAGTTTGCAACTTTTTACATTATTCTCAATATTACCTACTAGACATGGTTTACCAATAATACTCGTAAGATTCTTTAATTTTGTTAAGCATTCGTTTGATATCGGGATGTACGGCGATAGGAGAATCGTGGTTATCCTTTAGTATTTGCGGTATTTCCGCAGGGGTAGGATAAATTAAGCTGTTCTTGTAAATATGTATCTTAATGTTAGTATTATGAAACATGTATGCAACAATATGATGTATATTAGTGTAAATTAATTTAGAAAAAGGTTCAACAAAGTCAGTGATGGCTAGGTCAGTGAGCGAGGGACTATTGGCTAAAGTAAAGTCTCGTAATTTCAATAATAAATTGTATATAGTCTTATAATTAGTTTCCTCAAAATGATGAATTTGAGTAAAAAGAAATAGTATGTTTAATTATTATCAACATAGGGTTAGTGTTAGATTCACGTTCATAATTTTGTAGGGTTGTAGAATCAGAAAGGGTGGATAAAATTCGTTGTTTACTAGGCATGCTTTCATCGAAATCTAGAGAGGTTTGTATAGCTATAGAATTAAATTTACTAGTATGTATGCTTTGGGAATGTTCTTCAATTGATGTGTTCAATCTTGGTAACTTCTTAGTAAAATTTTGTTTAAAATAAACTTTATACGGTTTTGAGAAAGGACTTGTGTCTTGACAACGATTAGATCTCGTTGTGACGTGGATTGGGTATCGAGAGAGGGCGTTTGCGTTGGTATTTAGTTTCCTCTGTTTGTAAACAATTTCTTATTCGTATTCGTCGAGTTTCAGGCGCCAACGGACTAAACGTGAACTAGGATCTTTAACGTTGAAAATATATCTAAGGGGTTCATGGTCTGTAATTATTGTTAATTTACGGTCATAAAAATAGGGTCTGAAAGTTTTCATGCCAAAAATAATAGCAAGCATTTCTTTTACGGATGTAGTGTATTTACATTCTGCTTTACTTAAAGTTCGGGATGCATAAGCAATCGGCTTATTTTATTTACTATGTGAGACCGGGTCATATCACAATAAATTAATAAAGATATCTGATTACCTTTATTTTGCCCGACGTTTCAACCCAGTTGCATAGGCCGTGGTCACGGCGTGGCTCACAATGGAATTTTTGTTAATTCATAGCACCACACACTACACTCACACTATCCGAAGACACACCCGCAGTTACGCCACGCCAATATAATCCCATGATTACCAGTTCCCATGTTTCCGAAAGCCTAAAACCATCCTCACGATTGAATTTATTGGGATGTTTTTTTAATTTCAATAGCCTCACGAACAACCCTGGGATAATAATGTTGTTCCGTGGAGATGATTTGAGGTTGATGTAATGCAATCCAATGGTTTGAACCAGACATCAGATGTTCCGCTATCGCTGACTTTTATGGTTGCCTATTCTTTACAGCTGCTATGTGTTCCTTGACCCTTTCCTGGACACTTCTTTTTGTTTAGCCAATGTAAACTTTACCGCAACTGCATTGAATTTTATAAACACCAGGGATTTGAAAAGGGATAACATCCTTCGCGGTCCGTAATTTGCTTGCTACTTTGTAATATATTTATAATGGTTTGAAAACGGTGTCAATCAAATACTGTTTTAAGATTGCACCTATTTTGTCCGTTATTCCTTTCACATACGGTAAAAATGCCGGTTGTCTGCGTACAATTGGACGTATTTCTCTTTGGTTTTACCGTGAGATCTTTCGTTTTGCAACCGTTTTTTCTTCAGCACCTCTTATACGGGAGCAAATTCTCCGCTTAAATGGTCAGGGTCACACAGATCATATGCCCGATATCTGTCTGTGTATGTAGGTTTCCTATATACAAAATGCGCCAAGGTTCCATCCGATCTGACCATTACTTTTACGTCTAAAAAGGCCAACGTTCGATCCTCTTCAACTTCAACGGTGAACTTGACTTTTGGATGGATGGAGTTTAAGTAACTGGCATATTCTATCGCACGATTTTCACCTCCTCCAATGATACAAAAGATGTCATCCACGTGTCTCTTCCAAAGTCTAATACTTGAAGGACCACCATTTAGAGCCTTTTCTTCAAAATGTTCCATCCAGACATTGGCTAGTACCGGCGCCACAGGGCTGCCTATTGCCACACCATCCTTGGTACAAAAAGTAGCTTCCCTTCAAGCAGTGGTCTAACAACGTGATGTATCTATCTGATACGTCTCTCTGCCTGAACTTGTCTTTTATGACTGGCAAACACTCGTCCACTGGAACATTGGTAAACAACGACTCGACATCGAAACTCACCAATACCTCACCTGGTTCCAGTCGAGTGTTCCTTATCATTCCAACAAAGTGACGAGGACTGTCCGTCTTTTACATAGGACGACGACTGGCCCACCAGTTGCTGCAATACTTTTGACACGTGCTTTGCCAAGTCGTAAGTGGGTGAACCAATTTGGCTGACAATCGGTTGCAAAGGCACGTTAGCTTTATGTATTTTCGGCAAGCCATAAAGTTTCGGTGCATGTACCACTCTCGCCCTGTGCAGTTGCCAATACTCGTTCTCAGTGAAGAGATTCTCCTGGTCCTTGATCAGTGTACGATTGCGGCGATAAACTCTTGCCGTTGAATTGTAGTTCACCGGTTTATACACGGTTTCATCTGCGAGGAGACTTTTGATTTTCGTGTCATAGTCCGCGGTGTTCATCACTACTGTGGCGTTGCCTTTGTCAGCTTTTAGTACCAGCACGTCATCATTGTTCCTAAGTGCTCTTAAAGCCAACCACTCAGCCGAGGTGATATTACTCGCAGGCATTCTCGACTTCCGCAACAGCACCGCCACATCTTCACGTACAGTTTCAGAATGGCATTTCGGCACTTTGTTACGAATGTATGTGGCGAAGCAAGTTATAAATATTTTGGAAACCTCCCTTTGATGACATCCAGCTCACTAAACAGTTGCGCTGAGAAGGCTTGCGATCTGCTTGCGTTGTCGGCGCCGTGTTGTGATGGTGAGTTCCGTTTTAGGCCTACAACTCCATTAGAAATAATAAAAACATTCAAAACTTTTAGTAAGAAAAAAACTGTGGATTTGTTTGGACACTCGGTCAAAACAATTAGTGTTATTATTGACTTGTTGGCACCTTATCTGGCATCGGTTTTCAATACCTCGATAGAATCAGGTTCGTACCCTGATTTAATGAAACTAAGTAGAGTAACACCGATATATAAATCTGGTAGTACCTTGGACCCATCTAATTACCGTCCAATATCCGTGCTACCAGCATTAAGTAAAGTATTCGAGAAAATCATGTTAAATCAGATGTTGTACCATTTTAATTTGAACGGACTACTACATTCTAAACAATTCGGCTTCACAAAAGGTTTGTCCACCACTGATGCTGGTGTAGAACTAATAAAAGGGATTTTTGATGCCTGGGAACGGTCACAGGATGCATTTGGTATCTTCTGTGACCTTTCTAAAGCGTTCGATTGTGTCCGACATGATATAATAATAAGAAAATTAGAGTATTATGGAGTTAAAAATAATTCACTAAATGTAATAAAATCATATTTAAGTAATAGAGTACAAAAAGTAACTATCGGTGTGGAGCAGTCGTCGGGTCGTACAGTCCAGATGGGGGTGCCTCAAGGTTCAATATTAGGTCTGTTTCTTTTCCTAATATACATAAATGACTTACCTTTTGTAACTAAAGATAGGTGCAGGACGGTCCTTTTTGCTGATGACACATCCCTAATCTTTAAAATTAGCAGGAAGATTGATGAGTAACAAGCAATAAACTCGGTGATAGGAGATGTAGTTCAATGGTTTCAATATAACAATTTAGTTCTTAATAATAATAAAACAAATTGCCAAATGTTAATGGTGTCGAAACTAATCTAATAATAAATAATGAGAAAATAGATAAAATAAATACTACTGTCTTCTTAGGGATAACTTTAGATTCAAAGCTGCAGTGGGGAGACCACATTTACGTTTTATCTAAAAATCTTAGTTCCGCGGCATATGCTGTTAAACGGATTCGGGAATATACGGACGAGTACACGGCTAGGATTGTTTATTTCAGCTACTTTCATAGCATTATGTCTTATGGCATCTTGCTGTGGGGTTGTGCTGCTGACATAAACACAATATTCGTTTTGCAGAAGAGGGCTGTTCGCTGCATTTACAGAATGGGCCCCAGAGAGTCACTTCGCGAAAAATTTAAAGAAATTGATATTTTGACGGTTGTTGCTCAGGACATATATGAGTGTGTCATATATGTACATAAAAATATAAATATTTTTAGAAGAAACTGTGATTTTCATAAAATTAATACTAGGAACAAACATAAGCTGTATGTGGCGCCCTCTAGGCTTCAAAAGGTCAAGAAATCTTTTGTTGGAAATTGCGTGCGTTTTTATAATCATTTACCGGACTGGATTACGCGATTGTCCTTACCTAAATTTAAGACTATAGTTAGAGGCCGACTAGTCCGGGGCGCTTACTACGCGGTCGGGGACTACCTCGCCGATGCTCAGGGTTGGCAATGAGTACATCTAAGCTATATGTGCAAAGATAATTTATGTTAATAAGTGTATAAATTTTATGTTTCTTTATACATAATTTGTTTTTGTAACTGGCACTGGGCAAAAAATTCTGAAAGCCGGAGTTTCTTGTTGGTTCTTCTCCGAGCCAGGGCTTCCGAACCAACGGTAGAATTTCATTGCCAAGAGACAACCAGTGTCAGGCAAATGTTTTGACTTTCAATGAATGTACTGTACTTGTACTTATATTGAATAAAAACATTTGACTTTGACTTTTTTGACTTTGACTTTGAATGAGCGCCTCCTCCACTCCACCGATGATCTTTTCAACTGGTGCATGTTTTGGTGTCAATGCAAAATTCATATCTTTTGACAAGACCCGTATAGTTGTGCCATCCATCGCGATATTTGAGAAATTAATCACCATGTCTGCTTCATTTGATAGAGATTAATTGCTACAATCATTAAGTCTCCGTCTTGAGATCAATCTCTCAAATTTTCGTGCATCTGTAGCCGTCATTATTTCAAACTTTCAATCAGCTTGAAGGTAGGTAATACGATCCACTAGTTCAAAATCCTGACGCGAAAACACTTCACTACATTCCAAATGAAGTCTATACAGTTTATTCTGTATCTGGAAAAGTTCTCGTCTATGATTCCGTATAAATGTGTGTAGTAGCCTGACACTCGCGTTATTGAGAATGCGTTCGGCATAGGCAATGTCCCCACGACTTTTAACACGTACACACGCAAGTATAACATTGTTCTCACGACACTTCACTAAAAACGACAATGACGTTTCCAGAAAAATCCGCTTCTTCCGAAGCTTCTCAAGATGGCGTATTTTATTTGCACTTTCCTGCCCGTATCAGTTCGCAATAGTTATTTTTAAACACTCGCGATTTATACTCATTTTATTTACTATGTGAGACCGGGTCATATCACGATAAATTAATAAAGATATCTGAATACCTTTATTTTGCCCGACATTTCGACCCAGTTGCATAAGCCGTGGTCGTAAGCCGCGAAGACTGCGCTGAACGTGTGGGGGCTGTTTGTTAGCCCGAAAGGCATTCCTGTGAATTCGTAATGGCCTGTCGAATCATTAGTGTTTACGACAGTGAAAGCAGTTTTTTTTTATATCTTCAGGAGCGACTAAAACATGATAAAAGCAAGATGCAAAGTCAAGAGTGGAAAAATATTTAGCTTTACCTAACTGATCTAAAATATCGTTGATAAGAGGAATAGGAAAAAATTCTGCTACAGTAACGTTAAGTTTGCGATAGTCAATGACTATGCGCCATTTCTTTTTACCTGATGCGTCGGCCTTTTTCGGCACGATCCATACGGGAGCAGACCACGGGGAAATAGACAGACGAATGATACCCTAGTGTAACATAGAAGCAATTTGTTTATCCACCTCCTCTTTGTGGCATTCTGGGAATCTGTATGATTTTACATGAAGGGGAGCCGCATCCCCGGTATTTTGTGTTGTAATGCATTAGTATGAAATAGCCGTTCGCCTTCAAGATAAAATATATCTGCGTAATTAGTGCAGCACTCTAAAAGAGCTTCTTTTTCCTCAGTATTGAAGTGTTCGTGACGAATATGTTTTAAGACGCGTTTTCTGCGCTCAGTATTAGTAAAAGAATATGTAGAATTAATAGGCATATAAAAATCTTAGGAATAATTTATTTCAGTTAAATGAACCTTATAATTAAGTACATTGAACGGCAACTCCGCCGTGTTTAAAACTGAGACATTCACATGTTTATTAGATTTTATCTACGCTATGCAATTTGATACAAAAACGCCATAACAAATGTGATGATTAAGAACAAGTGCTTCGTTCCTTTGGAATAACTTTTGTAAATCGTAATCAGAGTTAGCTATATAGCACTCGATCACGGCTTCATAACGCGCGGGAATGATATATGTAGGCTGTGTATATTTATTTCTAAGTATGTGGTTATGCAAATAAAATTTATTAGTATTAAAGCCTATCTTACAGTTAGTAAACTTCATAAAATCTACACTAATCATCACGTCGTATTTTAAGTTTATATCATCATTAATGACCTGAAATTTGAATGTATAATCAATATTTTTTATATGAAAATTTAAATTAATTGAGCCAAGGGTCTCACAAAAGGTTTCGTTATCATTAATTCCCTTTAACTTAATTACTTCCTTAGAAAGTTTCGGAACACTGTGGAAACATGTATTTTTAATAACACTGACTGATACACTTGTACACACAATAAGAAAACAGAGGGGATTAGTAGAGTGTTGAGGTGCATCGAGGTACAAATGAGGCAATGATAGTCGTAATAAACTTTTAGTTACAAAAATAGGTACCGAAAACACTAAGTCGGGTGTATAGTTTACCTGATCTAACCTATCAAATTGAAGGTTATTTTCCTTTAAATTAGTAGAACATTTCTTACATAGATTCAGAGAACTCAACGACAGTGGTTGAGGTGACTGAAACTCAGATAATGGTTTCGCCTCGGGAGGCTGAAATGAACTCAACATCTTAGGTTGAAATAAAAAGAACTCACTGATAAACTTGCCTGTTGAGGCTAAGATGAAAATTGAATGAAATTAATAAAATTCTTAAACTTATGCTTACGATAAGGTGTGTCTTTTATAAATAATTTTGCATGCACCTCTGGGCGATACACCACAGGGGCGTTCTCTAGTTTAAATTATGCTCTACGCCTTCGCTTACGACGTGTTGCATGGGAGCTGTACTGCGAGTATCGGGCCTCACATGATAAGTCTCATGGGAATAGCATTGAGGCTGATTACTAGTAGTACTATTTTTAAATTGCAACTTAAGTACGGTACTCGTTTATTATATGCCCAGAATGTTTACAGTAGTTACAAACTTTAGTTTGTGAATTAGAATTATTAAAATTAGGTTTTGTATAAGAGTTAGGCTTTAAAAAGATAGGTTTATTAAATTTAGAATAGTTAGAATTAAAATTTATTGGGTAAAATTCAGGTTTGCTACTATAATTATTTTTATAACATTCATTTGAGTTATGCCCATGCTTGTTGCTCTTAGAACATAACTTAGAAGGTTTGGAAACCTTCGTGAGGTTAAAAAGTTTCTCCTCTTCTATCGCATGAGTGATTGCTTCAGTCAGCGTTTTGGGGTTTTTACATCTAACTATATGGGAAAAACTGGGATTAAAACCTAGTAGGAAACTGTTCAACGCAAGGTCGTCCTTGGTAGCTATTCTGCCCGGTTTTTCGGAATCACTACTGCGTGAAAATTGGATATCTGATAAAAGTTAATTAGTTACCCTTAGTTACCCTTAATTGTATGACTTCTTCAGTCGAAAATTCCTTACAGTTTTGTAACTCTAAAAGAAGATGAGTGGAGTGTTTTTTCTCTCCAAAATTAGTTTTTAAAAACTCTTTCAATTCAGACCACTTTTCTAATTTACGTAATGAACATGCTAATTGGGCTTTGCCCTCTAATTGCGAAATAATAAATTTACACAGGAAGCCTTGTTGGCTTTCGTCTGCCAATTCCATAGCATTCTCACAGTTAGCGAGGAATGCTGGCAAGGTGGATCTCTCCCCATTTTAAGGTTTGATGAATTTTGTCAATAAATTTAAAGAAACGTTCTTTTTCTTCTCCATTTCCTCTGTATCAGATTCTACTACAGGTCTAGTATCCTTTTTAGGAGGCATATATGATTAATATGAATAGACAGCTAAAATATAAAAATGCAGAGTAAATCAATAAATGTACACTAGAATTGACAAAAGTATTTTGAACCGTAATAGTCTCTTAAAATATAGAATGTTGTTGGTATATACAAAAATTCAAGTCCATACTCACTTCCGTTTCCGTCTAGTTCATTCATCACTCAATCATTCGTTCTCAGTCAAACCTATCATTTATTCATTCACTCATTCAAATGTCATTCGTCTCAATCATACTGAATTTATTTTTCAATAAATAAATGAACGTTGCACTGTTAAGTCGTGTCTTCTTACTCTCCGTCCTGCATCCATTTCCAATAGGTTATGGGCCCAGGCCACGTTATCCACGTATTATCTTAAATAACGGTCAACGACTCTGCAAGCTATGGCGTCTACAACTAAAATGGAATCGCGCAACAAGAGGAATATCCAGCCATTCAACGGTGAGCGATACAGCACCTGGAAATTTCGCATCAAGTCGCTTCTAGAAGAAATTCAAGTATCATCTGTTATCGACGAGCCTACACCCGGAAATTCGACCTACAAGTCTTCAAAAATGTACAGCGAGTTCTGTGGAAGGCGGAACCACTACAAGAAGGACTGCCGCTATTTCAAGAAGGCGCAGCAAGGCAGCGACCCCGGCAGCGGCCCAAGCAGCGCCGGCCCCAGCCGCGCCGCGCACAACGTGCAGCCATGCGATGATGACGAGGGCGGTTTCGCTTTTATGTTCTCAAATTGTAAGTCAATTGAAACTGAACATTCTACTACTAATACGGAACTTTCTTTTTTGCTAGATTCCGGAGCTACCAACCACATCGCTAATACCTTAGAATTTTTCACGACTTATTCCAAACTACCCACGCCAATGAAAATCAATGTCGCGAAGCACGGTGAGTCTTTGTTGGCCTATGGTAAAGGCACTATCCAGGTAACAACCGATTTATTAGGTTTTGAAGGCTCGATCGACGACGTACTATATTCGCCAGAATTACGTCACAATTTGTTATCTGTTAAGCTAATGCAACGCGCAGGTATAACAGTGATTTTTGGCGACAACGGTGGCGTTCGGATTTACAATGGGGGTAGATGCATTATTACTGGTGAAGGTCATTATATTCTATTTTAAAATTTATAAAAGTTTTTGCAATAATTTGATTAGAAATTCCCCCGATTCTTACAATTTATGGCACAGACGTCTCGGTCACGTAAATAAACAAAAGTTCAATAGCTTAAAAGATTTTATACATGATAGTGATCATTCATTAATTAATGATATTGCCCCCAGTGACGAACTTTGTGAATCTTGCATTCTCGGCAAACAGTCCCGACTACCATTTGCTAACTCTAAAGATAGTGATGGTAAAACAATGAATCGGCCCCTTTTTATAATTCATTCAGACGTTTGTGGACCGATAACGCCGGCCACCGTTGACGACAAAAATTATTTCGTTACTTTTATTGACGACTGTACACATTACACAGTAACTTATTTAATGAGTGCTAAATCTGAAGTTTTGAAATGTTTTAAAGACTTCGTTGCTAAAAGTGAGAATTTATTTAATTTGCCTCTTGTACGCTGACGATCAGGTTCTTCTTGCGTCATCGGCGTGTGAGTTGCAGGAGATGGTCACTTGCATGAATGAGTCCCTTAAGAGGAAAGGAATGAAAATTAATGTAAATAAAACGAAAGTAATGGTCATGGAGGGACTTAGCAAGACAGAGTGCAAGATTGACATAGATAATGAAAGAGTCGAACAAGTGAATGATTTTGTGTATCTGGGAACACTTTTTGCTAATAACGTAAAATGTGAGGGAGATATTGAACGTAGAGTGTGTGCAGGTAATAAGATTAATGGGGCTATGTATAGTGTTATGGGTAGCCAGTTGATTTCTCAATCGGCACGTATGGCTATTCATAGGGCTGTGCTAGTTCCAACATTGACTTATGGTAGTGAAAGTTGGGTATGGCAAAAGAAGCATGAAAGTAGAATCAATGCCATCGAAATGCGGTCACTGAGAATGTTAGGAGTGACATTGAATGATAGAATTAAAAATAGCGTGATATGGGAAGGTTGCGGTTTGAAAGAAGATGTAGTGACTAAGATTGAAAAGAGCATGCTTCGATGGTTTGGACATGTTATGCGGATGAATGATAGCAGATTGACAAAGGGAATATATATGAGTGAAGTGGAAGGGCGGTTACGTAGGGGCCGGCCTAATAAGACATATAACAGTCAGATAGACGCTATATTGAAAAAAGGTGACGTTAGAAGTACCTATAACCGCCGAGAAGGTATGAGAGGATGTATGAATGTCAATGAAGCGAAAGTGGTCTGTCAGGATCGAGACAAATGGGGATCCGTGATCTCTGCCTACCCCTCTACAAGGAATCAGGCGTGATGTGTATGTATGTATGTATTATTTAATTTAAAAGTCACATACTTGTATTGCGACAATGGTAGAGAATATCTTTCAACTGAGTTCAAAGATTTTTGTGTTTCTAAGGGCATAACTTACCATCTAACCGTGCCGTATACGCCACAACAAAATGGTGTCTCAGAGCGCATGAATCGTACACTGACCGAAATGGCCCAAACCATGGTCGCAAGTGCGAAATTAAATAAAACATTTTGGGGTGAAGCTATACTTACATCAACCTACCTAATAAATAGACTCCCTACCAAAGCGCTGACAAACAACAAAACACCATACGAAATGTGGCATAATAAAAAACCGAAAATAAGTCATTTAAAAATATTCGGTTCAACGGCCTATGTACATGATAAAATTAGAAAATCAAAGTTTGATGAAAAGGCTTTTAAAGCTATTTTAGTCGGATACGATCAAAATGGTTACAAGTTTTTTAACGTTGAAAATAACCAGTTTTTCATTGCTTGAGACATTTAGTTCGACGAATCAAACTTTATTCTGTCAAGGCCGATTAGAGATCGCCCCACATAAATTTGCAGTTGGAGGCGTCGCCACAGTCGCGTAATTCAGTGTTACCAGGAAACACGCCAAAACTAGCACTCACTGTGCCATACGGCTCGGTACATTATAGGTTTCATTTGTAACGGTCTTTGGTTGCAGAGCTATAAATTCAAATAAAACAAATTAATATATCAAAGTCAAAATATGTTTATTAAACTATTTCAAACATGATTAATAATTAACGGGACTTATCCTTCTTATTATATATTACATATATTATGTGTTCCTTCACTCTGTCCGCAATAGATCGTTTAGTCTGTCCGACGTAGGATTTCCCACAGCTGCAATCAATCTTATACACACCCTTATATCTTATATCATGTGTATAAATCGCACATCTCTTAAAACTATTATTTCAAACATGGCACTGAGCATTGTCTTTACATATTTTTTACCGAGGCTAGATCAGCGGAGACCCTAGCTTGGAGAAGAACTAACAAGAAACTCCGGAAATCAATTTATTATAAACACCCTTAACAAACATAAAAATTACAAAGAGTGAGCAAAAAACACAGCGCTGGTAATACTAAATTTACCTTTCATACAAAATAACACGCAATGGCGGAAACGTCAAATTTAGTTCCAAGTTTGGCTACTGCCAATTTATGTGGGGCGATCTCTAGTCAAAGCACACAAATGCCCGCCGAAGTTGATAAGCCTGACAATAATAGTAAGTCGGCAAAATCAACAGGCACGAAACATAAAATCATTACCGATAACGAATCGGATGCCGCAAATTCGTCAAATAAAATAAGGCGAAGCGAGAGAATTTCGAAACTACCCGTAATTGATTACAAACAATTAAATGACTCGGAGTTGTGTTATTTATTAGTATCCACTATTCAATCGTTACCTAGTAACTATAATGACATCGCAGGAAGGGTTGATAGTGATAAATGGTATAAAGCCATAGAAAGCGAAATCGAATCCCTTCATAAAATCAGACATGGACTCTCGTTGACAGGCCCAAAGATGTAAATATTGTTAGTAGTAAATGGGTTTTTGTTATTAAAAATAATGAGTTAGGAGAGCCAACTCGTTATAAGGCGTGATTAGTAGCCCGCGGATTCACACAACAGCATTTACAAGACTATGACGAAATATTCGCACCCGTTGCACGCATTTCTACGTTTAGATTTATGCTGGCATTCTGTAATCAATTTGATTTAATGATACATCATTTGGATGTTAAGACAGCATTTTTAAATGGAGTAATAATAATAATCCTTTATTGAGATTCCACATTATACAAAAATTAAAAAAAAGACATAATATAAAATTAACAATTACAATAAAATTCAAAATTACAATTCAATGTCAGTTACATTAAGCGCGCCGTGGAGATCCCAAATGGCGTCCAGCTCGGCGGGAATCTACGGAGTACTCAAAGAAAATATTTACATGGAAGTACCTGAGGGATTTCCCTCTAAATCAAACCAAGTGTGTAAATTAAATAAAACATTATATGGTTTGAAGCAATAATCGCGTTGCTGGTATGAACGTTTCGATCATGCACTCAATGAACTCTTTTTTAAAAGTTCAGATGTAGACCCATGCTTATATATATTAGATAAACAATCTATAGAAAATAATATAATGCTTTATGTAGATGATTTAATTTAATGTACAAAAAGTAAATCAAATTTAAAACTGTATAAAAATTGTTTAATGCAGAGATTTCAAATGACAGATTTAAATGAATTAAAACTATTTCTAGGTATAAGGATAGAAAGAACTAAGGATACAATTTCTTTAGATCAGTCGATATACCGACAAAATGTTTTAAGCAAATTTCCCATGAGCGATTGCAACCCTTCTAAGACACCATTTCCATCAAAACTGGATCAGTCCGCACTTAACTCGGACGTGCAATACGAAGCACCGTGCAGGAACGTTATAGGGTGTCTTATGTACGCGATGCTCTGCACCAGGCCAGATATATGTGCCGTAGTTACCATACTGAGTAGATATCAAAGTAAAAATAATGAAGAGTTATGGAAATGCTTAAAGCATCTTTTAAGGTATATTAAAGGAACCGTAAATTTAAAATTGACCTATAAGAAATGTGATTATAATCAGTTGATTGTGGGGTACGCGGATTCTGACTGGGCTGGCGATGAAAATGATCGGAAAAGCACAACGGGATACATATTCCAAGTGTTTGATAATTGTATAATGTCGTGGAACACACGCAAACAAAACACAGTAGCCGCCTCCTCGACAGAAGCCGAGTACATGGCACTCTTCGAAGCTGTGAGAGAAGCCATTTGGATTAAATCTTTATTATGTAGTATTGCTAATATATATTAAATTATTAAATCTTTATTATGTAGTATTGCTATTTTATTATGTAGTATTGTAGTATTGTAAATAACACAGCCAATTATAATTTACGAAGACAATAATAGTTGTATAAGCATTGCCAATAATCCCACAAATCACAAAAGGTCCAAGCATATTGATTTCAAGTACCATTTTACCCGAGAACAGATTACAAAAGGGTTAATAAAGCTACAATATGTTTCCACAAGACAACAAGTAGCTGACATCTTTACCAAAATGGTACCGTCTATCAAGTTCCTGGAGTTGAAAGCCAAATTAGGCTTGATGTGATTGTAAAAGAATGTTTAATTGTATATTATTGTATAAAGTAAATTTTATGATTATGTTATAAATGAGTGCTTGTATGTAAATAGGTAATTTAATTTAAGTTGATTGTGTTGATGATAGGACTAGTATTTTTGAGGGGGGGCTGTTGGTATATACAAAAATTCAAGTCCATACTCACTTCCGTTTCCGTCTAGTTCATTCATCACTCAATCATTCGTTCTCAGTCAAACCTATCATTTATTCATTCACTCATTCAAATGTCATTCGTCTCAATCATACTGAATTTATTTTTCAATAAATAAATGAACGTTGCACTGTTAAGTCGTGTCTTCTTACTCTCCGTCCTGCGTCCATTTCCAATAAATGTAATTTCACTGATAAACACAAAATTAAATTCACTTTACAGAACTGTAAGGTCAGATCTTGTTCCACTTAGTATAATAATGTAATGAATAACTAACAATATCTGGAACATTGTAGATAGGCAAGCTGGATTGTGGAAGATGTGACGCCGATTCTCTGGGCTGCAGGTCGGTCTACAGCGACATCTGACGGTCGCTCTGCTAGTAGGACTCTAGTGCGATACCTCCTCGTATCACGTCTTACAATTGTCCTTGGAATCGGCTTGGCTCTGGCGTGAGATAAGGTCTTCACGGCTGAAAAGATGCCTAAAATTTCACTCGTGAGGTCGAGATACCAATGAGCGAGATAACGCTTCGAATCGGTATCCCACCGCTGCCACCAATGTTATGCGGGTGAATTGAAAAGCCTTTTTAAAAAATAACTTTTATCATCCCTAGCCTACTAAACTGTCTTAACCATTCGATGGTTTGTAGAGAACTCTACTATGAACTGAGTGATATCAATGAAGTAAACGACTACGCCTTTTCAGCTAATGTTTTCTTTGTAACTGATCAGAGGCATGAGGTTGTTGGGAATTCCGAACAAACTAAACACATCGAGAAAAATTAGAACAATTTTTCATTACAATAATTTTTTTGTTGTAAATTGCTAGTTTAATAATTTTCGTATAATAAAAAAAATATCGATTAAGGAATACATCCTGACTTATGACCTGGGACAAAACAAAGAAACAAATACTTTCACGACCATTAAACCTTACCGAATAGTCAGAGGTTCGCATACTAATTTCGGTGCGGACTAGTGATAATTATCTGGTACTAGCTATCTGGTCAACACGTAGGTTCGAGGTCATACCCGAACCACTGACTACCGCGCGAAGTCCAGAAAACATTTGATCTTTGTCAATGTGGTACTGTTGCTAACTACTATTACTTACCTATTCCGAAGAATTATTATATTTCCACACAAAATTTTTCCTTGCCGTAGTCTAGGACTATGTCGAAGATGTATTCGTATTAGGAAAGTGAGTGTTAGAAAACTTCATTTCCATTTGTGCATGCCCATGGGTTTGCACACTGAACCCTGAATTTTTGAGCCAGACCTGCTATTTATGTACTTTAAATATTGGCTCTGACTTCCTCGAAAGAGATTACAGTCATGACATATTTTTGTTTAAAAGTATTACTTTTATATCAATATGTTTATTTAATTTATTTCGCAAAAGACATGTATATGTTATTTGTTATATTTCGTAATTAACTTTATTATTTATATAAAACTCTCGTAAACGTATTGCGATGTTTTGAAACGCCCTCATTTTTAATATTGCATATTCCAGCCGCTAAAAATAGCCCTAACATGCGTGGTCGGATTTTTGACAGTTCGTGAATTTATTTTTCAAATACGATATTATCCTTTATAATGCTGTAGTTAAGAGATTTTAGTTTTTTCGCGTTTATGAGTATAATTATTGTGTTGCATCTTTTTTATGCTTTGCTTAGTTTTTTTCCTTCTTCAATCATGACGTCTTTAAATTTCAAAAGTCAGCTGAAGAGTAAATAATTCTCATCAGATGATGTAAAATCGGATCGCGATGCACTAGATTTCTACCATCCATCTCGTGCAAGCATTAGAAGCAAAATTAGACGAAACCGATTGCATTTCTAATAATGACACTGATATTTAACCTCATTCAATCAATAATGATGACTCAGAAGTAAGTAGTTACACCAATCCCCAAGTAATAAGATCACTAGGACCGAGCACTTAAAGGATTCCCTGAATTTAGATGCAGATAAGTTACCATTCTCTGCTACTGATTCGTTTTGTTCGATTTCAGTACACCATATGACTATTTTAAGAAACATAACATATGCTTAACAACTCTTGTATACACACTCTCATCTCCGAAATTTTGAGAGCATGTTAGGTATTAGCCACATAAAACTCGCGTTTCACTAGATAAAATGCACCTATCGTGATAGATGGTGAACCGCATCACCGTATACAGCAAAGGCTATTACATATTCCAAGGGATAGGCAAACTGTCTTACGATGTTTTTCCTCACCGGTAGCGAATGTTAATTGTAAATTTCATTCACATATTTTTTTATTCATTGGTACATACCAAAGCCGGGATTCAACCTAAGATCACTTAGAAAAAGTCTACGGTCTTACCCACTAGGCTATATTAACAGGTGTGTGCCACAAACTTCTAAAGCAATATTTACTAAATGAACCCCACATATGGGGTTTTAAGTTGCTTAAGCTCTGCAGGTTATGCTTGCAGATTCTTGAAATCTTCCAGAAAGGATACAGACATATTACCTAACGAACCTGATCTAGAACCAATTGCACCATGGTTAATAAACCTTGTGAGGGTATTTCTGAAATACCAGAACCATATTATCTTTTATGACAACTATTTCACGTCGATTACGCTGATGGTGTATTTGGCTAGAGAAAATATTCATATTACAGACACTATACCTACACAGGAAAAGTTTAGGAAAATCGTGTAAATTCATGATAAAGGACCAATTGTCATAACAGACATGCGATGCTTATGAGGAAGATGTTACCTGTGTTGATGGTGTCGACATTACAACGTTATATGATAAAAAAGATACTACGTTATACATTTTGGATTTGTCTGTGATTAACGATTTGTCTGTCTTTATAAAAAAACGATCTTACTCCAAGGCGAAAACTCAAAAAACATGTTAAACCTAGTAGACTTTCATTCTGAACTAGCTGATACACTATGTATGTGTATACCTCCTGCAACCAGTGGACATCAAATGAGAGTTAAAATAGTTCTATCAAAAAAAGAAAGGGTTTTTTTATGTCAACAAAGGCAAGAGTAGTTCGTCTCGATGGTGTTGGAAAACAGGATGAGATGGTTGATGCCAGCATGTAATTTATTGAATATTGTATACTTTAAAAAAATACAAACACAAACGCGTTTACGACCCTTGTGAAGTTGTCAGATGTTCAGGTTTCCAACTCCGCAATTGCGAAGGTAATAATTCTATGGCCACCTCAACCCCACGTCTTGACCAGATAGTCATAACTCAATGTGAAAGGTGCTAAGCCATGTCGCCATTTAAAAGCACTAACTATTACGTGTTCGGCCAACCAGTAGGGTTCGTCATGATGTTTTCCCTTACTATATTCGTATTCGATTACTTCGTAAATGTGTTAATTCACTAAAGTTGATTTCCATTGGTCATGAACAAGCGAGATTTGAACCCTGTACCCACTGATACAGAGCCAAGCCCCAAACAACTGAGCTACGCCGAATTATAAGCATAATGTAGGGAAAATTGTACCTTAATTAAAAAAAATAAAACCGTATTATTATCTTTTGAATTTTTTTATTTCAAAACTCTTTGATCCCACACAAACCAAAGTTATACATATGGCCATATGACCAGAGCTTAGAGCACCGATTTATTTAGGTAGTGCCTGATGTTGGCACGACAGCGGTCAAAAAAGCACGCTAAAGATCAAGCTCGCCTTTGGCCTAGCACCCATCGGCAGACCTTAGATTGGTGCCATCTAGACTGGCAAAAAGTTTGGAACGGAAAAGTCTTTATCGAAACGATAATTGGTCTTTGGGCGTTACATGAGACAAGAATACCATAACACCAGTTGGGTGACAGTAGTGGTAACTCAAGTGTTTGGGGTCGCACAGTCGAAACCGGTGTGGAAGCAAACTAGACCTCTGTGCAAGTCACAGAATTACTGATTCTGTAATTTGGGCGGCAATTGATTTCATATCGATAAAATTAATGTATCAATTACTATAAAAATTAACCAATAGTGATATTTATGCTTAAACTATTTGGCAACCATCAGGATCAATAGATTTAAAAATTTAAGGTTCAAGTTTAATGTAAAATTTCATAAACTTCTATCTTACGTTTTTGTAATTTGCGATACACACGATGTTTATTTTTTACGACCATACCTATGACCTATGATAAGGATAGCTAACCATTCTCCAGATTAGACAATAATCTATTTAAATGGATGAAGGTGACGTAAATGATGGCAAGATGTGATGAGAACTTCTGATCTGTGTATATAACATCTTTTAATAACCCTAATTTTCAGAGAACAATATGTATTCAATGTGTTTGAAGTTATTGTTAGCACACTTGAATCCAAGCTACAGCGTATAGAAAATTTAGACAAAGCTATAGAACATTTAATGCGTAGAGTAGAAGCATTAGATTCTAGAGTAAATGATAATATAGAAAAAACTGATGATATTATATTAAAACTCGGTAACATCGACCTAAAACTCCCTAATGATGAAAACTATCATCACAATGTATCTGCAATACGGAAATTAAATATACTTAAAGATGATTTCTTTGTAGATAAAAAACTTGGAACAATAGATGTGAAGGTAAGTGAGAACCATTTGAAACAAGTTATATTGAAAAATAAATTTAACAACAAATCCCTTTCTAGGGACGACGATTATAATCCTATATTTTCACAAAAAAAAACGACTACAGCAGGGGTGACAGAAGATGATCAAATTCATGAATTTAAAGTGGAGACAGATGTTGGAGTGAAAATAGATTTTTTACGGTCATCCTTGATATCCATGGACAAAAAATTACAATTCCATATAAATTCTGTGTCTGACAATTTAAGTAAAGTCACTATCATGGTTGGTGCTATTCACTCAGCTATCATTGAACCAGGGAATTCTCCCAACAATATCAATGATTTAAAAAACTGTACGTCAATAATATCTCAAGCATCAATTGAATCTATTAAAATTATGAATATTTCCCATAAAATTTATGACATCTGGAACGTTGTTAGTAATGTGAAAAGTTCAATAAATAATGTTATTCCAAAGTCAAATGAAATTTTGATCCTTAATCAAAGACAAGAACAAGCTCTTGAGCAGATACATAATGATCTTCACCTTAAAACTAATCTAATCATACATAATTTCGATACAATTGAAAAAAGGTTAAAAGAACAAGAGCATGGTCTAAGTAGTATAACTCAAATATATAAACCAGCTAATACGTCATTGGGCACACTTATAGATACTGTAATCGATAACACAACTGTTAAGTACAGACTGAATGAAGGCACTCGGCCGCAAATGAATAGCCCTGCAACGTTATCTGGGTAAGTTTCTAAAGTTTATGTAATTTTTTTTATCAGGGTTTGTATTATCACTATTAGATATCAATAAGTGATCTGTGACAATTCTAAGCCGACAATTTAACAGTAGTACACCACAATCAGTGGGCCATATCACTGCGTAAACATTTAGAGTAGTATAAACAAATTATTACCTTTGCTACCTAACGTTTCGGTCACGTTATAAAGACCGTAAAGAAAGTAAGTGTGAGAAAGATTTTTCCGTCTCCCTGGAAATATTCGGTCCGATCACAAACCAAATACACAAAGAGAACCCGTGGCCCGAAGTCGCAAAGATTGGAGGGTAAAGAGGTCATGAAACAGCTGCCTATGGGGGCTGGGCTTATCAGTCCGCTTGAAAGTACATTCATCGTCACGTGTTACGCGTCTATTTATTTTCGTTGTGAAAGACAACGTAAAAACGTGAAATATTGTGTTTTCAAATTGGATGACAAAAAAAATGATTCATTCCACAGCTAAGTTAATATTTCGAAATAATATATCTCACTAACAATATCATGGGGTTTTACACTTTCAGATCTGTCCAAACTTCTGCAATAACTGTATTCCATGCCGAAGGCAGTGTACCACCTTACCTTTCATTTTATGCGTTATACTTATAATTTTAATCGCCTCACCAATCATTGACCTAGGGGAAAACTCAATATTAGTAAGACCCTTCGTTCAGTAGATGTACTGGTAGACATGATGACATTCAGTTTCTTGATTGCAACAATTTGTTCCTCGACTCAATCGGGTTTGGTTTGTTTATTTGTATTTTATATTGTTGTTTATATGTATATTTGGTTTGTTATGTTTATAATGAAACTTCCCACTACTGCAACCAATCTTATAAGCACCTATTGTTACCGGATCACATATTTACGTGTCCTAAGAATGTTAGACACTTTAGAAAACGGAGTTATACACATATGATTTATGAATTTCTTAATTTTATATTATGTGAGTGACTTACAGGAATACGTGCATTATCGTCTTGAATGTACGCCGCGATACCATGAAATTAACATGGTAACCATTTCTCCGAGGCACCTCCCTCACTTGTTGTAGTTAATCATTTAAATGATGCTGAAATAATTTTCAAGCTCGGTGTTTCACCACAAAACAGGTGTTTCGGTTGCAGGTAGGTGCAAATACCTATCTATCTGTGTGTGTTAGTTTTCTAAGGACACCATGCATCTTATTACAAAAACAGCAGTCAGTCTTGGCTTGAGCCAAGTCTACAAAGTCCTGACTTGGTACTCTAACAGAGTTGTGAGAGTACGAATAACTGTTTTTTTATTAAATAAGAAAACAAACGGTGGACAAGATAGTTCAGGAACATCTGTAATCATTCCATCATTCACTGAATTATATTCGATTTTACACAATTTATGATAATTTAGAACTAAACTAAAATTTTTTAACACAACTGATCAATTATGTAAATATTTATTATATTTATGACTTAAATCTGTTAGAGATCGCGCCACATAAATTGGCAGTAGGCAAACTTGGAACTAAATTTGACGTTTCCGCCATTGCGTGTTATTTTGTATGAAAGGTAAATTTAGTATTACCAGCGTTGTGTTTTTTGCTCACTCTTTGTAATTTTTATGTTTGTTAAGGGTGATTATAATAAATTGACTTCCAGAGTTTCTTGTTAGTTCTTCTCCAAGCTAGGGCCTCCGCTGATCTAACCTCGGTAAAAAATATGTAAAGACAATGCTCAGTGCCATGTTTGAAATAATAGTTTTAAGAGATTCGCGATTTATACTCATGATATAAGATATAAGGGTGTGTATAAGATTGATTGCAGCTGTGGGAAATCCTACGTCGGACAGACTAAACGGTCTATTGCGGACGGAGTGAAGGAACACATAATATATGTAATATATAATAAGAAGGATAAGTCCCGTTAATTATTAATCATGTTTGAAATAGTTTAATAAACATATTTTGACTTTGATATATTAATTTGTTTTATTTGAGTTTATAGCTCTGCAACCAAAGACCGTTACAAATGAAACCTATAATGTATCGAGCCGTATGGCACAGTGAGTGCTAGTTTTGGCGTGTTTACTGGTAACACTGAATTACGCGACTGTGGCGACGCCTCCAACTGCCAATTTATGTGGCGCGATCTCTACATAAGTATTTATAAATAATATGTAGTTTAATAATCTCATTATTAATTGATCAATGTCAGTCAAAAAGTTTGTGTTGGTTTTGTTTACAAATACACATTCTGTCACAAGTTGTCAAAACGTGTAGTTCATTTTTTTACTTACGTCTTGTATTTTATTTAAAAATAGTGTTAAATTGTCCATCACACCTAGTAACTAGTCTTTAGTGTTATAATAGTTTAAAGTGCCGTTGTGTTAAAAAAATATTGTGTTTTAAATAGTGTTTAGTGTAAAAATTAAGTGAAAAGTGATATCGACGGGATATCGTGTTGCAAATTTATACATTCTTTAAATAGCGGGTATTTCATAAAAATTATAATTGACCATTGTAGAGATTACGCCACATAAGTTGGCAGATGGAGGCGTCGCCACAGTCGCGTAATTCAGTGTTGCCAGTAAACACGCCAAAACTAGCACTCACTGTGCCATACGGCTCGATACATTATACAGCCCTGGCCAAAAGTATTAGGCACCCTAACAAAAACGCCAATGGGGTAGTTTAAAGTGATGAATGAAACAGATTTTGGTTTTATATTAATAATTTAATGAAATCCAGTCTCCTCGAACCGTTCAAGGGCAGGTTGGACCACATAACGAGAACATTAGACCACTTTGGCTGTTTTAACCTGCGACATACCTTGCTCATGGAGAAGTTAGATTTGAATATATTTTTTTTAGATTAACTTCACTGGTTTTAGGCATTTTTCACACTAAACACTATTATAATTCAGAATAAAATGCGTCCTGATACCAACGCCAATAATAATATAAATATGTTTGAACATTTTTAACAGCTTGAAGTGCTACTCAAAAAAACGACTTTTTTCGTTTTTGATCGCATGTGGCCTTTTGACAAACAAAATAGGCTTATTTATTGGTTTAAGCAAGCCCTAATAACACCTACAATGCTTCCAAAATAACCTTTCCGCCACTTTGCACGAGTTTTGAAAATATAAGAGTTTTGCAGGGGTGCCTAATACTTTTGGCCACGGCTGTAGGTTTCATTTGTCACGTTCTTTGGTTGCAGAGCTATAAACTCAAATAAAACAAATTAATATATCAAAGTCAAAATATTTTTATTCAAAATAGGCCCTGTCACAAACTCTTTTTGAAAGTTATCTTATGATCTAAGTATAAATTAAAAAAACTATTTTAAACATGGCACTGAGCATTGTCATTACATAACTTTTACCGAGGTTAGTTCAGCGGAGACCCTAGCTTGGAAAAGAACTAACAAGAAACTCCGGAAATCAATTTATTATAATCACCCTTAACAAACATAAAAATTACAAAGAAAGTGAGCAAAAAAACACAACGCTGGTATTACTGAATTTACCTTTCATACAAAATAACACGTAATGGCGGAAACGTCAAATTTAGTTCCAATTTTGCCGTCTGCAAACTTATGTGGCGCGATCTCTACTCCATTACTCCGTGGCTCGATTGGGACTGCAGTGAATTTGAAGCGTAGCTGTGGTGGTTCGAGACTCACCGACTCCTTACAATATTATAAATTTTTTTAAATAACAATTTTTCCCGTTTTAATCTTTTTAATTTGTTTTTTAGTTTTGTATAAATAATTCATTTTAATTTTTATTATCATTTATTCCAAAATGAATAGTTTGGCGTGCGGTGGGTCTGTACCCGCTACTGAGGCGATGCAGTGCAGCCGTTGTAGTGGTAACTACCATTTCAAATGTTTGGCCATGTCTTTGAGCATGTATAAAAAACAGACAAAGGCAGCCCGAAGTAAATGGACGTGTCCGGAGTGCGTTAGGGTGCGACCCCGCACCGACAACCAGAAGACTCCTGTGCGCGAGGCGGCTCGGACAGTGATACGAGTCGACCGCAGTCACCGGTGGCCAGGGGGTTGCAGATGGCGTGGTGGCTCAGATGAAGCTGTTCCGGGCCGAGATGGTTGCGGCTATCACAGAGCTGCGAGTGGAGTTGCGGGACGAGCTCCAGCAGTTCTGCCGGGATACGCGCCGGGAGATCGCGCAGGTCAACTCCAAGGTGACTGACCTCGAGCGCCGTTTAGTGGAGCTGGAAAAGAGGACGGGCGAGGGTGTGGCGCTGGATGATGCCGTTTTGTCCGCTGCCACTAAGCCCCTGGAAGGTGCGATCCGGGAGCTCAAGCACCAGATAGCAGAATGGGATCTAGACTTGCTGGCGAACAATGTCCAGCTGAGCTGCATACCGGAGGTGCCCGGAGAGGGCCCGTCGCACTTGGCAACGCTGGTGGCGGTCAGATTGGGTGTGACGCTGGGCGAGCGTGACATTGTCAGTGCGGTGCGCATGGGGCCGCAGCGCGATGCTGCTGGCGTTGCTGGTGCGTCGAGCCATCGTCCGAGGCCGTTAGTCGTCCGGCTTACTTGACGTTCGACGCGTGACGACCTGATCCGCGCGGCCCGCGTATGCCGTGGAGCAACCATCGCAGACATGGTCCTGCCGGGTGAGCCTCACAGGTTTTACCTTAACGAGCGCCTCACCCGCCTCAACAGGCAGCTCTTCGGGCGGGCGCGCGAGCGGGCCAAGGCGTGCGGCTGGCGTTTCGTTTGGACGCGCGACGGGCGAGTGCTGGCGCGAAAGGCGGACGGAGCCGCGGTCCACCGCATTCGGAAAGAGGAGGACGTGGAGAGGGTTTTTAGACCTCTCCCCGTTTGATTTGTTATTTTAATGTATTTTTGTATATATTTAGTGTAAGTTTGTTTGTTTCTATGTGTTTGCGTATGATGGTAGGGTTTGATTCAGTGTTTCGATGCTGCTTTTGTGCCAGTGTATATATTTTCTATCTCAATTGTGCACGAATATGTATTACGTTTTAATCTTCATCTGTATTAAATTTTTAAGTATTATATGTATTTGTCGTTATGTAAACTTTTCCTTCAACGGTTTCCATGACTCGTATTAAGCGATTCAAAATTGGGTTGTTTAATGCGGGCTCGCTGGAGACCGGCCATGACGAGCTGGAGGCGATGGTTCTTCGTGCAGACTGCGAGTTGGTGGCCATCAACGAGACGTGGCTGCGGGGGGGCAACAAGGGGTGTGCGCCCTCCATTCCCGGGTACCGCCTGCGCCATGTGCCGCGGCCGCGCTCCGCGCGTGCCTGGTTTCCCACCTCGTTTCGGCCACAGTGGAACAAATGTGGTTTCGTGTCGTCGCTGGTGGCACCCGGCTCGTGGTTGGGACGGCTTACCGGCCGCCATGGCTTGGCGCTGACAAATTTTCGACTGACTCTGTGACATCTTTTAGAAATTATGATAAACTTGTTTTGGTAGGTGACATGAACATTAATTATGATGACGTAAATGACCGCAACCGCAAACCGTTGACTGACTTTATGACTACTCTAAAACTAACTCAGCATGTTCAGAAACCGACGCACTTTACTAACCATTCACAAAGCACAATTGACCTAATAATTACTGACGCACTGGTTCGGTCTGTGGACGTTCAGCACAGCCCTGACTTATGCCTTTGTTTTGGCTGAGCTTGACCTGAAGCGGAATAAACCAGTGCCAACGCACATTATATACCGACCGCTAAAGGACATTGACTTTGACAAATATAATAATGACTTAAATGACATAGACTGGACAGTTATAATCAAACTTGACGTTGTTGATGACATGGTAGCTCTTTTGAGTGATAATATGACAAGACTATTTGACAAACATGCCCCCGTCAGGAGCTTTTTGGTTAAGGACGCTCCTAAGCCTTTGTTGACGAGCACTGTATATATTATATATAATATTGGCATTTATCATTTCTAACATGTCAGCCCTGTCTTTAAGAAACCGTAATAACATATCTAAAGTAATATCATCTCGTGAATCGTTAGGTAAACAAATTTTATATTGTTCCCACTCCCGTTCAGTAACTGAATCCAGTTTGGATACAGTTAAATAGATAATGAGCGTATCCCAATATTCTGTTTGCTCGCCGAGAGATTTTAATGCACGTAAATTTCTCAATAATGTGTCAATAAGTCTTCTAATGTGATAAGGTGACACTTTATTAACTAAATTAATATTGAACAATGACTTAACATGATTATGCACTAATATTCTCTTATTGTCGAATCTATTCTTGAGTAATGAAGGAGAGGGTAATCGAATTCTTACAAATATATACGTGTTCATAAGAGCTCTTAATTAAATAAATCGTAATATTCCTATTTTATTTATATGTTGTGTTGTATTGTGTTGTGTATGTGGATATAGTGTTTATTCTCATAAATCTTAAGTGTTAGTGTTAAAAATTGAAAATTATAAATTAACGGTTTCTTTTTTAAATTTAGAACAAAGACTTTTGGTTTTAACTTATTTAATTCTATAAAAATGAAGTGCGAGGCCTGCAAATCACCGGTAGGGAGTGAGGAGCTGTTGGTGTGCGTGCTCTGCAGCGCGCGCTTCCACCATGGCTGCGTGGGCATGTCGGCGGCGCGGTACTCCGCTTCCCTGGAGAGCCTGCGCCGCGGCTGGCGCTGCCCCCGCTGCGACAACGTGACCGTGGGCCGCCGAAGGGCCGACGACACCCCGGTGCGCCACCAGCACGACGTCGATATGTCGTGCGAGGACGTCGACTGCTCCGTCGTCGGTGAGGCTTCTGCGGGTGAGTCGGGGGCTGACCGTTCCAGCCTTGGCGTGTCGCTCGCGGTGAAGCCTGCGTCCCCGGCGCCCGTGACGCTGGTGGCCATAGCCGCTCTGCTCGACGCCAAACTGGCAGCTAGCGCGGAGCGGTTCGATGCCAAGCTGGAGGCCAGTAGGGCGCAGCTCACCGCAGAGCTCGAGGCCAGGCTGGTGCAGGCGGTGGTGCGCCACGTGAAGGCCGAGGTGGCCTCTGCGCTCGCGGCTGTGGCTGAAGAGCAGCGCGGCATGAGGGCGTCCATAGCGGCTTTTGGCGCCCAGGTCGCTGCGCTCGGCGCCGAGAACCAGCAGCTGCGCGACGAGCTGCAATCGTTGCGAGAGCGGCCGGCGGGTGCGTCTGCGCCGCCGGAGCTCGAGGACGCCGTGCGGCAGCTGCGGGAGCGGCTGAACGAGACGGAGCAGGCTGGCCTCGTGTGCGATGTGGACGTCGCGGGGGTGCCGGAGCTGCCGGGCGAGTCGCTGGAGCACATCGTGTTGTGCATAGCGCAGAAAGCCGGCGTAACAATGGAGGCGCGCGATATCGTGGAGGCGACGCGCGTCGGTGCATCGCGCTCTCTCACTACTGAGCGGTCACCCGACCCCGCTGCGCCGGCGCATTCCGCATCCCCACTACGGCCGCGGCCCATCGTGGTGAAGTTCGTTCGGCGGGAAGTGAGGGACAAGTTGGTGTCGGCAGTGCGCATGCGTCGAGGGATCGATGCTGGCGACATCGTGCGGCAAAGCAAGGCGAGCCGCGTTTATGTCAACGAGCGCCTCACTACGACGAATCGGGTGTTGTTGGCGAGAGCGAGGGAGCGTCTGCTGCGCACCTTTCGATGGCAGTCGGTGTGGGTCCGCGGAGGGCGAGTGTTCGCTCGCCGTGGGCCCAGCAGCCGTCCTGTCTGGCTGCGCAGCTTGCAGGTGCTGGATGAGCTCTCGGCTGCTGGCAAGGCCCCGCCCTCCTAGTTTCGTCGCATGCGGATACGGCATGCTACTTATATTGTGTTTTTTGTCTCGTTATTACTTTTGTTTAATGTTAATTAATTGTGCATATTGTTTACTTCGTGTTGTAATTTTGAATGTTGTTTGTATGGTTATGGCTTGTGTGTGTTATTGCATTGCGGAAAAACATGAGGTTGCCCTAAACTGTATCTTTAAAAATAACTTCTATTATTTACCTATTGTATTTATTTATAATTATTTTCTTTTATATATAAACATTGTTTATTTATTTATTGTGGTCATTCACATAACATTTAATGCTCAACAATATTATACAATATCAACTACATCCCACATTTATATGTGTAATATCTCAAGTACTTTGCTATTTTCATTACTTATTTATTATATTTTACTTAAATACGTGGCAAGTTCACATATACGGTGCTCATTTGTAGATACGGTCTTTGGGGTTTTGCGTCGGGGTGCGGTCGGGTGGTATGAAGTGCGGCTTACGATTTATTTTACTAGTATAACATTTCACCTTTAACATGCCTGACCGAAAATTTTTGAAACTTGGACTGTTTAATGCTGGGTCGCTGAACACAAAACACGATGAGCTCGAAGTCGCGGTGGCGGACCTAGACCCGTGCCTGCTGGCGGTGAACGAGACCTGGCTCCGAGGCCGCGGCAGCGCCGGGGCACCGCGGCTCCCGGGCTACCGCCTCTCGCACATCCCGCGGCCGCCCGGCACCAGGGCGCGCGGCGGCGGGGTGGGCTTCTACACCAAGACATGCTTGAGGGCTACAGTGCTGCGTCATCCGTCGTTCCATCCCACCGTAGAGCAGATGTGGATCAAGGTCTGCATCGGCACCGTGAGGGTGCTGGTGGGCACCGCCTATCGGCCTAACTGGGTGGACGCAGCTACATTCTTTGACGCTTTGACAGAAACCATGACCACATTTAACTCGTACGAACATATAATTCTTTTAGGTGACTTTAATATTAATATTTTGGACTCGCAATGTGCATTGACGAAACAACTTTTGACATTTTTAACTACAATGGGACTTAGGAACACGGTTAGTCAGCCGACACATTTCACCAGTCACAGTGCAACCCTGATTGATTTAATCTGTTGCCAATCGTCAGCTCGCGTCATCAACACAGACACAACACGTATACCTGAGCTGGGTGGGCATGCTATTGTAACTACCACAATAAAAATAGCCAGGCAGAAGCAGCTCAGAAAAACCATAACATATCGCCCTATCAAACATATTGACATTAATAAATTCAACAATGACTTACGACTAATTGACTGGACTGTGTTACAACGCCATGACACTGTTAATGACAAAGTGGTTCATCTTAATGCTTTGGTGGCTATGCTGTTTGACCGACATGCACCTCTGACATCCTTTAAGGGTAAACATGACTCACAACACAAACCATGGCTCACAAGCAATATCAGGCATCTGATGCAATTAAGAAATAGAGCACACAACAAATACAAACAATCTAAACATGAGCATCATTTGCAAGAGTATAAGGACCTGAGAAAGTTTGTGAACACATGTATGCAAGCAGAAAAGAGAGCTTACTTTGAATTTCACGTAAACAAATACCTAAAGACCCCGAAAGTTCTCTGGAAAACACTACGCAATTCTGTTGTGGACTTTAAGCCCAAACAAGAACTACCATCACACTTTGACGACCCAAACACCATTGCACAACACTTCCTTGACACCCCAGGCCCCACATCATCCCCACTTGCTCTGCTCCGCTCTTTTCATGAGGGTCATTTCGGTTCTTCGACTTTTGGGTTGCATACGGTGAGTGAGGCGTTCGTGGCTAGGGTGATCCGGTCCATTAAGAGTGATGCAGTCGGTTATGATGGTATATCAAGGGACATGGTTCACCTGATGATGCCAGAAATGCTGGAAACTATAACGGGGCTTGTGAACGCTTCCATCGCGTCGGGTGTCTTCCCAGAGGCATGGAAGACAGCAACGATTAGGCCAATCCCTAAGGTCGACGACCCTGCTGTTGTTTCGGATTTGAGGCCTATCAGTATTTTGCCTTATTTGTCTAAAATCCTTGAGAAGGTGGTGCATGGGCAGGTAACAGAGTACATACATACACACAACATTCTACCACTTTATCAATCTGGTTTTCGGAGACAGCATAGCACCACCACTGCATTGATGGACGTATTTGACAACATTTTGACAAACGAGGACAATCATAACGCAACAATACTCGTGCTATTGGACTATTCCCGTGCTTTTGACTGTTTGAACATTGACCTCCTATTGACAAAATTAAAATATTACGGTTTTAACGACTTGACTATTGAATGGTTCAAAACATATTTAAACGGACGCAAACAAGTAGTTTCATTGACAAGGCCAGATGGTACCACAATACACTCGACAGTTCACACGACTAGTAGGGGAGTCCCACAGGGCTCTATCCTAGGTCCATTATTATTCATTTTATATACCTCAGACATTGCACTACACATAACTACCTGTAAATATCATATCTATGCCGATGACATACAACTCTACACACATATTGACATTAATAATTTTGACTCTGCTATAGAAGCACTAAATGAGGATTTGAGAAAGGTGTATGACTGGTCCGTAAGCAACTGTCTGGTCCTCAACCCTGTCAAGACCAAGTACATGGTGCTGGGCAGCCAGCGAATGGTGTCTGGTGTCTTGTTGAGGGGCCCACGTATTTTTGTCAACAGTGTCGCCATAGACAGGGTTGAGGAGGCTCGAAGCCTGGGTGTCGTGATGGATAGTGGGATGCGGTTTGAGAAGCACGTCGCTCAGCTGGTTTCTGCGTGCTTCCATCGTTTGCGGGTTTTATATCAGTGTCGGGGGTTTCTGAGTGTAGACTTACGGGTCAGGCTTTGCGAGACTTTGGTATTGTCCAAGCTCAATTATGCCTTGACAGCGTACGGCCCGTGCCTGTACAAGAAGACTCGTGGGCTTTTGCAGCGTGTGCAGAATGCTTGTGCTCGTTACTGCTTCCCCATTCCACCCCGAACCCATGTTTCACCATTCTTGAATAGTTACAGACTACTTAACATTGAAAACCGACAAAAACTACTCCTTAGTTGCCTACTTTTTGACATCATTCACACTAAACAACCGAAATACTTATTCGACAAATTAACGTGGCGATCCCAGCATTTTAGGTCATCTCGCGCTTGTGTGCCGCCGTTTGTACTGCCCCGACACCGCACCACTGCCTTCAGGGGTGCTTTCAAGTACGCCGCCTCTAAGTGCTGGAATAATATCCCCCCACCGATGAGGCAGGTAACGTCTAAGCCAAAACTAAAACGGTTACTCAAGGAACATTTCCTCAGCCAGCAAAAAGAGGCGTGTGCTCCCGACGTTGCCCCCCGATCCGGCCGCTACACTGTGTTGACTGGACAATAACGTGTAATTGTGACACATTAATTTTTCTCATATTTTACGTTGAATATCTTTATATTGTATGTATTTGTAAATACATGTATCGTACACATAATATAAGCAATAAAAAACATTTATATACTGTATGTATAATTTCAATATATTATTACAATATGTAACACAATAATTTATTTATAGTTTACACTTATTAATATGTATGTTTATTAAGCTCTCATTGTTAATTTTGCCCTCTTGTTGGTTCTAACGTAATATCAGCGTTGCGTTTGCCACCAAACGTAACATACCAAGCTGAGTTAGAACCCTTTTGCTGCGACAATAACATGCACAAGCTATACCTCCTAGTTCGTAAGTTTGATTTGTAAAATGTTTGTATTGTGTATGTTTTTGTTGCTGTAAATAAATGCTTTTATTATTATTATTATTATTATTAATTCCCACGCTACACTATAGTTTTGTACTGTGAATTCCAAAGATTGAATAACCTGTAGGGCACTTCCCGAAAGAGAGGACTTTAGGTAATGAAACTTTTTTATATCACTGAGATCACTGTGGGTGTGTATCATAGTTACAAATGTGTTTTTATATTCCAACCATTGATCATACGTACCGTCAAAAGTGGGTAATTTTATATCTGGTAATTTGATATTACATATTTTCGTGTTATTCGGGGTACCACAAGAATTCTCACTCGTCTGTTCATCTAGGATACATTGCGCGATAGACATGGCATTATAATATTGATCTTCAAATTGTTCCCTTCTGCAATCAATATCATCGCAAACTAAATCAATTTTATCTTGTAAATTATTGAATTCCACGTATAATTGTGTAGCAGATTGTATTCTTAACTTAATTTCGACCTTTTGTTTGGAATTTAAATTAATAGGACTTAATTTAGAAAGATACCTTTCAAAATTCGTTAACTTAGAACAAATGATGCCTCGTTGTTTTTTGTAACTGCTCAAGACATCACTATCCTCACATAACTTTATTTTAGGGGTACTAGGTACTGATTTATCTAGACTCATGACGTGCCTTTATAAAACTGAATATGGAATGGATATGAAGTTGTGCAACTCACCAAATGTTTATAACTTACGATTACAGGACTTGTTTATAGAAATATTATCCTGATATAGATATGTAACATAAATAGCACGATATTAGTTGTGGAAATTAAAGGATAGATGAGATTGGAAGGATACTGGCCTGGTCAATGTTCTTCTTCCTTGATCGATATTTTTCTGTGACTTTCTTGCGTGATAATTAAAATAAATGCGATTAACATACACGGTGATTTTTATTGGAAAGGATCAAGTCATTACAATTATGCGTAAAATATGAAGAAATAATGACAATTGTGAGGGTAGGAAATGCGCGCTATGTAGTTCCACCTCATATCAACAGATGGCGCCAACATACATGTAGAAAAAATCAACTTTAGCAGTTTACTTCGAAAGAAAAAAGCGCTTGTAATATAATAAGCAATAACCTCAAACACCAAAATTATTACTCATTGTTTTACAAATTTCACTTATTGAACCAAGAAATAACTGATCTGTTAACTGTTAACCGGATTATCTAGCGGTTTAGCTGTGATCGCCAACAAAATGGACGTGCTCTCACGATGGCATTCGCCAAAGACTGCTCGCGATCTATTAAAACTAGCTACTCGCGGCGGACGCGTAAACTCTCCATATAAAAATGTATGAAAAGATGGCAGCCCAAAATTGGGCGTTTTATACTTACGAAAACTGCAGTATTACAAATAAAACAGGACCGAATATGTTTTTAGTCAAATTATTTAGTATTTAGAGAACACATTATTGTATATTTTGATTTCAGATCTTACTCCGTGACGAAATAAACGAGAAAATACAAAACCCTGTTTGCGCCATTTTTGGGTTTTTTATCAACTTTATACGTATATATTTAAGTAATTATTGATATTTAACTCTTGAAACTACTTCAGTCATCAATTTCAGTCTTTCATTATTGATTACGCGAATCTACAGCCAAAAGGCTTTAGTGTTCTGTATAAAGAATAAAGAGTATTTGACTTGCTACCAAATGGGGAGGGGATAAGGAAACGCTGCTTCTTGAAAGGCCCTTCTTCGATCTGGCACAAGTAGAAGTAGGCTGCAGATTCACACACCACTAGCGGAAACACAATGCGGGGAATCGACAATTTCCCACGCTATAGTTCTTGCGGGAGTTCGTATACCTCTGCTGGAAAGTATGATATAGATAAATCTATTTTATAAATAACATGAATAAATATAAACAGAGTTATTACATAGTACTACTGGTTAGTGAGAGGGCAGAGCTTAACGACTGGTCGAAGGTCAGTACCCTTAGATGTGCGCACAGATACAACACGAATGACACTGAAAGGGTGAACTTTGTCAACAATAGCGATTGGCCACGAAAGAGGCGGCGCATTTTCAGTCATGATGACTACAACTGTACCTTCAGTGATAGGCACCGAATGTGAGGTCCATTTCTCCCTAACTTGAAGGCTCTGTAAATATTCAGTTTTCCATCGCTTCCAAAAAGACTGCACAATTTTGTCTAAAAGAGCATATCTATGAAGGAGGTTGACATTCTCAGACTCGACCTCAGCCGCCGGAAACGAATGGAGCGGAGCGGTGTGCAGAAAGTGACCAAGCGTCAATGCTGCAGGCTCGCCGGGGTCGCAGCTTAATACGGTCAGCGGACGCGAGTTAAGCAAACACTCAATTTCAATAAGAACCGTATTAAGTTCTTCGTAACACAGAATCTGTTTTCCTATAACCTTATACAAATGGTTTTTGATAATCTTTACCATACTTTCCCAGCAGCCGCCAAAATGACTTGCTGTAAAACAATTGAACTGCCAGGAAATGCGATTTTCTGCAAGATATTCAAAGCGCGGTCGGTACTCCTTGTCTAAGAATTTGTAGAGGTCCTTCAGGTATGAACAAGCACCTTTGAAATTGGTTCCGTTGTCTGAGTGGATGGTGTCCACGGGGCCGCGACGCCCAAGAAACCGTTTTAAAGCAGCTAAGAAACTCGCGGTTGTCAAATCCGTAACTAATTCAATATGAGTAGCGCGGGTTGTAAGACAGGTGAATACACAAATGTACGCTTAAAGGCTACGAGCACCCCTACGTCTAGCGGGGACATAAGGCACAGGTCCAGCATAATCAACACCAGTATGGGTAAATGCCTTGACGACCTGGCGCGTGCGGATATCGGACAGCGCAGACATAAGTGGGTACGTAGCTTTAGGTTTCATTCTAAAGCAAGTGTTACACGAATGCACCCTTTTCCTAACAATATTACAAGCGAAAAGAATCCAGTATCTTTGTCGCAGCAACGACAAGAGTTACTCTGGACCAGCATGTAAATATTTAATGTGGTAATAGTCGATCAACAAATAAATTACATGATCATTACGTGGCAGAAGTATAGGGTGCTTGTGACCATAGTCGAGGTCGGAATTTGAAAGCTGACCGCCGACGCAGATGAGGCCATCAGGGTCCAAAACGGGCTAAGCTTTGAAATAGTGGACGAGCATAATTTATTAGCCTTAATGGCGTTTACTTCATTAATGAAATGTTTATGTTGAAGGATACGCAGCAATGCAATTTCTGCGAAGTCCAAGTCCACAGTGATGATGTTATGGTCGTGGCGGGGTATTAATTGTAACATACGAAAAACATAAACTAATATTCTTAATAATTTACTCCAAGACGAGCAATTTTGTGCTACATTGTAAATAGGACAGCGATCATCATCAGCGGGTAAGGTGAGCGCGTGAACTTTAACCTTCTGCTCCGAAAGGTACTCTGGAGGGTCTCCAATTTCACTGACAGGCCATTGGGCTATAGGCAGCGAAGCCCACGCGGGACCATAAAGCCACAGTGGGTGAAAGAGAAGCTGACGTGGAGTAATTCCACGGGACAGGGCGTCAGCAGGGTTTTCTTCACCTGGAACATGATGGAAGTTCTCTGCGGCGATGTTCTTCGTGGTTTGTAAAACTCGGTTTACGACGAACGTCTGCCACCGGTGCGGTGAGCTTTTTATCCAATAAAGCGCGACCTTTGAATCAGTAAACGAATAAACTTTCATAGGAACGCGATCGTGGTAAGCATTTAAGACAGTTCGCATTAATTTAGACAAAAGGACAGCTCCACAAAGCTCATGCCTAGCTATGGATAGCTGTTTCATAGGCGCGACTCTAGACTTAGCGCATACTAGACGGATGGTGATGCCCGTAGGGGAGTTAACCTGTAGGTATACCACTCCACCGTAAGCTGCAGAACTTGCATCGCAAAAGCCTAATAAAGTGACTTCGCAATCACCTTGCACACCTAGGTATCGCGGTATCTTAAAGTCATTTAAAGCCAGTAGCTCATTGCAGAACTGACTCCACATCTTAGCAATGTGGGGCGGAGGAAGGTCGTCCCAGTCAATTTGTAATTGCCAAAGTTGCTTAATAAGCAATTTAGCATAAGTAATTATGGGAGCGACAAACCCCATAATATCCCATAGCCTAGCGATGGTTGAAAGCATAACTCGCTTCGTACATTTGTCGTCGGTAGGTACGGTTTTGAAATAAAAATGGTCAGAGTCCCAGCCAGCCCTTTAAATAAATTGATAAGCTCATTCGAAGCTTGCGTAGCTTCCGGTAACGACTCTACTGAAAACACAATGTCATCCATATAGAGTGACTCGGCAATTATCTGCTTAGCTAACGGATATTTATGACCATCATCATTTACTAGCTGACGTACAGTACGCAGCGCGTGAAAGGGGCTCGACTTAATACCAAAACAGACGCGCGTGCATTCATATAAAACGAGTGGTTCTTGAGGACTAAATCTATAAAGCATTCTCTGAAAACGACGATCAGACTGCCGCATAATTATTTGTAAAAACATCTGACGACAGTCGGCAGTCATAGCTATAGCATGAAGTCTAAACAACAAAACTATATTAAATAGATCACCCTGCAAGTTAGAGCCGCTATGCAATAGATCGTTTAGAGAACAACCGGAAGTAGTATTAAAACTAGCATTTAGCACTACGCGTAATTTCGTAGTAAGTTTATCCTCCCTGATGACTCCGTGATGCAGTATTATGTACATCGGTTTAGGTGAGTCACGTAAATCTTCAGGTGGCGCGGGAACTAAATATTCGTTGTCTATGTACTCGCGCATTGCCGCATCATAAGCATTTTTCAAGTTGGATGAGGCTTGTAATTTCCTCTCCAAGCTAAGGAAGCATTTACGGGTTGAATTGTATGAGTCACCTAACAAGTACATATCCTTTCTAAATGGAAGGCCAACAATATACCTACCACTGGTGGGGTCGCGATCCGCAGTGGACGCATTAAAATAATTCGCATTCAGTGTCAGCTAGACTCTGAACGGGCGCAACGGAAGGAACCTCTTCAAGTTCAAAAAACTTACGTAATAAAACGTCAATAGGCTCCTCTCGTACTAAAATATTGCAGCACATCGAAGATACCGCGCGGTTATTAACACTATAGGTAGGTACCAATCCCATAACAACGTAACCTAATACTGTCTCAATAGTGGGAGGCAAAGTCGATCCACTATCGACCTTATTGCCTAGTAATAAGTGCGGGAATAAAGACGCGCCAATTAGGGGATCTATTTTGCTAGGCATAGCAAACAAACTATCAGCCAGCGGAATATTATTTAAATACGGCAATAATGAGGTATTGACAGCTAAAGTAGGTAATTTGTCGGTAAAATTGTCGAGAACCATAGCTGAAACCTTGTAGCTATTGCTGTGACCAAACCGGGAAAAGAATTCAAAATCGACCGAGTTTCTAACAATCTTTTCTGAGCCACCAAAACCTCTTACGTATGTGCTTTTATTCGTTTGCATTTGCAAACCCAAACGTTTGCAACACTCGTGTGAGATGAAATGACTCTGAGACGCAGAATCCAAAATTATACGTATTATATGCCTGTTGCAAAACGTATCATAGCTATATACTTGCGCGGTAGCTAATAAAACAGTAGAAGTATTAAGCTTGCTACTCATTGAACTGCTAGACTCCTGAGTGCGAGGGGCAAGGGCTACTAGTGCGACGTCCTCAGTGCGTGAGCCAGAGTGAGATGCAATGTTTTCGGAGGGCGAAGATCGCGCGGGCGCATTCATTGGACGCGGGCATTGTAATTTCTCAAGATGACAAGGGGCCGATTCTGGTAGTCGACTGAAATGTAATAGCGTGGGATGTTTAAGTTGACACACACGGCAATGCGATTTTGAGTTACAAGAAAGCGTACGATGCTTAATGCTGAAACAATTAATGCATGAATTATTTTTCTTTCCGGCTTGAAATCTATATTCCGGTGTCATTTTATTAAAAGCGGGACATTTAAATAAATGTTCATGCACAAAATTACTACACAAACACTTTGCAGAATAAGAATCTGCGGTACTGACATAAGTTTGATACTTAGGCGGGTTGATAGTAGCATTTCGCGAGCGATTAGGGTTATTTTCATAAGTACTCGGTGTAGGGGCGGTACGCAATATTATTTTATTTTGAATTTTTATGAAATCAACTAAGTTGGCGAACGTGGGAATTTCCAATGATTTTACAGTCATTTCAAATGCGTGAACAGTATTTCTATCCAACTTTTGAAGTGCGATAAACAGCAAAATAAAATCGGACAAGTTATTTATTTTTAAGTTATTCAATGCGTTCACGGACGTTACAAAGCGATCAATGAATGAATCGTAATTGCTAGAATTGGGGCCGTGAAGCGGCTTGAAGTTTAATATTTGCTTCAAGTGAGTAGAAGCCAGTGTCTGCTTGTCTTCGTATTTGTCGATTAGAGTTTGCAGAATAAGCCCATAATTATCTGAATTATGTGTTATACCTGAAATGGCAGATAAAGCTTTGTCTGAGAGTTTACCTAAAAGATAATACAACTTGTCAGCTGTTGAAAGCGTTGGGTTTTCATGTATAGTGGACTTAAAACATCACTTCTTTAGGTGCTAGACTCTGAACGGGCGCAACGGAAGGAACCTCTTCAAGTTCAAAAAACTTACGTAATAAACATCTTAGGTGTTCTCAGAAAGTTTGTTACCTTCGAAGATGGAACGAAAATAGGCTTGATCGAGTAGTTCTTCAAGACTGTTCCAACTTTGTTTGTAACACCCTTCACATAAGGCAGGAACACCGGCACGCGATCCACACACGGGGGTTTCTCTCTTTTGGATATACGGCTTACCAACTTAGTACCTACGTAATGAATAGGTCAGCAATAGCCGAATATCTGCTAAACGAGGGTTCAAATCATTGGATTGAGCTTCATGAACCCACTGTGCTCTCTAATGAACGCCGATACTACAATAGGATTGTACGCAAGGCGATTGAAATAAAAAAGCACAGCACATTCAATCGTGAAGGAAGTTACGAACTGTCTTCGACGTGGAATACCGTAATAGATCCCCATTTCGCTCAGCATGATCGTGTGAAGCCACAAGATACTGTGAGTGTAGTGTGTAGATCGCGTGTTATTGATAAAAACGTTGCAGTGATGGTAGTCGGAGAAGAATCTGACAGAACACTGCGATGGAGGCGAAGAAACATGAATCGTCAGTCTGCCCGTGACCATGGCTACTGCAACGTAGCCGAAACGTCGGGTTAATAAAGGTAATTTTATTATATATAAACTTACGCGATAAGTCCCGTTAATTATTAATCATGAGTATAAATCGCGAATCTCTTAAAACTATAATTATTATTAATCACAAAATATCAGGGTTTATATACAATAATCGAGAACGAGTGATTGACGTCAATGCTGCTGCCGGCGCCTCCCCGCGGGCTCGGAGCTGCTGCCGCTGCATGTGCTGACTTGCACTCTTGCACCACTGCCATCACCGTCACTGCGCCGGATCCTAGTCAGCATTCTTGGTGGCACCAAAATCCGACTGCACCTTTCTGTGGTTGGCTTCAGCATTCTAACGCTGTGGCCAAGAGCACTGACCTCGGCCGGCGCGGTATGTCCACGTGATTGTGGACAATAATAAAGAAAATCTTCCGCCATCTACTCCAGAAACTTCTACGTCAATGTTAGCTCCAAGAAAACCTCATGAAGATTTATGCAAACAAAGACGTATCGAGCGATTGTGCGAAACAATGTCGCCGGAAGAATTGAGTGCAGCCACAACAAATAATTTAAAATCAACCGGACATTGACATGTCGGAAAAATAATGAATCATCTAATAAATAATCCAGAAGATGTTAATAAAATCAAGGACTGTTTTAGTAAGAGTAATGTCGAAGATTGTACATATTCACCTGATAAAGTTTAAGCCTTAAGTTTAAAGCCTTTATTAGTTTCACTTGAGTTGTCTAAGTGGGAATATAATAATCTGAGAGTGTCTGCAAGTGAAAACGGCTGTGAGTTATATCCTTCAGATTATAAAGTGAAAAAAGCAAAACTGAATTGTTATCCAAAGAAAGAGGATTATTAATGACCACTCCATCAAACTCCAGGATTTACTTGATTTGACAGCATCAAGATTATTAAATACGATTGGATTCAATTTGGAGTCTTCAAATGACTTACAGCTTATAAGAAAGTAGGCGTTGATGGAACCTCAGGCCAAAGCAACTACAAACAAAAGTCTGAAATGGAATTCGACAATTCGAGTGTTTTTATGGCAAGTCTAGTTCCAATACGACTGCAGCAGTGCGATGGAATAGTGGTTGGGGAAAATGACCGACCATCATCAACGTTCTACTACCGTCCGATTATGTTTAAATTTACCAAAGAATCCCTGTTAACAGTGACAGATATCAAAGCTAGCATAACGGGTGAAATAGAAACACTCCATATCGCGCCGCGGTATAAACGATCGTGAACACGTTAGGCGCGTCTGCGGCTCTGCGAATTAGAAAATAGATATTATTTTAAAGAGGGACAGTAAATAACCTGTGATTCTCAAACTTAGTTATAATTTTCTTTTAAATTTATAATAATTTGGTTTTCATTTGCCGGATATTCAAATATATTTTGAAGAAGACGCATGTTTTATTAACATTTTGCGATTTTAAATATTCGAAGCTTTATTATTTATTTTTACAACATTCAGATATTTTCTGACCAGGCTCACCAAATTACACAACACAACAGCAGAAATTACAAAGAAACATACTGTTATTGGAATAAATCCACGGATAAACGTTATTGCGATTACAAAACTATCTTATGTAGTCAATTTATTGCAAAAAAAAGGAAAAACTAAATAAATTTCAGACATTTTTAGAACTTTTGGTAGCATACTAAAAGTGAACACCCCTGGCGTGGTTCTTGGCATTACATAACGTATTTGTTTTTAATATAAACATAACTTGTTATTATCTCGAAACCACACGAATTTATAGTTATACGCATGCTAAGTTTCACGCAATTTTCGACTTCTAATCAAAAACTTAAGGACATGCCTGGAGTGTCCGTCGGCTTCGTGATTGAAATTATCAAGAACACGATAGACGTGTCTTCGGCTCTGAATAAGGTGACACTTTGAAATAAGGGCGCATTCAATTTAGCCGCAAAGTGCTTGTATGTATGGCGCGGTACAGCATTGCGCGGCACTTTGCGGCTAATTTGAAGCGCTCTTATTTCAAAGTGTCACTTTATTCAGAGCCGAAGACAAAAGTTAAATCCCAATATTGGCTATCACAAGGGCAACCGTAGTTCTTATAGCTACTCTGTCAATTTGGAGATAATACTGCCCTTTTTTTTTCTTTCTTTATTAAGCCATTCACCACTAAGGTTATGTCGGCTGAAGTACAAACACTGATGCCACGGCGTTTGAACTTCTTGTTATTCCATCGCCATGGTTACGCCAACGCCGCCAGCCGCTACAACCGAAGAAAAACGAAATCGATGCTCCAACTCTATGCTCTCTTCCTTGTTCTTCGGTTCGATCCAGTTGAGGATCCAAATCTTATCCCAAAGCGAACATATTTAGCCAGTTGGCATCACAATTGACTAAATATTCAGCCGAAAATAATTATTTGTATTTTCAACTTTCACTGAGCTGCTGACTTTGTTAACGCACCATAGACGACTGGAATACTGCCCTTGATATAAGACAAAAAACATACCAAGTAATTTTCGAGTTTTGGTTGTGTATTCATATTAGGCTTGTAGAAATACTCGAAATCATCTTCCGTATGTCATACGCCACAATGTCAACCAATAAGTTAACGTTTTCGCTTTAATTTAAAAATTTTTTTTCAAATAGCAAATGACCAACAAAATTTTGAATCATATTCATGAACGTCTATTTGTTCAGTTGTAGTACCTTTGTTACCCCGTAGAACTAAAAAATAATTGTTTTCTCTAATTTTCAAAAACGCTTGATGCCCTTCTGCACAAAAAATCGATGTTGTAAATTTTGGACCCTTAATATGTTTACCTCTCTATAGGGTTTAGTTGCACAATCCCAAAGTTCTCTCCTATAAGAGCCGTTTTATCTTAGAATCGTCTATGAGCCGAATCAATTTTAAGATACTAATCGTATATCATGAGGAATGTTATAAGCTGTCTGTGGTGTAGAATGCAGTGGTCAAACGATCTTTGGACAGAAATAAAAGTGGTATAGTGAAACCCCATGATATTGTTAATGTGATGTGTAGAAGTGACTTTAGAAGTGTCACAGTGCGGGTAGACCACGAACCAAATACAAAGAGGATCCGGAGAAAGTCTTGGTCCCCGTTACACGGTTTGGAGTTTCAATGGCGTCCGTGACGTCATCAAACAGCAGTCTATGGGGCGGGGCTTAACAGTTCGCGTGAAAGTAGAATCAGTGTGTCACATGTCTATATATTTACGTATCTTGTGAAAGGGAATGTGGAAACATGAAATATTGTGTTCTTAAATACGATTATTACATAATGGCGTGTTTTAATTGGTTCTAATACCCCCCCTCCGTCCAGCGTCCCTCGTTTCACCCCGCGTAATGCCACGCTACTTTCCATACAAATATTGTGTTAGAGCCATTCTTTTTAGTAATTGCTCGATGGGGTAGACGATGAACTGATTTTTACGATGCAAACGAAAAAAAATTTATCGCACCTGACTTAACTTGTGACCAAGGCCGTTGTAGCAAGGTCCAAACGTTGCGTAGCAAAGGTAATACTTGTACTTTGTTTCTAAAAAAATGTTAATATCTTAAACATATTACTTAGTTTAGGTAATTACTTATTCTGAGTCACTAGACAGGTTTCTTACATTGTTTTTAAGAACTGTGATACTGGTGCATGTAGCTATTAATTACGAAGCTTTGTAGATGATTTTATTAGCATATCCTTGGTGGAGGTTAAACCTCAAGCACAGTACTCATGAAGGTGCGATTTTCATTTGATAGTAAATGTCACCGGTATGTTTGAGTCATTTAGGTTGCTTATTTTATATAACATATTATAAAATAGCCGACATAATCTATAAGATTGTATGGCAGATAGAATATAAATAATTAATAAATATTATAAAATGACTCAGATGTTAGTGTGAAGCCCTGGCTACTTCAGCTATTGATACTTGACTCTTAGCCAATCCAGAGTAGTGTTATTCTTGCTTGTTGTAGTCCGGTCCTAAGAGCAATTATCATTTGTTTTGAATAAAGTTTCCTTTCGAATCATTTATACGTTTTCCACCAACCCAAGGTCTGTCATCACCCATTGCCAATGAATGCAGGACCAAGTCTATACTTGGTCGCGTTAGGTCTTGGTGTAGAAGATATGAGTCCAAAGCTGCTTTCACTAAATTAAAGGTGGGATGACTTTAACATAGTTCGAGTGTCTTAATTTTCAATCTCTCAAAAATGAAATTGGAAAATGTAACGTTTATTTTTAGTTTGTTTTTAATAGAAGTCAAAGGTTCAGTTTTCCTCCAGAGAACATCCACTTGAGCTACAACTACTCTAACCCTGTTAACCCATCCGGAGTGATGATATATTTGCCACAAAGACCAATTAAATCTGTATATTTATTTATTTTCCTTTTTATTCCCTGTCCCAGTCGTGATTCTGATTGATTGATGATTTGAATGTTTGAGGTGTTAAGAATTAATGAAAATGATGAAAGTTTGGTGGAAGTATGCAATTGTGATATTGTGTTATGTCTGTACATAAATGTGTCCATGTGTTTAGAGGGAGGAAAACAATTTTGTAATAGTTGATGTAAGATTGAGATTGAAAGTTGTGGATACCTGGGTTCACAGGGCTGCTAACTTGAGAACGGGTTACTTTCTTGTGGTTTGCCGTTTGAGGGGTCTGTTCACACGTTGGTGTCTGCGGCCACAGGTGTTAAGCACTATACAATCAAGGAAAAAAGTTAAAAGACTGGTCGATGATGAAAGTGTAGGGGAAGAGTAATGAAAGGACTTGGAAGAACGATTAAGTTGAATTCAGAGAATGGAAATTAAAGCAAGAAGATGAAGAATGAGGTAAAGAAGAAAGCGAGATGTGAAAGAATAGAGCTCTCCGACGATTTTTATAATAAACAGATAATGTATTGGAAACATGGACGATCGGACAGGAGAGGTTTACAAGGTACGACTGTAAGTGTGATAGTATAAAAGTTTATAAGGGTGAAATGGCGATGGGCATTGAGAATATGACGAGAATTCGGTAGCAATATTTTTAACGAATATTTGTGAAAGATATTGGTTAGGCGTCTCAAACCGCAGAAGGTGGTAACTAATCTTGCAGGGACACCGGCGAAAAGAATGACAGTTAAATAAGTATGGATGAAGTAATGATAGAGGAAAAGCGGCTGGGTGTTACAGCGTGAATGTCGAGATATTGTGGGCTGGTGGTGGTTTGGTAGCCTCCTAGTCGTGTTGCCTCTTAAGGAAATGTTGGGCAAGGGTGTTGCTCCTGAAGATAGGAGGAGGGCGATTATCATACCCTTGTTTAAGGTCATCGACCGCGCCAGTAGACCGAGAGCTACCGTTGCGTCAGCCTTTTCAGTGTTGTTGGCAAACTGTATGTAAAAGTGTTGATTGAGAGAGTGTTGAAAGAAACTGATAGTAAGATCTGAGACGTGCAAGCATGATTCAGACAGGAAATGGGAACCCATGAATGCAGGCTCAAATCTTCTCGTCAAGGAGGATCGCCGAGAAGTTTCTAGCAAAGGACGTTTGGTTGTACTACTCTTTCATAGACTTATGTTAGGGTGGTAAGAACGGAAATGACGAAGGTGCTGGCTGAGTTTGAGTTGGAGGATCAGCCTGTGCGCGCATTAATTTTGTGATGGTTTGAATGCATGTGTGAGCGTGGGTGATGCAACCATCTGACTGTTGCACGGACTGAATTGCTATTTCTCGAGGTGTTCGCAAGGGCTTCTCAATCTATTCATGGATGTTTGTTAGACAGATTTGTGTCAACGTAGCTATGGATTTAGAATGGGTGAGTTTGTGAGAAAAACCTCGTGTACGCGTTGCTTGCTCGAATGTTGCTTGCGTCGTCGGCGGATGAGTTGCGGAATATGATGGATATTACATGTAAAGCTTTTGAAAGAAAGGTTATGACGGTGAACGTAGTAAAACCAAAACCTAAGTTTTTGATAGACAGGAAAGTATGATAGAGTGTGTTATTGGTAAGGAAGTGGAGCAAGTGGAGAGTTATGTATACCATCAGTAAAAGTAAAAGTCTAATTACTATCAATAATAGTCAATTACCTTTTGAGAACTTACCGTAGTGCAAAATTCACCGTGTGTGTCTGCAAGTGTTAGTTTAGTGAGCATACTAATCTCAACGGTTAATTTAAAATTGGGAGAGGGTATGCGACTAGGGAGAGGGTATGCGACTTTAAAAACAAGTATACGCGTTTTAGACAAGCTCTATAAATTAATTCCAAAATATTTCAAATCGTTGTTAGTTTTGTTGTCTGTAGTTTCATGTATTTAGTGGATAGTTTAAAATTTAGTAATTGTTAAGTGTATAAGTGTTGTGTGTGAAAAATCAGTTCAACGTATTTATTTTAAAAATCAAAAATTCAGTTTAGTGTCGGATACATTTATTAGGCTTTTTATAATGAAGTGTGAGGCGTGCAATACGGCGGTTGTTGGCGGGGAGGTGCTGGTGTGCGTGCTTTGCAGCGCACCCTTCCACCACGGCTGCGTCGGGATGTCGGCGGCGCGGTACGCGGCCTCGCTCGAGGTCCTGCGCCGCACCTGGCGGTGCCCGCGCTGTGACAATGTCACCGTGGGCCGGCGCCGCGCCGATGACACCCCGGTGCGCCGGCAGCACGACCCCGTCGACATGTCCTGCGAGGACTTGGACTGTTCGGCGCTCGGGCAGACGGTTCCTGGCGTGCCTCTCACTGCGTCGCCCCCGGCGGCCGCGCCCGTCACGCTTGTGGCCATCGCCGCCCTGCTGGATGCTCGGCTGGCGGCGAGCGCCGAGCGCTTCGATGCGCGGCTGGAGGCCAGTCGGGTGCAGCTCGCCACTGAGCTCGAGGGCAGGCTCGTCCAGGCGGTGGCGCAGCGCGTCAAGGCCGAGGTGGCCTCTGCGCTCGCGGCCCTCGCGGACGAGCAGCACGCCATGAGGGCCGAGATTGCCCAGTTTGGCGCCCGGGTCTCCGCTCTCGGCGATGAAAACCGCCGTTTGCGTGATGAGCTGGCTGCGTTGCGGGCGCGCCCGGCCGAGTTGTCAGCCCCGGTCGAGCTCGTCGAGTCCGTCCGACGTCTGCAGGACCGGCTCAACGACGCGGAGCAGGCCGGGCTCGTCTGCGACGTGGATGTGGCAGGTGTTCCCGAGTGCAAGGGGCGAGAGTCTGGAGCATGTCGTCATCACGATTGCACAAAAGGCGGGCGTGGCACTCGAGGCGCGAGATATTGCGGAGGTGACCCGTGTGGGGTCTGCGCGCTCGCAGACAACTGAGCGTGGGAAAGAAATTTCCGAAGGGACCGCGCCTGCGCTCCCCTCCGCATCCCCTCTGAGGCCGCGACCTACCTATCGACGTGACATTCGCGACAATTTGTTGTCGGCTGTGCGAGTGCGCCGCGTGATCGACACCACCGGCATAGTGGATGCTGGCAAGCCCAGCCGCATCTACGTAAACGAGCAGCTCACGAAGGCGAACAGGGTGCTGTTCGCGAGGGCCAGGGAGCGCTTGCTGCGCACCTTTCGCTGGCAGTCGGTATGGGTGCGCCAGGGCCGCGTGTACGCGCGCCGTGACCCCACCAGCCGACTGCTGCTGCTGCGGAGCCTGCAGGCGCTCGAGGAGCTCGCGGAGGAGGACACTCGCGTTGCGCCCGCCCAGTGACGGGGCCTCATTAATGTATTATGAATATGGAATGATTGTTATAGTTTACTTATTGTTAATTAGATTATGTCATGTTATGTTATTATGTTTTTATGCTATAATTATATAATATTTTTCTTTTGTTTTACGTGTTGTATGTTTGTTGTATAGGTTGTATGTATTTTGGTTGTGTTCGGTTATGACTTGCGCGTGTTATGTAGCTGTAACTTGGAAGCACAACATGTACATTATTTATTTATGCAAGCTTACACTTTATATTTTATATTACACTTACATATACACTATCCATTCCCATTATGTATACTTCAACTATATCTTATTACTTTATATCTATAATATAACGCTAACATTTTATATGTGTCATCAACAAGTATTGTCTATTTATTATGGATTTATAGGATATAATCTATTATTTTATGTATATTACTTACAGTATTTACATATACTTGCACGCAGGGAAATGTTTTATGATTTAATCTTTTTGTGTCCTTTGCTCGTGAGGTTTTGCTGTGGCTCGGCGACGCGGTGGTACGCTTCACTTGAATACAATACTCATTTTATATTGACACAATAATAATAAAAATTGAATACAACAATAATAATAATTGAATACAATACTCATATTATTATTTTTGATTTTATGTGTTTTTTTTTAAACACATACTAATGACTAAGCAAAAGTTTTTGAAAATTGGACTGTTCAATGCTGGGTCGCTGAACACTAAACACGAGGAGCTAGAGGCCGCGGTGGCGGACCTAGACCCGTGCCTGCTGGCGGTGAACGAGACGGCAGCGCGGCTCCCGGTCTACCGCCTCTCGCACATCCCGCGGCCGCCCGGCACTAGGGCGCGCGGCGGCGGGGTGGGCTTCTACACTAAGACATGCTTGAGGGCTACAGTGCTGCGTCATCCGTCGTCCCATCCCACTGTGGAGCAGATGTGGATCAAGGTCTGCATCGGCTCCGTGGGGGTGTTGGTGGGCACCGCCTATCGGCCTAGCTGGATTGACGCAGACACATTCTTTGACGCTTTAACAGAAACTATGACTACATTTAACTCATACGAACATATAATTCTATTAGGTGATTTTAATATTAATATTTTGGACTCGCATTGTGTTTTGACAAAGAAACTTATGACATTTTTAACTACGATGGGACTTGGGAACACGATCAGTCAGCCAACACATTACACAAATCACAGTGCGACTCTTATTGACTTGATCTGTTGCCAGTCCTCGACTAGAATTATTGACTCTGATGTGACTCACATACCGGAATTAGGTGGCCACGCTATTGTCACTACGACAATAAAAATAATTAAGCCTAAACGGCTCAAAAAAACCTTACTATGTCGGCCCTACAAACAAATTGACATAAATAATTTTAATGAAGACTTGAGACAAATTGACTGGACTGTGATACACCAACATAACACTGTTAATGACATGATAGTTCATTTTAATGCTTTGGTGACTATGCTGTTCGACCGACACGCACCACTTACACTCTACACATTCAACTCACAACACACACCTTGGCTTACAAGCAATCTCAGGTATTTGATGCAATTGAGGACAGGGCACACAATAAATCAATCAATCAATCAATCAGCCTATGACAGTCCACTGCTGGACGTAGGCCTCCCCAAGGTAACGCCACAAAACACGATCACTCGTGGCCCTCAGCCAACCACTACCAGCGACCTTTTTCAGGTCATCAGTCCACCTGGCAGGGGGGCGTCCTACACTACGTTTACCGAGACGCGGTCGCCATTCGAGAACCGCTTTGCTCCAACGGTCGTCGGTTCTGCGACAGACGTGACCGGCCCACTGCCACTTCAGCTTGCAACATCGATAGACAATGTCTACGACATTGGTTCTCTGCCGGATAATCTCGTTCCGGACTCTGTCCCTTAACGAGATACCCAGCATCGAACGTTCCATTGCCCGCTGAGCGACATGTAATCGGTGAGCCAACCCGACTGTCATGTTCCACGTCTCGGCACCGTATGTCATTACAGGTAGGACGCACTGATTGAAAACCCTGGTTTTAAGACACTGCGGTAGTGGCGACGAGAAGATATGACGCAACTTCCCGAATGCTGCCCAGCCCAGCTGCACTCTTCTGGAAATCTCACGCTCGAAGCTGTCCCTACCCATTTGTAGAACCTGGCCCAGGTAGACATATTCCTGGACCACTTCGAGCGTTTCTCCATTGATCGTGATCGGCCCCGGGACAACGAGCTCATTGAACATGACTTTTGTCTTGTCCAAGTTCATCCGGAGACCGACCGACCGTGAGGCAGCGTTAAGACTATGCAGCATTCCCTGTAAATCCTGCAGCGAATCCGCCATTATGACAATGTCGTCAGCGAAACGGAGGTGCGTGAGGTATCTGCCATTGACATTGATACCCATCCCAGTCCAATCCAGAGTTTTGAAGACGTCCTCCAGTGCGTTCGTGAACAGTTTCGGGGAGATGACATCCCCCTGTCTCACTCCTCTGAGCAACTGTATAGGACTTGTCTTTTGGTTTTGGACTTGAACAGATATCGATGCCACGCTGTATAGGCTCCTCAACACCTGCACATAACGCCAATCGACCTGGCATCGCTGCAAGGATTCCAGAACAGCCCAGATCTCGATGGAGTCGAAGGCCTTCTCGTAGTCCACAAAGGCAAGACACAGCGGCTGGTTATACTCATGAGACTTCTGTATAACCTGCCGCACTGTGTGGATGTGGTCTACGGTACTGAAACCTTTTCGAAATCCGGCCTGCTCCGGCGGCTGGAAGGCGTCAAATCTTGAGGCCAGACGATTTGTGAGCACTCTCGAGAACAACTTGTAGACGTGGCTTAGGAGCGCGATAGGCCTATAATTCTTCAATAGGGCCTTGTCTCCCTTTTTGAAGAACAAGGCCACCACGCTCTCACTCCACGCCTTCGGGGTAGTCCCATTAGCTAGGACGGAATTAAATAGGTGCTTGAGCTTCTGCAGGACTGGAGCTCCTCCCGCCTTTAGAAGCTCCGAGGTTATTCCGTCTTCGCCGGGAGCCTTCCCATTACGAAGTTGTTTGAGAGCGCTCCCAATTTCGTCTTCGTCCACGAGCGGGAGATCATCAGTGTAGTGGCGCACCAATGTGGCTCTTGGGTCCTTCGCATCGGGTGGAGGCTTCGGGGCATGCGAGGAGTATAGATGGCCGTAAAAGCCCTCAACCTCTTTAAGAATCCCCGGAATTGAAGTGACGGTTCTGCCCTCTGAGGTTTTCAGCTTCGTCAGATTAGACGTACCCATTCTTTTACAGAAGACTTTCGACCCCCGATTCTGCTCAATGGCCTCTTTGATGAGTTTCGCATTGTAGCTTCGGAGGTCGCGTCTCACCGATTTTCGGATAGTTTTATTGAGACGTTGGGTATCTGACGAAGCTCCCTCTGGCAATTCACGTCGAATCCGCATCAATTCCAGGGTTCCGCTTGAGAGTTTAGACCTTCGGCTGCCTCGCCCTCCCATGAAGCATCTTCCACCCACTTCGCGAAGTACCCTCACCACATCATCGAGGTTCTCGTCAACACTTGCCGTGGTATTCAGTGCTTCGAAGCGATTGCGTAGTTCCAGCTGGAACGCTTCAGAGCTGTGCACGGATTGGAGCATCGTTGGGCGAAGAACGGATCGTCTTAATCGGCTTCTCTCGGCTTTAAAGTCGAAATTCAGGGTGCCTCTCACAAGGCGGTGGTCACTGCCGGTCTTAAACCTATTGACCACTGAGACATCCCTGAACACGTACTTCCTGTCTGCCAAGATGAAGTCGATTTCGTTCTTCGTCCTACCATCTGGGCTCTGCCAGGTCCACTTCCTATGGGGCTTTTTCTCGAAGAAGGTGTTCATGCAGAACAGCCCCTCTTTATCCAGGAAGTTGACCAGCATCTGCCCTCTGGCATTTCTGCATCCAACCCCGTGCGCTCCGATACGCGATTCATCGCATTCGCGCACTCCCACTTTGGCATTGAAGTCCCCCATGACAACGGTGTAGTGGGTCTTGGTGGTGTTATGCATCGCCTTGGCGATATCTTCATAAACCACCTCGACCTCACTGTCTGGGTATGCCTACGTCGGCGCATAAACCTGCACGACCTTAAGAGAGTATCTCTTGGTCAGTTTCAGTACTAGGTACGCTACCCGGGTCGACACACTCGAAACCTCCAGCACGTTGTCACGGAGAACCTTGTTGACGAGAAAACCTACGCCACCCTGTGACTTCTGGTCGCCCTCCCGGAAGTAGAACAGATGGCCTGATTCTAGGGTAATGGTGTCCTCACCAGATCTTCGGACCTCCGATATCCCCAGAACATGCCACCTTAAATTAGTCAGTTCTACCTCCAGTTGCGCCAGGCTTTCGTCCAGCCGTAGACTGCGTCCATTGTACGTCGCCAGTGTCAGTTTGTGGCAGCTGTCCGTAACCCGGGGATTCTTAGCACCCCCTGCCCTACCGTAACCGAGACCGCTGCCGTGGGCCGGAATAGTAGGGCGACTGGGAACTGGGGGCCATGTGTTCGTAACCTTTCTCATGGGGGGTTATTGCCCTTACTCACCACGCTGGGCAGGCGGGTTGGTGAGCGCAGAACGTAGCTCTTCGCACCAGTGACGCTGCTGCCCGTCACTGGTCTGTTGCATTTAGCCACGCTTGATTAAGAAATGGTTATACCGCCATTTGTCGGTCGCCAGAGCCTCGTTAGTTATAAAGCAGGATGCACCACGGGCAGGTGAGGTTGGCTTGAGGCACTAGGGTGATAGTGTGCCCCCTTACATCCCAAACTTGTGCACAATAAATACAAACACATTAAACTTGACCTTCATTTGCAAGAATAGAGAGACCTGAGGAAGTTTGTACATACTTGCATGCACACAGAAAAGAAGGCTTATTTTGAATTTCACATAAACACACAGTTAAATACTCCCAAGCTTCTTTGGAAAACTCTTAAGAGTTCTGTTGCGGACTTTAAGCCCAAACAGGATTTTCCACCACATTTCGACAACCCGAACACTATTGCACTACACATCCTGGACACTCCTGGCCCGGCCTCGCCGCCGCATGCTTTACTCCACTCATTTCATACGAGTCGCTACGGCTCGGCAACCTTTGAATTGCATCCGGTGAGCGAGGCGTTTGTGGCTAGGGTGATCGGGTCTATCAAGAACAACGCCGTTGGGTCTGATGGGGTCTCAAGGGACATGGTGCATCTGATGTTGCCGGAGATACTTGAAACCATAACGCAACTTGTCAACACTTCTATCTTGTCGGGTACTTACCCGGATACATGGAAAACGGCGTCCATAAAGCCGATACCCAAAATTGACGACCCGGTTGATGTGTCCGACCTGAGACCCATCAGTATATTGCCCTACCTGTCGAAGATCCTTGAGAGGGTGGTACATGGACAAGTGACAGAATACATACACAAACACAATATCTTACCGCTGTATCAATCTGGTTTTCGGAGACAGCATAGCACCTCCACTGCATTGATGGACGTATTTGATAATATTTTGACAAACGAGGACAACCATTACGCTAAAATACTTGTGCTACTGGACTACTCTCGTGCTTTTGACTGTTTGAACACGGACCTGCTTCTGGCAAAAATGACTTACTATGGTTTTAGTGACTTAACAATTGAATGGTTTAACACATACTTAAACGAACGTAAACAAGTAGTTTCATTGACAAGGCCAGATGGTACCATAATACACTCGACAGTTCACAAGACCAGTAAGGGAGTCCCACAGGGCTCTATCCTTGGTCCATTATTATTTATTTTATATACCTCTGACATTGCACTACACATAACAAACTGTAAATATCATATCTATGCCGATGATATTCAACTATATACGCATATTGACATTAATAACTTTGACTCTGCCATAGAAGCAATAAATGACGACTTAAAACGAGACTGGTCGGTTGATATCTGCCTCGTTCTCAACCCTGCCAAGACCAAGTACATGGTGCTGGGCAGCCAGCGGGTGGTGTCCAGAGTTCTATCGCGGCAACCGAAGATTAATATTGATGGCGTTGTCATTGGCAGGGTTGAGGAGGTTCGAAGCCTGGGCGTCGTGGTGGATAGTGGGATGCGTTTTGAGAGGCATGTCTCACAGCTGGTTTCTGCATTTTTTTAACGCTTGAGGGTGTTATACCAGAGCCGGGCGTTTTTGAGTGTGGACATGCGGATAAAGCTGTGTAAGACTTTGATTTTGTCTAAGCTCAAATATGCTCTGGCAGCGTACGGTCCGTGCCTTTATAAGAAAACTCGTAGGCTTATACAACGTGTGCAAAATGCGTGCGCCCGGTACTGCTTTCCCATCCCACCCCGAACCCATGTTTCACCGTACCTTAATAATTCTGACATATTAAATATTGAATCTCGACAAAAACTGCTACTCAGTTGTTTACTTTTTGACATTATTCAAAACAAACAACCGCAATATTTATTTAGGAAACTGACATGGCGATCCCAGCAACATAAATCGACCCGTGCTTGTGTACCGCCGCTTGTTCTGCCTCGCCATCGCACCACCGCTTTCAGGGGAGCTTTTAGGTATGCCGCCTCCAAATGTTGGAACAATATTCCCCCACCCATAAGACAATTATCCTCTAAACCAAAATTTAAACGATATCTCCGGGAACATTTGCTCTGCCAGCAAGAGGAGGCGGGTGCTCCTTTTATTGCCCCTCGGACACTTAATTTATAATACATTCTATATCATTTTTAATTTTTAATATTATATAAATAGAACTATATTACTTATACTAAACCTTATTATAGAATAATTCCGTTTTTAAATCTTTGCATATGCTATCCACACACATGTTATCATGTCTTATTTTTATGTATATTAATTTATTCACGTAGCACTCTATTTAACTATTTTCTTTAAAATATAAACGTTGCTCTCCAGTGGTTCTGACATAAAACCAGCGTTGCGTTTGCCACCAGACGCAACATACCCAGCTGAATTAGAACCCTTTTGCTGCGGTAATAACATGCACAAGTTATACCCCTTAGTTTGTAATTTTTATTTTTTTTATTGTAAACGTTTTGTATTGTGTATATTTTTGTGGCCGTAAATATACGCTTCTATTATTATTATTATTAAAACTGTCACTGAGATATTTTAATCATATATTTTGTGAACATGAATTGCTCGGCGTGTGGTTCCTCGGTGAGTGAGGGAGAACGGCTGTGCTGAGTGCTGTGCCAGGAGGCCTTCCACTACGGGTACCTCAACATGCCCGCGGCGCAGTTCCAGGCCTGGCTTGGCGCGCTGCGCCGCTCCTGGAGATGCCCTCACTGTGAGGGTGTGACCGTCGGCCGGCATCGGCGCACCGATGACACACCTGTGCGCGCGCTTCACTCCACTGCCGTTGACCTGGAGATGTCCTGTGAGGACATGAGCTTCGCCAATGCCAGCAGCGACGACGATCACTCCTGTGGGGCTACAGCGCGCCGTCGTCTCCGGACCGGTCGTCGCTTCATTGGATGACGTCGCGCGGCTGCTCGACAATAGGCTGGCTGCTGACAGGTCCAGGATGGCTGCCGAGCTCAAGGCGGACCTCGTCGATGCTGTGGCGAAACAGGTTCGCGGTGAGGTGGCGGAGGCGCTCGCGGTATTCACCGAGGAATTCAGGAATTTGCAGACTGGCATTGTACAGATGGGCGCGCGAGTGGCGGCCCTCGAGGCCGAGAACGGCGAGATGCGGGATGAACTTCGAAAGCTGCGTGAAAACCCCGCGGCGGCCTCCGGCCTGGCGGACACGGTGCGGCGTCTCGAGAGCGAGCTTAATGAGCGAGATCAAGCGTCGCTCATCAATGACGTAGAAATTAGTGGCGTCCCGGAGCTCCCTGAGGAGAGCCTCAGTCACGTGGCTGCAGTGGTGGCGCAGAAGCTCGGCCTCGCACTGGATGACGCAGATTTGGTGGACGTAAGACGCGTCGGCGGCGTTGTGCGCGCGCGGCGGACTACGGGTGCGGGAGCGGCCGAGGTGGCTGGCAGCGGCCCCTCGTCTCTGCCCCCGCGGCCCCGCCCCATCGTCCTCCACTTGGCCAGGAGATCGCTGCGCGACGAGTTCATCAAGAGCGCTAGAGTCAGGAGGCGGTTGGCTAGTTCGGACGTGGTGCAAACATCCCTGCCCATCAATGCGAGTACATACATTTACGTTAACGAACGTTTAAATAAATATAATCGCACTATATTTGGTAAAGCTCGCGATTTGTTAATAAAAACGTTTCGTTGGAAATCGGTGTTCACTCGCGAGGGCAGGGTGTTTGCGCGACGGGACGACTCCAGCCGGCCTGTCTGGCTGCGCAGCCTCCAGGAGCTGCAGGAGCTTGCGAAGCCATGAGCCATTTATTGTTATTTTACACTATGCTTGTTTGTCACATTGTATATTTTATGTTCTCGTTTGTTGCTTGTTATTGTGTGTGAAGGGCGCGATTGTTTGTGCTGTGGAAGAGGTCGGACATTTTAACTATGTTTTTGTTTTAAGTTTTATCGTTATGTATTTACATATTAGCAGACTCATAATATTGTATTTATATTTACATTTATGCATCAATAATAATCTGTTGTGTATGTTTATTCGTACTACTATAAATTTGCATTTAATATATATTCATTTACTATTAATTTGTATTTATAACTGTGTACTTATATTCTATTGTAAATATATCTTGTGTATATCTTTGTATTTATACTTCTATATTCGTCCATATTACTTAGTTCCAGCTTTTTTCACAATATATGCATTTCTTGTCGTTTTGTGTGTTCTTGCTGCCGCTTTAGCTATTAAACTTGTTTATTTTAATATCTACATACACTACTTGCGCTGTTCGGGGCTTAATATATTGTATATTTATCTGTATTTTGCGGCGGAATGACTTCGGCTAAGTATGTAAAATTCGGTCTGTTGAACGCTGGCTCGCTCTGCAACAAGCATGACGAGATGGAGGTGATGATGGCGCGGGTGGCCCCGGATCTGCTCGCCGTGAACGAGACGTGGGCGCCGATCAGGGGTTGCTTCCGCGCGTACCGGGTTATAGGCTGCGTCATGTTCCTCGGCCCACTGGCTTCGGTAGATCTCGGGGGGGGTGGGGGTGGCTTCTTCATCGGCGAGCACCTGCGCGCTACCACCGTCGCCCACCCGGGCACTCGCCGGCAGGTGGAGCAGATGTGGATAACTTTCAGCGTCAAGTCTGTTCGCTTCGTTGTCGGCACGGCCTACAGGCCTAATTGGGTTGACGTTGACGACTTTTTTGACTCACTCACGAAAACAATTTCTTGTTTTAGCTCATATGACACTTTGATCCTTATGGGAGACTTTAACATTAATATTAGTGACACGCAATGCGCCGCGACCAAAAAGCTTCATCAGTTCCTTGACATATTTAAATTAGTTAATTATATTACCGAACCGACACATTTCACGAGCCATAGTTCGTCAGTGATTGACCTCATATGCTACGGTGGCAGGAGTCAGGTGGTGGGGGCTGACGTGGACCTGGTGCCTGGGCTTGGCTGCCACGCGGTGGTCAGCTTGACTCTGAGGCTACGTAGGCTTAAGCCTCCCGTCAAAACCGTGACTCTACGACCTTTGCGCCGCATCGATTTGGACACTTTTAATGACGACCTTAGAAATATAAACTGGGACTTAGTATTTAGGCACGACTCAATTAATGACATTTTATCACATTTTAATAATTTAATTCTTAATATATTTGACATCCATGCTCCTATAATTTATTGCAAAATCGACAGACATAGCCAACCTTGGCTAACTGACAATCTTAAATATATAATGACATTAAGGGATAAGGCTTATACTAAATATAAGAAAAGCAATTCTGACGCAGATATGGATGCCTATAAAGAGTTGAAGAGGTTTGCAAGGACGTGTCTATGTGCTGAGAAAACGGCTCATTTCACATATGAAATAAACAACAATTTGACACGGCCCAGGGTTCTCTGGAGGAATCTCAGGGATGCCGTCGTCGACTTCAGGCCGAGACAGGATCTGCCGAGCCATTTTGATGATCCGGACGGCCTCGCAAGACATTTTCTTGATGTCCCGGGTCCTTCATCTGCCTCGTCCACCTTACTGAATACTTTTGGTGCGTGTAGGCGCGGTTCTAATCTGTTCAGTTTGCAGTTAATAACGGAAAGGAGGGTCGGTGAACTATTGCAGGTGATCAGGACAGGACGGGAGCGGCCGGCGACGACGGACGACATGGTGCGTCTATTGCTGCCTGAGACACTTCCTGTGATAACTGGCTTGGTCAACAGGTCTATTGAGACTGGCGTCTTTCCTGACGCGTGGAAGATTGCAGAGAGGGTGGTACACGAACAACTGTCGCGATTTTTAAGTGTTACTGATATCCTTCCCATCCACCAATCTGGGTTCCGTAAATTGCATAGCACGACAACAGCGTTGCTTGCTGTTGTAGACGATATCTTGGGAGAGTATTTGACTGTTTAAATTGTGAATTAATGCTGCGAAAGATGGGTTATTATGGTTTTGACGAGTTGACATTGACATGGTTTAAAAGTTACTTGACTGGACGTAGGCAGAGAGTGGAGATTATGGGATCTGATGGATCCTCTGCAGTCTCGTCCTATTTCGAAACGAGTAGGGGTGTACCGCAGGGATCAGTTTTGGGTCCATTGTTATTCATACTGTACACAGCAGACATAACTGACAAAATACGACATTGCAAATTACGCAGATGACATCCAATTATATATCCCCATAAACAATAAAAACTTTGACAATGCAATTGCAGCTATTAATGAGGACTTGGACCGTATTGCTTCATGGTCTCGTGATAACTGCCTTGTACTCAATCCACAGAAGACTAAATACATGGTACTGGGGACTGATAGGGCAATATCAAGTGTGGTCGCTAGGGGTCCTAAGATATTTGTGGATCGAGTGGCTATTGATAGGGTTTCAGAAGCACGTAATCTTGGTCTTACATTTGACGAGAGACTAAGATTTGAGAGTCACGTCACTCAGCTGGTTCGTGGATGCTTTCACAGGCTCAGGGTTTTGTAGCAGCATAGGGCTTTTTTGAGTGTGGGAATGCGTATTAATCTATGTGAAACTTTAATACTCTCGAAAATAAGTTACCCTCTCCCAGTGTATGGTCCATGCCTTCTGAATAAAACTCACAGGCTGTTGCAACGTGTCCAGAACGCCTGTGCAAGATTTTGTTTTCCCATTCCACCCAGAACCCACGTCACCCCATTTCTAAATGAGCATGGTATCTTGAAAATAAGGAATAGGCAAAGGCTGCTGCTCAGTTGTCTCTTGTTTGACCTCATCCAGCTGGAGGAGCCTGTTTACCTCCATCGTAGGCTAGAGTGGCGGGGGCAGCGTAAGGCTTTTGTTTTTTGGCATTGTGTGCCGCCCCTGCTTCTTCCGCGACATCGAACGGCATTATTTAGAGGTTGCTTCAAGTTTCAGGCAACTAAGTGCTGGAACGACATTCCCCCTCCCATTAGACGTCTGACTTGAAAGTCTACTTTTAAGGTACATCTTAAGAGACATGTTCTATGCCAGCAATAGTTGCTTGCGTGTGTTGTAGCACCCAAATTGGTTCATTGAGTCAAGTGCGTACATTGTGAAAAGTATACTATATTTAACAATTGTATGTATTTATGTGTGTATATTTGTATGTACGAGGATGTGTATATGTGTATTGATATATGTATTTGTATGTATGTATGTGCATGTTTCTATGTATAATTCTTTATTTTAATTTAATATTTCTATATCTCTATTATTGTTATTTAAACTATGAACCATACACGTAACCATATGCTGAGTCTGGGCTCTTTCACGACAGCAATACAGCGCGCCCAACAATTACTGTTATTTGTATGTGTTTGTACCATTTTTTGTAATGTGTGTTGTATTGTTGTGTTTGTGAATAAACGTTTTTTCTATTCTTTTCTATCTTTCTTACTTTCTTAGACGCAGCATGAAGATGTGACTCAAAACTTATTTTACATTCAAGTTTTTGTTAATTGAGGTGCATATAATGGAAATTGTATACTAAACAGCGTCTTGATAAGCTTTTGTAAAATAATGTAATGTATGTAATTCTAATACTGAAGGTTAAGCCTGAGTAGGTAATTTCCTCTGCGTTTAACGTTAAAAAGTTGTCAGGAAGTTAACGTGAAAGCGCAATAAAATCATTTTGGGCTACTTTGAATACTCTATCACAAGTATTTGAGGGAAAAAGTAAGACTGTATCATCTGCAAAAGAAATTGTGGCGACCTCTAGAGCGTCACAGCACTCATACATACATACACGCCTGATTCCCTGTAGAGGGGCAGGTAGAGATCACGGATCCCTATTTGTCCCGATCCTGACCGACCACTTTCGCTTCATTGACATTCATCGTCACAGCACTCCTTTTCTTATTAGTCTTTTTTTATTTTTTGCTGGCGTCATCTGTGATGTTTATGTTATACTAATTGCAACTTAAGTTTCTCTCTGTGTGTGGTGGTCTAGAGATCACCACAATCTCTTATGCAGATGATACAGTCTTACTTTTTTCCTCAAATACTTGTGATTGAGTATTACGCTCTCACGTTCACGATTGCGTAGCTCAATCATGTTGAACAACTGCAGTCTGTCTGCGCATGCTGACTATGAAAAATTCCTAGTGATACGAAAGCCAAATGTCTAGTAAAATACCTTTGTAAGGTTTCCACGCATAGGTAATGCATGGAATTAAATGGATTTCGTATAACGCCACTAAATTCTAATATACCTCGGACTAGGGAATTGAAAAGAAGAATAAAACCTTTGGTGTTGTGTTTAACGAATCCTAGCACCGAATGTAAAAACTTTGTCATTTATTAAATGATCTTATCAATGTGTTGGTAAAAAGTTTACCTTTTATCCATAACTATAACTAATTCCAGAACTTCATTTTTCTAAAGTGACTTGGTTGATGGTATATGAAGAAGAGAAAAATATCTTCTTGCTGGAATTGGTCCTTAAATGCAAAAGGGGCATTATTCCCAAAAATTACAAAAATGCATGCAATTATAAAAAATTGCAAAAATGAGCTCCATTTCGATGACACTTTAAGGGATGAAAGGGGGCACTCTATCACCTTAGTGCCCCAAGCCAACCTCACCTTTCCGTGGTACATCATGCTATCTAACGAACGAGGTTCTGGCGACCGACAAATAGCGGTATAACCATTTCGATATCAAGCGAAGCTAAATGCAACAGACGGGTGACGGGCAGCAGCGTTACTAGTGCGAAGAGCTACGTTCTGCGCTCACCAATCCGCCTGCCCAGCGTGGTGAGTAAGGGCAATACTCCCAATGAAAAAAGCCACAAACACATGGCCCCCAGTTCCCGGTCGCCTTACATTAGCACTAAAGCGACGTCGATGGAGAAGGGCTACTACAGGGTGAAAGACTATCTAAATGATGTTATGTGACGTTTCATTTTTGTGTGGTCATGGCTTCCCGTTTCGGTTCTTATTGGGACTCCCTTTAAGTTTGTTGTTAAACACTATTTGTCGAATGTGAAGCTTTGATCATGTTCTAATGAATTATTATTATATTTAATGTACACATTGTCTGCAGAGTTTCTTGGCACTTCTCTGCAGAGATTTTTCTTTACGAAATGCCATTAGTTTTATTAATTTAATTGGATTTATTTTAATAATGAGTGTATATTAATGACATATTTTTTTATAAAAAAATTTTTTTTTTTACTTTCAATAAGTGATGTTATGATCCTTATATTGAATAAAAAGATTTTCATTTCATTTCATTCCGGGCCATGGCAGGGGTCTCGGTTACAGGGGGCAAAGTGAGGGTGCGCGAATGCGATGAATCGCGTATCGGAGCGCACGGAGTTGGATGCAGAAATGCCAGAGGGCAAATGTTGGTCAACTTCCTGGATAAAGAGGGGCTGTTTTGTATGAACACGTTCTTCAAGAAGAAGCCATATCCATGGCAAGTGGACCTGGCAGAGCACAGATGGTAGGACGAAGAACGAGAACGACTTCATCTTGGCGGACAAAGGCTACGTGTTCAGGGATGTCTCAGTGGTCAATTGGTTTAAAACCGGCAGTGACCACCGCCTAGTGAGAGGCACCCTGAATTCGACTTCAAGGCCGAGAGAAGCCGATTGAGACGGTCCGTTCTTCACCCAACGATGCTTCAATCCGTGCACAGCTCTATAGCGTTTCAGCAAGAATTACGCAATTGCTTCGAGGCACTGAATGCCACGGCAAGTTTTGACGAGAACCTCGATGATGTGGTGGGGGTACTTCGCGAAGTGGGTGGAAGATACTTCAAGGGAAGGCTAGGCAGTGGAAAGTCTAAGCTCTCAAGTGAAACCCTGGAATGATGCGGATTCGATGTGAATTGCCAGAGGGAGCTTCGTCAGATACCCAACGTCTCAATAAGACTATCCGAAAATCGGTGAGACGAGACCTCCGAACGATGCGCAGCTCATTCAAGAGGCCATTGAGCAAAATTGGGGGTCGAAAGTCTTCAGTAAAAGAATGGGTACGTCTTATCTGACGAAGCTGAAAACCTCAGAGGGCAGAACCCTCACTTCAATTCCGGGGATTCTTACCGAGGTTGAGGGCTTTTACGGCCATGTATACGCCTCGCATGCCCCGAAGCCACCACCCGATGCGAAGGATCCAAGAGCCACATTAGTGCGCCACTACACTGATGACCTCCCGCTCGTGGCCGGGGATGAGATTGGGAGCGCTCTCAGACAACTGTGTAATGGGAAGGCTCCCGGCGAAGACGGAAATACCTCTGAGCTGCTAAAAGCGGGAGGAGCTCCATTCCTGCAGAAGCTCAAGCACCTATTTGATTCCGTCATAGCTAATGGGACTACCCCGATGGCGTTGAGTGAGAGCGTGGTGGCCTTGTTCTTCAAAAAGGGAGACAAGGCCCTATTGAAGAATTATAGGCCTATCGCGCTCCTAAGCCACGTCTACAAGTTGTTCTCGAGAGTGCTTGTGCCGCCGGAGCAGGCTGGATTTTGAAAAGGTTTCAGTACCGTAAACCACATCCACACAGCGCGGCATGATATACTGAGGTCTCATGAATATAACCACCCGCTGTGTCTTGCCTTTTATGGACTACGAAAAGGCCTTCGACTCCTTCGAGATCTGGTCTGTTCTGGAATCCTTGCAGCGATGCCAGGTCGATTGGCGTTATGTGCAGGTGTTGAAGAGTTATACAGCGTGGCATCGATATCTGTTCAAGTCCAAAACAGGAAGACGAGTCCTATACAGTTGCTCAAAAGAGTGAGACAGGGTTATATCATCTCCCCGAAACTCTTCACGAACGCACTGGAGGACGTCTTCAAAACTCTGGATTGGACTGGGGTGGGTATCAATGTCCATGGAATATGCCACATCTCCGCACTACGGGAATATAACATACTCTTCGTGTCGAAATTCTGTAACTTTTTTTCTGTACCTCCTTTTTTGTGAAATTTGACCCATATATACTTTAATAAATTTTCCATCGAATGAATGCAGCTAATATAATGGTTTTGTATTTATTTGATAATAAATTTTCAATTTTGTAAAATTTCATACTTTATGTAGAGAAATGAATTCAAAACTAAGTTTCAAAATAGAATTAAACATTAAAAATATCTTTCAATATAAAACTACATTATAATTTTATATATATATAATTTTATATATATTAATGATGCGCCTTATAGCTAATATTAATTTATATTCAGGGGTACGAATTGACTAACTTGTAACTTCAAGGAGAGATTTCGCTTCTTCAAGCTATTCTTGGTGTATCACAACACTCGGCTTGCTTAAACTTGTAATATACGGATCAGAAGTATAGAGCAAAGTATGAAAAACATCTTCGTTTGTAGCCGATCGCGAACATTTTCTGGCATGATTCAATCGAAATATCTTGTAATCCTTATTACGCACTTCTTGCGCATCTTCAGAAAGTTCACCGATTGGTAACACAGTAAAAAATGAAATAATCTTTTCTCCATGTCTAAGAATTTAGTGTACAGATGAGGGCATATAGTACCAATTGGAAAACCTACCCGGTGAGGGTAAACATTCCTCTCTTCTTCTTGATCGGGACAAATGGTCTTTTGTCTTTCTTCTTGCGGCTTCTTTTCCTTCTTCGCGGTTCTGGGCAGCAAGAAAGAAAGAAACAGTTTAGGGAGGCCCTACCCCTCTAGGGGGAAGCGAGGTCCTGCTCCACCTCAGGGGTAGGCAGAGATCGCCTTTCCTTTGAAAAACCAGAAGACATAACTTGTAAAAAATATACAATCGTTTTATCAATTCTTTGTCAACTCCAGTAATTTCTGCTGAACATTCATAATTCTGAAAAAACCTACGAGCAGTATTACCGTCATTACTGTTACCAGCACCTTGTCGTGGCTTATATATATGTAAGCCAAGTAATTCACGGAAACGTAATTGAACTTTTTCTTCTCGTCTTTCATTTTTTTGTTTTCATCTGTTGTTGCTGACCACGATTGAAATGCACAGTTGTAGGAAATGTGCAAAATCATCTCCATACACCTGATCTAGGCGTGTAAGGTGAGAGGCCAAATTTAAATAAATTTTCGTTCACATCTCTTGCTATGACTTTGGCTAAGTCATTCATTTGTTTAGGAGTGGCACCACAAACCGAACAAGAAGCGCTTGACCGCGTTTCAGTCACTACCTGTGCAACTTTTCCATCAATCATCGACAATAATAATTTGTGTTCCACTTGTATGACATCTTCATTGTGAGATATAAATGTTGTAGCTAATTCGTTAATGTCCTTTTCGTTTTCTCGAACTATAGATTCTGTTTTTGCGGAGTTTCCTTGGAAAATTCAATTGAAATTGGCCTGCAATAACTTACACAGGAACAGGTTGGGTTTCTCCATACTACAACATCATTATTTTTGTCTATAAGTCTCAAGGGTACGTGTGATACAATAAATAAATTGGCGTCTAATACTTGCTCGTTTTCCTCCCGTAAAATTTGCTTGTATTGACTTTGTCCTGATGAACCATTACATCCCCATTTACAATACAGTTGAAGGTTGTTCGAATCTGTTATTACTGAATTTATTTTCAAAATGCGTCTTACTGTATGATCCAAAAGATCTTGCAACTTTACGTTAGCACCGATATTAGTAACAGTGATATTAGGTGGGTAACATTCCTTTTTAGCTTCATTTATCTGACTATAAGACGGTAAAATAACTCTTAAGTTCTTCTGAATGAGAGATATTGTTAAATAACTGTATTGCGCTTTTGACAAATCTATATCTATGTATAACGCAAGAGCTTCTTCTTTATCGAATATTAAGCGCTAAGACTTGTGCAGTATGTTTTGCAAAACATTGCGTTTTTCGTCTGTCTCAATGTTGTGCACGATGCTCACAATTGAAGCTTCTTCATTCTCACCTGACGATCTCAGCCCTTGTACATAAGCGTTGTGCACAAATCTCATGCTATGCTCTTGGATGAGCTCCATATTTTTACGCTTTTTTTTCCTTTCAGAACATTCGTTATAACTCTTAGATGGCCGACAACTGGCACTGGAAGAGTCATCAGTGCAGGGTTCGAGGGTTAAGGAAACTTTGAATTCACCATTGAACCATTCCAAATTCTCCTGCTCAAAACGATATTTTTTCCTTTCGGCCTTGTTCCACCTGTCATCACATTTGGATAACAATTGCTTCTGAAAACTTATAACAGTCTTTACATTATCGTGGGTCAAATGATAGTTGTTCACCAAATACTCCTCAATTGCTAGTGGATTTACTCCATTTATAATCAAAGTACACAAATCATGTCGAGTACAAACGAATTCACTCATATTGAAAGCTTTTTCTACAAAAACTTGTTATTTTTATAATTTGATCAAATTAATTGTTAGGTTGCTTCAAACTAGTATTCTTATTTATACCTTTGCAATTGCACTCAATTTTATGCAAACCCAACGAGTGCAAAACCGCATAACCTTCCTTTATTATATTATCAACATTATTTTTAACATTGTTATCATTTGTTAACACAAATCGGAAACCACTAGTGATATCCAGTGTCTATCTTGCTTCAGCATAAACCACAAACATTGCACTAAAATAACTACTTAAATACTAAGTAACAACAAAAAGTAAGTAATTATATTCTCATCAGAAACTATAATCAATTAATATTAATTGCTAAAACGTTCATTTTATATTAGTATGAAAAATACAAAAAAATAGTCATTTACCATAAAATTTACCATTTATGTATCTAAAAATATATTAAAAAACATAGGAAACTAAGTAAGCTGATTAAAAAGACATCAACTAAATTAAGAAATAGGGTTGACATTAAGAATCACAATAAAGTAATAAACTATGTTAGCACCATGATTGAACATAAGAACAAATTTCAATCATCAATTCAAGATTATAGGGTCCAGTGTCAACTCTTGAATGATAAAATAGATGACCTGCAAAATTCTCTTGTCACAATAAATTATAAATATGAGATTGCACAGACAGAAATAGGAGAACACATTCAGGCAATGGACAAATTACTTTCACTGAGTGCATCAAATGCTGTTGCCTTTAATGAGTTGGTGCAAGATGGATGTATGTGTGGTGGCCACTTGAATGATGCGAAAGGAGATGTTTGTACACAGCCTGTGACTGAAACATTTGTAGGCTGCTCAGTCACAGAGGTAAAAGGGTGTGAGGAGGTCAGCCTTAGTGGACAGGGAGGTATAGTAATCTATAGTGACGAAATAGGTAGAGGTAGAGGTGTAGGAAGGTACTTAAGGAGCATTATGGATGAGCAAATAGAGAATTGTTGTTACCCAGGGGCGTCTTTGCCTCAACTTATTGCTAATATCAATAAAAACAAAAGTGATTGGCACAAAACAATAATCATTTTATGTGGTAGGCGCGGTAATATGAATAAATTTAAACTTATTAAATCAATTAATGACTTATTGACAAACGTAAAAAACAGATTAATTTTGTGTACTTTACCGTATTCGACATGGTTGCCATCCGAAGAAAATAGAATTAGATATAAGCTGAATTGCTGCTTGCACACTATGTGTATGCATAGTAGTAATTTAGACTTTATCGACTTGAATTGTTTAATTAGTAAACAAATTAAGTTTAAAAAATAATAATATTTTTTATCCAGTAGCTGTAAGAGACAGGTAGCACTATCGCTACATTATTGTTTACATAGACAAACCAAAATTTTGGTTTCTGACCAGGCCCCTATTGGCCAGAATACTCAATTGGGTAGTTGTGACTTTTCCCTGGTGAAAGTTCCAGGAAATAATTTGATTTTAAATTAGTAAGACAGACAAAAGACTCTGGCATTTTCAACAAAGTGGTAGTAGCACCTGGCGTCGCTTTGGTGCATCAGAACATGCAAGTTTTGTTAGGTAAAGAGTTAGAGGTTGAACTTTTTTGGCCTCTTTCAGAGTAGGGATTCTTTGTGTGACTGAACATTGGGCGAGGTCCTTTCAATTAATATTTGGTTTTGAAGCCCACAAGGTGGGAAGTTCATTTTGCAGGAACGGTGCCCTTCGTGGGGGCTCCTTAATACTAGTTCATAATAATATTAAATTTAAAGAACGCAGAGATGTAGTTAGCCTATCAGTTGAGCGCGTAATCGAAATGTCTTGTATTGAGATGGAAAATGTAATAATTTTGTGTGTTCACAAGCCGCCCAATTCTGACTTTATAAAGTTTGCAAAATGTATGGAGGAGGTGCTTATCAAACTTGTTCAGAAATGTAAAAAAGTAAACGTCTAGTAGTGAGTGGTGACTTCAATGTTAATATACTTGAGGACACTACAATTTGTGTGCACTTTTTAACATTACTTTTAAGTTATAATCTGAGGCACGATTTTGATCAACCAACTAGAGTTACAAGCACATCCTCTACTTGTATTGACAACATTATTACTGATTTTAGTGTATACAGAACTAATTTCTAATATTAGTTCTGACCACCAGGGTCAGTTGATCAGGTTTAGTTGTTGCCTGGGGTCCAACCAAGGAATGTTACTTGTGTTCCTGTGACAGAGGCTCGCTTAAATAAATTCAGACAAACTATTTTGGGGCGTTTCCTTACACACTTAAGAGGAGATACACCAAATAACATGTATGCCTCATTTTTCGGCCTTGTTGATTCTGATTATCAGAAAAGTTTTAAACCAAAGACTTTTAAAATATCAGGCAAGGGAGCATTCTGTGATTGGGCAACTAGAGGTATCCGTAATGGTACACAAAGGTTATACGAGCTATATAAGGAAAAATCTGTGAATTATAGCTTAGATTTTATAAACTATGTAAAAAACTATTCTAAGATTTTTAAAAGGGTTTGTGCTCAGGCCAAAAAATTATACTTACAGAAAAAAATAATAAATGCCAGAAATGTTGTCAAGGAAACTTGGAACATAATTAAATTTGAAACTGATAAAAATGTCTCTCATATAAAAGAGCCTAAACTTATAGTTAATAACAATGAAATCACAGACCAATTACAGATATTAAATGTATTTCAGGAATATTTCTCCAAAATTCCTATATTAATAACCTCGCCACTAAATTCTTGCACTGCTAGAAATATAATAGAAAATAATGTACCTCATTATAATAGATGTTTTAGTTTCGGACAAATCAGCCCGGTTGATATTATCAAGAGTTTTAAATTGCTACAGAAAAAGAAAACTTGTGATCTGTGGGGTCATTCGGTTAAGGTGTATTCTGTCATTATGGATCTGATTGCACCTGACCTGACCATTATTTTTAATCATTGTATATAATGTGGTGAGTTTCCTGATCAGATGAAATTCAGCAAAATTCTCCCATTATTTAAATCTGGTAGTAACACTGACCCAGCTAATTATCGTCCAATCTCGGTACTACCAGCAATTAGCAAAATATTTGAAAAACTAATTCTAAATCAACTTCTAGCGCATTTTAGTCAATATAATATCTTTAATAAACAACAGATTTTTAAAGGGTCGATCAACAACCGATGCTGGAGTTGATCTTATGAAATTTATATTTGGGGCCTGGGAGGAAGCAAAGGATCCTCTGGGTGATTTTTGCGATCTCTCTAAAGCTTTCGACTGCGTCCACCACGAAACTCTGATCATGAAACTAAAGCATTACGGTTTAGGTGATAGCGCACTTGATCTGCTTGTTAGCTACCTAAAGGGAAGGGTTCAAACAGTAGAAATTGGAGGAGCTAGATCTAGTGGCAGCGCAGCTGTTATGGGTGTCCCACAGGGTTCGATTCTTGAACCCTTCCTTTTCTTGGTATATATTAATGATTTGCCATATTTGACTCAGGGCCGTTGCCACATGGTGTTGTTTGCGGACGACACCTCTATATTATTTAAAGTTAACCGGGGAAAGGACGAATCGGCAGCAGTGAATGAGGTAATATCGGACGTGGAGCACTGGTTTAGAGTAAATAATCTTGCTTTTAATTCTAATAAAACGAAATGTGTGAGTTTTACTTTGCCCAATGTTAGAAATTCTAGTACTTACATTGTAATCAATAGTGTGGCATTGGATATTGTTGAGTCCACAGCCTTCCTGGGTATCACAATAGACTCAAAATTACAGTTTAGGGGGCACATTTGTGGTCTAGCGAAGAGGCTAAGTTCTGCTGCCTACGCGGTAAAAAAATTAGACACCTGACTGACGTGGACACAGCGAGACTTGTGTATTTTAGTTATTTTCATAGCGCTATGTCATACGGGCTTCTTTTGTGGAGCAATTCTGCTGACATTAATTCAGTATTTGTGCTGCAGAAGAGAGCCATTCGCTCGATCTACCGTATGGGCCCTCGTGAGTCTTTAAGAAATGTGTTTAAGACAATAAATATACTGACTGTGGCTTCTCAATATATATATATATATATATATGATAACTTGGTCTATGTTAAAAAATATATAAATGATTACAGGCTTGTAAGAGACATGCATAATTGTAACACACGTAATAAAAATAAATTGTATTATAGGGGCTCTAGACTAAAAAGAATAAACGATTCGTTTATGGGCCTGGGCATAAAAATGTATAACAAACTTCCAGAGTCTACAAAGTCCTTACCTCTAGATAAATTTAAAGTTTGCACTAAAGCGATGTTGATCGAGAAGGGCTACTACAAACTGAAAGACTTTTTAAATGAAGTTTCATTTTTGTATGGTCGTGGCTTCCCGTTCCAGTTCTTATTGGGACTCCCCTTAAGTTTTTTGTTAAACACTATTTAATTTTGTTGAATGTAAGGCTTTGATCATGTTCTAATGAATTATTATTAAGTTTAATGTACACATTATCTGCAGAGTTTCTTGGCACTTCTTCTCTGCAGAGATTTTTATTTACGAAGTGCCATTAGTTTTATTAATTTAATTTTATTTATTTTAATAATTAGTGCATATTTATGACATATCTTTTTTTATAAAAATTTCATTTCATTTTAATTTTATTTCATATTCATTTTCAAATTTTGAGCGAAATTTTATTTTGGATTATTATAATTTAGTAGATTAAGGATCCAAAACTGTAAAAAAAATCAACGAAGGCAGCTTGAGCTAACAATGATATTTCTGTTTGTTCACTTCACTTCATTCACTTCACTACTACTTAATTGAAACACTATTTATTAGTACACTTTATTTAACACTTATTATGAGATACTTTTTAAGACAATGATACAAATCAAATCTGGGATATTTATACCCATATTACCAAATTATTATTGCGTGTTGTAGAGGACATGCAGCGCCATCTAGTTTAGAAATACATTAACTAAATAGAGTTTTATGTAGACTACATGTGGCGCCATCTAGTGTGTAACGGATTAACTAAATTATACAAGAATATTGACGGTAGTACATTAAAATAGTAACAGTGACGGATGAGGTTGGACATTCCGGGCCCCAAAGAACCCTTGTTCTTTTTTTTTCTTCTTTTTACACTATGCTATTATTCTCTTTGCTTTCGTTAAAGTTGAATACTTTTCCCAGATAGGTTTATCTGCTTCACCTTCCGTGTTTATATACTTTCTGTCAGTCTCCTTTTGTCTTATATTTGTATGTAGTGCATGTCTCTTAATTCCTTTCTTGTTGTTTGATTTCTTTTTACTAATCTTTCTTTTCTCCATTTCTGATTCAAGTACTGTCAACTTCTTCGTGTCTAACTTCTCTTTCAGCCAACAGGGTCCTTGCCACCACAGTTTACTCTGTATCAATTCTTGTGCGGTGATGCCTCTGGATGGTAAATCTGCAGGATTGTCTACGGATTGAACGTGTCTCCAGTTGGTGCTATCCAAGAACTGCAAGATATCTGACACTCGATTGGCCACAAAGGTTTGCCATTTACTGGGATGTGATTGCAGCCAAGCAAGGACTATAGTACTGTCAGTCCAAGCGTAAACCTTTTCCTTATCTACCTTCAGAATAGCGGTCAGATCTTTCAGGAGTTTGGTGAGTAGTGTAGCTGCGCATAATTCAAGTCGAGGTATTGAGATTTGTTTCAGCGGCGCGACTCTCGACTTTGCTGCGATCAACTGAATGTGAGTATTTCCATCGGCATCAGTGACTTTGAGATATGCTACAGCTGCATATGCTGCCATGGATGCATCAGCGAAGCCGTGTAACTCCACATTTTTGTTGGTCGACTCGGTGTGGAACCATCGTTTTAGTGAAATGGATTCAAGAAGGTGTAGATTCATAGTGAAATTCTGCCATTCATCGGCTAACTCTTCTGATATATCTTGATCCCAATCTGCTCCTGATAGCCATAGTTTTTGTATCAAGATTTTTGCATTTATCAGGACTGGGGCCAACCAACCAAATGGGTCGAACAGGCGTGTCAATTGGATAATATTGTTCTCTTTGTTGGCGGTGCTTGATCTTCGGGCAATTGTACTGTAAATTTGAATACATCTTCTATTCTGTCCCATCTCAACCCAAGGATTTTTATAACTTGGTCAATTTTGATCTCCAGGCTGGTGGTGTCCTTTTGATTTTATATAGTCTCTAGTAATTCATTTGAGTTACTCGACCATTTCTGGGTTTCAAAACCACCTTTCTGAAGCAGCTCGTTAACTTCGTTGTAGATAACTTTGGCTTTTTCTTCGGTTTCAGCGCCGGTCATCAAGTCATCCATATAAAAAGAGGTTTTTACTATTTCAGGAGCGATTGGGTATTTGTCTTGTTCATCACTGGCTAGTTGGTGGAGAGTTTTCACGGCGAGATATGGTGCAGAGGCAGTTCCAAACGTGACGGTAAGTAATTTGTAACTTTCCAGGTCTTGTTTAGGGTTATCTCGCCAGATTATTCTTTGCAGATCTGTGTGTTGTGGCGTGACCTTTACTTGTCGGTGCATTTTTATGATGTCCGCAACAATATAAATCTTGTGTGTTCTCCATTTTATTAACAACGTGCGTAAATCGGGTTGTAGAAGCGGCCCAACTAACAGTTGTTCATTTAGTGAAGAGCCATTGTAGCCTCTGGACGACGCATTAAACACGACGCGAACTTTCGTCGTATCTTTATCTTCTCGAATCACTGCGTGATGAGGTAAGTAGATAGACAATCTTTCTTCTTCTTCAGCTCTTTCCATATGTCCGAGTTCTTCATACTCTTTGATAACCTTTGTATATTCATTCCTCAGTGTGTCATTCTTTTCAAATTGTCTTTCTAGTTGTAGAAATCTCTTGGTTGCTATTTGTTTTGCATTGCCACATCTGTTTATTACTTCTTCTAGACTCTCTTTTAGGGGTAACTGAACCACATATCGGCCCGTACTGTCTCTTGCTGTTGTTTTTTCGTAGATTTCTTCACACAGCTCTTCATCTTTGTTCATCATCTTTTTCTCTGTATATGAATCAGTCTCCAGTTCCCAAAACTTTTTCAAAAGGTCATTGTCTAGGATGTGTGTATGTAAACTGACGACTCTTTGTTTTTTAGCGTTGACAGCTTCGGTTTCTCCTGACAGAATCCAACCTAAATGAGTATCTTGTGCTAGCAGTCCAGAGGGACCTTTCATTAATCCTGCTTTCATGATTTTAGCAATGTGTGCTGCACTAAGTATTACATCGATCTTGGTCGTTGCGGTAAATGATGGATCTGCCAATCGTAATTACTTCAGTACCAGCCAGTCAGGCTTTGTATTCATGGTTGGTTGATAAGAGGTCAGTGATTTAAGTACGTATGCTTGTACTTGCATAGAGAAGGTTGGATCATTTCTTGACTTTAAGTTAAACTCTACTACGTGCTTAGTAGATTGATTGCCTTATCCGATTCCTGAAACCACGTCGTTGATTCTTGTATGTTTCAATCCCAATAATTGAACAATATTCTCTGTTACGAACGCGGCTTGTGCGCCCGGATCAACTAAACACGGAAGACGTGTTGCTTTCCATTTCCCGCAGGAACGTCAACCAATGCTGTTGCGAGGAGTACATGTTGACCGGGTTGTTCATGTATGGAGAGATGTGAATTGACATGAGCTCTCTCCCCTTGGTCTTTGTGTCTATTCTCTCTCAACATCTGTTTTCTCATAATTAGTGCGTCGTTTGTCCGTGTGCAGTAAAGAATGATGTTTTTTGTTGCAGATTCTGCAGGCCGTTGTTTGTTTGCAGTTGTATACGGAGTGATTCGGGATCAGGCAATTGAAACACAGTCCCTTTTTTTGGACGAAGCTGTATCGATCATCAACTGTTAACTGCGTGAATTTTTTGCACTGGTATATGTAATGACCTTCCTTGCAGAACGCACATTGTGGCTGAGCTGTTACCGTTGCCGACAGACAGGCTCTTTTTTGTGATTTTAAGCCTTTGTTTGATGATTCTATCATTTCAAGGCTTCTGAATCTTGTTTCAAGGAAGTTCTTTAGCTTTTTCAAACTTGCTATCTCATCAGAGCTCTCCGCGCTTACTAATTCCTCCCATTGTTTGTGGCTCTCTGCATCTAAATTTGCGACGACTATGTATATCACTATGGCATCCCAATGCTGTACGGGCAATCCCTGATTCTTCAATGCGCTCAAACATTCTACGGTGGTATCCAACAGTTGTTTCAGGGCTTGGGCAGACTCTTGCGCCAATGTTTTTTGTGAAAATAGTCGTTTGAATATGCAGTTTGTGATGAACCGTTTGTTACTGTACCGCCTCCTTAACACGCTCCAAGCCTCGCTATAGTTTTCTCCTGTGACTGCAAACTGCCGTAATAACACTTCGGCTTCTCCAGTCAAACTACTTTTCAAGTAGTGAAGTTTTTGAACAGATTCTAAGCTTTGATTTTTGTGAATTAGCGCTTCAAATAAGTCGTGGAACGACTGCCATTCCGTATAATTCCCAGAAAATGTGGGGATTGTGATGCGGGGAAGTTTCACTTCTGGTGGTTTTGGTGTGGCTAGATTTTCATTTGGCTTTGTTACAGGGCAAGGTTTTAACGTGCTGATAGCAGTCTTCAGCTCCCTTTTGTAGATATAGTATAGTTCTTCCATCTCTTCATATAAACCTTGTTGAAAGTAGGATATGTTGATTCTGTTTGGCACTGGTGTACCACTCACCAGTTGATCATGATTGTGGTTAAAGTTCAGCCAATATCTATCCAATGCTTCTAATCTAGTTTCCACATAAGTCTCTGTAACCCTCTCTTTTGGTGATTTTTTGAAATTCTTATGGCCTTTTATCACCTTATCTAAGGTTTCTACTTGTAAAGCTATTATCGCTGTGAACTTTTCCATGATGTCTGGTTTTTGTCTAAGTCCCCAATCACAAATACGAAATTCTTCTAAGAATCTTTGGTAACAACACTGCACTACTGAACTGTCCTGTATAATTGAGACTGAGCCACGGACGACACTGCACTACTGTACTGTCCTGTAGAATTGCGCCTGAGCCACGGACGACACCGCACTACTGTACTGTCCTGTCACACGCGCACAACACTGTACTGTCCTGTCACACGCGCATGATACTGTACTGACTTGTCACTCACGCGCGGCACTATTGCTTTTATCCACTCGCGGCCCTATTACTATTATCCACTCGTGGCACTGCACTTAAATCCAATCGTGGCACTGCAATTCAATCCATTCGCGGCACTGCACTTAAATCCGGCTCGAAGGACCACTTTGTTCACTTCACTACTACTTAATTGAAACACTATTTATTAGTAAACTTTATTTAACACTTATTATTAGATACTTTTTAAGACAATGGTACAAATCAAATCTGGGATATTTATACCCAGATTATCAAATTATTATTGCGTGTTGTAGAGGACATGCAGCGCCATCTAGTTTAGAAATACATTAACTAAATAGAGTTTTATGTAGACTACATGTGGCGCCATCTAGTGTGTAACGGATTAACTACATTATACAAGAATATTGACGGTAGTACATTAAAATAGTAACAGTGACGGATGCGGTTGGACACTGTTGAAAAATCAGAGTAATTGAAATTAGTTCTCATTCTTTATTGATTTGTATATTTATTTTTTCATGATTATTTGGATTTTCATTTTTTTATTTTTTAAAAGACTAAGAAATAAACTTTTCAAAAATATATAATATGTATATGTTTCAGACGTACATAGGGTCGGAAACGTATCATGAAGTCAATAATTTTATTCATGTGATTTTACGTAGAATCAAAGTTTGTACGTTAAGTGTTCTAAACACATATTAATACTAAAAATATGATAAAAAAACCTTTACCATTGGAAAGAACGTTTATTTATATCCATAAAACCAAACATAGTTAATTCATACCTAACCATTTGTAAAACCTATTTTCGACACGATAAGTATCTTATACTACCACAGTGCTCCGCTTCGCTGACGACATTGTCATAATGGCGGGGTCGCTGCAGGATTTGCGGGGAATGCTGCACAGTCTTAACGCTGGCTCACGGTCGGTCGGTCTCCGGATGAACTTGGACATGACGAAAGTCATGTTCGACGAACTCGTTGTCCCGGAGCCGATCACGATCAGTGGAAAAACGCTCAAAGTAGTCCAGGAATATGTCTACCTGGGCCAGGTTCTGCCAATGGGTAGGGACAGCTTCGAGCGTGAGATTTCCAGAAGACTGCAGCTGGGCTGGGCTGGGCAGGATAGAGAGGAAGAGGAGAGAGAAGCTGCGTCATTTCTTCTTATCGCCACTATCGCAGTGTTTAAGACCAGGGTATTCAATCAGTGCGTCCTACCTGTAATGACATACGGTGCCGAGACGTGAAACATGACAGTCGGGCTGATTCACCGATTATATGTTGCTCAGCGAGCAATGGAACGTTCGATGCTGGGTATTCCGTTAAGGGCCAGAGTCTGGAATGAGATTATCCAGCAGAGAACCAAAGTCGTAGACATTGTCATAGTTTAAGAGAGATTTTTGTTTTATTATTTTTCAGATAAGCTCACTCATAAGGGAGGAGGTGTTATATTAGATAATAATACTAACTTTCTGCTATCATAAGCAAAACCATAATACTATATAATATACGGAGCCATTAGACACATAAGTTTAGTCTAGTAATTACCACGCTAGAGTTAGGACATAACATTAGCTTCCTTTTTAATAAAACTAATATAAAATTAAATTCGTGTTTTTTAAAAAGAACCTCCGGAGCGCCATCCTTACAGAACCCTTAGGCTGTGTTCAGACGTGCGCGTTTTGTGCGCGTTTTCTGCGCGCGCGGATTCAGCGCGCGTCGCGTGTCTTCCCAAACGCTAACGTTTTCTGCGAGCGCTGAATCCGCGCGCGCAGAAAACGCGCACAAAACGCGCATGTGTGAACACAGCCTTATTGTTGAGCAGTTTTCCCAGAAAAAGAGCCCCCATCCCCGAAATATTTTGTTATTCCATTTATTTCGAATACAAAGACAAAGAGACTTTATTAGTGACACATGTGTAAATAGGGTGTAAAATTATTACAATTATCCACAGCATGGGCTGCTTCTTCTGGCATACGATAGTCAATAATCTTTCTGGCGTAAATACACAGATATTCCATAATCTGCCTATTTTACAAAACAATTTCATGTAATTGAGTTCTTAAATTAAATACAAAAGTGCCATATCCCACCATTTCTACATAACCTTGTTGCAGAATCTAGAACAAAATTTCTTCGTCGTATCACCTTTAACCACTCTTTAAATAACGTTGTAACTTTAGGTAAACGATGGGTTCGAATTTTTGAACATCAAATAGCACAGTCGCAACGAGTCATTATGACTTTTATATGAAAAGCATACAAATAGATATAAATTTTGTTTCTTATGGGAACCATCGATGCTAGGACCACTTTGTCAGTTGCTAACCCCATTGCTGCTATCCCCTGTCAATTGAATATTACGTTTAAGGGTGATTTGCTGTCAGGATTTGTCATATATTTTTATTCATACTTAAAAAGGTACAATTAGAGTAATATCGAAAGGTAAGAGATGAGAATGTAATGAGAGTATGTGACAACAAATAATCTATAAGAAAACTATATGCGATCAGGATAGGAGATGTTGCGATGATTGTAAATTCATTGTTTTGAATAAAGCAAGAAGCACGGCGAGTTTCAATGAAAAGACATCTCATGACGAGCAATCTTCATATCAATTTGGTCTTATAACAGTAAAGCCTATTAAAGCAGCGTCGAAGTCATCGCAATAAATTTTGACAACCTTCATGGCGCGATCGGTTAAGGGTATTGTTCGCGGAAATGAGCGAAACGAGTGTTTTAATTTTTCAGTTTAAATCTATTTAGCACTTACTGACACCTATCATACTTTCAAGATAGCATTATGAAAAACTGAAATTGATGACTAAAGTAGTTTCAAGAGTTAAATATCAATAATTACGTAAATATAAACGCATAAATTTGAAAAATAATCAGAAAAATGGCGCAAACAGAGTTTTGTACTTTTTCGTTTATTTCGTCACGGAGTAAGATCTGAAATCAAAATATACAATAATGGGTTCTCTAAATACTAAATAATTTGATTCAAAACATATTAGGTCCTGTTTTATTCATAATACTGCAGTTTTCGTAAGTATAAAACGCCCAATTTTGGACCGCCGTCTTTTCATACATTTTTATATGGACAGTTTACGCGTCCGTCGCGAGTCGCTAGTTTCAATAGATCGCGAGCAGTCTTTGGCGAATGCCAGCGTGAGAGCACGTCCATTTTGTTGGCGATCACAGCTAAACCGCTCGATAATCACACGAGATCAGTTATTTCTTAGTTCAATTTTCGAAGTTCTTTTTCAGCTCAAAACCATACGAAAACACAAGCGCAGTACCAGGGTCACAGACTCTTACAGAAGGTCGGGTTAGGGTGTTCACTCAAGTATGTTTCATTATACACTATTTGTTAATGTTACTATAAAATTACAATTATTTACCACAAGTGATTAATTATTTAAATATTGATTACTTTTATATATTTATGACTAAATGTTTTTCATATATATTAATAAATAATAAGTTGTTGAAAAATCTGATTATATTTTATTAGTGTTTGTTTCGTTTACAACTCAATTGATACACGGAACGGAATCCGCCATGACAATAAAGTTTGTTATGATTTTGTTATATCAAGTTTGATGTGATTTATTTCTGTTTATATCGCAAACATAAATAACATTACATAAAATATCCGCTATTATCCAGCCCAATTTGCTTTGTGAATCGATATTTATAGAAAAATGCTTCGTCACTCATAGCATAAGAATTAACAAAAGAAATAACAACAATTTATCTGCAACAAATGTTATTCGTCATACTGATTTGATATTAACTTATATTAGCTTTGATTTTAACTTATTTTAGATATAAAAACATACTTGGCCACGACTAAAACAGAAAGTTAACCACAAAAATATTTACAGTTCACAAAAAGTTATGCGCACCTTGAGGGGTTAAGATTATGTCAACCAATCAGAGAGAAGCAATTAATGAAATCTCCTACTTTACTACTGGTATCATAATATTAGCTTTGGCCCGCGGTTTTGCTCTTGCCTCCATACGTAAAACAACCGTTTTTATTCTAGTGATTGGTGATAGGTTTTGCGACTTTCTTCTCACTTACACTACGAACGCTTCGATATCTCGCATTACTGATGTGAAAGACAGCTATGTATTTGCTATGCATTTCCCAGATCAACGTGACTATCCAATTGTAAATGAAAAGACAAACAGACAAAACTTCTATTTAAAATCCACGTTAAATATATAAATTTAAGGACGGCTTAGGTAAGCAGCGCGACCTCCTGCCGGGGTCTGTGACCCTGGTACTGCGCTAGTATTTTCATATGGTTTTGAACTGGAAAATGACTTAGAAAATATATAAATTCCTCAATTTACGCATACGGTTTACCGGGGCAAACACTTAGTAAAATTTTGAGCAGGATTTGTATGGGAATCGAGACTTTAGATCGTTCATATTCGGGAGGGGAAGATAAAACAAAACATAGATACAGAGCCCTTACTTAACTAATGCATTTTAGCCACAATATTACTTCCGTAATTTGACACTTTTGGCACTCCAATAACAAATTTAGGCCACTAAAGCGCTATCGAACTACATCTGAAGTACTTCTTCGTCTGAAGTACAAAAAAGCTACTCCTCTAATCAAACTTCCGTCAATGTCAGTTCAATAGCCTTATATTTGGTACTCCACTATTGACATTTCTGTACTTTGAGTAGCCACTGAAGCACCACTGACTCGCTATTAACTCACTATTGAGTTGCTATTGAAGTACAATTGTGACAAATAAAATATTAGCAGAGTGCCACTTTTACAGCCGAGACGCAGTAGCGACGCAGTTGTGTAGCTGTCAAAGTTAATTAGTGGAGTAAGGCCCCTGGGCCCTTACGCCACTAATGCATCTTAGGCACAATATTACTTAAGTAGCGATACAGTAATACTTCAGTGGCCGTAATTTGACACTTTTGGCACTCCAGTAACAAATTTAGGCCCCTAAAGCGCTATCGAACTACATCTGAAGTACTGCGTCTGACGTGCAAAAAAGCTATTCCACTAATCAAACATGCCTCAATATCGGTTCAATAGCCTTGATTTTGGTACTCCACTATTGTTTTGGCTGTTTTGTATATGCCCAATATCTAATGTACACTCACACACTCAGTTAGTAGTTTTAGTTTCAATGAGAAACATAAAACACATTTTTTCACTTTTAAAGTAGGTACTTATTTTGATATCAATACCATTAATATTATTAACATAATAAAATATTTACAAAATAATAGCAGAATAAAGTTGTTTTACTTACATAAGCGGAAAAAGTTTCAACCGGCGAGATATTTTTAATAACTTAAAACATTTTAACTGCTTAATCATCAATGCAATATGCATTACAATTAATGTCAATGCTTCGCCACATTGTCAGTGCACATAGTTTTTATTTAAATAGTTGTAATCCATAGACAATAATGACATTTCTGTACTTTGAGTTGCCACTTAAGTACCACTGAATCACCACTGATTAGCTATTGAGGTACAACTGTGGCAGGTCAAAATATTAGAGTGCCACTTTTACAGCCGAGGCCAAGAAGTGCGGCAGTAGCGACGCACTTGTGAGGCTGTCAAAGTTAATTAGTGGAGTGAGGCCCCAGGATTATAAATAATTAAGATATGACATTAAAACGAAGTATGCAATTGCATTAATTATAAACAATAAAAATAAATTTTCGAGTGCAGTAATATAAAAAAAATGCTGCTTTTATATTTGTGCGAGCGCGACCCGGCAAGAGGACGTCGCCCACAGGAAACAGGGTGAGATGCAGCCTGAACATGAACACTATACTCCAAAAAGCAACCACCTGGGCGGTGCGCTGATAACGTAACCTTTAGTTTCTATGAACTTCAATTTTTATTATGTACCTTCTTTATTACCTTACTTTATTTAAAATTTGTTACGTTTTTATTTTGTCTTTAATAATTTTCTTTTGGTATTTGCCAATACATAAAAATACCTAACTACAACTAGGACAAGCATTTTAAAGTAGTCTAATTTGATATTGTTTACCTATGCACAAATATAAAAGCAGCATTTTTTTCATATTACTGCACTCGAAAATTTATTTTTATTGTTTATAATTAATGCAATTGCATACTTCGTTTTAATGTCATATCTTAATTATTTATAATCCTGGGGCCTCACTCCACTAATTAACTTTGACAGCCTCACAAGTGCGTGGCTACTGCCGCACTTCTTGGCCTCGGCTGTAAAAGTGGCACTCTAATATTTTGACCTGCCACAGTTGTACCTCAATAGCTAATCAGTGGTGATTCAGTGGTACTTTAGTGGCAACTCAAAGTACAGAAATGTCATTATTGTCTATGGATTACAACTATTTAAATAAAAACTATGTGCACTGACAATGTGGCGAAGCATTGACATTAATTGTAATGCATATTGCATTGATGATTAAGCAGTTAAAATGTTTTAAGTTATTAAAAATATCTCGCCGGTTGAAACTTTTTCCGCTTATGTAAGTAAAACAACTTTATTCTGCTATTATTTTGTAAATATTTTATTATGTTAATAATATTAATGGTATTGATATCAAAATAAGTACCTACTTTAAAAGTGAAAAAATGTGTTTTATGTTTCTCATTGAAACTAAAACTACTAACTGAGTGTGTGAGTGTACATTAGATATTGGGCATATACAAAACAGCCAAAACAATAGTGGAGTACCAAAATCAAGGCTATTGAACCGATATTGAGGCATGTTTGATTAGTGGAATAGCTTTTTTGCACGTCAGACGCAGTACTTCAGATGTAGTTCGATAGCGCTTTAGGGGCCTAAATTTGTTACTGGAGTGCCAAAAGTGTCAAATTACGGCCACTGAAGTATTACTGTATCGCTACTTAAGTAATATTGTGCCTAAGATGCATTAGTGGCGTAAGGGCCCAGGGGCCTTACTCCACTAATTAACTTTGACAGCTACACAACTGCGTCGCTACTGCGTCTCGGCTGTAAAAGTGGCACTCTGCTAATATTTTATTTGTCACAATTGTACTTCAATAGCAACTCAATAGTGAGTTAATAGCGAGTCAGTGGTGCTTCAGTGGCTACTCAAAGTACAGAAATGTCAATAGTGGAGTACCAAATATAAGGCTATTGAACTGACATTGACGGAAGTTTGATTAGAGGAGTAGCTTTTTTGTACTTCAGACGAAGAAGTACTTCAGATGTAGTTCGATAGCGCTTTAGTGGCCTAAATTTGTTATTGGAGTGCCAAAAGTGTCAAATTACGGAAGTAATATTGTGGCTAAAATGCATTAGTTAAGTAAGGGCTCTGTATCTATGTTTTGTTTTATCTTCCCCTCCCGAATATGAACGATCTAAAGTCTCGATTCCCATACAAATCCTGCTCAAAATTTTACTAAGTGTTTGCCCCGGTAAACCGTATGCGTAAATTGAGGAATTTATATATTTTCTAAGTCATTTTCCAGTTCAAAACCATATGAAAATACTAGCGCAGTACCAGGGTCACAGACCCCGGCAGGAGGTCGCGCTGCTTACCTAAGCCGTCCTTAAATTTATATATTTAACGTGGATTTTAAATAGAAGTTTTGTCTGTTTGTCTTTTCATTTACAATTGGATAGTCACGTTGATCTGGGAAATGCATAGCAAATACATAGCTGTCTTTCACATCAGTAATGCGAGATATCGAAGCGTTCGTAGTGTAAGTGAGAAGAAAGTCGCAAAACCTATCACCAATCACTAGAATAAAAACGGTTGTTTTACGTATGGAGGCAAGAGCAAAACCGCGGGCCAAAGCTAATATTATGATACCAGTAGTAAAGTAGGAGATTTCATTAATTGCTTCTCTCTGATTGGTTGACATAATCTTAACCCCTCAAGGTGCGCATAACTTTTTGTGAACTGTAAATATTTTTGTGGTTAACTTTCTGTTTTAGTCGTGGCCAAGTATGTTTTTATATCTAAAATAAGTTAAAATCAAAGCTAATATAAGTTAATATCAAATCAGTATGACGAATAACATTTGTTGCAGATAAATTGTTGTTATTTCTTTTGTTAATTCTTATGCTATGAGTGACGAAGCATTTTTCTATAAATATCGATTCACAAAGCAAATTGGGCTGGATAATAGCGGATATTTTATGTAATGTTATTTATGTTTGCGATATAAACAGAAATAAATCACATCAAACTTGATATAACAAAATCATAACAAACTTTATTGTCATGGCGGATTCCGTTCCGTGTATCAATTGAGTTGTAAACGAAACAAACACTAATAAAATATAATCAGATTTTTCAACAACTTATTATTTATTAATATATATGAAAAACATTTAGTCATAAATATATAAAAGTAATCAATATTTAAATAATTAATCACTTGTGGTAAATAATTGTAATTTTATAGTAACATTAACAAATAGTGTATAATGAAACATACTTGAGTGAACACCCTAACCCGACCTTCTGTAAGAGTCTGTGACCCTGGTACTGCGCTTGTGTTTTCGTATGGTTTTGAGCTGAAAAAGAACTTCGAAAATTGAACTAAGAAATAACTGATCTCGTGTGATTATCGAGCGGTTTAGCTGTGATCGCCAACAAAATGGACGTGCTCTCACGCTGGCATTCGCCAAAGACTGCTCGCGATCTATTGAAACTAGCGACTCGCGACGGACGCGTAAACTGTCCATATAAAAATGTATGAAAAGACGGCGGTCCAAAATTGGGCGTTTTATACTTACGAAAACTGCAGTATTATGAATAAAACAGGACCTAATATGTTTTGAATCAAATTATTTAGTATTTAGAGAACCCATTATTGTATATTTTGATTTCAGATCTTACTCCGTGACGAAATAAACGAAAAAGTACAAAACTCTGTTTGCGCCATTTTTCTGATTATTTTTCAAATTTATGCGTTTATATTTACGTAATTATTGATATTTAACTCTTGAAACTACTTTAGTCATCAATTTCAGTTTTTCATAATGCTATCTTGAAAGTATGATAGGTGTCAGTAAGTGCTAAATAGATTTAAACTGAAAAATTAAAACACTCGTTTCGCTCATTTCCGCGAACAATACCCTTAACCGATCGCGCCATGAAGGTTGTCAAAATTTATTGCGATGACTTCGACGCTGCTTTAATAGGCTTTACTGTTATAAGACCAAATTGATATGAAGATTGCTCGTCATGAGATGTCTTTTCATTGAAACTCGCCGTGCTTCTTGCTTTATTCAAAACAATGAATTTACAATCATCGCAACATCTCCTATCCTGATCGCATATAGTTTTCTTATAGATTATTTGTTGTCACATACTCTCATTACATTCTCATCTCTTACCTTTCGATATTACTCTAATTGTACCTTTTTAAGTATGAATAAAAATATATGACAAATCCTGACAGCAAATCACCCTTAAACGTAATATTCAATTGACAGGGGATAGCAGCAATGGGGTTAGCAACTGACATAGTGGTCCTAGCATCGATGGTTCCCATAAGAAACAAAATTTATATCTATTTGTATGCTTTTCATATAAAAGTCATAATGACTCGTTGCGACTGTGCTATATGATGTTCAAAAATTCGAACCCATCGTTTACCTAAAGTTACAACGTTAGTTAAAGAGTGGTTAAAGGTGATACGACGAAGAAATTTTGTTCTAGATTCTGCAACAAGGTTATGTAGAAATGGTGGGATATAGCACTTTTGTATTTAATTTAAGAACTCAATTACATGAAATTGTTTTGTAAAATAGGCAGATTATGGAATATCTGTGTATTTACGCCAGAAAGATTATTGACTATCGTATGCCAGAAGAAGCAGCCCATGCTGTGGATAATTGTAATAATTTTACACCCTATTTACACATGTGTCACTAATAAAGTCTCTTTGTCTTTGTATTCGAAATAAATGGAATAACAAAATATTTCGGGGATGGGGGCTCTTTTTCTGGGAAAACTGCTCAACAATAAGGGTTCTGTAAGGATGGCGCTCCGGAGGTTCTTTTTAAAAAACACGAATTTAATTTTATATTAGTTTTATTAAAAAGGAAGCTAATGTTATGTCCTAACTCTAGCGTGGTAATTACTAGACTAAACTTATGTGTCTAATGGCTCCGTATATTATATAGTATTATGGTTTTGCTTATGATAGCAGAAAGTTAGTATTATTATCTAATATAACACCTCCTCCCTTATGAGTGAGCTTATCTGAAAAATAATAAAACAAAAATCTCTCTTAAACTATGACAATGTCTACGACTTTGGTTCTCTGCTGGATAATCTCATTCCAGACTCTGGCCCTTAACGGAATACCCAGCATCGAACGTTCCATTGCTCGCTGAGCAACATATAATCGGTGAATCAGCCCGACTGTCATGTTTCACGTCTCGGCACCGTATGTCATTACAGGTAGGACGCACTGATTGAATACCCTGGTCTTAAACACTGCGATAGTGGCGATAAGAAGAAATGACGCAGCTTCTCTCTTCTCTTCCTCTCTATCCTGCCCAGCCCAGCCCAGCTGCAGTCTTCTGGAAATCTCACGCTCGAAGCTGTCCCTACCCATTGGCAGAACCTGGCCCAGGTAGACATATTCCTGGACTACTTTGAGCGTTTTTCCACTGATCGTGATCGGCTCCGGGACAACGAGTTCGTCGAACATGACTTTCGTCATGTCCAAGTTCATCCGGAGACCGACCGACCGTGAGCCAGCGTTAAGACTGTGCAGCATTCCCCGCAAATCCTGCAGCGACCCCGCCATTATGACAATGTCGTCAGCGAAGCGGAGCACTGTGGTAGTATAAGATACTTATCGTGTCGAAAATAGGTTTTACAAATGGTTAGGTATGAATTAACTATGTTTGGTTTTATGGATATAAATAAACGTTCTTTCCAATGGTAAAGGTTTTTTTATCATATTTTTAGTATTAATATGTGTTTAGAACACTTAACGTACAAACTTTGATTCTACGTAAAATCACATGAATAAAATTATTGACTTCATGATACGTTTCCGACCCTATGTACGTCTGAAACATATACATATTATATATTTTTGAAAAGTTTATTTCTTAGTCTTTTAAAAAATAAAAAAATGAAAATCCAAATAATCATGAAAAAATAAATATACAAATCAATAAAGAATGAGAACTAATTTCAATTACTCTGATTTTTCAACAGTGTCCAACCGCATCCGTCACTGTTACTATTTTAATGTACTACCGTCAATATTCTTGTATAATGTAGTTAATCCGTTACACACTAGATGGCGCCACATGTAGTCTACATAAAACTCTATTTAGTTAATGTATTTCTAAACTAGATGGCGCTGCATGTCCTCTACAACACGCAATAATAATTTGATAATCTGGGTATAAATATCCCAGATTTGATTTGTACCATTGTCTTAAAAAGTATCTAATAATAAGTGTTAAATAAAGTTTACTAATAAATAGTGTTTCAATTAAGTAGTAGTGAAGTGAACAAAGTGGTCCTTCGAGCCGGATTTAAGTGCAGTGCCGCGAATGGATTGAATTGCAGTGCCACGATTGGATTTAAGTGCAGTGCCACGAGTGGATAATAGTAATAGGGCCGCGAGTGGATAAAAGCAATAGTGCCGCGCGTGAGTGACAAGTCAGTACAGTATCATGCGCGTGTGACAGGACAGTACAGTGTTGTGCGCGTGTGACAGGACAGTACAGTAGTGCGGTGTCGTCCGTGGCTCAGGCGCAATTCTACAGGACAGTACAGTAGTGCAGTGTCGTCCGTGGCTCAGTCTCAATTATACAGGACAGTTCAGTAGTGCAGTGTTGTTACCAAAGATTCTTAGAAGAATTTCGTATTTGTGATTGGGGACTTAGACAAAAACCAGACATCATGGAAAAGTTCACAGCGATAATAGCTTTACAAGTAGAAACCTTAGATAAGGTGATAAAAGGCCATAAGAATTTCAAAAAATCACCAAAAGAGAGGGTTGCAGAGACTTATGTGGAAACTAGATTAGAAGCATTGGATAGATATTGGCTGAACTTTAACCACAATCATGATCAACTGGTGAGTGGTACACCAGTGCCAAACAGAATCAACATATCCTACTTTCAACAAGGTTTATATGAAGAGATGGAAGAACTATACTATATCTACAAAGGGGAGCTGAAGACTGCTATCAGCACGTTAAAACCTTGCCCTGTAACAAAGCCAAATGAAAATCTAGCCACACCAAAACCACCAGAAGTGAAACTTCCCCGCATCACAATCCCCACATTTTCTGGGAATTATACGGAATGGCAGTCGTTCCACGACTTATTTGAAGCGCTAATTCACAAAAATCAAAGCTTAGAATCTGTTCAAAAACTTCACTACTTGAAAAGTAGTTTGACTGGAGAAGCCGAAGTGTTATTACGGCAGTTTGCAGTCACAGGAGAAAACTATAGCGAGGCTTGGAGCGTGTTAAGGAGGCGGTACAGTAACAAACGGTTCATCACAAACTGCATATTCAAACGACTATTTTCACAAAAAACATTGGCGCAAGAGTCTGCCCAAGCCCTGAAACAACTGTTGGATACCACCGTAGAATGTTTGAGCGCATTGAAGAACCAGGGATTGCCCGTACAGCATTGGGATGCCATAGTGATATACATAGTCGTCGCAAATTTAGATGCAGAGAGCCACAAACAATGGGAGGAATTAGTAAGCGCGGAGAGCTCTGATGAGATAGCAAGTTTGAAAAAGCTAAAGAACTTCCTTGAAACAAGATTCAGAAGCCTTGAAATGATAGAATCATCAAACAAAGGCTTAAAATCACAAAAAAGAGCCTGTCTGTCGGCAACGGTAACAGCTCAGCCACAATGTGCGTTCTGCAAGGAAGGTCATTACATATACCAGTGCAAAAAATTCACGCAGTTAACAGTTGATGATCGATACAGCTTCGTCCAAAAAAAGGGACTGTGTTTCAATTGCCTGATCCCGAATCACTCCGTATACAACTGCAAACAAACAACGGCCTGCAGAATCTGCAACAAAAAACATCATTCTTTACTGCACACGGACAAACGACGCACTAATTATGAGAAAACAGATGTTGAGAGAGAATAGACACAAAGACCAAGGGGAGAGAGCTCATGTCAATTCACATCTCTCCATACATGCTATGCTATAAAAGCTAAATATACAAGCGGAATACCAGGGTCACAGACTTTTATAGGCGATCAGTCGTACGAAAAATGAAAATGTCTCGATTTCCATACAGATTTCTTTTGATCCTGATAAACTACTATTATACATTATAGTTTTAAGAGATTCGCGATTTATACTCATGATTAATAACAAACGGGGCTTATCGCCTATGTTTTTAAATAATTAAGTTACCTTTATTAACCCGACGTTTCGGCTACGTTGCAGCAGCCATGGTCACGGGCAGACTGACGACGCACATTTCTTCGCCTCCAACGCAGCGCCCTGTCAGATTCTTCTCTACTACTACTACTATTATACAGTCAATTATTTATTCAATATACAATAAAGCAAGGAATTAAAACTATAAACCTAAAGTAGAAATAAAAATTAAATAACATAGAAAATATCTTTATAATCATCGCTGTCAGAGGGTGGTAGGGTTTTCAAGACACTGATAGCATTGCTACTCTGAAAAGTTATGCTAATTCTCTGAGAGAAAAATGCTCCAGCCCTGGGATCCCCAAACTTTTCAATTAAACGGGACGATATTTCCTTTATTAATTGATGAGTCCCAGGACCCGAAGACCTAAAGTCTCAACAGCAAACGAGACAAAACAATACTCATCCGTAAGTGCTGAGTACTTCCTTGACTTCTGAGACTCGGTCAGAGTGGCCGCAGTGCTAGCCCCGTTAGCCTACCTAGCGAGATGGGATGGAGCCAGAGTGTCCACGCATGTGGCGTCCCACACCAAAGTCCTTCCACATTTCCAAGGAATGATAGTCATTCCGACAGGTCTCTTACCGTCATCACGAGCCAAACCAGCGGGCTCAAGCACAGCAGGCACGTCGATAGCGACAAGAGCACGAAGTATTACCTCATTGAGCGCGACATGTCGAGACCAGCGACCAGCACTTCTTTGACACGAGAGGCCATGGTGTCCTAACTCATCAACCAGCCCGCCACAACGACAGAGATGATTAGATTAGATTAGATTTATTTATTACATTGCAACAATGTCACATAAAAATAAAATACAATTAACACATGTCCAAAGTTACAATGATCGTCATATATAAAAATAAAATGAAAATGTCAAAAATAATAATAATAATGTCACAAAAAAAATAATAATATGTATATAAAAATAATTAATGTATAACAAATTTAAAATACGATAAGTACATCAGTACTCTTTCGTCATATACTCTTTTACAGAGACCCTCATTAATTGCAACCAGTCTCACACTGACACCCAGACAGAAAGTGTTACGGTCAAGAAGCGTTCCAGTGTTGACGGATAGTAAAGCGTTCAGCCAGTGACCAGACTCCGACTTAAAAGAGGCCAAAAGACGAGCACGATCTGCAGTAGCAAGAGCAGATTACAACAAGTTATTTCGAACTTGCCTGCACAACGGCTCGTCCCAAAGCCTCTGAGAAGAAGGGAACTCTGGAACACTGACACCAGGACCAACCAACGAAATCCAACATATAACATATAATTGAATTCAAGACCAGGATAAGAAATTAATATTTAGGTGAACATTCGTGACTACTATACGCAGATGACAGGAAAGCTGGCAAAGAAATGTGTGACGTACTGCGGACCCCCAGCCCGCCATACCTCACCGGAAGGGAAGCTTGAGTCCAACGGTGGTCGTCAAATTTTGAATTGAATATTTGAATTAATGTTTTTTTAAGTATGTTACCAAAATTGTGTAAAACATAAAAAATAAATAAATTTTGGAGTGAATAAGCATAATTTAATAATTATTTAAACTAAACGTGGATTTAAACCTTGTAAAATAGTGGATGATTCTTGAAAATGCTCTATATGTGATTTGATAAAAGATGAAAATGAATTTTCTAAAATGGGAGCACCAAGGAGACGAAGGTTTTCACTATTGTTATTCTATTTATTACTATTGTTGTTGAATAATAGTTTTGATTTTTTTGAATAACATTGCCTAATATACTGATAGATTTCGGGAATTTTGTTCTCAACTTCTGCCAACAGAGCAGACCTGACAATAGTTGAATGCATTGCTGACGGCCACCTTGAGCAGCACCTGTCCGGCCGACGGAGCCAAAGTGAAAGTCCGAGCAGCGTGGACGGCAGCCTCGCAACCACCCCTTGTGCCGAAACCTACCTGCAGAGGCTGAAAATATGATGATAAATTGTTTTTATTATTTTACAGCAAACTTTTGAGATAAGTCTCTGAATAGTGTTGCCCACAGCTATAGGCCTGACGCCTCCATCCTTCTTCTTGAATGCGCAAAGATTTGCACCGTAAAGAAGGTCAGTGATGCCCTCACACACCTTGCCAGACAACATGAGGTTGACGAGCCTGGTTAGTTTCTCCATGAGTAACCTACCGGCATCGCCAACAGACCCATTCCTTTGTAATGTTTTGGAGTAAGTCCGTCGAGGCCACCAGCAGAGCCACTCCTGAAGGACGACAAGGCCGCCATCACCTTATCAGCTGTCACACAAGGGGCCGCAATTATTAGTTTATGTGTTATGTACTGTCAATAATTTTTTTGCTAAAATATTGGGTAGGTATTTGAATCGCGCTTATGAAAAATTATCATGTGTAGTTGTGATCATAAACATAGGATTATACGGTTGTGATTATGCACCGGTTCTCGTTCTAACTGTACCATTTACTTCATAATTCTATGGCCAATCAGGGCATTTTATTTTAAACATGATTAAAGGGGCTTATTGTACATAAAAGTTCATTTTAAAAAATCCAAGTTTAGGATAAAATTAGCCCATTGCATTCTATACGCAACAAAAAGGTGGTCATTGTATATGAAACCACGCTAGAACGGGCTGATCGCAACGTTTGTAATAAAGAACGCGCTCATTATCCGCTATCTTAATTTTAGTGTCATATAAGTGTCAGCTGTCAGTTAAGCGTCCTTGCAGAAATTTTACGGCGAGAAGAGATCGCGCCACATAAGGTGGCAGATGGCGGCGTCGCCACAGTTGCGTAATTCAGTGTTGCCAGTAAACACGCTAAAACTAGCACTCACTGTGCCATACGGCTCGATACATTATAGGTTACATTTGTAACGGTCTTTGATTGCAGAGCTATATAACTATAACTCAAATAAAACAAATTAATATATCAAAGTCAAAATATGTTTATTTAAAATAGGCCCTATCACAAGCTCTCTTTGAATGTTATCTTATGATCTAAGTATAAATTAAAAAAACTATTTCAAACATGGCACTGAGCATTGTCTTTACATATTTTTTACCGAGGTTAGTTCAGCGGAGACCCTAGCTTGGAGAAGAACTAACAAGAAACTCCGGAAATCAATTTATTATAATCATCCTTAACAAAAAAATTACAAAGAAAGTGAGCAAAAAACAACGCTGGTATTACTGAATTTACCTGTCATACAAAATAACACGCAATGGCGGAAACGTCAAATTTAGTTCCAAGTTTGCCGTCTGCCAACTTATGTAGCGCGATCACTACGTTGTTCGTTAAATTTTTTGTTGTTTCTCTCAAAATGAGCAATAATAATAGTGATTATAATTAAAATTACGTTTATAAGACTACCAAAAAGAGGAAGACACACGGTCGGATGTCTGAAGTGTTGAAAAAGTTAAAATTATCGAATCATGAACCCGTAGGGTTATTATGTAAAAATTTGCAATCAGCAGTGATCGCAAAGTGATCGCGCGATCGATTGCTATTCGTTCATACAAATTGGTATTATGTAAGGTGTTCGCTCGCTGGTCGCGTTCTTACTGCTATCCAAAACCATACCAACATAACCAAAATCATTCATTCAAATTGACACGTAGAAACTAGCGCCCTAGCAATCAAGTAGCAATCGGTGGAACTAGCAAGTTTGTTATTGTTTATGTTTGAAAATGTTCAATAGGTTAGAAATTTTTAACTTGAAATATTTGATACATTGTACCACAACTGTACACGTGGAAAGTCAAGAGCTGGCGTATAAGGCATAATTTGAAATAATGGTAAGTATTTTACACTAAAATCAATAGTGAAATGAACATAAATGTGGAAATATGTAATTTATTACTTGAGCACTAAAAGTTTATGTTTTTTCCGGCTGAAAACTTCGATATGCCAGGCCATATCAAGAGCAAGAAGAGGAGAGCTAGCCATATCACTTTGAAAATGCAGGTATTGTCTTCTTGAATAATATATTTTAGTGTAAAAACTTATAACACATAATAACAATAACAACTATACCACAGTTACTTGGACCATCTGAGTAACTTACTTACTAAAATACACTTTACTCATTCTCGCTACACACGGTAAAACAGATATCATGAATTCCCATTGATACCAATCATGGAAAATAACTCTTACTAGATCTACATCATACACCTTTATTCTTTACCCTACATTACTCTTGTCATAGTCATCATTGCACTTCCACGGGCATATGCACGCTAAACCATACCCATAGGTCACACAAATAAGCATGTTAGGAGTGATATTGAATGACAGAATTAAAAATAGATGTAGAGGCTAAGATTTAAAAGGGCATGCTTCGATCGTTTATATATGTTATGAGGATAAAGGATAGTAGATTGGCAAAAGATTTGAAATTGAAGAATTGAATATATGTGTGTGAATTGGAAGGGTGATTACCCAATGGGACAAATGACAGTTAGACAGACTCCATATTGAAAGTGATGTTAGAAGTATATATAACCACTGAGAGTATATAAGTGTATAATGAAGCAAAAATGGTATGTCAGGGTGGGTATCTGTGATCTCTGACTACTCCTCTACAGGGAATTGAGTGTGATGTGTATGTATGTATGTGATTAGTCAGGATCATTTGAGTTGGTGATCAATAGTCTCTGCTTGTCCCCTTAGGGACATAGGAGGTGTGAATATATGCATGTACTACAAATATTGTTGTTTTCATCATAACATAATATGTATTTAGAAGGTTAGGCGTTAAAAAACATTAAAATCTAGCAAATTGAATAACTTATGACTTCTGGGTGCTAATAAACTAGTATATTTGGAGTTTGATTTCTGGTAGAAAAAAGGTACAATTTAATGTCATATGAATTTTTATTTGTTTCCATAATTGTGTATGATTTAATGTTGTTATTGTGTTTATTAATTTATGCATTGTTTATATTTACTAGGTGGAGGCTTCTTGTGTGTTGAAATCATTGATTAACATGGAGCAAAAGAGAGTGGCAGCTAAAGAAAAACCTGCCAATGCTACCATGACCACTGCTGAACCAGCTCGCATCCAAGCCAAGTCAACTTAATGTATAGATGGAAATTTTAAACTAAATTTAAAAATTAAAACTACATATTTGAACTTTCTATAAGATTTTTTATTTCTTCCTTTTGCCATCTACACAATTTCAATGATCAGGGCGCACAACTTCATCCACATTCTAAATGATTCACTTGATCTGAAAATAAAAAAAATATTTACAATGAGATTACAAATATACCCACAATATCTATCCTTCCAGGGAAAAACCTAATTACTTTCTATCTCAACGCTACTTTTGCCTCCTTGACATACATTCATCTTAACAGACTTGTATGACATACATACAGACATGCCCACTGGTTGCACATATGAGATGAAATATTAATATGGATACATATATTCATGGCTCTACGTCCCTAACGGGATAGACTCTTTTATTCTTCACACTGCGTACACCCACCTTGACAAGAATGTTTCTAATTTGATCAGTATATGTTCTACGCAGCTTAACTTGTCCTCCTCTACCTTCCACTTTAGCTCTATAAATTATCAATCCCTTTCGTAACCCTCTTCTCATCTATCTGCTCCATATGCCCAAACCTCATAAGATACCTTTCTCTATGTTTGTAATTACATATTATTATTCTCCCATACCACAGTATTCATGAATCACACTATCATTGACAAAGCGTTCATGAATCCATTCTAAGCTATCACACAATCTTGCATAATACATTTTTCTGAGGGAGATTATCTCTAACTATTATTCTTCATTCATGACACTTTTGCCAAACCAAACACTCACTACCATACATAAGTGTAGAAAATAGAACATCATTATGAATAGCCAGTCTTCTGTTTCATTCTGAATCAACTAACTAGACATCAGTCTGTTCACAGCCGCATAGTTATTAATATCTTAAATGATGGAAGTGATACACACAAATATTGTGTAGTGTAAAGGGTAACAGTCAAATTATAATACATAGACATGTTAAGCCCGTTTTTCTCTATGTACATACATACACATCACTCCTGATTCCCTGTAGAAGGGTAGGCAGAGATCACAGATCCCCATTTGTCCCAATCCTGACAGACCACTTTCGCTTCATTGACTCTCATACATCTTCTCATACACACTCGGCGGTTGTAGATACTCCTAACGTCACCTTTTTTCAATATAAGCGTCTATCTGACTGTTATGTCTTATTAGGCCCCTACGTAACCGCCCTTCCACTTCACTCATATATATTCCTTTTGTCAATCTGCTATCATTCATCCGCATAACATGTCCAAATCATCAAAGCATGCTCTTTTCAATCTTAGTCACTACATCTTCTTTTAAACCGCAACCTTCCCTCATCACACTATTTTTAATTTTATCATTCAATGTCACTCCTAACATGCTTCTCAGTGACCGCATTCATGCTTCTTTTGCCATACCCAACTTTCACTACCATAAGTCAATGTTGGAACCAGCACAGCCCTATGAATAGCCATACGTGCCGATTAAGAAATCAACTGGCTACCCATAACACTATACATGGCCCCATTAATCTTATTGCCTGCACACACTCTACGTTCAATATCTCCCTCACACTTTCCTCCCTCTATGTAATAAAAATAATATAAATCTATTAAATTATTATATAATACTGACCTTCAAACTATATACATCCAGTCTGATTGACCCTGAGGAAACTATAATATTTCCTGAATATATTGTTATTGTTAAGTGCAGCTGTAACTTCACGCACAGAGTTTGGGACACTGGGCTGGCCCAAATGTTATCTGTAGCTCATCCCAATAGATTTGTGGTCTGAAGCAGTAGCAAATAAATGCAAAAGCCGCGAAAATCTGTAAAGAAAATTATGTTTTAGTACATAAAATTATGACAACCAAATGATGGAAATTTATATTTGAATATAAGTTACCTTACCTTGCGTTCAAAGCTCAAACTTGTGCAATGACTTTGTTATGGACATAAAGGGCCTTAAATCATCGAAAGGCTGAAGAAACTCCTCGTCAGGCAGAGAATTAGGAGTTTTCGTCTTCTCAATTGTTACGCAGTTTTGCTCGCGCTTTCGCCGATATTCGCCTGCGTTGTGTTTCCCTCTACTATCTCCTCACTCTCCACACTTATAATTTACTAGTGCGACTGCCTAAACTACTTTTTTAGCTTGTTTAAAGTTGCAAAACTTTCTAACAATCTGAAAGCAACCACCTCTTTACTGATCGCTGTTTGACATTTGATTGAGTTTGCAAAATTTTCGCTCGTGATTGCTGTCAAAACTGCTTACATAATACCAATTATTATTGCTTTCATACATTTTCTTCGTTTTCGTTCGTTCTTTAATTGCTGTGTTGTTGTGGTGTTGTTGGCAGCACTGTTTCGATTGCTGTTGCAAATGCTATTCGATGATACATAATACGAAAGTCGTGTATGACAGCGAAAATCGCACAATTTTCGTCGTTTGCTTACTGATCGCAAGATACATAATAACCCTACCGGTCCAGCTTGTGGTTGCAGATTGGGATGTTTCGATAAAGTTCCTAAGGAATCAAGAGCCCAAATTCTCTAGGATTTCAATTTATTAGCATCACATGATGCCCAAAGTAGCTATTTGAGTGGATTAATCTCTCCCAGTTAAAAGGCCATCCAAGAAAGAAGGAGAACTACATTACGATGCTGTATACAAGTACAGAGTACTTGCTATGATTGATTCAGAAGTAAAAGCAATTTGTATATGCAAAAAGGCTTTCATGTCGATACATGGAATAACGATAAAAAAGTAGAATATTTAATAGCAAGTTTGAAGAAAACTGGATGTGCTGCAGTGGATAAGAGAGGAAAACATAACAGTCATGTAAAACTCAGCGATGATGTAAAAAGTTTAATTAGAGGGCATATTAATTCATTTAAAGGTAATCTATAATTTTTATAGAACTATAATAAAATTGTTACAATGTTTTGTACATTTATTTCTATTGATTAAAATTATTCTTTGGTTGCGGTATGAAAGAAGATGTAGTGACTAAGATTGAAAAGAGCATGCTTCGATGGTTTGGACATGTTATGCGGATGAATGATAGCAGATTGACAAAAGGAATATATACGAGTGAAGTGGAAGGGCGGTTACGTGGAAGCCGGCCTAATAAGACATATAACAGTCAGATAGACCCTATATTGAAAAAAAGTAACGTTAGGAGTACTTATAACCGCCGAGAGTGTACGAGAAGATGTATGAATGTCGATGAGGCGAAAGTGGTCTGTCAGGATCTGGACAAATGGGGATCCGTGATCTCTGCCTACCCCTCTACAGGGAATCAGGCGTGATGTGTATGTATGTATGTTATTTCTATAAATAATACAATATTTTTATTTTTCGTTTTAGGTCGTTCCAGTCATTACAGTCTTCATGATTCAAGAAAAACATATTTGCCTGAAGACTTAATTGTAAAAAAAATGCATGCAATGTTCCTTCAAGATAATCAAGGTGTATTTGTTTCTTACGAAACTTAAAGAAATATTTTTTGCACTGACTTTAACATTGCTTTTGGTTATCCTCGTACAGACACATGCAGCATTTGTGATTAATTTATTGCTAAAACGAAAGCATCGGAGGCTCAGAAGAAGACGTGCACAGATACAACTGCCAAATCCACGTTGGATCGGGAAGTTTTGAATCTTTTTAATCACAATAAACTACATAAGCTACAAGCAAGTACCTTTTACTACAGAAAACGGATGGCAAGGTTACAAAGCAGAGAAGCAAGCAACTCAATAGAGGCAATATGTTTTGATTATGGTAAAAATCTTTGTGCTCCTAACATTCAAACAAATGATACTTATTATAAACGACAGCTATCTGTCTTTGCTTTCAATGTGCATGTATTATCTTCATCACAAAGTATCTTTTACTTGTATCCAGAAACACAAGGTAAAAAAGGGAGTGATGATGTATGCTCGCTTGTCCATCACTTGTTTACAACTACATGAAGCCTACTACAACTCATCTTTAAATATTTTGTGACTCTTGCGGAGGACAAAATAAAAATTTTACTATGTTTTGTTTCCTGCATCACTTAGTACATCATGAGAAAACGTTAGAAAAACATACTATGACATTTCCAGTGAGCGGCCATTCGTATATGGAGTGCGACAAAAATATGGGTCTAGTAAATTCAAAGACAAGAGTAGAACTTCCATCAGATTGGACAGAAATTTTCCAAAATGCACGTTGTAAGCCAATGCCATTTGAAGTCGTAGAGGTGGACACATCTTATTTTAGATCATGGACTAGCCATTTGGACGCAATTTACGCCAAAAACTCATCTTTTCCTTCACGTCCTATTAAAGTTCTCAAAGTTGACAAGCTGAGTACTAAAATAGGCTTCCGTTCTACGTATAATGGTTTCTGGGAATCCGCTTTGCATTTGTGGAAGAAAGAAGAAAACGAGTGAGGTGAATACTGTACAAAACAATGAGTTCACTTTGCCTGGAAGATTGTATACAGATATATTGCCAATTTCTGCCGAAAAATACAGTGACCTTCAGGACTTAAAAAAATTTTGTTCTCCGGAAAGTATTGTATATTACAGAAATTTACCTTATAAATAAAATACTGAGTGTTAAATAATATGTATTTTATTTCATATTACAATTTGGAGTTAGGAAGTTTAAAGTCAAAGTACTATTTATTTACCAATGCTATGTCATAAAATTACAATCTATTATGTTAAATATATACTTTTCTTTTTTTATATAGGTACAAATCTAATTTCAGTTACGGTGTAAGTTTAGAAACTAAAATTTTATTTTATTGAATTCTTTAATTACTTGAAACAATTAAAATGTTAATGAGCTCCTGCTTTTCCTGTGCCCTATATATATATATAGATCCCTCAACGAAACAAGTAGGACTTTGTCATTCAAATGAAATTTTGGTGATCGAATGAGCACCAGTGATTTTACCCGACTATCGGTATTGTTTAGATTTCTAGTTACTAAGTAAGATTTGTCTAAAAATTTTAAAATGTCTTCTAAGGGTTCTCAAGACTGACGATGTATTTTTTAGACATGACCCAACAGTATTAACAATGAACGCTAGTAGTAGTACTCGATCTACAAACCGTAAAGTAGGAATAATATTTCCAAGTGTAAAATACAAACCGAATTCAGGAAACCATTCAGAAAATGTCACGAACTATAAAGAAGTGAAGGTAAGCTAGATATAAGAACAAATTATGAATTCAATTTTGTAAATGTAATTAATTTCCAAGCAGATTTTCGTAAAGATCAATTCTACTCCAAACAACAATTTCAAGTTATGTGTATATTTTCTTGTTTCATGTTGACATAGAATTTGTATGCAATTTAACACTAAAGCAATTGCAACACTAAGGTCTGCAAGTCTTATACATTTTTTATACTTTTTGTAAGCACTATTCGAGTTTTGGTTTTGTTAAGGGTATTGTTCGCGGAAATGAGCGAAACGAGTGTTTTCATTTTTCAGTTTAAACCTATTTAGAACTTACTGACACCTATCATACTTTCAAGATAGCATAATGAAAGACTGAAATTGATGACTGAAGTAGTTTCAAGAGTTAAATATCAATAACTACGTAAATATAAACGCATAAAGTTGAAAAAATGCAAACAGGGTTTTGTACTTTTTCGTTTATTTCGTCACCGAGTAAGATCTGAAATCAAAATATACAATAATGGGTTCTCTAAATACTAAATAATTTGACTAAAAACATATTAGGTCCTGTTTTATTCATAATACTGCAGTTTTCGTAAGTATAAAACGCCCAGTTTTGGACCGCCGTCTTATCATACATTTTTATATGGACAGTTTACGCGTCCGTCGCGAGTCGCTAGTTTCAATAGATCGCGAGCAGTCTTTGGCGAATGCCAGCGTGAGAGCACGTCCATTTTGATGGCGATCACAGCTAAACCGCTAGATAAACACACGAGATCAGTTATTTCATAGTTCAATAAGCGAAATTTGGAAAACAATGTGTAATAACATTGGTGTTTGAGGTTATTGCTTATTATATTACAAGCGATTTTTTTCTTTCGAAGTGAACTGCTAAAGTTGATTTATTCTACATGTATATTTTAAGAAGTATTTTACTTGATGCGACGCCATATTTGATATAAATTTATTCTTGCGTCATTTATGCCTATGACAGGTATATGTCAGACATGATATGAAAAAATCATGATAAATCAAAATCATGTAAATATTTTGATTTACCGCTTGATGTTTCGGATATTATGACAACTAGTTCAGAATATACATACATGATACCTACTGACATCACTTCAGCTTTCTTCCCAGTAGGTAAGCAGCAATTAGTGAACCCCAGGATAGGTTATTTATGCTATATATATATATATATATATATATATATATGTATACACACACACATATACATAATTATATATTATGCATAACGACCGTGACCGAATCCACGGTAGTCAGAGATTGAATATGCATTTGTGATGCCCGAAATCATAAATATACATTTGGGATGCTCTTTGGCATCTTGAAGTAGAGTTTTTAGCGTCCTGCAGAATAGGTTATACCGGTACCGGACAGATATACGGAAAGAACGGCAGCTAGTAAGATTTTGATTTTTTTACGACTCACAATACGACAAGTTTATAGAGACAAATTGCTATGGAAATCCTATTTCAGCCACTAGGCTCTTATAACGAAGTTGGAGGTCGCACCAAAAAATGACCCTTTTTATTATACATATCCTGCAGCCCAAAGTTTCACTCAGGTATTTGTACTTTTACGTAGGCATTTGTTTGCCTCGTCAAACTTTACGCATAAATCGAAGAATTTATGTTTTTCGAAGTTCTTTTCCAGCTCAAAACCATACGAAAATACAATCGCAGTACCAGGATCACAGACTCCTACAGGAGGTCGGGTTAGGGTACTCACTCAAGTACGTTCCATTATACTATTTGTTAATGCTACTATAAAATTACAATTATTTACCACAAGTGCATAATTATTTAAATATTGGTTACTTTTATATATTTATGACTAAAATGTTTTTACTATATATTAATAAATAATAAGTTGTTGAATAATATGATAATAATTTATTAATGTTTGTTTCGTTTACAAATTGATACGCGGAACGTACGTAATGCGATCCGCCATGACAATAAAGTTTGTTATGATTTTGTTATATCAAGTTTCATGAGATTTATTTCAGTGTTTTTGAAACTATCGTAGTGTGAAACCTGTTTATATCGCAAACATAAATAACATTACATAAAATATCCGCTATCATACCGCCCAATTGCTTTGTGAATCAATATTTATAGAAAAATTCTTCGTCACTCATAGCATAATTACAAATGAAACAACAAATTTATCTGCAACAAATCTATTTCATCATGCTGATTTGATATTTACTTATATTAGCTTTTATTTTATCTTATTATATATATATAAATATACTTGGCCACTACTAAAACAGAAAGGTAGGTAACCTCAAAATTGTTTATCCCAGAGATAAACTAGGGGCTGCAATTGTTTTACACGGGACTTGTTTCTATAACAAAACATCGACTTTGTTTTGGAATAAGGTGGTAGGTATCTGTGAGAACATAGTAAACTAACTTGACGCATACTGTTTAGAAATGATATCAAATGTATTCATAGTATTTACAACAAACCGATATAAAGAATGGTTTCATATTTTATAATATTAAGTACTAAATATTATGTAAATCCACTTAGTTCGATAACAAATAAAAGCTAAAACATGTAAGAAATTCTAGATTCCCTTACAGATTTCTCTTGAGTCTAACAAACCACTTTTACAGAACCAAATATTAGTTTATGTTGTATAGTTAGGTACGTCAAAACGTAAAAGTAGCTATTATAGTATTCTTATATCCAAGGTATTGTTTTTAATTATTACAATTGATTATGCTAAATACGCTAAGTAAATACGCAATAGGCATAGTTTAGAGCTCTCGCCGCCGCACTATGGGTATATAAGGTACTCTCCGTGTCTAAAATCTGTAACTTTCTTTCTGTACCTCCTTTTTTGTGAAATTTGGCCCATTTATACTTTAATAAATTTCCCATCGAATGAATGCAACTAATATTAGTTTTATAATCTAGTTTTGTATTTATTTGATGATAAATTTTAAAATTTGTAATATTTCATACTTTATGTAGAGAAATGAATTCAAAACTAAGTTTCAAAATAGAATTAAACATTAAAAATATCTTACAATATAAGACTACATTTATATAAATGATGTGCCTTAATATTAATTTATATTCGGAGGTATGATTTGACTAAATTCTAACTTCAAGTAGAGATTTAGCTTCTTCAACAACTGGTGTATCACAACACTCGTTTTGCTTAAACTTGTAATATACGGATCAGAAGTATAGAGCAAAGTATGGAAAACATCTTCGTTTGTAGCCGATTGCGAACATTTTCTGGCATGATGCAATCGAAATTTCTTGTAATCCTCATTACACGCTTCTTGTGCATCTTCAGAAAGTTCTCCGATTGGTAACACAGCAAAAAATTCAATAATCTTTGCTCCATGCATAAGAATTTTGTGTACAGATGAGGGCATATAGTACCAATTATACTTATTAACATAATTATAATCGAGCTGTATCCAATGTATACTGTCCAAAGTTTGTTACATTTATAGAAAAACACATTCATAATTCTGAAAAAACCTACGAGCAGTATTATCGTGATTACTGTTACCAGCATCTTGTCGTGGCTTACCTATATGTAAACCTAGTAATTCCCGGAAACGTAATTGAACTTGCTTTTTCTTCTCATCTTTCATTTTTTTGTTTTCATCTGTTGTTGCTGACCACGATTGAAATGCCAAGTTGTAGGATTGTGCAGATTCATCTCCATGCACCTGATCCAGGCGTGTAAGGTGGAGAGGCCAAATTTAAATGAATTTTCATTCACATCTCTTGCTATGACTTTGTTCATTCATTTGTTTAGGAGTGGCACCACAAACCGTACAAGAAGCGCTAGACCGCGTTTCAGTCAGTACCTCTGCAACTTTTCCATCAATCATCGTCAAGAATAATTTGTGTTCCACTTGTATGACATCTTCATTGTAAGCTATAAGTGTTGGAGCTAATTCGTTAATGTCGTTTTCGATCTCTCGAACTGTAGATTCTGTTTTTTGCGGAGTTTCCTTGGAAAGAAATTGGCCTACAATACCAGAGGAACAGTTTGGGTTTCTCCATACTACAACAACATTGTTTTTGTCTATAAGTCTCAAAGGTTGGAATGATACAATAAATAGATTGGCGTCTGATACTTGCTCGTTTTCCTCTCGTAAAATTTGCTTGCATTCATTTTGTCCTCATGAACCATCACATCCCCATTTACAATACAGCTGAAGGTGCTTCGAATCTGTTGTCACTGAATTTATTATCAAAATGCGTCTTACTGTATGATCCAAAAGATCTTGCAACTTTACGTTAGCACAGATATTATTAACAGTGATATTAGGTGGGTAACATTCCTTTTTAACTTCATTTATCTGACTATAAGACAGTAAAATAGCTCTTAAGTTCTTCTGAATAAAAGCTATTGTCAAATAACTGTAATGCGCTTTTAACAAATCTATGTATAAGCAAAGAGCTTCTTCCTTATCGAATTTTAAGTGCTCTGACTTGTGCAGTATGTTTTGCAAAACATTGCGTTTTTTCGTTTTTCTCAATGTTGGCACGATGCTCACAATTGAAGCTTCTTCATTCTCACCTGATGATCTCAGCCCTTGAACATAAGCGTTGTGCACAAATCCTTTGCCGTGCTCTTGGATGAGCTCCATATTTTTGCGCTTCTTTGTCCTTTCAGAACATTCTTCATATCTCTTAAATGGCCGACCACCCGCACTAGAAGAGTCATCAGTGCGGGGTTCGAGGGTTAAGGAAACTTTGAATTCACCATTTAACCATTCCAAATTCTTCTGCTCAAAACGATCTTTTTTCCTTTGGGCCTTATTCCACCTGTCACTACATTTGGATAACAATTGCTTCTGGAAATTGTTATAACAGTCTTTACATTATCGGGGGTGAAATGATAGTTGTTCGCCAAATACTCCTCAATTGCTAGTGGATTTAACTTTATTATCATTATTTAAATTTAAATTAGTGGAATATCGAGATTTAACGAAAAATCCCTCTTTGCGTGTTTTACCTTATAAATCCACTTTGCGCAAAATTTGCGCGAAATTTTATTTTGGATTATTATAATTTAGGAGTTTAAGCATCCAAAACTGTAAAAAATTCAACGGAGGCAACTGGAGCTAACAATGATATTTCTGTTGAAAAATCGGAGTAATTGAAATTTGCTCTCATTCTTTATTGATTTGTATATTTATTTTTTTATGATTATTTGGATTTTTATTTCTTTATTCTTGAAAAGACTAAGAAATGAGCTTTTCAAAAATATATAATATGTATCTGTTTCAGACGTATATAGGGTCGGAAACGTATCATGAAGTCAACAATTTTATTCATGTGATTTTACGTAGAATCAAAGTTTGTACTTTAGGTGTTCTAAACACATATTAATACTAAAAATATGATAAAAAAAACTTTACCATTGGAAAGAACGTTTATTTATGAACATAAAACCATACATAGTTAATTCATACCTAACCATTTGCAAAACCTATTTTCGGCACGGAGAGTACCTTATATTCCCATAGTGCGCCGCCACCGCTGTCTGCTCTATTACGGTCACTAATAAAATTTAATAATAAGTATCTCTGAGAATACACTGAAAATAACTTCTTCTTCTTCATCTATGTAATAACTTTTATATATAATTATTTACATACATAACGTCGTTAAATACGGTATAATGTATATAGGTGCTTTAGGTGGTTAATTGTTATTGCTATAAAATATTGTTTATTAAATTAAAACACAAATTATTATCTGGTAGTCCTGTGGTTCAAAGCTGAGTTTAAACCTATATAATTTTTTGTGACGCAAAAAGCTTTAGATAAGCGGCACAGAAGCGCACATAGTTGACGCGAGCGCGCTGTGCGCCGCCGCCGCCGCCGTGGCAAAGGGGCGCGGCGGCAGACGCAAATCGCTCTCTGCTCTATAGACTGGTACTACACTTTGATTAGTACGAATGTAAGTGTGTGGTGCGATTAGTATCCAATAAACGGTGAGTGCAGGTGATTAAGGATACTAAAATAAGGATTAAAAGTTGTAAAGGCATTCATGTTTTATATATATTCGTTCCACTTTGCCATTTTGTATACCAACAAGCGTGCACGCATTCTAAACTCTGACCAGACCAGACGTGTTTAGTGGCAGGCACGCTGTAAGTGAGGGGCAGTGAGGGAACGCTGGACGAGGTTACTCGCAAAAAAATACAACTCATTTCCATACACAGGAAATAACTTGCACTAATCAGTAGATGTCCATACCTAGTCACTAATCAAAGTGTAAAGTAACCTTAATACGAGTATTTATAAAATTAAATAATAGGTACCTATTATTACAAACAATATTTTAGTGCAGTAACCATTTCTTACATACATTATAGTATACTTATTTCAGGAGCTTATATAAGTAGTAAATTGTATATCAATACACGATGTGTGTTTGCAAATTTTAACACCCACAGAGAAAGAAAGAAAGAAACTTGCTTCACTACATTAACAAAACACAAACATGGAAAAAATATATGTAAAAAATATCATTGATGCAGTGAAAAGGTGCTGCCTCAGTATACGATGCAGCTAGTCTGCATCACTGGTCCTCCGGCAGCACCCGATTCGGAAACCGTCACAAGCTGCATATAACAAATAACAAACATACACAAAATAATTTATTTATAATATACAAATACAGATATAATACGGTTCTGTAGCCAAGTGGGTAAGAACTCGGACTTCGTATGAGAAAGGTCCTAGGTCCGAATCCCGACTCTGGCATGTACCAATGAATGAAATTTAAATATGTTTTTTTAATTTACGTACATAATTTACATTTGCTAACGGTGACGGAAAACATCGTGAGAAAACCTGCCTATCCCTCAGGATAGGTAATAGTCAGTTCCTATATACGGCGATACGGTTCACTACCTATCACGTTGGGTGCTGTCTATCTAGTGAGACGCGGGCTTCGAATGACCCATACCTAACATGCCTTCAAAATTTCGGAGATGTGCATTCAAGCCTCAGACTACCCCGCCATAATAAAAAAAGGGAGTGTGTATACACAAATCGTGAAGCGTACATAAAATTGATTCTTAATCATACTTCGGGCAACATAAACAAGAACATATATATGTATATTATAAAAAAATATATATGTATATTATAAAAGACAAAAATAAATAGAACAGTTTTCGGGAAGACCCTAAAAACAGCCCTTTTCTATTTCCCATACAAATGTTTTCCAACTAAAACGTAGTCAATTTGAACTTTATTGCTATTGCATAAAGTTCGTATTGAATTACAAGCACTGACTATTGTCTAAGCATTGTAGGTGTGTTCCTAATGTCAAAAATCATATCTATCAGTGTGCGATTATGATTTATGATTATTTATTGTCATCGCAAAGGCCAGACGTACTGGAAATTGTAAGCGTTTAAAATCGAATGGTAAATCCGTTGGAATCATCGGTATTCGCGGGATCAAGACATCCTCTCCTTTGTATTTTCCTTTTATGATTGTTGCCTCAATGACGTTATTCATTAGTTTTTTCACAGCCAGTCGTGTTCCATTGCATATTTAAAAACTCCAAGGGATAGTTGACTACGTCATCTTGGTTCATAATGGAGTCGACTGATTTGAAGGAAACCAACTGTCCTGGAAGAAAATTTAGATCCTCGACATCTTTATTTTTCGCTGCCAATATTGCTCGTTCACCCAGCCAATTATGGTTATTGAACTTTTGCGCTATATCTGACAAAACACGCTGAATAAGCTCCTCTTTTGAATTTGTGATCTGTCAGAAATCTGTAAGTAATGTGATGAATCCGATCGAGGTTTCCCTTGCAACTTTATTATTTCCAATATCTAACAACTGCTTTGCAAACACGTTTGCTGTTTCATCATGTTGCAAAAATACTCGCATGTTAGTTGTTAATTGAATTGTCTTTACGTACTGCCACAAATTCGATGATTTTAGACATGCATTTAGTTCATCAGCAACCGTCGATCGGGGAATAACTGGAAGAGTTTGACGAAAATCACCCTACAACAGAATCATGGCCCCACCAAAAATATTTTGGTCGTCACGAAGATCTTTCAATGTTCTATCCAACGCCTCCAGTGATCTCTTGGGGGCCATTGTGCATTCTTCCCAAACAATTAATTTGCATACCTGTAGGATCTTGGCCATTGCGCTATTTTTGGTGATGTTGCAAATTGGTGTTTCGTTGATTTGCATGCTTAATGGTAATTTCAAGGCAGAATGCGCAGTTCGTCCGCCTTCTAGCAGAGTCGCAGCCATTCCAGATGAAGCCAACGCCAAAGCAACAACATTTCGCGATCTGATCCACGCCAAAACCAATGAAACTAGGAACATTTTTCCAGTTCCTCCGGGAGCATCAAGGAAATAAATTCCACCAGATCTACTGTTCACAGCTTCTATCAAAGTGTCGTACGCAATTCTTTGTTGTTGATTTAATAGTGGAACATTTATACGAACTGATTCGGCCAATGCTTCAATGTCGTACTGTTGTTCCCTTTGCAACTCGTGGTTTAATGTATCATGCATATGACGATTGGGTGCTGTAATTCCCAAACACGACAACACTTTATTTGCTATCAATAAACACACATCTTCTATCATGATCAATGTCTCATTGTAAATTTCTTCAGATATTTGTAGTATAGGATTTAAAATTTCACGGCGCACACGAAACAAAACATCCTCAGACATGTAATCTCTATACATAACCCACAAATCTTTTGGATTCGAGGGGAAGCATGTTGATATGATAATCGCAAACAATGCACGAATTTGATGCGGTGATGAAGATATTACGGAATCCTTGAGCGTATCATCCCAGTGCGAATCATTATCAAGTAAATGTAATAATTGGCATGCCTCACGGTAAGTCGCACACAGCTGCCCATTAATTGTTCTCAGTTGTTTGAATGATGTCGGACCACGAACATTTACCAACAACAATCGCAAATAATAACATTCATCGTTATTTGGATGTACTGTGTATATGCGATCTAGAGCGTCTGAAGCAAATACAATTGGATGTCCTTCAACTGGTGTTCCTTGCTTTCGTCGCTGAAACGATTTTGATGATGCATTCCATGTGTAATAGCATGGTATGTTAGCATACAGCAAAGTGCGAGCAAAATCATCAGTTTGACAAACTGTGACGAAACTTGTTAATGTTGTCGATGGTGGACGTGCCGCTCTGTCTGCCGCGTTCGATTCATTAAAATAGACTCGTTGACCATTTTCTAAATGGACCGCCAAATGGACTACTGTAGGGTATCTTTCATGGATCGCAAATGAAAATATACGCCAATTTGCTTCATTGCTACTTACATAGCGCCCCATCTGGTACTGTGATATTTCATCATTTGCATTGGTTACAGCGAAGACAGCCATATCGCTGCCTTTGTTAACATATTTACATATATGTGTAAATGATGTCATCTGGAAATAGTTGTTATATTTCTGAATGTTGCTCAAGAAGTGCTTAGAATCATCTCCAATCCCAGAAACTAAAGAGCGTAAAGGATCTGGTGGGAACAATTGTGGCAATTTTACTTTGCCTCCAGCACAACATAACCCAATAGATTCACCAGTGTATTTTAACGCCTTACAATATTTACAAATTATTTTCATTTTGTTCAATTGTTACCGACTTGTCGGCACAATAATCAATTGCCGGATCATAGTGAAATGCAGCTCGTTCAAGAATCACAGGAGCACTGCGTCTGCGGATTCGCTCAATTTCATTATGTCGTGCTTGCTGTTGATGTGTTTGATGTGCACGAACTCGTTGCGTTCTAAGCCTATCCACTTCATTGTCACTCACTAAATTACGCAATTGTGACATAGCAATACGACTATTTTCTCGATCTGTCTCTCTCTGGTCATCAGTGCGGTTAGCATGTGAGGTAGCTCGTCGTACATTTGACTGACTGCGACGGCCTAAGTCAGGTCTTCTTTTTCTCGGCATCGTTACGTTTAATCAAAGTGACTCACTTGACAAAAACTTAATAGTAAAGTGCCGCCACTACCACAAAATATCAACAAAATGCACTCCTAACATATTTTTATTAAGATAATAAAATAATCTAAGCAAAGCAATATCGTCGTCAATCGTAATACTTTTATACTTCACTTCTTTTTTTTTTGACACCTAAATTTTGCCAGTGTCACCGTTTACTTGGTAACATTTTTTTCCGTTTTCTAAATTCCTTTTTTTTGGAGTTTACTTTTATTTTAAGCCTTATTGGGTAACAGAAAATCCAAGAAAATCAACACTTGTACACCGGCAAATCGACATAAACACTTTTATAATATGACTTGAAGTCTTTATGTTTGACTCTATTAATCTATGGCCGAAAGTAATTAACGATGCTTTCTGTGTTTCAACGCACACACGCACACTGTTTTGATAGATATGATTTTTGACATTAGGAACACATCTACATTGCTTAGACAATAGTCAGTGCTTGTAATTCAATATGAACTTTATGCAATAGCAATAAAGCTCAAATTGACTACGTTTTAGTTGGAAAACATTTGTATGGGAAATAGAAAAGGGCTGTTTTTAGGGTCTTCCCGAAAACTGTTCTATTTATTTTTGTCTTTTAAACCTTCCCTAGACCTCCACAATCATTTCAAGACTAAAATAAGATAAATCCGTTCAGCCGTTCTCGAGTTTTAGTGAGACGAACAGCAATTGATTTTTATATATATAGATTATTAGAGTTTTAGTACGGATCCCTATTTTTTTCAGAATGAAATATATAGCCATAAAATAAAATAAATAAATATAGCCTTTGTCACTCAGGGATAAGGTAGCTTTCCAAGGGTAAAAGAATTTTTCAAATCGATCCAGTTGTTTCGGAGCCTATTCGCGTCAAACAAACAAAAAGTCAAACCTTTCCTCTGTATAATATTGGTATATATATATATAATATGTATGACTGTGTATGTGTGTGTAGTGAATAAAGTTTCTTTCTTTCTTTCTCCGCCGGTTAGCGGCGGCACGTCGTCATGATCAAAACTATCTGTCATGTTCGGCAGACACTACCTGCTAAGAAGTCGGTCTGGAGTGTCGAAAAATCATCACAATGTTTATTTTATGCTAGACAGAAAATGTACATTTTACTTAGCAATTAACAATTTTTCTTGCAATCGGCACACTATTTGGTTTAAAAATCATATATACTATTAATTTAAAACCCCCGTAAACGTGTCGCGATGTTTTGAAATTCGCGCCTTTTTATATTTCATATTTTGTCCGGCCGCTAAAAACAGCCCTGACCCGCGCGGTACTCAGCGCCGCTGCGCTAGAAATGTCGGATTTTTGACAGATCGTGAATTTATTTTTGGAATACAATACCCTTAAATAAAATAGGGCTTTCTATACTATACTAGTAAGTATTAGGACCTGATAATATATTAAACTGATGCTTACTATAAGAACTATATGCCTTGTAAAAATCATTTTCTTGTGGGATTTTTGAGACAATTCAATTTAAGCGAACCCAGATTTCTATGGAAAATCTGGCAAATCTGGATTCACTTAAATGGAATAGTTTTTTAAAAAGTTTCACAAGATGACTAATTGATTTTAATAGGGCATATAGTCCTGGTAGTAAACTTTCGTTTGGTATAATATCTGGTGCTACTGCTTGCTAGTGTAGAAGATAAAACCCCTTAAAGAAAAAAAAACTATTTTTATTATATAAAACCAGAACCTATAGAGGTTACATACTCTAAAAAAATAATCAAAAATTGCGTAAAATTTTGTTTTATTGATGAACTATAATCACTTTATAAAAATGGGAGTTCTTTAGAAATAAAACAAAAAGACGTTCGTTAAAAATAAAACAAAAAGACAAACACGTTCACGACCATTAACCCTTGTGGGGTAGTCAGTTTCAGGTATCCATCTCCACAATCCGGGAGGTAGTAATTTTATGGCTAGCTCTAACCTACGTGTTGATCAGATAGTTAGTACTCAATGTGACAGGTGGCAATCCATGTCGCCATTTAGAAGCACTAATTATTACCTGTTTGGGTAACAGGTAAGTTTCCTCACGATGTTTCGCTCACCGTAGTATTCGACGCATTTCGTAAACATATTTTTATTGCGAAAATGTACAAAGAAATTCATTCAACTTTATTTCCATTGGTACATGCTCAAGCAGGATTTGAACTCTGTGCCCTATGATACAGAGTCAAGCCCCAAACAACTGAGCTTCGTCGAATTCGACCTTAAAAATAATCAATTTCGAAAATAACTTGTAGACGTGGCATGGGAGCGCAATAGGCCTATAATTCCTGAGTAGGGTTTCACCTCAGTCTCACTATACGCCCCCACGGTAGTCCCATTAGCTAAGATGGAACTGAATAGATCTTTAAGTTTCTGCAGGACTGGAGCTCCTCTCGCCTTTAGAAGCTCAATGGAAATACTTTCCATCTTCTCCAGCAGCCTTCTCAGTATACAGTTTTTCGAGAGCAATCCCAATCTCGTCTTAGTCCACGAGTGGAAGATCGTGAAGTGGCGCACCAATGTAGCTTTAGGATCCTTAGCATCGGGTGGAAGCTTCGGGACATCTGAGGCGTAAATACTCGAAACATCGGCAAGTATCGATGGACATTTAAATTGCCGGTCTTGTCCTCTATGGTTTTCAGCTTCGTCAGATTTGTCGCACCCATTATTTTACTAAACTCTTTATACTCCCGATTTTGTCCAATTGCCTTCCAAATGAGTGACACATTGAAGCTTCAAAGGTCGCGTCTCACTGATTTCCGGAAAGTCGTATGTAAACATTGGGTATCTAACAAAGCTCTCTCTAGCTTTTTACTTCTAATCCAAATCAATTCGGTCTGATCTGTCTCACTCATATGTTTGACCATCCGGAATATTTTTGAATCTTTTAGGGATTTTTATCCTGTTTTTCATGTAATTTAGAAGCCCAGTTGTAATCCATGGTCTAATTATTTACCTGCGTTTTGAGGTGTATATTAATCGTTTGTTTACTTTAATTGCGTTACTTAGTGAATCAATGAAGATATCTGTATGGATGTTTTTAAGCAACCATGCATGCTATATAATAATTCACTGCTATTTGATTAAGTAATGGACGTATTATATGTTGCTAAAAGTGCGTTTTTGCAACACCCGTATTTCTTATTTTCTGCAGTAGTTTCCTATAAGGCATCATACATGCCAGTAACTATTGTGTTTCTTTTACACGAATTTATTTTTACACTAAACAAACAAACCTAATTTCCTCCATTTTCTGAAGTGCCAATGTGTGAGTTTTACATGTACTCATGGTCAGTACGAGTTATATATAAATTTTGCTGATGCCGCACATAGTAACAAATATCAAACAGTAATACATACATACACATAACGCCTGATTAGGGTAGCCTACATGGTAGAGGAGTAGGCAGAGATCACGGATCCCCATTTGTCCCGATCCTGACAGACCACTTTCGCTACATTTACACTCATACATCTTCTCATACACACTCGGCGGTTATAGGTACTCCTAACGTCACCCTTTTTCAATATAGCATCTATCTGACTGTTATATATCTTATTGGGCTGGCCCCTACGTAATCGCCCTTCCACTTCACTTATATATATATTCCTTTTGTCAATCTGCTAATATTAATTAATTAAGAAAGGTTGTGAAAAATAAAATAGAAGCATGGCAGGATTTGTTCGCAAGTAAGCCCAACAATAAAGCAACCAATGTGAGTATAAGGGATAATAATAAAAATAATTATTTATTAAAGTAACCAGGACTCAATTTGTTAGTAGATACTTATGGAATGTTAGTAAAAAAAGAGAAAGTAAGACGTACATGGAGTCACTGTCGCACCATACCACTAAATATGTCGCAACATCGACTCGAATATGGGCAGTCCAATCTGCATGATTCAGGATAGTGTTAGTACCACCACGCGCCCTGCGCACCCGGGATGCGCATCTCTTGCGCATGGTCGCGTAGAAGCAATCCACTCCGGCTTCCGCGAACATCCTCTATGCACTACAGAAGCGGGGTAGCCCGAACAGTACCCTGAATGCATTATTATAATGAACGCGAAGGGCATTGTACGAGGTTTGAGTCTATCCAGCCCATAATCCACAAATGTAAAAAGAGGTGCAATATACTCTAAATAGATTACCTTAACCGCTCTCTAGCAATCCTTGAACTTGCAAGCCGTTATCTTTCTATGTCTGCATTATCCTTGAGCTCGCGAGTTACTACATGCCCAAGATATTTGAAACTATATACTCTTTGTAAGGTACAATTGTTAAGTCGAATAGATGAAAATTCATCATATTTCTTTCTCCCGGCCTGAAACACCATGACCTGACTCTTTTTTATATTATAAACCAGTCCGTGAGTCCAAGCGTATACTTCATAAATAGCCACAAGTTTTCTTAGATCACAGATAGAAGCGCTCAGCAGCACCATGGCATCTGCATAACTAATATTATTAATATTGAAACCATCTATATAACATCCTACCCTAGTACCGCTGTGTTCCTCTATTAACTCAGCGGCACTAGGGTCATTAACGCAGATTATTAACGTAGAGGTTGGAGAGCGTTGGTGCGATCAACCCACCCTGCCTTACCCCACACTCCAACCCGTACTCTTGAGACAATGCCCCCATCCATCGGATATTATTGACCTGCCCTCCGTACCAATATTTAAAGATGTTTATAAGTTCTACTGGTACATTAGATTTTTTAGTTATAACCATAAAACATTATGAACGGAAAACTCACTATTTAAAGAATTGAAAAAAAAGAGTAAAAGATATCGTGGAGCGAAATAATTTAGAAGCAAGAGAGAGGACTAAAAGTTCTCCGAAAGTTTCCATCAAAATATCAAACTATTTTGGAAAATGGTGAAAACGGCCTAAGGACTCTCTGGAGGATACAGAACGAGTGCTGTTAGGAATAAGAATGGGAATTTGATAAATGATGAGTGTTTTGCTTTAAAAATATGAAGAATTGTTTGAAAGTGAGGTTGTATCAATTCAGGATGATACATCTGAAATGAGTGTGGATGATAATGACAGTGATATTAAAATACGAAAGAAATATTTAAAGCATTGAAAGGTATGAAAACTGGTAAAGCTTCAGGGTATGAATTCATAATCAGAATTTCTGTCTGCGCTTTTATGGATTTGGAAAAGGCGTATGATCGGGTACCTCGGAATAATAATATTTTAACACTATTACAGCAATAATTGCACTAGCCCCTTGCTAAGGACATTTAAGACTTTTGTTAAGGGTATTAGTCAACGTATATTTAAGAAATGTATATTTAAGCGGCTGTAGCCCAGTGGGTAAGACCTCGGACTTCGTATGAGAAAGGTCCTAGGTTCGAATCCCGACTCTGGCATGTACCAATGAATGAAATTTAAATGTGTTTTTCATTTACGTACATAATTTACAGTGGCCAACGGTGAAGGAAAACATCGTGAGGAAACCTGCCTATCCCTCAGGATATGTAATAGTCAGTGCCGCCTATATACGGCGATACGGTTCACTACCTATCACGTTGGGTGCTGTCTATCTAGTGACACGCGGGCTTCGAATGACCCATACCTAACATGCCTTCGAAATTTCGGAGATGGGCATTCAAGCCTCTGACTACCCCGCCATAATAAAAAAGGGAGTGTGTATACACAAGTCGTGAAGCGTATGTTATGTATGTTATGTTATATTTAAGAAATATATACTTAATATAGATGGATAAATACATATATAATTAACGACCAGACTGGAAAGCAGACGAAAAGCGCGGTTCTTAACTCTGCCTCCACAGGGAATCGAACCCACGACCTCACGATCAGCATTCAGGTGGCTAACCGATTGCGCCACGGAGGTCGTCGTTGAATAATTTGTGGGATGCACTGGTCGGGGTTTGGTGTGGGCCGCGTCTTGATCCCGTATCTCTGAAGTTTTGATATGTGAACTTTAGAACCTGTTTTAGGGTTAACGGGGCCTACTCGGATTTGTTCAGTATCAGAAAAGGCGTGAGGCAAGCCTGTGATGGGATTGGATTGGACAGGATTGCGTATGGGCGAGTTGATCATTAAATGCTTCTTGTATGTGGACGATCAGGTTCTTCTTGCGTCATTGGGATTTAGTTGCAGGAGATGGTCACTTGCATGAATGAATCCCTTAAGAGGACAGGAATTAAAGTTTATGCAAGTAAATCTAAAGTAATGGTAATGGAGGGACTTTGCAACAACTTTGCAAGACAGAGTGTAAGATTGATATAATAATATCTGATAATAATGAAAGAGTCGAACTAGAGAATGATTTTGTGTATTTTGGAACACTATTTACTAGTAACGAAAAGTGTCAGGGAGATATTGTACGATGTGTGTGTGTGCAGGTAATCAGATTAATGGGGCCATTTTTAGTGTTATGAGTTATGGTAGTGACTAAGTAAATTAATATTTTTTACATCTTTCACCCTACAATACATATCTAAAGAAAAAAAGAAAGAAAAACATTTATTCACTGCTACACATTTTAACATAACACTATTTGTATGTAACTTTGATACAACAACAATACTCGTACATATAAGAAATAGGCACTTGATGCAGTGAAAAGGTGCTGTCTCAGTATTTGATGCAGCTAAGCAGCATCACTGATCCTCCGACAGCACCCAAACCTAAGTCTGTCACTAGCTGAATATCATAATATATACTATACATACATACACATACACACATAGTAAATACATAGAGTGATAATGATAAAAAAACTGATAAACGTACTTAGATATTTAATATTAAATATTATATATTTTTATAAATACTATACGTAGATACACAAAAGCTGTATTATTAAATACGTATAAAAGTAAAACATATTTATTCAAATATATACATACATAATACACAAGCAAACACATATATACACATACATAGACCTATGTGAACAATCTTAAAGATGTAAATACATCCAATAAATAAATATTCAGGGTGTCCCAAAATAGGCACGATAGCCTGACACCGAAGGTAGAGGGACTTATAACGCATCGAACAAGCCCAACATGCATTGATTTTCAGATATCATCAATTTTAGTATTTTTAGAAAAAATACCATTTTTTGATATATTTTTCATTGTATTTTTTTTGTTGTAATGATTATTTTACTTTTTTTTGCGTCTATGGCTTGAAGAATAGTTACTCATGTTTAAACCATTACTTTTTAGTCAATAAATAATGTAAAAGAGAAACAAATCGATCGATACTTGTTTTTTTATTTTTTTACAAAATCAATGACTTCATCTTTGAACACCGACCGTGAAAAAAAAATACATGTAGCATAAGGAACAAATACCATTAAAAACTTCCTTGTAATATGCCGATTCCAAAATGGTATTACACTTATGGTTTTTGCTTTCACATAATTTAAAATATATATTAGAAAAGGGAAGAAAATTAATAATGCGAAGTTCACGCCCACATTTATAACTGCATGGGTCGTCCTAACTGGTTTTGACGAACAAAAGAAAAGCTGGCAGCGTGTTGCTACTGCACTATGAGACAATAAAAACTGCGTTTCTGTCTCTTAATTTTTATTGTGGTTACCCCTCCCACTGTCAGTTCGTAACTTTATGTTTCGCGCTACGCTTGTGTTCTCTGCTTTATTCGATTGTGATCTTGATTTTTTGGCATTTCTACTGGAATCCGATAGTTATTGTGAATTTGGACTATTACGAAACGGAAACAACGACTTGGCGCTCACACAGGACTTGTGATTTTTTTTGTGAATCGAAACTTCGAATTTACGAATACGATGGCGAATCGCAATGTAACTTACTCTCAGAGTGATTACGTAGAAATGCACCTTATCTACAGTGAAACAAGACGAGTTTCGACTCGTGGCAATGTCACATACAATGCGAGTTTGGCTGCGAGATTGTATGCAGAAAGATATCCCAATCGTACGCCTACCAGTAATGAAATCATTTTGAGAGTTGTGAATGCATATCGCGAGAGTCGACTACCAGGATCGAGAGGTACAGTCGTTGGATGACCCCGCACGGTTGACGATGATGTTGTCTTGGAGCGAATTCGCGAGGAGCCAGGTACTTCGGTTCGAATCATTGAACGACGCACTGAAGTCTCAAAATCGACAGCTCACCGAATTTTAAAGCGGCATAAATATTATCCGTACCACATTCAGCGTGTACAAACGCTTGTCCCAAGTGATTACCCAAGGCGCGTAGCATTTTGTCGCCAAATGATTGCAAAATGGAGAGAAAATCCGGACTTTTTTAAAGATGTCCTATGGAGTGACGAGTCTGCATGTAAACGGGATGGATACCTAAATCTCCACAACCTCCACAGTTGGCAGCTCACAAAGACTCACGAAAAAAGGGAAGATCGGTCGCAGAACCAATTTAAAATCAATTTATGGACTGGGATTTTAAATAACCAAATAGTGGGACCATTTGAGTTGCCTGCAGTGTTGAATGGGGAAAGATATTTGAATTTTTTGCAAAACGATTTGCCGGTCTTACTTAATGGTGTTCCAGAGGAATTAAGGGAAAAAATGTGGCTCCAGTACGATGGTTGCCCAGCACACTACGCCCGCGCCGTCCCGGAACATCTAAATTCAGCATACCCCAATCGGTGGATAGGACGAATGAGACCAATATTATGGCCGCCACGATCCCCGGATTTGAATCCTCTAGACTTTTTTTACTGGGGATGTTTGAAGGACAAGGTGTACGCCAAACCGATAAGATCGGAAGCTGAACTACGGCAAAGGGTCTGCACGAAAAATGACAGATTTAAGCCTTAGAAGACTAAATCGAAATTTTATACGCAGGTGTTTTTTATGTATAAGAGTTGGGGGAAGACAATTTGAGCATTTGTTGTAATAAAAATGTTCTAACCCAGTTTTATTTATTCTTATTTATAATATCTTTCTACAATTTAAGTTAGACCAAAATTTAAAAGTATGTAGAAATTGTCAATTGCATATTTAAGTTAGTTGGGATCAAAGTTGGTAGAATGGTGTTTATTGGAGATGAATAGGGGGTGGAGCAACACGCTGCCCGCGTTTCTTTAGTTCGATAAAACCCGTTAGGACGACCCAAGCAGGTATAAATGTGTGGTGTGAACTACGCATTACCAATTTTCTTCCCTCTTCTAATAGATATTTTAAATTATGTGAAAGCAAAAACCATAAGTGTAATACCATTTTGGAATCGGCATAATACAAGGAAGTTTTGTACATGGAAGAAATGGAAGCGCTTGTACATGGCACTGCGTACTGTTACAACTCTAGTTAGATTCTGACCTCCGGGAACAGCGGACGTCTCCGCCCTTACGAAAACCTTGGATCTCGTTAATCCAAAATTGTACTTAGTTCTAATTTACTTTTATGTTTTTATTCTGATAAACTTTAGTGTGTAATAAAGTAGTTTTCTTTAAAAAAAAAGACAATCTGAGAAGGTCGCCTAACAAATTTGGTGTCAGAAGTGGGATGGTCAGCAGCAGTTCCAGAAGAACTCAGTCCAAGTGACACTGATCAGCCGGATCCAGCGTGACCGATTGTCAATTGACCGACAATAAGCCTTACTCTGAGTAGAAGCCTGCGTCAGCTACCTACAACACCACTAATCCAGAGGTTCCCTACTGGCTGCGATAAGTCTAAGACACCAGGTCTAAGCCAGCACCAGGACAAGGAGTCAGGTCTACTCACCAATCCTATCATACTCGTATATACCTACTATCTAGAAACCAGGACGTCGAGGCGTGTGAACACTACGATGAAATACGAGAAGGTATACTGCGTCGTCGTCGTGTTAATGTGAGTGTTTATAACTTCTCCGAACTCTAGTTTATTAACAGTGCTATTTTATACGTGGGACTTTAGACGTTTTAAACATTAACTTAATATCTTAGTATACATTATAAATTAGCTACGTTATATTATATATAACTATTTATTATATATAACATACATTGCAAAGTCACAGGCATAGCATAATGGCAAAATCTAAAGCTGAAAGATTAGAAGCACTATCGGAAATCCCCGAAAAGGTCAACCTTTCGGTGCTGACCAAATTTATAAAAATATACATTGGAGATAAAGAGACTTTATCAGCCTTCCTTACTAATTGTGACAATGCAATGCAAAATTTATCCTTTCCCAACTTGAAGGCAAAGCCCAAGTTGCATGTAGCCTTAAAACATTTTCCACATGGGAAGAACTTAAGGACTTCCTAAGGTCCGCTTTCGGAAAGAAGAAACATTCTTCTCACCTTTTCCTAGATCTCCAAAATTGTAGGCAGCTTCATTCGGAAGATGTCACTAAATACTCACTGCGTCTAGAATCAATTTTAACCCGATTACAATCAGCTATCCACCATAGCTGCAAAGATGCTAAAGAGCTGCCTGGCCGAGTTGCGGCAATTGAAGAATTAGCTATGCATACCTTCACTTTAGGTCTTAATAGTAAAATTTCGAATATTGTTCGTTGTAGAAATCCTACATCTTTAAACGAAGCTGTTGAGAGGGCTATAGAAGAAGAAAAGCTTTTTAATTTAAAGTTATCCTCTATTAACTCCTTAAGTCTCAAGTTCCATAAAAGATGTTCAACCTGTCAAAAGTCAGGTCACTCATCTTCAGAATGTTACAAGAATAAGAAAACTTTTTCTAAACCTTTTTCTAGTAATTATAAACCCTCTACTAGCTCTCCTAATCAACAATCATATATTAATAACTCCCCTAACGCTTCTAATGGCGTTCAGTGTAAATACTGTAAAAATTTGGGACACACGATACAAGAGTGTCGTAAACTACAATTTAAAAATAATCAAAGTGGCAACCCTAAAGGGCCACAACGCCTTGCGCCTAGCAAGAGTGCGCAGGTAAACCATATTGTTCCGCAGGACGCTAGCTCTTTAAACGAAAATTGATTTCGGATGTGTGCCTGCCGGAATCTAAATTGGACAATGGCACAATCAATATCACTGATTTTGACTCAATTCCTCTGATTTCACCTCAAGAAAAATTCTTGAGTTCATCTCAACGCAAGTTGAGTTCACTGATTTCCCCTCAGGTCAAAGCCCTGAGTTCACCGCAGAATAAGATTCTGAGTTCATCTCGACAAAAGTCATCGAGTTCTACTATTTCCCCAACTCTGTGTAAAAATAAGAGTTTCCCTGAATCCACTGAATTAACATCGAACCCGAAACCAACAGGTTCACAATCATTATCATTGCACAAACAAAGCGCGTATGACAAAAATAGACTCAATTCTACTAATAAGGAATTTAATTTTACTATATTATGAGACAAGAATATTTCTTCGAGAAGAGATAATTCCGTACCTGTCTACGAGACAGAAATTTATTCTAAGAAGGTATCCTTACCTCATGTTTTCTTCAACATTAATCATACAGAGCAATCTCTTTGCTTCTTGATTGATACCGGTGCAAGTATCAGCCTAATAAAAAAATCTAGTTTAACCCTAGTTCCCGATTTATTACCCGAAATTGTTAAACTTAAAGGTATAGAAAACTCAGATGCTTTAATAAATACCTTAGGTACTATGCAGTTACAAATTATATTAACTGATGAAATGATTGATTATAAATTTCATGTCATAGATGATAATGTCAGTATAGAGTATTATGATGGCATTATCGGTAGCGATTTCCTTAGTCATTTTAAGGTTAGTATTGATTATAATTATATGATTTTAAAAATAAAGAATCAATCTTTGCACATTGTTTTTAACCGACCCAAGTACATAATCCCCGGACGTTCAGAAGCCATTATAGAATGTGCAGTATCAAATTACTCTCCCGAGTCTTATGAACAAAGCGAAGCGTTAGTCCTCGATCATATTATATCTAATGGTGTTTATATTGCTAATTGCATTGTTTATATTAAGCCTAATCGAAAGGTTAATGTCTCTGTTCTAAACACTACCAACGCAAGTGTCGAGTTACAAGATTATTCGATTCAACTTACGCCTTTGAACAATAAGGATTTAATAAATTCCGATTCTCCGAATGTTATTCGCAGTATTAATTCTACTACCTTTTCTAAGTCTGAACGACTACAAAAAGTTCTTAATTCAATAAGGTGTAATCACCTGAATAATGAAGAGAAAAGGAAATTAATAGACTGTTGTACTCGTTACACCGATATATTTTACCTCGAAGGTGAACCTCTGACCTTCACTAACGCTATTGAACATTGTATTAATACAGGCAACGCGGCTCCAGTACATGCTAAATCCTACCGTTTCCCTGAATGTCACAAAGACGAAGTTGATAAACAAATTCGGAAAATGATCGATCAGAATATTATTCGTCCTTCTACTTCCCCTTGGAATGCTCCAGTTTGGGTAGTACCCAAAAAGGTGGACGCGTCAGGTAAAAAGAAATGGCGTGTTGTCATCGATTACCGTCGCCTCAACGACGTCACTGTTTCCGAGAGTTATCCCTTACCACTAATTTCAGACATTTTAGACCAATTAGGTCATTTCAAATACTTCAGCACCCTTGACCTGGCCAGTGGATTTCATCAGTTAAAGATGGACCCCCAGGACGCATGTAAGACAGGATTTTCTGTTTCAACGAATTCGAGTACTTCCGGGCACTACGAATTTGTAAGATGCCCTTTGGCCTCAAAAACGCACCTGCTACATTTCAACGGCTAATGAATACCGTACTTTCTGGATTACAAGGTCTTCACTGCTACGTTTATCTAGATGATTGCATTATTTACTCTCACGACCTTGATTCCCATATGTCTAAGCTTCAACTTGTCTTCGATAGACTGAGACAATTCAATTTAAAATTACAACCCGATAAATGCGAATTTTCAAGACGTGAAGTCGCTTATCTCGGACACATAATTACAGACAAAGGTGTGTCTCCTAACCCTGAAAAGGTCCGAGCAGTCACTGAATTCCCAATTCCTACTAATGTTAAACAAATTCGCTCATTTTTAGGTCTCGTCGGTTATTACAGACGATTCATTATGAATTTTTCCAAACTAACTAAACCACTTACATCCCTTTTAAAGAAGGATGTACAATTTATTTGGAGTGTTGAGCAACAAAATGCATTCCAATTTTTAAAAGAAAAACTAACTTCAGCCCCTCTGCTTCAGTATCCCAAATTTTCTGTTCCTTTTATTATTACAACAGATGCGTCCAATTACGCTATTGGCGCAGTGTTATCGCAAGGCGAGATAGGAAAAGATAAACCTATCGCATATGCTTCTAGAACCTTAAACAAGGCTGAAGGAAATTTCGATACTACTGAAAAGGAACTACTTGCTATTCTATTTGGAGTTAAAACTTTCAGGCCGTATGTATACGGTAGACAATTTACTATAGTCACGGACCATCGTCCTTTAAAATGGCTTTTTAATGTAAAAGACCCAGGTAGCAAGCTTACACGCTGGCGCCTTAAGCTGGAAGAATACGACTATACTATTGAATATAAACAAGGTCGTCTAAACTCAAACGCGGACGCGTTATCACGCTGTCCCATTCATATCATTGACCCTAAGACTTTACTTAATGCTAGTTACGAAAAATATTCTAAGACTCAATTTACCAAATCTCTGTCTAAACCTAATACCGTTATAAAAGAACATGCACAATCATTACATTTATCTAAGTTTAAGACTATTGTCTGTCCTACTTCTTTGGATTTCGATAAATCAATACCTCATATAGAAGAAATTCTATCACAACTTAGCAATCCTATCGAGTTAACTGACTCAGAAAGAGAAGCTAATACTATTAGATACTTAAATGATAAAAAACATTATTATTTTCTATTTACAAAAGTACATCACTTTGATGAAACTAAATTCAAAGATATCTATGACTTATTAATTAAACTCAGGAACATGATCTTATCAGATAATTCAGAAGTCACTGACTTAGCTATTTCAGATTTCTCTGATCCTTTTTCTAAATTACCTTATACGAAAATATATAATATGATTGCTCATATTTTTAATAATACTAAAATCCATATACACATTTATAAAAATCTGCTTATTTATCCAACTCCCGTCGAAGTCCCTAAGATCCTAAAAGAGAATCATGGCTCGACTATTGCTGGACACCCAGGTGCCAAACGCATGTACAGCAGAATCAAGTCTGCTTATTACTGGAGTGGTATGCGCTCCGATATCGAAGACTACGTTAAGAAATGTAAACTTTGTCAAATCAACAAGCCCTTAAGGCAATGTAACAAAGCTCCCATGGAGATAACCTCTACTTCAACTAGACCTTTTGAACGTCTAGCTTTAGATATTGTAGGCCCTCTACCAGAGGCCGGTTTCCAAAATTTCAAGTTCATTTTGACCTTGCAAGATGATCTAACCAAATTTTCCAAAGCTTACCCAATGGTCACTGCAACCAGCGAAGAAATAGCACGTAATATTATTCACTTCATGTCTCTTTTTGGTTTTCCTAAAACCATACTAACAGATTTAGGTACTTCCTTCACCTCAGACTTATTTAAACAACTAACTGAAATACTGAAAATTAAATCATTATTTACTACACCGTATCATCCGCAAACTAACGGTGCCCTAGAAAGGTCACACGCTACATTAAATGAATACCTCAAATCCTTCGTGAATGAAAATCAAAACGATTGGCATTGCTATTTATTCACAGCAATTTTAGCATATAATACAACTCCACATTCCACTACACAGTTTACCCCATATGAGTTATTATATGGCTACAAGCCAATTATTCCTAATTCCCTGTATGAAACTAATTCTAATACTACTTACAATGAGTATATACGCGCACTGCAATACAGAATGCGCCTCAGCCGAGACAAGGCTATAGAACACATCTTACAAAGTAAAGAACGTTCTAAAAAGTATTATGATAATAGTACTCGCGATACAACATACAAGTCTGGCGATATGGTGTACTTAAAATAACACCATCGACTACGTAAGGCCTTATCACCAATTTGGAAAGGGCCGTACAAAATTATAAAAGTTCATAATAACCATAACGTTTCATTACAAATAGGCCGTAAACATATCAAGTATCATACAAATGAAATAAAGCCCGCTAGATCTTAATATTAATTTTACAATTTTCAGAACACTTCTATATCACTAGCATTAATATTTTATTGACGATCATTACAGATACCGTTAATTGCTTAGATAAATACATTGTTTTTAAGAACATCCCATTACCTACTCCCTATGACGACTCTCAAACCAGAACGTTTGCTCTTATTGAACCTTCTACTAATTACATCGCTTTAAGTGACGACAGAATGCATTATGCCATGCTTAGTGATTTAGCTAAATGTCGACTTATCAGTATGAATTACTCTATCTGTGAACAAACTTCCTTATTTTCTACAATTGTGAATTAAAGCTTTTAACTGAAGTAACTTTATCTCTACCTACCTTTTGTAATTCGGAATTGTTATATGGTGATATAGATATTTGGAAGAAACTTAGAAATAATAAGTGGATATATGTTCAATCAGTGCCTAATAAAATCACTATAAAATGTAATAACGATGTAATTGATGTACTTTTGTTGGCACAGGTATTATTAAGCTAACTCCTAATTGTATTGGTTTTCACAAAACCCTTCAACTTATTCTGTCAAATCTCTGCCAGTTCCTAAGTTGAGTTCTAGGACTTATGGTAATTTAACTCATAGTTATGTTTACTCCTTAAATTTTTGAAATTTTGTTTTATATTTTAATTTTAATTTGTGTAGTTTTAAAAATTCACTGATTTTGTGTTAATTAAGAATATTAATCTTAATTTTACTTTTATTGTGAAACGACTTCCAAGGTTCAACTTCATCTCGTTTTTATTTTTATTTTATACTAAGTTACTTCGCTTCATTTTAAGGGATGAAGCTTCGTTTTAGTGGGGGGCTGTTACAACTCTAGTTAGATTCTGACCTCCGGGAACAGCGGACGTCTCCGCCCTTACGAAAACCTTGGATCTCGTTAATCCAAAATTGTACTTAGTTCTAATTTACTTTTATGTTTTTATTCTGATAAACTTTAGTGTGTAATAAAGTAGTTTTCTTTAAAAAAAAAGACAATCTGAGAAGGTCGCCTAACAGTACGTTACGTACCATTTTGGGGGTCACCGTCCTAAATGCTGCCACTACTCTCCCTTTCATTTCTTCAGCAGTTGAACATTCTACTGCATAAACGATGTTCTTAATGTGACCTCACAGAAAGTAGTCCAGCGGAGTGAGATCTGGAGATCGCGGCGGCCATTCAATACGACCAGCTCTGCCTATCCATTGTCTGTAGTTGTGGTCAAGGTCCTTGGATTCTCACTGAAGTGGTCAAGGATTTCTTCTTCCAAGTCAGCATCCATAGAAGTAGGTCTACCAGGCCTGCGATCACCATGTAAGGAGCCAGTCTGGTGTAGGCGGATGACCATACGCCGAAATGTTTCCACACATGGAAGAGTAATCTCTCCACCTCTGTGGGCACCGTGCCTTTCGTTGTACAAATCACGCGCTCGTGAGAGGCTTCCGTCGCATGCTCCCACACACAACATCATATTTTAGTATTCATTATTACTAAAAGACATATGAATTAGTTTACTTTCACGCACGAATCTCGAAAATCTCAATATGCAAAAACGTTGCCAACTGGACAGGTGTCAAAAATCAACTGAGTAACTAAAACAAACAAAATTAACAATAGGTAAATTTCACTCATAATTCTAAGGGCGATTCCATACAAGCGTAATTTGATTAGGTACCTGTATTTGTGGTTACTTACCTACATTACATTTGAACATGAGAATTTTATTTAATTTAATGATCTACAACTAAAGATACTGAAATGATGGTGTTACATGCCTACTGATAATGTATTATGAAATGCCCGTGCTAGTCCGGGACTGTCCAGTGCTGGTCTGGCATAAGTTAAATAGAATGTAACCGGCTGATTTCTTCCCGGGATGTCGTAAATGGCAACCAAGAGACCACATGGTCGGAATGTGTGGATAGATGGTATCCACATGACTAAATCATACACACAATCGTACACGATATCTCCCATAATCCCCATAAAAATCAAAAGGAACGAGGAAGCCTCCGTTTCGGTAGGTATTTAGGTAAACAAAAAAGCCCATATAGCCCCTTAAACGCCTCTTACGACATGCCGGGAATAAGGCAGCTGGTTACCTTTAAGTCCAGACCATTACGAAGATAAATAGATAGGTAATAATTATAAAAATACCTATTATAAAAATGCGCAAGCGACGGAATGTAACATAACTACGTTTACAGGTAGGTATAGGTAACATACCTAACAAACGCCGTAATCTTCTTAGGTTTGGACTTTGGACAGAATTTAGGCTTCTAGCAGTCTCCACGGTCTCATTTATTATGTGACGTCACGGGATATCGCAAGACATGATGGCAATAGGTAATAAGTGATAAAAGGTAATTCTACGACGACCCTAAGCGATGACTTACGACATTAGGAATGCTAAGCTAATCAAGTACCTAACATGTTCCACGCGTTAATTATGTAAAAAAGTGAACGCATAATATTACAATTGTATGTGAACTCGCCCTAATATCAGTGGCGGCGGCGGGCGGGCGGCTTTTCACAAAGAATGGACGGCACCTTCAAGGTGTTGGGGGTGGAGCCTATAGCTTTGAGCGGCTTTCCTGAAAGCGTTTGACTTCGCCGCCTACCTAGACAAGCAGTATACTGAGTTACTCATAGTGATGGGTCGGAATTTTGTTGCGATCAGCTGATCGTGAATGTTACTCATTTTCAGATAGCTGTAAAAAAGGCAATTTCAGTCCGATCCCACTGAAACTTGGTATTTAGACTAATTAGGTGATGCTTTATACGACCCTGAAGTATTGCTACACTCTTCTGTAACATCCTGTATATTTGAATAAATATGTTTTACTTTTATACGTATTTAATAATACAGCTTTTGTGTATCTTTAGGTCTAGAGGTGTAGCTTTCCCTACCGTTAGACACTACAAACAGCTAGGCACACCTTATGCCTGGTGGCTCCGGCTGCCTCACATCCACGCGCCGCACGCCTGACACACCACTCCACATTTATCATATATAAGTATATATTCGGTACCTTATTGGTGGCTAGGTTCGTCTGTAGGCTATCCCCCATATCTTCCCACACTGCAGGGTCGGGACCCCTCTGTCACGACTCTGCGGTGTGTCCAACACCCTTGGCCTTCGTCTTGATTGCCGAAACAATCCTAGTCACCGCTTCAGCCGAAACTGGCTCCAGCGAGAATGACGAAGAACCAAACCGGTGAAATTCAAAGAAAGTCAAGTCACTAATATTTATGTCTGCATTCCCAGGATTATCCAGGAAATGTCCATTAATAATGTCAGGATCGTCAAAATGCGGTGGTAAGTCAGTCTTGTCATTGACAGCGAAAATTTTTTTTTAAAGTTTTTCCACATTGTCTTGGAATTCGTCTTGTCGTTAATACTCTTTTCAAAATAAGCCTGTTTTTCAGAGCGTAGAGCCTGAACGACAAGTCGTTTGAGGTCCTTATAGTACTGCTTATGTGCCTCGATTCCAGTACGCTTAAAACGCTTGTTAGAATTGTCGCGTAACCGCATCATAAGCAGTACTGTGCTCGTCAACCAAGGCTTAGGAGCGTCCTTCACCAAAAAGCTCCTGACGGGGGCATGTTTGTCAAATAGTCTTGTCATATTATCAGTCAAAAGAGCTACCATGTCATCAACAACGTCAAGTTTGATCATAACTGTCCAGTCTATGTAATTTAAGTCATTATTAAATTTATCAAAGTCAATGTCCTTTAGCGGTCGGTACGTAACGCGTCTTTGCACTGGTTTACTCCGCCTCACGCTAAGCTCAGCCACAACAAAGGCATGTCTGCCTAAGTCAGGGCTGCGCCGCATGTCAACGGAATGTACCAGTGCGTCAGTCATTATCAAGTCTATTGCACTTTCCGAATGATCGGTAAAGTGAGTCGGTTTATTGACATGCTGCGTGAGCTTTAGAATAGTCATAAAATCAGTCAACGGTTTACGGTTGCGGTCATTTAATAATAATAATAATAATAAATCTTTATTGGAATCCACTCACACAATTATTGAATAACAATTAAATTTCATAATTAAACAAAATTGCATAATCTAACAAAATTTAAAAAAAAAAAAATTAACAAAATTAAGTAATAAATAAAATTAAAGAAGCAACCAAACTGTAGCGATTGTATTGTGGGATCCCAAAAGGCGACCAGCTCGGTGGGCGTCTGCTAGGCCTAGGCTGCGCAGAACCACCGATTTTCAGCTGGCAGCACACAGAGGGTTATAGATTAGATAACATATTCAATACTTAGATATTGCGAAGAAAATTGTATCAAATAATAAATATTAAATATAAAAAACTGTGTGACTGTGCAGTGATTAACGAATACATATACTATAATAATAGAACAGTAGGAATGTACATACATATATAGGTGAGTAACTTTCATTGCGGTTGTTGTTTTTGTATCGATAATAATGTGTTCCTCAATTCTTGTCTGAATTTATGTTTATTTTTTGTCAGCCTCAAAGGTGGTGGAATGTTGTTCCAACATTTGGTGGCGGCGTAATGAAAGCCACCCCTGAAAGCTGTAGTGTGATGTATCTTTAGTTCGAGGGGAGCCCTTACAGCTCTCACTCCGAACGAACCAGCACCTTTCGCGAACTTAAGCCTATTGTACAAATATGGTGGATTTTGGTAATTAATGACGTCAAACACTAAGCAAGCAAGGTGTAACTGCCTCCGCGAGCACATCCTCAACATGTTCGCCCCATCAAGAAAAGGGCCAACGTGCGAGCGACGCGGCACGTCGAAGCAGTATCGGCAGCACGCATTTTGCACCCGCTGCACAGCCTTCGACAGACCAACACTAATTCGAGGCCCATACACCACGTCACAGTAATTTAGCTTTGACAACACTAGGGCATCGCACAAGGCCACTCGAGAACTCACGGACAACACATCACGCACACCATACAAAATTTTCAAGCGGTAAAAACATCAGCGTAGAGATGATATCAACTGCATTCAATACTGCTAACAACATCCGCGTTATACAGTATAAAAAGCAGAGGACCTAAGATAGAACCCCGGGGAACTCCCCTCGTCAACACACGAGGGGAAGACCACCGAGTTCCACCGTCCATCCCCCGCAGCCCAACGACTTGCGTTCGATGAGATAGATAACTGTCGAACCACTTCATAGCACCGGTAAAAAACCATAATACGACATCTTGGATAATAGATAATAAGGGTATGCTCAGACTATCGAAAGCTCTAGAAAAATCGAGTAATACCATAAGGGTGCTCATGCCATCGCCCTGGGCCTGCAATACGTCGTCGACCACATTCGCCAAGGCGGTCGCAGTAGAGCGGCCCTTCCGGAAGCCCGATGGATACTCGGGCAAAATACCGTTTTAGGATACTTATGGGACGAAGGTGGGAGACATTAGTCGGGTTAGGTATTTTCGGCAACGGCAGGACCCTGGCAGCTTTCCAACTGGTCGGAAAGATACAAGTGCTGAGGCTCCTGTTCACGATCGCTGGCAATACGTCAATAGTCACTGGTAATGTCAATAATAGAATGTCAATGTCGTCAACACCCTTGGCCCTCGTCTTGATCGCCGAAACAATCTTTGTCACCGCTGCAGCCGAAACCGGCTTCAACGAGAAAGACGAAGAACCAAACCGGTGAAATTTATCATATGTCGATTCACTAAGAGTCACGTCTGCTTTTCCAGGTATGTCCAGGAAATGCCTGTTTATAGAGTCAGGATCGTCAAAAAATTTTGGCAAGTCAGTTTGGTTATTGTCAGTTAGAATTACCTTTTTTAAGTGTTTCCACAATGTCTTTGAGTTAGTCCTGTTATTGATTGTCTTGTCAAAATATGTCTGTTTTTCAGAACGCAGAGCCTGAACGACAAGACGTTTCAGGTCCTTATAGTACTGCTTATGTGCCTCGATTCCAGTACGCTTGAAACGCTTGTAAGCGTTGTCACGTAGCCGCATCATAAGCAGTACAGTGCTCGTCAACCAAGGCTTAGGAGCATCCTTCACCAAAATACTCCTGTCCGGGGCGTGTTTGTTAAAAAGTCGTGTTACATTGTTAGTCAAGAAAGTTACCATGTCATCAACGTTATCATGAGTTGTCATACTGGTCCAGTCTATTTCAGTCAAGTCATTGTTGAATTGGTCCAAGTCAATGACCTTCAGCGGCCGGTACACAATGTGTTTTATACTGGTCCCTTCCGCTTCAGGTCAAGTTCAGCCAAAACAAAGGCATGTCTGCCTAAGTCAGGGCTGTGTCGTATGTCAACAGACCGAACCAGTGCATCAGTCATTATCAGGTCAATTGTACTTTGTGAATGGTTAGTAAAATGAGTCGGTTTATTTACATGCTGTGTTAGTTTTAAGATTAGGGGTGGGTGGTGCGTTGGGCGGGATACTGATATGAGAAACGCAGGTAGGGGTAGGTACAGGTAGGAAAGAAATACGGAATCATGACAGATTTTATTAAGAAGCCAATGATGTTCATATTACGGCGTAGACGAATGGGGGGCATTTCAACTCCTTTCGGAAATGTGAAACATGGCTGTGCTTGCGCAGACCATAGATAAAGCGGAAAGCTAGATTTTGTAGGCGTTCGAGTTTACTGAGCAGCTCCTCATTAGCGCCCAAAAAGCAAACATCGGCCCGAAGACACTGCTGACGTCCCCTAAGGTAAGAATCAAACCACTGGACAACTCGAGGAGATATGTTCAGAGAGCCAAGGACACCAAGTAGGACATCGAGGTTCACGGAAGTAAATGCGCTACGCTACTAAAGTCCAACAGCATCATGAGGGTGAGACACTTGCCATCCATTGCTAGACGCAAATCGTCCGTCACCTTTAGCAGCGCAGAGACCATGCTGTGGCCCGGGTTGAAACCAGATTGATTCGGGTTCAACAGTGCATTTTTGCTCAAATAGTTGAACAACTGCGTGTGAACAATGGTTTCCGCAGCCTTCGAAAACATAGGAAGGATTGAAATAGGATGGTACTGGGAAAAAGAGGAAGAGTTAACGGATTTAGGGATGGGAACCAATCTAGCCCTTTTCAAGATCCTTGGAACCACCAAGTGGAGGTTTGGAGAGAATAGTTGATGATGTGGGAGACAGTAGGAAGAGCCTGATCCAGAACAAGAGTAAATGTTGTCCTTGCCTACTGCCTTGGAAGAAATGGATCGGATAGCTCTCTCAACATCACTCAAGATAACAGCACTGAAAACAAAAGGTGAACACGTATGTTTCGGTTTTATAGAAAGACATTTCATAGTTTTTCTTTTAGTCTCATCATCAAGAATTGAGCAAAAATGTGCATTTAAAGCGTTGAGATCATGTTGTTTAAATTCGACTCTGATGTTACCTTGGCGATACCAAGCGGCCTGAGAAACTTCTAGGTCTGAGAGGAATTCGAATTATTATTTGTATTATTTGTGTTAATGTGGCGTCTCTTAGCAAGTCTATACATCCGACTACAACGCCTGCGCAGGCACCTATAATTCTCAAACTTTACCGCAGTCGGACTGCGTCGATACCTTACATTAGCTCGATCCCGTTGTGTTATACAGGCCTTGATATCGTCCGTAAACCACGGTGCCGGTTGGTGCTTGACCCTGATACTCTTCGTTGGCGCGTGCCGGCCATACAGCTCAAGGATACAGTCGTTAAGTATAGACACCTTTCCATCCACGCTGTTGCTATGAAATCCAATCAATTGCGCCAGCATCAGCTCTCAACGCCTCCAACCTTACATCCCTAAAACTGCGAAGTTCTATGAATGTGGGCTTAAGTTTAGGACGGCGAACTGCGTATGAAACAAATATAAGATCATAATAAGAGTAAGGAGACTCAGTTTGTTTAAATGTAGTTACTTTACTTAAGCCGGCGACAATGATTAGATCAAGAAGTGAGGGATTACTGTGAGGAGCCTGGTGAGTGGGTGAAAGTGGGAGAATGTTAAGATTAACGGATGACATGAGCGACCAAAGTCTGTAGCTCTGACATCCTTCTTAAGTAAGCATGTATTGAATTCACCCAGAATCAGTGTCTCATCAAATCGCGGCAGATGTTTCTCTAGCAGCGCCACAAGCTCGGAAAAATAGTAGGAAAAAAAAGTAGATCACACCGAGCAAAACTTTGGAACGCCGCAGGATGAGCTCAATGTATAAATACTACGCAGATTCACTATTCTGACTCGGAGACTGATCACCAAACTATATTGTATATCTGAGCGCAGGTATATCGCAACACCTTTCCAGCCCCTCCCCGTACGGTCATTCCTTATAAGTGTAAAGCCCTGAAGCGCGTAGGCTTAATAACCGATTCGGACACCAATATTGCATGTATAGCAAGCTTTTGGCTGCTAAAGGACGCTAGAAAGTCGGAATAATAAGCCATAATACTTTGAGCATTTATTTGTACTACATTAAAATTGCTCTTAAGGGGGTCAAAAACACTGGAGAGCCTTTCACACAGCAAGCCCGTATCCCCCGCCAGCCGTACACCATCCACCAGTGCATGCCCCTGTACTATTTCACCCAAAGAGCCCATGTTGTGTCTAGTATGATGTGTGTTGTGTCATGTATAAATATAATCCATAGACAATAAGGACATTTCTATACTTTGAGTTGCCACTGACGTGCCACTGAAGAACCACTGAAGCACCACTGACTAGCTATTGAGGTACAACTGAAATAGCCCAAAATTTCAGCAGAGTGGTACTTTTACAGCCGAGAAGCAGAAGTAACGCAGTAGCGACGCAGTTGTGTGGTTGTCAAAGTTAATTAGTGGAGTTAAGGCCCAAGGCCCTTACTCCACTAATTCATTTTAGCCACAATATTACTTAAGTAGCGATACTGTAATACTTCAGTGGCCGTAATTTGACACTTTTGGCACTCAACTAACAAATTTTGGCCACTGAAACGCTATCAAACGTCAGTCAATGTCAGTTCTATATCCTTATATTTCGTACTCCACTATTGACATTTCCATACTTGAGTGGCCACTGAAGTGCCATAATATCGATATTGAGGCACAAGTGTGGCTGCCAAAATATTAGCAGAGTGCCACTTTTACGGCCGAGACGCAGAAGTATCGCTATAGCGACGCAGTTGAGTGGCTGTCAAAGTTAATTAGTGGAGTAAGGGCCCTGTGCTACGTCGAATTACTGAGCTACTTCGAATTTATTTACTACTTTATAATTATTATCGGAAGTCTGATAAAATGAGCTTCATGAAAATACAATATAATGTTTTTTCTGACCACAAAAGGTTCAAGGAACGAAGTGGTTTCCGTTATATGTTTTGATTCTTCGTTACCAGATTGAACTATTTGTACTTTAATTCAATCATTTTATTCTAATTTGATCCACTAAACCAAACTATTTTTAAAATAATTTTTTCGTACAGGCATCACGAAATAATGTTATAATATAACATAACAGATGCTTTACAACTTGTGTATGCACACTTCCTTTTTTTATTGTAGCGGGGTAGTCAGAGGCTACCACCTCCGAAATTTAGAAAGCATATTATGTATGACCCACTAAAAATCTGCATTTCACGAGATTGATAGCACCCAACGTAATAGGTAATGAACCGGATACTTACTATTTCCTAAGATAGGTATCCTCACGATGTTTTTCCTCACTATTAGCGACTGTGCATTATGTTTGTAAATGAAAACTCATTTTTAATTTTCATTCATTGGTAGGTACATACCAGAGTCGGGATTCGAAAGTTTAACCTCTGATAAGAAGTCACAATAAGAATCACCTGTATTTATTTGTCTTTGAACTTTATTCAATCGTCTCGCGTAAGACCTAAGGCAATCCTTAAGAGTAGATCATTTTGTTGAAATGTGATTATCATTACAGGGTTATTCTTGTGTTGATTTGTGGAATTCTGGTATGCGAGAAAATGGAATATATTACCTTCAGATTCGAGGAGCAACATATTGGTTTCTGAAAGTTTTTTGTGAACAAACCTATGCTGAGGGAGGATGGACAGTAAGTAAAATGAGTTTTTGACTCTTCATGATCGTATTTCTTACCAATAAGAGTAACCTATATGATAATAGTATAAGTAATGATGTTTATTAAGGAGAGTAATTGAGGAGAGACGAGAAAGCATATGTATATCGACGTGAAAATATATTTAAATACTTATGTAAGTTATTATATTTTGATGCAAGCAGGACTATATTTTTCGATCGATACTTATGAACTCAAATATTTCCGTACATAGAGGTTCGCGTATCCATTCCCGTGATTGCAGACTATTTCATTAAAGTTTGATCGTGGCATATATAATCCATATCACTGTATGCAGGCGTAAAATTAAGGTTTTTTCGATCTATGCATTATATTTGCTCCATCGATAAGCTGATACGCAGCTGTCTCACTATTCGCAGCAAAGTTTTGACTTCATTCTGTTTTGACAGACCCTTTTTTTGTAATGAAAGTCTATGTTAATATATTGTTACGAGCATCACCTGGCACATTCGGTGCACAGCCGCGGGACGTATACATGTGCTTATACTTATGTAGGTTTTGTACGATATCGAATCAACGAAGTTATCAGAAACCTATTGTTCGCAAACAATAGACGCCTGGGCCGCTTTTACGACTTTAAAGTAAAAAAAATTCGGATGTGTGTAAGCGAATGTGGGCCTGATATATAGGGGGCCAAGTGGGTGGCATATACCATTAGTTTTTTTTTGTATGGAGTATTGTTTCCATTGTCCTCCCCTTTCTTTCCCGTATAGTATAGTATACTAGAAGTGCGTGTACCGTGTGTGTACAAATAAATAAGTTTTTCGAACCCGGAGTTATTATTTCCGGATAGAACCCAGGCACCTTACATTTGGTGTCAGAAGTGGATTCTGGAAATGCCTATCACAACGAGGGAGGAAAACACAGAGAAGAAGGGCGTAAGGACCCGATCGCAGCAATGCCGACAGGATGACATAGACCCTAGAGGTACCGAGTCAGCCGCCTCTACGCCAATGGCTACTTCCGACCCATCCCTCCTGCAGCCAGAATCGACTAAGGACCGGTCAATTCCAGATCAGCACGCAAACTCTTCCAGATTTTTTCTATCGTGTTACAACAAATTCTCCGGAAAATGCATGAAGAACAGAATGCCCACTTATAGGTCATGCGGGAAGACCAGAACGCCAAGCTCGAAAGCATGGGAGAAGACCAAAATATGGATGCTATATGAAAATATGACCAAAATATATTCTGAATGTTCTGTAAGGCATTAGTGGCACGGTATGTAAACACAGAGATGATGTGGATCAGGTGGACCGACGAGTTTCATCATTGGAGATGGACGTAGGCGTTGTCAAGACGAATCTATCGGAGATGCAAGAATGGATTGAGAGAGACATCACCGGAATGCATAAAAGAATCCAGCGATTAGAGACTAGAGGCGTAACAGGTCACACTCAATGCGAAGTACAAGGACCCCGAGTAAAAGTACCGCCATATGACAGTACCACATCTTGAATCACGTATCGACAACAATTCTATACTATGGGTTCGTCCAATAAATGAACAGACAATCAATGCCTGACGGCCCTCACGGTGGCGCTTCGTGACCAAGCTCTTTCGGTCCTGGAAGCCCTACCAAATTCTGGTAGCAGCTTCAGTGACCTTATGGGTTTCACATTGGATTCCAATTTGAATTGGAAAAGTCACATCCAATGACTGAGTAAACAGCTGAGTAGGGCAACCTATGCGTTGCGTAAACTGAGACCATTGGTATCTGTTTCAGTGTTAAGACAAACTTATTTCGCTCATTATCAATCTATTATGTCCTACGGGGTCCTATTCTGGGGTGACTCTATTGACGTGAATCGCGTCTTTGTGCTGTAGAAGCGGGCCTTACGTATTCTGGGTGGAATAGAGCCTCGTGTGACGTGCAAATCTGTATTCCAGAAACATCACGTAATGACGCTTTATTCCGTCTACCTGTATGAGGAAATGTCCTGGCCACGGTGACGGTCGGGGTAGCGGCAGTGCCAGGGGTGCGAAGAATCCCCAGGCGTCGAACGAGTCACCAAAACAACTGACCTTGGCGACGTACAACGGACGCAGTCTCCGGCTGGATTCGCATCTTGCCGAACTGGAAGAAAAACTTACAAAAATCAATTGGCATATCTTGGGGTTAAGCGAGGTTCGAAGACAGGGCAAGGACTACATAACCCTAAGCTCTGGCCACCTCTTCTACTTCCGGGAAGGAGACTGCAAGTCCCAGGGGGGCGTAGGCTTCCTCGTCAACAAAGTCCTCTGTAACAACGTTGTGGAAGTGTCCAGTGTGTCGACTAGGGTGTACATCGTTATTAAGGTCACAGATCGATACTCAATTAAAATGATCCAGGTGAATGCACCCACATCGGCACATTTAGACCAAGAGGTAGAGGCTCTATACAAAGACATCGAACAGGCCTTACATCATACCACGTCCGCTCACTACAACGTTGTAATGGGGGACTTTAACGTTAAAGTTGGTCAAAGGGAGAGTGGTGAATTGAGTTGGGGCCACACGACATTTGCAGTCGGAATTCCAGAGGACACATGCTGGTCCACTTTCTTGGATCGCGGGGGCTGTATCTTATGAACACCTTTTATAAGAAAAAGCCCCAACGAAAGTGGACCTGGAAAAGTTCCGATGGAAAAACTTTTAATGAGATCTACTTCATCGTGGCGGATAAAAAGCATATATTCAGGGATGTCTCCGTGATCAACAGGTTTAACACCGGAAGTGATCACCGTATGGGAAGAGGCACCCTGAATATCAACTATAAACTAGAAAGAATGCGCATGATGAAGTCCACGCTCCGACCTACTCGACTGCAAATGGCCACTGGTTCACCCAAGTTCCAACTGGAATTCCAAAACCACTTTGCCATTCTGCACACCGCTACCAATGTTGACGAGGACCTCGAAAATATGACCAAAATAATCGGCGAGGAAGGGAGCCGGATCTGCAGGTCTCGAGCGGGGAACCGAAAGTCGGATCTCTCGGACGAGACTTTGGATCTTATGAGGTTAAGACGAGAAACTCCACAGAGATCTCCTTCGATAAAGTGCTACGCTAAACAAACGGGTAAAGAAGGCGATACTATGTGACCTACGTAAGGCTAATGCTCTGCTCATAAAAGAGTTGATCAAGCAAAACCGTGGGATGCGCGTTTTCACCCGAAAACTAGGACGTTACCACATGACGAAGTTGAGGACAGCTTGTGGAGACATGGTCACCTCTAAACCAGAGATCCTGTCTGAGATAGAAGATTTTTATGTCCGGATCCTGACCCTTCCGATTTGAGGGCCACACTGACACGCCACTTGACAGAGGACATGCCCGAAATAGCTATAGATGAGATTGAGATGGCCTTAAAACAGCTTAAAAATGGAAAAGTTCCGGGGTAGGATGGAATCACTTCTGAGCTCCTGAAATCTGGTGAACGACCGGTTCTGAAGGAGCTCCAGAGAATTTTTAACAGCGTTATCTTCTCCGGAAGAACTCCAGAGTGTTGGGGCAGAGGTGTGGCTGTTCTTTTCCTTAGGAAGGGAGATAAAACCCTCTTAAAGAATTACAGGCCGATAACACTCCTGAGCCACATCTATAAGCTGTTCTCGAGGGTCATCTCCAATAGAATCTCAGCCAGGCTACAAGCCTGCCTTGTGCTTGTTACCGAGGATGCACATCTGCAGAAGGTGCTTACGGCGAGAACATTGGTGGCAAGCAGACCGGGAGCACTGGTAAGACTTGTGAATCTGGAGGAAGAGCCCATTCGACTTAAAGCCGGTGACGTGATTGGACAGTGTCAAGAAGTCGTTTCAATGGTGTCATGTGAATCTAAAGAAAACCCCAAGATACCTGGCGCTTCCAGCACAGAGGTACTTGCGGATCTCATCGATGACTGCAATAACCTCACACCAACGCAGAGCTCCAAAGCGAGAACGCTGTTAACGAGGTTCACGGATATTTTCTCAAAATCAGATTGAGACCACGGAAGATGCGGTGTTGAACAAGGGAAAGTCCCTTGTACAACACAAAATCTGCTCTGGCAATGAGAGGCCGATTCGTCAGACAGCGAGAAGATTACCGATTACGAAGGAGAAAAAGGAGCATGATCTGCTCGAAAACATGAAGAAGCATAAGCTCATATCACCGTCATCAACCTATGGTGCTCGCCTGTAGTGCTGGTCAAGAACGACGGGAGCACACGGTTTTGCGTAGATTGCTGACGCCTAAACGAGAGTGGAATGAAGTGGTTTTCAACCTTGAACCTGAAGTCTGGATACTGGCAGGTTAAGATTTACACTGAAGACAGAGAGAACACCACCTTTTCGACTTGCACTTTTTAACGTTGAGCTTCAGGTTGGTACCTCCAAATTTTAGGAAGGCTCGCTCCTGGTTTCGCAAGTGTTCGTCAAAATTCCGTCCCATGATCACCACATCGTCCAGGTAGAATAGTAGACTTCCCATCTCGGTTTACCAGATCCTAATGTTCCCAATAATATAGGCTAAGAGTTGACGTAGGATATAAGGAACCGATTTCTTTTGCACGTGCATAGTTCTATTAATAGCACCAGTGCAAATTTAGCTCATAATATTCGTTGGTTGCTAGTTAGGCTGCAGTCTCATTCTGATGGATTATTTAATTAAGTTGTATTGTATTGAAATATGCCTGCAGAGTTTCTTGGCATTTCTTCTCTGCAGGATTTTGCTTTACGAAATGCCATTAGTTTAATCAGATTTATTTAATATTTTTTATTTAAATTAAATAACTGTAATGACAACTTTTCCGGTGGAAATGTTTTTTTTTTTTGACCTTCAATAAGTGATTTTATAATCCTCATATTGAATAAAAAGCATTTCAATTCTTTTGGATCTCTTACATTCGTTTGTTGCTGCAAAAGGATAGCTTATTGCTTTCCGACCTCTATAGCGCCATAGACAGAGAGAAACCTAAGTTGCAATTAGTTAAAACATAATTACCACAGATGACGCCAGCAAGTATAAAGTAATAATTGCAAAAAACAATATCCTAGAACGCGCAATGGAAATATTTATCGGAAACAAGATATATACAAATTTCCAACTCAGGCCATTAGCCTGGACGAACACCTGCCCAGGTAGGAAGCTTCCTCTTTTCCTGTAGGACACAGAGGATCCTACACAATCAAAAGGGTAGATCGCAAACGTGACAAAGTAATGAAAATTTGGATGACGCCGGCTCTCCCCAGTAGCTCTAGACACGTGGCAAGCGCCTGGGAGCGATGTGATTTGGTAGCCAAGTGTCAAGTCAGTACTCGGTCGCTAAAGCGATTCCTTTGTCGCTCAGAAAAAATTATTGTTTTGTCTATTGTTTACAATTTAGCATAAGTTTGGCAATTGTTTGACATCTTCAAACGTCATAATATGAGAATAATAAAAATTCGCCGCGACACCCGCGACTAACTTCGTTGGTAGGAAAGTTTATAAGTAATCGAAACCTTTGAATTTCTAATTCACAATGATGAGGTGTAAAACTATGTCTATAGGGGAGGTCTATGTCTAGCAGTGGACGTCGATTTCCTGATTGATGGATATTGATTTAGTAAAATACACAATTGTAATCAAAATTTTTGTTTATTCCATTACCTACTGTGATTCTATTTTGTTTTGTGTAATAAGTGGGTGATATTATTTAAAGTTTGATTTGACTATCAGTTTCAGAATTACCAAAAAACCGTCTGATGTTTTTAATTTAGATGTTTTATTTTAAGATATTTATGTTGATTTTAAGAAGTTAGTGTCTTTGAGGATTTTAATAAAAAATAGTATATAGATAAGTAGATTCAATGAATTCTCATGTTTTATTTAGTAGAAAAACCTACCATTAATATTTACTATAGTAATTGTAATCCCTTATTAGTTAACACACAAAAAAATTTGGTAATTTACACTCAGTTGTAAATATTACTAAGGATATGGTAAAGACAGCTGGAAACCTTGGAGGAGGGCATCGCAAGATTCATCATTCTGGTGCACATTTAGAAAGGCCTATTTCCAACTGTGGACGTTTATTGGCTGAATTGATGATGATGAATAAATAGTTATTATATTACCTATTCCTTTAATTAAACATCATTAGCTATGTCTGTAATTTTAAAAATATGCCTTGTATATTAACTACAATAATCACACTACTTAAAAAACTAACAAGTGCTAAGGATATTATGGCATTAAAAAATATCAAAAAGGAATTAACAAAATCAACTATTTTTACAATCATTTTTATCGTCTGCGACAGGGTCTTAGCGGTCGCTTAGTTATCAAGCCAAAGAGTAGAAAACGACTATCGAAATTGCCACTTGGCTACGAGTTTGTATGGATAAACGACTCTTGCTGTCGCTTACGTTTGAGATTCCATCCGTGGAGTGGATTTTGTGACACTTGGCTACGGATTGCGAAATCGCTTCGTCAGGTCACGTGACATTTCAACAGCAACTGTCATTTCCATACATTTTGTTAGCGATTCCACTAGCCATTAAGTCACTTGTCTAGAGCTACAGGTGTCTAAGAAATAGAAATCGTCTTTACAAACAAGGCAAACTATTCCTCAACAATAGGATTCATATCGCAATTTTTGTCATAAGATAATAAGAAGAGTAAAGCTTGAATTCGAAATATCTGTAATTAAGAGAAGGATATTTATTTATCAATTACTAAGTGCGTGTGTTAATTGCTCCAAACAAATTAAATCTTTATCATATAAACCACAAAAACTTGTGAGCATAAAATTGCGTTCAAGAGTATCAATTTAAAAGTATTGATTTAGTGCCGTACATTCGACGTATCAAGTGTCTGTAACGGTTTTGTTTCAATAAAAACCACAAACTCATTTTCTTATTGTTTAAGTTTATAAGTGATAATTACAATTAATTGTAAAGCGTGTAACATGGCGATTGGAGTCTTCGAACTTCCAAAGTACGTGCCTTGTGCTAGTGCGTACCACGGCTGCCTCGGCATGACTGACACAGTACTCGGCCTCACTGGAGTACGTTTCGTAAACAAAATTCTACGAAGAAGAAATGCTAAGAAACTCAGCAGTTGAGTTAGCAGTGCAATTTAATAACTATCAATTAAAATGTGATTGAAGCATTACTTCCAATATAATGAATATTTTATTGCAAAAAACTTTCGGGGGTAAGAGACCCCTTCGTGAGGCTGCAATCACATGAGAATAAAATATTACACCACATCATTGAAATAGTCTTTTATGTTGTAGTACCCCCCTCTTTTAATGTCGCTTCAGTTCTAGCCAAAAATTTGGCTAGTGATAAGCTCTTGATAAACTTTGGAAGCTATTACATTTTTAAACCCAGGGCATTCAACGAATTCTTTATTTTCTTAGGTCTACAGTCACTATAATACATTTTTATTGGATGTATTACAAATATGCATGTCTCTCGCAAGTTTGTAATTATCAATATTTTTTTTAGCATAGACAAAATTAAATAAATATATTACGAATTCACAGTGAATATATTTAATTCTTTAAACACATCTTTTAAAGACTCACAAGGGCCCATACAGTAGATCAAACGAACAGCTCTTACCTGCAGCACAAATATTGAATGAATTTTGCAGAAATGATTCACTAAAGAAGCCTCTATGACATGACACTAAGGGAGTTATTAAATTAAACAAGTTTTACTGTATCCACGTCAGTCAAGTGTCTTATGTTTCTTACCACCACCAGGCTGCAAAACTTGGCCTTTTCGCCAGACCACAAATATGCTCACTAAACTGTAATTTCGAGTCCATTATTATTCCCAAGAAGGTTGTGGGCTGTATAATACAATATTGAACACATCAATAATTACGATGCTAGTTGTTGGATTTCTAACATTAGGCAAAGTAAACCACATTTTGTCTTGTTACAATTAAAATAAAGATAGTTTCTTCTAAACGATTGTTCCGCCTCTGATATCACCTCACTTCCTCTCGGTTTTGTCTTTTCCTGTATTAACTTTTAATAATATAGAAATGTCATCCATAAACAACAACATGTGAGAACGGCCCTGACTTAAATAAGGCATTAATATAAACTAAGAAAAGGGCGCATAAATGAAACCCATATGAACACTTGAGCAGCTGAAGTATCACTTGGTCTAACTTCACCGAATGCAACCCTTCAGTCTAATCTATCAAGGCCCTTATCACTTACACCATAATGCTTTAGCTTCATGATAAGCTTGCTGCAGGCAGTCGAATGCCTTTGGAAGTTCGCATAAAATATCCAGAGTATCCTTTGATACACAGAGCTCAAACATATATTTCATAAGATTAACTCCAGAATCTAATGTTGATCCACCTATTGTAAAACCAAACTTGTAAATCCAAACAATTTTGTTCAAAATATTGTAACGACTAAAATGCACTAGTAATTAATTTAAAATAGTTTCTTAATTTTGTGCTAAAAGCTGGTAGTATTGCGATTGGACGATTAGCAGCGTCAGTGCTACTACCAGATTTAAATAATGGAACAATTTTACTGTTCACATCGTCATCATCGTCAGCCTATCTCAATCCACTGTTGGACATAGATCTTCCCAACTTGCTAGGGAGCGCCCCACACTACGTTTACTGAGACGCGGTCTCCAGTCTTGGAATTTTTTCTACAGCGACCATCAGTCCTTCTACATACGTGACCAGCCCAACTCCACTTCAGCTAATTCTTTTCATAATGTCGGTTACTTTAGTTCTCTGGCGTATCACCTCATTTCTGATGCGACCTACCAGAGAAACCCTGAGCAATTTCCACTCCATAGCACACTGAGTGACCTTGAATTTATGGGCTAGTCCCGGAGTGAGTGTCCACGTCTCAAAACCGTACGTCATAACGAGGAGCACACACTGATTGAAAACCTTAGTTTTCAAGTATTGTGGTAAAGACGACCTAAGGACATGCCTTAGCCTTATGCCTTAGCCTAGCTATGAATAATATCTACAGTACTGATTTCTAACAGTAATTAAAGTTATTAAGATAGAAACTTAGAGAAACAATCCTGAAAAAGAGTTGATATCTGCTGATGGTCCGTGATGACATTATTATTAACTGAGTTTTGGTTCATTAATGAGTGAATATTTTTTTCCATTTACGAATTTAATTGTGTTCCAAGTTATCTTGACCACAATTTTGGCAGTTTTATTTTACTATGTATTTTCTTTGGAGCACAGATTTTTTGACTGATGTGTAATGAATTTCTACATATTTGTAAAAAAATACATTTGCATGAGGGAAAAAATTGTAAGGAATCCAACGTGTTCCACGAACAGGCAATAATCTGACTTCCCCGCAAGGGTTAATGGTCGTAAAAACGTTTTTTTTGTTTTTTTTCTTAAAAACTATACTTACTAGATATTTTTTTATAGTTCATATAATCGCTGTTTGCCCAATCAAAGAAAGATCTTTTAGTCTTTCAAATTAATATTAAAGATATATTATACATATGATTTGGAGCATCGGTTTCTATTTGTATAAGGAATCGTCTCAAAACGTTTTCCCTGAAACTGAAACTCAACCCGCAATTATAAAATATGGATGGATGGAAGATCATGACTCACAAGCAACGTACTAACAACATCAAGGCAATCCCTCACTGGAACGTTGGTAAATAATGACTCGACATCAAAACTCATCATAATTTCATCCGGTTCCAACTTCAGATTATCAATAATGGCGACGAAATGGCGAGAATCCTTCACAAAAGATGGAGTTTAACCCACTAGTGACTGCAGTACAGATGCAACGTGCTTTGCCAAATAATACGTAGGCGAGTCAATTGGACTCACAATAGGACGTAGTGGCATATTCGTTCTATGCACGTTCGGCAATCCGTTTAACTTAGGTGGTTGAATTATCCTGGGTCGTGAAAGTGTTTTAAACTCATCCTCCGTAAAGACATTCTGATGGCACTTCAAAAGTTCACGTATTCGCTTGTGTGCTCTCTCTGTGGGGTTATACGACACCGACTTATATACACTCGTATCCGACAACAACTGACCTATTTTAGCATTATATACTTGTACAGTCATTATTCAGCCCACATCGGCACACTCAGACCAAGAGGTAGAGGCCCTATACGATGATATCGAACGGGCCTTGCATCATACCACGTCCACTCACTACAACGTTGTGATGGGGGACTTCAACGCTAAAGTTGGTCGAAGGGAGAGTGGTGAATCGAGGATTGGACCACACGGCATTGGCAGTCGGAATTCCAGGGGACACATGTTGGTCCACTTTCTAGAATCGCAGGGGCTGTATCTTATGAATACTTTTTATAAGAAAAAGCCCCAACGGAAGTGGACCTGGAAAAGTCCCGATGGAAACACCTTTAATGAGATCGACTTCATCATGGCGGATAAAAAGCACATATTCAGGGATGTCTCTGTGATCAACAGGTTTAATACCGGAAGTGATCACCGCATGTTAAGAGGCACCCTGAATATCAATTATAAGCTAGAAAGGATGCGCATGATGAAGTCCACGCTCCGACCGACCAGACTGCAAATGGCTGCTGGTTCATCCAAGTTCCAGTTGGAACTTCAGAACCGCTTTGCCATTCTGCAGACCACGACCAATGTTGACGAGGACCTCGAAAATGTGACCAGAATAATCGGCGAGGAAGGGAGCCGGTTCTGCAGGGCTCGAGCTGGAAGCCGTAAGTCGGATCTCTCGGACGAGACTTTGGACCTTATGAGGTTAAGACGAGAAACTCCACAGACATCTCCTTCGCAAACAGCTACGCTAAACAAACAGATAAAGAAGGCAATACGACGTGACCTACGTAAGGCTAATGCTCTCCTCATAAAAGAGTTGATCGAGCAAAATCGTGGGATGCGCGTATTCGCCCGAAAACTGGGACGTAGCCATATGACGAAGTTGAGGACTGCTCGTGGAGACATGGTCACCTCTAAACCAGAGATCTTGTCTGAGATAGAAGATTTTTACGGCCAGTTATACCGCTCACGATGCCGAAATCCGGTTCCTGACCCCTCCGATTCAAGGGCCACATTGACACGCCACTTTACTGAGGACATGCCTGAAATAGCTATGGATGAGATTGAGATGGCCTTAAAACAGCTTAAAAATGGAAAAGCTCCGGGAGAGGATGGAATCACCTCTGAGCTCCTGAAATCTGGTGGAAGACCAGTTCTGAAGGAGCTCCAGAGAATTTTTAATAGTGTCATCTTCTCCGGAAGAACTCCAAAATGTTGGGGCAGAGGTGTGGCTGTTCTGTTCTTCAAGAAGGGAGATAAAACCCTCTTGAAGAACTACAGGCCGATAACACTTCTGAGCCACATATATAAGCTGTTCTCGAGGGTCATCTCCAATAGACTCTCAGCCAGGCTCGATAGCTTTCAGCCTCCAGAGCAGGCCGGGTTTCGACGGGGTTTTAGCACCATAGACCACATCCACACGTTGAGGCAAGTTATACAGAAAACTAACGAGTATAACCAGCCACTCTGCCTCGCGTTTGTGGACTATGAGAAAGCCTTTGACTCGGTCGAGACCTGGGCAGTCATGGAATCCTTGCAGCGATCTCAGGTCGACTGGCGATACGTGAGTGTGCTGAGACATATCTATGATTCCGCCATGATGACCGTTCAACTCCAAAGCCACGGCACGAAACCTATCCAGTTGCAGAGAGGTGTCAGACAGGGGGATGTTATGTCCCCGAAACTGTTCTCGAGTGCACTGGAAGATGTTTTCAAAACGTTGGATTGGGTTGAACGGGGAATAAATATAAATGGGGAATACATCTCGCACCTCCGCTTTGCTGACGATATCGTCCTGATGGCAGAGTCGCTGCAGGATCTGGAGGAAATGCTGTCCGAACTAAATGCTGCTTCTCGACGCATCGGACTCGGGATGAATTTAGATAAAACCAAAATCATGTTTAATGATTTGGTGGTCCCGAGACCGGTTGCCCTTGGGGGCACTCCCGTAGAAGTTGTTTCCCAATACACCTATTTAGGCCAAATTATACAGCTTGGCAGAAACAACTTCGAGAGGGAGGCGGACAGAAGAGTGCAGCTGGGATGGGCAGCATTTGGAAGGCTAAGGCATGTTCTCACGTCGTCTCTACCACAATGCCTGAAAACTAAGGTTTTCAACCAGTGTGTGCTCCCCGTTATGACGTACGGATCTGAGACGTGGACACTCACTGCGGGACTAGCCCACAAATTCAAGGTCGCTCAGCGTGCTATGGAGCGGAAGATGCTCGGGGTTTCTCTGGTAGATCGCATCAGAAATGAGGTGATACGCCAGAGAACTAAAGTTACCGACATTATGAAAAGAATTAGCACGCTGAAGTGGAGTTGGGCTGGTCACGTATGCAGAAGGACTGATGGTCGCTGGAGCAAAAAAGTCCTAGAGTGGAGACCGCGTCTCAGTAAACGTAGTGTGGGGCGCCCCCCGGCAAGGTGGGAAGACGACCTGCGCAGGTTGGCCGGCATCGAATGGATGCGAACGGCCACTGACAGGGAGAAGTGGCGTCATTTGGGGGAGGCCTATGTCCAACAGTGGATTGATACAGGCTGATGATGATGACAGTCATTATTACAGTGGCATTCCCTTTATCAGCCTTGAGAACTAAAACGTCTTTGTTTTTCTAAGGTTCATCAATGCTTTTCGCTCACCTGCAGTAACGTTTGACTTAGGCAATTTTGATTTTCGCAAGATAACGGCCACATCTTGTCGTAAATTGTCGATTTAGAACTTACTGACACGTATATAAAAGTTTTATAAAATAGTATATTACTTGAAATCTACCTTTATTCCTACTCGTGCAGCTAGGCGCCGTGACTATCCCCCGTGGTATAATTCCTCTATTATCAAAATAATAAAGGAAAAATTCAAATTTTTTATCAAACATAAGGTATATGGTAACAGAGCGGACGAGGCAACTTATATATTGTTGCGTGATCGAGTAAGGGTGGTTGAGGATAAATGTTTTAGGGAGTATATGGTATTAGTTGAAAATGCTATTACTAAGAATCCTAAATTCTTCTGGTCTTTTGCTAGGAGTAAGCGTGGCAGCAGTTCATATCCTGTTAAAATGACATATTCTTCATCAGTTAGCGAGTCGGGTGAGGACATATGTCAATTCTTTTCGTCGTATTTCCATTCAACCTTTTTGTATTCTGATCGTGATTCATCAGGACGGGCGTTACTTGATAGTGATCCATGTCCTTCCTGCGACATGAGTAGTATAGAAGTTTCTCAAGAGCAAGTTTATATGTTGCTGAGACGTTTGGATCTTGCAAAGTCTGCTGGCCCTGATACTCTGACAGCCCTCTTTCTGGCTAAATGTGCTAAAGAACTATCGGTACCAATTAGTATTTTTTATTTATTATGTGAGACCGGGTCAATACACGATAAATTTATAAAGATATGTAATTACCTTTATTTTGCCCGACGTTTCGACCCAGTTGCAGTTGTGAGTGTAGTGTGTCGTGCTATGAATTAACAAAAATTCCAATTGTGAGGGTAGACAGACATTTTAGCTGTGACAGACTTCCCGCTAGTCTAGCTTGCTAGCTAGACTTCCCGCGACCACGGCCTATGCAACTGGGTCGAAACGTCGGGCAAAATAAAGGTAATTACATATCTTTATAAATTTATCGTGTATTGACCCGGTCTCACATAATAAATAAAATGAGTATAAATCGCGACTGATTAAAAATTAGTATTTTATTTCAACGGTCTATTCGTGACGGTGTGATGCCTCGATTTGGAAGTCAGCTTTTGTAACACCTGTTCATAAAAAAGGCCCCATGACCATGGTTGAAAATTACAGACCGATATCCAAGCTATGTCTGCTTGCCAAAGTCATTGAACGCATTGTGTATAACCAACTTTATAGTTGTGTTCAGAATATTATAATCCCGCAGCAGCATGGGTTTGTGAGAAGAAGGTCTACTGTTTCCAACCTTGTCGCATTCGAGGAATGTCTCACGGCTGGTGTGGCTGGGGGTAATCAAATTGATGGATTTACACCGATTATAGTAAGGCATTCGATCGTATCGACTACGACATTTTGCTTATGAAGCTTTTTAAGTTGGGTATCAGGGGTGATTTGTTCAGGTGGTTTACGTCTTATGTCCAGAATAGACCTCAGGCTGTGGCTCTGAATGGCTTCTCATCTTCCTGGGTAGCAATCCCCTCGGGAGTGCCGCAGGGGTCCTTGCTTGGGCCACTTTTATTTGTATTGTTCATCAATGACGTAGCCTCTTGTTTCCATCATTTTAATGTGCTATTATTTGCTAATGATATGAAAATCTTTAGAATTGTGAATGACTTCAATGAGGCCAGGCTTTTGCAAGATGATCTAAATAGGCTTGATGAATATTGTTTTCTCAATAAGCTTGACTTGAATGTTTCCAAGTGGCTGTGTGTCAACTTTACTAGGAAACACAAGCAGCTCGTCTTCTCTTACTCTCTTAAAGAGCATATCTTAAGTAGGTCCAACTGTACTTAGGCATACAGATAGATAGTAAGTTCGACCAGCATTTTAGCTACTGTATTGGTAAAGCATACAAGTCTCTTGGATATGTTAAACGTTTATCCAAGTCTTTTATGAGAATGAAAACAATTAAAATTTTGTATTGCGCCTATGTACGGAGTCACCTTGTATATGCTTCTCAAGTCTGGAATCCATGTTATTCTATTTATAAAAACAATATTGAGAGCATTCAGAAGAAGTTTGTTAAATTTTTGTGTTTTAATTTTGGCCCACCCTCTCTCACTCTATTTATGAAAAACTGTGTTACAAATTTCATCTCCTGCCTCTTCACGGGTGTAGATCCATTGCCGAGGTAAGTTTTTTGATTAACTTGGCGCAGGGGAAAATTGACAGTTCGCAACTCCTTGGCAGTTTGGATTTTGTTATTCCTCAACGTAATTTACGGAATAGTAAACTGCTACATGTCTCAATTTGTCGTACTAACTATAGATCGAATAGCTACCTCCCGAGAGTCACAGGTGTATTCAACAGATTGAACAACGATAACCGATTTGATCTATTTCATTCTAGCCCTCGAAGTGTGAAAATTTTACTTAGTAGAGAACCCCAACTTTTATTATAGTTTTTTGTGCATTTGCTTCTTGTTTCTGCTCAGCAAGTAACCCACTTGCTTGTGTGTGTTTTTGTTTTTATTTTTTTCTGTATATCAGTGGTAGCTTGAAATTGGCAAATTACTTTTGTTTATATTTTTATTTTGTAAAAATGGCTGTAAGCTCCCTGAATAAAATAAAATAAAAATAGAAATAAAATAAAAAGTATCATTCTTTCAAGGTAGCATAATGAAAGACTGAAATTAATGTGATCTGAACTCAAAATATACAATAATGGGTTCTCTAAATACTAAATAATGTGACTAAAAACATATAAGGTGCTGTTTTATTCATAATACTGCAATTTTTGTAACAATAAAACGCCTAATTTCGGGCCGCCATCTTGCCATACATTTTTATATGGAGAATTTACGCTTCCGCCGCGAGTAGTGAGTTTCAATAGATCGCGTTCAGTATTCGGCTAATACCAGCGTGAGAGCACGTTCATTTTGTTGGCGATCACAGCTAAAACACTAGATAATAACAACAGATAAGTTATTTCTTAGTTCAATAAGTGAAATTTGGAAAACAATAAGTAATCATTTTGGTGTTTGAGGTTATTGCTTACATTACAAGCGCTTTTTTTCTTCCGAAGTGAACTGCTAAAGATGATTTATTCTACATGTGTATTATAACAAGTATTTTACTTGATGCGACGCCATATTTGATAATATCAAATCATTCATACGTCATTTATGCCTGTGACAGGTATATATCAGACAGGTGACGCGATTCCGAACAGCGTCCGCAAATGGCGCGTAATGGTCCTAGATCTAGACCGCGACACGTCTCGGATAAAATCTTGCGAACTGCTAGAGTACCCGCCACATAAGGTGGCAGTAGCCAAACTTGGAACTAAATTTGACGTTTCCGCCATTGCGTGTTATTTTGTATGAAAGGTAAATTTAGTATTACCAGCGTTGTGTTTTTTGCCCACTCTTTGTAATTTTTATGTTTGTTAAGGGTGATTATAATAAATTGATTTCTGGAGTTTCTTGTTAGTTCTTCTCCAAGGGTCTCCGCTGAACTTCTTCTTCTCAATCGTTACGCTCTTATCAGAGCGGTCGTGGTCTTCATGACGTGGCATCTTGAGCAGCCGAAATGGTTGGTGAACTAACCTCGGTAAAAATATGTAAAGACAATGCTCAGTGCCATGTTTGAAATAGTTTTTTTACATACATACATACACATCACGCCTGATTCCCTGTAGAGGGGTAGGCAGAGATCACGGATCCCCATTTGTCCCGATCCTGACAGACCACTTTCGCTTCATTGACATTCATACATTCTCTAATACACTCTCGGCGGTTATAGGTACTCCTAACGTCACCTTTTTTCAATATAGCGTCTATCTGACTGTTACATATATGTCTTATTAGGCCGGCCCCTACGTAACCGCCCTTCCACTTCACTCATATATATTCCTTTTGTCAATACATATATAGTTTTTTTAATTTGTACTTAGATCATAAAATAACTTTCAAAGAGAGCTTATGATAGGGCCTATTTTGAATAAAAATATTTTGACTTTTGACTTTGGTATATTAATTTGTTTTATTTGAGTTTATAGCTCTGCAACCAAAGATCGTTACAAATGAAACCTCAATATAATGTATCGAGCCGTATGGCACAGTGAGTGCTAGTTTTGGCGTGTTTACTGGCAACACTGGATTACGCGACTGTGGCGACGCCTCCAACTGCCACCTTATGTGGCGGGTACTCTACTGCTCGATCTATCGCGTTGACGTCTACCATGACGTAATTTTCTAGGCATATTGACGCGAAAACAGTGGAAAGGCAAAGGAATGCAGGTAGTAATGTGAATCTGCTTACAAATTGAGTAATTTTTTGTTCTTTTGAATTTTTGCAGGTAGGTTGAAATTTCAATTAACTAATTAAGGTAATGGGAGAGCTGATATCTCACTTCTGAAGTTAGATTTTAATTACTTTTAGACTTTTTTAAAAAAGAAAATTAAACATTACCTGCAAGAATTGCCATTTCATACAAAAAAAAAAGAGAGACATCAGTTAATCAATTTAACAACGAATAAAGGCACAAAGCTGTGAAGGCACAGAGTGCCACTTTTACAGCCGAGACACAGAGTAACGCAGTTGTGTGGCTGTCAAAGTTAATTAGTGGAGTAAGGCCTCGGTTTATTGTAAATAAAAAAAAAATCATTATAATCATTTCTGAACAGTATGCGTCAAGATATTTTTTCCGTGTATTAATTGAGTTGAAAATGAAACAAACGAATTATAATCAGATTATTCAACAACTTATTATTTATTAATATATAATTAAAACATTTTAGTCATAAATATATGAAAATCATAAATATTTCAATTATTAATCATTTGTTTCAAATAATTGTAATTTTATAGTAACATTAACAAATTCTGTGAAATGGAACATACTTCGTAGTGAAAAACCAATAAAAAACTCGACCTCCTGTAGTAGTCTGTGACACTGGTACTGCGCTTAGTTTTTAGCTAAAACAGAATTTAAAAAAAATTAAGTCTTCGATTTACGCGTATAGTTTGACGGGGCAAACAAATACCTACTGTCTTAGAGATCTGAGTTTAAAAAAAAACCAAGTCACGGATTCGAAAATAATAAAACAGAATTTTATTTAAAAACTTTGGATCAGGTGCGACTGCTGGGATCTGGTCCTCGATACCTGATAAAACAAAACAAAAAAACGCGTTCACGACCATTAACCCTTGCGGGGTAGTTAGAGGTTCAGGTGTCCATCTCCGCAATTGCGAAGGTAGTAATTCTATGGTCACCTCGAACCCACGTGTTGACCAGATAGTTATTGCTCATTGTAACAGGTGGTAAGCCATGTCGCCATTTACAAGCACCAACCAACATGTTTGTGGAATAGGTAGGTTTCCTCACGATATTTTTCCCTCACCGTAGTATTCGACGCTTTTCGTAAATGTATTTTTATTACGTCCTGATAAGACAATGTTAGCTTTACTCAAATATATAACTGTACATAAGGTTTTGGTGGAGACGGTGGAGAGGAAATGCTCCAGTAATTCTCAAATAGATGACACGATGATGATGATAAAAGACACGCGATACTTCCCAAAGCTTTACATGAGGTCTGCACGGGTTCGATGCCTGCCGAGGCCTCACTCAAAATGTTCACTGCGCGATTCGATGCTTACCAAAGTCTTACACAAATCTCCGATGCATACCAAAGCCTTACACGAAACCCAATGCTTTATGCCGTAGCCCTCCAGGACTTAAATGAAAATGGCGCGCTTATATGATATGAGTGAAGTTGAAACTACGTTCTTAAATGTATATAGGGGTGCAAAGTAAGTACCTTTTACATAAGGTGTCGCAGAAAATAAGAAACATCCAGAATAGCGCAACCAATACACATTTATAGGAAAACATGGGAAGAGCTTAGAATGAAATTAGACAATATTTTGTTGCTTACATTCAAAACATGCAGCGCATGTCTCCCCAACAGAACTAAACGTTCTTACGTGTAAAGGAAGCAATAGTGGCCACTGTCGTAACGTATCCCGGAACGTATCTTCTAAAGTAACGGCAAGGCCGAGAAACAGCCGCACTTGTTTTACGGTTTGAGGCACCAGAGATCTTACTAGAGCATCAATCTTATAGGCGCTCGGCTGGACCTGACCTAGCACTTGAACGACTTGGTTAGGCATATATCAAAAAATTTTCCACAATATTTTCAGGCGTTGTAGCGGCTGCGCGTATTTGGGGGTCTTTTATGCCGCGTACAATGATGGCGCACAACAACTCGTCGCTTAACCCTTTCACAATACGTAATTTAAGCAACAATTTACGAGCATAATCTGCATATGTGGAGCATTTATCGGATTTAGTACACATCACATCAAAAAGTATATTCGCAACATCAACGCGCCTCGGACACAATGTCCTGAGCTCCAACTTAAAATTTGACCCACTGATTAGGCGAACGGGCCAGATCTACTTCATCACATCAAGCACTGACGTCGTGAATATTTGGGTCAAAATCAGAAACATAATAATGGGTAGATCTCACCGAGGTTACAGCTTTGAGCGCATCGATCAGGCGCTCCGTAGTAACCGTAGGGGTCGTTGACACGGAGCTAGCAGCAGGCTCGCCACGTAGTCCGGCAGGCGGCGGCGTTGGCACGGCTCCTCCGGCGACGGTTATCGCCGGCTGCGTTGGCGGGCTTGCAGGGATGCTGACATGCTGTTCCAGCGTCGTTTAGCGTTTGAGGATGGCATCCATTGTGGCTACTAGGCTCCCTAAATTGGGACCGGGCAATGGCGGACAATCTCGCGGCGGTGCTCGTTTTCTACTTAACATGTTTCACGAATTAGTCAGAACTGGCAAAACGGCCCAGAATTAGGCACACGATCCCTCTTCAGATCTGAGTTTTAAAAGAAACAAGTCACGGTTTGGAAAATAATAGAACGAGAATTTTATTTAAAAACGGAATGTCTCAATGACAATGTTCTTTTAGCGCTCGCCGATCGATTAAGTTTAGTTGTCACCGAACCGGTGGAGAAGGGCTACTACAAAGCGAAAAACTCTAAATGATGTTATGTGACGTTTCATTATTGTGTGGTCATGGCTTCCCATTACGGTTCTTATTGGGACTCCCCTTAAGTTTATTGTTAAGCACTATTTGTTGAATATGAAGCTGTGATCATGTTCTAATGAATTATTATTAACTTTAATGTACACCTTGTCTGCAGAGCTTCTCGGCACTTCTTCTCTGCAGAGATTTTTCTTCACGGCGTGCCATTAGTCTTATTAATTTAATTTGATTTATTTTAATAATTAGTTTATATTGATGACATATTTTTTATAAAAAGTGTTTTTATTTTACTTTCAATAAGTGATTGTATGCTACTTATATTGAATAAAAAGATTTTTGTTTCATTTCAAGGCGTTTCCCTATACAATTGGAAACCGATACTCAAAATAGTAAGTACAGCTCATTTTTCAAAATTGTCGATACTGAATATTAAAAGAAAATTTACAACAAAGAGTTTTAAAATGACCAGTAAAAGATTGGGCAACTAGAGGTATAAAAATTGGTAGACAGCGATTATATGAACTATATACAGAAAAATCTGTGAATTATTGCCCAGATTTTCAAAACTATATAAAAATTTATTCTAAGGTCTTCAAAAAAGTTTGTGCTTAGGCAAAAAAAAAAGTACTTAAAAAAAGCCACGAATGTTGTGAAGGAAACCTGAAACACAATTAAACTTGAAAGTGGAAAGATGTCTCTGACATTAATGAACCAAAACTCATAGTTGATAATAATGTATTCACAGACCATCACCAGATTTCAAGTGTGTTTCAGGATTTTTCTCTAATATTCCTGTCTCAATAACTAAGCCACTAAATGCTTGTTCAAAGAGTGCTAGATATATAATAGAAAAGAATGTGCCAAAATGTGATAGTTGTTTTAGTTTCAGAGAAATCAGTACTATAGATGTCATCAAATGTTTTAAATCGCTCCAGAAAAAGAAAACATGTGATCTGTGGGGCCATTCAGTAAAGTTTTATTCAGTCAGTGTAGATTTGGTAGCACCTGAGTTAAACATATATTTAATCAATGTATTAAATGCGGAGAGTTTCCTGATCAGATGAAATACTGTTAAATCATTCCATTATTCAAATCTGGTAGTACCACTGATCCTGCTAACTATCGTCCTATCTCAATACTACAAGCTTTTAGCAAAATATTTGAGAAACTTATCCTAAATCAATTACTAGTACATTTTAACCGTTAAAATATTTTTAACGTGCAATAGTTTGATTTTACAAAGGGTCGATCAACAACAAATGCTGGGGTTGATCTTATGAAATATATATTTGCGATGTGTTTTGCGATCTTTCTAAGGCGTTCGACTGCGTGGACCACGAAACTCTGATCATGAAGCTTAAGCATTACGGTATAGGTGATAGGGTACTAGATCTAATTGTATGTTACCTGAAGGGAAGGATCCAGAGTGTTGGATTCGGTGGAGCTAGATCGAGTGGGAGCTTAGCTGCTATAGGTGTTCCGCAGGGTTCCATTATTGGGCCCTTCCTTTTCGTAGTTTATATCAATGATTTACCTTATTTAAGTCAGGGCCATTGCCGCATGGTGTTGTTTGCGGATGACACTATATTATTTAAAGTTAATAGAGGAAAAAATGAAACAGAGAGGATATGTGGGGTGATTTCAGAGATGGAACAATGGTTTAGAATAAACCTTCTTGCTTTTAATTGTAATAAGACAAAATGTGTACGGTTTACTTTGCGAAATGTTAGGAGTTCAACTACTAGCATCGTAATTAAGAATGTGGCTTTAGATATTGTGGGGTCCACTATCTTCTTGGGAGTCACAATGGACTCGGAATTACAGTTTAGTGAGCACATCGCTGGTCTGGCGAAAAGGCTAAGTTCTGCAGCCTATGCGGTTAGAAAAATAAGACACTTGACTGACGTGAATACAGCGAGACTTGTTTATTTTAGTTATTTCCATAGCGTCATGTCATACGGGGTTCTTTTGAGGGGCAATTCTGCTGATATGAATTCAGTATTTGTGCTGCAGATGAGAGCCATTCGCTCGATCTACCTCATGAGCCCTCGAGTGTCTTTAAGAGATGTGTTTAAGACAATAAATATATTAAATTTGGCTTGTATATGATACCTTGATGTAGGTTAAAAAATATTCCTGAGTACAAACTTGTAAGAGACATGCATAATTGCAACACACGAAATAAAAATAAACTGTATTGTAAGAGTATGTAAATGATGTTATGTGACGTTTCAACTTGTTGTGATTGCAGTTTCACGATGCATGTTCTTATTTGGACCCCCTTAATATGTTGCTCATAATATTCGTTTGTTGGGCTGCAGTCTCATTCTGATGGATTAATTAACTGCAGTTGTATTGAAATATATCTGCAGAGTTTGTTGGCATTTCTTCTCTGCAGGATTTTGCTTTACAAAATGCCAATAGTTTAATTAGATTTATTTTATTTTTTTAAGATTAACTAATTTTAATGACAACTTTCCATGAGGAAATGTTTTTTTTTTCTTTCAATGAGTTATTTTATGATCCTTATGTTGAATAAAAGCATTTCATTTCATTAACTGTAGGTGAAATAATCAAAGAAGTAAGTCAAGCAATTTGGAAAATATTACAACCAAATATATGCCTTTTCCCACATTATGGAAACAGTCTGAGATCGGTTTTAAGCAGAGATGGAGATTTCCGAATTGCATTGGCAGTATTGATAGGAAACATGTTTATATAAAATGTCCACCAAATACTGGAACATTACATTTTTGCTACAAGCTGAAATTTTCTATAGCGTTGCTTGCTATAATAGATCCAAATTACAAATTTATTTTTATTGATGTGGGTAGTTATGGAAAAGAAAGTGATAGTACAATTTTTGAGAGATCTTCTTTTTATAAAAAGCTTGTTAACAATTAATCGAACATTCCTGGACCAAAACCATTACCTGGTAGAATTCAACCAGTGTCTTACGATTAGAAACTTTTTTGATGAGACCTTTTCCTGTTGATGTTGCTGTACACGATGAAAGAAAACTAAATTATAATCAGAGACTCAGTAGTGCAACACATTTGAAATTAATGTAGATACTGTGGAGTATGTTGTCAAGGCTGCCTGCTTTTTCCACTTTATCTAAGAGAAAATGGAGAACTTCATGATACTGTAGAACAGGGGTGTCCAAACTAGATGGGACCCAGGGCCAATAATCCAACTACTTGGATTAGTACGGGCCAAGAGCAATCTCATTCTAAAAAAAAAAGAAAAGAAATATATGAAAATTAAAATAAAGTATTATTATATGCAGTGGGTAGAGATCTCTTTGTAGTCGGTGTACCCGAATCGAACTTTTTTTTAAGTCGGTTAAAAAGGTTCAATGGGTCGCAGTAATCTAAACGTGGTTTGGACAGCCCTGCTGTAGAAGAACATAGTTTACAAAATGATCATCTAGCCTTGAGATCATTCCAGCCAACAAATAGCAGCAGCAGTTTCTGGTAAACTGCTGATCGTTTATGATCGTCTACGATTGGGGAAGAGTTATGTCGTATTTTGATAACAAAGTAATGATAAGCTACAATTGGCCACAGCGTAAACTCCGCCTTGTTCGTTCAATATCATTCACTAAATTGGCCGAAATGAATGATTTGAGAGGGAGCCTATGTTGGCACTGACTTTAAAGTCGGAAGGAATGATTTGAGGGGGAGCTTACCTTGTAGGGGCATAGTAAATACTATACTCGATGTAGTAATACTTTTCTAAAATGAGAAAAGTAGCCTAATGCAGTATTATTCGAATAAACATAACTAAAAAATTAATCTAATGATTTTATTTTTTACTTACTTTTTTCCGTACCAATTTCCGTGGCTGCCATGCTGCTTTCATCTGGATGACTAAGATCATATAAAAACTGCCGTGCTCTTACTAATTCTGTAGTGGACGCCATTTACATGTGAGACCTTTGTATTTTTAGACAAAGAACGCAAAAACATGAGCGTTCTCACTGACCGGCGCGGTCTGACTGCCGCTGTGTCTGCGCGTCACCCCATACTAATCTGCTACTTACAAAGAACGCAGAACGCTTGAACGTGTTTGTCGTCTGTGCGAGCTCTAAAGTTTATCGCTCTGATATTTTTTCTCCGAGGTTCTATGTATATACATTCTTTCTATGTGTATACATTCACGTCTCTCAATCTCTTTGGGAGGTGACAGAACCTTAGAGATTTAGTATCTACTAGGTGACTTTTTAGCATAAATATCGGGGGTTGTGATGTCTTATAGAACTTTGGTGAAAGGTGTTAGCCCATCGCCCAATTGATTAAATTTTCCCCTAGTCCCTTAGTCAACATTTACAACATGTCGTTAAAAACTGGATAGCATTCTTTTTATGTCCCTAACTAGCACGATACAGATTCTGGATTCTACGTATTTAAAGTTAAATTTGACAACGGCTAGTATCTAAACGAACATTAAATAATATGGAATCTCACAGCATATATATTAAATTGTACAATAAAAAAAAAATCAATTCAAACCCAGCGTATATACGTTTTTACGTTTTGTATGTGTAGATTTCAGTAATGTTGTAGTGCATTTAATTATTTTCCTTTGAAAAAAAGTTATGACAAGGTTTTGATTGCAGGTAATTCAAAGGAGAGAAGACTTTGGAATTCCAGTAGAAAATTTTAACAGAGATTGGAATGACTATAAAAATGGGTTTGGAGATCTTGAAAGGGAGTTTTGGTTAGGTAATGAAAATATTTATATGCTCACAAATAACGATGAATATATGTTAAGGATTGACCTGGAAGATTTTGATGGAAATAAAAGGTAAGTGCCTAGGATCTATTTAAAAGAATAATATCTTTAATAAATTGTGCGTCTCTGCATAATTTACATACAAACACATCACACCAATTTCCCTATTTACTACTCACATCAAATATTACACTCAGGCGATCTAGGTAAGCTGACGTCGTGGTCAAGAATCCTGCTACAAAGACAAACAACAGACTCGTCCCTTGAGATTTCTCCCTTGTCCCTTGATTTTATTTGATTCGAGGGCTTTCATCTTGCCTCAACATTACAAGGTTTCAGTGAAGTTATTTTTAGCATAACATTATGCTGTAATCCATCAATTCGTCTGTCTCAATTCCAGTTATTATTTTAGACGATTTAGGGCTCATTTTATTTGGATAGCGTTATTTTTGTCTCTGTCTTTGACATGTGAGTGAGTGACGAGGTACTCTGGATGGAGGGGAAATATTTGAACCAATAAAAACACGGCATTTTGTGAGACAAAACATAGGTATTTTATTTCTACTACACACACGACATCTATTCGAAACACTGTAGTCATAATTAATGATTATTTATTTAAACATATTAATACGAAATATTAAGTTAGCTATGGAATGGAACATCACATATGGAAAATATCATGCAACCGCTTCTTTATATGATTAACTTATTTAAGAATACAATATTTCATGTTTTCACATTCTCTTTCACAACATACGTAAATAAATAGACAAGTGACACTGATTCTACTTTCAAGCGGATTGCCTCCATAGACAGCTGTCACAGGCGACATTTTAAACTCCGAATAGTAACAGGGCCCTTACTCCTATAATTCATTTTAGCCACAATATTACTTCAGTAGCGATACTGTAATACTTCAGTGGCCGTAATTTGACACTTTTGGCACTCAACTAACAAATTTTGGCCCCTGAAGAATACAATATTTCATGTTTCCACATTCTCTTTCACAAGATACGTAAATAAATAGACACGTGACACTGATTCTACTTTCAAGCGGACTGCCCCCATAGACAGGTGTCACGGGCGCCATTTTGGACTCCGAATAGTAACAGGGTGCTTACTCCACTAATTCATTTTAGCCACAATATTACTTCAGTATCGATGCTGTAATACTTCAGTGGCCGTAATTTGACACTTTTGGCACTCCACTAACAAATTTTGGCCACTGAAGCGCTATCGAACTACATCTGAAGTACTTATACGACTGACGTACAAAAAAGCTACTCCACTAATCAAACGTGCCTCAATAATAGTTCAATAGCCTTCATTTTGGTACTCCACTATTGTTTTGACAGCTTTGTCTATGGTCAATATCTAATGTACACTCACACACTCAGTTAATAGTTTTAGTTTCAGTGAAAAACATAAAACACATATTTTCAGTTTTAAATTACTTATTTTGATACCAATACGATTAATATTATTTACATAATAAAATATTTACAAAATAATAGCAGAATAAAGTTGTTTTACTTATATTAGCAGAAAAAGTTTCAACCGGAGATGTGATTTTAATAACTTAATAACTGCTCATTCATCAATGCAATATGCATTACATTTAATGCCAATGCTTTGCCACATTGTTAGTGCACATAGTTTTTTTTTTAAATAGTTGTAATCCATAGACAATAAGGATATTTCTATACTTTGAGTAGCCACTGAAGTGTCACTGAAGCACCACTGACTCGCTATTGAGGTACAACTGTAATAGCCCAAAATTTTAGCAGAGTGCCACTTTTACAGCCGAGACGCAGAAGTAACGCAGTAGTGACGCAGTTGTGTGGCTGTCAAAGTTAATCAGTTAAGTAAGGCTCAGGCACCGCTCCTTTTGCCGGATCCTCTTAATATTTGGTTAGGGGTGTTAATCTAACTAATAAAAATTGTCCAGCTATTGAAAAATCAGCTCTTAGTTGAATTGTTAAAAGAACACATATTAAGTAATTTTAAAATATATATTTTAGATTTATTTTCATGTGACAGAAGAACATATAAAACGTTTCTGCAACTCGATCTTACGACGCGACGTATATTTGGTCGTGTGAAAAGCCGTTTTGATGTAAATCGATTCGTGTGTTAATGTTTGCCCCTGTCATTTATTTATTGAATGGTCTACTTAGACTGGTTTAGTTTTCGAAAGGGTGTAAGGTAGAGAGATATAGCGTCACCGTGGCTATTCAGTGTTTTCATGGTTAGTTGCTTGGCTGAATTGAAAAAAAGTGATAGAGGATTGCGTATGCGCGAGTTGATACGTCGTCGGCAAGTTGCAGGCGAGTTGCAGGAGATGGTCACTTGCATAAATAAGTCTTTTTTTAAGAAAGGAATGAATGTTAATGTACGTAAAACGAAAGTAATGATTTTGTGTATTTGAGAACACTAATTACTAGTGATGGAGATATTGAGACGTAGAGTGTGTGCAGGTAATGCAGGCAGGTACCCATTTTTAACTTGAGATAATGTGGGGAAAGGCCATCTGGGTTTAAAGAATTAAGAAACTCCTGTGGATATTGAATCTGATTACATTATCAATGGATATGTAGGTTATTATATCTTCTGGAAGTTCACTTAAAATTAGGTCGTTAATTTCGTCCACGCTACTGTTTCTCGCTGCCAATTTTGCTTTTTGACACATCGTCATCATCATCATCAGCCTGTCTGAATAACTGTTGGACATAGGCCTCCCCCAAATGACGCCACTTCTCCCTGTCAGTGGCCGTTCGCATCCATTCGATGCCGGCCAACCTGTGCAGGTCGTCTTCCCACCTTGACGGGGGGCGCCCCACACTACGTTTACTGAGACGCGGTCTCCACTCTAGGACTTTTTTGCTCCAGCGACCATCAGTCCTTCTACATACGTGACCAGCCCAACTCCACTTCAGTGTGCTAATTCTTTTCATAATGTCGGTTACTTTACTTCTCTGGCGTATCACCTCATTTCTGATGCGATCTACCAGAGAAACCCCGAGCATCTTCCGTTCCATAGCACGCTGAGCGACCTTGAATTTGTGGGCTAGTCCCGCAGTGAGTGTTCACGTCTCAGAACCGTACGTCATAACGGGGAGCACACACTGATTGAAAACCTCAGTTTTCAGGCATTGTGGTATAGACGACGTGAGGACATGCCTGAGCCTTCCAAATGCTGCCCATCCGATCTGTATTCTTCTGTCCGCCTCCCTCTCGAAATTGTTCTTGCCAAGCTGTATGATTTGGCCCAAGTAAGTATATTGCGAAACAACTTCTACGGGAGTGCCCCCCAGGGGAAACGGTCTCGGGACCACCAAATCATTAAACATGATCTTGGTTTTTTCTAAATTAATCCCGAGTCCGATGCGTCGAGAAGCCGCATTTAATTCGGACAGCATTTCCTCCGGATCCTGCAGCGACTCTGCCACCAAGACGATATCGTCCGCAAAACGGAGGTGCGAGATGTATTCCCCATTGATATTTATTCCTCGTTCAACCCAATCCAACGTTTTGAAAACATCTTCCAGTGCATTCGAAAACATTTTCGGGGATGTAACATCCCCCCGTCTTACACCTCTCTGCAACTGGATAGGTTTCGTGCCGTGGCTTTGGAGTTGAACGATCAATACAGGCGAAATCATGAATATGTCTCAGCACACTCACGTATCGCCAGTCGACTTGAGATCGCTGCAAGGATTCTATGACCACCCAGGTCTCGACTGAGTCAAAAGCTTTCTCATAATCCACAAACGCGAGGCAAAGTGGCTGATTATACTCTTCAGTTTTCTGTATAACTTGCCTCAGCGTGTGAATGTGGTCTATGGTACTAAAACCCCGCCGAAACCCGGCCTGTTCTGGTGGCTGAAAGCTATCTAGCCTCGCTGAGATTCTATTGGAGATGACCCTCGAGAACAGCTTATAGATGTGGATCAGAGGTGTTATCGGCCTGTAGTTCTTCAAGAGGGTTCTATCTCCCTTCTCAAAAGAACAAAACAGTCACACCTCTGCCCCAACATTTCGGAGTTCTTCCGGAGAAGATGACGCTGTTGAAGATTCTCTGGAGCTCCCTCAGAGCCGGTCTTCCACTAGATTTCAGGAGCTCAGAAGTGATTCCACCCTCTCCCGGAGCTTTTCCATTTTTAAGCTGTTTTAAAGCCATCTCCATCTCATCCATATCTATTTGACACATGCATTGACAATATTTTTTTTATATTACACTGATTTCAGGGTAAATATTCCATCATTAATTGTCAATGTTATTCCAAATTCGCGATCAATTTCAATTTTATTAATTGAGCATAAATTTTTTTTTTATTAAGACGAACTGTTTGCACAACACGATTAGTCTTGTAGTTAGTAGCTAGTTTTAGTTCATTTTGAGCACTAATTTTATTCATTTACATCATACGGTTTTCGCAACGCTAGTTCGGTCGGAACCAAATGATTAAGTAAATCATTTCTTTTATAACAAACCTCATGATTTTTTTAAGGTGTAGGAATGTTAGGAACCTTACCGGTCGCAAAGTTTTGACGAAATGCAAAAAGAGGCCGAGTAGTCGATGACCAGAGCGTCAAAATATTAGACCTTTTTTCGGTTTACCCCTGAAAAAATTAGCGATCCTCGGAACACGCGACCTACACACTACACTCACAGTATCTTGTGGCTTCACACGATCATGTTGAGCCAAATGGTGATCTATCACGGTATTCCACGCCGAAGACAGTTTGTAACCCCCTTCACGATCGAATGTATTGTGCTTTTTTATTTCAATCACCTCGCGTACAATTCTACTGTAATATCGGCGTTCACTATAGAGCACAGTGGGTTTATGAAGCTCAATCCAATGATGACCTATTGGTATCCAATTTCTTGACCGCTGCAATGTGTTCCTTCACTCTGTCCGCTATAGACCGTTTGGTCTGTCCGACGTAAGATTTCCCACAGAAATATGCATGCTGCAACAACGTGGCCGAAACGTCGGGTTTATAAAGGTAACTTTATTATTTAAAAACATACGCGATAATTCCCGTTAGTTTTAATCATGAGTATAAAATCGCGAATCTCTTAAAACTGTAATGGCCTGAGTCAATGGAGCAGGCGTGCAAAGAATCTCCAGGGTAAGACAGCGACGAGTTTGGCCGCCCGTCACGTTTTCCGCGAAGAGGCAGAGCTTGGGTCACGAAGACCTGATTTGGAACGTTGTATGTGGAAGTGTGGAAAGCAAGATAGATGAAAATGGCAAGATGATGGAATATAAGAAATAAGATATGTTATCTGTGAAAAAAAACGGAGGGAGTGGACAATGCCTCTTATGAAGCGTACGGGAGTTGGTATTGTCCTGTCCGAGACTCCAATAGGTTAGCATCAATCTTGTGTTCGTGTTATATATATACATCTACATGTCACGAGCATATATGCTCCTGACATGTAGAGGCCCACTGAGGAGTTCTGGGATAATGTAAAAGAAGTACTACAGGAATGTAATCAGAATGAAAATGTAGTTGTGATGAAAATTATGACTTTAATGGTGAAGTAGATGTACAGCGAGATTTGCATAAATGTGTTTTAGGTAAGCATGGAGATGAAAAAGTGAACTAGAATGGCGAAAGCCAACTCGAGATATGTTTGGACAGGGGTCTTTAAATACAAATACAATGTATTATCATAAAAAGATCCACACTTATACTTGGGAAAGGGGTGCAGATAGAAGTATAATAGATTTTGACATTATGGATGATCGATTGAGCTGGCATGTGGTGGACGTCAGAGTGTATCGAGGCGTTAATGCAGGAATGGATCATCATTTGGTTGTCAGCCGATTAAAAGTTCTGTTCCAATGTTGGCGGTGTCGTGCTCCTGTGTCCTCTACAAGATTGTAAAAAATTAAAGTAGGAAAATTTAAAGATGATGGAGTAACTGAAAGATATAGAAAAAGAATGGAAGAACGAATTACATTGAATAAAGAGGTTAATGAAGAAAGAGAATGTTTGGAGGATGTTGAGGGATGGTATGGTGGAATCTGCCATCGAAGTATGTAAGTCAAGCTGTATGGTGGGAGATGAAGTAAGAAAGATCGTGAAAGATAAACGAAAGTCATGGCAGGATTGGTTAACAAGAAAGGGTTATGAACGGAACATGTCCCTTTTTAAAGAATTGCATAGAAGAGTGAAAAAGATTGTGGAGCAAAAGAGCAAAAAGGAGCTAGAGAGTGGACTAAACGGAAATTCTCCGAGAGTTTCCATCAACATATTAAACTGTTTTAGGGAATGGTCTTAACGTTCAGAGGACTCTCTGGATGGTCCAGTTCGAGTACTGGGTAGAATAAGAATGGGATTTGATTTGGAACACCACTAACCACTATCATTTGGGGCCCTCGTCCAGCCACTAGTCGTCGGTCCACCTGGCAGGAGGACGTCCTATACTACGTTTGGCGGCCTGCATTCGAGACCTGCTTTATTTTAACGGTCGTCGGATATATTAAGGATAAGCAACAGTCAATATATAAATATGGTGTTCTTTCAAAATGCGATTCTGATGTAACAATAATTCAATTATCAAGTTCGAACTCGGATTTATCACTTTCAGATAGCTCCCAAGCACGTAACAATATGTATTTACCCATTCAAATTTAGTATATATTTCATGAATATCCGTTGATTTGTACTCTTAACCCAAGTGTTATGAAATGACATGTTTAATCTTTTTATTCAATATAAGGATCATAAATATCACTTATTGAAAGTCAAAAGAAAAACCATTTTCTCATTAAAATTATTACATTAAATTAAATTAACCAAGGGCTACTTCAATTAGTGTCACCTAAATTTATTATTTACTTGAATTGAATTGAACTCTCATGAAGTAAACACGAAAATTTTCCAAAATTTTATAAAATTCAAAAGCTTCACCATAAAGTACTAAATACGCTTCATTTATATCAAGCAATACATTACAAGTTGTTGATTGTATTTCCACAAACTTGGTGATCCGTGAATGTGAAAAACAAAAGTGTTCAATCATCTCTTGTAATATGGAAAAACGACCAGTTTCCGTATATTGCTGATGCATCCATGTTTTTGTGCTGCGAAGAAGTTGGTGTGTCTTAATTGGGTTCTGGATTTGCCTTGTTATTGAAGATTTTGTAGTGATGGATCTTCAAAATTTGGTTTACGACGAACTTTTTTTTTGTTTATAATTTTAAAACATGGCAAAAGTTTTTATTTGATGTAAGTCTTTACTGTTTTTATGTTGTTAAAACATTTGTATTTTCTTGTTGTTAAGTGTTTATATATCTTTAGCATATGTCCCAGTCCGCTGGCCCATCCAGTTCTGTGTCTAATGGGGCGTCATTTGGGAACAGAGTGCAATGTGATATTTGTAAAGGATTCTTTGAGGGTTCAAGAGGGCTTAAAATTCATAAAGGCAAAAAGCATAAGACACATACAAATGTTTCTGATAGTCAACAGATTTCTCCTGTGAATTCGGCTTTTCGTTTAGATGATTTGCCTTTGTTGAAATCTACAACTCCTTTAGTGAAGCGAATCCCTAGGGGAGCTCGTCCTGCTATTGCACTGTCCTTGTCGACCACAATCAAACAGGTGGTGACTAGAAATGATTTCTCAAGTTGGGAAAGTCTTTTTCTTTCACCATTTCGTTTGTTCCATGTGGTTGGAGGGGTCAAGGCGGGCTGTACTCTTACACAACAGTTAAAAAACAACTGCCTGTGTAACATTCGCGTCTTTCAGGCAGCTGAACGTCAATCTTCTTTTAATAATTTTAATTTAGTTAAAAAGATTGAAAATAAGGTAAGTGATGGCGATATTGGGGGTGCAGCTAGCCTTCTGTTCTCAAGTGACGTGATTGCCCCTGATTCCTCTGAGACTTTGGCCGCTCTGCAGAGTAAGCACGCTGTCCCTACATTTACAAACCCGTTACCTGCAGCACCCAACTGTGATGATGAACTGTCTTGGTTGCCTCTCCTGAAAAGGTCCGTGAAGCAAAATTATCTTTTAAAAACGGTTCTGCTTCTGGTTTAGATGGACTATCACCTCAGTATTTGAAAGACTTGATCTGTGATACCACAGGTGATTGTGGTCAAAATTTATTGCTGGATATCACAGATTTGATCAATCTGATGCTGTCAGGTGTGGTCTGTGAAGAGGCAACCAAGACTTTATATGGGGCTAATCTTATAGCTTTAAAAAAAAAGATGGTGGTATTAGACCCATCGCAGTCGAGTGTACTTTGCGAAGGATCGCGTCGAGGGTCTGCTGTCGTGCAGTCATTAAAAAGCTATCTTCTTTGTTCCAGCCTATTCAATTGGGTTTTGGAACGAAGGGTGGCTGCGAGGCAGCAGTCCATGCGACTCGTTCTTTTCTGTCGTTTGGTGGTGACAGTGTGCTTTTAAAGGTTGATGTGAGGAACGCCTTTAATTCAGTTGATAGAGGTGCCCTGCTGAATCAAGTTAAATTACATTGTCCAAAAATTTTTCCTTTTCTATTTCAATGTTACAGCTTACACACTAATCTTTTTTATAAAAAAAATAAATTTTATCTATGGTCGGATGCCAGCAGGGAGATCCCCTAGGGCTAGCAATATTTAGTTTGGCTATTCATCCAATAATTCAACAACTAAATTCAAAATTAAATATTTGGTATTTGGATGATGGCACCTTAGGAGGAGATCCTGATACGGTACTAAATGATTTCAAAATTTTAATTAATGAATTTAACAAGATTGGCCTTAGCCTAAACTTCGCGAAATGCGAAATTTATATTCCGGATAGTGACAAAAATATAGATTCCATCAAAAACAAATTCAAAATAATTAGTGATGATATTTCTTTTTTGGATAAGTCAAACCTTAGCCTCCTAGGTGCCCCTATTCTCCCTGACGCTATACCATCTACTATTGTCAAGAAGTTAGCAACTTTCGATGAATTTTCAAACCGACTCCTACAAATCAACACTCACATGGCTTATCAAATCATTAAGTAAACCCTTTCTCGCATACTTAACTGCAAACTATCTGATAGTTCTTTTTCTCAGGCTTCACTTCCTATACGTCATGGGGGAATAGGAATCCGTAAAATTTCTAGTGTTTCCCTTCCTGCGTTTTTGTCCTCAACGCATAGTGCCGAAGCATTGGTTGGTAAAATTTTAAATCATAATTCTGTCATGATTTTGCCTACTGATTTTAAGTACTTGCGTGAGGCTAAGAACGCATGGGAGGAGGCTTGTCCTGGGTCCTCATCACCAAATCTCAGAGATGTTGGGACGAGCCGATTTGTGTCAAAATTTTCCAAACATTATTAACCTCTTTCGCTGATTCTAGTGTCGATCGAGCTCGTCTCCTGGCTTCAGCTCGGGAGGAATCTGGAATGTGGTTACAGGCTTTACCTTCTGGCAATCTGGGCACTTTACTGGAAAATACAACTTTTAGTGTTTGTGTTTCTCTTCGCCTTGGTTGCCCGATCACTACTCCGCATGCGTGTTATCTATGTGGCGATATGGTCAACAATTTAGCTCACCATGGTTTGTCTTGCATGCGGAGTGCTGGTCGGTTATCTCGTCATGCCAGTATCAACGATGTGCTGCGTAGGGCGTTTGCCAGCATTAACGTGCCTTCTCAACTTGAGCCAATTGGTATTATGCGTGATGATGGCAAGCGTCCTGATGGAGTGACCCTCGTGCCTTGGTGTTTGGGGAGATCGTTGGTGTGGGATGCAACGTGTGTCGACACTGTTGCGGTTTCACACCTTCAATCGACCTCAAGCAAGGCTGGTGCTGCTGCATGCAGGGCGGAGGACTCCAAGCGGCGAAAGTATACTAACATAATGAATTGTTATACTTTTGTGCCGTTTGGAGTCGAAACACTGGGCCCGTGGGGCCAAAGCGCTTGGAAGCTCTTCAGGGAGTTGTCCAAGCGTTTGGTCGACACCTCTGGTGACGAGCGTGCTGGTGCTTTTCTTGGTCAGAGAATAAGTCTCGCTATCCAGCGAGGAAACGCGGCCAGTGTGCTTGGCACTATGTGTCCTGGGACAATGGAATTTTTTTTTGATTATTTAGGTTTATAAGTTTAGTTATAATTTTTTTTTAGTTTTAATAATATTTTTAATTTTTAGGTTTAGTAATAGTTTTAATATTGTTGTTTGTTTATTTCAATAAATATGATTAAATCACTAAAAAAAGAAAAAAAATTATTTACATATTATAAACTAGTGACCCGCTCCGGCTTTGCACGGGTATAAAATATATAGCCTACTCCACTATTTAATGGAAGTTATTATACATATAAACCTTTCTCTTGAATCACTATCTATTAAAAAAAACCGCATCAAAATCCGTTGCGTAGTTTCAAAGATTTAAGCATACAAAGGGACAGAGAACGCGACTTTGTTTTATACTATGTAGTGATATATATGATAGCAGATTGACAAAAGGAATATATATGAGTGAAGTATAAGGGCCGTTACGTAGGGGCCGGCCTAATAAGACATATAACAGTCAGATAGACGCTATATTGAAAAAAGGTGACGTTAGCAGTACTTATAACCGCCGAGAGTGTATGAGTGTATGTATGAATGATAATGAGGCGAAAGTGGTGTGTCAGAATCGGGATAAATGGGGATCCGTAATCTTTGCCTATCCCTCTACTGGGAATCAGGCGTTATGTGTATGTATGTATATTATAAATATTACTATCACTTATAGAAATCAACACAACATATCTTCTAGACTGGTCTGTAAAAGCAAAATCTCTATCTCTCCTATACACATCTAATTGTGAATAACAAGTAGTACTGACAATATAATTTCATTTGTCGGGCTTTCACCGCAACGATGCTCACATTATTTTACTACTTGATGGATTTTCACTATCAGTCTCTGGGAGTGTGTCCAGTCCAAAGCACTGATGAAAGTGTCAATTGCCTTAAATAATATTGTTATGACAGTCGTGCTTTTGCTACATTTTACGAAAATGAGATTTATAGGGTAGTAAAAGTAATACTTTAAATAACGCAATAAGTCCTGTTTTATTGTAAACTATGCAGTACATATTTATGTAATTCCAGATACGCACAATATTCTCACTTCAAAGTTTATTCAGAAGCAGAATATTACAAACTAGAAGTCAATGGTTATGAGGGCACAGCTGGAGATTCTCTGAATGATCCGTGGTATGGCGCAAGTAATAGTCCATTTTCTACATATAATAGGTAAGTCTAGACTATTTTTATTTCTATGTGAGCAACACAAATAAGAAAAAAAAAGCTTGCATATGAGTATTATTAACATCGTTCAAAATGGCTACTGACAGCCCCTGCATATATCGTTGGAAGTAAAAGCGTGAATATATGTGTATATATTTTACATAATCTCGGGTCAGTAGTGTATAATTGAGAGTTCTAGATATCTTCGATATCTAGAACGTCTCAATTATAACATTGTACCAGTTTTCGTGTTACATTTGAACGTTTCTGTTCAACACTCGAATGCTTCTGTACATCAGAGATCGTTAACAGTCGATATCGCAATAGATGATCGTATCTACAGCAACCATCAAAATCCACATTACGTAATAACATCACAATCGAATTTCGTGCAACGTAAGAATACTACCAAATATTTTCAATAATCTACTTTTCTATCGTTGTATACTCTTCACTGTTTTCATTAACATAAATATTATCATTTTTTTCAACATCATTTATTTTTCCTGTTGGATTGATTTCATTTCTTCGCTCCGTATTAGCATCATCATCATTATCAATGTCATTATTATTATATTTGTTAGTTATTAATTGTAACTGATATGTCATATCTTTATTCATCTTTTGCTGCCATGTTTCTAATTGAAGTGATATTTCATGACGATTTTTCTCAAATTCAGCTTTAATAATGTTATTATAATTACTCCCGATCATGTTTATGATATCAGCTTTTATGTCATCCACATAAGATTTGGTGGCAGCATCGTCGTCTTCGGTAGGATATTTAACAAACTTCATTTGGACCTTCCCTACATTGAAGTGACCTCCTATTGTTCTACGAAGTCCGTCATTGATATGAATAGGATTAGTTATTTTATGTAAGTGTTGACCAAATTTGTTAATACTCATTTTGCTTACTTTTTTTTTGTATTCAGACAAGTTGAAACTTGTAATATTTTATAAGGTTATTGGACACTTTAATTATGATTGAATTATGATTCAGAAGTGTTTCTTAGAATCAAATCAACATCAGCACGTGTGTGCTCTGATTTCACTAAAGTCAATTTAAATATTTATACCTAACTCTCCTATTATATAAGATTGGGTTAAGATGTAGCGGACATCATTAATTTTTTTGCTGAGCTATAAGGAACAGCGCAATTTATCAAGATTTGTTTGTATTGCAGCTTCATTTCATTGTAAGTAAAATAAATATTATAATTTTTGAAATAAATTTTCTTCTAGTATACTATTTTTAATAAATTCACTTTTGTTACAGAAGATGACGGACCTCACCATGGATTATACTCCAATAACCAATCCTTATTATTATGCACAAGACTTTCTGGATAGAGAAGAAAATATTGAAGACAAGGAAGATAGTATAATCTTTCCACCGAACAAGGAAAAGCCAAAGTCCGATAAAAAAAAAGAAAACCTCTTTAAAAAGATCCTCAACATCATCAATATCTCAACGTATCCTCAAAAATGCCAAACATGATTCAAGTGTTAGAAATATTAATATTTTTAAAGTCGACGAAAATACAGACGATCATAGTGCCGAAATTTGTGTTAAATATATTGTAAAAGATGAAAATGACTGTATTTTGAATTCTGTGGAATGTATTGTTGATAAGATTATGAAGAAAATGTCTAAACATAATTAAAAAATGAATAATAAACTTTGCTTAACAATTTTTTTGTTTTATTATGACCTGACAAACAAAATAAAAGATTTGAAAGATAAAATAAAAGAATTTTTTTTCTTAAAAATTTATTATTCTATAAGTTTATAAAATACTTATATTATTATCAACTATCCATGATTTTATACAATGCACATTTTTAAAAGCACATACGTTCTTATGATAGATGCAGTTCAATGAATTAATGTTCTCATTACAATATTGTTTACATAACTGAGTAAGGTTTGAAGCGTAAAGCTTGTTGTTAAGGAGTTTTAAAATTGAAAGAAAGAAGAAAACAAAGAGAATTTAATTAAAGAAAAAAACATTTGCAAATAAAAATAGGAACAATTGGAAAGGTTTAAGCTTATCTGGCGGATTTTAGAGAGAATGAAGATGATTATGAGAAAATACAAATATTTACCAACTAAGTTCAACCTAGTATCGAATGACTAGTTTGCGCAAGTTCAGACTCCTTCTTGAACTCTAATTATTCTCCCAGCGGAACACGGTTCCGGAGCAATCACCGCGGAAACACGGCCAGGAACACTCTCGGCAGCAGGCAGATAGGCACACGAACTCAACACGGTCCAGAAACACTCTCGGCAGCAGGCAGATAGCCACACGACTCAACACGGCCCAGGAACAATTCAGTCTTAACAGAGACAGACTCAGAACAAGATCAGCTCTTCAAAGCTTCAGAGCGTGTTTCGAAAAGGTAGATGGGATTATTTGTCTTGAGAATTCGGTCTGGGCAGAGATATACTCAGACTAAGATGAGTTCTTCAGTAGTGATCTTAGCTTTGTTCCGGTTCTTCAGTGAATCTCTTCCTCTCTTGATTTCCTAGCTATTTCTCTCCCCCAAAAAAATATTTTTTTTCAACCGACAATTCTGATTTTTCAAAATATGTCAATTCTGTCAGATCACCTTCATAAATAAGTATGAAGACTCATTTCATGTCAAGGATTAAATAGAATAGTATCAAAGGCTCAACCCGACAAAATTGATCTTAAAAAGTTTATACAATTTCTTTATAGACTTTCACCATTGAGGTCTAAAAATACTTTTTAGATGAAAGGAATGACCTAAGTCTCTTTAACATATAAAAATATATCGTTGCATAGATTCTGCATAACCTCACTTTCAAAACGTAAATAAACAAATTCCAGGACAAAATCATTGAGATGATTAATTGCATGAAAATACAAGAAATGATCAAAATATCTAACACAAAATACTAAATCCGCCGTTAGTAAGTTATAAACAAGGAGAACAATATAAAAACTTATGCTAAATGAACGTGAGTAATGAAAATTTCCAGAACCTATTAAAATTTAGAATATACCACGTTACAGGTTTGGGCAACCCTTCTCACTAATATCAATTATATTACAATTCGCACAAATCATTTTTAACCATATATTTTTTTCTAAACCTTTTACAATAATATTTTTATTCTCGATAAGTGGTATAGCAACAGTTTTAAAATTATAGTAATCCGTGATTCCTTGATCCCAGAATATGCCATAGTTTCTTTCCATCCATAAAACTTGCTTCTTCTCCTCCTCACACAAGTTTTCAAAAGGAAAGGGAGGTCTCACTAAAAACCAATTTGTTTTATCTCCATCAATAATTGCTAACTCTTTGATAATAAAATTATTATTATATACCTTGAATCCTTGAACATCAACAATAATGTACTCCGAAATCATTTTATTTTCTTAACAATATTAGTCAATGGCTTGTACTCAATTATACAGTCATTCAGTATTAGACAGTAAGCCGTTGTTTGTGCAGGTAATTCTTTTTCACTTTCTAATTCAACCCGCACATCTATGGTTCCAACTTTAAGATTTTCGTTTTGTCGACTACAGTCTATGACATAAAGAGGGGCAATGTCGCGAAACTCACTTATATTTAACAACGGTTCCGATCGACGACGACTATAATAAGACTGTTGAAAATTTCTATATTGTTCATATAATAAAGCATACTTGTCTTCCTTAAATCTAATATTCATACTTTCGTATGGATAATAAGCAGAGTTTAAAAATACTTTAACATCTCTTAAATTGCAATGATCGAACATCGACATGTCTTTATTAAGGGTGTTTTTTCGGGCTGTTTGCAAAGCGATGATGACATAGCGTGGCTTTTCTATCTGCGACGATGTCTTAATTGACCACATATGTTTAGTTGTCTTAGGAAGCAGAGGATATTCATATAAATCCCAATTTCTAAAAGGTACTGCAATAGGTCGATCTTTTTCTAAATGTTTCAATAAATTAATTCTTTCACGATCAGAAACTTTTATGTGTGGGATGCGCCATACAATTTGTTTAATTTCAATGTTTTCTAAAATTTCATCTGCTTTTAGTTTTACTGCATTGAAATCTGTGTTACTTCGTAGTAAAATTAATTCATGTTTGCAGTTGATTAATATTTTATTATAGTCTTCCATAAAGCCTAATATTCTATTTAGCCGAAAAAAAACAGAAAATTTCCCCTCATGTTGATTATCTATTCCATTGATAGCCCAACCCCAAAGTTCAGATCTTTTAGATTCATTATCATTCATAGACAAATAACTTTTAATTGTACTTGTTATTCCACTGTTTTTAATTTTATCGATTTCAACTCCATTTAATTCATACCGAATGTCTTGGAAAAGAAATAATATCGCATTATTTGTAAAGTGAACCACATCCAGTTTACTTTTAGATGTTCCATCAACTTTCATAGCCTTAACGGAACCCTCTATGTGTAATGTACTTGCTGATGGTAAAACATACAAATCTTGCTGATTTATCGGAATGCGAATCTCATCGTTCTTACCAAAACTGTTGACATATGGTTTGTAAGAATGGAATTCGAAACTTTCTATAGAATTATCCTGCACAACTGGAGCAGATATATTTAGAATATTCATTTTAGAAGTCCAATCAATTTTAGGTACTTAATATTTTCTTCTGTTAATTTGATTTTCTTTATACGTCTTACTTTCGTTGTTGTACGAAATGTAGAGATCCCGCCACATAAATTGGCAGTAGCCAAACTTGGAACTAAATTTGACGTTTCCGCCATTGCGTGTTATTTTGTATGAAAGGTAAATTTAGTATTACCAGCGTTGTGTTTTTTGCCCACTCTTTGTAATTTTTATGTTTGTTAAGGGTGATTATAATAAATTGATTTCCGGAAGTTCTTGTTAGTTCTTCTCCAAGCTAGGGTCTCCGCTGATCTAACCTCGGTAAAAAATATGTAAAGACAATGCTCAGTGCCATGTTTGAAATAGTTTTTTTAATTTATACTTAGATCATAAGATAACTTTCAAAGAGAGCTTGTAATATTTATAATTTTGAATATATTATGGCAGATGGAGGCGTCGCCGCAGTTGCATAATTCACTGTTGCCAGTAAACACGCCAAAACTAGCAATCACTGTGCCATACGGCTCGATACATTATAGGTTTCATTTGTACCGTTTACCACGTTAGGCGATAGGGATCATAATTATTGTTAAGGAAAAACTGGCACACTGCTCACTTTCTTTGTAATCTTTATGTTTGTTAATTGTAAAAATAATAATCTTTATTGTTGTTATACTTAGATCATAAGATAACATTCAAAGAGAGCTTGTGATAGGGCCTTTTTTAAATAAACATATTTTGACTTTGATATATTAATTTAATCAGTGCGTCCTACCTGTAATGACATACGGTGCCGAGACGTGGAACATGACAGTAGGGCTGGCTCACCGATTGCATGTCGCTCAGCGAGCAATGGAACGTTCGATGCTGGGTATCTCGTTAAGGGACAGAGTCCGGAACGAGATTATCCGGCAGAGAACCAATGTCGTAGACATTGTCTATCGATGTTGCAAGCTGAAGTGGCAGTGGGCCGGTCACGTCTGTCGCAGAACCGACGACCGTTGGAGCAAAGCGGTTCTCGAATGGCGACCGCGTCTCGGTAAACGTAGTGTGGGACGCCCCCCTGCCAGATGGACTGATGACCTGAAAAAGGTCGCTGGTAGTGGTTGACTGAGGGCCACGAGTGATCGTGTTTTGTGGCGTTACCTTGGGGAGGCCTACGTCCAGCAGTGGACTGTCAAAGGCTGATTGATTGATTGATTGATATTAATTTGTTTTATTTGAGTTTATAGCTCTGCAACCAAAGACCGTTACAAATGAAACCTATAATGTATCGAGCCGTATGGCACAGTGAGTGCTAGTTTTGGCGTGTTTACTGGTAACACTGAATTACGCGACTGTGGCGACGCCCCCAACTGCCAATTTATATGGCGAGATCTCTATTGGCGCTGCGAACTTGAGGATTATGGTATTTATTAAAGTCTATCATTTTCTTTTCAAATGAAGATATAGTTGAATTTCTTCTCCCCTTAAATTAATCTGATTATTGTGAGAATCTAAAATTCGCAAGTTAATACTTGAAATAGTCTTTAGATTTACGGGGAAATAAATAATATTTTTCGGAATTTCAATTATTCTGTATCCTGGTGGTACGTTCGGAACAAACTCGTGAATTATATGGCTAGGTTCACCGTTTACAAAAGATCCTCTAAAAATGTCACATTCAATTCTTATGAGTGTTGTTGATAGAATGTTCACGGGATAGTTAGACTCGTTTACAATGTTTAAATGTAACTCAATTGGTAATTTATCTATCAACGTATTAACAAGTTCTTCTCCTTTCATTAGAAATTAATGACTAAAGAAAAATGTATTGAATAAAGTATTTTAAATCAAACAATTATTGCACTCTTATTTATCCAACAATTTTCAGTTGCATTGAGACCCAACCATTTAACCAACAATTTATTACCTTTTCTCTTTAAAACTTTTTCTATCAAATAGGTGTTGGGATATTTGGTTTTCTGGAGCTCTTGCTCATAAAAACACCCTAATATCTCCTGTTTTCGCGAATCTTCAATACGATAAGTGATAGGATGTGTTTTGAGTACTTTAACAACATTAAAAATTTCTGTAGACCAATTTGGTGTATAACCTTTGTCAAATACTCCTTTGTACTTGCTAACACGATCAAAATCGCCTATAGAAAATTTTGTTTTGAATTTCAATGTTTTATTAAAAGCGTTATAGAGATCGCGCCACATAAATTGGCAGTTGGAGGCGTCGCCACAGTCGCGTAATACAGTGTTACCAGTAAACACGCCAAAACTAGCACTCACTGTGCCATAGGGCTCGATACATTATAGGTTTTATTTGTAACGGTCTTTGGTTGCAGAGCTATAAACTCTAATAAAACAAATTAATATATCAAAGTCAAAATAGGTTTATTAAACTATTTCAAACATGATTAATAATTAACGGGACTTATCCTTCTTATCATATACTACATATATTATGTGTTCCTTCACTCTGTCCGCAATAGACGGTTTAGTCTGCCCGACGTAGGATTTCCCACAGCTGCAATCAATCTTATACACACCCTTATATCTTTTATCATGAGTATAAATCGCGAATCTCTTAAAACTATTATTTCAAACATGGCACTGAGCATTGTCTTTACATATTTTTTACCGAGGTTAGATCAGCGGAGACCCTAGCTTGGAGAAGAACTAACAAGAAATTCCGGAAATCAATTTATTATAATAACCCTTAACAAACATAAAAATTACAAAGAGTGAGCAAAAAACACAACGCTGGTAATACTAAATTTACCTTTCATACAAAATAACACGCAATGGCGGAAACGTCAAATTTAGTTCCAAGTTTGCCTACTGCCAATTTATGTGGCGCGATCTCTACATAAACAATTGAACATAGAGATCGCGCCACATAAATTGGCAGTTGGAGGCATCGCCACAGTCGCGTAATTCAGTGTTACCAGTAAACACGCCAAAACTAGCACTCACTCTGCCATACGGCTCGATACATTATAGGTTTAATTTGTAACGGTCTTTGGTTGCAGAGCTATAAACTCAAATAAAACAAATTAATATATCAAAGTCAAAATATGTTTATTTAAAATAGGCCCTATCACAAGCTCTGTTTGAATGTTATCTTATGATCTAAGTATAAATTAAAAAAACTATTTCAAACATGGCACTGAGCATTGCCTTTACATATTTTTTACCGAGGTTAGTTCAGTGGAGACCCTAGCTTGGAGAAGAACTAACAAGAAACTCTAACTAAACTAAACTAACAGAAGCTGCGTTTGCCAACATAACAGTGGAAGACTGGAAAACCCAAGTTCAGCATGTACTGAACGTCGAAGACAAATATTTTGAAAGTGACAGGATTATAGACTCCGAACTTGATAAATTTATCGCGAATCTCTTAAAACTATTATTTCAAACATGGCACTGAGCATTGTCTTTACATATTTTTTACCGAGGTTAGTTTAGCGGAGACCCTAGCTTGGAGAAGAACTAACAAGAAACTCCGGAAATCAATTTATTATAATCACCCTTAACAAACATAAAAATTACAAAGAGTGAGCAAAAAACACAACGCTGGTAATACTAAATTTACCTTTCATACAAAATAACACGCAATGGCGGATACGTCAAATTTAGTTCCAAGTTTGCCTACTGCCAATTTATGTGGCGCGATCTCTAGATGTTTTCCTTGACTGTCATCTCATTAGATGAATTAACTTCAATTGTTTTGTATTTAATAGTACTATGATACGTATTGTTATACGATTTAATTATAATATCTAATTGAATGATCCATTGGTATTCACCAGATAGATTGAAAAATTTGTATAATTTGTTTTTTAAAGTTTTTATAACACGTTCCACAATTGAGGCTTTTTTGATTGAATATGATGAGTAGTGATTTATTTCATACTTTTTTACTATCTTACTAAATGCATCATTATAAAACTCTTTTCCCATATCGGTTTGCAAATTTTGTGGAATGCGACCTTTTGTAATAATTTTTTTAAAAGCTTCGCTGCATTCAGTTTTAGTTTTAGTTTTTAGAGGAACACCCCACTCAAATTTTGAAAAACAATCTATTACAATTAATATATATTTGAAGTTTTTATTGTATAAAAGTAAATTTTGTAAATCTATCTGTAAGTTTGATTTAAATAAAAGCAATCAACAGACTTATGTCTACCCATTGCAAAGTAATCACGGATATTACTTTGTTTTTCACATGCAATGTCATCAAAAATTATTATTGTGTTAGGTTTTGCGTCTAATGGGTTTAAAATATCCTCTTAATCAGAAAACTTATCAAAGGTTGTGTCTGGAACTATTTTCAACACATTTTCTAAAAATACATACTTTGGCTGGAAATTTGTTTTTGAATACAAATAAACATTATTATAACAGAGACCATTCTTATGTAAAAGTAAAGCAACCATCAGATTTGTTTTTCCACAATTTGATGGTCCACAAATTATACATCGTATTGTATCTGGTAATAGCTCACCATGGCGATTAAGCTTTTTATTTGAATCAAACCACATTTTTCTCAATTTTAGGGTATGATGTTGTTTTACAAACTTCATATTATTTTTATTTTTGTAACCTTTGTCTACGTATCTCGGTTCAAAGTTTGAAATCAGAATGAGTATTGTTAGATATAAACATCATATTTATAAGCATAATATATTGTTTCAATAAAAGACATGAATAGTATCAAGCAATCATTTTATTTCATATATCACATTATGCATAATATATCATAATTATAGAATTATCTTAATATCTAAATAAAGCTCATATTACTATTATTTATGAACATAATTTAAAGTAGAGTGTATACAATGTCAAACAACAGTTATTAAAATATTGATGAACAATGGCCCCAAGGTAAAGTCTCAATTTGATTACACAAAATTTGACGTTTGTCATCATTCCTGCTCAGAACTACTTTATTTATTTCTTGAGTATATAACATGTGTTATACTGACCTTATAATATTCATTTTCTGCCTTAAGCTTTCATTGTTCAATAAAGATTTTTTATACTGACTGATTTTAAGATTTTTAGTAATAGGTTTTGTTACTCCCTTAGCCTTATTTATTTGCGCTTTGAGTGTTTTAATACTATATAGTTTTGCTCTAAGTCCAACGAATTCTGATATGATTACTCAACCTAATTCATCTTTGAATAAACCAGGAATTTTTTCATTCATTCTAGGCACGCGGTGAACATTTTCATCATCAAAGTTACTAGTATCAAACAATTCTATATTGTCCGTTATATCAGAATATATAAGGTCTTTACCTATGAAATTGCCGTTCTGCAGTACTGGCCATTTCAAATCAAAATAATTTTTGTTTGACTAAGAATTCTAATTTCAAATTAATTTTATTTTAAAAACATGGAATTCTTTTTCCAAAAGTAGTCATTTGTTTATTGATTAGTGTTACGTTTTCATCGCATTTCAATCTTTTTCGTCATCATGGATACGTTAAAAATTCGAGTAATTATGGAATATGAGTACCGTCGTGGCAGCAACGCGGCACAAGCGGCACGCAACATCAATGACGTTTACGGAGCTAACACTACAAACCAACGCACCGCCTGTTATTGGTTTGCTCGCTTCCGTTCTGGAAATTTCGACCTGAAAAATGAACCTCGTGGTCGTCCGAAGACTTTGGTCGACAATGACGAATTAAAGGCGATTGTGGAAGCTGATGATACACAATCTACGGCGGAATTAGCAGCAGCTTTCGACGTTAGCGTCAAAACAATATTGGTCCATTTGCGTCAAATTGGCAAGGTAAAAAAGCTTGACAAATGGGTGCCCCGCGAACTCAATGATCGCCAGCGCGAAGTACGCGTCGAGACGTGCCTTGCACTGCTCAACAGACACACAAATGAAGAAAATTTGAACCGCATTGTTACCTGCGACGAAAAATGGATTCTGTTTGACAACCGCAAGCGTTCAGCAAGTTGGTTGGATCCTGGTTCAGCACCTAAACAGTGCCCTAAACGAAAACTTACCCCTAGAAAAGTGATGGTCACTGTTTGGTGGTCTAGCGCCGGTGTGATTCATCACAGCTTCTTACCAAACGGGGTGAGCATTACTGCAGATGTGTACTGTAAAGAACTGAACACAATGATGGAGAAGCTGGCACATCTCCAACCAGCATTGGTCAATCGCTCGTCTCCGCTGCTCCTGCACGACAACGCGCGACCTCATACTGCACAACAGACGGTCTCCAAGTTGCAAGAACTGGGGTTGGAAGCTCTCCATCATCCACCGTACTCACCAGACCTTGCGCCTACAGACTTCTACTTTTTCCAGAATTTGGATAACTTCTTGGCGGGAAAAAATTTAATACCCGGGAGGCAGTACAAAATGCCTTTGAAAAATTTATTGCCTCCCGTCCAGCTGATTTCTTCAAGAAGGGCATCAATAAACTGCCACTGCGTTGGCAAAGATGCATTGATTGCATGGGTGATTACTTCGATTAATACAATAAAAAAATACAAGAAAAAATTCGTTTAATTTTTTTCATACAAAACGGCAATTTCGTAGGTAAAGACCTAATAATATATTGGGAGTAATTACATGATACAGTAAACTATATGTATCTGTATAACATAGTTTAGCCTTTTCACCATACTTTTTCTTAATGTAATTGTAATGAAATTTATATAGATGAAGTTTTGCATATTCAAGTACAAAAAAACCAATATATATTGGTTTGTCGAGCATTACGTTTTCTTTGTTCAATTGTATAGCTGCAAAATTTTCACTAAATACAGAAATACTATTAAAATTGGGTCTAGAAATCAATTTCTCAGCACCAATGGTTTTGTTAGTTGTATTGCAAGTATCTGACCACTTAGTGACTAATCTCACATCCACATGTTTACGATGATTTTGTATAGTTTTACCAAAGATAGCATTATTTAACATTTTAAAGAGATCTTTCTGAAATTTTGTTTTCGAAACTTTTCGTAGATGTGTATTCAAATCAATATAATCCTTTAGAAAACATTCTTGATGAAATTCAAGAATTCTTTGTATTTTCTTTAAAACTAAACCATTTCTTAAACACTCCTTTAAATGTTCAAAATGTATTACATACTTATGCTTATCATACAAATTAGCAATTAACTTTGGAGTTTTACCTCCCGGTGGAATAAACTTTTCTACCACAAAAGGTAAGTCTTAATGAGCATGATGTAAATGGTTTGGATATAATAAGTCGACTTCTAATATATATCCAAAATATCCATTACTGGATTTACTAAATATATCAAAACATTGTACTTTTTTCAAAAAACGAAAGTCGGAAACAGGCATTTTTTTACTCATTGCATAACCATACAAATTATTGGCGTCTAAGTATATGAGGAAACTATTTGGCAAACGAGGATCGTATTCAGGTAGAAACACATTATTTGCTTTTGCATGTCTGTGTGAAACCTGTGATAAACCTCTACGAATCCCTTCTTCTAAAAATTGATATATCTCTATGTCATTTATTAAATTTAATTTAATATCCGTATATAATAACATCGCATTCCAACTCACACTAGGAGATGAGACATAGTGTGCTGGATCTAGCTTATAATTTTGCATGCAAGTATTTCTGAATGTTTCAAATATATCACATAACAATAATATATCACATTTTAAATAAATATCTGTGTACTCACCGAGAGATTTGATATCAAAAGCTTTCCAGACATTACGAGCATGCTCATATTCATCATCGGTCAGATGTTTCGATTTCAGTGTATCGTAGAAGTAAGATTTTGATGGAAGATTTGTCTCATTGTATCGCTCCCATGAATTCATATAACTATATGGATATGTACCTCTTCGTTTAAGTAAATTTCTTTGTTTTTCAATATCATATTCTTTAGAGAGATACACGAACTCATTTTCAGATAAGCTGTTGCTTAGTACATCTAAGCTCGAGCTAAGAAATTGAAATGAGTCGATAAATCTCATTTGAATACTTCTTGAAGTGTACTGATTATATATTGTTTTAGTTATAGATAAATATTTCTCTTTTGACTTGGCTATGACATCAATTTTACCATCATACTGTGATAACTGTTTGATAAAAAGATGTGAATCATAACCAGATAAATTATGAAATACAATCGGTATAAATGTGGGCAGTCTGTACAATAAATTGCACGAAGAGTGCGCCGCACCTCTGTATTGAGAAGTAACATGATCATGGTCTTTCACCTTATCTTTGAACATCAGTTTCTCACATATGTGACTTATAGTAGCATTTTGATATTCAATCTCTTGCTTATGTGTCAATTTCGTCATTGATTTTTTGTTTGCTAGATACAGTCAATATCTTTAACAACTTTTATCAATGATTCAATAAACACTTTTACACAATCTCGACCTCTGTACGAAAAATATTTGTTTTTGCTTGCATCAAGAGAACAGCAAACATAATATCCAAAACAAGAAGGCTGATGTAAGTGCAAGTTTTTCGTATTTTCAGATGGTCTCTCATCACATGTAAGTAATAAGCTCTCAAAATCACAGTAAATTATAAAATTTATTTTCAACTTTCTTTCAAAGTTCTTAAATGCAATTTTTGCATTTTCTTTAAGTAGTGTTGTAGAAATTTTAGAACACACATGAAAATTGTATTTGCTCTTAGTTGTAAAAAATTGTAGGCATGTATCACAAAAATGTAATTTACCATTGTGTTTAGTGATCTGGTGATGCACTAGGCGTGGTAAATCTTTAATCAAACAATAATGACTTTTGCCGTATTTTTCACACATTTCACAAGTTCACAAGATCAAATTTTCTTTGTTTGCTCAAATAAAGAGAGGTCCAGTAATCGAAAATTTATTATCTAGAGATCGATAGTGTAGACCACATACATTGCTCGTTGCGGGGAACAAAGCTGCTAGAATGCTCCATGCAAAGCAATGCACATCATTGTTTTTAATATTCAAACAACTTTTAGTTTCTTTCACGATCTGAGGGAGGTCTATGTAATTTCCCCCTCTCATAGGTGAATATTTATTTATATTAATTTCTAAATGACTTATCTTCAATAGTGACCAACCAGATTCACAGTGCTCAAATTCTGAAAATTTATTCTGAAATATATGCAAGGTCTTATTAAGCAATTCATTTATATCAATATTATTACAAATAATTGAGTACTTTGTATTAAATGACTTAAGTTGCTGTTCACACTTTGTAGGTAGTGTAAAGTAAGCAAACAGTTCAAAATTTACTTTGATACAATTATGTTTCGTCAATGACTTTTGTATAATATTTTTCACATTATGCTTATGCGCACATAAAAATGACTCTGGTGTTAGATGTGTATCATTTCCCAGTGAGTTCAATTTATATGTCACAATACGATTTTTAAAAGCAGTTGCAATTACATAAATGTTATCAAATTCAGTTCTCAGGAGTGAATTTGATTTATGTAAATTGCTTTTTAAATGGTATTTATAGTCAATTTTATTTAATGAAATTTGACATTTGTCACATTTCATCATTGTATCATTGTTAATTCTATAATTATTAAATTTATTGACATCTTTGTGGTGGGTGGAACTCATGGAAGTGGTAGCTGTAAAAATAACACAAATTACAGAATACACATTTATTTATAATACGTTCATAATAATATAATTATATTAGGTACCTAACTAACTACAATAAATAATAACCTAATTATTATTATAATTATTAAAAAACGTTGGTGGGCAGCTTTTAAACGCTCGTTTTGTTGCTACCACATAGTCCTCTAGGTGACGCCACGCCTCCATATTAACATCCTCTCTCTCTCTCTCTCTCTCTCTCAGCCATTTCGACCCTCTCTTGGGTGTAGGCCTCCTTCAGCATCTTCCAGCAACTTCGGTCTTGTGCAATCTCAATCCATTTCTTCCCAGCTGTTTTCTTGATATCGTCATGCCATCGCATCTGGGGCCTTCCTTGGGGTCTTTTTTCTCCCCAGGGCCTCCACTCCACCAACGCCTTTGCCCATGATCCGTCTTTGCGCGCTACGTGCCCTGCCCATTCCCACTTCAATTTTAGGGCCCGTTTGGCAACATCTGCGCATTGACTTTTCTGCCTCAGCCACTCGTTGCGTTTTCGATCTCGCAGTGACACACCAACCAGTTTCCTCTCAATTGCTCTTTGAGCGACTTGGAGTCTTTGGAGAGTCTCTTTAGTGAAAACCCACGTCTCTGCTCCGTATGTGAGAACTGGTAGAATGCACTGATCATGCAAACGTGCTTTCTGGGAAGAGGTGATTTTCATGTCTAGGGTAAATTTTATTTTAGAGTATGCTGCCCATGCCAATCTGATCCGCCGGTTTATCTCATTTGTTTGGTTATCCTTTCCCATCACTATCTCTTGGCCCAGATATACATATTTTGTAACTCTTTCGATAACTGTTCCATTTACTGATATAGAAGTGTGATCCTCGGTATAGTTGGTCATTACCTTGGTCTTATCTAAGTTCATCTCAAGGCCACACTTTCCAGAAACTGCACTAAGCTCCTGTATCATTATTTGTAGTTCTTCTGGGGTATCGGAAAACAAAACAATGTCATCAGCAAATCGCAAGTTACTAAGCCGCTTTCCTTCCACGTTTATACCTCGGCAATCCCACTGCAGCTGCTTAAAGACGTCTTCTAGAACCAAAGTGAACAATTTCGGAGAGATCATGTCACCTTGCCTTAAACCTCGCTTTATTTTCACGCTACGCGTTTCTGGGGGTAGTATGACTGTCATCGAAGCATTTTTATATATGTTTTTAATGAGATTTATGTACCGGTAGTCTATACGTGCATTTTGGAGAGACTCAATAACTGACCATGACTCGACTGTGTCAAATGCTTTCTTATAATCGATAAAAGCTAACCAAAGTGGCATTTGATATTCCGTAGCTTTCTCAATGATTATTCGCATAGCTAGGATGTGGTCCATGGTAGAGTATCCACTTCTGAAACCGGCCTGTTCAATTGGTTGGTAGAAATCAAGTTTTCTGGTCAATCGGTTTGTGATGATCTTCGTGAAAAGTTTGTAAAGTTGGGATAACAAACTGATGGGTCTGTAATTATTAAGGTCAGCTTTATTGCCCTTTTTGAACAGGAGGATCACCGTAGCAGACTCCCACTTCTCCGGTACTAGGCCTTCCTGTAAGCATCTATTGAATAAATTCACTATGTAATTTATCACCACGTCTCCTCCAAACTTAACCATTTCAATGATGATGCGGTCCTCGCCTGGGGCTTTGCCATTTGCGATTTTGTCAAGAACCATTTTTATTTCCACAGCCGTGATTTCTGGCACGTCTTCTGAACCTACGTTGAGTATTTTCCTCTCCACTTGCCGGGCGTTGGGTGACCGGGACCTGTAAAGATCCTGGTAATACTCTTCTACGACCTGCAATAGGCGTTTTTTCTCAGTCACGAGGTTTCGATCTGTGTCCCAGAGTTTTGTTATTTGCTGGGCTCCTGGCTTCAGAACTCTCTGGAAAACTTTAGGACCTCTGTATCGATTGATCACGGATTGAACAACTCTTTCCTTGTGTGTTTCTATATCCTCCTCAACACGTTTCCGGACTTCTTTGCACAAGCTTTTGAAAGTATCCGTGTTTCCATAGCCCTATTGTAAGAGTGCCCTCCTTTTTTCCATTAATTCAATGGTGCTGGGGCTAAACTTGCGGCTTTGAGTTCGCTTAGCTGTAACCAACGATTGGGTCACCTTATTAAAAGCGTCACTTAAGGTGGCGAGACATTCATTCAAGTCCAGGGTTTTTGGATCTATGTTCTCCAACCTGTCCTTAACTCCAGCTTGTACTCCTTTTTGTTGGCGACAATGCATTCGGGATCGATCTTGGAACATTTCCTCTTTATCATGCTGTACCTTTCAAGTTTTGAGTCAATCTCGATCAGCCCTCGAATCAAACGGTGGTCGCTGCCAGTGTAAAAGCTGTTCAATACAGTGACATCTTTAACTACGGTTTTGTGAGAACTTAAGAAATAGTCAATTTCGTTTTTGTATTTCCCACCAGGTGACAGCCAAGTCCACTTCCTCTGTGGTCTTTTTTGGAAAAAGGAGCTCATGTGAAACAATTTTTGTTGCTCTAGGAAGTTAACTAACGCGCTTCCTCGCTGGTTTCTATCACCATAACCAAATTGGCCCATCATAATTTCCGAATCATCTAATTTAATACCAACTTTTGCATTAAAGTCACCAGTCACGATCGTGTAGGTAGCTCTATTTTCGTTTGCACATTTGGTTATGTCCTCGTATATTTGCTCAATTTCGCTGTCGTCAGCTTTGGATGTCGGAGCGTAGACTTGGATCACCTTTAAAGTTATCTTCTTTGAAATGTGCAAATTCACGTAAAGTACTCTGTCGGATACTGAATCAATAACTTTTATGTTGTTGGCTAAGCGTTTGTTCACTAGCAGGGCCACTCCGTGATTGCTGGTGTCCGAGTCTGGTCCTCTGTAATACAAGATGTGTCCAGAGTTTAGTTTAAGACACTCTTCGCCTTTTCGTCTCACCTCTGACAGACCCAACACATCCCACTTGATCTTACCAAGCTCATATTGCAGCTCCTCTAATCTGTCTTCTGTTCGGAGGGTTTTGGCGTTGTATGACGCTATCCACAATTTGGTATTATTCCTTGTTTTGTTATGTTTATGGCAGTGCTTTACCTCCCAGAGATTCTTCGCACCCCTGGTCTCGCTGTGTCCCGTCTTACTGCCGTTCACGACGGGGGCTGCGATCCCGCTGGGAACTCGGGGCCATCTTGTCTGTTTGTCTATCATGTTGAAGGGAAAAGGCATGAAAAACCACTCCCGCTTGCCCAAGGCGTCTTGGAGGGTGAGAAGTGATCCATTCTACTTGGACTGTAGGTGCCGCCGTTGGCCTGTGAAGGCTCCTCCGCCGCCAGCCTTAGAGAGCCATCCTTCTCTGATAGCTCCCAGGCCAATAAGCCGCAATCGCGCCTAGTTTGGCCCCCCCATTTCTCTCGTTTGTTTGTTGACCTCGCTTCCTACTGGGGTTCTCACCACAATCTTTCACGAGGTTGCTCAACGTAACAGGGTATACCGCGGGAAGGTGAGAGTGGAAGTTGAAGTGCAGAGGCTAGAGAGTAACGCTTGTGTTACTCTTATGTTCGCATACACCCCCATTAACACCCCTATTAACATCCACCCTGTCTTTAATAGTGACGATGGCGTGGCGCCATCGAGATATGGGAGGTAGTTTCTCTACTTCCCTGGTATCGTATATTTTTAATTCAATATACTGTGACCCCTGTTTATTGGGGTCAACTTGGCGGGAAAAGCCTTTGGCTATTCTCCGCGTTAAAGAAGGTAAAATCTGTTTACCTGTAATCGTCTGAATATCTTCGTCCGCGTCAGAATCAGAACCAAAAAGTTCAGATGCCGTCGCCTGCCACGCCGTTATTTTAGGTGTCTTCGTTATACGTGATGCTCGTGCAGCGATGACGCCCTCAACGACCCCTCTCGGCTTTTGAGGAATGCTTGACAACTTCTTCTTTGTAGGTCGCTGCGGCTGTGGTGTGGACTCAGCTTCCGACGAAACGTGAGACTTCCGCTCATCGACAACTTTTGATCTATAACAATATAAAGCAATAATTTAATACACTCGCGTTTATAACAATGCAACTTGCTTTTTTAAATAAATACTTATTATTTACAAGTAAGTACCCTCTATTCCCATAACATCCCACAAGAAACATCCCAAATGGGCTATTTTGGGAAAGTGAATAAAATATTCTTTTTATATTCCCATAATCTCCCACCTAAATCTCCCATTCGGGATATTTTGCAACTTCAATTAAATATTTAGTTCACTATTCCCAAAATATACCACCTTTAATTTGGAAGAAAATTTATTCAAATGTTAAGTGTAATTCAAATGTAAATGTTAAGTATGTAATACATCTTGTGCAGTAAAAATAGGATGCAAAAATGAAATAAAAAATTATTCATTTATAATTGAGTCTCAATAACACGTAATGTACATCGTACTAAATAACAAACGTATTTTTGTTTAAATACCGTAAGAATAAACAATTGTAACATTAAAGTCACTTTAAGTACAACCACAAGAACAAATGTAATTACTAGGTATTAATGTAACAGTAACCATATTAATTTTACAATAGAAACATGAAGTAATACATAATATAAAATCTCCACCTACAAGTAATAATACTTATATACTATTCTAAATAACATAACGCTTCATGACTTGTGTATACACACTCCCTTTTTTTATTATGGTGGGGCAGTCAGAGGCTTGAATGCCCATCTCCGAAATTTCGAAGGCATGTTATTCATACTATTCTAATGTGCCCATATCAGACCATATAATTAAAAATCACAGAATCAATTTGGTTTTTAGGAGTATAATGTTACTGATAAATAATGTGACATTTATAATGACTAAGTTGATTAACAGATATTAATATACTAACTTTGTACTAAGTATTCGCAGTCTTATTAATTGAACGACGACACAAAATCAAAAATCAACATAATATAATATATCAACCTACAAGTAATAATACTAATAATATACTATTCTAATGTGTCCATATCAGACCCTATAATTAAAAATCATAGAATCAATTTGATTTTTAGGAGTATAATGGCCTGTCCTCGACCTTAGCAACCAATAGAAAGCGATCATATCCATTATAACGATGAATAGTGTCCATGTTTACATATCCGTTAGTCATTAAAACTTACAAAACATTTTAAAATGGATAGCAATAAAACGAGTGACTGTAAATTACAGTTCTAAGTGTCAAAGTTAATTAATTTGGGTTATAGAATTACTAAGTGAGCGACTGACTGCGAGTGACGAGAAATCAACAGAACAGCAACTTACAAACATTAATTTGAGTTACTTAAAATACATAATGAGCAGCTTCATAATATTTGAGCGACCTAATATTTGTTTGCGGGTCAACGTTACGTCCTGCATTTTTTTAAATATTTGGCAAATGTATTTTTTATACTGAGCGGCATTTTATCTTAAATGAAGTGTTTCGAATACAAAAACTACTTTGAAAAATACACTGATGAGCCGAGTATAATGAGCTCACATTTAAAAAACAAAAATAATATGAAATAACTATTTGAAGAAACACTATTCTATTAGTTGAGAAATTTTATTATCGAAATATAAGGGTAATTAAATAAAACAATGTACTCCGTAAAAATAAAGTAATATGCATGCATTTATTTCTAAACTAACCTAACCTAACCTAACCTAAACTTTGCTCAAAGTGAAGTTTTTTTTTAGTAGTTCGCTAAGTATAACCTCACTTAGAAAAATCGAATCTATCTTAATATTGAAGTTGCCCTCTCTGTATTTCCAGTCGCTCACTTAGTAATGAAGTCGCTCGGATAAAATTTTAATATCTGAAATTGATTTATCACAATCTACTTTTTGTAAGCTCGTTCTGGATTTTATTATAAATCAATATTCGTCGTCAGTTTAGTTAATTTTTCGCTTACTCAAATTCATACCGCTCAAGTTATTAAAACAGTATGTCATCATCAGTCGCAAAGTTTTTTTTTTGTTCGCTCGTTTTATAATTCCCCTTTTAAAATCGTGAAAGACTGTACTAAAGTATATTTATTTGAAAAAGATATATTATCGTGGTATATTTTGGGAATTGTGAACTAAATATTTAATTGAAGTTGCAATATATCCCGAATGGGAGATTTAGGTGGGAGATTATGGGAATATAAAAAGAATATTTTATTCACTTTCCCAAAATAGCCCATTTGGGAGGTTTCTTGTGGGATGTTATGGGAATAGAGGGAAATTGATTTATCACAATCTACTTTTTGTAAGCTCGTTCTGGATTTTATTATGAATCAATATTCGTCGTCAGTTTAGTTAATTTTTCGCCTACTCAAATTCATACCGCTCAAGTTATTAAAACAGTATGTCATCATCAGTCGCAAAGTTTTTTTTTTGTTCGCTCGTTTTATAATTCCTCATACTTATTTACCCCAAATTCTGTTTCGACATATGTGGATTGGACGTTCTGTCTTCTTCACAAGAGCAGACTTGATAGGATTGTTAGTGTATGTGTAATTCCGTCAGCCGTTAGTAAATAAAAAATCAATACAGATATGTCAGGATCGTCCCAAGTGGTGATCAATAGTCTTTACCATCCGGTTGGGGATGTAGAGGCGTTAATGTTTGTATGTTTAATTAACTTATGCCTAATTACTTGTCTCTTTTCTCAACCCTACTCCTGAGGCGTCAGTATGTACAAAGTACATAACATGCTAATGAGAAAACAGATAATTACGTCTATAGCCTTGATCACGCTATTCTGAAAAGCACTACGCGACCACTCAGTCGAGTTATGCATGTGCCTCGCCGCTTATTTACTCAGTTAACGATAAAAGTTTGCAATAGCTAAATACGAGTGCTTATTGCATATCTAAGTCACTCTGACTAACTTCCTCCTAACTACCGCTTTTACTTTAATCCTTGATAGGGACACCTTGCACCTTACAGTGACTAAGAATGAAATATGCACGCTTCGATCCTTTGGACATGTTATGCCAATAAATAAAGGTAGATTGACAAAAGTAATATATTTGACAATGAAGTAATATATGTATATTAAGACAACATATTAAAATATAGTGACGTTGAAAGTACCTATAACCACCGAGTGTGCATGACCGTCAATGAAGCGAAAGTGGTTTGTCAGGATCAAGACAAATGAGGACCCGATCTTCGATATCTAGAACGTCTCAATTATAACATTGCAAACATCAAATCATTCAAGCTTTCGGTTATATTCTACTTTTACATTAACATTGACTTTAGTAAGTATTAGACGCTTTCATTCAACATTCGAACACTTCTGTTTATCGAGTTTGTTAACTAGAGTTTTATAATGTAGCATACAGATGCGATTTGGTTAAATCGATGTGCATGTATTTGTGTGAGTTATGGCACACGCTTGACGATGCGTGTGCGAGAAATACTCTTGGGTGGTCTTGAATTGAATCGGATATCTTCGCTATCTAGAACGTCTCAATTATAACATTGCAAACATCAAATCATTTAAGCTTTCGGTTATATTCTACATACTTTTACATTAACTTTAGTAAGTATTAGACGCTTTCATTCAACATTCGAACACTTCTGTTTATCGAGTTTGTTAACTAGAGTTTTATAATGTAGCATACAGATGCGATTTGGTTAAATCGATATACATGTATTTGTGTGAGTTATGGCACACGCTTGACGATGCGTGTGCGAGAAATACTCTTGGGTGGTCTTGAATTGAATCATTATTATGATTCATAAATTAACAAGTTCCTGTCCAATTAATTATCTTCATGTAATTTTATTTTATTGTACCAATAATTAGGATTTCACATTTAACTGAGTAGGAACGAATTTCATATCAAGTCATCATATCAAGTTGGTTTTATTTCTTTATATTTTTTGTATGTAGCTGTATAAATACAATCCCTTTATTGATGTATGGAGGTATTATCGAATTGAAACATTTCGTTGTACTAGGTGGCTCGGAACATGTTAATGAATATTATTGCGCTACTACCTTTGTTGGGATAAGTATATCTGTGGCCGTTGGTATAAACATGATAACTCCATTTGACTCAATTTTCAGGAGGAGCATTTTAAGGTTTAAAAAATATTGTAAATCAGATTGAAGGTTTAAGCAAACAATTTAAACGTATTTGCATGATTTATTACAATACACAATACATGTGAAATAATTATGTGTTATAACAAAGTAGTATGCCAGTTTATGGCACTTATCACGTATGTATCAAAATAGAATATAATTCTTAAACATAATATTGTGGACTTATCATCTATATGGACCAATTGACCAATAATAGTTAGATAGGTATTCAAAAATGAAAATTTGGTTTCAAAATGATATGTGTAGGTACTTATCATGAACGTACCATAAACTTGTTGTAGGTATATTTATTCTGGTTAACATGATATGATATTTTATCTTAATTTTACCAAATGGAATCACAATTTTGTGACTATATACGTCTTTCGCTTCATCAATGACTTTAATCCATGCATACAACATAATTATCAATCGTGAAAGCTCTTGTAATAAACAATTGGGAAGGTTTTATTAACTCCTCATCTTTCCTGATTTCTTATCAAACTGAAAATCAATTTCATGCTCTAATCCGGCTAATCTATTGGAGTTTCAACCTATCCATCTACAAACTATTTTCGAAATAGTACAAATAAATAGATAGATCACAACCATGTGTACATTCGTTTGCCTTTTACGAATTTCGTCTCAATTTTCAATATCATCGCACATGCGCTTGACAAATATGGAGCAGCGGTACATACATTTATTAGTATCGTTTTTAATTAAGTGTCTATAAGTAAGACTATCTAAAGTGAACCTTATTACAAGCATATTAATACTTTTAATTTCTCAAACATACTGTCGATTTGTGTCATTATTTGATTGATTTATTTCTCCTGAAATAGGTAAAACAAAACCTACGCTCACACTCTTCTTAAGCAAAATGAAAAAAGAGGCGAACAGGGTTTTATTAAGAGGATATGTATCACAGAGGCAGAGAGAAGTGATAGAAATGGATAAGAAAATAGAGAAGATCTTGACAGAGTTTTAAAATGGTATAATAAGCTTACAACATTGCGTTGATAAATTAACATGTTATTAGACAACTTCTGCTTTGAATGAAAATAATCTGCCGTTTACACAGGCCGTTTACGAGATATTCTTGTTATATATTGATTTTTTCATTTTGTGTCTGTAACTAAACTTAAAGTCATTATAAATGTCATATCATTTATCAGTAACATTATAATCCTAAAAACCAAATTAATTCTGTGATTTTTAATTATAGGGTCTGATATGGACACATTAGAATAGTATATTAGTATTATTAGTTGTAGGTGGAGATTTTATATTATGTATTACTTCGTGTTTCTGTTGTTAAATTAATATGGTTACTGTTACATTAATACCTAGTAATTACATTTGTTCTTGTGGCTGAACTTAAAGTGACTTTAATGTTACAATTGTTTATTCTTACGGTATTTAAAAAAAAATACGTTTGTTATTTAGTACGATGTACATTACGTGTTATTGAGACTCAATTATAAATAAATAAATTTTTATTTCATTTTTGCATCCTATTTTTACTGCACAAGACTGTACATTTGAATAAATTTTCTTCCAAATTAATGGTGGTATATTTTGGGAATAGTGAACTAAATATTTAATTGAAGTTGCAAAATATCCTGAATGGGAGATTTAGGTGGGAGATTATGGGAATAAAAAAGGATTTTTTTATTGACTTTCCCAAAATAGCCCATTTGGGATGTTTCTTGTGGGATGTTTTGGGAATAGACGTCAATTTCAGATATAAAAATTTTATTTGAGCGACTTCATTACTAAGTGAGCGACTGGAAATACAGAGAGGGCAACTTCAATATTAAGATAGATTCGATTTTTCTAAGTGAGGTTATACTTAGCGAACTACTAAAAAAAAACTTCACTTTGAGCAAAGTTTAGGTTAGGTTAGTTTAGAAATAAATGCATGCATATTACTTTATTTTTACGGAGTACATTGTTTTATTTAATTACCCTTATATTTCGATAATAAAATTTCTCAACTAATAGAATAGTGTTTCTTCAAATAGTTATTTCATATTATTTTTGTTTTTTAAATGTGAGCTCATTATACTCTGCTCATCAGTGTATTTTTCAAAGTAGTTTTTGTATTCGAAACACTTCATTTAAGATAAAATGCCGCTCAGTATAAAAAATACATTTGCCAAATATTTAAAAAATGCAGGACGTAACGTTGACCCGCAAACAAATATTAGGTCGCTCATATATTATGAAGCTGCTCATTATGTATTTTAAGTAACTCAAATTAATGTTTGTAAGTTGCTGTTCTGTTGATTTCTCGTCACTCGCAGTCAGTCGCTCACTTAGTAATTCTATAACCCAAATTAATTAATTTTGACACTTAGAACTGTAATTTACAGTCACTCGTTTTATTGCTATCCAATAAGTATTAGTGACATTAACCATAGTTTACATATTTTTTGACCCTAAAAAGCATCAAAGCCAAATGTCCTCCCTATGACAGTTATAAGGGATATTTTATTAAAATTGGCGATTTGAACCTCATACAAAGTGACCTCTTACTATTATAAATTTCGTAATACACAATCATATTTTTATGCCACACACTTTGAAATATTGACTCCTCCTCCTGAATGACGTGGTAGTTGAATTATTGTCACATCAGAATCGCATTTTAAAAAAACACGATATTTAATAATTGACGGTTACTTAATGTATATGATACTAACTATTTATTTGGGCTATTGGATCAAACATTTGCTGACAAATATGAAGCAGATATTGACAAAATAACAGAGACTTAACAACATTTTCAAAATTTAATTATTAATTATACTGACTATATAACAAAAGAAGTTCAAAACAACATATCATCAAGGAATCCGACGCAAAGACCTTTAACTTTCTTTCCTTGTCCATTACTGCTGAGTGATTTATTAACTGGCTGACATGAATCCAGCTTAATAATGTATTTTTACGAGTTAATACAAAACAAAACACCTCATCATGTAAGTGAAAATATCCCTGTTAGCTAGAGAGGAATTGCAACTATGTATTTCACACCATTGATTTGACTATTTTCACCATGTCTTTAATAAAAAAAATAACATTATCATTCCAATCAACAATATTGTTAGTTTTAATTTATGCCGAGAAAAAAGAATTAAAAGAAATTTCTATTAGGCGTAAAGCAGTAGTTAATAATAAATAATCTTTCTTTTAATTCTAATTGGGCACACCGCAGAGTCGTGACAGAGGTGTCCCGACCCTAGAGTGTGGGAAGATATGGGGGATAGCCTACAGACGAACCTAGCCACCAATAAGGTGTGTGTAACTGACTGGCCCTAAGTCCCTATAGCCTAACCCGAATATATTCTTATATATAATAAGAGTGGAGTGGTATGTCAGGCGTGTGGCGCGTGGATGTGAGGCAGCCGGAGCCACCAGGCATGTAGTGTGCCTAGCCGTGTGTAGTGCCTAACGGTAAGGAAAGCTACGCCTCTAGACCTAAAGGCGTGGCCGGGAGCCTAGGTTGGGGGAACATTGTAAAGGTGAGAGGATTTTCCCGTAGCTGGCGCGCCAGACTCAGCGTCACCATTTAAGACTGAAGGTGTCTTTGCCACTACGGGAGGAGGTGAAGAAATGAGAACGCTACAAGGTTCGTAACGATCTAGTTTATTGAGTAAAACATCAGTCTTTATATACAACAATGCGAGAACGATGAATTGACGTCAATGCTACTACCACCGTCTCCCCGCGAGCTCGGAGCTGCTGCCGCTGCATGTGCTGACTTGCACTCTTGCACCACTGCCATCACCGTCACTGCGCCGGATCCTCGTCAGCATGCTCGGTGGCACCAAAGTCCGACTGCACCTTTCTGTGGTTGGCGTCAGCATTCTAACGCTATGGCCAAGAGCACTGACCTCGGCCGGCGCGGTATGCCCACGTGCTTGTGGACACTAATAAAACAAAATGTATGAGATTTACTTTGCACAATGTTAGAAATTCTAATACTAGGATTGTGTACGATCTAAGAATATATTTATGTTTTATTCAGTATTAATCCATCTGTACTCATTGATACACGAAATACATACATTTTTACATACAAATGACAAGTTTTACACTTCCTCCTACAAAATAGACCATTTCGTGCCTTATACAAAATACGATCCCGTCTACTTCGTAATCAATATACTAAAGAGAATAAACGATTCGTTTTAGAACCTGGACATTAAATGTAAAATAGGCTTTCAGTATCCATTATGCCCTTTCGAGACATTAATCGATAAGGGCAACTATGTACAAAATAATATATTTTGAGAATTAGAGATTTTTTTTAATTTAACATAAGGATATTAAAATTACTTATTGAACGTCAACAATGAAACGTCACATAACATCATTTATATAGTCTTTCACGGTGTAGAGATCCCGCCATATAAATTGGCAGTTGGGGGCGTCGCCACAGTCGCGTAATTCAGTGTTACCAGTAAACACGCCAAAACTAGCACTCACTGTGCCATACGGCTCGATACATTATAGGTTTCATTTGTAACGGTCTTTGGTTGCAGAGCTATAAACTCAAATAAAACAAATTAATATATCAAAGTCAAAATATGTTTATTTAAAATAGGCCCTATCACAAGCTCTCTTTGAATGTTATCTTATGATCTTAGTATAACAACAAAAAAGATTATTATTTTTATAATTAACAAACATAAAGATTAACTTTTGACTTTGATATATTAATTTGTTTTATTTGAGTTTATAGCTCTGCAACCAAAGACCGTTACAAATGAAACCTATAATGTATCGAGCCGTATGGCACAGTGATTGCTAGTTTTGGCGTGTTTACTGGCAACAGTGAATTATGCAACTGCGGCGACGCCTCCATCTGCCATAATATATTCAAAATTATAAATATCACAAGCTCTCTTTGAAAGTTATCTTATGATCTAAGTAAGTATAAATTAAAAAAACTATTTCAAACATGGCACTGAGCATTGTCTTTACATATTTTTTACCGAGGTTAGATCAGCGGAGACCCTAGCTTGGAGAAGAAGTAACAAGAAACTCCGGAAATCAATTTATTATAATCACCCTTAACAAACATAAAAATTACAAAGAATGGGCAAAAAACACAACGCTGGTAATGCTAAATTTACCTTTCATACAAAATAACAGGCAATGGCGGAAACGTCAAATTTAGTTCCAAGTTTGGCTACTGCCAATTTATGTGGCGGGATCTCTAGTAGCCCTTCTCCAACAGCATCGCTTTAGTGCCAACCCACAAACGAATCGTTTATTCTTTTAAGTCTAGATCCACTATAATACAATTTATTTTTATTGCGTGTGTTACAATTATGCATGTCTCTTACAATTTTGTAATCATTAATTTTTTTTAATATAGACCAAGTTGTCATATATATATATATATATATATATATATATATAATGAGAAGCCACAGTCAGTATATTTATTGTCTTAAACACATCTCTTAAAGACACACGAGGGCCCAACCGGTAGATCGAGCGAATGGCTCTCTTCTGCAGCACAAATACTGCATTAATATCAGCAGAATTGCCCCACAAAAGAAGCCCGTATGACATGACGCTATGAAAATAAACAAAATACACAAGTCTCGCTGTGTCCACGTCAGTCAGGTGTCTAATTATTTTTACGGCGTAGGCAGCAGAATTTAGCCTTTTCGCCAGACCACCGATGCGCTCACTAAACTGTAATTTTGAGTCCATTGTGAGTCCCAAGAATGTAGTGGACCCCACAATATCTAAAGCCACATTATTAATTACGATGCTAGTAATTGAACTCTTAACATTAGGCAAAGTAAACCTTATACATTTAGTCTTATTTAGTAATAAGTTTAGGTTCTTTTATTTAAGAGACATCCCTTTCAGTTTCAAATTTAATTGTTTTTCAAGTTTCCTTGACAATATTTGTGGCATTTTTTATCTTGCTTTGTATGTACAATTTTTTGGCCTGAGCACTAACCTTATTGAATACTTTTGAATAATTTCTTATGTAATTTTTAAATTCAGGGCTATAATTAAAAGATATTTATTTATTTATATATTTCATATAGCCGTTGTCTACTTATTTTTACACCCCCAGTGGCCAAAATCACAGAAATTCATCCTACCGGCTATCTCATAATTCTTTTATGTAAAGATTTTTTTATATTCAGAATCAATAATGCTGAAAAATGAGCTATACATTGTATATTATATGGAGCATCGGTTTTCAATTGCATAGGGAACCGTCTCAATACGTTTTCCCTGAAACTACTCAAACGGGCTCCCGTGACAGGAATACGTAACATTCCTGCGCTGGAAACTGCGGTGACACTTAAATTTCACCAATTGACCATGGTGGTCAGATCTAATATCAGTAATAAGTTTAGTATGAGATAAACTAAAATTTGAAAATATATTGTCAATAGGGGTAGAGGAGGTGTTTGTTATTCTAGTAGGTTGATTAAAATTATGTTTTAATTTGTAACTTAGAAATAAAGTTAGAAAATTTATACAAACCATGGTGTCCTCAAGAATATTAACATTGAAGTCACCTCACACAATCAGGCGCTTATGTTTCTGAAGAAGCTTAAGAAGCACCTCCTCCATACACTTTCCAAACCCTATAACATCTGAATTGGGTGGTCTGTATGCACACAAAATAATTACATCCTCCATCTCTATACATGACATTTCTATTACTCGCTCAATAGAAAGATTAACAATATCTTTACGTTCTTTAAATTTAATATCATTATGAGCTAATATCAAGGAGCCCCCACGGATTGCACCATTCCTATAAAAAAGAACTTGCAACGCTGTGGGCTCCAAAACCAAATATTAATTCACAGGACCTCGCCCAATGTTCAGTTACACAAAATATTCCAAACCTGTAAGAAAATAAAAAAAGCTCAACTTCTAACTCTTTACCTAACAAACCATGTATGTTTTGATGCACTAAAGTGACGTCAGGCGCTACTACCAACTCATGTAATATGCCAGAGTCTATCTTTTTTGTCTCTCCTATTAATTTAAATTATTCCCTGGAACTTATTCTAGGGAAAAGTCAGTACCCGATTGGGTATTCTGGCCAATAGGGGCCTGGTCAGAAACCAAAACTTTGGTTCGTCTACATAAAGAATAATGTAGCGATGCTGCTACCTGTCTCTTACAGCTATTAAATAAAAAGTATAAATTATTTTTATATTTTATTTGATCTTTAGTTAAACAATTTATGTCAATAGGTATAGTTAAAATTATGACAATGCGTACATATAGTATGCAAGCAGCAATTGAGCCCATGTCTAACCCTATTTTCTTCGGCTGGTAACGATGAGGAGTATGGTAAAGTACATATATTAACCTATTATTAAGTTTAGACGTTAAACCATCAAATAATCTGACTAGTTTATTCATGTTTCCGCGACTACCACATAAAATTATTATTGTTTTATTCCAATCGCTTTTGTTTTACTGATATTATCTATCAATAGAGTCAAAGATGCTCCTGGGTAGCAACAATTTTGTATAGGTGCATCCATAATGCCCCATGTACCTGCCTCGATTTCTACCTGTCTCATCACAATAGTTATGATGCCTGCCTGTCCACTAAGGCTGACCTCCTCACCTACCTTCTGAGCAGTCTACAAGTTTAGTGTTTCAGCCACAGGCTGGACACAATCATACTCTTTGACACCATTCAAGTGGCCACCGCACATACACCCATCTTTCACTAAATTGTTAAAAGCATCAACGTTAGATGCACTCATTTAAAGTAGTTGGTCAATTGCCTGTATATGTTCCCCTATCTCTGTTTGGGCCATCTCATATTTATAATTTATTGATGCAAGATGCCTACGGGACGTATATCATCTTACTCTTGGACCAAGGTAGCCAAGTCAGTCTGGTTTGAGGAAGTACAATTTTTTATTGGAGTGGGGATAAAAAAAAACTTGTTCAACTTTTCAATTTCAACAAACCCATTAGAAAATGTGTGAGGCTTATAGAAACTATGAGGAGTTTTATAACTATCTTCAAACACTGTACATTTGAGATGTGATAAAGATATATTTATGTGTGAGTGTGTATCACGAACCAAATATAAAGAGGACCCGGCGAAAGGATCGGTCCCCGTTACGTGGTGCGGAGTCCAAATGGCGTATTTTAATTGGTGCGCAGTCTAAATATGTGTAGTAGAAAGAAGATACCTGATTTGATTGGCCGATGCCGTGTTTTAATTGGTTGAAACATCCACCCTCCATCACGCGTACCCTCGTTTCACCCCGTGTAATGCCACGCTAGTGTCCATACAAATATTGCGTAAGGCCCACTCCCCTTATTAATTACTCCATGGTGTATACACACAAGTCGTTATGTATGTATGTTACTTTAAGTACCCCAATATAAATTGACGTATGTATATTAACTGGATTTTACAATATAATTTAAAAACTGTTTAAGATTATAAGAAAAATTATTATAATATTTATTAACATTGAAACAATTAGTATTTTGACAGTCAGGACTATTTTTATCAAATAAAAAATCTGGTTATTATAATTTTTAAGACGCATGATTAAGGCGCGTACAAAAATTTAACAAAAGAATAAAATTCTGACTATTCTGACTATCTTTCTCAGCTTCAGGGACCAGTATCATCTGAATTAGGCAAAGTTCTCGGTTTATCTAGTTTCGTTTATAATTCGTGCAATTTGGTTTTCAGTAAGTTGGCGACTCTTTTTTCTTTTTGTATACAACACCTAAATGGAAAAAGAAAAAAAACACGTCAAATCACGGCTGGGGTCTGCAGCTATCCCCACGTTACCAAAAATCCTACATACCAAAAAGCGTCTTGTCGCTATTGGATAAGCCGAAAACTTGCGGTCGATACTTAAAAAAAAAACAATAAATAACAACGCTGCTTTGGCCCATCACGTTAAACGTTAATATCAAAGAATAAGAGACGATCTTTGGACCTCAAAAATGTAACCCAGGATCGAGGTAGATTAACTCTGCAATCGATTTATGTGTTTTTGGTGCATTGTTTTTGACTCAAGGCCCACCTTGAATCATCCATAATTAAATTACTCAAAATTATCATTAATTAATACCAATTTGCAGAGACAATGATCGTTCTTCGTTAAATTGTGCATCAATGTTAAAGGGGGGATGGTGGTGGAAATCTTGTGGTCGTGGCCTTAATGGTCTCTACTTACATGATCCTCAAGAATTGACGGCAAGACAAGGTTTGCAATTTTCAAGCATAATTATATAAATATTTTCATGGGTATGTGAAATATCAGTCAATAGATGTAAATAGTTGCTAGTTTTGAAACGTAATCTACATAATAAAGAAAGCTTGTGACCTATGGAACTAAGTGACAAGGCGCCGGAAACTATTTATTATTATTAGACGGACAGCGCGAAGTTGTAGCTTCTTTATCTAATCCTAATAAATATGATTTTAAATAGATAAATGGTTTTTTATTTGATTCAATAGACATCAGTCAATCATCCAAAACTCGAAAAATATGGAATAATACAACATTCTAATCAAGCAGACTTTTAGCTAATCGTTAGTTTAATTAGTTCATTAAACTTAAAAAAGAAATAATAACCTTTTATGTGTGGTTTCTCAATCTGGGGGAAATGTAAAGCACTGAACATAATAATAAAAAGTGTTTATTTACAGCCACAAGAAACACACACAATACAAAATGTTTACAATTGAAACTTACAAACTAGAGGATATAACTTGTGCCTGTTATGTCGCAGTTAAAGGGTATGTTGCGTATGTTGCTAAGCTGGGTATGTTGCGTTTGATAGCAACGCTGGTATTATGGCGGAACCATTGGAGAGCAATGTTTATATGTTGAAGAAAATAGTAAAATAGAGTGCTACTTAAATAATCAAAATAAATATACAAATAGATATGAAATGTGATATCATGTGTGTATAGCTTATACTATAAAATGAAAAATTGTTAATATACTCTACATACTAATTATAAATTATATAACAATGAATAATAAAGTAAAGAGGCAATTTGAAATCAGTGGTCAGTCAGATGAGCAACAGAAGGAGCATCCGCACCTCTTTGCTGGTAGAGCAAATGATCGCGGATGAAATGTTAAAATATTTGTTTGGACGTCAGTTGTCTAGTTGGTGGCGGAATATTGTTCCAACATTTGGAGGCGGCGCACTTAAAGGCTCCTCTGATAGCGGTGGTGCGATGGCGAGGCAGAACAAGCGGTGGTACACAAGCACGAGACAATATTTGTTGCTGGGATCGCCAAGTCAATTTATCAAATAAATATTTCCGTTATTTGTTATGAATAATTTCAAAACTAGTAAGTATCAAATAGTTTTTGTCGTGATTCAATATTTAGTTTGTTAGTATTATTAAGGAACGGTGAAACGTGGGTTCGGAGCGGAATGGGAAAGCAGCCAAAGGGAATCTTGCACACGTTGTAAAAGTGTTTTCTTACAGAGGCGTGTACGCCACTAAAGTATTATTAGTTTTGACAAAACCAAAGTCTCATAAAGCTTCATCCTCATGTCCAGACTCAAGAACACCCTCAAGAGATAAAAACATGAAGAAACCAGCTGCGAGACGTGCTTCTCAAAACGTGAGATACTATCCACCAGGACGCCCAGGGCCCTTACTCCACTAATTAACTTTGACAGCCACTCAACTGCGTCGCTATAGCGATGCTTCTGCGTCTCGGCCGTAATAGTGGCACTCTGCTAATATTTTGACAGCCACACTTGTGCCTCAATATCGATATTATGGCACTTCAGTGGCCACTCAAGTGTGGAAATGTCAATAGTGGAGTTCGAAATATAAGGATATTGAACTGACATTGACTGACGTTTGGTTAGTGGAGTAGCTTTTTTTGTCCTTCAGACGCAGATGTAGTTCGATAGCGTTTCAGTGGCCAAAATTTGTTAGTGGTGTGCCAAAAGTGTCAAATTACGGCCACTGAAGTGCCAGAATATCTATATTGAAGTAATATTGTGGCCAAAATGAATTAGTGGAGTAAGGGCCCAGGTTTCGAGCCAGGCTGGTCGCCGCGATACAACTGTGGACACCGATGGCTGCCCAGCACCATATAATTGGTCTTGGCAGAATTGAAAACGAGGCAGTTATCAACCTACCAGTCATATAATCGTTTCAAGTCGTTATTAAGTGCTGCCACAGCAGAGTCAACATTATTAATATCAATATGTGTGTAGAGTTGAATGTCATCGGCATATCATTAATATTTACAGTTAGTAATGTGTAGTGCAATGTCAGAGGTATAAATAAATAATAACGGATCTAGGTAGGATAGAGCCCTGTGGGACTCCCCTACGAGTCGTGTGAACTGTCGAGAGTATTGTGGTACTATATGGCCTTGACAATTAAACTAATTATTATTTGCGTTTGTTTAAGTACGTGTTAAACCACTCAATTGTCAAGTCACTAAATCCATAATGTCAATGTTATTTTTGTCAGTCAATGCACGAGAGTAGTCCAGTAGCGCATCTTTGTTTGTTAAAATATGTCAATCAATGCAGTGGTGGAGCTATGATGTCTCCGAATACCAGATTGATACAACGGTAAGATGTTGTGTTGGTGTATGTATTCTGTTATCCGTCTATATACCATACTCTTAAGGATCTTCGATAGATAGGGCACTGAAGGGTCGAACACATCAACCGACTCGTAAATTTTCGCAGGGCTATTATGTATCTTGCGATCAGTAAACAATCACCAAAAATTGTGAGATTTTCGCTATCAAACATGACGTCTTCGCTGGAATTGTTGTTGCAAATGCAATCAATACAGTGCTGCCACCAACGAGCGATCAGAGAACTAAAAAACATATGAAAACAATAATATTTGGTATTATGTAAGCATTTTTGATAGCAATCAAGAGCGAAAATTTTGCAAACCAAATATCAAATAGCGATCAACAAAAAGGTGGTTGTTTCCAGTTTGTTAGAAAGTTTTGCAACTTTAAACAAACAAAAAAAGTTATTTAGGCACTTATAAATAATGAGTTCGCAGAGTGAGTATAGAGTAGAGAGAAGCACAACGCAAGCAAAAGACGGCGAAAGCGCGACGAAAACTGCGTAACAATTAATACGAAAACCACTGTTTCTCTGTCTGACGAGGAGTTTTTTCAGCCTTGCGATGACCTAAGGCCCTTTGTATCCATCACAAAGTCATTGCACGAGTTTGAGCTTTGAACGCGAGGTAAGAACTCATATACAAATATAAATTGCAAAAATTTATTTGTTATAATTGTATGTACTAAAAACAGACAGATTTTTACAGATATTAGCTGCCTTTTGCTTTTATTTGCTACTGCTTCAGACCACAAATCAACTGGGATGAGCTATAGATAACATTTGAGCCAGCCCAGTGTTTAAAACACTGAGTGAAGTTACAGCTGCACTTAACAATAATAATATATCAATATATCAGGAAATATTATAATTACCTCAGGGTCAATCAGACTGGATGTATATAGATTGAAGGTCAATATTAAATAATAATGAAATAGAATTATATTTTAACTATTTTATTCAGGGAAACGGGCTTAACATATCTATGTATATAATTTCACTGTTACCCTTAATAATACACAATATTTGTGCAATTCAATTATCAATAAAACTCTATTTTCATCATTTAGGATCTTAGTATGGAGCTGTGAGCGGTCTGATGTTTAGTCAATTGATTCAGAATGAAGGAAAGACTGGCTATTTATGATGACGTTCTATTTCCTACACTTATGTATGCAAAATTAATAGTAAGAGATGATCTCTCTCAGGAAGATGTACTATGTAAGATGTGTGACAGCTGAGTATGGATTCATGAACCCTGTGTCAATGATAGTATGATTCATGAACGCTGTGGTATGAGAGAAGATGTAGTAACGAACATAGAAAGATATGTTAGGAGGTTTGTGCATATGGAGCGAATAGATGCGAGAAGGGTTACCAAAGGAATTTATAGAGCTAAGGTGGAAGGTAGAACATATACAGATCAAATTGGAAACATTCTTGTCAAAGTGAGTGTACACAGCATGAAAAATAAAAGAGTAGCAAGCAACTGAGTAGCAGTTTTTGTCGAGATTCATTATTTAATATGTCAGAATTATTAAGGTACGATGAAACATGGGTTCGGAACGGGATGGGAAAGCAGTACCGGGCGCACACATTTTGCACACGTTGTAAAAGTCTGCGAGTTTTCTTATAAAGGCACGTACCGTACGCTGCCAAAGCATAATTGAGCTTAGACAAAATCAAAGTCTCACACAGCCTTATGCGCATGTCCACACTCAAAAACGCCCGGGTCTGGTATAACATCCTCAAGCGATAAACATGCAGAAACCAGCTGCGAGACGTGCTTCTCAAAACGCATCCCACTATCCACCACAACGTCCAGGCTTCGAGCCTCCTCAACCCTGCCGATGACAACGCCATCAATATCTATACTCGGTTGCCACGATACAACTCTGGACACCACCCGCTGGCTGCCCAGCATCATGTACTTGGTCTTGGCAGGGTTGAGAACGAGACAGTTCAACCGACCAGTCATATATTCGTTTTAATTCGTCATTAAGTGCTTCTATGGCAGAGTCAAAGTTATTAATGTCAATATGCGTATAGAGTTGAATGTCATCGGCATAGATATGATATTGACAGTTCGTTATGTGTAGTGCAATGTCAGAGGTATATAAAATAAATAATTATGGACCTAGGATAGAGCCCTGTGGGACTCTCCTACTAGTCGTGTGAACTGTCGAGTGTATAATGGTACCATCTGGCCTTGTCAATGAAACTATTTGTTTACGTTCGTTTAAGTATGTGTTAAACCATTCAATTGTTAAGTCACTAAAACCATTGTAAGTCATTTTTGCCAGAATCAGGTCAGTGTTCAAACAGTCAAAAGCACGAGAGTAGTCCAGTAGCACAAGTATTGTAGCGTTATGGTTGTCCTCGTTTGTCAAAATATTGTCTAATACGTCCATCAATGCAGTGGTAGTGCTATGCTGTCTCCAAAAACCAGATTGATACGCAGCGGTAAGATATTGTGTTTGTGTATGTATTCTATTACTTGTCCATGTACCACCCTCTCAAGGATCTTCGACAGATAGGGCAATATACTGATGGGTCTCAGGTCGGACACATCAACCGGATCGTCAATTTTGGGTATGGGCTTTATGGACGCCGTTTTCCATGCATCCGGGTAAGTACCCGACAAGATAGAAGTGTTGACAAGTTGCGTTATGGTTTCGAGTATCTCCGGCAACATCAGATGCACCATGTCCCTTGAGACCCCGTTAGACCCAACGGTGTTACTCTTGATAGACCCGATCACCCTAGCATATACGAGTATATATTTTATTACTTAATTTATTCAAATAACTTAGGTCTAAGTACATACCAAGTTAGGAGTGTACACGATTAATGCTAATAACTAATGTGGCAAATTAGTAAAAGAAATAATAATATGCAGTATGACACTATTGAGAAATAAAATAAGGTCAAGTGGCGTCAGTGTTATCTATGTTGTGTGCGTATGTAACTCGTATGGGTGAGAAAAAAATTCTAAACAGATTTGAAACATAAGCTTAAAAACTATTTTATTCTAAAATAGTACCACACAGTAGTAGTTAAAGTTTAGTTTGTTTCATAAATATCATCAAAGATCTAAATAATTGTACTTAATTAGTAATATGAGTATTCGTATACGTAGTTCATAAAAGTCATAACTTTAATAATAATATTTAGGACACTATTACACCAGTTGAACTAGCCCTTCGGTAAGTTCATTTAAGACTTGTGTTAACCGATATAGACCTAGTGTACCGTATGTGGTACAAGAACTTTGTAAAATTATTTTGTTTTACCCAGATAACAATGAATGCATTGTTCAGTCGTGATAACTTGGGGTATTAGGTAAACATTAGTTGTGTTACAAAGACGTTTTGTGCGAGTGATTTTGAGTGAACAGCGATACTTCGAGGAAGAAACTAAAAAAATATTGTACCATAAGTTTAACATTATTTGTTATGTAGTGTATTATTTGTTGTTGTTACTATGAAGAATAAGGTTCAAATTGATGTTGTATTTGAAGAAATTTATACCTACATTATTTTTGCAAGAAATACTGACCTCTCAATTAGGTGTACCGTATATGGTACGGTAGGTCTAAACACAAGCAACATGTGATAAAACACTACTGTTGTTTTTATTGTCAAAATATTGTGTTTTGTTGTTTTAGATCATTGACACTTCATGATATTGCAACACTTCTTGAGGAAGATGATGAAAATTGCAGCCTGGGGCAACATTTTGATATTTTTTGACTACCTTCTGATACCGTAGACTACCTTCTGATCCGCTTGGTCTCGGTGCAAGTGTAGTTTCACTTATGTTGACCAATTAGAGCAATTGGGTTTCAGAACAAACTACCATTTATTTAGTGACAACTTCTTCATAGGCTTACCTTTGGTGCATGAACTTAGTGCAAGAGAATTTCGTGTAACTGGCACTATTCGAGAAAAAATGTCAGGCAAAGTGTCCATAAAAGTGTAAATAGAGGCTTTTATTATCAAGTGTCAGATGATGTCATTATTTGCAAGTGGCACGATAATAGCATAGTATCTGTGTGCTGCAATGCAGCCCGCGTTGACCCTGTCCATAGAACTGAACGCTATTCTCATCAACAAATAAAAAAGATCACTGTATCCCAACCTCATCTTATCCAGCAATACAACAAGAACATGGGTGGTGTAGACTTACCTGACCAGAACTTATCATCATTGCGAACCAGTATACGAGGAAAAAATGGTACATTCCACTGATTCTCCATTGCATTGATATTTCAGTACAAAACGCTTGGTTGCTGTATAGACATAATGGTGGGAACATGGACTTACTAAGCTTTCGACATCGTATTGCTAATACCATAATTGTCAGTAATAAACAATCTGAAAAGTCAGGACCCAGTCGGCCTTCTTCAATAACTCATAAAGATTCTCGATATGATGGTAAATACCACTATGTGACCAAGCAGGTGAAAAAAACCAGGTGTGGACAGGTCCATAAAATGCCCTACAAGATGTGTCAAGTGCAATATTGGTGTTCATGTGGAATTTTTCATCAAATATCATACGAACAAATGAATAAAAGATCCTAAGAGAAATCTATGGTTTTGCTCCCGTATACTCCTACTGTATCGTGCCACGGAAGTCGTCACTAAATAAGTTGATGTTTTAAAGATTTATTTAGTGTATTTTTGAACCTCGAATAGTATTGACCATTCCCATATCTATTTATCTAAGGCGTTAAAAGAATGCTAACTAACTGCCATTCTTACCAGCATGTTGTAGGAGGCGACTCAGTGTCTAGGAGTAAATGGAATTTATTGGCCGATGGACTAGAAACCTGTCACCAATGTTCTTTAACATACCTATCACAAAAATATTTATGATAGCTTCCTAGAAATTTCGAGAGTTCATTCATACCGAAAGGATTAAAGGACGAAAATTAATTATTGAATAATATTACAATATGTATTTTATGTACCCTGGACTCGAATGAATGTCTCGACACCTTAAGTAACGCTCTTAATAAGGTGACCCAATCGTTGGTTACAGCTAAACGAACTCAAAGCCGCAAGTTTAACCCCAGCACCATTGAATTAATGGGAAAAAGGAGGGCACTCTTACGGCAGGGCTATGGAAACACGGATACTTTCAAAAGCTTGTGCAAAGAAGTCCGGAAACGTGTTGAAGATCCGTGATCAATCGATACAGAGGTCCGAAAGTTTTTCAGAGAGTTTTGAAGCCAGCAGCCCAGCAAATAACAAAACTCTGGGACACGGATTGAAACTTCGTGACCGAGAAAAAACGCCTATTGCATGTCGTAGAAGAGTATTACCAGGATCTTTACAGGTCCCGGTCACTCAACGCCCGGCAAGTGGAGAGGAAAATACTCAACGTAGGTTCAGAAGACGTGCCAGAAATCACGGCTGAGGAAATAAAAATGGCTCTTGACAAAATCGCGAATGGCACAGCCCCAGGCGAGGACCGCATCATCATTGAAACGGTTAAGTTCGGAGGAGACGTGGTGATAAATTACATAGTGAATTTATTCAATAGATGCTTACAGGAAGGTCTAGTACCGGAGAAGTGTGAGTCTGCTACGGTGATCCTCTTGTTCAAAAAGGGCAATAAAGCTGACCTTAAAAATTACAGACTCATCAGTTTATTATCCCAACTTTACAAACTATTCACCAAGATCATCACCAACCGATTGACCAGAAAACTTGATTTCAACCAACCAATTGAACAGGCCGGTTTCAGAAGTGGATACTCTACCATTGACCACATCCTAGCTATGCGAATAATCATTGAGAAAGCTATGGAATATCAAATGCCACTTTGGTTAGCTTTTATCGATTATAAGAAAGCATTTGACACAGTCGAGTCATGGTCAGTTATTGAGTCACTCCAAAATGCACGTATAGACTACCGGTACATAAATCTCATCAAATACATATATAAAAATGCTTCGATGACAGTCATACTACCCCCAGAAACGCGTAGCGTGAAAATAAAGAGAGGTTTAAGGCAAGGTGACAAGATCTCTCCGAAATTGTTCACTTTGGTCCTAGAAGACGTCTTGAAGCAGCTGCAGTGGGATTGCCGAGGTATAAACGTGAAAGGAAAGCGGCTTAGTAACTTGCGATTTGCTGATGACATTGTTTTGTTTTCCGATACCCCAGAAGAACTACAAATAATGATACAGGAGCTTAGTGCAGCTTCTAGAAAGTGTGGCCTTGAGATGAACTTAGATAAGACCAAGGTAATGACCAACTGTACCGAGGATCACACTTCTTTATCAGTAAATGGAACAGTTATCGAAAGAGTTACTAAATATGTATATCTGGACCAAGAGATAGTGATGGGAAAGGATAACCGAACAAATGACATAAGCCGGCGGATCAGATTGGCATGGGCAGCATACTGTAAGATAAAATTTGCCCTAGACATGAAAATCACCTCTTCCCAGAAAGCACGTTTGCATGATCAGTGCATTCTACCAGTTCTCACATACGGAGCAGAGACGTGGGTTTTCACTAAAGAGACTCTCCAAAGACTCCAAGTCGCTCAAATAGCAATTGAGAGGAAACTTGTAGGTGTGTCACTGCGAGATCGAAAACGCAACGAGTAGCTGAGGCAGAAAAGTCAATGCGCAGATGTTGCCAAACGGGCCCTAAAATTGAAATGGACAGGGTACTGTTGTGCGGACGAAATGAAATGCCTTTTTAAAAAAAACACTTTTTATTTTCCCTAAGCCGAATACAAGGTATTGTTAGCGAACCGTCTTAACCATTTGCTGGTTGGAAGAGAACTCCGATATGAACGCACGATAGTAATAATGAAACGTTGGCTGCAAAGTCAGCACTTAAAACGACGCGGTATGAGGAGGCTTACGCGAGCAAAACTTATGTATTATTTTAATCTATAACAGCCCCCCCTATAAAATTGAGCTTTATCCCTTTAAGAGGGTGAAGCGAAATCAAAACAAAAATAGAAGTTAAAATTCGAAATTAGAAAATCTCAAATAGTTAAAACGGTTTTACAAACATTAGTAATTAGTCTAAAATAAAACATTGAAATTTAACTAAAACAAACATCAACGTTAATGATTACTTAAATTTCTAAAATCTACTTTACTGGAAGTCGAATCAGAATCATCTGTTATCTCATGTAATTCAATAGAGACCTTATGCTTTTCCCTGGAAAGCTTTTTATTATAACACTGGTTGTATATCGCAATACAACAATTAGAGGAATCACATCTTTTAAAGTACTTATATAATTTGAAAGCAATATATGTCAAAATAAGTATTACAATAGTATATGTTGTATAAGAATAATAAGTTCCGTATCTTATAAAATGCGAATTACTTTCAGCATTATTTATTTCTTTTTCTAAATTGTGTAAATCATATTTTGCGAATTGTAAAGATTCTAAATCGATGTTCGATAACGTTATAGGAGCTAAATATGGAATAGTATGATTAAATTTTTCTTTTCGACAACAATCATCTTCAATTATATCAAAATCAGTTTCAAAGTTACTAGACATTAATAAATTTTTAGTAGAGCTTGGAATTATCTGTGTGGTTTTTGCATAACCAATACAATTTTCATTTAGGGATAAAATGCCTGTGGCATGTATAGAGTAATCTGTAATAATGTTGTTATCACATTTCACTGTTAATTTAGTAGGAGAAGATTGAACAAAAATCCATCTGTTATTAAGCAGTTTCTGCCAAATATCAATATTTCCAAATAGTAATTTAGTGTTACATTCTTTTGGCATAGACAATATTACATCACAAATAAGTTTACTTTCACAACAAGGGTTGTTAATAGTAGAATAAGAATTTAATTGAGGACAAATAGAATAATTACTATAAATCTTTTGACAATCTTGTAAATTATCTAATAATGCGTATTGCAGTCTATCCTCTGTTAATGCTATATAAGATTTAGAAGGTTGAACCAAAGAAAAGGTATTTGGTTTATTTTGATCATGAGGAATTGGTAAAGGTATATTCTTATACACAGTATATAATTCCGGATAAACTAATGGAATTTGTAAAACAAATACAATTTTCTTATTATAAAAATAGGAGACCAGCTTTGAGATATCCATTAAGTTATGTATATTATCGATATTCAAAACGACAGGGAAATCGAGACGACTATTCAGTAAATTACTATGCTTAGATAGTTCTAAATATAAACTAGAAGGACTTATGATAGAAGGGTGTAGAATATTAGACTTAGAAAAGAGAATAGAATTCAGAGTAGTGTCCAAGAGGTTAGAAATAGTGAATAGAGAAGCCTCTACAATATTCAGGAGACTGTTTATACGAGACATATATAATAATTGATCATTATTTTTAGTTGTTTGGGACAAAATTTCGTTAATTTGATTTAATTGAGCATTTAATTTAATTTCGTTTTTATTCAACTTGTAAATAGTAGAATTAAAATTATTAATTGTAGATTTAACTACTTGAATATTGTCTTTCATTAAGTGAAAGATTTCAGTCTCAGTTTTCTGAGTGTTTTCCAATGCGGCATCATATTTGCGCGCATCGTCTGCATCTAATGTTCCAAAAAAGAATTTAAGCACTTCTCCTCCGAATTCGAGGGAACGTCTTACCCTAATTGGGGAATTAGTCGACATTATGTGCGACAAAGAGTTACATTTTTGATAGTTAGATTTTAGCAAAATCTTAATGGGACTTAATATATCCTTGCATTCAATAAAATTACTAACATTCGCTTTAACGCATAAATCGTAAGTTTTATACAAAATTTGCTCAATATTGTCCAAATGGGGTTCAAAAGAGACCGTGTCAATAAATGTTATAATTTTCCAAAAATCGTTGTGAAATCTAACTCTAACTAAGTATATGGTTCAAAATGGATTCCGGGACTATGAATAACCGGAGTTATTATAACATTTTCGGCAAACGTGTTGCCCAGAAGAAATAAGAATCTGGAAAGATAGAGAATAGAAGATAGTTTGTACTTACTTATAGTATATATCAATATAATATATCAACTTAATTAAAATATTTTAGAATTAATGCGGAGAACAATTGGCAGGTTTAATTTGGTCAAAATGATATTTCACGTGTTTACGTCCAATAGCTAAAATAACGTTATGATTATTGTTAAAAACTTTGATAATCTTATAAGGGCCTTTCCAAACAGGCGCAAGGGATTTACCTTGTTTATGATGACATTTCAAGTAAACTAATTCTCCCGATATATTAATATATTCTGGATAAGTGTTATCTGAACCAGAATCGTATAATGAAGATGGTATAGATGATTATTAACCGTATAAGAGTTCATAAGGTGTGAACTGAGTAGTGCTGTGTGGAGTAGTGTTATAAGCTAAAATAGCTGTAAATAAGAATTTATGCCAATCATTTTGATTCTCGTTAACATAAGATTTTAGATACTCTTTTAGAGTGGAATGACTACGTTCTAACGCGCCATTTGTTTGTGGATGATACGGAGTAGTAAAAAGATTCTTAATCTTACAAATTTTAGTCACATGTTGAAATAATTCCGATGTAAAACATGTACCTAAGTCTGTCAAAATTGTCTTTGGGAAACCGAAAAGAGACATGAAATGTATTAAATTAGAAGCAATTTCTTCGCTTGTTGCACATACCATGAGATAAGCGCATGTAAATTTAGTTAGGTCATCTTGCATTGTAAGCATATACTTAAACTGTTGATTACCGGAATTCGGTAAAGGTCCGACTACATCAAGTGCTAGTCGTTCAAAGGGTTTTGTGCTCGTAGTAGTAATAATCATAGGTGATTTATTCTTATGCCTGTAAGGTTTATTGACCTGACAGAGCTTACAGTTTTTAACATAATTTTCTATGTCAGTTGACATAGATTTCCAATAAAAAGATTCTTTAATTCTATTTAACATACGTTTGACACCTGGGTGTCCGGCAATTGGAGAATCATGATTGTCCTTTAATATCTGCGGTACTTCCGCAGGAGTAGGATATCTTAAACTGTTTTTGTATACAGGGTGTTACAGAAGAGTGTAGCAATACTTCAGGGTCGTATAAAGCATCACCTAATTAGTCTAAATACCAAGTTTCAGTAGGATCGGACTGAAATTGCCTTTTTTACAGCTATCTGAAAATGAGTAACATTCACGATCAGCTGATCGCAACAAAATTCCGACCCATCACTATGAGTAAATCAGTATAGGTAGGCGGCGAAGTCAAACGCTTTCAGGAAAGCCGCTCAAAGCTATAGGCTCCACCCCCAACACCTTAGGTGCCGTCCATTCTTTGTGAAAAGCCGCCCGCCGCCGCCACTAATATTAGGGCGAGTTCACATACAATTGTAATATTATGCGTTCACTTTTTTACATAATTAACGCGTGGAACATGTTAGGTACTTGATTAGCTTAGCATTCCTAATGTCGTAACTCATCGCTTAGGGTCGTCGTAGAATTACCTTTTATCACTTATTACCTATTGCCATCAAGTCTTGCGAGATCCCGTGACGTCACATAATAAATGAGACCGTGGAGACTGCTAGAAGCCTAAATTCTGTCGAAAGTCCAAACCTAAGAAGATTACGGCGTTTGTTAGGTATGTTACCTATACCTACCTGTAAACGTAGTTATGTTACATTCCGTCGCTTGCGCATTTTTATAATAGGTATTTTTATAATTATTACCTATCTATTTATCTTCGTAACGGTCTGGACTTAAAGGTAACCAGCTGCCTTATTCCCGGAATGTCGTAAGAGGCGTTTAAGGGGCTATATGGGCTTTTTTGTTTACCTAAATACCTACCGAGACGGAGGCTTCCTCGTTCCTTTTGATTTTTATGGGGATTATGGGAGATATCGTGTACAATTGTGTGTATAATTTAGTCATGTGGATACCATCTATCCACACATTCCGACCATGTGGTCTCTTGGTTGCCATTTACGACATCCCGGGAATAAATCAGCCGGTTACATTCTATTTAACTTATGCCAGACCAGCACTGGACAGTCCCGGACTAGCACGGGCATTTCATAATACATTATCAGTAGGCACGTAACACCATCATTTCAGTATCTTTAGTTGTAAATCATTAAATTAAATAAAATTCTCATGTTCAAATGTAATGTAGGTAAGTAACCACAAATACAGGTACCTAATTAAATTACGCTTGTATGGAATCGCCCTTAGAATTTTGAGTGAAATTTACCTATTGTTAATTTTGTTTGTTTTAGTTACTCAGTTGATTTTTGACACGTGTCCAGTTGGCAACGTTTTTGCATATTGAGATTTTCGAGATTCGTGCGTGAAAGTAAACTAATTAATATGTCTTTTAGTAATAATTTGTGAATAACCCGAATGAATTACACATAGTGGACTGCAAGAGCTGGTCTGAGTGATTTAGCGGATGGCCACATCAGTACACACATAGTGGATCCGCCCCACCGGGAGTGTTTGGCGCCGACCGTTTTGAGCAAATAGCTGATAATTATCTTAGTTTATTATTAACTAAGAAGTGTAGTGGTTCAGTGTTATGATACCTACTATTGATGTGAAAGTTGTGAAACTGTACGGAATCTTATCAAGAATTTGCAAACTCAATAAAAACCAACAGGTCAGTCTAACTTAGTTAATAATAACATAATTTGAAAGGTAATAAGATTATTCAAATAATGAAATTCAATTTATGTTTTAAATAGTTTTTATTTAAAACATAAAGATATGTAATACTTTGTCTTGTGTTTATGTACGTATCCAGTTTGAATTCATTCTTTCGGTACCTAAGTCCTAAAACGCGACTAAGAGACTAAACTGTCATTGGTCGAAAGGCTGACAATATCTATTTATTTCTAAAGTGACTCCGTGTCACAGTTTCCTAAGTATTCAGTGTCCTAAGTATTGATTCTATTGAAATTCTAATGTGACCTAATGCTAATTATCTTAAGTCACCCTAAGTTCAGTCTACCCTTACGAGGATTAACTACCGGTCACTTACCTATTAAAGAGCGTTATGAAAGAGTTTTATGATTAGGTTACGCTAAACGTTGACTTCAAATCCTAAAGAGGTAAAACATAAAACCTCTTCCGTCCGTTTAGTTTTTATGTAGGTACCTGGTAACTACTGAACAAGGCATTACAGTCGTGATGTTTATGAGAAAAATAATAACCGGGTTGGCAGGCTTCAATAAATTATCTTGTATGTGAATAAATTATGTGTTGGTTACCTACATACATATGCATCACGTCCATAATCCCCGAAGGGGTGGACAGAACAAAAGATTCCAAAGACCCTTTTGTCACGTTTAGCCTGTCGTTGGGGGACAAAGATATAAAACATTTTGGTACACTGGGGATGGTGGCTAGCCAATCGCCAAAAATACCTAACAAACCCCCTAGTCCTTTAGTCGCCTTTTACGACATGCCGGGTAGAAGGCAGCCGGTTACAGTACCAGTCCCAGACCAGCACGGGACTACAATTCTCAATAACCTACTGAAAAGTAAACAAACTTTGAATCGCCGACAAAAATCCCAATCCATATTTACTACAAACAGATTTTGAGCCTTATTGCGTAATGATTAACGTTCAATTCTCAATAACACAATGTACTGCAATAGGTAGCAGGCGCCTGATTCTTTTGACGAATGCCGATGTCTCAGGAAAATGAGACTTAATGCTAAGGAAATAGTGCGAATTGAATTTCCTTGCGGTAATCATGAAGGCGCCGAACTTTATTTTGTCTTTCTCTGTTTACTAGTTGGTTTCAGTTGCACTAGGGATGGGACATTGTAATATTTTTACTAAGGTTCTTACTCATTTTTGAGTATCAGATTATGGAAAATTCTAGATTTTAAGATATCGAGCTAAAACTTTACAATTACACTAAGTAGGTGATAGAGAATCTAGCCCTAAAGTATGACTACACTCTTCTGTTACACCCTGTATATGTATCTTAACTTTAGTGTTATGAAATATGTAACGTATCATATTATGTACTTTAGTATAAACGAACTTAGAAAAAGGTTCAATAAAGTCAGTGATAGCGAGATCAGTAAGAGAGGGGTTATTTGTTAAAATAAGATCTCGTAAATTCATTAGTAAATTAAAAATAGTTTTATAATTACTATCCTCGAAATGATGAGTCTTTGTAAATAAAAAGAAGTAAGTTTTATTACCATCTACATAAGGTAGAATAGTAAAAGGTTCACGTTCATTATTAAGTAAAGATTCAGAGTTAGATAAATTGGATAAAATTTGGTTAACATTTGGCATACTCTCGTCAAAATCTAGAGAAGTAGGTATAGCAATGAAATCGAATTTAGTAGTATGAATACTCTGTGAGTGTTCCTCAATTTGTGTATTAAGTGTAGTTAAAGTGTTAGTAAATTGATATTTGAAATATGTTTCATAGGATTCAGAGTAAGGACTCGTGTCCTGATTACGATTCGAACGTGTTGTAACGTGAATAGGATATCTAGATAATGCGTCAGCATTTGAATTCAGTCTGCCTTGTTTATAAACAATGTCGTACTCGTATTCTTCGAGCTTCAAACGCCATCGAATAAGGCGTGAACTTGGATCTTTAACATTAAAAATATACCTTAAGGGTTGATGATCAGTAACTATGGTGAACTTTCGACCATAAAGATATGGTCTAAAGGATTTAACGCCAAAAATAATAGCTAACATTTCGCGTTCCGTAGTGGAATAATTGCATTCCGCCTTGTTTAAGGTTCGGGATGCGTAAGCGATGAGCTTATCTTTACCGATATCGCCTTGAGATAAGATAGCGCCTATGGCGTAATTAGAAGCATCCGTAGTTAAAATAAAAGATTGTTCAAAATTAGGATACTGCAATAAAGGTGCAGTAGTTAGTTTTTCCTTTAAAAGATTAAATGCTTGGTCCTGTTCAGGATTCCAAACGAAAGTAATGTTTTTCTTTAGTAAACCAGTAAGAGGTTTTGTAATTTGGGAGAAATTTGGAATAAATCTACGATAATAACCAACTAGTCCTAAAAATGACTTTATATCTTTAACATTACGTGGAATCGGAAAATTGGTAATAGTCTTCACCTTATCTGGGTTTGGTTGGACCCCTTGGTCGGTTATGACATGTCCTAAATAAGAAACTTCACGACGTAAAAACTCGCACTTGTCGGGTTGTAACTTGAGGTTAAATTTACGAAAACGATCAAAAATTAAACGTAATTTTTCCATATGACTAGGGAGGTCATATGAATAGACTATACAGTCATCTAAATAAACATAGCAATGTAATCCTTGTAATCCCGTAAGAACCATCGTCATAAGACGTTGGAATGTGTGCGGACTATTCCTAAGTCCGAAAGGCATTCGTGTAAATTCGTAGTGCCCTGTTGAAGCATTAGTATTAACAATTGTAAAAGCGGTTTTCTGAATATCTGAAGGATCGACTAATACTTGGTGAAAACCGGAAGCAAGGTCAAGCGTGGAAAAATATTTAGCTTTGCCTAATTGATCCAAAATATCACTAATCAATGGAATTGGGAAGATTTCGGCAACTGTTACGTCATTGAGTTTGCGATAGTCAATGACTATACGCCATTTCTTTTTCCCAGAGGCATCTGCCTTCTTAGGAATGATCCACACAAGGGCGGACCATGGCGAGATTGAATTTTGAATAATGCCTTGTTCTAACATGGAGTTGATTTGTTTATCAACTTCCTCCTTGTGGCATTCCGGAAATCTATATGATTTGACGTGGATGGGAGCCGCGTCTCCCGTGTTAATGTTATGTTTCAATGCATGAGTGTGTTAACATTAACATGGTTCGCCTTCGAGATGAAATATGTCAGCGTAATCTGCGCAGCAATCCAAAAGAGCCTTCTTCTCTTCTGGATTAAGATGCTCATGACGAACGAGTTTTAAAACTTTCTCTCTACGAGAAAGGTTGGAATAAATGTAAGTATTATTTATCGGAAATGAAAAATTATCGTAATCAATAGGACTTAAGTACACGGAATAATTATCTACCTTTACTGGTGTTTCAGTGGTATTCAAAATTGAGACGTTCACACGCTTGTTTTGTTTAATAGTGGCGATGCAATTTGACACGTAAACACCATCACAAATCCTGTGATCGAGTATCAGCCCTTCGTTTCGTGGAAATAGCCGTTGTAAATCTTTGTCAGCATTAGTTAAGTTACATTCTATCACGGCTTCTGAGCGTGCGGGAATAATGTATGTAGGTTGCGTGTACTTTATTTTAAAAATATGATCATGTAAATACAGTTCACTTGAATTAAAATCAAGTGTGCAATTGTAAAATCTCATAAAATCTGACCCTATCATGCCATCATAATTAAGGTTAATATCATCGTTTATGACGTGAAATTTAAAAGAATAATTACTATTCTGTATGCAAAAATTTAAATTAAACGAGCCAAGAGTCTCGCAAAAGGATTCAGAGTCATTAATACCTTTCAATTTAATGATTTCCTTAGAAAGTTTCGGAAAAGTATCGAAACATGTAATTTTCATGACGCTTACGGAAGCGCCCGTGTCAATTAAAAAGCACAAAGGTGCGGAACAATGTTGCGGTGCATTAATATATAAATGTGGTAAAGAAATACGTAACAAACTTTTCGTTTCAAAAATAGGAACAGAATGAATGACCTTCGGAGCATCTGTACAAACCACAGGCTCCTTAACAGGTTTAGACTTTACGTCATTATAAGTGTTAAACTTAGAAAATTGATTCAATTTAGAATCGAAACTCAACTGCTGGGGTTGAGATGTAATAAACTCAGTGAACTCAGAGGGTTGTCTCAAGTCTTGTGACTGGGACGAACTCAACAACTTTGGTTGAGATGAAAAATTAGAAAAATCAGAGAACTTAGAAAAATCAGAGAAATTAGAAAAATCAGAGAAATTAGAAAAATTAGGATCATCTTTAAGTGTGTCCTTAAGTTCTGTATACGCCCCCGGGCGACACACAACAGGAGCGTCATCTAATTTAAAGTCTGCTCTGTGGCGGACTTGCATACAACGTGTTGTACGGGTGCAGACACGCGAGGCTCAGGTTTCACCCGATAAGGTGCTCGCTGTGCTTGTTGGGGATTAGACTTATTCTTAAACTCCAACTTTCGGCATTCTTGTATCGTATGCCCCGGATTCTTACAATACTTACAAAATTTGGTATTAGCATTAGAATTATTGTTGTAAGAATTAGGTTTATTGTAAGAATAGTTATTAGGCTTACAATTATTAGCCCTGTAATTGGATTGAAAATTAATTGAGTAAAATTTGGATTTATGTTTAAAGCATTCATTGGATGTATGCCCTTGCCTTTCGCAACGGTTGCATACTTTCGAAGGCCTCGATACCTTCGTGAGGTTGAAGAGCTTTTCCTCTTCAATAGCGTGAGTGATAGCCTCACTCAACGTATTGGGGTTTCTACATCGGACTATATGAGAAAAGTTAGGGTTTAACCCTAAGAGGAAGGTGTTGAGTGCCAGATCCTCCATGGCAGCTATTCTGCCAGGCTTCTCGGCCTCCGAACATCCCGAAAATTGAATGTCAGATAGGAGTCTTGTTAGGCAAGCCTCTATCCGCAACGAGAATTGAATGGCCTCTTCGGTCGAGAACTGTTTACAGTTCTGAAGTTCTAGAAGTAAGTGGGTGGAGTGCTTTTTCTCCCCGAAATTTGTTTTAAGGAAATTCTTTAAATCCGACCATTTGTCGAATCTCCGTAGGGAGCAAGCTAACTGAGCTTTTCCCTCTAATTGTGAAATTATGTACTTGCATAAGAAGCTCAACTGGCTATCTTCTGCTAGTTCAATCGCGTTCTCACAATTTGTGAGAAACGCGGGAAGAGACGCCCTATCCCCATTATAGGGTTTTATAAATTTAGTAAGGAGGTTGAGAGACAACTTCTTTGTCTCGACTTCCTCTGCGTCTGTGAACTCGTCGTTTTTAATGTCCTTTTTAGGAGCCATTTGAAAAAAAATAAATCAAAGCTAGTCAAAACTAAAAAAGTTACGATAAAATATACTAAGTAGAAAATCCTCTTTAAAGATGTTTAGTTGCTTCGCTCTTGTATCCCACAAAATTAGAAAAGATTCACTTACAGTAGAAACTGCATCAGTTTACTGGTCCTGATGTTGTTACCGGATTTCTGCTGGACAGCAGAGGACGACGTCGGTTCTCGGGGTTGCAGGGCTCTCTCTGCAACGACGTCTGCGACGGCTGCTACGCTCGGCTGGTCGAGGGCTGGCGTGACACGGCCTGTGTCACGACTGACGAGCTTCCTCGGGAGGTACGGTACTGGCGTGAGGTACGGGTCCTCACGGCTTACAAGCACACCGAATTTCGTTCGCGTTTTGTTCGGAATACCGGTGGGCATATATGCGATATGCCTCAAGAACGGTATCCCACCGCTGCCACCAATGTTGTGCGGACGAAATGAAATGCCTTTTTAAAAAAAACACTTTTTATTTTCCCTAAGCCGAATACAAGGTATTGTTAGCGAACCGTCTTAACCATTTGCTGGTTGGAAGAGAACTCCGATATGAACGCACGATAGTAATAATGAAACGTTGGCTGCAAAGTCAGCACTTAAAACGACGCGGTATGAGGAGGCTTACGCGAGCAAAACTTATGTATTATTTTAATCTATAACAGTACGTAGCGCGCAAAGACGGATCATGGGCAAAGGCGTTGGTGGAGTGAGGCCCTGGGGAGAAAAAAGACCCCAAGTAAGGCCCCAGATGCGATGGCATGACGATATCAAGAAAACAGCTGGGAAGAAATGGATTGAGACTGCACAAGACCGAAGTCGCTGGAAGTTGCTGAAGGAGGCCTACACCCAAGAGAGGGTCAAAAATGGCTGAGAGAGAGATGTATTTTATGTAAGCATTGTATTAAAAATATTTTTACAGCATTAAGTAATTGCTCTAATGGGTGTCATTCTTTTTTTTTTATTCTTTATTTATTTTACAAGGCTATACATCTTAAGATTACGCCAGCCTTAAAACTATAACATATTATCAATATTAAACAGTATTAATAACATTATTTATATCTCTTCTTAGGTTTAAAGAGTGAATAACAAAATCTTAATAGTCTATCACTCTCGGGAAGGGTAAATTTGGAGCTAAGAACATTGTGCATAAAAAATAATAGATCATAGTTGGAACACATAACATCATTTCTCAAATCAGTTCGTTCTTTATCATTAATTTTACATTCCAAAATTAAGTGCAAGAGATCTTCTACTCTATTACATATTAAACAGTTGGGACTCTCGACTTTACCCATGAGAAAGCCAAACTTGTTAAGAGGCATATGCCCTGATCTCATACGAAAACAAATAGTGAGTTATTTTCTTGTTAACTTAATATTAGAAAACCAGGGGACATGAGATGGCTCGTTGGTTAGAGTTTTATACCAAATACCTTTTGATTGAGATATGTGACTGAAGTAGATTTTCCAGTCATTATAACTTTCTTTGCGAATAACTGGCAAAAAGTCGGAAAAGTGGGATGAAGCATTAAAAGAAATTCTGTCAGATTTGGCTTCTCTTGCTAACGTATCAGCCATCTCATTACCCGTGATGCCGACATGAGACGGGTCCCACTGTAAAAAAACCTTAACCCCATTACGTATCAGATTAAAGATACAATTATTAACGTGGAAAGCTTCCTTTCTACCGTACACTTTATAGTTAGCGCAACTTTTTAAGTGTAGCAAGCTACTCATACTGTCTGTAAGAATAACAACCTTTTTATAAATCGTTGACTCGATGTAGCTCAGTGCTTCTAAGATAGCTAGCAATTCTAGTCCCATTATCGGTATATTACAATTTTCAAAGCGAAATTTAACCTTAAAATCATTGGATTCATCAAAGAATGAAAAACCCCCGTTCTGATTTGTTTTCGAACCATCAGTATATAATTTAAATAGCGTTCGGTTATTGTTAATCTGTTTTATTCTTAAGATCCTCAATTGAGGAATGGGATTTAATTGTAACATTTTGAATTTCAGTACAAATGATTTCGTGTAAATGAAATGAAATGCTTTTTATTCAATATCAGGATTATAAAAACACTTCTTGAAAGTAAAAAAAAAAACATTTACGCCGGAAAAGTTGTCATTACAATTAAAAAAAAAATTAATTAAATCTAAATAAACTAATGGCATTTCGTAAAGCAAAATCCTGCGGAGAAGAAATGCCAAGAAACTCTGCAGACATATTTCAATACAATACAACTTAATTAAATAATCCATCAGAATGAGACTGCAGCCTAACCAGCAACCAACGAATATTATGAGCAACATATTAAAGAGGTCCCAATAAGAACATACATCGTGAGGCTGCAATCACACCAAGATGAAACGTCACATAACATCATTTAGATAATCTTTCACTTTGTAGTAGCCTTTCTCGATCAACGTCGCTTTAGTGCAAACTATAAATTTGTCTAGAGGTAAGGACTTTATAGCCTCTGGAAGTTTGTTATACATTTTTATGCCCAGGCCCATAAACGAATTGTTTATTCTTTTTAGTCTCGAGCCACTATAATACAATTTATTTTTATTGCGTGTGTTACAATTATGCGTGTCTCTTACAAGCCTGTAATCATTAATTTTTTTTTAACATAGACTAAGTTATCATATATGTGGGAATGGAAAAATGTACGAATGGCAACACTGCAAGAACGACGCGTGACAGGGGAGACGGATGTGTCAGTTGAGAAAACGACGGGAACTGAAAGACGACGGAGCGAGTGCGAGAGCTAGGAAAATATTAAGCAAATTAAAGAAGCAATCAACTGAACAAACCTGCTTTTAAATCTATCCCGGCTACAAATTGGGGGCTCGTCCGGGATATCAACAAAAAACGGTAAGTGATTGTGCAGATTTTTGAAGTTATTAACGGACGCCATTTTCAAGCTAGCGACGCACCGGCAAAACGACGGAAAACCTACAAAAGACGGGTTGGTTTTCAAGAAATAACGACGATTGAAGACGTTTACGACGATCAAAGACGATAACGACGGTGATAAGGAAGAAAAATGAGCAAAAGTGACGAAAAACCCATTGCAAAAATGGAATGTGAGGGCTAAGTTTAGCGGCGAAGATAAAACGTTTTCGGTGGTAAAGTGGGCCGAGGATCTTGAGGACAACGCGACACTTTTCGAGTGGACGCCATGACAGATGTTGGTAATAGCTAGAAGATCGCTTACAGGAACGGCAGCCTTATGGCTGAGAAGTGAAAAAGTGTTCAAAACCTACGAAGAACTAAAAGCAGCCCTGTTCAAGGAATTGCCCGAAAGCATAAACGTGAAAGAAATGCATGAACTTATGAGTGCCAGAAAGAAACGACGAGATGAAACGTGCTATCAGTACCTACTGGTCATGAAAGAATTAGCAAAGAGGGCGAAATTTCCCGATAATGTTGGTTGGCAATACATAATCGATGGAATCCCAGATTACGAGGGTAATAAGACAATACTATATGGTGCTACCTCCTATCTTACGTTAAAAGAGAAGCTGTGCCTATATGAAAAACTCAAGTGTAAAAAGCAAATCAGTGTGCGAAAGACGACAACCACGCCTGCAAAAGAAATGCAAAATGTAAGGCAGTGCTACAATTGTGGTGATAGGACACACATTGCCCGTGCATGTACGAAGGGAATAAAGTGCTTCAAGTGCAATTCGTTTGGGCATATTGGAAGAAACTGCACCGAAAATGCAGTAATATCGAGTTCAAGTCCCGCCAAGGTACAACTTAGCGTGAGTATCAACGCACACGCACATAGACGAACGAGAGCGGAAACGACGAATGGCAGCAATGACGCAGCGCAAATGTCAGTGAAATGTCAAAGTGACGGCGACACCAAGATGAGACTTAAAGAAGACGTTAAAATCCTTGAACTACTAAAAGAAAGACAACGGAATTTATTTAACGAAAAAAGAGAGAAATTGAAGCTGCAAGCCAAGCAACAGATAGCGAAAGTTCAAGAAGATAATGTGCGGAACTTTAATCGCAAAAGAAAGGAAAGCTACAAGTATAGCCTTGGAGATATAGTTGCTACTAAGCGAACTCAATTTGGGTCAAGTCTAAAATTGATGCCAAAATACCTAGGACCCTACAAGGTGGTTAAAGTAAAACGAAACGATAGGTACCATCTAGGAAAGATCGATAGTGCAGCAGAAGGACCCTGCAAGACGTCTAGTTCAGCCGATTATATGAAGAGATGGTCAATTCATGATGATGGTGATTAAGTATAGCGAAAGTGAGTAAGAGGTTTGTGTTTGTTTTCATGTATGTGTGAGTGAAGTTGTGTCTCGCTATGCCTCTACATCATTATCATTGATTATTGTTTTAGGATCACTTAAATTTTTAAGTTGTTATTTAAGAATCTGAGTTAATTGTAAAATGTTTTTTTTTGCTTAAAAGAGGTAAAATATGTACCTATGTCGTGTTAAATTGGTATGATTATTTTCTTAGTGTATTTAATTTACGTGGTAAATGATTATTTTGCTGCAGGACGTTTGATTTTTGTGTACTTTGAAGACGGATAATGTACTAAAGACGAGGTAACTTTTAGGTTGCGCAGTAATTTGATGCAACATTTGGGTAAAACATTTGTGCTATTGGATTTACTATTGGTAAGATCTTATTATACTATAGTTAAGGTGTTTAGTAATAAGACGTTATTTCACAAAGATTGTTAAGTATGAAAGAGGTACGATGAGGGTGTATTGTTTGAAACATCATGTAAGAGACGAATGTCTGAGGACAGACATGCGCAGGATAGCCGAATGTGGGAATGGAAAAATGTACGAATGGCAACACTGCAAGAACGACGCGTGACAGGGGAGACGGATGTGTCAGTTGAGAAAACGACGGGAACTGAAAGACGACGGAGCGAGTGCGAGAGCTAAGAAAATATTATGCAAATAAAAGAAGCAATCAACTGAACAAACCTGCTTTTAAATCTATTCCGGCTACCTATATATGTATATTGAGAAGCTACGGTGAGTATACTTATTGTCTTAAACACATCTCTTAAAGATTCACGAGGGCCCATACGGTAGATCGAGCGAATGGCTCTCTTCTGCAGAACAAATACTGAATTAATATCAGCAGAATTGCCCCTCAAAAGAAGCCCGTATGACATGACGCTATGGAAATAACTAAAATAAAGAAGTCTCGCGGTATTTACGTCAGTCAAGTGTCTTATTTTCCTAACCACATAGGCTGCAGAACTTAGCCTTTTCGCCAGACCACCGATGTGCTCACTAAACTGTAATTTTGAGTCCATTGTGGCCCCCAAGAATCAACATCCGCAAACAACACCATGTGGCAACGGCCCTGACTTAAATTAGGTAAATCATTTATGTAAACTAAGAAAAGGAAGGGCCCAAGAATAGAACCCTGCGGAACACCCATAGCAGCCGAGCTGCCGCTCGATCTAGCTCCGCCGAATTCAACAGTCTGGATCCTTCCCCCAGGTAACATGCAATTAGATCCAGTGCCCTATCACCTATACCGTAATGCTTAAGCTTCATGATCAGAGTTTTGTGGTCCAGGCAATCGAACGCCTTAGAAAGATCGCAAAAGACACCCAGAGTATCCTTTGCTTCCTCCCAAGACCCAAATATATATTTCATAAGATCAACCCCAGCATCTGTTGTTGATCGAACCTTTGTAAAACCAAACTGTTGCTTATTAAAAATATTATAACGGTTAAAATGTACTAGCAACTGATTTAGAATAAGTTTCTCAAATATTTTGCTAAAAGCTGGTAGTATTGAGATGGGACGATAGTTAGCAGGGTCAATGGTACAACCAGATTTAAATAATGGAATGATTTTACCGTATTTCATCTGATCAGGAAAATCTCCGCATTTAATTTATTGATTAAATATAATGTTCTAATAAATTCTGATTAAAAATTAAGCTAGAGCGGGTGCATAGAAACGTTGTTCATATAAAGGGAAGATCTCATACGATGATATATTACTTTTATATCTCTGGAGATTATTAAAACTTTTAACTAAAAGTGGGATGCGTTCCTTTCGCCAACAAAACTTTGTCTTTGTTATTTGTATAACATTTTCTAGTATTAAATGAAGGGGGTCTTTCGTTCTTGTAATTAACTTTAAATAGAATTTGTTACATAAAATACTTCTCCTTAGAGACAGTATACAAAGCTCACTTTCCATTACATACAATGGAGTGGAACGAATAAATCATCCACATATACGTAGACATTGATTTAGTTCTGTGTTCAACTTATGCAATTAGTTGTCACTAGCATTTCCATACAAAAAACAACCATAATCAAGGTGGCTTCGCACTAACGATAAATACAAACGTCTTAAATGAATCAGGTGGATTTCCCAGTTTGAGTTACATATGTAACTAAAAACGTTTGTGTATGACACACATCTTTGAGCCAATTCTTGAACTTGTTTTGTCCAGTTAAGACGCTTGTCAAACCAAATTCCCAAAAACCTGAAGCAGTGTACAACTTCAATGTTTTGTTCCTTGATCCGAATCTTAATACAATATAGGAATACAATATTTTCTAGTTAACAAACACACCTAAGTCTTAGTAAGTGATAACTCTAGTCCAAAAGATTTTAAATTATCAGCAAAGGTATTCAAGCTAGATTGTATTACATTAACACAATTGTGGATATTTTCATTAATACTGTGTAATGCAAAATCATCTGCGTATTGTAAGAAATGTAGATCACTTTTGAAACCATTGCACAAATTGGATGTAACTATGTTGAACAATAAGGGTGACATAGGGTCTCCCTACGCCAAACCTTAATGGCAAGTCCTACGTATAGTTTCGCCGCTCCGTAGCCTGTAAACCAAATGTCTTTCGCTTATATATCTGCATAAGTATTGATCTATGCCTATACTAATTAAGGCGTTGATAGATACGTTGTTATATGCGTCACTTACATCGGCAAGGGCACATACAACATAAAACTTTTGAGAAAATGCAGTCTCCACGTCCATGGTAATCCACGGCGAAAGCCTACGGAGAAATCATTAAAATGCCCAAAATATACGTTCACAATAGTACTCTAAGCGTCGACTTACCATGAGATTAAATGTTTTACACATACACTTCATCAATGAAATAGGCCTAAATTTATCTATATTTGGATTGATCTTAGGAATTGCAATGATTTTACAGTACGCCATTGATTTGGTTAAAATGGGTGTCATTCTAATAAAGAAATATGGGTGTCATCAAATAAATACAAAACGGAGAGTACCTTATATTCCTATAGTGCGCCGCAGCTGGCCGCTCTCCGCTCTCTTAAAAGCACTAGCAAAATTAAATTATATTACATTATGCTCCTGGCATTAGCCCCGGATAATTTATTTTATAAAAAAATTATCTTATTCCATTTTAATTAAAATTAAACTAAATAATTGCAGTTAATGACACAGACAGACAGTCGACGTGCACAAGTGTTATGTAACCAAATAAAAGTCAATTGATAGAGTTATAGCCATTAATACAGGTCCAGTGTATAAATACAAATTTGCAATAAAGTTCTAACGTTAACTAGTGATACATATATAAGTCGTAAACTTTTTCAAAGGTGATATAGTTTAAGTGTTCTACAGCGTTTTTATGAACGAGAATACTGAAGATACTGTGTTTGATTATACCCTATTGTGTATAATTAAATTACACAGCTCAACAGCCTTTCTGATGATTGGGTTTTGTTACAGTCCATTTTTATAACATTAACAATTTCAATTCTGTTTCTGTATCAGCTCTAGTTGTGAAAATAACTAAGGTTTTTGGTCCTAAAACGCTTAAAATATTGTTCTAATTCCAGTTAGTTGAATATTTAAAGGGGAAAAAATCTTCACAGGGCTAATCTGACCACTCCAGCTATTGTCACCCAAGGTGGGTCTGTTCTATTAGTCCTGATGGCATTCCTCTATAGTACGAAGGTCCTGGTTAAATGTTTTGCCATGTTCTTGAATTAAATCCCCAATATTGACGGGAGGGTAGTCTAATTAATGCGTATAAGTTTAACTTGTCCTATTACACCTAAGCATATGAAATTTATTAATCAGTACATTCATATTATGTTGAGAAAATCCAGAAATTTTGTTAGTTCCCAAAAATTTTAAATAGCGAAACAAACTCATTGTAAAGCTGTTGTGCTGTTCTCTTAACATCAGTGATAGAGTTTTTTTCCTAAGGATCATATCTGTAGTACGTTAAAACACCTCCTTTTATTTTGGTAACATTATGGACAGAAAAAAATAAATAATTAACATTTTTGTATAATACGAAAATTATTGGAACTAGCACTTTACAAGAAAAAGCAGTTTTGTGGTTTTTTCAAATTTTTCTTGATGTGTTCAGTTTCTACGGAATTCACAACAAACTGCTAAATTGTAATAGGTACATCAGATACCAGTGAAATTGACAAATAAAACTATAGTAATTACAATGATATAACCTGTTTCATTAATAATAAAAAATCTAATATTTTTTAATCTATGTAAGTACAGTATAGTACTTTCCTTACACGTCGAGATATATTAATGCAAACTTAATAACTAAATAATAGTCCATATTAACTAAACATTTTAAATAAGGAGTAAGTACAATTCTGTCGATTTATACCACATAGTACAATACATACACAAATCTTTTAGACCGTAAACATTTTTAGAGTGAGTATAATATAGACCTAGGGCCTTAGTCCACTAATTAAGTATGACGGCGATGCAACTGCGTCTCTGCTGTAAAAGTGGTAGTCTGCTAAAGTTGGCCCGTCATCGCAGTTGTACCCGTGGAGTAATTAATAAGAGGAGTGGCCCTTAAGCAATATTTGTATGGAAACTAGCGTGGCACTACGCGGGGTGAAACGAGGTACGCGTGATGGAGGGGGAATATTACAAGCAATCAAAACACGGCATTGGCCAATCAAATTAGGTATCTTCTTTCTACTACAAATTTTTAGACTCCGCACCAATTAAAACACGCCATTTGGCCTCCCCACCGCGTAACGGGAACCGCTCCTTACGCCGGGTCCTCTTTATATTTGGTTCGTGGTTGTACCTCGATAGTCAATAGCGCGTCAGTATCGCTTCAGTGGCAACTCAATACCACACTCGCTTATGATTGAGCATAGACAAAGCTGATACAACAATAGTGGAGTACCAAAAATAACGCCATCGAACTGATATTACAGCACGATTGATTAGTGGAGTAGCTTTTTTGTACTTCAGACGCATTTCGATAGCGCTTTAGTAGTGTAAAGTTGTTAGTGGAGTACCAAAAGTTTCATATTACTGCCACTGAAGTACTATTGTATCACATATCATGACGGCGATACAACTACGTTGCTACTGCAAATTTTAAAATTTAGACTTTGTTACATAAGCAGAATAATTTATTTTCAATGAATTTTACATAAATAGAAAATATTTATTGAAGATTGATTTTTCTGTTTGTGTAATAAAATCTAAATTTCAAAAATTAATTTTATTTCCTTGTACAAACATTCCAATAAAATGCAATTTCTTTTTACATTTTATATTTCTATTTCTTTGCGTGGCGTGGTCACTATGTCGCGTAAAACCAATCGATTTATTTTATCGAATAAACAAATATAATGATCAAAATGTGCATAACTAGGTACACATATACATGTATATAACACATTAAAATAATTGCAAAATGCTTCCTGTCACTGCCAGTGATTTGGCTAACATATATTATTTGTAAATTTTTTTTACCAGTAACATTTTATTTTATAATTATTTGTTTATGTGTCTTATTTAGGCTTATTTTTTATACTTATTCCTTCATGTAATTATTGAATCATCATCATCAGCCTGTATCAATCCACTGTTGGACATAGGCCTCCCCCAAATGACGCCACCTCTCCCTGCCAGTGGCCGTTCGCATCCATTCGATGCCGGCCAACCTGCGCAGGTCGTCTTTCCAGCTTCCCGGGGGGCGCCCCACACTACGTTTAATGAGACGCGTTCTCCACTCTTGGACTTGTTTGCTCCAGCGACCATCAGTCCTTCTGCAAACGTGACCAGCCCAACTCCACTTCAGCGTGCTAATTCTTTTCATAATGTCGGTTACTTTAGTTCTCTGGCGTATCACCTCATTTCTGATGCGATCTACCAGAGAAACCCCGAGCATCTTCCGTTCCATAGCATGCTGAGCGACCTTGAATTTGTGGGCTAGTCCCGCAGTGAGTATCCACGTCTCAGATCCGTACGTCATAACGGGGCCTTCATTTTCAGGCATTGAGGTAAAGACGACGTAAGGACATGCCTTTGCCTTCCAAATGCTGTCCATCCCAGCTGAATTATTGAATACATAGAAAAAATATCACTTTAATCATTATGTCAATAATTATCAATTAGATTATAATCAATGGTGATCTGTTGTTAAATTTCATAGATAAATAAATGATTCATCTTAAATCAAATTATTATTTTTTATTTAATCTAAACAATTTCCTCCTATTTAGATACGACTAAGACACATTCCATCACTGTTCAATTTATTATTACGTTTCCGTTTGAATTATCTCTATTAAATTATGGATTTTAGCTGGAAACCAGCCGCCGCTGTATACCGAAACTGTCTACTATCTATTCTAAAAGACAGTTAGGTTTCCTCACCATGTTTCCCTTCCAGTCTACTAGTACATCTATTGCAAGCTCAATTAGTTATATGATGATCGTATTTCAATATCAGTGCTTTACATTACAATACGGACAACAAAGCGCAGGCCAAACCACCCACCCCTGGCGGACGAGCGAGGCAGGCGGGTGAACATCGTTTAAAAAATAAATAAAATAAAATTCACTTTTTTAACAAAGGCACAATACCAACAAGTTTCACATCTTTACATGTTTCGGCTCACACCGCAAGCTACCGAGTTGTATTTTGCCGTTACTTTCGATACTGATATGATGAGCAAAAATTTAGACAGTATACTTCCTATTGAAACTTGTTAAAATGGCACTTATCCTTTTATCCGACGATATTTAAAATGTGTGTACATATGTATTTTCGTTTTTCGTTCATTCATTTTTGTTCATATCCATATACACTCTTCATATGTAAATGCATAAACATATCGTATATATATATATATATATATATATATATATATATATATATATATATGTCGACGTCAGGGGCCTGATTTTGTGTGCTATCCATCTTGCACTTGATTTTATTTCTTGGGCGTTGGGAGAGAAGTTAATTAAAACACTAGCTTCACAAAACTTGGTTTATTAAGGCTCACAAAAAGAACGCTAGACGGTTCCCAAGACGTAGTGATCGAACCGAGTGCAGGAAGTGGTATATCATCTGTCGATCGGCCACAAAAAATGCCTCGGTAGGGGCGAACCTCCCCTCCGTCGATACCCGCTTAGACTCCGTCATGGCTGCACACGTGAGAGCCCCGTGATTGGTACAGCCATAGCAGCGTTCCTTGTTGCTAACGTGCCTCGCCGACATATATATATATATACGCATTTACATATGAAGAGTGTATCAGGATATGAACGAAGCCAAAAAGGTGTGCAAAAATCTTCAATAAATATTTTCTACTTATGTAAAATTCATTGAAAATAAATTATTCTGCTTATGTAATAAAGTCTAAATTTTAAAATTAGCAGTAGCAACGCAGTTGTATCGCCGTCATGATATGTGATACAATAGTACTTCAGTGGCAGTAATATGAAACTTTTGGTACTCCAGTAACAACTTTACACCACTAAAGCGCTATCGAAATGCGTCTGAAGTACAAAAAAGCTACTCCACTAATCAATCGTGCTGTAATATCAGTTCGATGGCATTATTTTTGGTACTCCACTATTGTTGTATCAGCGGCGTTAATCTGGGAACGAATCATCCTTCCCGAGATACATGTCCCGAGACCTTGGGGGCACTCTCCTAGAAGTTGTTTCCCATAGACGTACTTTAGCCAAATTATACAGCTTGACAGAAACAACTTCGAGAGTGAGGTGAATAGACGAATACAGCTGGGATGGGCGGCATTTGGAAGGCTAAGGCATGTCCGTACGACGTCTTTACCACAATGCCTAAAAACAAAGGTTTTCAACCAGTGTGTGCTCCCCGTTATGACGTACAGATCTGGTACGCGGACACTTACTGCGGGACTAGCCCACAAATTCAAGGTCGCTCAGCGTGCTATGGAGCGGAAGATATCTGGGTTTCTCTGGTAGATCACATCAGAAATGAGGTAATACGCTAGGGAACTAAAGTTATTGTCATTATGAAAAAAATTAGCACGCTGAAGTGGAGTTGGGCTGATCGCGTATGCAGAAGGACAAATAGTCGAAGAGCAAAAAAGTCCAAAAGTGGAGACCGCGCCTGAGCAAACGTAGTTTGGCGCACCCCCCGGCAAGGTCGGAAGACGACCTGTGCAGGTTGGCCGGCATCGAATGGATGCGAACGGTTACTGACATTGAAAAGTGGCACATTAGGTGAGGCCTATGTCCAACAGTGTTAAAGCAACCAATGCGAGTGTTAGGGATTATGAACGAAAAATGTTACTATTTAAACAATTTAAGAAGATAGAAATTAAAAGATATCGTGGAGCGAAAGAAGTTAGAAGCAAGAGAGAGGACTGAAAAGAAATTCTCCGAGAGTTATATTAAGTTATATTAAATATTAAACTGGGGCCTCAGTCCACTGAAGCTTTTTAGCATAAACGCAGTTCAGTTCAATATCAGATCAGTAATAGTGTGGACTTCAAGTGTCAAATTTCGCTTAAAAACACTTTTGCCGATTTCAATGGTGGAATATGAAACTTTTGGTTATCTATTATCATCTTCACCCTATAACTGATCTATTTAGGGGAATGGTTAAAACGAGTGCGGGTGTATCTCAGGGTGGTACATCTGAATTAAGTGTGATGATAATGACAATGATATAAGTATGGAAGAAATCTTCAAAGCTTTGAAAGGTATGAAAACTGGAAAATCTGCAGGGTATGATAATGATTTCCGTGGAGATGCTGAAGGCTGGTGGTTGCCAACTTTTTAGTACTTACTTTTTGATGTGTGTTGGCGGTATGGCCGTGTGCCTAAAGATTGGTACAGGACCGTCATTGTCCCATTGTACAAGGGGAAGGAACCCTTACAAGACTGCAAGAACTAAGAAAAGTTTTTGGAAGAAAACTGGTTTTATTAGCTTTTTTAGATTTAGAAAAGGCGTATGATGGTGTACCCCGGTATGATTTGTAGGCGGCACTATCTGCATTTGGTTTGGGCAGCGCCTTGATACGAGCTCTTAAGTCTTTATATGTGGACTCTCGAGCCTGTGTTAGGGTTAATTGGGGCTACTCAGACTGCTTAAGTATCCAAAACAGTGTGAGACAGGGCTATGATGAGTCACCGTGGCTGATCTATCGGTTCATGGATTGTTGGTTGGCTGATTTAAAAGAAAGTGACAGGGTATTGCGTATTGGCGAGTTGATCATTGAATGCCTCTTATATGTAGACAATCAGGTTCTTCTTATCGATCATGGTTTAGTATGAGGTAGGTTATAAAAAAATAGTGTCGACGTATTCATTTAATTTACGGTTCATAGTGATAATTTCATTTTTTTTTACACACATGTGTGTAATTTCAATTCATGAAAATTTTACGGTTTTTTGCGAGCATTTTACCAATGTCATGGATTATAATGTGAATGGATTGACACTAGCCGAATTCAGGAATATAGGATAGAAACTTTATATATTGTGATATCTATTTATATTCTAATATTATAGATATACATTTACTAATCTTTTTGCAGCTTTAATACTTTTCACTATTTTGATTTTAATCGAAATTTGGATTCAATATACTTGTATATAAAAATGCTAGTATGTACTAAAGGGTCTGTCGGAATACCAGCGTAGGCTGTGTACATTTTGCATAGTCAACATTAGCTGAGACGGATCCTATTCACACTAGCGTGGGGTTGAAATGTACGCTAGGTTTTATTTAATGTATACAAACTATTTTATATTTCCTTACATGCTATGTTAATTCTGTTTTAAGCGTGTATACAAATAGATTAATATTTTTTAACTTAGTTGAGCTTGGGTCACATTGAAGATAATATAACAAATGGTACACAGGTTGGGAAATATAACACATTTATATAAGTTGGGAAATAAATATTCGGAGAAATAAAATTATGCCAAACGTTAGTTGGCTAGTGTTATTTCTGACAAACCTTTATGGGGAAAAGGTAGAGATCCATATAGTTGTGGAAGGAGAGATGTAGATACTCAGGTCCAGTTCCGCAAACGATCGGGGCTGGCTCTACTCCAAAGGTTATAGATATCGTTGTTGCAACAGCGAGCGTTGTCATGTCCATGCGAGTGAGCTACTCACTACCTCGCACTTAACACCATAGAACTAGAGCGCGTTCCTCGACTCCCTTCCCCATGTCCAATGTCCTCCTGCAGATGCAAGCAGTTCTTCACTCCAGCCTTACGGAGTTAATAACCTTACACTGTGACGGTCCTCTAGGAATACTTTTCTCAATACCTTAAATGATCGACCTTATACCTACCTACCTTTGACGACCTCCGTGGCGCGATTGGTAACCACCAAAAACGTTAATCGTGAGGTCCCGAGCGCGATTCCCGGAGGAGGCAAAGTTAAGAAGTATGAATTTTTGCTTTTCAGGGCCCTTACTCCACTAATTAACTTTGACAGCCACACAACTGCGTCGCTAGTGCGTTACTTCTGCGTCTCAGCTGTAAAAGTGGCACTCTGCTAAAATTTTGAGCTGTTTCAGTTGTACCTCAATAGCGAGTCAGTGGTGCTTCAGTGGTACTTCAGTGGCACTTCAGTGGCAACTCAAAGTATAGAAATGTCCTTATTGTCTATGGATTACAACTATTAAAAAAAAACGATGTGCACTGACAATGTGGCAAAGCATTGGCATTAATTGTAATGCATATTGCATGCAATGAGTTAAAAAGTTTTAAGTTATTAAAAACACCTCTCCGGTTGAAACTTTTTCCGCTAATGTAAGTAAAACAACTTTATTCTGCTATTATTTAGTAAATATTTTATTATGTAAATAATATTAATCGTATTGGTATCAAAATAAGTAATTAAAAACCGAAAAAATGTGTTTTAGAGATCGCGCCACATAAATTGGCAGTAGGCAAACATGGAACAAAATTTGACGTTTCCGCCATTGCGTGTTATTTTGTACGAAAGGTAAATTTAGTATTACCAGCGTTGTGTTTTTTGCTCACTCTTTGTAATTTTTATGTTTGTTAAGGGTGATTATAATAAATTGATTTCCGGATTTTCTTGTTATTTCTTCTCCAAGCTAGGGTCTCCGCTGATCTGATCTCAGTAAAAATATGTAAAGACAATGCTTAGTGCCATGTTTGAAATAATAGTTTTAAGAGATTCGCGATTTATACTCATGATATAAGATATAAGGGTGTGTATAAGATTGATTGCAGCTGTGGGAAATCCTACGTCGGACAGACTAAATGGTCTATTGTGGATAGAGTGAAGGAACACATAATATATGTAATATATAATAAGAAGGATAAGTCCCGTTAATTATTAATTTTTTAATTTATACTTAGATCATAAGATAACTTTCAAAGAGAGCTTGTGATAGGGCCTGTTTTAAATAAACATATTTTGACTTTGATATATTAATTTGTTTTATTTGTGTTTATAGCTCTGCAACCAAAGACCGTTACAAATGAAACCTATAATGTATCGAGCCGTATGGCACAGTGAGTGCTAGTTTTGGCGTGTTTACTGGTAACACTGAATTACGCGACTGTGGCGACGCCTCCAACTGCCAATTTATGTGGCACGATCTCTATGTTTTTCACTGAAACTAAAACTACTAACTGAGTGTGTGAGTGTACATTAGATATTGACCATAGACAAAGCTGTCAAAACAATAGTGGAGTACCAAAATGAAGGCTATTGAACTAGAGATCGCGCCACATAGAGAAGAAGATGAAGAAACTCCGGAAATCAATTTATTATAATCACCCTTAACAAACATAAAAATTACAAAGAGTGAGCAAAAAACACAATGCTGGTAATACTAAATTTACCTTTCATACAAAATAACACGCAATGGCGGAAACGTCAAATTTAGTTCCAAGTTTGGCTACTGCCAATTTATGTGGCGCGATCTCTAATATTGAGGCACGTTTGATTAATGAGTAGCTTTTTTGTACATCAGACGCAGAAGTACTTCAAATGTAGTTCGATAGCGCTTCAGTGGCCAGTAGTGGAGTGCCAAAAGTGTCAAATTACGGCCAGTGAAATATAAAAGTATCGCTACTGAAGTAATATTGTGGCTAAAATGAATTAGTGGAGTAAGGGCCCAGTCCGGTTGTTGATTATATGTATATGCTACAATGAACTTACCAATTCAATTTCAATTGGTGTAAAAGTGCCCTAAATATTAAATGTTATTCTTACACCTTTGTGAATCATATACTTATAATCATATAATAATGTATAAGTAGAAATAGTTAATAGTAGCATTATAAATTTTCCGTAATTATTTTAGCTTACTCTTGAAACAAACATCAAATAATACAAAAACATAGTTGTGCAACAAAATAATACAGTCCTAGTATTATTTTGGTTGTAACATCTAGCTATATTTTTGGTATACTTTTCAGTATTTTTGATGTACTTACACCTAATTATTTCCCATTTATTTTTTCATAGCAAAGCTATCTTGATATAGCCAAGAAAAGGAAAAGCGAGAGAACATATACAGATATATGTTCTCTCTATTTAATAGAAAAAAAACGGCTTAAGGAGGGTGTACATAGCATGGTTGAATTGAGCACGCGGAGCGCAAGGCACAGGACAGGAGCGGTTGGCGACGTCTCACAAAGGCCTTCTGTACCACTGGGGTACCATAGGAAGACAAAAACAACAACAACATAGCATGGGGAACATAAAAGAATACATCTTAATTTTAATGGATGTGAGTGTGTTATGAGAAATATGTCAGGATCGTTCAAGGTGGCGAAGAAAGGCTTCTACCAACTTTGTTAAGCAAGTAAAGGCGCGAATATAAAAAAGCTTCCATTCATACAAAATGAATTTGTAAACCAACTGTTTGCCCCTCCTTTCCTGCCCATACTTAAAAAGCTGTAATATTTTACTATTTCCTTTGTGGGTACCTTTACAACAAAACTAAAAGCTAAATAGTAATATTTGTAATAGTATTTTATAATATTTGGACATTATTACACCGATTTAACTAGCCCATTGGTAAGAACATTTAAGACATTTGTGTTAAGGGCACTAGTCAACGAATATTTAAGAAATATATACATATTATATATAGATAAATACATATATAGAATATATGTATAATCAGCGACCAGACAGGAAAGCAGTAGAAGTGTAGTTCTTAACTCTGCCTCCGCTGAGACCTCACGATTAGCGTTCAGTCAGCTGACGCCACGGAGGTCGTCAAAATATACACCCCAAAAATAGAGTGGCAAACAAAGCGTCACGAACTGAATTCTTCAATAAATTTCGAATAAACTTGTACTTTACGAACAAAATTGTACATCTACTAATTCTCATGTTTTTCAAAATATAATTAGTATAGTTCTTTTGGTTGCTTTTTCGTTACTTGTATTAGAACTTTCAAAACATTTCGTATTGTTAATACAATGTTGGGCTCATTCTCTAATTTGAATTAAAATATTGATAACTAGTGGGTGTCTGGTGATTTGTGATACAGGCTTATGCGAATTCTACGGTACTATAGTACTACGGAAACTAGGTCTGAAAGCTATTTTTGTATTATAAGTTAATGTATTTTGATGTAAAGCCTCTGAGACAAATAAACTTTTATTATTATTTTAAGGAGATAACTAAAATAATTAATTTGTTATGAATTCAATATATAATTTTACAAAGAAACTTATATTCTCATTTTATTTCTCATATATTTATTTCAATGTGTTACAGGAATCGTGTGGTTCCGATGGCGTGGTTGGGATTACACTCTGAAGAGAGCATCAATGATGATCAAAGTTAAAGCTGGTCAGATTAATATTTAAATTTAGTAAAAAAAATGTTACTTGTGTTAGTTTTATTCTTAATTCATCGAACCCATTCTTAATATAATAAATATATGGAAATAATATACACGTTTCTAATTTTTAAAATAGGATTTTTTATTTCTATTAAAGGCTCATTATAATCACTTTTCATGCATTTCTAGACTTGGCTGATGCTGAGCGTACCATTGGACAATTCTGACCTTCGTTACTCTATTTTTGGCAGTATGGCTAAAGAGCAAACCTACTTCATATTCCTAGCTTACGCCTGCTTCGTCTTCCTTGCCGTAGGGTGGTGCCATAATCCGCCACTACTTCTCCGAACCCCAGCCATCTTGTCTCCCTCAATCCAAGAAAATGAGTGCTAAGGTCGAGTCATTGTTCACACATTCCAGCAGCCAATCTGAGTCGTTACTTACAGTCATAAGTCACCATTAAAGGCATCCGTATTTACTTTTCTTGTGTCGGTTTCTTATACGATTTTAATTTAAGGGTATGCAGGTTATTAGGTTAGGTTAGTCCACATAACCAGCTTTTTAGGGTTCTCAAGCCTCCTGGCAGCCTGTATGGTTTCATAGGAAGTATCCTTCTCCAGTCTGTTGGGCTGCGAGAACTATTGTTCCTACCCTGTTACTAAAAGTATGCAATTATGTAAATAATAAAATATCTGCTTGCTGTCAGCCTCCAGAGCAGGCCGGGTTTCGACGGGGTTTTAGCACCATGGACCACATCCACACGCTGAGGCAAGTTATACAGAAAACTGAAGAGTATAACCAGCCACTCTGCCTCGCGTTTGTGGACTATGAGTAGGCTTTTGACTCGGTCGAGACCTGGGCGGTCATGGAATCCTTGCAGCGATCTCAAGTCGACTGGCGTTACGTGAGTGTGCTGAGATATATTTATGGTTCCGCCATGATAACCGTTCAACTCCAAAGCCACGGCACGAAACCTATCCAGTTGCAGAGAGGTATCAGATAGGGGGATGTTATGTCCCCGAAACTCTTCTCAAGTTCACTGGAAGTTCAAGAAACGGGGAATAAATATAAATGGGGAACACATCTCGCACCTCTGCTTTGCTGACGATGTCGTCGTGATGGCAGAGTCGCTGCAGGATCTAGAGGAAACGCTGTCCGAACTAAATGCTGCTTGTCGACGCATCGTACTCGGGATGAATTTAGAAAAACCAAAATCATGTTTAATGATTTGGTGGTCCCGAGAGCGGTTGCCCTTGGGGGCACTATACCAATACACTTACTTAGGCCAAATTATACAGCTTGGCAGAAACAACTTCGAGAGGGAGGCGGACAGAAGAATACAGCTGGGATGGGTAGCATTTGAAAGGCTAAGGCATAACCTTACGTCGTCTTTACTACAATACCTGAAAACTAAAGTTTTCAATCAGTGTGTGCTCCCCGTTATGACGTACGGATCTGATACGAGGACACTCACTGCGGGACCAGCCCACAAATTCAAGGTCGCTTCTCGTCGTTTCTCTGGTAGATCGCATCAGAAATGAGGTGATACGCCAGAGAACTAAAGATACCGACATTATGAGAAGAATTAGCACGCTGAAGTGGAGTTGGGCTGGTCACGTATGCAGAAAGACTGATGATCGCTGAAGCAAAAAAGTCCAAGAGTGGAGACCCCGTCTCATTAAACTTAGTGCTGTGCGCCCCCCGGCAAGGTGGGAAGACGACCTGCGCAGGTTAACCGGAATCGAGAAGTGGTGTCATTTGGGGGAGGCATATGTCCAACAGAGGATTACTACAGGCTGATGATAATGATGATGTAAATATTATTAATCGTATTGGTATCAAAATAAGTAATTTGTTTTATTTTTTTTATTCTTTACTAAGCCATTCACCACTAAGGTTATGTCGGCGAAAATAAGTAATTTAAAACTGAAAAAATGTGTTTTATATTATTCACTGAAACTAAAACTACTAACTGAGTGTGTGAGTGTACATTCGATATTGACCATAGACAAATCTGTCAAAACAATAGTGGAGTACCAAAATGAAGGCTATTGAACTATTATTGAGGCACGTTTGATTAGTGGAGTAGCTTTTTTTGTACATCAGACGCAGAAGTACTTCAGATGTAGTTCGATAGCACTACAGTGGCCAAAATTTGTTAGTGGAGACCCAAAAGTGTCAAATTACGGCCAGTGAAATATAAAAGTATCGCTACTGAAGTAATATTGTGGCTAAAATTAATTAGTGGAGTAAGGGCCCTGATCAAATGTTTAAAGTAAAGCTTCGAAATGCCACTCTTTTAGAGCAAACGAGCAGATCCGTGGTAAACTGAAGGAACTTTTAAAAACTGAAAACTCAACCAACAATCGGTCACATATACTTCTTAAAACTGATTTAACAATCATAACTGAAGTGTATGGCGACCTCAAGGCTATAATACTTTTATTTAGCAATAGATTTCACTGCTCTAAGAAAGTCAAAATTACTGCTTATATGTATATTTCGTGAACACAATAGGTTCGATATTATTTCAACTTCTTCGAAAACTAAGGATGAACTCCTCAGCAGTTATGCTAACTCTGTCAAAAAAAAACTCAATGATCTCCGAAACCTATAAGATCTCTGTAATAGTCAACAATCCACATCTTCTTCCATATCGTACTTAACAGCCAAAGATAAACCAGTCGATATGCCTGATGCAATATTTCTCGACCCAACCTTGAAAAGAATAAAAATTTCAATATAACGGTACAAGATGTCCTAAAGATTGTATACAAAATTTAGGAATACGCGGCGGCAAGAAAAATTGACTTAAATAAACTTCTGATCCACGTGTACAACATCTTATCGGTCTTGTCTAAAAATCTATTTTAACTATTCAGACCGTCAAAGTTAAAGAATTTTATTCAACACAAGTACAGTACATTAATTGAAACTCAAAACATTTGACTGAGACTGGTTGTCTCTTAGCATTGAAATTCTACCGTTGGTTCGGAAGCCCTGGCTCGGAGAAGAACCAACAAGAAGCTTTCAGGATATTTTGCCCAGTGCCAGTTACAAAACTAAACTAAAGAGAAACATAATTATTTGTGACTATTTTTGCACATATAGCTTAGATGCACTCATTGTCAACTCTGGTTATTGGCAAGATAGTCTCTGACCGCGTTGTTAGCGCCCCGGATTAGTCGGTTCTTAACTATAGTCTGAAATTTAAGTAACAACGCCGGTGGAGTCGCGTGATGTTATGCCCATGCGTACCCGCGACCCCGCCGAGTAAGGCGCCCCGGAGGACACCGTCAGGTTTTTAGTCGGTTCGAGTCCGACATAACCCTCTGGCTCCCCAGGGCTGATCTGGTGTCCGTGGGGATTTCCTGACGTTAAAAAAAAAAGGTAAGTGCAATTGCATAATCCAGTCCGGTAAATGATTATAAAAACGCAAGCAACAAAAGATTTCGTGACCTTTTGAAGCCCCGAGGGCGCCACATACAGCTTATGTTTGTTCCTAGTATTAATTATATGTACTGAGCAACAACCGACAAAATATCAATTTATTTAATATTTTTGCGGATTGACTCCCTTGGGTTGGTCCATTTTGTAAATGGAGCGGACAGCGCTCTTCTGTAAAACGAATATTGTGTTTATGTCAGCAGCACTACCCCACAACAAGATGCCATAAAACATAATGCTCTGAAAGTAGCTAGAATAAACAACCCTGGTCGTATGCCGCGGGACTTAGTTTTTTAGATAAAACGCAAATGTGGTCTCCCCACTGCACACTTGAGTCTAAAGTTATCCTTAAGAAAACAGTAGTATTTATTATACATATTTTCTCATTATTTATTATAAAATTGGTTTCGACACTATTAACTTTCGGCAAAGTAAATTTAATACATTTTGTTTTATTATTAATCAGAACTAAATTGTTATATTGAAACCATTGAACTACATCTCCTATCACCGAGTTTATCGATTGCGACGTATTAATCGTCCTGCTAATTTTAAAGATTAGGGATGTGTCATCTGCAAAAAAGACCACCCTGCACCTATCTTTAGTTATAAAAGGTAAATCATAAGACATGTATACAAGGAAAAGAAACGGACCTAATATTGAGCCTTGAGGTACTCCCATCTGGACTGAACGACCCGATAACTGCTTCACGCCAATAGTTACTTTTTGTACTCTATTACTTATAGTTATTGTGAATTATTTTTAACTCCACAATACTCTAATGTTCTTATTATTATATCATACCTACCCAGGCATCAAAAATCCCTTGTAAAAGTTCTACACCAGCATCAGTGGTGGAGAAACCCATTGTAAAGCCAAATTGTTTACAATTAAGCAGTCCGTTCAAATTAAAATGGTACATCATCTGATTTAACAAGATTTATTCGAAAACTTTTCTTAATGGGTCCAAAGTACTATCAGACTTATATATCGGTGTTACTCTACTTAGTTTCATTAAATCAGGGTACGAACCTGATTCTATCGAGGCATTTAAATTCGATGGCAGGTTAGATGTCATCAAGTCAATAATCACACCAATCGTTTTGACTGAGAGTCCAAATTTAACATAGTCTCTAAAAGCTAATCTGATTTAAGAAGATTTGCTCGAAAAATTTACTTAATGCTGGTAGTACGGGTGTTGGACCGTAATTAGATGGGTCCAAAGTACTACCAGACTTATATATCGGTGTTACTCTGCTTAGTTTCATTAAATCAGGGTACGAATCTGATTCTATCGAGACATTGAAAACCGATGCCAGGTAAGGTGCCAACAAGACAATCGTTTTGACCGAGTGTCCGAACAGATCTACAGTATTTTTCTTACTCAATTTTTAAATCTTTTTATCATTTCTAATCCAGTTGTAGGCCTAAAATGGAACTCACCATCACAATACGGGGGTGACGACGCAAGCAGACCGCAAGCCTTGTCAGCGCAACTGTTTTGGAACTGGATGTCATCAAAGGGACATTTCCAAAGTATTATTCAAAACGTGAAGTAATATCTGCTACCACATACAGTTTAATTATTAAGTTTAAGCTTTATATTATTTTGATTATGAGTTTTAACTCTACCAGTTTCAGATCTAATAACATTCCAAGTTTCCTTGATTATATTTTTAGACTTTCATTTCTAATAAGCAGCGACTTAGCCTGGACACAAACGTTTTTGAATTTTTTTGAATACAATTTAACATAAATACTATCTCTAAAAGCTAAACTGAAGTTTGTTGTTTTTTGCTTCATACAATTAATACAATTTTGTCCTACTAACATTGATACCCGGCGTTGCCCAATCACTTAACTTTATATTTAAAGATTTTGGTATAAAAACAGATTTATGCTTCAAGAATAACCCGCTGTGTGTTGCAGTCATCACTGAACCGTTCACTGAGCTATCAGCTGATCAAGCGGAGGTGATCAAGAAGAACCTGTATGACCGCCTCATAAAGATCGCGATAACGCCTACCACCGACAGCAAACGGGGAAAAACTTTCCACAGCGATGGGGCCCCAAAAATGTGGTGCGAAGACGATCACGCCCTTGCGTGGTTGTCTAGCAACATAAGCACTATTCCTTCATCAAAGGAAGGAACTCGACTCCGGGTGGTGCAACAATCCCAAATCCCTCAAAGGTTGAAGTTGGGAGTGTTAGTACCTCAAGCTCCGGAAAACATCAATGACCTTCAAAAGGTCCTAAAATGGTACAATCCCGAGTACTGCGTGGGTGGGTGGACCTTGTACTCCATCGACCGTAGGGATGATGGGGGTGCATACCTGACCCTCGGAATACCGGAACAATAGACCAACAGACTTGCCACCAACCAATACAGGATGAGCTGGCCTCTTGGTTCCATATACGCGCGGCCTCACAGGAGGGAGGACGTTTTGATAGGCTCGGCCCCCGGCCCATCTGATCCCTGCTGCAGTGGCACGGGGTCGGGTGTGCCGCCGGTGCCGACGGCCACTCCGGCCCCCTCTGTACTAGGCCAAACTACCGGCGAAGGGGAGTTGTCAGAAGACACCCTCACTTTAGACGGCGAGGACGATGGCTCTGTCAGCTCCTCGCCTTCGCTCAATTAAAATTATACAGACCAACCTCCAGCACAGCCGGACTGCTGCGACCATCTTGCGCAGGGAGCTGGAGGCAAATCACAATACCATAGCGCTGATCCAGGAACCATGGATCAACATTTGAAAAATACAAGGACTGCCCTGCAGTAATGGTAAGATACTAGCAGCCATAAATATAACCAACCCAAGATCATGTATATACATTCCAAATCATGTATCGCATGTATTAATGACTGAGTTCTGTTCCAGAGATCTAACTACCATTAAACTACGTTACCACGATGTGGGGCTCCCGCAGGTCGGAGTGACGGTGAGATGTCTACTGCGGAACTGGCACAACTGGCAGACCACTGCGAGCGTAATGTACTACAACTGGTCATTGCCACGGACACGAATGCGCATCACACACTGTGGAGCAGCAGTACAAACAGGAGAGGTGAGGAATTAGTCCAGTTTTTATCCACTACCAGCTTAAGAATTATTAATCATGGGTCCGAACCCACTTATGTAACTTCCAGAGCCCAAACTATTATAGACCTGACGCTGGCTTCCGAACGCGTCAACGACCTAGTGCGGGATTGGCGCGTGTCGGACGAGGCGTCGTGCTCGGACCATAGGTGGATTCGTTTTGAGATGACAACGGCAACTATTGTAAGTAAACCACACAGAGACCCTAGAAGAACCAGCCGTAAACGATATTCCCGGCTTGCTGCGGCATCTCTTAACATCAACGTATGTAGCTCATACAACACTTGTAATGAAATTAATAATCACGTGGAAGCAATAACTACTGCTTTAATAACTAGTTTCGAGGAATCGTGCCCGCTCGTGGATTCCAACAGGAAGACCAACAAGGGGTCAAAATGGTGGAGTTCGGAGATGGAATCCCTTAGAAACAAGATGCGCAAACTTTTCAACAGAGCAATGAATACTAGGGACGACGACGACTGGCTGTCTTATAACAACACTCGTGCAAAATACAAGAAACTAATCAGAAAATGCAAAACAAATAGCTGGCGTCATTTCTGCAGTAACATTGAAACGACTGACCAAGCCAGCAGAATAACCAAGGTACTTAAGAAAGAATCGCCCAGAACACCGGAGCGGCTTAAAAAACCAGATGGTACCTACACTGAAACGGATCTAGAGACCTGCTCTCTCTTGCTCGATGTACACTTCCTAGGAAGCCTTCGTGCTAGCGTGGGAAGTAATGACGATGCACCGGGTTTTCAACCAAATGAAAATGACTAGGACGCGGCAAAATCCATAATAATCGCCGAAGCAGTTCTTGCAGCAATCGACAGCTTCCACCCATTTAAATCACCCGGCTTCGATGGTGTTTTTCCCGGACTGATGCGTTGGTGCTCTGGCCACCTTTGTGGCCATCTCATCTCCATCTACACGGGCTGCCTGGCATTTCGTTACACACCAAGGCAATGGAGGGAAGTCAAAATACCGAAACCAGGTAAAAGTGACTACTCACAAGCAAAGTCCTTCAGGCCGATAAGTCTCACCTCATTTCTTCTAAAGGCACTGGAGAGGATATGCGACAAACACATAAGAAACACAACACTAATAAGTGCACCACTACACAAAAATGAACATGCGTACACTCAAGGCATATCAACGGACTCGGCATTACACACTGTAATTGCACGCGTGGAGCAGGCCATCCACCACAAACAGTCTACACTGGGATGCTTCATCGACATTGAGGGAGTATTCGACAGAACGAGCTTTGTGAGCATAGCAAGGGCCCTAGAGGGGCGTAGCGTTGAGCCCGCCCCCGCTGGTTGGGTGGACGGCATGCTGAAGGACAGGGCCGTCACCGTGACTGTGGGCGGGGCTGTGCGTGCTCAGGTTGTGGAGGGCTGCCCTCAGGGAGGTGTGCTTTCGCCACTTCTCTGGAGTCTGGTGGCTGATGGGCTCGTCACGGAGCTAAATCACGGATCTTTCTTCACCGTGGGCTATACTGATGACATTGCTATTCTCCTGAGCGGGCCTGTTGAGAGCACATTGTGCGACAGGGTGGGTATGGCGCTCAGGACGGTCGAGGATTGGTGTAGAAATAACGGACTGTCTGTGAATCCGTCAAAGACCGAACTTGTGTTGTTCACCAAGAGGAGGAAGAGGGCGCCACTGAAGCTGCCACGGCTGTTCGGCGAGCGCCTGTCCCTGGCAACAGAGGTGAAACACTTGGGGATAATTCTTGATAACAACTTACGCTGGAACAAGCATCTGCTGGACAGGAAGCTCGCTAGGGCCTGCGGGCTCTTCTTCCAGTGCAAACGGCTTATAGGCAAAACATGGGGCCTCAAACCTGAAATTACCAAGTGGATGTACACGACGCTGATCCGGCCCGTAGTGGCTTATGGTTCAGTCGTCTGGTGGCAAAGAACTGAATTATCCACGGTGGTACAGAAAGTTCAAAGATTCCAGAGAATCGCTACGACCGCAATAACCGGATGCATGAGGACGACTCCATCGGCTGCCCTTGAGGTCCTGGTGGACTTGGCGCCCTTGGATCTGTACATTCAGCAAGAAGCTACTATGGCCACAATTAGAATCGATAACTCGGGCCACTGGGCTCGCAGCGACTGTCCTCACACGAGGATACTAGGGCATCGTGTGACAGAATCCCTGCCGTGTGGGCAATGCAAAAAAACTACAGCATCAACATGCAGGAAGACGGAGATCGAGCGGACACCAAGTACGTCCGTATATACACGGATCGCCGGCCGTTCTGCGACGTGGACTCAAGGGATACCATATGGGTGGTCTCGGACAGCGCTTCCGTTTTGATGGCGCTGTCCAGTACGACAATAACATCAAAGATAATACACGAGTGTCATCTCCAGCTTACCAATGTGTCCATTATGAATAGTGTGACACTGCAGTGGATTAGAGGGCATAGTGGATCACTTGGGAACGATGCAGCGGATGAGCTTGCAAGAAGGGGCGCGGGCGCGGCCTTGGTGGCTCCGGAGCCTTTGTTGCCCCTACCCTTTAGCAAGTTCAGATCATCGATAAGAACCTGGACCAGGGAACTACAAAATTTGAGATGGAGGGAACACGGTGGCTCGAGCCATTCAAAGGAAGTTTTTCCGGAGTTAGCCCCCAAATTAACAAACAAATCACTTCAACTAACGAGAAGAGAACTGCGTGTGATGACCGAAAATATCACCGGCCATTGCAGACTAAACGGGCACCTATTCAAGCTCGGAATCACGGATAGCCCACTGTGCAGGGGCTGCATTGACTCCACTGAAACCATTGGCCACGTTGTCCTAGAGTGCGGGGCCGTGGCTGAAGAACGGGCTAAAATCCTTGGGTAACGGGGGTCGCTTCGGGAAGCGTGTGAAGACACTAGGCGTCTTCTGCGTTTCTGGCGGGTGCTGGGCTGGCTGGAATAGTCAGCGACATCACGCAAAATGGTCCCAGTGGGGACTAATTGCGGAAACCACGGAGCCCAATAAACTAAACTAAAACATTTGTGCTCCTCATTAATGAAGATCAATAACAAAGGAAATGGTTAAATCGCCATTTTTCGGTCGCCAGAGCCTCGTTGACTTGAAGCACTTGGGTGATGAGTGTGCCTCCTTGCACCCCAATGCAATACACTTACTTACTAAATTATACAGCTTAGCAGAAACAACTTCGAAAGGGAGGTGGTCAGAATAATACATCTGGGATGGGCAGCATTTGGAAGGCTAAGGCATGTCCTCGCGTTGTCTTTACCACAATCCCTGAAAACTAAGGTTTTCAATCAGTGTGTGTTCCCCGTTATGACGCCCGGTTCTGGGACGTGAACACTCGCTGCGGGACTAATCTACAAGTTCAAGGTCGCTCAGTGTGGCATACTATATCATATCTGGGTTACTCTAGTAGATCGCATCAGAAAGGAAATGATACGCCAGAGAACTAAAGTTACCGACATTACGAAAGTGGAGTTGGGCTGGTCACGTAAACAGAAGGACTGACAGTCGTTGGACCATAAAAGTCCAAGAATAGAGATCGCGTCTCAGTAAACGTAATGTGGGGCGTCCGTCGGCAAGGTGGGAAGATGACCTGCGCAGGTTGGCTGGCATCGAATGGATGCGAACGCCCACTGACAGGAATAAGTGACGTCATTTGGGTGAGGTCTATGTCCAATCATGGACTCAGACAGGCTAATGATGATGAGTACTCGGTATTCTTCTCAGCAAAATAATTGTTTATGAAGGTGATTACCTTCTCATTTGACAAAAATCTCTGTCCTTCAAGTGCAGTTTTTAGTTGAGTAACCAGAAAAAAGTCGCTTGGGGATAGATCTGATAAATAAGGTGGATGGTAAGGCAGTTAAAACTGTAATTCCTGGATTTTCGTTATGGCAACTGTTAAGATGTGAGACGGGGCGTTGTGTTGGTGAAACAAGACTTTCTTTTTTGCAAATGTGGCCGTTCATCCGCAATTTCTGCCCTCAACTTGTCAAATAAAGATGCGTCTGAACTGTACCAACAGAACATTGGAAGCATTCGAATATGTTTTTGATCTAACGTCAGCAAACGCGGCACCTAAAGTACGGTCAGCTTTCTCATGCCTAGATCGTCATTTAAAATATGTCAAACAACGTTCTTTGGACATTTTCATTGCCTTGCTATCTCTCTCACTTTAATTTGGTGATTATCTAACACCATTTGCTGAACTTTACCTGTTATCGTTAATAGTCACAGTTTTAGGAGACCCCGGACGTTCATCATCTCCCAAACTCTTACGGTCACGTTTAAAATTAGCAGCCAAAAATTTCACAGTGGTAAATGACGGTGAAGAGCACCAATGTACCAAACCAAAGAACACCGAGACTAATTCATTTTTAATTTGCGTAGGTATACTCCCTTTCAAAAATAAATATTTTATAACTCGATTTTTTGCAAAACATATACAAACGCATTTACGACCATTAACCCTTGCGGGGTAGTCAGAGGTTCAGGTGTCCATATCTGCAATTGCAAAGGTAGTAATTTTATGGCCACCTCGAACCCACGTGTTCAACAGATAGTCAGTACTCAATGTTACAGATGGTAAGCCATGTCGCCATTTACAAGCACTGACTATTACCTGTTCGGGAAACAGATAGGTTTCCTCACGATGTTTTCCCTTACCGTAGTACTCGACGCATTTTGTAAATGTACATATTTTTAATACGAAAATGTACATAAAAATAATTAAACTTGATTACCAATGGTACATGCTCAAACGGGATTGAACCCTGTACCCACTGATACAGAGTCAAGCCCCAAACAACTGAGCTATGTAGATTTTTTCATTTTCACAAAAATACTCAAATCAACTCATTCAAACGACTGTCAAATAAAAAAAAGTTCGTTCAGAATGGCTAAAAATTTGATTGTTACTTTCAAAAGATGCACTACATAACGACATTCCCTTACTTTTATTGACGGGCGCTGCCATCTTCATGTTGCGGTTGGAAACTTTTGAGACCGCCCAATTAATAGGTAAGAAACTAAAAGGTGGCTTTTCGAGTACCCCGTATTGAGATCTATCTATGGATGCCAGGTTGTCCATTCCTTACGCCACATCCTGTATATTCATGAGGAAACCTTAAAATCCACCTAAAGATAGACTATCTTAAGTTTTGATGGCATTTTCTGATTCCCACGTTTTTTATATTTACAGGTAGTATTTTGTTAGTAGTATTTTTGTCTGATCAACATTGATCTCATTTTTTCCCTTTGCGCGTACCTAATTAGCTATCTGGTGTCAAGTTTGTATTTTCCAGGTTACTTAAAGTAAGTAATAATTTTGATAAAACCAATGATGAAAGAATCGATTTATAAACGTTAATATCTAAATAACTTTTAAGATGTACATATGTATATATTTACCACGCCTAAATACCTGTACCCTCTACAGGTAGGCAGAGTTCGCAGATGCCCCAGGTAGGCAGAGTCCCGATCCTGACACTTCACTTTCGTTTCATTGACACTCATACACCTCCTCATGCACACTCGGCGCTTATAGGTATTTATTCACGGGGACGCTATACAGCCCTGCCTCAGGAAGGTTGGTAGAAGTAATTCGACGTAGCTTAGTTGTTTGGACCTGACTCTATATAAGTGGATACGGGGTTCGAATCACATTTGAGAACGTATCAATGGTAATGAAGTTTAATGAATTTCTATGTACATTTTTGTAATAAAAATATATTTACGAACTGCATCGAATATCAACCATGCAACCGTCCTACATACTCAAACTGGTTCAGTATCCGGGAGGGTGTGAGACAGGACTGTATAGCGTCCCCGTGAATGTTCAATCTGTTCAAGGATAGTTGTTTGGCTCATTTGAAAGAAAGTGACAGAGGATTGCGAATGGGCGAGTTGATGATTAAATGATCTTACGCGGACGATTAGGATTTTCTTGCGTCACTGTGCTTGTTCCAACTTTGACTTATGAGAGCGAAAGATTGGTATGGCAAAAGAAGCAGGAAAGTAGAAGCATTGCCGTTGAAGTACGGTCACTAAGAAGCATGTTAGGACTAACATTGAATGATAGAATTAAAAATAGTGTGATAAGGGAAGGTTACGGTTTGTAATAAGACGTAGTGATGATCACGCCTGTTTCCCTGTAGAGGGGTAGGTTCATCCGCATAACATGTCCAAACCATTGAAGCAGGCCCTTTTTAATTTTAGTCACTAAATCTTCTTTTGAAGCGCAACCTTTCCTTATCACACTATTTTAAATTCTATCAGTCACTATCTATCAACACTATCATTTTATAATCAGCACAGCTCTATGAATAGCCATACGTGCCTATTAAGAAATCAACTGGCTAACCATAACACTCTACTAACCCCAATAAACTTATTTCCTGCACACACTCTACGTTCGATATCTTCCTCACACTTTCCGTTACTAGTAAATAGTGTTCCCAAAAACACAAAATCATTCACTTGTTCGACTCTTTCATTATCTATATCAATCTTACATGCCAAGTCCCTCCTTAACCATTACCCCACCATTTCGGACACTGAAATAGTCCGAGTAGGCCCCATTAACTCTAACACAGGCTCCCGAATCCACATTTAAAGACTTTAGAGCCCGTATCAAATGCTGCCCAAATCAAACGCAGACAGCGCCCCCCACAAATCATTCCGGGCTACACGATCATACGCCTTTTCCATTAAAGCACAGAAAACTTTTTGGTTCTTCGCCAAAAACTTTTCTGCCACCTAGAGTAAGAAAAAAACCTGATCTATAAGTTACATCCTTTCCGAAAACCTGCCCGTACATTTTAGTTTTAGTCTCACGAACAACTCTTTCAATCAATACTTTTGCATATATTTTTCCGACGATGCTCAATAGGCTAATCCCCCGGCAGATCTTGCAATCTTGTAAGGGTCTCTTGCCATTGTACAACGGGACGATGACGACCCTGCGCCAATCTTTAGGCACACGGCCATACCACCAAGCCGCATTAAAAGTAAGTGTTGTAATATCAAAATAGAGATCACGCCATCTAGTAGTAGTTATGTGTACTGATATGTATGTGTCATTCTAACTTTTATAATAAAGCTCTTTCATTCGCTCTCAGCAAGTTACCAAATACGTTGTTTTATTTTAGGTTACGGGCCCAGACCCAGAAAATAGTTAAAAATTGCATTGTTGGGAGTATCATTGTGATTAACAAGTAAATTAAACTGAGTTCGCGGCTATCATGGCGTCTGTTTCAAACTATTTGGTTAGCGTACCGAAACTAAAAGGGCGCGAGAACTACAGCGAATGGTGCTTCGCAGCGCAAATGGTTGGGTGTATTAAAACCTAAACCCTGCCAGGAGCCAGCAGCTGCAGATGATGCGAGGACGAAGGCCAAACTTTTCTTAACTATTGACCCTACTCTGTATGTACACATTAAAAGCGTCAGTGCATCGAAAGAATTGTGGAATAAATTGAAGATGTTGTTCGATGACTCACGATTTACACTAAAAATCAGCCTACTGAGGAATCTGATGTCTATTCGATTAGAGAATTGCACTTCGATGACGTCTTATGTTTCACAAATTGTCAACGCGGGTCAGAAATTACAAGGAACAGGATTTTGCATCAACGACGAGTGGATAGGTTCCATCATGCTGGCTGGTCTCTGACTGAAAGATACATGCCAATGATAAAGGCCGTTGAAAATTCCAATTTGGTCATTACATCGGACGCCATTAAAGGGAAGTTGATGGATATGGAACCGGAAGAGAATGATGTTAATAGTACGATAAATCTAATAAAATAAATAAATCTCAAAAAAGTTATAAGTTTATGGCCAATAAACAAAACCGCAGTGGAACGCAAACATCATCTTTCAATGTCAAAGGCCGAAATGTCAAATGTTACAACTGCAAGCAGGTTGGACGTTATCTTAACCAATGCACTGTTGAAAAACAATCCTCGAATATGCAAGGTACAGAAAGTAAATCTTCGAAAACGACTAATGCGTTTAGTGCAGTGTTCTTCAATGGGGTTTTTGACAAGAACGATTGGTACGTGAACTCAGGTGCCAGTTCGCATTTGACAATTAATGAAGATTGGATATTTAACGCGTGTTGCTCTGGTTTCACGAAAGAAATCATCATTGCAAACCAGAATAAAGTTTCAGTGTTGTGTTGTGAAAATGTAAACATTACAACTTCTACTGAAAAGTGCGATTTTGATATAAACGTTGAAAAAGTTTTGTGCGTTCCGAAGTTATCGACGAACTTATTGTCTATGAGCCAGTTAATTAAACAAGGCAACAAGGTGCATTTCACAATTATAGTATTGTATAGTATAGTGCCCGTAATAGAGCAGAGAGCGACTTGCGCCGGCTCGCTCCATGCTCTCGCGTCAACTATGCATACACAATAGTTTAGCATAATTAATTGTAATAATTAACTCATTCGGAGCCAATGACACGCCTCGCGTGTCCATGAAAATTCTACTCGCCACGCCGCGGACACGCCTCGCGTGTCCATAAGTTTTCGATTATATCTCGAAAAGAACATGAAAAAATTTAATAAGAATTTGTGTACATGGTATTTACCACACGAATAACCATATATTTACGTGGTTTCTACTTTGAAAGAAGTTATGTTTATACTAAAAACGAACCCCTTGTGGGATGCCAAGAACACGCGACGCGTGTCCACTTTGAGTATGCGACCAGAGGTTCTTAAAGTTTATGTAACTTTCCATCAAACTCACTACGTTAGCTTGTTTATTATAATATTAGTACTTACAAAATAATATGTTTCTGAGTGATTTTAGTCGATAGATGAGTAAATAATTTATATAGCATACAAACAACAAAAAATATTATAAATTTAATAATATATAAGTAAGTTTGAGAATCACATCATATTTAATTTACCTATTTACCTAAATATCCATATTCCGCCATAATTCCTGGTTTAAAATCACTATACTGTTGCCACAACCTTATCTCTTTCGTTGCACAAACAGAACTAAGGAAATAAACTACCACAATGTATTATTAACGTATTTAGAAACATTTAACTTGTCGCAGAGCCAGTGGACACGCGTGGCGTGTCCATTTTTTCTTAGTCGCAGAGCCGCGGACACGCCTCGCATGTTCATGACCGTTTGTATGGCGGCTCCGCTAGTAAGACGCAGAAAAATGGCGCGGTGTCGAATGAGTTAAAAACAATACCTCGGATATAAGAATACTATACTAGCTACTTTTACGTTTTGACGTATCTAACATAAACTAATTTATTATGTATATATATATGTGTAACGTTACGTATGAAGATGACGTAATGACCTACAGCTTAGCAAAAAAGATTAGAAAATAATGGGGGCGCCACTAAGTTTTTTCATAGCAACACTTAAAGTGGACAACCTAGTCTTGGTACTGAGTACATAGAAGTATTATTTGTGTAACATTATGGGCATTTGCTAATACCATATGTATGTAATGTATTGTTAATCTTCAGCTTTGATTAATATATGTACCAAACTTCAAAAAAAATATCCATATTTTATTCAAATAAATTTTCTTCCAAAAATAATTAAAAATACTCAAAAGTATCAACTTCATTAATGCGCGCCACAGTACTGAACAAAGATGTAAACATAACCCTCGTGTTCGAAGTTTATTGTATAATATTACACTTATCTCGTATGCAAGCAATTCACAATGGTTTATAGTTCATCAAGTAATGCATTTACCAACTATATACAACAAAATAAACGTTCAGATACCGGTCATTTTAGCAGTTCTTTGATAAACATCGTCCACATCCGAAAGAATAGATTTGTCCTTTTTTTCCGCCAGACATTTATTATAAACTTTGTAAATCACACTCCTGACATCACTTCGGAAAGTCTTATTCATTTTAATTAACTTTCTACGTATTTAAAGAACCGTTTTATGTTAGAGTTTATTTGAAACAAATATTTGTAAATTTGACATCACTTTGTTTACATAATTATTTTTTTATTTTTTAAGGTTGCAAGATCACAAATAAAAGTTTACGTTTCTAGACTTTTTTGCCAAGCTGTAGATTGTATTTTATTGTAACTAGAAATAAGTTAGACACTGCTATAATGTAATGAACAATAAACGAGCGTATTCAAACTAAAACATTATATCTCTCATTTATGTTTGACATACATTAACTAAATATAGTGCAGTTACAAGTGAGTATGTGAAATGGACTTAGGATCACAGAAACCATCGCAGCTTTTAAGAAGAATGAGAGAGTTATCTCGAGGATGCCAGCAGCTGTCCGTGCTGTTATTGCGGTCAGCAGTGATCAAAACCTTGACAGCATTCCCAAGATAGCCGATAAGGTGTTAGAAAGCATCAATCATGTAAACATTGCTGAAGTGTCTCTGGAACAGCATAACATAATAGGTTGAACTTTTCAGCCGAATTTCCCACTGACAGAGCAGAGCTCTTTCCATGGTGCAGAGCTTAAAATTGCAGGTTGCATCTTTGAAAAGTCAAAGAAACCATAGCGGAAATAAATAACGGTACAGAAGCAGATTCCGTGGCAGATCCAGGTCAAGAAGCAGGCCGCGTACTCCAGCAGCCAACTGGCTGTGTAGGTACCACTATAGGTACCCAGGTAAAGCCCGGCAGTGCGAACAACCTTGTGTATGGGATCCGAATCGCACAGCTAAGAAACAGGAAAACTAGATGCGGTACAGCAAGAGGCGGCAAAACTGTACCTTGGAGTCCTCACCGCCTTGTTATTTTTGACCGCAAAAACAACGAATCCTTTTTAATCGATACTGGCGCTAATATTTCCGTTTTACCTAAACATTATATAGCAAATTATAACAGTATCGACGGCCAATATACATCATATGCAGTTAATAATAGTGAAATAAAAACCTATGGAACGTTAAGCTTAGAATTAAATTCAGGACTTAGGAGATCATTCACATGGACCTTTATTGTGTGTGATGTGAAGCAAGCCATAATTGGTGCAGATATTCTATATGAAAATATTAGTTGTAGATTTATATAATGGAAAAATAATTGATACCTTAACTAATTGAAACTCACCGGGTAATGTAGTGAAATTTAACGAATTATCCATTAAGACAATTCAGGGTGACCATCCTTTTAAGTATTTATTAGATAGATACCCTGATATAACAAAGTTAATCTGTTTCAAGGAGCAAAGATCTAAAGTTTTCCACCACATAGAGACAACTGGGCTTCCAGTCTTCGCGAAGGCGAGACCATTGCATCCAGACCGGTACCATAAGGTACGGGAAGAATTTCGCCTTATGCAGGAACTAGATATATGCAGGCCTTCAAAAAGCCCATGGGCTAGCCCATCGCATAAGTACCCAAGAAAGATGGACAACTCAGGTTAAGTGGGGTCTATCGGCGGTTGAATGCGGTTACCAAACCGGATCGTTATCCGGTACCCAGGCGCAAGACTTCACTTATGGATTGGCAGGTAAGAATATATATACTAAAATTGACATAAATAGAGCCTATCATCATATTAGCGTAGAACCAGGTGACGCAGAAAAGAACAGTCATTACACCTTTTGGTTTGTGGGAATATTTAAAACTCGGGTTTGGACTTCGAAACGCTGCTCTTCTTTTCAAAGATACATGGATAACACAGTTTTACAAGATATTACAATATTTACAATATTCAAGATTTTCCTCACATCTCTTTTGTTACATAGATGATATTATTATAGCATCATATAACCACGAAATTCATAAGAAACATTTGGATATTTTATTTGCTAAATTTGACGAACTTGACGAAACGTTTTTACTAAAGACCAAATTGAATTTTTAGGCTATCATGTATCAAAAGAAAAACCTTTACATTCTAAAATGGAAGCTATAGAAAAATACCCCAGAACTAAAACCGTGGAGGAGCTACGATGGTTCCTGGGCATGGTAAATTTCTATAGGTCCCATCTTAAAGATGCTGCACAGAGTCAAGTAGAGCTCAATTAATTTTTACATGGTTCTAAAAATAGGGACAAAACGCTAATTAATTGGGATGACAAGTTAGTTGAATCATTTGAAAAGTGCAAATATTGTTTACAAAATGCAATAACATTATCACACCCACTTCGCGACGCACCCTTAGCGCTTTTCTGTGATGCAAGTAATACGGGCACAGGAGCATCACTTCAACAAAAGGTTAGTAACGAATGGAGGCCTTTAGGTTATACAGGGGCAGAATATGATTCAATTTCTGAAGCCTGCAAAGAGGCAATGTATTTAAGAAACTTGCAATATGAGGTTACTAAAAACTTGTATAAATTACTTTGTATAATGATAGTATGAGTGCACAGAAACGACGACGTAGCTCAGTTGTTTGGGGCTTTGCTCTGTATCAGTGGGTACAGGGTTCAAATCCCACTTAAGCATGTTCCAATGGAAATGAAGTTTAAAGAATTTCTATGTACTTTTTCGTTATAAAAATACATTTACGAAATGCATCGAATTATACGGTGAGGGAAAACATCGTGAGGAAACCTGCCTGTTCGTCGAACTTATACTTAACGAATAGTTAGTGCTTGTAAATGGCCATATGGCTGACCACCTGTCACATTGAGTATTGACTATCTGGTTAACACGTGGGTTCGAGGTGTCCATAGACTTACTACCATATTACTACCTTCGCAATTGCGGAGATTGAAACCTGAACGTCTGACTACCCTGCAAGGGTTAATGGTCGTGAATGCGTTTGTTTGTTTTCGTAAAATATTTGTGTACATCAGATATGCCTGCCGATTTATTAACTAAGAGCTTAGGAGCTACAAAACATAAACATTTGAATATGTTACGTATTGTTGAAATATAACTATACAGGGTGGCGCATTCAAAACGGTCAGTAAGGGAAAGTCTGAAACTATAAGAGATACGAAGATTTGTTCTTAGGAACCATGTCACCGATTTTGATAAAAAGAAAAACTGCATTCATACTTTCTTTGAAAAAACAACTGTATCCAGTAGTATGCCAAAAAAATGCATTTTATTCATTTTTGACACCATGTTTCATAGAGACATTTACAGCTTAAGACCTACACAGTCGATATTTAAAAAGAAAAAGTGAAAAGGGCCAATTTATTTTTTCAAAGCAACCGGGTTCGATTCCCGTACTGGATACAGTTGTTTTTTCAAAGAAAGTATGAATGCAGTTTTTCTTTTTATCAAAATCGGTGACATGGTTCCTAAGAAAAAATCTTCGTATCTCTTATAGTTTCAGACTTTCCCATACTGACCGTTTTGAATGCGCCACCCTGTATATTGTAGATTTATGTAGTCAGTATATACAGGGTGAAATTTTCATCACTGGCAATACTTCAAAGATAGATTCTATGGTGAAAAATATGCGGCTTGACGTGATTAGTTTAGTACCCTCCGGTACAAAAATTTTGAGAAAAGCCTCCTCAAAGTTTGGGAGCCAATTCAGAATACATGTACACCCTACATTATTTCATTCATAAGTTCTCATCCAATTAAACATCTTTCAACACCCAAAACAAAAAACCATCAACAAGAAAACATCCAAGTAAAAATCTAAATAATTTTACTAAACTCTATTTCTGGTGTACCCCTGCCGTTCTAGGGTTTGAAGAAAAGGCGTCATTATCATCACTACGGCTTACCTGCTGTTTCATACACGAAAACATAAAAGTTTTTTGTGGTCGAACAAATTACATGCTCCCAATGAAAATTATCAAAACACATCGATTTCATCACACATACATGGTACACGATGACAAATACAATTCCATTTCACTAGTTTTTCAATCTTTGTTCATTTTAATCCATATCGATAATTATTAAAACTAATAACAAATAATTTCAAAACTTATTATCATCTTGCGAATTCCGTTGCAAATTTTTTTACGATAAACAATTCAATTTCAATTCAACATACAGTAATAACATTAATTTAATGGTCTGGTTAGAGATCCCGCCACATAAGGTGGCAGTAGCCAAACTTGGAACTAAATTTGACGTTACCGCCATTGCGTGTTATTTTGTATGAAAGGTAAATTTAGTATTACCAGCGTTGTGTTTTTTGCCCACTCTTTGTAATTTTTATGTTTGTTAAGGGTGATTATAATAAATTGATTTCCGGAGTTTCTTGTTAGTTCTTCTCCAAGCTAGGGTCTCCGCTGATCTAACCTCGGTAAAAAATATGTAAAGACAATGCTCAGTGCCATGTTTGAAATAATAGTTTTAAGAGATTCGCGATTTATACTCATGATATAAGATATAAGGGTGTGTATAAGATTGATTGCAGCTGTGGGAAATCCTACGTCGAACACACTAAACGGTCTATTGCGGACAGAGTGAAGGAACACATAATATATGTAATATATAATAAGAAGGATAAGTCCCGTTAATTATTAATCATGTTTGAAATAGTTTAATAAACATATTTTGACTTTGATATATTAATTTGTTTTATTTGAGTTTATAGCTCTGCAACCAAAGACCGTTACAAATGAAACCTATAATGTATCGAGCCGTATGGCACAGTGAGTGCTAGTTTTGGCGTGTTTACTGGTAACACTGAATTACGCGACTGTGGCGACGCCTCCAACTGCCACCTTATGTGGCGGGATCTCTACTTGCTCAGACCAAGGAAACTAGAGATCCCGCCACATAAATTGGCAGTAGCCAAACTTGGAACTAAATTTGACGTTTCCGCCATTGCGTGTTATTTTGTATGAAAGGTAAATTTAGTATTACCAGCGTTGTGTTTTTTGCCCACTCTTTGTAATTTTTATGTTTGTTAAGGGTGATTATAATAAATTGATTTCCGGAGTTTCTTGTTAGTTCTTCTCCAAGCTAGGGTCTCCGCTGATCTAACCTCGGTAAAAAATATGTAAAGACAATGCTCAGTGCCATGTTTGAAATAATAGTTTTAAGAGATTCGCGATTTATACTCATGATATAAAATATAAGGGTGTGTATAAGATTGATTGCAGCTGTGGGAAATCCTACGTCGGACAGACTAAACGGTCTATTGCGGACAGAGTGAAGGAACACATAATATATGTTATATATAATAAGAAGGATAAATCCCGTTAATTATTAATCATGTTTGAAATAGTTTAATAAACATATTTTGACTTTGATATATTAATTTGTTTTATTCGAGTTTATAGCTCTGCAACCAAAGACCGTTACAAATGACACCTATAATGTATCGAGCCGTATGGCACAGTGAGTGCTAGTTTTGGCGTGTTTACTGGTAACACTGAATTACGCGACTGTGGCGACGCCCCCAACTGCCAATTTATATGGCGGGATCTCTAGGCAAACTTGGAACTAAATTTGACGTTTCCGCCATTGCGTGTTATTTTATATGAAAGGTAAATTTAGTATTACCAGCGTTGTGTTTTTTGCCCACTCTTTATAATTTTTATGTTTGTTAAGGGTGATTATAATAAATTGATTTCCGGAGTTTCTTGTTAGTTCTTCTCCAAGCTAGGGTCTCCGCTGATCTAACCTCGGTAAAAAATATGTAAAGACAATGCTCAGTGCCATGTTTGAAATAATAGTTTTAAGAGATTCGCGATTTATACTCATGATATAAGATATAAGGGTGTGTATAAGATTGATTGCAGCTGTGGGAAATCCTACGTCGGACAGACTAAACGGTCTATTGCGGACAGAGTGAAGGAATACATAATATATGTAATATATAATAAGAAGGATAAGTCCCGTTAATTATTAATCATGTTTGAAATATTTTAATAAACATATTTTGACTTTGATATATTAATTTGTTTTATTTGAGTTTATAGCTCTGCAACCAAAGACCGTTACAAATGAAACCTATAATGTATCGAGCCGTATGGCACAGTGAGTGTTAGTTTTGGCGTGTTTACTGGTAACACTAAATTACGCGACTGTGGCGACGCCTCCAACTGCCAATTTATGTGGCGCGATCTCTACATGTCTTAAAAAGTACTTGAAGTATCAAGTACTTTTAGTGACAAAATAGTACATAATACATAAGTGAAATATACAATTTTATTATTCTTGATTTACTTTTCATTGTTAATTATTCATCTCATGTGTATTAATTAATTAGTCATACAAAATATTTAAATATTTATGCTCGTAGTAAGTCGAAAGTATGAAATGTAATGAACTTCACCCTGGCTGTATGACGCGATCTTTACTTCATCTTTACTTTATCTGTGGCTAATTTATTTATTTGATTGTTTGTTTTAGAGATCCCGCCATATAAATTGGCAGTTCGGGGCGTCGCCACAGTCGCGTAATTCAGTTTTACCAGTAAACACGCCAAAACTAGCACTCACTGTGCCATACGGCTCGATACATTATAGGTTTCATTTGTAACGGTCTTTGGTTGCAGAGCTATAAACTCAAATAAAACAAATTAATATATCAAAGTCAAAATATGTTTATTTAAAATAGGCCCTATCACAAGCTCTCTTTGAATGTTATCTTATTTTCTAAGTATAACAACAATAAAGATTATTATTTTTATAATTAACAAACATAAAGATTAACTTTTGACTTTGATATATTAATTTGTTTTATTTGAGTTTATAGCTCTGCAACCAAAGACCGTTACAAATAAAACCTATAATGTATCAAGCCGTATGGCACAGTGATTGCTAGTTTTGGCGTGTATACTGGCAACAGTGAATTATACAACTGCGGCGACGCCTCCATCTGCCATAATATATTCAAAATTATAAATATCACAAGCTCTCTTTGAAAGTTATCTTATGATCTAAGTATAAATTAAAAAAACTATTTCAAACATGGCACTGAGCATTGTCTTTACATATTTTTTACCGAGGTTAGATCAGCGGAGACCCTAGCTTGGAGAAGAACTAACAAGAAACTCCGGAAATCAATTTATTATAATCACCCTAAACAAACATAAAAATTACAAAGAGTGGGCAAAAAACATAACGCTGGCACAGATAATATAATACTATACAGTACAGATACCCCATCCCATACAAATTTTTTGGTAAGTGCTAACTTCTTATTTTACTCCGCTTATTTTTGAAGCGAAATTGGAAAAACAGATGGCGTTAAATCAATCAATCATCGAATGCATGAAATCGTGCATCTTCTCAATAATAGAGGGCACTTTTTTGTTTGTCCATACTAGAGCGATTAGCTAGCTAAATTAAGTGAAATAGCTCCATCTAAATTTGAGTAGGATATATTATACTCGCCGATACTTTTTTCATTATTTTTTATCTCTGTTTTAATTGGTTCCACCTAACACGTTTTACGGCTAAGGCGGACCAGAGTGTGGACGCAAGGCACATATTTATTAGAAATAAACATTGGTGCCGCCGGGATTCGAACCTGGATCACCCAAAGAGTTAAGGCGCTAATCCACTCGGCTACCCCACCACCTATGTATAGGTACCTTCCTTAAAAAACTTGAATGACATACAAGTAGGTATAAAGGATCTGATAGGCAAGGCATGTCAAATACTGTTTGCTCAATTTATGGTTTATTTCATAAGGTGTTTCTATAAAATAAAGTAGGTATGTAAAATTCACCGCAGGGTCTATTTCTAGCGTACAAGTATCCGTCGTCAGACGATTTTACCTCGATGTGCCTCGATCACGATTCACGGACTCTTTAATAGGTACTCACAATTCAGCCTTCTGTGCTTGGTCACAGGTCTCACAGATATTATTATATATACCGGTTTTTTTCCATTAAGCTGTAAGAGGCGACAAGGAGACTAGGGACTATGTTAATAATGGCCATGAGCGCATATACGTACGCATACATAATATTAAGTCATGAATTAGAATTACATATATACATACGCGTCACGCCCGCTTCCCCTTAGAGGGGTGACAGAGATTACGTAGCCCCATTTCTCCTGATCCTGGCATGCCACGTTCGCCTCTTTAACACCTTTGCATACATGGTTGCCAATTACAGGTACTCCTTACATCCCCTTATCTCAGTACTTTTAACTAATATATAAAATTACAAATACAGCATGTCTGTTTGCTCATTTTATGGTTTATTTTTGTTTCATAAGGTTACAGATAATAAAATATTAAGGTGTTTCTATAAAATTAAGTAGGTATGTAAATTTAATAAAGTGGTATGCCAGCATCAATATCAATCAAGTCACGGGCACAGATAATATAATTCTGTCACGTGTGAGGGGTTGCCAACCCATCGCCCAAAATTAATAGTAAGCCAGTTTAATTTGCTTTGCATTATATTATTAGATTGAGATTATTAGATTACTATAGGCAATTACATTTGGTCAAAGAGTTCACCTAAATAAATACCTAATTCTCATGAGTATTCTGGAATACCTACAATATATTATAGAATTTAAATGGATAATTAATCCGTGTTTCACCAATACAGTTTGACACCCTTCGTGTAGGTGTCGTAAAAGGCGACTGAGGGATGCAGACCGGTAAAAGTAGGTACTGTCTTAGCAGTGAGCGCATACACGTACGTAAGTATACATATTTATGAAATAGAATTACGTACATACGCGTCACGCCCGCTTCTCCCTAGAGGGGTGGCAGAAATCACGTAGCCCCATTTCTCCCATGAATGTAAGTTATACCTATCTAGGTATTCATTTATAAATCGAAATCAAGCGACGCGCGCGACTACCTCGACCACAGACAGGCGCCGCGCCTTATCGCGCGAGTGTGCGTGACTTGTGTTTAGGTGCGTAGTACCTAGCTAGGTAGAAACTAAAAAGTAAAATCCGAACTTGTTATATTCACATTTTGGGGAAGATTGTAAAGGTTTTCACTGTGAAGTGTATGCTAGTGATATATATATATATATATATATATATAATTAAATATAATAATAAAATTTTCTTTCTATCGAATATGCCTTCGAAATAATATATATAATAGAATTGATTTTTAAACGAAATAGTGTACCGATAGAAAAAAAAAACGTAAAACATACGCTTCACGAATTGTGTATACACACTCCCGTTTTTATTATGGCGGGGTAGTCAGAGGCTTGAATGCCCTTCTCCGAAATTTCGAAGGCATGTTAGGTATGGGTCATTCGAATCCCGCGTATCACTAGATAGACAGCACCCAACGTGATAGGTAGTGAACCGTATCGCCGTATATAGGCACTGACTATTACCTATCCTGAGAAATAGACAGGTTTCCTCACGATGTTTTCCCTAACCGTTAGCGTCTGTAAATTTGTACGTAAATGAAAAACACATATTTCAATTTCATTCATTGGTACATGCCGGAGTTGGGATTCGAACCTAGGACCTTTCTCATACGAAGTCCGAGGTTTTACCCACTGGGCTATAGCCGCTTTTCAGCGCTTCTAATTTAGAGGAAATGGTTTAGATTAAATAAAAAACTATTATTACTTAGACTATTATTATTATTCGTTACATAGGTACATACGTATATTTACGCCTGTTTGCTCTTGCTTCACTCACACTCATAAACATTTTCATACATGCTCTTCTGTTCTTCACGCTACCTACACCTGCCTAGAAAGGATTGTCTCAATCATAATCTTCCTTCCACTTTGCCACTATAAATTACCTTCGCAACCTATATAAAAATATATTATCATTATATTTCAGTAGTTAATTTTATAATAATGTTCTATATATGTACTTGTATACTTATATAGATCTAGCAATGCACATTTTAATCATTCTCTTTTTATTCGATTAAATAAGTCGATTAATTTTAACGCAATATACATACATAGTGACCACGCCACGCAAATGAAAAGAAATATAAAATTAAGGATAGCAATAAAACGAGTGACTGTAAATTACAGTTCTAAGTGTCAAAATTAATTAATTTGGGTTATAGAATTACTAAGTGAGCGACTGACTGCGAGTGACGAGAAATCAACAGAACAGCAACTTACAAACATTAATTTGAGTTACTTAAAATACATAATGAGCAGCTTCATAATATTTGAGCGACCTAATATTTGTTTGCGGGTTAACGTTACGTCCTGCATTTTTTTAAATATTTGGCAAATGTATTTTTTATACTGAGCGGCATTTTATCTTAAATGAAGTGTTTCGAATACAAAAACTACTTTGAAAAATACACTGATGAGCAGAGTATAATGAGCTCACATTTAAAAAACAAAAATAATATGAAATAACTATTCGAAGAAACACTATTCTATTAGTTGAGAAATTTTATTATCGAAATATAAGGGTAATTAAATAAAACAATGTACTCCGTAAAAATAAAGTAATATGCATGCATTTATTTCTAAACTAACCTAACCTAACCTAAACTTTGCTCAAAGTGAACTTTTTAGTAGTTCGCTAAGTATAACCTCACTTAGAAAAATCGAATCTATCTTAATATTGAAGTTGCCCTCTCTGTATTTCCAGTCGCTCACTTAGTAATGAAGTCGCTCGGATAAAATTTTAATATCTGAAATTGATTTATCACAATCTACTTTTTGTAAGCTCGTTCTGGATTTTATTATAAATCAATATTCGTCGTCAGTTTAGTTAATTTTTCGCTTATTCAAATTCATACCGCTCAAGTTATTAAAACAGTATGTCATCATCAGTCGCAAAGTTTTTTTTTGTTCGCTCGTTTTATAATTCCCCTAAAATTAATACCTATTGCATTTTAAATATTGCAAATGCATAAAATTGAAAATTAGTTTTAAAATTCTAACGCAATAAAGTCTAATTTTGCATCATCATAATATGATTAGATATTGACAGATGTTTACAGTACAAAAACATGCCAAAATGAAATCGCTGCTTTAAAACTAAACTGAAGAAACTCAAAATCACTATTTTGCAAAAAACGTTGTTTTATAATATAGTTGATATATTTTTGACATTAAATTGCATATAATTTAAAAAAATGATTAAATATAAATACATTTTTTATCTTTTTATTGACTTAATATGTTTTATGTACTCATAATTTTATCTTTTTGAGATAAAATGTTTTTCGAGTTTCTTCAGTTTAGTTTTAAAGCAGCGAAATACAAAATGCATACCTAGTGCATTTTATTGAAATGTGTAAATGGAAAATATTTTTTCTGCATTTGTAATAAGGTCTATTTTGGATGGAACGCTGATTCTCAGCGATACCTATTATTTACATTTATTAGTGCCCGTAATAGAGCATAGAGCGACTTGCAGCGCTCTCGGCGAGGGTGGCGGGGGCTGCCGCGTGCGCCGCTTCACTCAATGCTCTCGCGTAAACTATGCCTACCCAATCTACGAGTGCGCGGGATCTCTGTTTATAGTATTATAATCCTGAATAGGTACAGAATACTGTGTCGCCACCGCCGCCACCGCCGCCGCCGACCCCGATTGATCCCCGATCCCCGTCGTTACCCGACAGACGAACACAAAAAACCTATGTGCAAAATATGCATTCACATCCCTTTCGGGGTAGTCAGATGTTGAGTGGCAACTAAGTTTTTTTGCAATCTTAAGTCAATCGAAACCCAATCGTTACCTGATTATCAATAGCCAATGTAATAGGTGATTAACTAAGTCCTTACATAACCAAACCAGGTTCCCTCACCAAAACAACAGCACGTGAGGAATTTCAATGGTCACCCATCCAATTACTTCCCACGCCCGCGTTGCTTAACTTCGGTGATAGAACGAGAACCGGTGTATGAATCACAACCGTAGAATCCTATATTTATGATCACAACTACACATCATAATTTTTCATAAGCGTGATTCAAATACCTACCCAATATTTAACAAAAAACATTGACATTACATACCTAGCACATAAACTAATTATTGGCCGTATAATAGAAGTTTATCAGGATCAAAAGAAATCTGTATGGGAATCGAGACTTTTACATTTTTCGTACGACTGGCTGCCTATAAAGTCGGTGACCTTGTATTCCGTTTGTATTTTAGATGTTTTTGAAATCATAATTATGTACTTAAATAATAACATTATATTATTATTAGTCACAAAATCAAACAGTGTTGGGGCAAAATTAAATTAAATTTTATGCATTGCAACGAGTTTACACTTCCATTCACGAGCTCAATTTTGTTACAATGTATGTAGTGTAGATAAATATAACTAATTAACTGTATGACTACCTACTAGGTATATCTACAATTTGGTAACAAGTATTGTAGAATATATAATTTTATCGTGAATGAACTGAATTAATCTAGGTAATCATAATACTTACGCATATGAAAATTTACTACAGCCGATCTTTCGGTGAAGAACATATTTTATTTCAAAAGCATTATAATCTAAATACATAGTTTTACAAATTCGTTAACCTTTCGGAGTCAGTAAATAATTGGTTAGTCAGTTGCATACCTACATACATACATAATGTAATCTGTACTAGCATCATTACAAACACTGGAAAGCTTGAATTTATTTCGTGTTGGATTGATTACCATCTGGATTAGGGTAAGAATATCAGTTTATACGTTGTATCATATGGAAACTATACGCATTTGCGCGTAATCAAGAAGTGCTTAGTTTGAGCTAACAAACTATAAAAACCTATACTTAAGTAAATAAACAAGTATTCATAATACGTAATAACAATACATATTATGTATTGAAACTAGTAATCTAATTGTCAATCACATTTATTTATAGATTTATTTTAATTGACTGAATACATTTATTTATAGGTATACTAACCGCCAACACACACACACTATGTATGTATATGTCTATTTATACACAGTGACATCTGATTTCGAATAGAAAACGTGCCTGAAATGTTGCTTCTACAAGTATTGACTAGATGAGACTAGATGGCAGGATTAAATAAGTTTTACTTTCTTTATTATTTATAAAATTGATATCCGCTCTGTCCATTACTCACTAGTAAGTAAATAAATTCATATTATGACATATTATGATGAATTATGTAAGAATAAAGCTAAAAAACGCAAAAATTTTCAATAATTATTTTTTTATCTGGCTTTGATGACTTATAGCGCCACCTATTGATGCTTCAAGTTTTGGTCGAAAAAAATAGTATGGGATGGGACCCCATGACGCTGGTAATACTAAATTTACCTTTCATACAAAATAACACGCAATGGCGGAAACGTCAAATTTAGTTCCAAGTTTGGCTACTGCCAATTTATGTGGCGGGATCTCTTTTTTTATTGCTAAGGCGGTTAAAAGTAATTTTGTCGTCTGAATTTATAATTTACTGTTCAATTGCTATTTCATAGTACAATAATGGTAGATTATGTTTATTAATGTTGTGAAAGTAAAACATGGTTTAGTTATGTGAATGTAAATTCATACTTTAGTGGAAATGAAATTAATTACTGAAGTGCTTTTGAGGTTATAATTGTCGAGAATTAAAACATAGAAAATTAAATGTAATCAAATGTTTTAAAGAACTTACCAAAGCGTAAACTAAAGGGAGATTAATTAGTAACCAGCATAGAATAATTACGCGATTAAATTAAGTATATGGTTGGGCCCAAAGGTGCGTATGAATCAAACGAGATCTGACTGTTGACTGTTCTTTTATTAAAGGCTTTACACAACGGATTACATAGTTACATACTTATATACTTACTACTACTAGAGATCCCGCCACATAAATTGGCAGTAGCCAAACTTGGAACTAAATTTGACGTTTCCGCCATTGCGTGTTATTTTGTATGAAAGGTAAATTTAGTATTACCAGCGTCGTGTTTTTTGCTCACTCTTTGTAATTTTTTGTTTGTTAAGGGTGATTATAATAAATTGATTTCCGGAGTTTCTTGTTAGTTCTTCTCCATGCTAGGGTCTCCGCTGAACTAACCTCGGTAAAAAATATGTAAAGACAATGCTCAGTGCCATGTTTGAAATAATAGTTTTAAGAGATTCGCGATTTATACTCATTATATAAGATATAAGGGTGTGTATAAGATTGATTGCAGCTGTGGGAAATCCTACGTCGGAGAGACTAAACGGTCTATTGCGGACAGAGTGAAGGAACACATAATATATTATGTAATATATAATAAGAAGGATAAGTCCCGTTAATTATTAATCATGTTTGAAATAGTTTAATAAACATATTTTGACTTTGATATATTAATTTGTTTTATTTGAGTTTATAGCTCTGCAACCAAAGACCGTTACAAATGAAACTTATAATGTATCGAGCCGTATTGCACAGTTAGTGCTAGTTTTGGCGTGTTTACTGGTAACACTGAATTACGCGACTGTGGCGACGCCCCCAACTGCCAATTTATATGGCGGGATCTCTACACCTCCCTCGCAATGAAAAAGAAAAAAAAACATATAGGCTATGTTTTTTTTTTTTTACTTAACTAATGTTATACAAAGAATAGTAATGCAATAACAAAAACATTATAAATGTTATCGAAATATAATATGGCTTTGTTCTGTTTTTGTAGACAGTATCTATTTTATTATTTTTCAAAATTTTGACATTGGGTTCTACAACTTCTACTACAATGTATGGGCCTTCGTATTAACTTTCTAATTTATTTCCAGTTTTATTTTTGATTAAGACATAATCATTTTTCTTATAAACTATAGGATTAACATATTGATCGTACATTGACTTACGTCTTAATTTACTTAATATTAAATTATTTTGAGCGTCCTTATGCGCTAATTGAAGTCTATATTTCAATTCTAAAGCATAATCATCCGAATTGTATACTGTCTGTCAGTTTACTTGGTAAATTACAAGGTCTTCCGAAGACTAATTCATAAGGCGAATACTTAGATTCGCTATGAACAGTGTTGTTGTAGCTAAAACACCAATAGGGAATCCAATAATTCCATGTATCTGGTTTATTTTCACATTGCATTCTTAAAAATGCTCCTAAATGTTTGTGGTTGTTTCCTAGAGCTCCTATCGATTCATGGTGGTATGCGGTGGAATTAAGTTTTTTAATATTTAATAATCGGCAAATGGATTTGAACGTCACTGAAAGAAATTCTGTCCCGCGATCTGTAGCAATAATTTCTGGTATTCCATATTTTAAAATAAAATTATCTACTAATGATCTAGCTACACTTTCACTATCTTTGTTTCTTAATGGAAAACATTCTATGTATTTTGTTAATTCACATTGGAGTGTTAAGATATAGCAATAACCTTCACTTTCCTTTGGCAAGGGTCCTACCATATCAAGATAAATCTTTTCGAATTCATAAGATGCTGTTGATGTTATAGTCATAGGTTCTTTAATTGGTTTCGAATATTTATAGCGTTGACATTTGTCACATTTCCATGTTAATTCTTTCACGTCTTTTTCTAATCTTGGCCAGTAGTATTTCCTTTTTATATTATTTACCATTCTACGTATACCAACATGTGCACTTGTTGGCAGTAGATGATAATCCTTCAAAATCAGAGTTTTTTTCCGTGATTCTACGTATTCCTCTTAGAATACATACCTGTGGGCCGGTCCACGTGTCTTTCTTTTTTATGGCATTGCATAGGCTTTTTATAAAGTTTATATTATTATTATCTTTTATTATGCATAGTCTTTCAACGTTTATTTTTCTGCAGAAATAACTTAATACTGTCACAAATTCGTCTCGCGAAAAATGTGTCCTATATTTAAGATTTATATGCAGAATCTTTTTTTCATGTTCATATGTTAAGCATTCATGTTCCTCAATATTTTCTCTATTTTTCTTTAATTTATATATATCTTCTTCTTCTGTAAGTAACAACTCTATACTATCATTCGGTTTTCTTAGCAACTCTACAATTCTAGGGTGATCAGTCCTATCGTTCGAATTCGAAGGGTTTCTAAGAATCGGGTCTTCTACATTATCATTTTTCTTTCTATCTTCTTCTTCTTTACGTCTCTTTTGTCCTCTCTTCATTACATTCATGCTAGCGTGCATGTTTATATTTTTTAAATCGTCAGAAGTCATAACGATTATAGATAAAGCATCTGCTGTAACGTTATCTTTACCTTTAATGTATTGAATTGTGTAATCATATTCTTCTAATATTAAACGGAATTTTAATTATCTACTAGACGGATCTTTAATGCTAAATAAATACAGTAATGGTTTATGATCTGTTTGAATAATAAATTTTCGTGCGAACAAATAAGGTCGAAAATATTTGACTGACCAAACTATGGCTACAAGCTCTTTTTGAATAGTAGGATAGTTTTGTTCAGCTTTGTTTAGTGGCCTACTCGTGTACGCTATTGGTTGCATGTTACTGTTGCACAATACTGCGCCTATTGCTGTATTCGATGCATCAGTTTGAAGAATGAAAGTGTTATTTTCAGAAATATCTGGGTATTGTAAGACTGGTGTTGTACTTAAAGACTTTTTTAATTTTTGAAATGATTTTTCGTATTCATTTGTCCAAACAAATGATTGGTTTTTCTTCAGCAATCTATTTAATGGTATTGTTATTGTAGCAAAATTTTGAATGAATTTTCTGTAATAATTACTAAAAGCTACAAATCTGCGAACTTCATCTTGGTTTTTAGGTGTGGGATATTGTTCTAGTGTTTTATTTTTTTCTGGGTCTGGAGAGATGCCTTTAGGAGTGACTGTATGTCCTAGATAAACCATTTCCTTCTTTAGGAATTTACATTTTTGTGGGTTAAGTTTTAAATTAACTTGGTGTAGTCTTTCGAATATGGACATTAGGTTTTTATTGTGGTTTTCTAAATTGCGTCCGAAACATATTAAATCATCTAAGTAAATAAAACATTTTTCGTAATTAAGACCTGCCATTGCTATTGTCATAGCACGAGAAAGAGAACTTGGTGAAGTTTTTAAACCCATTGGTACTCTTGTTAACTGATATTGTCCAGACGGTGTTGTGAATGCTGTAAACTGTCTACTCTTTGGTTCTAATGACAGTTGATAATATCCAGAATTTAAATCGTGGCTAAAGTAAATTGAGCCTAATAAAGAATCTAAAATATCTACAACATTGGGTAACGGAAATCTGTCGTCTAAAATATTTTCGTTCAACTTTCTGAAATCTACAACCAATCTCCATTTTTTATTATTATCTTGTGATTTTTTAGGTACGAGTAGCACTGGGCCAGACCATTCGCTAGTTGCTGGTTCTATGATATTCTCTGATAACATGCTTTTTATTTGTTTTTCTAACTCATCTTTTTGTGCATGTGGTAAACGGTACTGTTTTGTATACACGGGCTGTGCGTTTGGTTTTAGTTTTATTTCCGTGTTATAGATGTTTGTCGTAGACAATTTATCACCTGGTAAATAAAATATTTCATTATATTTAGCACATATTTCTATGATTGAGCCTCTTTCTTCGTCATTTAAGTCATTTAAATTTAAACTATTGAGTAAAGTTCTGACTCTTGTCGGATTAGCTGGTGATTTATCAAAAGTTTGTATGCTATAATGTTCTAATGATTCTGTATGTAGTTCAAAATAATTAATTGTTACTGCTTCATCTCTAGTGTTCAGTATTTGTATTGGTAATTTACCATTCAACCTTCCTATGCTGCTTGCAAGGAAAATTCCCTCACATAAATCTTTCGGCATTATTAAACAATCAAAAGTTTCGTTACAATCCACAAAAAAAAATTTGGCACCTCGCTGGTATAAAAAACTGTTTATCATTAAATGCGTCGATAATATTCAAGCCTAAAGTTATCGCTGTATCAAATGAATTCAAAATAAAATTATTGTATTGGTAATCTATTTTGCACTTAAATTTTTCCAAGAAGTCTTGTCCAAGAATTCCATCGTACATACATGGTAAGTTTCTAAGCACATGGAACTCATGTTTTGCTTTGTGGCCATCTAAGTCCATGTTTAAACAAACAAAACCTTTTGAAGTCAACATACCTCCCAATCCTTTAATCCTAATGCTTTGTTTATATATTGGAATGCCTGTGTCTAAAGTTTCATGATTAATAACAGAAATTGTTGCGCCAGAATCTACTAAAATCTTTCGTATTTTACCATTGATTGATATCTTAACGTAATTTACATAATTACAAGAAAATATGCTTTCAATGACGAAAAAATGTTTCACCGTTCGATTGGTTGTTACGGGAATTGTTAGTCATTTCCCTTGGAACTTCTCGAGTTTCATGCATATAGTGAACTCTATGGGGACCATTTGGATAATATGGCCTAGAAAAACCTCTACCACCACGTTGCGTACCTTGAAAACGATTACCAGGAAAACCTCGTGGGTGGGTTGGTTGGTACGAACGATTTTGAAACCTTGTTGCGGGGTTACCTCTACAATGACCGTTGTACCTGGGAGTTCTCAAAAATTCACCTCAACCTCGGCAAATACTGTTTTGGTTCCCATTCGTAAAAAAATCTTGACCTACCTGGGACTCCTCTATGCACTCGACCTGCAAACACGTTGTGCTGCTGTGTCCCTGATGTACTGGTTTCCGTGTCCTTCGCTGCACGTATCACATCTTTCAATGCAGAGTAGTTGCGGGCCGCTAAGATGACTCCTAGCTCTCGGCTCCGTAATCCATCTGTAAACCTGTTTATCAAAATTTTCGTTCAAAGGTTTTAGCGTCTTGCATGCCTCTGAGTCTCCCTTGGCCTGTGAAATCGTAAGGTTGATAAATAAGTCTTCTATTTTCTTACCATATTCCTCTAATGTATAGGTATTTTGTCGAATTTTCATAAGTTCCAGTTGGATAGCGTTACTGGACCTTTGTGTCAAAAGATGGGTTTTCATGTCACGAATTAATTCTACACAGGAAGAATAGTTTTCGGAAAACCTCATTTTAGCGCTTTCTGACAACCTAGAAGTGAGAACAAATTTGATAAGCATGGGTTCCGTCGTTTTGTCAATCATTCCACTATACATTTCGAGTGAATTAATTAGCTTTTTAGTTATATTTTCGTCTCCATTCATCTCCGGTAACAGCATAATAGGCGTTTTTAAATCAAATTTCTCCATTTTAACAGTAGGTGTTTCAACTAAATATTTGTTACAAAAGTCTAAAATTTTCTTATGATATAATTCTATCGAGTCACAGCTTACCTTTACTTTTTCTATGTCACTTCCCTTAACTTCTCCGTCCTTAACTTGTTAGTTTAACACTGGATATATTTTATTATATTCATTATAAAGATCATTCGCATCCTTTAACTTCTTATTTAGTACCACAGCAGTTCTTTTACCTTGATTTAATTTAACTAAGTTGTCATAAAGATACTTATTTTTCCTAATATTACATCGGCAAATTCCATTAGTAATATTTAAAACCTGAAAACGGACGTTTACTCTATACCTCACACACAAAGATAATATGTAAAAAAAAAATAAGTAAGTAGATATAAAATATACGCATGAACATAAAATCATTTCGTAAAATAAAGAATAAAATATTGATAAACATTGAACGAAACATTGAACCACAGAACCCTAAAAATGTTTTGTCCACTCTAATAATGTCTGGAATGCATACTCTTTCCTTTTTCGTCAGCGCGTATCATGTTCACCCGAGCTCCGTGCACTTTTAATCACTGTTTTAAATGTACTTATAACACTTTCAAATAATTGTTATTTTAAAGTACTTACACTTTTAAAGAAAATCCATTTCCACTTAAAAACCTAAACTTTCAATGTAGCGCCGCGTATTTCTGGGTTACCGTCCTGTTCTCGCCTGTATCGGACCATGTAGCCGCTGTTGATCTCCCGTCGAATCATCTGTTGGTGGCAATTCTTGTAGCACTTAGCCGCGAAGACACATGCCGCGATGCACATGATGAGCAGAATGTTGGTGGTCAGGTGTACCTGTAGTTGCTCTACTCCAACTGAATTACCATTGCCATTCTGGGCTATAATCACTTCTTCAGTGGGTTTCGTGTTGGTGCTCCCCATTTTCATTTTAATAATTCATTTGTCAGCGCCGTGATGATGATGCATACGAGAGCCATTCACATGTTATATCTCCACGCCAGAAAATATGTGCACAAACCACAAATACAGGATAACGTACGCCACAATCGAGAGAACTACCAAAAATGTTAGGCACCACATTTTTCACTCGTTTTCTTTATCAGTAGGTATTACTTGAACATTATTTAATTTTAATTTCGCGCCGTCGTTGTTGCCATGTCTATATCTGGCAGGGTCGCCATATATGGTTGGGCCCAAAGGTGCGTATGAATCAAACGAGATCTGACTGTTGACTGTTCTTTTATTAAAGGCTTTACACAACGGATTACATAGTTACATACTTATATACTTACTACTACTACAAATCCATAACCGGCTAATGTTCATGTTGTGTTATTGTGTGCAGTGATGATTATTTGGATTAAATAAAAGAATAGTGCGTAACATTGTCGTAATTAATGTTTAAAGGAAACCACATAAGTATGTTCTATTGGCTTCCTAACCTGTGAAAACCATTTCCCAATAATGAAATTTCCAAGTAACAAAAAAGTTTCATTCAAGATGCTCCTGGTCCACAAACACTAGATTACCATAGAGAATGTAAACAATTTATGAATGACCTTGGTAAGTAGTACGACCCATTTAATTTAAAATGCAAATTAATTAATTGTCCAAATTTTCCAAAAAATTGCTACCCTTTTAATTATGAAAATGGGTTCTATAGGTGCTACTGATAGGCCAGGTTAAAATATTGCCAGTGATGAATCTGTCACCCTGTATATATATATATATATACATATATAGTAATTTTTCTAACGCATTGTTCGAAATAGGCTTTTTTCTGTATGTAAACACGTGTTAACAAATCGTTTAAGTTCTTTGTAGTCATGTGACATCCGCCCGGCGTCGTCCCACGGTGACATTGGCGCCCCGGGGGCACCGCCAGGAGCGGCGCAGGGACTTCAGGAGGCCCGAACACTGTGCGGTAGACATACCGAGGCAGCCGTGGTGGTATTCGTCAGCGCAGTGCACGAACTTCAGGAGCTCCGAGACCTCAATCACCATATTGCTCGGCTCACAGTGCATTGTTATCACTAATAAACGTGAATATATTAATCAGAAAGTGGTTTTAATTATCAATGATTTATTTAATTTTCAAAATTTTTTGAATCAAAACCGTTGCAAACACTTGATACTCTACACTTGATTCTTCTAAACAATGGCATTGAATCAATAGATACGACTAGTATTCTTTCAAAGCACTTTTATGCACACAAGATTTTGTGGTTCGTATGATTTGTAAGATTTTATATGTTTAGAAAAATTAATACATATACTTAGCTTTATAGATATAGATAATCAAGTACCCTCTCTTATATGAATAGGCATAGGCCTGATTATGAGTGTCATGTTTGCATATAAAATGACTCCATGATTTAACTGAACGAAGTAAAACTTAATTGACAACTCTTCCTTATTTATGTATATATTAGTTATAATATATATTAAAAGCTTTACTGTGGGAATAAATAAATAAAAAAAAAATATATTATCATGTAATCTTGGTCATTAACTAGCCAGCGACCATCACCGATGTTCATATTATTAACAAAATTGTCCCTAAGAACAAACTAAATGCAGTATCAATATGAAAAAGATAAAAGAATATTACATAAATAAAACTAGGCTAAAACTTTTTAAAATTTGCGACTATTGTTCGTTAATTAAACAGAACCGAATTTGGATCTTCGTTATCTAATTGCTTGACGTATCGCAACACATCCTTTTTAGTGATGACACCAAGAAGCCGACTGAAATTAATTGTAAACGCAATACTTAATTATAGTATCCCAAATTGGTCTAGGTTGTTAATAAAATGTCTGACTTCCTCTCATAGTGTAAAAGGTCATTAAAGGATTAAATAGAATTTATTGGCATCACCAGCTCCAATACAGCAAAAAAAAAGTATTTTATAAAAAAAGATTTGTCCTGAAGTTTTGAAGTTCTACAACATCACGTAGTAACTGTATTACCAATATTTTTTAATCTTAATAAACTTGTCATCCTATTGAGGTTACATTTGTGCATTTCTTTTTGCATTCAGTTCATATCAAAGGAGAAGAATATGATTATTGGTAAACAAAGGTTTTCTATATTATAGTTTGACAAGTTATTTTAAATGTGTTTGAGGGGCTGATTCTAAATCTGAAGTCTGTCAGACTTGGTTTTAATAAAATATTAGGTTTTTTAAAATGAAATTATTATCACACATGTTGCTTATTCCGTATTGCATTGCATTATCTTATTGGTTGTGTTAAAAACATTCATGTATTTTTTATTTCTTAACAATATTTGTATTAAAAGGTACCCAAACAAAATATCGTAAAGGGAGTTAAATACTCCGACCACCTACAAAGCTGCTCACACCTCATCAACCGCCAACGAATATTGCTCAACCGGATCCTCGTCAGCACTTTCGATCTACTTCGACCGCCAACGAACATATTACACGGAATCCTCGTCAGCATTTCTATCTCACCTCATATTTTTATTGTCACAATTATTCATTCCTGTTCACACTTCGAACAGAATTACTAGTGTAGTTTAGAATTAAGATATGGTTAGTAATAAATATTAATTAAGTAAATTAACATGGTTTTTTTGAGTGTTCCAGCTGTGCAGATCATATTTGGTGCAGTCGGTAGGATATTCGCGGTAAGGTTCGCGACCACGTGTCAAGATTTCCGGAAGATCCCGCGATCGCGTTCTCACGCCGGGTGACTTTCAAGTCCCGAAACGAATATCCGAACTACGAGCAAGCAGACAGGAAGATAGTATCCAACAATCGATACGCCAGGTAAGCCAAGCGGTAGCGATAGCAGATAGCGGCATGATACTGTGAGTACTCAAATCGATTCATTGTATTGTGTGCTATTAATCCTATCCTATAAGTTTTATAAAATAGTTCATAATTTTTCGTCCTAGTAGTAAGTCGTTGAGTGATTCTGCATTGCGTCAGAATCGTCGACATAAGTTAGTTGATACAAGTAGGATAAGTTTAGATACCATTTCAGAAAATATGGCTCCTTATGACCCCAATATTATCTTTAAGGCATTACGCCCGTTGCCAGATTTTGACGGCAACCCAAATGTATTAACCCGATTTATATATTTGTGCGATCAAATTGTACTAAAATACGCTAGCACTGATCCTGGTAGTGAATTAGCAAACCAATGCTTAATTAATGGCATATTAAATAAAATTTCTGGCCCAGCCGCTACACTTATAAACTCTAATGGATTACCTGATAATTGGGCGGGAGTCCGCAACGCTTTAATAAATGATTTTGCTGACCAACGAGACGAGACGGCGTTATACAATGATCTCGCTATAGCCACTCAAGGAAATAGGTCCCCACAGCAGTTTTTCGAATACTGTTATTCGTTATTCAGTACCATGATGACGTACATATGCTTACATGAAACACTTAACTCCACAATAGAAGCCAAACGTACATTGTACAGGAAACTCACCCTTCAAGCCTTCATAAGAAGTTTGCAGGAACCTTTGGGCTCACGCATACGATGCATGAGACCGAATTCCATTGAGGAAGCGTTAAAGTTCGTACAAGAAGAACTTAACGTAATGTATCTTCAGCAGAGGAACGATCACAAACCTCACACTTCACGTACAATGCCAGCACACTCCATACCACTAACTATACCCACACATCAGTTTAACAATGCATGGTCTTCACCATTTAAAGTACCTTTCAATACACAACCACCTCAAGCACGATTTAACAAGCCTACTTCACAACCACAGCCATTCAACATACGCCCACAACAGTCACAACCACCTTTTAGATTTAATCAACCCCAATATCGTATGCAAACACGCACTCAACAAACTGTCGGTGCAAAACCTTCCAATTATAACCCACAAAGTAACATGTTTAGACTCAAACCCAGACCACAGCCATCGCATCCCCAGCCGATGAGCGGTGTACAATCTTTTGTTAATAGAAACCTCCCACCTACTACACTGATTGGCGACAAAATGGAAATCCCCCTCCACCCAACTACTTTAAAACACGCGAAATGAACTTGACTGAATTCCATCCATATGACGACGGACAATATAACTATGACTATACAAATGATTGTAACTACTGTGCCTAAAATACTACACTACTTATGACTATATCTATGACAATTATATAGAACCAACACCTTGCGACACACCAGATAGCTTACATAACGACTTTCCTACTCACCAAAATTCATTCGAACAACAAGAAGCGATTCCTTCTACTTCACAGTGTAACAACCGAAATTTTCAGAAACGCAACCACTCCGACAAATTAAGATAGAATTAAACCTTCAAACTCAACGTCAACTACCATATATACAATTAGCTAACCCTCCATTGAAATTGTTAATTGACACTGGAGCTAGAGTACGCGCCACATAAGGTGGCAGTTGGAGGCGTCGCCACAGTTGCGTAATTCAGTGTTGCCAGTAAACACGTCAAAACTAGCACTCACTGTGCCATACGGCTCGATACGTTATAAGTTTCATTTGTAACGTCTTTGGTTGCAGAGCTATAAACTCAAATAAAACAAATTAATATATCAAAGTCAAAAGTCAAAATATTTTTATTTAAAATAGGCCCTATCATAAGCTCTCTTTGAAAGTTATCTTATGATCTAAGTGTAAATTGAAAAACTATATATTGACAAAAGGAATATATATGAGTGAAGTGGAAGGGTACGACGTAGGGGCCGGCCTGATAAGACATATAACAGTCAGATAGACGCTATATTGAAAAAAGGTGACGTTAGGAGTACCTATAACCGCCGAGAGTGTATGAGAGGATGTATGAATGTCAATGAACCGAAAGTGGTCTGTCAGGATCGGGACACATGGGGATCCGTGATCTCTGCCTACCCCTCTACAGGGAATCAGGCGTGATGTGTATGTATGTATGTAAAAAAACTATTTCAAACATGACACTGAGCATTGTCTTTACATATATTTTACCGAGGTTAGTTCAGCGGAGACCCTAGCTTGAACACTTGAACAAGACTAACAAGAAAGTACGGAAATCAATTTATTATAATCACCCTTAACAAACATAAAAATTACAAAGAAAGAGAGCAAAAACACAACGCTGGTATTACTGAATTTACCTGTCATACAAAATAACACGCAATGGCGGAAACGTCAAATTTAGTTCCAAGTTTGCCGTCTGCCAACTTATGTGGCGCGATCTCTAATCAATCGTTTATTAGCCCAAATGCTGTTCAATTATATTTCAGAAATTATGATTTAAATTACGACCCTTTTGAAGTAACTTACGTACATGCAACAACTAGAAACGACTATTCTATTTCATTGCCATGTTTCGAAGAATTTAAGGATACAGATCAGATTAATTTTTTTGTATACAATTTCCATGATTATTTCGACGGTTTATTAGGACTAGACTTATTAACTAAATGGGAAGCGAAAATTGAATTAAAAAGCTTTACTTTAACTACACTCTTTGCAATAAACCCTAAACACCTATACGATTCCAAAATTGTAAACTTATATGAAGATATTATACCAGCTTACAGTTCAAAGATAATTAGAGTTCCAATAAATTCTAAGGACGGAGAAGTGTACGTCCCAGAACAAACTATTTGTAATTGTATAATAAGCGAATGTCTTACAGCAGTACATAACAATAGAGGCTATATAGAAGTACATAATCCATCAATTAACGTCATTTTTTTTTCATTAGACCACCCTGCACAGGCAAATATATTTAATTTCGAGACAAACATAGATCATTTAATTATAGACCGAGCTAAACAAGTTATCTCTAAATTAAGAACAAATCACTTAAATCCTGAAGAAAAAGCTAACCTTGTTAAACTTTGTTCATCCTATGCTGACGTATTCTATATAGAAAACGAACCACTTACGTTCACAAACCAAATTAAACACCGTATTAGAACTTCAGATGAAATTCCTATTTACATAAAAAACTATAGATATCCATTTGTTCACCGACAAGAAGTATCCGACCAAATTAACAAAATGTTAGAACAAGGCGTTTAACAATTAGACCATCTGAATCAGCATGGAGTTTTCCTATCTGGATAGTACCTAAAAAATTAGACGCTTCAAGGAAACGCAAATGGCGTTTAACAGTAGATTTTAGAAAGCTTAACGAAAAAACAACAGACGATAAATATCCCATTCCCATTATAGCTGACGTTCTTGATAAATTAGGAAAATGCCAGTATTTCACCACTTTAGATTTAGCTAGCGGATTCTATCAAGTAGAGATGCATCCAGATGATATACCAAAGACAGCATTTAACGTAGAGCATGGTCATTTCGAATTCCTTCGAATGCCCATGGAATTAAAAAATTCTCTATCAACCTTCCAACGAGTAATGGATAATGTTTTCAGAGGCTTACAAAATAACATCAAACAATTTTTAGGTTGACTAGGATATTATAGAAAATTTATACCAGACCATTTGAAAATGAATAGTTGCTGATCTGGGGATGGAGGACTTACATACTCCGACCTCCTACAAAGCTGCTCACACCTCATCGACCGCTAACGAATGTTGCACAACCGGATCCTCGTAAGCGCTTTCGATCTACTTCGACCGCCAACGAACATATTACACGGAATCCTCGTCAGCATTTCTATCTCACCTCATATTTTTATTGTCACAATTATTCATTCCAGTTCACACTTCGAACTGAATCACTAGTGTAGTTTAGAATTAAGATATAGTTAGTAATAAATATTAATTAAGTAAATTAACTTGGTTTTTTTTGAGTCTTCTTGCTGCGCAGATCGTATTTAGGGTGACTAAAAGTAAGCTGATTTTATTATAGGACAACGAGTTGACAAATCTTCAATAATTTCTGACTTTCTCTTCATCTTTTCTGCCATACACACGTAACATATCACTATTTTTTCCGATTAACAATCCAATAACAAAGTAAACATAATAATTAGAGATTCAACGAAATAAAGAAAGGAACTTGAACCCACGATTTAAGGAATGGGAGTAGGGAGGTACTGGTAAAAGTCACACAAAGCAAGCAGGTGTTGTACAACTTATTAGTGCGAAGTAGATTGGAGAGCAGTGCAATGATATGGTTTCCTCATGAATTTAATATAGGCTCATGGTGGAGCGGATTCAAAACAAATTTGTGAGATTCCTATATCTTAAAATGGAGTATCCTTTCTACCAACTAATGTACCCAACGCTGTTCGTGTTAGACATGGTGGGCTACACGAGGCTGGAGGTGCGGCGGGATCTCTCGCTGGTGGTGTACCTGTTCAGGCAGCTGCGTGGTCGGGTGCACGACACAGTCGTGCAGTCGCAGGCCCAGCTCCGGGTGCCCCGCGACTACTTCCACCACAGGGCTAATAGCTGCTGGTGCGCTGGGGCCCCATTACCAGAGGAGTGCGTCTCTTGAACGAGATGGCCGAAGAAGTTGACTTGTTTGCGTGTTCGCTGGTAATTGAAGAGGGAGGTCTAACGACACATGTCCTTTGGCCGCAGTCCTCACTAAATAATATATTTATGTAAAATTCTATTGTTTTTTTATTGTTTGAAATATATTTTTTTAGGATTTTATAACGTATTATATCTTCTACAGTTTCTTTTACAATTTTAATAAATATTTTAGTCTTAGAAGGTTATTGATTACTTCTCTAAGTTTTCGGATACATCTCTTTAAAAAAAAAAGTAATATTCACACCAACAAAATGAATAAAACCAAAACTAAATAGTAAATACTAAAAGACCATTGGCCCAGCGCCAATCGGGACATATGATTAGAAACGATAGGATTCTTGTGTTCTAAATTTGTAAATTATATACGCCTTTGACAATATTTTATACATTTTTACGCCATTACTAAACAGTTCTAATTAATCCATTCTAATTTATTCTCTTAAAATATAAAAAATAAGAGCTGAGAGAAAACATTAAATTACATTATAACAGAAATTCGAGTTATAGAAGGACTGCCGATCATTTAGAATATAACAGATTATAAACAATAATGCATTTAACGCTATTACAAAATATATTGTATATTGGAAAAGTTACCAAAGAGTTTTGAAGAAGGAAGATCACTAGTATAAGATAGTCCCAAGGCTCAAATGCAATTGGAAAAGAAAGTTTTTTAGCAATATATTCCAAGAAATGTTACTATACAAGGCTAGATCGCAGGCGATTAGTTCAAGCAAAATTGTTTCGAATGGGTGTCAGAAAAATATCACTTTTTACCAGGCAACATTTTCTTACGAAACTAAATTTCATTTGTTATATTTCGATGGTAAAAAAATGTGCATGGCCTAATTACATGACATTAAATAAGAAAAGCAAGATTGAAGAAATATTGTATCAATAATTAAAATACAGGTTACATTATAAAAAGACAGAAAAATCAATAACTCTATATTCTGAAGATAAATTACTCGTTACGTGGCTATTTCAACACGACAAAGATCGAAAATCAACAGCTAACAGAGTTAAAGTATTTAAACAAAAAAGAGTAGCTTGTGGAGTAGTCAGCGGTTCAGGTTTCCATCTCCGAAATTGCGAAGGTAGTAATTCTATGGACACCTCGAACCCACGTGTTGATCCGATAGTTAGTACTCAATTTGACAGGTGGTAAGCCATGTCGCTATGTACAAGCATAAACTATTACATGTTCGGCGAACTGGTAGGTTTCCTCATGATGTTTTCCTCACCGTATAATTCGATGCATTTCGTAAATGTTATATAAGATTGTGCTTACACTACCCATTTGGTTTTACCTATATTTGCCATATCTATATTTCACCCGAAATGCATCTTTAGGGCTTAGATATAAAAAAGTTTATTTATTTATTCAAGTTACAAACCGATTTTTATTAAGACATATTTTTTCAAAAATTTGGCATTTAAATGTTAAATTTCTATCATGCCTAACACAATCGAACACTTTAGAAAGATCACAGAAAATACTAAAGGCATCCTCTGAACGTTCCCAGGCATCAAAAATTCCTTGAATAAGTTCTACATCAGCATCAGTGGTGGACAAACCCTTTGTAAAGGCAAATTATATACAATTAATCAGTCCGTTCAAATTAAAATGGTACATCATCTGATTTAACAAGATTTATTCGAAAACTTTTCTTAATGGGTCCAAAGTACTACCAGACTTATATATCGGTGTTACTCTACTTAGTTTCATTAAATCAGGGTACGAACCTGATTCTATCGAGGCATTGAAATTCGATGGAAGGTTAGATGTCATCAAGTCAATAATCACACCAATCGTTTTGACCGAGTGTCCAAATTTAACATAGTCTCTAAAAGCTAAACTGAACTTTGTTGTTTTTTGCTTCATACAATTGATACAATTTTGTCCTTCTAACATAGAAACCCGGCGTTACCCAACCTTCAAACTTTTTTCTTGAATTTATATTTAAATATTTTAAAATAAAAACAGATTTATGTTCCCCATCAATTAAATCGAAAACTGTTTGGAATATTTTGTTGGGACAGCTACTGTGTATATCAAACATTCTTTACTTTAAATAGTAAATAAAATCTTAACTAGTTATTATTTTCTCTAAAACTCTCGAGGCGTCGTTCTGTTACCGGAATACAAGTTATAAGCTGAGAGCTAATACAATATATATTTTTGTTCAAAGAAGGTAACAGGCCATTGTGATCAGACCTCAAAACATTAATAATTTTGCTGCTGTTTGGGTTCTCATTACTGAAAATATTGTCATAACACCCTTGTTAGGCTTTCAAAAATTTTATCCAGCCCAAAACACCAAAACAAATTTAGAAGTCTAGTAACCTGTGTCGAGTACTCCAAAAGATCAATATTGAAATCACCACAAAAGATTATGGTCTTATTAGACTTACACAGTTCAAGCAAAACCATTTCCAAAATGTTCTCAAAGACACAGAAATCGCCTTTAGGTGGCCTATATAAGCAGCAAACAATGAATGCATCTGCCTCCACACAGGACATTTCTATTATTTTCTCTAAACTTTTAGAGATTAAATCATTCCGCAACTTGTTTTTAATACTTTTATGCATAATTATCATAGAACCTCCATGTATTGAATTTTCACGCCAAAAAGAAATAACAATATTATGATTTTTTTAATTATACATTAATTAATAATCTTTGGCCCAGTGTTCACTAATGCAAAATACATTTATATTATTATTAAAAAATAATTCAATTTCTAATTCCTTTCCAACTATGCTTTGAATGTTCTGATGAACAACATTAAGACACTGATTATTAAGAACATTACCGAAAAAAAACTATTAGACTTAATTGGTCACTCAGTCAAAACGATAAATTCAAGTATTGAATTAATAGGAGATTATTAATAGACATCACAACCCTACTGTTCATGTTAAAAATAATGTTTACAAGGAAATGTTTCATGTTTCCGAGATTCTGTCCACCCCGAAAGAGATTAAAGTACGTCGCCATAAACATAGTCAAGGAGTCTCGAAGCCAGGGTGTCATGTTAGATAGTGGGATGCGGTTTGTGAAGCACGTCGCTGAGCTGGTTTCTGCATGCTTCCATCGTTTGCGGGTTTTATATCAGTGTCGGGGGTTCTTGAGTGTAGAGTATAGTGCGTGTCAGGCTATGCGAGACTTTGGTATTGTCCAAGCTCAATTATGTCTTGACAGTGTACGTCCCATGTCTGTAGGCTTTTGTATCGATAAGGAGTGACTTAAACACACTATCCCAACAAGATACATATTTATGTGTAAACTGTCTTCTAAACTAAGTGGGCCGGCATTAAAAACATAACTTTATGAGCTCAAACTTTAGTACGTGCATCCTCACTATGAAACTAACGAAAGAGATCTAAGGGATTCGACAATATCGATTCGAAAAATAATCGGATCGAGACGAATGAGATAACAGTGACGAATATCTTACTGAGATTCCAGGGGGGACATCCTACACTATGTTTGTCGAGTGGCGACCTCCAATCAAAAATCGCTTTGTTCTATCGGTCACCGGTTCTGCGATAGACCTGGCCGGCCAACTGCCACTTCAGCTTACAACATCGATAGAAAATGTATATGACTTTGGTTCTCTGCCGTATGTATGGCTATTCATAGGGCTGTGCTGGTTCCAACATTGACTTATGTAGTGACAGTTGGGTATTGACAAAAGGAATATATGTGGGTGAAGTGGAAGGGCGGTAACGTAGGGGCCGGCTCAATAAGACACATCACAGTCAGATAGACGCCATATTAAAAAAGGGTGACGTTGCAATTACTTATAACCGCTGATTGTGTACGAGGAGGTGTATGAGTGTCGATGTAGCAAAAGTGGTCTGTCAGGATCGAGACAAATGGGTATCCTTGATCTCTGCCTACTCCTCTACCATGTAGGCTTCCCTAATCAGGCGTTATGAGTATGTAGTAATACAAACTAGACAGCAAAAATGGAACAAAATAATGTGTTTTTGACAATGCTATAAAAAGTGAAACTAAAAACATTTTGGTCAATCATGAATATTTGAGTTGTGATGTCATATAGAACAATAGTAGGTTGCAATAGATTACATTACCCCTAGTCCTTTAGTCACCTCCTACTAGATGGCGGGAAAACGGCAGCTAGTTAGCATTCTTTTTACGTACTAGGCTATCACGGGATATCCAATACCCCCTACTTTTTTTTTCCATGTTAATCAATTTAGGGCAGCAATACAATTCAGAAATGTAAAATATATGTAAATGGTTTTTAATAAATTACTAACTTAAGCCCATCCTTACCCGTTATGTGTAACTAGCACTTGCCTAAGTCCTAACTTTCTGAACATGTCTACAATTGTCTCCATTGGGGTTTGATCGGTAACTGTTATAGGGGCCATATCTAGAATGCGGTGAAGGCGGAGTGGGGTAGACCGATTTGGTGCTATAACATTTCCAGAAAAAATCACTAGTGATTGTCCAGTTATCCCTTCAATATTACTGCGACCATTAGCTGAAAATTATATAAAAGATGCAATATTAATATATGCAACATTGATAAATCATCGCAAATGTGATTTACATTAATTTATACTTCATACATATGCAATATTCCTCCAGCTTAACGACTTAATTTTATGTTTAATTTTACAGAGGCAGTGGATATCGTTAGAAAACTTTCAATAACAACCGCATCTGAAGTGATCTAAAGTCTTAAAACCTGTCCAAGACAATCACTATTAAAATCGTAGAACTTGTTATAATCGGGCGCGGCAGTCAGCATAATAATAATATTAATATTAGGACACTAGTACACAAATTGAACAAGCCCCTTGCTAAGTTCTTTTGAGACTTGCGTTAAGGGTACTAAGCAATGTATATTTAAAAAATTAATACTTATAATAAATACTTATAATATATATATATATATAGATAAATACATATATAGCATATATAATCAACGACTAGTTTGGAAAGCAAAAGAAAAGCGTAGTCCTTAACTCGGCCTTTACCAGGAATGCAACCAATTGGTATTTTGAGACCCCATGATTCGCGTTCAGGTAGTTGGTTAGCCAATCGCGCCACGGAAGTCGTTAAGTCATGAATCACTGTTATCGCAAATACGCTTAAATAAAAGATTATGAATAAGACTTGGTTACTAATAAACAAAGCTTTATTGCACCTTTCTAAACTGTGCGACTGCAATACCAATGCGGATTAAACAAATTTTTTTATGGCCGATTAAACCAAAATGCTTTTTTCCCATATTTTATTAACTTTTGCTTACACTTAGAATTTAATAAGTTCGTACCGTTCTAATGAATGTTCCTATTTCCCAACGCGGGAACACGGTACTATTGTCAAAATACTTATATAACTTCATATAATTTCCTAATGATTATTTATTAAGCTTATTATATTCCTAAAAGTGGGTAGCACTGTCTTTATATGTGGACTCTAGAGGCTGTGTTAGGGTTAATGGGGTTTACTCAGACAGGTTCAGTATCCGAAAGGGTGTGAGGCAGGGCTATGCAGCGTCGCCGTGGCTGTTCAATCTGTTCATGGATAGTTGCTTGGCTGAATTGAAATAAAGTGGCAGAGGATTGCGTATGGACGAGTTGATCATAAAATGCCTCTTGTAGCCAACTGGTTACTCAATCGGCACTTATGGCTATTCATAGGGCTGTGCTGCCTCCAACATTGACTTGTAATAGCGAAATTTTGGTATTGATTGACAAGAACCTTAATGATGTGGTGAGAGTACTTCGCGAAGTGGGTGGAAAATACTTCAAGGGAGGGCGAGGCAGCCGAAAGTCCAAGCTCTCAAGCGAAACCCTAAAATTGATGCGAATTCGACGAGAATTGCCAGAGGAAGCTTCGTCAGATACCCAACGTCTCAATAGGACCATCCGTAAATCGGTGAGACCTCCGAAGCTACAATGCGCATCTCATTCTAGAGGCCACTGAGCAAAATCGGGGGTGGAAAGTCTTCAGTAAAAGAATGGCTACGTCTAATTAACGAAGCTGAAAACATCAGAGGACAGAACCGTCACTTCAATTCCGGGGGTTCTTACCAAGGTTGAGGGCTTTTGACGGCCGTCTATTCGCTTGGCATGCCCAGAAGCCTCCACCCGATCGTTCAATGCTGGGTATCTCGTTAAGGGACAGAGTCCGGAACGAGATTAGCCGGCAGAGAACTAAAGTCGTAGACATTGTCTATCGATGTTGCAAGCTAAAGTGGCAGTGGGCCGGCCACGTCTATCGCAGAACCGTCGACCGTAGGAGCAAAGCAGTGGCGACCAGGTCTCGGTAAACGTAGTGAAGGACGCCCGCTGCTAGGTTGACCGATGACCTGAAAAAGATGGCTGGTAGTGGTTGGCTGAGGGTCACGAGTGATCGTGTTTTGTGGCGTACTCTTGGGGAGGCCTACGTCCAGCAGTGGACTGACATAGGCTGATTTATTGATTGATTTGATTGATAAGGGAAGGTTTTGGCTAGAAAGATCTAAAGATGTAATCTGGGGATCGCCATGGATCTAAAGACGTAATCGTTTTGAGGAACACGTGTCAAGGGTCGTCGGCAGTTGCTTCTTCTGTCTGAAGATTTTGTACAATGTGCGCGATTATCTTAATTGAAATCTGAGTATCTGCTGATTTTGTCTAAACTAAATTACTGAGATGATGTTTATGATGGTATTCTTGGTCGTACGGAAAAGTTGATACAGAGAGTACAAAACGCAGGTGCTGGGTTTTGTTTCAGGATCCCACTTGGTTCCAAGGATCACGTTTCGATGGTTTGGACATGTTACGTGAATGAATGGTTGTAGATTGACAAAAGGCATATATATGGGTGAAGTGGAAGGGGAGTTACGCAGAGGCTGGCCCAATAGGGCATATGACAGTCAGATAGACGCCATGTTGAAAAAGGGTGAATTTAGAAGTACCTATAACCACCGAGTGTGTATGAGGAGGTGTACGAGTGTCAATGAAGCGGAAGAGGTTTGGTAGGATTATTATGTACAAATTTTCAATCAGCAGTGGTCGCAAAGTGATCGCGCCATTGATTGCTGATCGTTTATACAAATTGGTATTATGTAAAGTGTTCGCTAACTGATCGCGTTCTTGCTGCTGTTACCAACATAACAGAAACTCGTTCATTCAATCACACGTAGAAAGTAGCGCCACTAGCGATCAAGGAGCGATCGGTGAAACTAGCAAGAGATTGTTTATGTTTGTAAATTTTCCATAGGTTAGAATTTTTAATCTTGAATTATTTTCTACATTGTGCCACAACTGTACACGTGGAAAGTCAAGAGCTGGCGGATAAAGCATAATTGAAAATAAGTATTTTACACTAAAATCAATAGAGAAATGAACATAAATGTGAAAATATGTTATTTATTACTTTAACACTAAAAGTTTATGTTTTTTCAGACTTAAAACTCCGATATGCCATGTCATATCAAGAGCAAGAAGAGGAGAGCCAGCCATGGCTCTTTGAGAACTGAAAATGCAGGTATTGTCTTCTTGAATGATATGTTTAAGTGCAAAACCTTATAACACGTAATAACAATTACTATATCACACTTACTCGGACCATCTGAGTAACGTACTTACTAAAATACACTTTACTCAGTGTCGCTACACTCATGAATTCCCATTGATACCAATCCTAGAAAATAACTTTTACTTCATCTAGAGATCGCGCCACATAAGTTGGCAGACGGCAAACTTGGAACTAAATTTGACGTTTCCGCCATTGCGTGTTATTTTGTATGAAAGGTAAATTCATTAATAATACCAGCGTTGTGTTTTTTACTCACTTTCTTTGTAATTTTTATGTTTGTTAAGGGTGATTATAATAAATATTGATTTCCGGAGTTTCTTGTTAGTTCTTCTCCAAGCTAGGGTCTCTGCTGAAGTAACCTCGGTAAAAATTATGTAAACACAATGCTCAGTGCCATGTTTAAAATAGTTTTTTTAATTTATACTTAAATCATAAGATAACTTTCAAAGAGAGCTTGTGATAGGGCCTATTTTGAATAAAAGTATTTTGACTTTGATATATTAATTTGTTTTATTTGAGGTTATAGCTCTGCAACCAAAGACCGTTACAAATGAAACCTACAGCCGTGGCCAAAAAAAAGTATTAGACACCCCTGCACAACTCTTATATTTTGAAAATTCGTGCAAAGTGGCGCAAAGGTTTTTTTTTGGAAGCATTGTAGGTGTTATCAGGGCTTGCTTAAACCAATAAATAAGCTTATTTGGTTTGTCAAAATGCCACATGCGATTCATTTATCACTTTAAACTACCCCATTGGCGTTTTTGTTAGGGTGCCTAATACTTTTGGCCAGGGCTGTATAATGTATCGAGCCGTATGGCACAGTGAGTGCTAGTTTTGGCGTGTTTACTGGCAACACTGAATTACGCGACTGTGGCGACGCCTCCATCTGCCAACTTATGTGGCGCGATCTCTACATCATACACCTTTATTCTTTACCCTACATTACTCTTGTCATAGTCATCATTGCACTTCCACGGGCATATGCACACCAAACCATATCCATAGGTCACACAAAGAAGCATGTTAGGAGTGACATTGAATGATATAATTAAAAACAGATGTAGAGGCTAAGATTTAAAATGGCATGCTTCAATCGTATATACATGTTAAGAGGATAAAGGATAGTAGATTGACAAAAGGAATATATGTGTGTGAATTTGAGGTGATTACCCAATAGGACAAATGACAGACTCCATATTGAAAGTGATGTTAGAAGTATATATAACCACTGAGAGAGTGTAAGTGTACAATGAAGCAAAAGTGGTTTGTCAGGGTGGGTATCTGTGATCTCCGACTACCCCTCTATAGAGAATTGAGTGTGATGTGTATGTATGTATGTTATTAGTCAGGATCATTAGAGGTGGCGATCAATAGTCTCGGCTTGTCCTCTTGGGGACATAGGAGGTGTTAATATATGCATGTACTACAAATATTGTTGTTTTCATCATAATATGTATTTAGAAGGTCAGATAGTAAAAATCATTAAAATCTACCAAATTAGATATCTTATGACTTCTGGGTGCTGATAAATTTGTATATTTGGAGTTTGATTTCTGAGCTAAAAATGGAAAGGCTGCAGGTCCGGATGAAATTTACATAGAGATCATCAAACTCATCCACGAAGAACATTTTAATGCCCTCGTCAAACTCATGAACCTCATTTATGACACCGGCCAGTTACTCCAGGATTGGCTCAAATCCCGTTTTGTGACGCTGCCGAAGAAACGTAACGCAGCGAAATGTGAGGACTATAGAACGATCAGTCTCATGAGCCAATTGCTTAAACTGTTCCTTAACATAATTCACGAACGCATAAAAGCAAAGTGTGATGAACAATTGAGTGATTGCCAGTTTGGATTCCGATCCGGAGTGGGGACTCGGGAGGCTTTGTTTGCAATACAGGTTTTAGTGCAGAAGTGCCGTGATATGAGACAGGACGTATATCTTTGCTTCATCGATTACGAGAAGGCTTTTGACCGGGTGAGACATGATATACTCATTTAACTTCTTCAGAACATAGGCCTGGATGACAAAGATATCAGAGTGATTCAGAACCTGTATTGGGAACAGAGTGCGACAGTTCGGGTCGAAGGAGAGGATACAAGGGAAGTGGAGATAAAGAGAGGGGTCCGACAGGGCTGCGTCCTCTCACCTACCTTATTTAATGTTTACTCAGAAGCGATTATAGCAGAAGCACTTGAAGACCTAAACTGTGGCGTTACAGTCAATGGGCGGGTTATCAATAACCTTAGATACGCAGACGACACAGTTCTAATAGCTTCAAATGCTGACGATCTCCAGCGAATAGTGAACCGGGTAAACGAGTGTAGTGTGAGAGCTGGCCTTAATATGAATGTAGCCAATACCAAATTCATGATAGTCTCTAAAGACCCCTTACAAGATATCACACTGAAGGTGGCAGACAAACCAATTGAGAGAGTGAGGAAGTACAAGTACTTGGGTACCTGGCTTAACGAGAAGTGGTCCAGTGAGCAGGAAATCAAGACCCGTATAGAAATCGCGAGGGATGCCTTCCGCAATATGCGAAGCATCCTTTGTAGCAAAGGTCTTAAAATTGCCCTAAGGATACGCCTACTTCAGTGTTACATTTGGCCAGTCATCCTCTACGGCTGCAAGGCTTGGACTCTGACAGAAGATCTATGCCGACGAATAGGAGCATTTGAAATGTGGGCTTTTAGGCGTATTCTAGCCATTAGCTGGACTCAGAAGGTCTCAAATGTGGAAGTACTTCGTCGAATAAACCGTTCTCAGCCAGAGCTACTGCAGACTGTCAAAAAAAGAAAAGTTGCATATCTCGGACATGTTTTAAGACATGAAAGATATGACTTGCTGCAACTCATAATGATGGGCAAGATAGTCGGAAGAAGAGGTGTTGGACGAAGGAAAAAGTCGTGGCTCCGCAACATACGAGAGTGGACGGGAATCAAGAGCGCCGCCGAGTTGTTCCATCTCGCCAGGGATCGGACTAAATTTGCCAAAGTGACTGCCAACCTTCGTTAGTCGGAGAGGCACCATCAGAGAGAGAGAGAGAGATTTCTGACAGACAAAAAGGAATTAAAGTGTCAAAAAGGTACAATTTAATCTGTGTCATATGAATTTTTATTTGTTTCCATAATAGGCAGTTTTCCTCATGTAAGACAAGTATACCATCTCGTAAAGTTACCTCATAGTATTACTATATCGAGTATATTTTTTAATTAAAGTGAGATTTTAATTTATAAATATCAATTTAAAGTTGAATGATAGTTCCGCCAAAACACTATTTTGATCAAAATGGCGACGATGTCATTTTTCACTGACGCCAGCAGACGGTAGAGATCGCGCCACATAAATTGGCAGTCGGCAAACTTGGAACTAAATTTGACGTTTCCGCCATTGCGTGTTATTTTGTATGAAAGGTAAATTTAGTATTACCAGCGTTGTGTTTTTTGCTTACTCTTTGTAATTTTTATGTTTGTTAAGGTTGATTATAATAAATTGATTTCCGGAGTTTCTTGTTAGTTCTAAGCTAGGGTCTCCGCTGAACTAACCTCGGTAAAAAATATGTAAAGACAATGCTCAGTGCCATGTTTGAAATAATAGTTTTAAGAGATTCGCGATAAATTTATCAAGTTCGGAGTCTATAATTCTGTCACTTTCAAAATATTTGTCTTCGACGTTCAGTACATGCTGAACTTGGGTTTTCCAGTCTTCCACTGTAATGCTGGCAAACGCAGCTTCTGTTAGTTTAGTTTAGTTAGAGTTTCTTGTTAGTTCTTCTCCAAGCTAGGGTCTCCACTGAACTAACCTCGGTAAAAAATATGTAAAGACAATGCTCAGTGCCATGTTTGAAATAGTTTTTTTAATTTATACTTAGATCATAAGATAACATTCAAACAGAGCTTGTGATAGGGCCTATTTTAAATAAACATATTTTGACTTTGATATATTAATTTGTTTTATTTGAGTTTATAGCTCTGCAACCAAAGACCGTTACAAATGAAACCTATAATGTATCGAGCCGTATGGCACAGTGAGTGCTAGTTTTGGTGTGTTTACTGGTAACACTGAATTACGCGACTGTGGCGACGCCTCCAACTGCCAATTTATGTGGCGCGATCTCTACAAGGTACCCCGTGACGTCATAGGCAATCAATTTAAAGTTGAATTTCTAATAGTTCCGCCAAAACACTATTTTAATCAAAATGGCGACGATGCAATGTCATTTTTCACTGACGTCATTAGACGGTACAAGGTACCCCGTGACGTCATAGTCAATCAGTCATCATTCAGTCAGTAATTTTCTGCCGTTTTCGGTCACGTGATATCCATATAATAATTTACAATAATATAATAAATAATATTTAATAATATTTATATATAATATTTAATATTTATTATGTCCAACAGTGGATTACTTCAGGCTGATGATGATGATGAATTTACAATCTTCAAGATTCGTTTTTAGCATTTAATCTTTATAATTTGGGGTTTTAAACACTTCAGAACTATTTAAAATCTACCAAAGTATGCAGATGGCAAAAATATATCCTATATTTTTCATATAGGAAAGTAGCCTATTGTGTATGATTTTATGGAAATGTTTTTATTTATTTATGCACTGTTTATATTTACTAGGTGGAGGCTTCTTGTGTGTTGAAATGATTGATTGACATGGAGCAAAAGAGAGTGGCAGATAAAGTAAAACCGGCCAATGCTGGCAAGATCGCTGCTGACGCAGCTCGCATCCAAGCTAGGTCAACTTAATGTTAAGATGAAAATTTTAAACTAAATTTACACAATAAAACTACAAATTTAAATTTTCTATAAATTTTTTATTTCTTATTTTTCCCATCTATACAATTTCAATGATCAGGGCGCGCAATCTTCATAATCCACATTCTAAATAATTTACTTGGTCTGAAAATAAAATATATTTACAATGAGATTACAAACATACACACAACATCTATTATCCTTCAAGGGAAAAACCAAATTATTTCCTATCCTAACACTACTTTTGCCTCCTGGACATACATTCATCTTAACAGACATGCATGACATGACTTACATACAGACATGCCCACTTGTTGCACATATGAAATGAAATATTAATATGGATATATATATATATACATATATATATATATATATATATATATATATATATATATATATACATGGCTCTACGTCTCTAAGGACAGACTATAGACACAGACTATGGATCGCCACCTGGAATGATCCTGGCAAATGTCCCTTGCTTCACTCACACCCATTAACCTTCTCATACATGCTCTTTTATTCATCACGCTGCGTACACCCACCTTCACAAGAATGTTTCTAATTTGATCTGCATATCTTCTACGCAGCATAAAGTGTCCTACTCTACCTTTCAATTTAGCTCTATAAATTCCTTTCGTAACCTTCTTCTCATCTATCCGCTCTGTATGCCTAAACCTCTTAACATACTTTTCTCTATGTTCGTAACTACATCTTCTCTTATACCACAGCATTCATGAATCACACTATCATTGACACATCGTTCATGAATCCATTCTGAGCTATCACACAATCTTACATAATACATTTTCCTGAAGGAGATCATCTCTATTATACTACATTCATGACACTTCTGCTAAACCCAACACTCACTACCAAAAATAAGTGTAGGAAATAGAACATCATTATGAATAGCCAATTTTTTTTGTTTCATTCAATATCAACTGACTAGACATCAGTCCGCTCACAGACCCATATTAATATTCTAAATATTAAAAATAGAGTTTTCTTGATAAGTGAATTGCACAAATATTGTGTAGTGTAAAGGATAACAGGATGTGTGAGGAAGATAAAGGATAACACATGAAATCATAATACATAGACATGTTAAGCCCGTTTCTCTCTATGTAATAAAAATAATATAATTCTATTTAATTATTACATAATACTGACCTTCAAACTACATACATCCAGTCTGATTGACCCTGAGGAAATTTAAATATTTCCTGAATATATTGTAATTGTTAAGTGCAGCTGTAACTTCACGCACAGTGTTTGAAACACTGGGCTGGCCCAAATGTTATCTGTAGCTCATCCTAATAGATTTGTGGTCTGAAGCAGTAGCAAATAAATGCCAGGGCCGCCAATATCTGTAAAGAAAATTATGTTTTAGGACGTAAAATTATAACAACCAAATGTTGGAAATTTATATTTAAATATGAGTTCTTACCTTGCGTTTAAGGGTAGAGATCGCGCCACATAAGGTGGGAGATGGAGGCGTCGCCACAGTTGCGTAATTCAGTGTTAGTAAACACGCCAAAACTAGCACTCACTGTGCCATACAGCTCGATACATTATAGGTTTCATTTGTAACGGTCTTTGGTTGCAGAGCTATAAACTCAAATAAAACAAATTAATATATCAAAGTCAAAATATTTTTATTCAAAATAGGCCCTATCACAAGCTCTCTTTGAAAGTTATCTTATGATCTAAGTATAAATTAAAAAAACTATTTTAAACATGGCACTGAGCATTGTGTTTACATAATTTTTACCGAGGTTAGTTCAGCGGAGACCCTAGCTTGGAGAAGAACTAACAAGAAACTCCGGAAATCAATATTTATTATAATCACCCTTAATAAACATAAAAATTACAAAGAAAGTGAGCAAAAAACACAACGCTGGTATTACGGAATTTACCTGTCATACAAAATAACACGTAATGGCGGAAACGTCAAATTTAGTTCCAAGTTTGCCGTCAGCCAACTTATGTGGCGCGATCTCTATTGTATTCCAAAAATGAATTTATGAACTGTCAAAATTCGGACATTTCAAGCGCAGCGGCGCTGAGTACCGCGCGGGTCAGGGCTGTTTTTAGCGGCCGGACGGAATATGAAATTGAAATTCGCGCGCACGCAGTCACAGAAACAACACGTACTTTCTTTCGTCTTATTAAAATATTCGTAACTGTTTCAAAAATTGCGATTACTTAAATCATATTATATCATAACAGTAAAAACAGTGATATTAACTACACTGATCTTGAACATAACCTGAAATTAAATATTAAAAGATGTACCACAAGAAGAACAAAAATAATGAATCTACCACGAGATGATTGGATAAACAAAGAGTTTCTATTAGAGGTTAAGAAAAGAAACATACTGCATCGCCAACTGAAAAAGGACTCTCAGAACGAAAACATCAAACTTAAGTTTATTATTCAAAGTAACTATGTCACAGTATACAAAAAAAAACTAAAGAAAGCATATTATCATAACGTATTTCATAAGTGTCAGTCAGTACCTAAAAACATGTGGAAAATAATTAATTCTTTAACTTGTAATAAAGTCAAATCAGGTTGTACCATTTCAAATCTAATAGTTAATAACAAGAAGATCTCAAACCAGCATGAAATATGTGAGTACTTAAATTTTTACTTTTCAATAATAGGTTATCAATTGGCTCAAAAAATTCCTGTTCTATACCATAAAGACACAACACAAACATATACATGTAGCTCTCCCAATATATTAAATACAATAACCCAATTTAGACCCTGTTGCGTAGATGAAATAAGTACTTATATTGATAAATTAGACAATAATGTTAGCTCCGGCATTGATAAAATAAATGTTAAAACGGTAAAATGTATAAAACAATTTATACTGACAGATCTTACAAGCAGTATTCATAATTGCTTAAATACAGGTATTTTTCCAGATCAATTGAAAATCGCTAAAGTCACGCCTATTTTTAAATCAGGTAGTAAATCAGATCCCTCAAACTATCGACCTATATCTGTCTTACCAGTACTGTCCAAGATTTACGAACGCGTCATATACAACAGATTAATAGAATACCTTGACAGCAATAGCATCTCAAATAGCCAACAATATGGGTTTAGGTCCAAATCTAACACACTCACCGCTACTATCGATCTCATAACGAAATTAAAGCAGCAAATTGATCAAAAAAACATAGCTGTAGGTATTTTTATCGACCTCAAAAAAGCTTTCGATACTATTAGCCATGTCATATTGTTGAACAAATTAAAGAATATCGGTATAAAGGGCCTTGCCTACAAAGTATTACAATCATATTTAGAGAATCGCACCCAATTAGTTCACTATGGTGTACCACAAGGGTCGATACTGGGGCCGTTGTTATTTTTACTATACATCAACAATATTGACAAAAACCCACTGTACGGTCATTTGACACTCTATGCAGATGACACTTGTCTGTTTTATTATGAACGTAATCTACAGGAAGCATTAAAGAGATGTCAGAATGATTTGAACACAATTTCAGCATGGTTTAAGTACAATCTTCTCACTATAAATCCTTCCAAAACTAGTTACATTATCTTTGCCGCAAAAAATAAATTAATGCAACCACATACATCTTTAAAAGTTGATAATATTGACATACAACAAGTGAATTGTGAAAAATATCTTGGACTTATATTAGATAAAGACTTATCTTAGAAACAGCATATAGAACACATTCAAACCAAAATAACTTGCCTCACTGGAGCTATTCGTAGGTTTGCACCGTTCATACCTAAAAGCACCAGATATATTATTTACAATTCCCTTGTTCAATCGCATTTCAATTATTTAATTCCAGTCTGGGGTTCAGCTCCTAAGACAACACTTCACGATCTACAAGTGACTCAAAATAAAATTATCAAAGTTCTTTTCAACTACGACTTTCTCACTTCCACCGATAAACTATACAGAGACACTAAAATAATGACACTTGCACAACTATATAAGTATAACACCTGCCTTCTAATCAAGAAAATACTCCAGAACGACATTCACACTAACATCAGATTTCCTAAAAACAACGAAGTACTCACATATACAATGAAAACAAGACAAGCTAATAACTTGAATTTACCCATATCACGCACGAACTATGGTAAAAAGACTATTACATTTGAAGGGGTACAACTTTACAATAGCTTACCTGTCGACATAAAGGAGTCATCGTATAATGCATTTAGAACATCTTTAAAAAAGTATATAATGTCGTCTAAATAAATAACTCCAAATAAATAAACAATTAAAATAGATAGGTAACAACTTTTGTAAGTAATTGTACTTTTGAAGTCAATATTTTTTAATGTTATCTAATGTAATTTTATGTTTCTGTTCACGCGCGATTACATATTTTTTGTATATGTACATGTGATATTCTCAAATGAAGTGAATGTAATGTTCTTTTTTGAGAAATAAAGTTCTTTAAACCTAAAAAGGCGCGAATTTCAAAACATCGCGACACGATTACGGGAATTATATATTAATAATAGAGTTGATTTATAAGCGAAATAGTGTATCGATTGAAATAAAATTTTATTAATTATTGCTTATTAAAATATAACAAATAACATATACCTCACGACTGTGATGTCTTTTGTGATAGTTAGACATTAACTTTTCACCATCAAAAGAATATCGTAGGTTTTTCGCCACTTCGGACCGACTTCTTACAAGATACATATTCAATATCAGACGTGACTATTTACTATCTAATTGATCATGTCGCCGCGCCTCACCATGGGAATATAAGGTAGAGATCCCGCCACATAAGGTGGCAGTAGCCAAACTTGGAACTAAATTTGACGTTACCGCCATTGCGTGTTATTTTGTATGAAAGGTAAATTTAGTATTACCAGCGTTGTGTTTTTTGCCCACTCTTTGTAATTTTTATGTTTGTTAAGGGTGATTATAATAAATTGATTTCCGGAGTTTCTTGTTAGTTCTTCTCCAAGCTAGGGTCTCCGCTGATCTAACCTCGGTAAAAAATATGTAAAGACAATGCTCAGTGCCATGTTTGAAATAATAGTTTTAAGAGATTCGCGATTTATACTCATGATATAAGATATAAGGGTGTGTATAAGATTGATTGCAGCTGTGGGAAATCCTACGTCGAACACACTAAACGGTCTATTGCGGACAGAGTGAAGGAACACATAATATATGTAATATATAATAAGAAGGATAAGTCCCGTTAATTATTAATCATGTTTGAAATAGTTTAATAAACATATTTTGACTTTGATATATTAATTTGTTTTATTTGAGTTTATAGCTCTGCAACCAAAGACCGTTACAAATGAAACCTATAATGTATCGAGCCGTATGGCACAGTGAGTGCTAGTTTTGGCGTGTTTACTGGTAATACTGAATTACGCGACTGTGGCGACGCCTCCAACTGCCACCTTATGTGGCGGGATCTCTACTCTCCGTGTCAAAAATCTGTATCTTTCTTTCTGTCTGTCATCTTACAATATAAGACTACATTATAATTTTATATAAAATATTCTGGTTTCCACAGAGGTTTCTCCATACTACAACATAATTATTTTTGTCTATAAGTCTCAAAGATACGAGTGATACAATAAATAGATTGGCGTCTGATACTTTTCCTCGTTTTTCTCCCGTAAAATTTGCTTGTATTCACTTTGTCCTGATGGACCATCAGATCCCCATTTACAATACAGCTGGAGGTGCTTCGAATCTGTTGTCACTGAATTTATTTTCAAAATGTGTCTTACTGTATGATCCAAAAGATTTTGCAACTTTACGTTAGCACCGATATCAGTTACAATGATAATAAGTGGGTAACATTCCTTTTAAGCTTCATTTATCTGACTTTAAGGCGGTAAAATAGCTCTTAAGGGCTTCTGAATGAGAGCTATTGTCAAATAACTGTATTGAGCTTTTGACAAATCTATATCTATGTATAACGCAAGAGCTTCTTATTTATCGAATGTTAAGTGCTCTGACTTGTGCAATATGTTCTGCAAAACATTGCGTTTTTCGTCTTTCTCTATGATGTGCACGATGCTCACAATTGAAGCTTCTTTATTCTCACCTAACGATCTCAGCCCTTGAACATAAGCGTTGTGCACAAATCCCATGCCATGCTCTTGGATGAGCTTCCATATTTTTGCGCTTCTTTGTCCTTTCAGAACATTCTTCATAACTCTTAGATGGCCGACCACGGGCACTGGAAGAGTCATGAGTGCAGGGTTCAAGGGTTAAGGAAATTCTGAATTCACCATTTAACCATTCCAAATTCTCCTGCTCAAAACGATCTTATTTCCTTTGGGCCTTATTCCACCATTTGGATAACAATTGCTTCTGGAAACTTTTTATAACTGTAACAGCAATTGCATTCAATTTTATGCAAACTTAACGAGTGCAAAACCGCATAACCTTCCTTTATTTTATTATCAACATTATTTTTGACATCGTTATCATTTGTTAACACAAATCTGAAACCACTAGTGATATCCAGTGTCTATCTTGCTTCATCATAAACGACAAACATTGCACTAAAATAACTACTTAAATACTAAGTAACAACAAAGAGTGAGTAATTGTATTCTCTTCAGAAACTATAATCAATTAATATTTATTGATAAAAGCTTCATTTTATATTAGTTAATAGTTAAAATAGCAATTTACCATAAAATCGAGATTTTACGATTCCCTTCCCTTTTGCGTGTTTTACCAAATAAATCCATTTTGCGCAAAATTTTATTTTGGATTATTATAATTTAATAGATTAAGCATCCAAAACTGTAAAAAAATAAACGGAGGCAGCTGGAGCTAACAATGATATGTCTGTTAAAAAATCGGAGTAATTGAAATCAGCTCTCATTCTTTATTGATATGTAAAATTATTTTTTCATGATTATTTGGATTTTTATTTCCTTATTCTTTAAAAGACTAAGAAATGAGCTTTCTAAAAATATATAATATGTATATGTTTCAGACGTATATAGGGTCGGAAACGTATCATGAAGTCAACAATTTTATTCATGTGATTTTACGTAGAATCAAAGTTTGTACTTTAGGTGTTCTAAACACATATTAATACTAAAAATATAATAAAAAAAACTGTACCATTGGAAAGAACGTTTATTTATGTACATAAAACCATAGTTAATTCATACCTAACCATTTGTAAAACCTATTTTCGGCACGGTAAGTACTTTATATTTCCATAGTGCACCGTGTAAATGCAGGCAGTTATTTCACCAAATGTATGTATAAAAGTATAATATATATAATAATGTATAATCTGATATTCTCACAAAAATCCAGATGGTAATCAATCGACGAAATAAATTCAAGCTTTCCAGTGTTTGTAATATAGCTAGTACAAATTACATTATGTATCGTACCTAACTTGCCTATTATATACTGATTTCGACAGGGAATTTGTACGACTTTGTATTTAGATTATAATACTTCTGAAATAAAATGGGGATTTGATAAATGATGAGTGTTTGGCGTTAAAAAGATGGAAGGAATACTTTGAAGAGTTGTTTGAAAATGAGGATGTATCATTTCAGGATGATACATCTGAATTAAGTTTGGATGATAATGGCAGTGATATTAGTATGGAAGAAATCTTCAAAGCTTTGAAAGCTATGAAAACTGGTAAAGCTGCAGGGTATGATAGGATTTCCGTGGAGATGTTGAGGGCTGGTGGCCCGGTGGTTGCCAACCTCTTGTACTTACTTTTTAATGCGTGTTGGCGGTATGGACGTGTGCCTAAAGATTGGTGCAGGGCCGTTATCGTTCCTTTGTACAAGGGGAAGGGACCCTTGCAAGATTGCAAGAACTACCGGGGGATTAGCCTTCTGAGCATCGTCGGAAAAATATATGCAAAAGTATTGATTGAAAGAGTTGTTCGTGAGACTGAAACCAAGATATGGGATGTACAGGCAGGTTTTCGGAAGGGAATGGGATGTACAGATCAGGTTTTTTCCTTACGCCAGGTGGCTGAAAAGTTTTTGGCGAAGAACCAAAAGGTTATCTGTGCTTTTATGGATTTGGAAAAGGCGTATGATCGTGTATCCCGGAACGATTTGTGGAGGGCGCTATCTGCGTTTGGTTTGGGCAGTACCTTAATACGGGCTCTAAAGTCTTTATATATGGATTCCGGAGCTTGTGTTAGGGTTAATGGGGCCTACTCAGACTGGTTCAGTATCCGAAAGGGTGTGAGGCAGGGCTGTGTAGCTTCGCCGTGGCTGTTCAATCTGTTCATGGATAGTTGCTTGACTGATTTGAAAGAAAGTGACAGAGGATTGCGTATGGGCGAGTTGATCATTAAATGCCTCTTGTACGCTGACGATCAGGTTCTTCTTGCGTCATCGGCGTGTGAGTTGCAGGAGATGGTCACTTGCATGAATGAGTCCCTTAAGAGGAAAGGAATGAAAATTAATGTAAATAAAACGAAAGTAATGGTCATGGAGGGACTTAGCAAGACAGAGTGCAAGATTGATATAGATAATGAAAGAGTCGAACAAGTGAATGATTTTGTATATCTGGGAACACTTTTTACTAGTAACGGAAAATGTGAGGGAGATATTGAACGTAGAGTGTGTGCAGGTAATAAGATTAATGGGGCTATGTATAGTGTTATGGGTAGCCAGTTGATTTCTCAATCGGCACGTATGGCTATTCATAGGGCTGTGCTGGTTCCAACATTGACTTATGGTAGTGAAAGTTGGGTATTGCAAAAGAAGCATGAAAGTAGAATCAATGCCGTCGAAATGCGGTCACTGAGAAGCATGTTAGGAGTAACATTGAATGATAGAATTAAAAATAGTGTGATAAGGGAAGGTTGCGGTTTGAAAGAAGATGTAGTGACTAAGATTGAAAAGAGCATAACACTATGCTAGGCACCATTCATCTTTTTACCTGCACACACTCTACGTTTAATATCCTAATCCGTTCATTCATCATGCAATGAAACCAATCGACATCTTATTCGGCATGACGTAAGAGACTATAAAATATGGAGACAATTTCTGGAGATACACAAATATTTCCTGTATTCGTACAGTATAGTAGGTTTATATTTCACACACAAGACTAGCAGCCCTGACCAAGTCACCTCAGATTTCTTCCAAAATCCTCAAGCACTCTGATTCGCATTTATGACTTTCAATACTCTATCTTTCCTCTCTTTCATGGCCTCGATTATCTTAGGCGGATCATGAATGGGCATATTTCGTGATTGCCGAGGATCAATCAACTCAGAAAGTAAGCACTCCTGGTAAAATGTGACTAATTACGATCCCATTTTGTGTTTCAAAATTCATGGTCTTTTTCTATAATATACACTTTCAAAGGTACAGCAGGACCAAACCAGATGCCAAGCATGCAAATATTTCTTTTGGTGTTATGCAACTGTCCTTGAATCTGGTAATACCAATTATGGTTTCTATTTATAATGTAAGACTTAGTTACCTTGTCTTTAACCCAAAAGGAGTGTTTTTCCATGGCTGCATGTATATCCATGCCAGCCAGAGAATATAGGCACTTAATTTCAATAAGACCATTTACATATGTGCCATCTAATGTAGTACCAAGAAATGCATATTGATCGTCGACAAACAAACCGCAACCTTCTATATTAATATTCTCTTGTGTTTTTAACTGTTGAATTGCGATTTCTTCGTTTTCTATACCGTACCGTACAGCAGGCAATCCGGAGATATTACTGCCGTAATCGATTTTACTTACAAGAGCAGCGCAACTCGTGGTCTCTCGTTGTTTACAAACTTCTCCGAAAACTGATGAGGTCAGTAATTTTCTCCTTATCCTCATCCATTCATAACTATTCTTCTGCAAATGAGTCGATCTTTCAAGCTCCTCTCTTTCAGCACAAGTCAGCTTTAAATCAGTAAGAAAAGCTGACTTGGCTTCCTTGTATAATTCGGGACTCAAATCAGGTTTTGCGCAGTATGGTCCATAATGAGCATCTTTTAATACAGCATTGGGGGTTTTAAATCTTAATTTAGGTTTATTTAAAGGTTTATTATTATTATTAACTAAACGATTGTTATGATGTTTTTTTTTCCACTTTCGCGATCAAGATATTTGGTTTTGTTTTAAATATAGTCTCTTGAGTCTGAATCGTGAATCGACCCCGTATTAAAAGACACAACAGCAGCTGCGCAGCAGCCTGCGTAAGAACCACGTGATGAATAATTGACACGCTTGCCTCTAACGAATTTGGCAATCACTGCGTTGAAACTTGCAACTATGTTACTCGTGCAATTATATATTATACTCCTAGAATGGTAAGAAAGTCTTTTAGGAAACAATTCTATAGCTTCCATTAATCCGCAACCCACCATTGCTGATACAAGCCCGACAAGTTCCGTTCGGCGTGTATCAGGATTAGAAAAGTAATCCTTGCAATGTTGGTGATTGCCAAAAACGTGCTGAGGACCATTTAGGATATCTTCACTTAATTTTTTCATTTTATCTTCAAGACCCTCATTTTGCGCCCCTCAATATTTAATCGCGGATTTATATCCCGTTCTTAAACGCAAATACCTTTCTTTAAGAAACTTTCGGAGTTCACATGGATATTTAGTGTCCTTTGATAATTTATCTAAGTTGTTGCAATAGTTCCTTAAAAGATGATTTTTGCATTCAATTTTCTCAACAACTAAATTTTCGTACGATCGCGAATCTAATTTTTTTTTTATAAGTATTGGAATCGCCGTCTGCTGCAAATTTATCATAAATTACGCCATGATCGATAAAGGAACGTTTAAACCCCTCAACTCGATCGATTCCATACCGGTAGAAGGTCCTACATAGTTTTTGAAACACTTGTGCTCCGGAGGCTGGATTTGATTCTTTGCAGCTCGTGCACAGGCTACGCAGTATTTATTTTTTACTCCTAAATATAAAACTTTATGAGTTTTAATGCCTATAATATACCCGTATGTTATGCTACAGACCGCACCACATAAATTGGCAGTAGGCAAACTTGGAACTAAATTTGACGTTTCCGCCATTGCGTGTTATTTTGTATGAAAGGTAAATTTAGTATTACCAGCGTTGTGTTTTTTGCTCACTCTTTGTAATTTTTATGTTTGTTAAGGGTGATTATAATAAATTGATTTCCGGAGTTTCTTGTTAGTTCTTCTCCAAGCTAGGGTCTCCGCTGATCAAACCTCGGTAAAAAATATGTAGACAATGCTCAGTGCCATGTTTGAAATAATAGTTTTAAGAGATTCGCGATTTATACTCATGACACAGATAATATAATACTACAGCTCATGATATAAGATATAATGGTGTGTATAAGATTGATTGCAGCTGTGGGAAATCCTACGTCGGACAGACAGACAAACGGTCTATTGCGGACAGAGTGAAGGAACACATAATATATGTAATATATAATAAGAAGGATAAGTCCCGTTAATTATTAATCATGTTTGAAATAGTTTTTTTAATTTATACTTAGATCATAAGATATCATTCAAAGAGAGCTTGTGATAGGGCCTATTTTAAATGAACATATTTTGACTTTGATATATTAATTTGTTTTATTTGAGTTTATAGCTCTGCAACCAAAGACCGTTACAAATGAAACCTGTAAAGTATCGAGCCGTATGGCACAGTGAGTGCTAGTTTTGGCGTGTTTACTGGTAACACTGAATTACGCGACTGTGGCGACGCCTCCAACTGCCAATTTATGTGGCGCGATCTCTATATGTTGTGCTTTAATTGGCTACTATGGGAGATGAAATTGGTAGCTGATTACATTATATTTAATTCTCAACGTAGTGCGGACTTCAATACTAATTTAAACTTAAATGCTAAGTAGTAGAAGTAATCATATAACGATCGTTATTTGTATTGTTTACATATTAGTGTAGTAAGAAATGGAAAATTCTATTTTTATTTATATATTGTCATCATATGTCTTACTACAGACAAAAGATAAATCTGAATGCAGCATGGAGATGGGCATTCTATGTAGTTGTAAATATTGAAATGAAATGAAAATGTTTTTATTCAATATAAGGATCATAAAATCACTTATTGAAGGTCAAAAAAAAAATTTCATATAAAAAATATGTCATTAATATACACTAATTATTAAAAGAAATCAAATTAAATTAATAAAACTAATGGTACTTCGTAAAGAAAAATCTCTGCAGAGAAGAAGTGCCAAGAAACTCTGCAGATAATGTGTACATTAAACTTAATAATAATTCATTAGAACATGATCAAAGCTTCACATTCAACAAAATTAAATAGTGTTTAACAACAAACTTAAGGAGAGTCCCAATAAGAACTGGAACGGGAAGCCATGACCACACAAAAATTAAACGTCACATAACATCATTTAAAAAGTCTTTCACTTTGTAGTAGCCCTTCGCGATCAACGTCGTTTAGAGCAAACTTTAAATTTGTCTAGAGGTAAGGACTTTATAGACTCTGGAAGTTTGTTATACATTTTTATGCCCAGGCCCATAAACGAATCGTTTATTTTTTTTAGTCTAGAGCCACTATAATTCAATTTATTTTTATTACGTGTGTTACAATTATGCATGTCTCTTACAAGCCTGTAATCATTTATATATTTTTTAACATAGACCAAGTTATCATATATATATTGAGAAGCCACAGTCCAGTAAACACATTCCTTAAAGACTCACGAGGGCCCATACCGTAGATCGAGCGAATGGCTCTTTTCTGCAACACAAATACTGAATTAATATGAGCAGAATTGCCCCACAAAAGAAGCCCGTATGACATGACGCTATGAGAATAACTAAAATACACAAGTCTTGCTGTGTCCACGTCAGTCAGGTGTCTAATTTTTTTTACCGCGTAGGCAGCAGAACTTAGTCTCTTCGCTAGACCACCAATGTGCCCCCCAAACTGTAATTTTGAGTCTATTGTGATACCCAGGAAGGCTGTGGACTGTGTTGATTACAATGTTAGTACTAGAATTTCTAACATTGGGCAAAGTAAATCTCATACATTTCGTTTTATTAGAATTAAAAGCAAGATTATTTACTCTAAACCAGTGCTCCACGTCCGATATTACCTCATTTACTGCTGCCGATTCGTCATTTCCCCGGTTAACTTTATGTAATATAGAGGTGTCGTCCGCAAACAACACCATATGGCAACGGCCCTGAGTCAAATATGGCAAATTATTAATATATATCAACCCTGCGAGACACCAAATAACAGCCGCGCTGCCACTGGATCTAGCTCCTCCAATTTCTACTGTTTGGACCCTTCCCTTCAGGTAGCAAACAAGCAGATCAAGTGCCCTATCACCTAAACCGTAATGCTTTAGTTTCATGATCAGAGTTTCGTGGTGGACGCAGTCGAATGCCTTGGAGAGATCGCAAAAATCACCCAGAACATCCTTTGCTTCCTCCCAGGCCCCGAATATAAATTTCATAAGATCAACTCCAGCATCGGTTGTTGATCGACCCTTTAAAAATCCAAACTGTTGTTTATTAAAGATATTATATTGACTAAAAAGCGCTAGAAGTTGATTTAGAATAAGTTTTTCAAATATTTTGCTAATTGCTGGTAGTACCGAGATTGGACGATAATTAGCTGGGTCAGTGTTACTACCAGATTTAAATAATGGGATAATTTTGCTGATTTTCATCTGATCAGGAAACTCACCACATTCTATACAATGATTAAAAATAATTGTCAGGTCAGGTGTAATCAGATCCATAATGACAGAATACACCTTAACCGATTGACCCCACAGATCACAAGTTTTCTTTTTCTGTAGCAATTTAAAACTCTTGATAATATCAACCGGGCTGATTTGTCTAAAACTAAAAATCTATTATAATGAGGTACATTATTTTCTATTATATTTCTAGCAGTCTCTGTGCAAGAATTTAGTGGCGAAGTTATTAATATAGGAATTTTGGAGAAATATTCCTGAAATACAATTGATATCTGTAATTGGTCTGTGATTACATTGTAATCAACTATAAGTTTTGGTTCTTTTATATGAGATACATTTTTATCAGTTTCAAATTTAATTATGTTCCAAGTTTCCTTGACAACATTTGTGGCATTTATATTTTTTTTCTGTAATTATATTTTTTTGGCCTGAGCACAAACCCTTTTAAAAATCTTAGAATAGTTTTTTACATAGTTTATAAAATCTAAGCTATAATTCACAGATTTTTCCTTATATAGCTCGTATAACCTTTGTCTACTAATACCGATACCTCTAGTTGCCCAATCACAGAATGCTGCCTTGCCTGCTATTTTAAAAGTCTTTGGTTTAAAAATAGTCTGATAATCGAAAAATGAGGCATACATGTTATTTGGTGTATCTCCTCTTAAGTGTGTAGGGAAATGCCCCAAAATAGTTTGTCTGAATTTATTTAAGCGAGCCTCTGTCACAGGAACACAAGTAACATTCCTCGGTTGGGCCCCCAGGCAACAACTAAACCTGATCAACTGACGCTGGTGGTCAGAATTAATATTAGAAATTAGTTCTGTCTGTGATACACTAAAATCAGTAAAAATGTTGTCAATACAAGTAAAGGATGTGCTTGTAACTCTAGTTGGTTGAATAAAATTGTGCCTCAGATTATAACTTAAGAGTAATGTTAAAAAGTGCACACAAATTGTAGTGTCCTCAAGTATATTAACATTGAAGTCACCACACACTACTAGCCGTTTAGATTTCTGAACAAGTTTAATAAGCACTCCCTCCATACATTTTGCAAACTTTATAAAGTCAGAATTGGGCGGCCTGTAAACACACAAAATTATTACATTTTCCATCTCAATACAAGACATTTCAATTACCCGCTCAGCTGAAAGGCTAACTACATCTCTGCGTTCTTTAAATTTAATATTATTATGAACTAGTATTAAGGAGCCCCCACGAAGGGCACCGTTCCTGCAAAATGAACTTCCCACCTTGTGGGCTCCAAAACCAAATATTAATTGAAAGGACCTCGCCCAATGTTCAGTCACACAAAGAACCCCTACTCTGAAAGAGCCCAAAAAAAGTTCAACCTCTAACTCTTTGCCTAATACACCTTGCATGTTCTGATGCACCAAAGCGTCAGGTGCCACTACCACTTTGTATGAAATGCCAGAGTCTAACTCTTTTGTCTGTCTTATTAATTTAAATTCAAATTATTTCCTGGAACTTTCTCCAAGGAAAAGTCACAACTACCCGATTGGGTATTCTGGCCAATAGGGGCCTGGTCAGAAACCAAAATTTTGGTTTGTCTATGTAAACAATAATGTAGCGATACTGCTACCTGTCTCTTACAGCTACTGGATAAAAAAATATTATTATTTTTAAACTTTATTTGTTTATTAATTAAACAATTCAAGTCAATGAAGTCTAAATTACTACTATGCATACACATAGTATGCAAGCAGCAATTTAGCTTATATCTAATGCTATTTTCTTCGGTTGGCAACCATGTCGAATACAGTAAAGTACACAAAATTAATCTGTATTTTATGTTTGTCAATAAGTTATTAATTGATTTAATAAGTTTAAATTTATTCATATTACCACACCTACCACATAAAATGATTATTGTTTTGTGCCAATCACTTTTGTTTTTATTGATATTGGCAATAAGTTGAGGCAAAGATGCCCCTGGGTAACAACAATTCTCTTTTTGCTCATCCATAATGCCCCTCAAGTACCTTCCTACATCTCTACCTATTTCGTCACTATAGATTACTATACCTCCCTGTCCACTAAGGCTGACCTCCTCACACCCTTTAACCTCTGTGACTGAGCAGTCCACAAGTGTCTAAGTCACAGGCTGTGTACAAACATCTCCTTTCGCATCATTCAAGTGGCCACCACACATACATCCATCTTGGACCAACTCATTAAAGGCAATGGCATTTGATGCACTCAGTGAAAGTAATTTGTCCATTGCCTGAATGTGTTCTCCTATTTCTGTCCATGCAATCTCATATTTATAATTTATTGTGACAAGAGAATTCTGCAGGTCATCTATTTTATCATTCAAGAGTTGACACTGGACCCTATAATCTTGAATTGATGATTGAAATTTGTTCTTATATTCAATCATGTTACTAACATAGTTTATTACTTTATTGTGATTGTTAATGACAACCCTATTTTTTAATTTAGTTGATGTCTTTATAATCAGCTTACTTAGTTTCCTATGCTTTTTTAATATATTTTTAGATACATGAGTAGGTTTATTACTATTTTTCCCTAATACTAGATGTTGGTACTGAACATCACTACATATCTTTAGGTGATCTTCCCTATCTGCCTCAAGGCACACTATGCGCTTGTGCGCATTCCTTAAGTCAATTTCATGTTGGCCGATATGACGCAGAGCGCACTCATACTCGTCTCCAAAATATGAAGTCGAATCCTGTATTCTCTGCAATCTATCCCTCTCATTCATAACACTTTCCAAATCTTGATGGATGCCAGCCATCTCAGTCTTTAATTTACCATGGCCACTAACCAATTCTATGATTTCTTTCTCACTATCTTCTCTTTCAATTAAAAGCTGCTCATTCAGGTCCTTACTAGCCTTCAACTCGCTCAAAGTCAGCCTTAGCCTTGTCTCCAAATTACGAATTGTTTTGCCTCGGGTTACTACAGACATTCTTGAACTTTCCCAGTCACAGTATAAAAAGTTCAAAGACAAAGCTCTCACACCCCACAAGCACCAAAACCACAAGACTCAGGCACAGGAGGCTAAATAGATATTTCTTTATCAAGAAATCATGTACTAGCGGTTCCCAAACTGATTAAGCCAGGCAATATCAGAGCCGAAGGAAAAGGAAAAGGAAGGATCCGAGAAACGATTTCATTCAAACCATATTCTACCTTACAAATAAAAATTAGCAGTTTCTTCCGTGCTCTAATCACTAAACATTCACCCAATTTAAATTAACACACTTTCACATAAGTGTTAGTTTAACCTAACGAATCACTACTAAACTCGAAAATACTGATTTAAGCAATGAGAGGTTATGATTTATATTAATCTTTTAGGTTAATTTTCGGGATTCAACGTTCATTAATTTGTTTAGTTTCAACCACGAACACGATATAACACACGAATTGTTAAGTTATAGGGTTTTAAACATTTAACAACGACCACTTTCACAATTTCTTTTACGAATTATTTAAAACTTACCGACATAAACTTGTAAATAAGATTTTTGATGTTTTATGTTATTTACCAATAATTAAATTCCACTTTGTACTTAGTAAATTGGTCCCAACTCACTATAAAACACTTTTAGTTATAAATTAGGCAATTTAGCCCATTAAATATCAATATTTAAATTTAGAGATCCCGCCACATAAGGTGGCAGTTGGAGGCGTCGCCACAGTCGCGTAATTCAGTGTTACCAGTAAACACGCCAAAACTAGCACTCACTGTGCCATACGGCTCGATACATTATAGGTTTCATTTGTAACGGTCTTTGGTTGCAGAGCTATAAACTCAAATAAAACAAATTAATATATCAAAGTCAAAATATGTTTATTAAACTATTTCAAACATGATTAATAATTAACGGGACTTATCCTTCTTATTATATATTACATATATTATGTGTTCCTTCACTCTGTCCGCAATAGACCGTTTAGTGTGTTCGACGTAGGATTTCCCACAGCTGCAATCAATCTTATACACACCCTTATATCTTATATCATGAGTATAAATCGCGAATCTCTTAAAACTATTATTTCAAACATGGCACTGAGCATTGTCTTTACATATTTTTTACCGAGGTTAGATCAGCGGAGACCCTAGCTTGGAGAAGAACTAACAAGAAACTCCGGAAATCAATTTATTATAATCACCCTTAACAAACATAAAAATTACAAAGAGTGGGCAAAAAACACAACGCTGGTAATACTAAATTTACCTTTCATACAAAATAACACGCAATGGCGGAAACGTCAAATTTAGTTCCAAGTTTGGCTACTGCCAATTTATGCGGCGGGATCTCTATAATATTAGAAATAAGGTGGCAGTAGCCAAACTTGGAACTAAATTTGACGTTACCGCCATTGCGTGTTATTTTGTATGAAAGGTAAATTTAGTATTACCAGCGTTGTGTTTTTTGCCCACTCTTTGTAATTTTTATGTTTGTTAAGGGTGATTATAATAAATTGATTTCCGGAGTTTCTTGTTAGTTCTTCTCCAAGCTAGGGTCTCCGCTGATCTAACCTCGGTAAAAAATATGTAAAGACAATGCTCAGTGCCATGTTTGAAATAATAGTTTTAAGAGATTCGCGATTTATACTCATGATATAAGATATAAGGGTGTGTATAAGATTGATTGCAGCTGTGGGAAATCCTACGTCGAACACACTAAACGGTCTATTGCGGACAGAGTGAAGGAACACATAATATATGTAATATATAATAAGAAGGATAAGTCCCGTTAATTATTAATCATGTTTGAAATAGTTTAATAAACATATTTTGACTTTGATATATTAATTTGTTTTCTATAAACAATATTTACATGAGGTAATAAATCAAAATAATATCTAGATAAATAAAGTTGAAAATAAACTGATAAATATAAAATAAAATCTTAAAGCTAAAAATATTTACAAATAAAATATATCTGCCAAATCACTGGCAGTGGCAGGAAGTGTCCCAAGAAGGCTGGTGGCATTTCCCCGTTGCACAGCTATGCTGATGCGCTGGGCGAAATACGCACCGGCCCTTGAGTCCCCGCTGGCCTCCACCAAACGGGAAGCGACCTCCTTTACAAAAGACTTCGTGCTCGGACCCCACGGGCCCAGGGTCTCCACAGCAAAAGGCACAAAGTGATACTCAGTAGTAACACCGCTGTACTTTCGCTGCTTCAACGCCTCCGCACCCGAAGCCGCGTCACCCGCCCTCGTAGCCGAACCGGAAAGATGAGAAGGCGCCAGAGTATCGACGCAGGTGGCATCCCAAACCAACGCCCTCCCATCCTTCCAAGGAACCAATGTCATCCCATCAGGCCTCTTGCCATCATCCCTGAGGATGCCCACCGGCTCCAGAACAGCTGGAACGCTTATGGTGGCAAGAGCCCGGCGGATGACATCATTCAACCCAGCATGCCGAGGGAGGCGCCCGGCGCTCTTCTGGCACGATAGCCTGTGGTATCCCAACTGATCCACCCACTTCCCACAACGACAGTGATGTGGCACATAGATCTTGATTTGTTTTATTTGAGTATATAGCTCTGCAACCAAAGACCGTTACAAATGAAACCTATAATGTATTGACCTATAATGAAACCGTATGGCACAGTGAGTGCTAGTTTTGGCGTGTTTACTGGTAACACTGAATTACGCGACTGTGGCGACGCCCCCAACTGCCAATTTATATGGCGGGAACCCTAATCTGACTGACTAGAGATCCCGCCACATAAGGTGGCAGTAGCCAAACTTGGAACTAAATTTGACGTTACCGCCATTGCGTGTTATTTTGTATGAAAGGTAAATTTAGTATTACCAGCGTTGTGTTTTTTGCCCACTCTTTGTAATTTTTATGTTTGTTAAGGGTGATTATAATAAATTGATTTCCGGAGTTTCTTGTTAGTTCCTCTCCAAGCTAGGGTCTCCGCTGATCTAACCTCGGTAAAAAATATGTAAAGACAATGCTCAGTGCCATGTTTGAAATAATAGTTTTAAGAGATTCGCGATTTATACTCATGATATAAGATATAAGGGTGTGTATAAGATTGATTGCAGCTGTGGGAAATCCTACGTCGAACACACTAAACGGTCTATTGCGGACAGAGTGAAGGAACACATAATATATGTAATATATAATAAGAAGAATAAGTCCCGTTAATTATTAATCATGTTTGAAATAGTTTAATAAACATGCTTTGACTTTGATATATTAATTTGTTTTATTTGAGTTTATAGCTCTGCAACCAAAGACCGTTACAAATGAAACCTATAATGTATCGAGCCGTATGGCACAGTGAGTGCTAGTTTTGGCGTGTTTACTGGTAACACTGAATTACGCGACTGTGGCGACGCCTCCAACTGCCACCTTATGTGGCGGGATCTCTAATATTATACGTCTAATTTTTTTATTTATTTATTTATTTACAGCACGGGGATACAAGTCCATTATGCTAGTCTTAAATCTAATTACAGTAAATTGTAGAAACTTAACCTAGTACTAATAAAATAAGACTTAGTTAAATGCGACAAACAAAAACAAAATTAAATTTTTCTTCTAAATACTGCCTACTGTATTAATAATAAATTTATATACAGGTATATAATTACTTGCATTTTTCATTAAATCAACAATATTATTAGGTATTTTACCCTTGTGAATGTTGCTCAAACTATCAATTAATATCAAGCGTTCCAAACTATATTTTCTACAAACAAATATTAGGTGATCTATTGTTTCTTCTACGTTACACTCATCACATTTATTATCCCTGGCAATTTTCAATTTAAACAGGTGACTTTTAAATTGCCCATGTCCAAATCTCACTCGGTTAATAGTGGTCACAAAGCTTCGTATTGACACATTCTTAATTGTAAAGTTATTGAACCATGGAAAAGACGGCGGGACTTCTTGAATAGCAGCATACCACTTTCCTTTGTCTCTATTGATGATCTTCCAATAACTATGCCATGTCTGTCTCATGCATTTTCTTTGTGCCTCATGGAAGTCAGTGAAATGGATCTTTAGAATTGAGGTATGATCTTCATCATGTGTTCCTCTAGTGGCTTTGTCTGCAACTTCATTACCCGTGATTCCAGAGTGAGAGGGTACCCACCTAAAACTAACGAACTTACCACCTTGCCTTAACTTTAACAATAACTTTCTTATACTATATAACATGTAATTTAACTTATAGCTAATAGAGTTGGATTGTAAGGCTAAAAGACAACTTTTGCTATCTGACATAATCAAAAAACCCGTTGCGTCTATACTGCCTATATAAATCAGTTCCTGATATATGGCGTAACACTCAGCTGTGAATATTGAGCATTGGGACTCTATCAAGTAACATCGAGTTATTTTTAATTGAGGATCATAATAACCTGATGATACTCTACCTGCAGCTTTTGAACCATCAGTGTAAATTCTATACTGAACTGGAGAAATATATGTTACAAATTGAACAAATTCATAAGCATTCATTTTTTCTGTATTTACATTTACTAAATCTAAAGAAAAACATTTAAAATCTATTGTATACATTGGCCACAGACTCATAGTACTTATATTTTTACACATTTCTTTTAGTATTATAATTATAGCAAGTAAATCTGGGGTTTGACCAGAAACTAACTGCTGTGCCGTTACTTGTACTTCTCTAACCAAAGATAGGGGCAAATTTTCAGAGGGTGTAATTCTGTTTAGTAGCAAACTGTTGGGATTTGTTAATAGTTTCAAGCTTAAATTTTGAGCAATTTGTAACCGTCTAAATTTTAGTGGTAATATACAAGATTCTGCCTCCATAACATGAATTGGAGTGGAGCAGAATGCTCCAGTTATAATTCTTAAGGGTGTTTTCATTTTTCAGTTTAAACCTATTTAGAACTTACTGACACCTATCATACTTTCAAGGTAGCATTATGAAAGACTGAAATTGATGACTGAAGTAGTTTCAAGAGTTAAATATCAATAATTACGTAAATATAAACGCATAAAGTTGATAAAAAATCAGAAAAATGGCGCAAACAGGGTTTTGTATTTTTTCGTTTATTTCGTCGCGGAGTAAGATCTGAAATCAAAATATACAATAATGGGTTCTCTAAATACTAAATAATTTGACTAAAAACATATTAGGTCCTGTTTTATTCATAATACTGCAGTTTTCGGAAGTATAAAACGCCCAATTTTGGGCCGCCGTCTGTTTCATACATTTTTATATGGACAGTGTACGCGTCCCCCGCGAGTCGCTAGTTTCAATAGATCGCGATCAGAATTTGGCGAATGCCAGCGTGGGGAGCACGTCCATTTTGTTGGCGATCACAGCTAAACCGCTAGATAATCACACGAAATCAGTTATTTCTTAGTTACATAAGTGAAATTTGGAAAACAATGTGTAATCACTTTGGTGTTTGAGGTTATTGCTTATTATATTACAAGTGATTTTTTTCTTTCGAAGTGAACTGCTAAAGTTGATTTATTCTACACGTATATTTTAAGAAGTATTTTACTTGATGCGACGCCATATTTGATATAAATTTATTCTTGCGTCATTTATGCCTATGACAGGTACATCAGACATATGAAAAAATCATGATAATGAATGTAAATAATTTTGATTTACCGCTTGATGTTTCGGATATTATGAGAAGTTCAGAATATACAGACATGATACATTCTGACATCACTTCAGCTTTCTTCACAGTAGGTAGGCAGCAATTAGTGAACCCCAAGATAGGTTATTTATGCTATATTATATATACACACATATACATAATTATTAATAACTATATATTATGCATTACGACCGTGATCGAATTCAGGGTAGTCAGAGAACTTAACGTATGCATTTGTGATGGTCGAAATCATAAATATATACATTTGGGATGCTCTTTGGCAACTTGAATTTGAGTTATTGGCAAACTGCAGAATAGGTTATAGAGTACCCGCCACATAAGGTGGCAGTAGCCAAACTTGGAACTAAATTTGACGTTTCCGCCATTGCGTGTTATTTTGTATGAAAGGTAAATTTAGTATTACCAGCGTTGTGTTTTTTGCCCACTCTTTGTAATTTTTATGTTTGTTAAGGGTGATTATAATAAATTGATTTCTGGAGTTTCTTGTTAGTTCTTCTCCAAGGGTCTCCGCTGAACTTCTTCTTCTCAATCGTTACGCTCTTATCAGAGCGGTCGTGGTCTTCATGACGTGGCATCTTGAGCAGCCGAAATGGTTGGTGAACTAACCTCGGTAAAAATATGTAAAGACAATGCTCAGTGCCATGTTTGAAATAGTTTTTTTACATACATACATACACATCACGCCTGATTCCCTGTAGAGGGGTAGGCAGAGATCACGGATCCCCATTTGTCCCGATCCTGACAGACCACTTTCGCTTCATTGACATTCATACATTCTCTAATACACTCTCGGCGGTTATAGGTACTCCTAACGTCACCTTTTTTCAATATAGCGTCTATCTGACTGTTACATATATGTCTTATTAGGCCGGCCCCTACGTAACCGCCCTTCCACTTCACTCATATATATTCCTTTTGTCAATATATAGTTTTTTTCATTTGTACTTAGATCATAAAATAACTTTCAAAGAGAGCTTATGATAGGGCCTATTTTGAATAAAAATATTTTGACTTTTGACTTTGGTATATTAATTTGTTTTATTTGAGTTTATAGCTCTGCAACCAAAGATCGTTACAAATGAAACCTCAATATAATGTATCGAGCCGTATGGCACAGTGAGTGCTAGTTTTGGCGTGTTTACTGGCAACACTGGATTACGCGACTGTGGCGACGCCTCCAACTGCCACCTTATGTGGCGGGTACTCTACCGGTACCGGACAGATATACGGAAAGAACGACAGTTGGTTAGATCTTGATTTTTTACGACTCAGACTCATCTCTCTCAAGAAGGGTAGACCGCGGAGCAATTTTGTAGAGACAAATTGCTATCGAAATCCGAATTCGGTCACTAGGCTCTCATAACGGAGTTGGAGGTCACACCAAAAAAAATGTATAATTATTATACATATCCTGCTGCTCAAAATTTTGCTCAGTAGTCTGTAGGTATTGTTTGCCTCAGCAAACTTTACGCATAAATCGAAGAAATTATATTTGAAGTTCTGTTTCAGCTCAAAACCATACGAAAATACAAGCGCATTACTAGGCTCACAGACTCCTACAGGAGGTCGGTTTAGGGTACTCACTCAAGTACGTTCTAATACACTATTTCTTATTGTTTCTATAAAATTACAATTATTTACCACAAGTGATTTATTATTTAAATATTGATTACTTTTATATATTTATGACTACAATGTTTTTAATATATATTAATAAATAATAAGTTGTTGAATAATCTGATTATAATTTATTAGTGTTTGTTTCGTTTACAACTCAATTGATACACGGAACGTGCATCAGCCATGACAATAAAGTTTGTTATGATTTTGTTATATCAAGTTTGATGTGATTTATTTCAGTGTTTTTGAAACTATCGTAGTGTGGAACCTGTTTATATCGCAAACATAAATAACATTACATAAAATATCCCCTATTATCCCGCCGCATTGCTTTGTGAATCGATATTTATAGAAAAATGCTTCATGCATAAGAATTTACAAATGAAATAACAACAATTTATCTGCAAGAAATCTAATTCATCATACTGATTTGATATTGACTTATATAAACTTTGATTTTAACTTATTTTAGATATAAAAACATACTTGGCCACTACTAAAACAGAAAGGTAACCTCAAAAGTATTTATCCCAGAGATAAACAAGGGGCTGCAATTGTTTTACACGGACTTGTTTCTATAACAAAACATCGACTTTGTTTTGGAATAAGGTGGTAGGTATCTGTAAGAACATACACACATCAACATGGTCTAGGGATATTTAACTCAAACCTAAATAACTAAAATTATACTACCTTTTAGTTAAGACACCTGTATCTGTAGTATTATATTATCTGTGCCTGTATATTAAATTAAACCTTGATTATTAGCCTATCTGATTAAATGAAAATATTTTAGTGAAAGTTGTAATTTAAAAAAATCTAGAACAAGAGAAAAAACTCTGATAAAACTTCAAACTAAACTTTATTTTTAAAACATTAAAACTTCAACATAACATTTACTTTTTTTTACTAAAATCGTGTTCCACTGAAAATCAATAATGTGTAGATCTTCCTAAGACATTCCTGACACATCTGCAAGGATTCGGCATGCTTAAAACAAGGGTATCAATATCCCATTGTGGAATATTGTCCCAAGTCCTGCTAAGATGCAAGAAAAGATGGTTTTCACTGACAATTCTTCTGGGAAATTTCTTAGAGCTCTTCTCTGAAGCATATCCCAGGCATGCTCAATAGGATTTAAGTCTGGAGATTGCGCAGGCCAGTCTAAATCCTGGACATTGTGCTGTTGTAACCAAGTTGTAACGATAAGCGCAGATAATTTGTCATATTATTTTTTTCTGTAAGGCCAGTATTCAATCTAAATTATTATTAATTAAATTTAAATCTAATTCATCATACTGATTTGATATTGACTTATATTAGCGTTGATTTTAACTTATTTTAGATGAGTGAGGGGCAGTGACGGAACGCTGGACGAGGTTACTCGCTAAAAATAGAACTCATTTCCATACACAGGATATAATTTGCACTAATCAGTAGATGTCCATACCTAGTCACTAATCAAAGTGTAATGTAACCTTAATACAAGCATTTATAAAATTAAATAATAGGTACCTATTATTACAAACAATATTTTAGTGCAGTAACCATTACTTACATACATTATAGACTATAAATAAATTTATAGTATACTTATTTCAGGAGCTTATGTAAGTAGTAAATTGTATATCAATACACAATGTGTGTTTGCAAATTTTTACACCTACAGAGAAAAAAAGAAAGAAAATTAATTCACTACATTAACAAAACACAAACATGGAAAAAATATAGGTATGTAAAAAACCATTGATGCAGTGAAAAGGTGCTGCCTCAGTATACGATGCAGCTAGGCTGCAATCACTGGTCCTCTGGCAGCACCCAATTCGAAAACCGTCACAAGCTGCATAATATAATAAATAACAAACATACATAAAATAACTAATTAATAATATACAAATACAGATATAATACGAGTTCGGCTGTAGCCCAGTGGCTAAGAACTCGGACTTCGTATGAGAAAGGTCCTAGGTTCGAATCCCGACTCTAGCATGTACCAATGAATGAAATTTAAATATTTGTTTTTAATTTACGTATATAATTTACAGTCGCTAACGGTCAGGAAAAACATCGTGAGGAAACCTGCCTATCCCTCAGGATAGGTAATAGTCAATGGCTATATACGGCGATACGGTTCACTACCTATCACGTTGGGTGTTGTCTATCTAGTGAGACGCGTGCTTCGAATGACCCATACCTAACATGCCTTCGAAATTTCGGAGATGTGCATTCAAGCCTCAGACTACCCCGCCATAATAAAAAAAGGAGTGTGTATACACAAATCGTGAAGCGTATGTATGTATATAATACGCATACATAAAATTAATACACTATGATTCATAATCATACTTCGGGCAACATAAACAAGAACATATATATGTATATATATATATATATTATAGACATGTAGATAGATATAGGCACACACATACACAGTCATACATATTATATATACATTATAAACAGTAGTAACATCGTATAAACATACATTAATATATTTCATACACATACACATTTATTCAAACTCATATATAGAAAGAAAAATATATAACTATGGTATTTGCACTGACAAGGTGAGACATTGATAGGAGTTAGGGTAAGGATTTTTGTTGTTCGAGAAGACAAGCCTTATACCTAAGGTAGAAAGCTCCCCTAGAAGCAACGTCGCGAATAGGTGGAGGTATTTCATTCCAGCATTTGGACGCAGCGGTACTTACATCTGGTGCTAGTTTCTATACCAAAGAGCAATTACAAAGGTTCGTGGTCTAAACCATATTTAAACGTAAAAGAATAGCTGACAGTTACAGATTCCGAGAGCTAATAATCATCTTACTACTTTCATTTTAAATACGCCAGACTGTTACTATATCAAATTAACAAATAATAAAATAGGTAGGTACGCTTTGTGAGGCCAGGTGTATGTGTTTTGAGTATGCCGAGAAGACACATCATCGTGACAAAACAACAAGCAACAAGACAATTTCAATGCATATAATTAAATCGTAGTTACTAAAGTATCTGAAAACTATCTACGAGTGCGCAGTGTTTATAGTTTTATAATCCTGAATAGGTACAAAATACTGTGCTCACATTACGTCGCTGCCGCCGACCCCGATTGATATGGCTACGTCACATCCCACATCCCTTTCGGGGTAGTCAGATGTTGAGTGGCAATAAGTTTTTTTGCAATCTTTTGTCAATCGAAACCCAATCGTTACCTGATTACCAATAGCCAATGCAATAGGTGATTAACTAAATCCTTACATAACCAAACCAGGTTCTCTCACTAAAACAACAGCACGTGAACAATTTAAATGGTCACCCATCCAATTACTTCCCACGCCTGCGTAGCTTAACTTCGGTGATACAACGAGAACCGGTGTATAAATCACAACCGTAAAATCCTATTATTTACGATCACAACTACGCGGTAGCGCGATTCAAACATCTACCCAATATTTCAGCAAAAACATTATTGACATTACATAACACATAAGCTAATTGACTGTATAATAGTAGTTTATCAGGATGAAAAGAAATCTGTATGAGACATTTACATTTTTCGTACGAGTGCCCGCCTATAAAAGTCTGTGATCCTGGTACATATTCCGTTTGTAAATTTAGTCGCGAAATCAAGCAGTATTAGGCAAAATAAAATTAGGTTTTATGCATTGTAACGAGTTTACACTTAAATTCATGAGCTCAATTTTATTTCAATATGTGTAGTGTGGGTAAATGTAACTAATAAATTGTATGACTACTATATCTACAATATGGTAAAAAGTATTGTAGAATAGGTACTTATATAATTTTACCGTGAATGAACTGAATTAACCTAGGTAATCATAATACTTACGCATATGAAAAATGACTACAGCCGATCTTTCGTTGAAGAACATATTTCATTTCAAAAGCATTATAATCTAAAAATATAGTTTTATAAATTCGTTAACCTTTCGGAGTCAGTAAATGAGTGGTTAGGTAGTTGCATACCTACATACATACATAATGTAATCTGTACTAGCATCATTACAAACACTGGAAAACTTGAATTTATTTCGTGTTGGATTGATTACCATCTGCATTTGGGTGAGAATATCAGTTTATACGTTGCATCATATGGAAACGATACGTATTTATTGATATAACTATCTGCAATTTACACGCCGCGGCGGCGCGTCGTTATGATCAAAACTATCTGTCACGTTCGACAGAGAATATCTGCTAAGAAGTCGGTCTGGATTGTCGAAAAATCATCACAATGTTTATTTTATGTTAGATGAAAATGAAATGAAAATGAAAATGAAATGAAAATCTTTTTATTCAATATAAGGATCATAAAATCACTTATTGAAAGTAAAAAAAAAAAAAACATTTTTTATAAAAAAAACATGTCATTAATATACACTAGTTATTAAAATAAATCAAATTAATTCAATAAAACTAATGGCACTTCGTAAAGAAAAATCTCTGCAGAGAAGAAGTGCCAAGAAACTCTGCAGACAATGTGAACATTAAACTTAATAATAATTCATTAGAACATGATCAAAGCTTCACATTCAACAAATAGTGTTTAACAACAAACTTAAGGGAGTCCCAATAAGAACTAGAACGGGAAGCCATGACCACGCAAAAATGAAACTTCACATAACATCATTTATAAAGTCTTTCACTTTGTAGTAGCCCTTCTCGATCAACGTCGCCTTAGTGCAAACTTTAAATTTATCTAGAGGTAAGGACTTTATAGACTCTGGCAGTTTGTTATACATTTTTATGCCCAGGCCCATAAACGAATCGTTTATTCTTTTTAGTCTAGAGCCACTATAATACAATTTATTTTTATTACGTGTGTTACAATTATGCATGTCTCTTACAAGCTTGTAATCATTTATATTTTTTTTAACATAGACCAAGTTATCATATATATATTGAGAAGCCACAGTCAGTATATTTATTGTCTTAAACACATTTCTTAAAGACTCACGAGGGCCCATACGGTAGATCGAGCGAATGGCCCTCTTCTGCAGCACAAATACTGAATTAATATCGGCAGAATTGCCCCACAAAAGAAGCCCGTATGACATGACGCTATGAAAGTAACTAAAATACACAAGTCTCGCTGTGTCCACGTCAGTCAGGTGTCTAATTTTTTTTACCGCGTAGGCAGCAGAACTTAGCCTCTTCGCTAGACTACCAATGTGCCCCCCGAACTGTAATTTTGAGTCTATTGTGATACCCAGGAAGGCTGTGGACTCAACAATATCCAATGCCACACTATTGATTACAATGTTAGCACTAGAATTTCTAACATTGGGCAATGTAAATCTCACACATTTCGTTTTATTAGAATTAAAAGCAAGATTATTTACTCTAAACCAGTGCTCCACGTCCGAAATAACCTCATTTATTGATGCCGATTCGTCCTTTCCCCGATTAACCTTAAATAGTATAGAGGTGTCGTCCGCAAACAACACCATGTGGCAACGGCCCTGAGTCAAATATGGCAAATCATTAATATATACCAAGAAAAGGAAGGGTCCAAGAATCGAACCCTGCGGGACACCCATAACAGCCGAGCTGCCACTAGATCTTGCTCCGCCAATTTCTACTGTTTGGACCCTTCCCTTCAGGTAGCAAACAAGCAGATCAAGTGCCCTATCATCCAAACCGTAATGCTTCAGCTTCATGATCAGAGTTTCGTGGTGGACGCAGTCGAATGCCTTAGAGAGATCGCAAAAAACACCCAGAGCATCCTTTGCTTCCTCCCAGGCCCCAAATATAAATTTCATAAGATCAACTCCAGCATCGGTTGTTGATCGACCCTTTAAAAATCCAAACTGTTGTTTATTGAAGATATTATATTGACTAAAATGTGCTAGTAGTTGATTTAGAATAAGTTTTTCAAATATTTTGCTAATTGCTGGTAGTACCGAGATTGGACGATAATTAGCTGGGTCAGTGTTACTACCAGATTTAAATAATGGGATAATTTTGCTGCATTTCATCTGATCAGGAAACTCACCACATTCTATACAATGATTAAAAATAATGGTCAGGTCAGGTGCAATCAGATCCATAATGACAGAATACACCTTAACCGAATGACCCCACAGATCACAAGTTTTTTTTTTTCTGTAGCAATTTAAAACTCCTGATAATATCAACCGGGCTGATTTGTCTAAAACTAAAACATCTATTATAATGAGGTACATTATTTTCTATTATATTTCTAGCAGTCTCTGAGCAAGAATTTAGTGGCGAAGTTATTAATATAGGAATTTTGGAGAAATATTCCTGAAATACATTTGATATCTGTAGTTGGTCTGTAATTACACTGTTATTAACTATTAGTTTAGGTTCTTTTATATGAGAGACATTTTTATTAGTTTCAAATTTAATTATGTTCCAAGTTTCCTTGACAACATTTGTGGCATTTATTATTTTTTTCTGTAAGTATAATTTTTTGGCCTGGGCACAAACCCTTTTAAAAATCTTAGAATAGTTTTTTACATAGTTTATAAAATCTAAGCTATAATTCACAGATTTTTCCTTATATAGCTCGTATAACCTTTGTCTACTAATACGGATACCTCTAGTTGCCCAATCACAGAATGCTCCCTTGCCTGCTATTTTAAAAGTCTTTGGTTTAAAAATTTTCTGATAATCAGAATCAACAAGGTCGAAAAATGAGGCATACATGTTATTTGGTGTATCTCCCCTTAAGTGTGTAGGGAAACGCCCCAAAATAGTTTGTCTGAACTTCTTTAAGCGAGCCTCTGTCACAGGAACACAAGTAACATTCCTCGGTTGGGCCCCCAGGCAACAACTAAACCTGATCAACTGACCCTGGTGGTCAGAATTAATATTAGAAATTAGTTCTGTATGTGATACACTAAAATCAGTAAAAATGTTGTCAATACAAGTAGAGGATGTGGTTGTAACTCTAGTTGGTTGATTAAAATTGTGCCTCAGATTATAACTTAAAAGTAATGTTAAAAAGTGCACACAAATTGTAGTGTCCTCAAGTACATTAACATTGAAGTCACCACACACTACTAGACGTTTAGATTTCTGAACAAGTTTAATAAGCACCTCCTCCATACATTTTGCAAACTTTATAAAGTCAGAATTGGGCGGCCTGTAAACACACAAAATGATTACATTTTCCATCTCAATACAAGACATTTCAATTACTCGCTCAACTGAAAGGCTAACTACATCTCTGCGTTCTTTAAATTTAATATTATTATGAACTAGTATTAAGGAGCCCCCACGAAGGGCACTGTTCCTGCAAAATGAACTTCCCACCTTGTGGGCTCCAAAGCCAAATATTAATTGAAAGGACCTCGCCCAATGTTCAGTTACACAAAGAATCCCTACTCTGAAGGAGGCCAAAAAAAGTTCAACCTCCAACTCTTTACCTAACAAACCTTGCATGTTCTGATGCACCAAAGCGACGTCAGGTGCTACTACCACTTTGTTTAAAATGCCAGAGTCCAACTCTTTTGTCTGTCTTAATAATTTAAATTATTTCCTGGAACATTCACCAGGGAAAAGTCACAATTACCCAATTGGGTATTCTGGCCAATAGGGGCCTGGTCAGAAACCAAAATTTTGGTTTGTCTATGTAAACAATAATGTAGCGATACTGCTACCTGTCTCTTACAGCTACTAGATAAAAAAATATTATTATTTTTAAACTTAATTTGTTTACTTATTAAACAATTCAAGTCAATGAAGTCTAAATTACTACTATTCATACACATAGTATGCAAGCAGCAATTTAGCTTATATCTAATGCTATTTTCTTCGGTTGGCAACCATGTCGAATATGGTAAAGTACACAAAATTAATCTGTATTTTATGTTTGTCAATAAGTTATTAATTGATTTAATAAGTTTAAATTTATTCATATTACCGCGCCTACCACATAAAATGATTATTGTTTTGTGCCAATCACTTTTGTTTTTATTGATATTGGCAATAAGTTGAGGCAAAGATGCCCCTGGGTAACAACAATTCTCTATTTGCTCATCCATAATGCCCCTCAAGTACCTTCCTACACCTCTACCTATTTCGTCACTATAGATTACTATACCTCCCTGTCCACTAAGGCTGACCTCCTCACACCCTTTAACCTCTGTGACTGAGCAGTCCACAAGTGTCTCAGTCACTGGCTGTGTACAAACATCTCCTTTCGCATCATTCAAGTGGCCACCACACATACATCCATCTTGGACTAACTCATTAAAAGCAATGGCATTTGATGCACTCAGTGAAAGTAATTTGTCCATTGCCTGAATGTGTTCTCCTATTTCTGTCTGTGCAATCTCATATTTATAATTTATTGTGACGAGAGAGAGAATTTTGCAGGTCATCTATTTTATCATTCAAGAGTTGACACTGTACCCTATAATCTTGAATTGATGATTGAAATTTGTTCTTATATTCAATCATGTTACTAACATAGTTTATTACTTTATTGTGATTCTTAATGACAACCCTATTTTTTAATTTAGTTGATGTCTTTTTAATTAGCTTACTTAGTTTCCTATGTTTTTTTAATATATTTTTAGATACATGAGTAGGTTTATTACTATTTTTCCCTAATACTAGATGTTGGTACTGAACATCACTACATATCTTTAGGTGATCTTCCCTATCTGCCTCAAGGCACACTATGCGCTTGTGTGCATTCCTTAAGTCTATTTCAAGTTGGCCGATATGACGCAGAGCGCACTCATACTCGTCTCCAAAATATGAAGTTGAATCCTGTATTCTCTGCAATCTATCCCTCTCATTTGTAACACTTTCCAAATCTTGATGGATGCCAGCCATCTCAGTCTTTAATTTACCATGGCCACTAACCAATTCTATGATTTCTTTCTCACTATCTTCTCTTTCGATTAAAAGCTGCTCATTCAGGTCCTTACTAGCCTTCAACTCGCTCAAAGTCAGCCTTAGCCTTGTCTCCAAATCACGAATTGTTTTGCTTCGGGTTATTACAGACATTCTTGAACAAATTACCCAGTCACAGTATAAAAAGTTCAAAGACAAAGCTCTCACACCCAACAAGCACCAAAACCACAAGACTCAGGCACAGGAGGCTAAATAGATATTTCTTTATCAAGAAATCATGTACTAGCGGTTCCCAAACTGACTAAGCCAGGCAATATCAGAGCCAGAAGGATCCGAGAAACGATTTCATTCAAACCATATACTACCTTACAAATAAAAAATAGCAGTTTCTTCCGTGCTCTAATCACTAAACATTCACCCAATTTAAATTAACACACTCTCAGATAAGTGTTAGTTTAACCTAACGAATCACTACTAAACTCAAAAACACTGATTTAAGCAATGAGAGGTTATGATTTATATTAATGTTTTAGGTTAATTTTCGGAATTCAACGTTTATTAATTTGTTTAGTATCAACCACGAACACGTTATAACACGCGAATTGTTAAGTTTTAGGGTTTTAAACATTTAACAACGAACACTTTCACAATTTCTTTTACGAATTATTTAAAACTTACCGACATAAACTTGTGTATAAGATTTTTGATGTTTTATGTTATTTACCAATAATAAATTCCACTATGTACTTAGTAAATTGATCCCAACTCACTATAAAACACTTTTAGTTATAAATTAGGCAATTTAGCCCATTAAATATCAATATTTAAATTTATTTCCTTACGAGCTAATATTATGCGTCTAACTATTACGCGGGTTGCCAGCCGAAAAAAGATAGATAGATAATGTACGTTTTATTTAGCAATTAAAAAATTTTCTTGCAATCGGCACACTATTGAGTTTAAAAATCAATTATATTATTAATATAAAACTCCCATAAACGTTTCGCGATGTTTTGAAATTCGCGCCTTTTTATATTTTATATTCTGTCCAACCGCTAAAAACAGCACTAACGCGCAATGTACTCAGCGCTGCTGCGCTAGAAATGTCCGATTTTTGACAGTTCGTGAATTTATTTTTGGAATACAATACCCTTAAGGCTTTATTCTGAACAATGTCAAGTTTTTTGAGATGAGTTATATTTGCATTCATGTATGCCGAGGAACTATAATCAAAATGACTACGTACAATGCTTTTGTACAACATTGATAGTATTTTTGGGTCTGAACCCCAATGAACACCCGCTAAGGATCTCAGAAGATTTAGACCTTTAGATGCATTGCTAATAATGTAATCAATGTGTCTTTCAAAATTAAGTTTGGAGTCCAGATAAACTCCCAAAAATTTTTTCTCTGAAAGGAAATTTAAAGATTTACTATTATATTTAATAAGAGTATTTCTCACATCACCCAATCTTCTTCCAAACAACATTGCACCACTTTTGTTGATATTAACTTTTAATTTCAGATTGGAATAAAACTCATGGATCTGCTGCAGACTGCTATTCAAATTACTAATGGCTAAATCTATGTTTTTATCTACACTATATACAACAATGTCATCTGCAAACATCAAGCATTTTACAGATGTATGTTCAAGGTAACTATTAATTTGGCTTGTATATATATTATACAATAAAGGTGATATGGTAGCACCCTGCATTGTCCCTTTATATACTGTCCTAGGCCCATGTAGTATATTGTTAAATTTTAAGAATATTCATAGAGAAAGTTGAATATCCACTTGCAGACAAAACCTGGTATTCCATAATGGTTCAAAATATCTATTAAAATGCTTAGATTAAAATTATCAAAAGCACCAATCACATCAAGGAATGCTGCTGATACATAACTATGATTGTGAAATGACTTTCTGATATCGGTTACTAGAAACATAAAAATTTTTTTGAGCACTATGGCCCCTTCTGAATCCAAATTGATATTGTGGTAATATGTTATTTGTTTCACAATAATACTCTAATCTAAATTTAAGCATACTTTCAAAAAGCTTACCAACACAAGAGGACAAAGAAATTGGACGATATGAATCACATTCATTAGCTGGTTTATCAGGCTTTAAAATTGGAATGACACATTGGGTTTTCCAGTCAGTAGGTATCTCTCCAGATAACCATAAAATGTCTTAAATTTTAATCAATATGAACAGGGCTCTGGGATGCAGAAATTTTATTAGTTTATAAGGTATGTCATCAAGGCCTGGTGTAGTATCCTTTCTATTTCTGAGTGCCATATTTAATTCACTTAATGTGAATTCTTCAGCAAGAAACAAACTCTCAGGTTTGCCTAGAGATTCAAATATTTGTTGTAGCTTAATTGAGTTAATTTGCTTTTCAGGAGGTGATAGTGGAGCATATTTATCAAAAAAGGAGGAAATCCATTCATCATTTTTGGAATGTTGATTGAATGTGATGCGTTTGAACCTACGTATATAGTTCCAGATTCTACTGATTGGTGTGCGTCTATTAAATGATTCACATAACTTTCTCCAACCTAATCTTTTTTTCTCTATGATTAATTTCTTTTTCCTAGCATCAATTTTTTTATACTGAATATAGTTTTCTATTGTTGGATTGGATTTATAATTTCTTAATGCTAATCTACTGTTTTTGACTGCTTCAGAGCATTGATCATCCCACCAGGGTACTGGAGTTGATATTTTATAGTGAGATTTGTTAATTATTTTTGGTACATATTTGTCTCTCAAATTGATAATAACATCGCAAAATTCTTTGTATAGGTCAAGTGGCTCCATTTCAAAATCTAAACAATCAAATGCATTTTCACTTTCAGATTGATATTTAGACCAGTCAGCCTTACTATACAGAAACCGCTCTGAAGGAGGCCCTATCATGAACTTTTCAACAACAGTGTGAATATTAATTATTACTGGAAAATGGTAACTACCCAACGAATCATCATGGACCCTCCATTCACACAGAGGAGCCATGGAAGGACTAATGCACGCAATATCAATAGCAGAAGGATTATGATGAATTGTACCTACTGTTGTTTGTATTCCAGTGTTCAGAATACATAGATCATTCTCATCTATTAGTTTATATAGTTCATTACCTCTAGATGTATTATACATGCATCCAAAAGCTACATGATGGCCATTGAGATCACCTGCTAGCAAAAGGGGCCTAGGTAAATTTGCCAATATGCGTCCCAATGACCTACTCTTAAATCTTGTACTCCTAGGGGGACTGTATGTACATAATATTGTTAGATCTCCTGTGTTAGTTGTAAGTTTAATTGCTCTACTCTGTAAATATTCGTAATAAGGTGTATGTATAGATGTAAATTTGAATGTGTTTTTTATTAGGATAGCCACTCCACCATGACCTCCATCCCCATCCTGTCGAATCATAACATATCCTGGAAAGGACACTGTATGTTTAGCCCGCAACCAGGTCTCATTAAGTAAACAAATGTCTACATCATATTCCTATAAAAAATCTTTAAGCAATATTTTTTTACTGTTTAAACTCTGTACATTGTATTGGACAATTGTTATAAATTTCTTTTGTGAAGTACTATTGGTAATGTCACTATATTCCATTATGGTGATAAATTAGCAAGGAAAACACCTTTAATTTTGGCAGTTGTTATCGCTTCATTGTTTGAATTTGCTAAATGTACCAAAGATTTAACTATTGCATGTAAAATGAGGTCATTGTTAACTATGTCAGATAGCTCTAACCCCCCTGGAGAAATATTTATAGAATTATTTACATTATTTATAGAACTATTTACAGACTTATTATTTACATTTTTATTTACAAGGAAGGATGAATTTTTATTTTGTGAATCAGTATTTTTTGTTTGTTGCGAAAATGTTTTGTTCTTGAGTACTGGAAATTCTTTTTCATACGAAATTGTCTTACTTACTTCTGCATACGTAATTTTACTTTTCTTTTCTGTCATTTTTTTAAGCTTAATAGGGCATTCCCGCGATATCGCTAAATGAGCACCCCCACAATTAATACAATTTAAATTATTTTTATTGTTACAATCCTTAAATAAATGATTTCCAGCACACACAGAACAACGCTGTTCTTTAGAGCAAATCCTGGCTGAATGATTAAACTTTTTTTTTTTTTTTATATTCTATTTATTTAATATAAAGGCCATTCACCGTATAAGGTTAAGTCGGCCTAATGATTAAACTTAAAACATTGTAATAATGGTGGTACATATTCAAAAACTCTGTAGGAAAATAAATCATATTGTACAGACTCAGGCAAAATATTAGATAGGAAGGTAATGCTTACAGTTTGTAGAGGTACCCTCTCGGTTCCAACCCTTTTCGAAAATCTCCTTATGGCTATTATATCATATTTGGATGATAGTTTTGTATATATAGTTCTTTATTTGATATATTTGATGGCACAAATCTAATAATCCCTGTCTTCTCAATATGTGTTGCTGGTATAAATGCTCGGATATTGTACTTATCTTGAAATCCAGTATTAAGAATAAAGTTATTAGCATGAATATATTGTTTAAACTTCACAATTATCTTTGCTGCACTCATCCGAGTGATACTGACCACTCCTTTTACCTCCATTGTAAATATATGGTTTAAATATATAGGACTTTTATTACCTAATCTTTCCTTCGTATTTTTGCTTTCTACAAATACCTGGTATTCGCAATCACCAGAATTCTCTGGATAAAGCCTGGTATACCCTTCCTTATGATACGGTTTATACGCTTCATTGTCTTGCCCCCCGCCTTGACGAGCGTCACCGTCCGACGGGGTTTTTCTTTTCGATGGAAGGGGCCCGCCACCTCCATCGGGAGGAGCGGGGTCGTCGTCCGCCCCCATCAACTGTTTTAATTGATGTTATTTACTGATTAATGCTATATTTCACAAAAAAAAATATTTTTTCCGAAAAAGTCTTGTTTTGGAGTTCCCGCCAAAGTCCTTATACGTCTAACTATTATACGGGTTGCCAGCCGAAAAAACAATAATATTAGCACTAGACTTGTGTACGTAATGCAATTGAAGGGCCACCGTCTAAATGTCCTTAAGTCCAAAAACAATGTTTTGAGATATTCGAGATTTTTGACTTCTAATGGACCTGTATGGTTCTATTCGCTAAAATAAAAACACTGATTTAAATTTTATATTTTAATATATATTTCTCATTAAGAAAATCTCTTATAAATCTTATTTACAATATTAAAAATAAAATATTGGACTTAGGTTGGATTTCACCGAATGCATAGCAAAGTCTGATTAGTTAAACAGAATTAAACTTAATCCCAATCAATTTTCGTAGTTGATTGTGATTATCGCAAAATGGATTTCACGGTGCTGTATTTAATCGTGGTTAAGAAATCGCCAAATTTAGTTTTGTTTACGCGTTTTGACATTGGCAAATGTCAAAAAACGCATAAAAAAATGATACATTAAAAAATGCCGTTTATTTTAATTTTTTTTAATCTATTCGCCCAATATTTTGACAGCTGCCTTAACCCGGGTTAGTGACTTTAATTGACGAAAATCGGCCAATTAAGCCTTAACCACGTTTAAGCCTAAACATGATTATTTTTGCAACGGTGAAATCAGAAAACCGTGATTAAGCTCTTTAACCCACATTAGCGTGTCTTAATCGTGTTTAGTAAGTTTGGTGAAAACCGCCCTTAATCGTGTTTAGTAAGTTTGGTGAAAACCGCCCTTAGTGTCAAATTGTTGGACTTAAGGGTATTGTATTCCAAAAATAAATTCACGAACTGTCAAAAATCCGACATTTCTAGCGCAGCGGCGCTGAGTACCGTGCGCGTCAGTGCTGTTTTTAGCGGCTGGGCAGAATATGAAATATAAAAAGGCGCGAATTTCAAAACATCGCGACACGTTTACGGGGGTTTTATATTAATAATAGATGATTTTTATACTAAATAGTGTACCGATTGCAAGTAATTTTTTTAATTGCTAAATAAAACGTACATTATCTATCTAGCATAAAATAAACATTGTGATGATTTTTCGACACTCCAGACCGACTTCTTAGCAGATATTCTCTGTCGAACGTGACAGATAGTTTTGATCATGACGACGCGCTGCCGCGGCGTGTAAATTGCAGTCAGTTATATCAAGAAATACATATCGTTTCCATATGATGCAACGTATAAACTGATATTCTCACCCAAATTCAGATTGTAATCAATCCAACACGAAATAAATTCAAGCTTTCTAGTGTTTGTAATGATGCTAGTGCAGATTACAATATGTATGTATGTAGGTATGCAACTACCGAACCAATTATTTACTGACTCCGAAAGGTTAACGAATTTGTAAAACTATGTTATGTATTTAGATTATAATGGTTTTGAAATAAAATATGTTTTTCACCGAAAGATCGGCTGTAGTATTTTTTAAAATGCGTAAGTATTATTCATTCACGATAAAATTATATATTCTACAATACTTTTTACCAAATTGTAGATATAGTAGGTAGTCATACAGTTAATTAGTTACATTTATATACACTTTTATAGGCAAGCATTCGTACGAAAAATGTAAATGTCTCGATTCCACTACAGATTTATTTTGATCCTGATAAACTACTATTATACGGCCAAATATTAGTTTATGTGTTATGTAATGTCAATAATGTTTTTGCTAAAATATTGGGTAGGTAGGTATTTGAATCGCGCTTATGAGAAATTATGTTGTGTAGTTGTGATCGTGAAGAATAGGATTTTACGGTTGTGATTTATACACCGGTTCTCGTTCTATCACCGAAGTTAAGCAACGCGGGCGTGGGAAGTAATTGGATGGGTGACCATTTAAATTGTTCACGAGCTGTTGTTTTGCTGAAGGAACCTGGTTTGGTTATGTAAGGACTTAGTTAATCACCTATTACATTGGCTATTGATAATCAGGTAACGATTGGGTTTCGATTGACGAAAGATTGCAAAAAAACTTAGTTGCCACTCAACATCTGACTACCCCGAAAGGGATGTGAATGCATATTTTGTATATAGGTTTTTGTGTTCGTCTGTCGGGCAACATAACGACGCGACGTAGCCATATCAATCTGGGTCGGCGGCAGGGACGTAATGTGAGCACAGTATTTTGTACCTATTCAGGATTATAAAACTATAAACAGAGATCCCGCGCACGCGTAGATAGTTTTCAGTTAGTTTAGTAACTACGATTTAATTATATGCATTGAAATTGTCTTGTTGCTTGTTGTTGTTTTGTCACGATGATGTGTCTTCTCGGCATACTCAAAACACATACACCTGACCTCACAAAGCGTACCTACCTATTTTATTATTTGTTAATTTGATATAGTAACCTTTGATATAGGAACCTAGGACCTTTCTCATACGAAGTCCGAGTTCTTACCCACTGGGCTACAGCCGAACTCGTATTATATCTGTATTTGTATATTATAAATAAATTATTTTGTGTATGTTTGTTATTTATTATATGCAGCTTGTGGCGGTTTCCGAATCGGGTGCTGCCGGAGGACCAGTGATGCAGCCTAGCTGCATTGTATACTGAGGCAGCACCTTTTCACTGCATCAATGGTTTTTTTTTACATATACTTTTTCCATGTTTGTGTTTTGTTAATGTAGTGAATAAACTTTTTTTCTTCTTTCTCTGTAGGTGTTAAAATTTGCAAGCACACATCGTGTATTGATATACAATTTACTACTTATATAAGCTCCTGAAATAAGTATACTATAATGTGTGTAAGTAATTGTTACTGCACTAAAATATTGTTTGTAATAATAGGTACCTATTATTTAATTTTATAAATGCTCGTGTTAAGGTTACTTTACACTTTGATTAGTGACTAGGTATGGATATCCAATGATTAGTGTAAGTTATTTCCTGTGTATGCAAATTAGTTCTATTTTTTTATGGGTAACCTCGTCCAGCGCAGCGTTCCGTCACTGCCCCCTCACTTACAGCGTGCCTGCCACTAAACACGTCTGGTCTTGTCAGAGTTTAGAATGCGTGCACGCTTGTTGTTATACAAAATGGCAAAGTGCAACGAATACATAACTTAAAAATTTATAAAGGAGTATATAAAACATGAATGGCTTTACAACTTTTAATCCTTATTTTATTATCCTTAAATCACCTGCACTCAAAGTTTAATGGATACTAATCACACCACACACTTACACTCGTACTAATCAAAGTGTAAACCAGCTTTTAGAGCAGAGAGCGATTTGCGTCTGCCGCCGCGCCCCTTTGCAACGGCGGCGGCGGCGGCGCACAGCGCGCTCGCGTCAACTATGTGCACTTCTGTGCCGCTTATCTAAAGCTTTTTGCGTCACAGAAAATTATATAGGTTTAAACTTAGCTTTGAATCACAGGACTACCAGATAGTAAAAATTAGTGTTTTAATTTAATAAGCAATATTTTATAGCAATAACAATTAACCACCTAAAGCACCTATACACATTATACCGTATTTTACGACGTTACGTATGTAAATAATTATATATAAACGTTATTAAATAGATGAAGAAAAAGAAGATATTTCAGTCTATTCTCAGAGATACCTATTATTTAATTTTATTAGTGCCCGTAATAGAGCAGAGAATCACATCAAACTTGATAATATAACAAAATCATAACAAACTTTATTGTCATGGCGGATCGCATTACGTACGTTCCGCGTATCAATTTGCAAACGAAACAAACATTAATAGATTATAATCAGATTATTCAACAACTTATTATTTATTAATATATATTAAACATTTTAGTCATAAATATATAAAAGTTACCAATATTTGAATAATAAATCACTTGTGGTAAATAATTGTAATTTTATAGTAGGATTAACAAATAGTATAATGGAACGTACTTGAGTGAATACCCTAACCCGACCTTCTATAGGCGTCTGTGATCCTGGTACTGCGCTTGTATTTTCGTATGGTTTTGAGCTGGAAAAGAACTTCGAAAAATATAATTTCTTCGATTTATGCGTAAAGTTTGACGAGGCAAACAAATACCTACAGAAAAATAAAAATACCTGACTAAAATTTTGGCATGCAGGATAGGTATAATAAATAGGGTCATTTTTTGGTGCGACCTCCAACTCTGTTATAAGAGCCTAGTGACTGAATTCGGATTTCCATAGCAACCATGAGACGAGTCTGAGTCGTAAAAAAAAAATCAAAATCTAACTAGCTGCCGTTCTTTCCGTATATCTGTCCGGTACCGGTATAACCTATTCTGCAGTACGCTAAAAACTCTAATTCAAGTTGCCAAAGAGTATCCCAAATGTATATTTATGATTTCGAGCATCACAAATGCATACTCAACCTCTGACTACCCTGAATTCGGTCACGGTCATTATGCATAATATATAATTATGTATATGTGTGTGTATACATACATACATATATATATATACACCATAAACAACCTATCCTGGGGTTCACTAATTGTTGCCTACCTACTGGGAAGAAAGCTGAAGTGATGTCAGTAGGTATTATGTATGTATATTCTGAACTTCTTGACACAATATCCGAAACATCAAGCGGTAAATCAAAATTATTTACAATAATTATCATGATTATTTACATTTTTTCATATCATGTCTTACATATACCTGTCATAGGCATAAATGATGCAAGAATAAATTTATATCAAAGATGGCGTCGCATCAAGTAAAATACTTCTTAAAATATACATGTAGAATAAATTAACTTTAGCAGTTCCCTTCGAAAGAAAAAAATAGCTTGTAATATAATAAGCAATAACCTCAAACACCAAAGTGATTTCACATTGTTTTCCAAATTTCACTTATTGAACTAAGAAATAACTGATCTCATGTGATTATCTAGCGGTTTAGCTGTGATCGCCAACAAAATGGACGTGCTCCCCACGCTGGCATTCGCCAAATTCTGAACGCGATCTATTGAAACTAGCGACTCGCGGCGGACGCGTAAACTGTCCATATAAAAATGTATGAAACAGAGGGCGGCCCAAAATTGGGCGTTTTATACTTACGAAAACTGCAGTATTATGAATAAAACAGGACCTTATATGTTTTTAGTCAAATAATTTAGTATTTAGAGAACCCATTATTGAATATTTTGATTTCAGATCTTACTCCGTGACAAAATAAACGAAAAACCCTGTTTGCGCCATTTTTCTGATTTTTTATCAACTTTATGCGTTTATATTTACGTAATTATTGATATTTAACTCTTGAAACTACTTCAGTCATCAATTTCAGTCTTTCATTATGCTATCTTGAAAGTATGATAGGTGTCAGTAAGTTCTAAATAGGTTTAAACTGAAAAATGAAAACACTCGTTTCGCTCATTTCCGCGAACAATACCCTTAAGGACTTTTGGCTAAAATGTTAGGACTAAAAGACTTTTACATTGAAATAAAGATATCTCTCTTATAAAAATAAAGCTTAATAATCTAGTTCGAGGTGTCCATAGAATTACTATCTTCACAATCACCATAGATGGAAACCTGAACCTCTGACTAAAACTTAATGGCCATGAACGCGTTTGCCTTAGATACATAGATAGATATTCACTATTTATTTCCCAAACTACTAACTAAAATTACTTAGAACATTCTAAACCTATTGAAAATTTAATACTTGAGTAGTGCCTTAACAAATACAATTTAATTCCCTCACTGACCCTTAAAGTTCAAATCGTAGAGCGATTATTACTAATGAATACTTAATAACCAATTTATTAGTATAATAATTATACGCGGCTGTAACCCAGTGGGTAAGACCTCTGATTTCTTATGAGAAAGGTCCTAGGTTCGAATCCCGGCTCTACTACTACTAATGAATAAAATGTACATGTAATTTTCATTAACGTACATAATTTACAGTCGTTAACGGTGAGAGAAAACATCGTGAGGAAACCTGCCTATCCCTCGGGATAGGTAATTGTCAATATATTATGGCGATGCGGTTCACTACCCATCACGTTGGGTGCTGTCTTTTTATTGAAACGCGGGCTTCGAGTGACTCATATCAAACATGCCTTTGAAATTTCGGAGATGGGCACTCAAGCCTATTTCCTATTTCAACCGAAAAGTCATAGCGAAAAAGAAGCTGACTAGCATTCAAGAACAGATGAACATCCCTCAACTCAAACTGAAACAAGACGTTGCTACCAGATGAACTCTACCTATGATATGCTGGTAAGAGTTTTAAAAATTAAAGACGCTTTGATAGCCACTTTAGCCATACTACGACCCGACTTAAGTTTACCCCAGAAAGACTGGACCATCATCGAAAAATCAACGGACCTACTAAAAATATTTTATGATATTACCATTGAAGTAAGAAGTGAACATTACGTGTCTGCTTCGAAATACATTGTGTTTTGTAAATTAATCAATTTATTTTTGAGTAAGTTTTCTTGTAACGTAGCTGAAGTAACAAGACTCCACGAGTCGATCAAAGCTGAAATGAAAAAAAGATTCGGCCAAGTAGAAAAACAACAGCTTTTATGTGAGGCCACTATTCTCGACCCACGTTTAAAAAAGTCTGGATTCTTCGACTCACAAAACTTCGAGAAGGCTGCATCGAATTTAAAACTTCGAATCGGTGCAGATAGGCTACCGGAGGAGACGGACCACGAATACGCAGCACCACCACCACAGACGACGTCCTCCGGTCAACCTGATGGGTCCGGCTCTGTTTGGGACGATTTTGACGCGGAGATTGCTGTCCTGGTCCCAAACAATCCAACTGCTGCTGGCATTGTGGAGTTTGATAAGTACATAGAGGAGCCCTTAATTAAAAGGACGGAAAATCCGTTGGTGTGGTGGAACGAACGAAAAGGTGTGTATAGCCCAGATTATACCGATTTATGTTAAAGAGGCTAAACATTACTGCCACCTCCGTTCCTTGCGAGAGAGTATTTTCAAAGGCAGGGTTAACCTTGAATGAGAGACGGACTAGACTCAAAACAAAAAAGCTGTTACAATTATTGTTCATAAGCTGTAATTAATTAAATTGTACATATATAAAAGTTAATTGATACATTGTAAAAAGAGTTGATTTTTAAATACGCCTTTATTCATGGTATTCAATGAACATATTTTGAACTAAACATACCATAACTCCATGAATATTGCCAGTCCTAAGCCTGGAACACCCAATATTCGGTAACAAAACCAAGGGTTAAGTATGAAGGAAAATCAATTTTTTTGCAGAATTAGTTTGTGTAGTAATATAAACAACATTATTTAACTTTCACAAGTTTTATTTCAGCCACCTCAATTTGTTACATTACTGTATAAATTCATACATCTCGTGTAATATTTATCTATTCCCATCACTCACTACACACTACATTACAATACAGCACATGTGATAGTAAAGCGTCTCAGAACGCGGCATCTCAGGTAATGTTTAATGTGATGTTCTGAAGTGATATTACGCGGAATAAAGTGTGATGTCATATCTCATTACCTCAAAGTGTAATGTTTTGCGCAAGTATACTGCGTATATGTTTTGCGCGTGTTATTGATAAAAACGCGATCTACACACTACACTCACAGTATCTTGTGCACGGCTGGTTTATTGAGTTAAGTATCAGTCTTTTTATACAACAATGCGAGAACGAGTGAATGACGTCAATGCTACTGCCGCCGCCTCCCCGCGGGCTCGGAGCTGCTGCCGCTGCATGTGCTGACTTGCACTCTTGCACCACTGCCATCACCGTCACTGCGCCGGATCCTCGTTAGCATCTTGGTGGCACCAAAGTCCGACTGCACATTTCTGTGGTTGGCGTCAGCATTCTAACGCTGTGGCCAAGAGCACTGAACTCCGGCGGCGCGGTATGTCCACGTGATTGTGGACAACGTGAATTTATTTTATTCCGAGTAGTTTAGTTTAGCACATTTAAAATTGAAGCACCTAAACTATGAGTGTGAGCATAAAAAGTGAAATAAAAAATTAAAAACGAAGTGCACCGGGCGAAAGCGCGATCGTGTTCAACTGTCAAACATCGATCATCAACAGCTGGTTTAGGGCGAACGGAGGTATTCTGACAGTTTACGACTAATGCCAGTAGGTGTCGCTAGCATCGTTTCTAATATGTAACGAACCTACGAACAAATTGCGAATAAATCAATGCACTAATTATGTTGTAGCCGTGTCAGAAATCATGCAAAAGCAAAAAACAGTTGAATATTATCCAAAAAATTTTAAAATTCACGGATATAATGTTATGAAATAGTTTTGTTGTAGTTATAATAGATGTCGCGTGTAAGATACTCGGACGTAGTATTGAATTTTGCGCTAGAGGTCGTGGCGTGATTTACTTTCACCTGCGTAATCCTTCACTACGTCCTATAAAAAAATATGCGTTAAATACTAGAAAATAGTCGTTCAATTGGTGATCTAATGTGCCAACAAACCGGGAGTATACCTATTGTGTATAACAAGTTGTTGTAGCCTAGTGGGTAACACCTCTGACTTTATTAGAGGTCATAGGTTCGAACCCCAGCTCTGGCATGTACCAATGTTTTTTTTAATTTAGGTACAAATTTACAGTCGCTAACAGTTACGGAAACAGCGGGAGGAAATCTGCCTATCCCTCGGGATAGGTAATAGTCGATGCCTGCACACGGCGGCGATACGGTTCACTAACTATTACGTTGGATGCCGTCTATCTAATCAAACGCGGGCTTTGAGTAGTTAGTACCTAGTACCTAAAACACCTTGAGAATTTCATTGACGGGCGGATAAAACCAACTTTGCCGCCACAATAAAAATAGGTAATAGTCAGTGCATGCATACGGCGACGATATGGTTCACTACATATTACGTTGGATGCTGTGTATGTATATATACATAATTATATGTGTGTGGGAATGGAAAAATTGTAAAATGTTTTTTTTGCTTAAAAGAGGTAAAATATGTACCTATGTCGTGTTAAATTGGTATGATTATTTTCTTAGTGTATTTAGTTTACGTGGTATATTAATATTTTGCTGCAAGACGTTTGATTTTTGTGTACTTTGAAGACGGATAATGTACTAAAGACGAGGTAACTTTTAGGTTGCGCAGTAATTTGATGCAACATTTGGGGTAAAAATAAAGTATGTGTTATTGGATTTACTATTGGTCGTTAAGTTAAGATCTTATTATACTATAGTTAAGGTGTTTAGTAATAAGACGTTATTTCACAAAGATTGTTAAGTATGAAAGAGGTACGATGAGGGTGTATTGTTTGAAACATCATGTAAGAGACGAATGTCTGAGGACAGACATGCGCAGGATAGCCGAATGTGGGAATGGAAAAATGTACGAATGGCAACACTGCAAGAACGACGCGTGACAGGGGAGACGGATGTGTCAGTTGAGAAAACGACGGGAACTGAAAGACGACGGAGCGAGTGCGAGAGCTAGGAAAATATTAAGCAAATAAAAGAAGCAATCAACTGAACAAACCTGCTTTTAAATCTATCCCGGCTACAAATTGGGGGCTCGTCCGGGATATCAACAAAAAGCGGTAAGTGATTGAAAAATTTCAAAGTGATTGTGCAGATTTTCGAAGATTAATAAGACGGACGCCATTTTCAAGCTAGCGACGCACCGGCAAAACGACGGAAAACCTACAAAATTCGGGTTGGTTTTCAAGAAATAACGACGATTGAAGACGTTTACGACGATCAAAGACGATAACGACGGTGATAAGGAAGAAAAATGAGCAAAAGTGACGAAAAACCCATTGTAAAAATGGAATGTGAGGGCTAAGTTTAGCGGCGAACATAAAACGTTTTCGGTGGTAAAGTGGGCCGAGGATCTTGAGGACAACGCGACACTTTTCGAGTGGACGCCACGACAGATGTTGGTAATAGCTAGAAGATCGCTTACAGGAACGGCAGCCTTATGGCTGAGAAGTGAAAAAGTGTTCAAAACCTATGAAGAACTAAAAGCAGCCCTGTTCAAGAAATTGCCCGAAAGCATATACGTGAAAGAAATGCATGAACTTATGAGTGCCAGAAAGAAACGACGAGATGAAACGTGCTATCAGTACCTACTGGTCATGAAAGAATTAGCAAAGAGGGCGAAATTACCTGTTTTTTTTTATTTATTTTTTTTATTCAATATGAGGATTATAAAATCACTTATTGAAGGTCAAAAAAAAAAAAAGTTGACATTACAGTTAATCAATTTAAATAAAAAATATTAAATAAATCTAATTAAACTAATGGCATTTCGTAAAGCAAAATCCTGCAGAGAAGAAATGCCAAGAAACTCTGCAGACATATTTCAATACAATACAACTTAATTAAATAATCCTTCAGAATGAGACTGCAGCCTAATTAGCAACCAACGAATATTATGAGCAACATATTAAAGGTGTCCCAACAAGAACATGCATCGTGAGGCTGCAATCACACCAAGATGAAACGTCACATAACATCATTTAGATAATCTTTCACTTTGTCCTTCCCGATCAAAGTCGCTTTAGTGCAAACTTTAAATTTGTCTAGAGGTAAGGACTTTATAGCCTCTGGAAGTTTGTTATACATTTTGATGCCCAGGCCCATAAACGAATTGTTTATTCTTTTTAGTCTCGAGCCACTCAACAAGCAATTCGACGTAGCTCAGTTGTAATTCGACGTAGCTCAGTAGTAATTCGACGTAGCTCAGTTGGAATTCGACGTAGCTCAGTTGTAATTCGACGTAGCTCAGTTGTAATTCGACGTAGCTCAGTTGTTTGGGGCTTGACTCTGTATCAGTGGGTACAGGGTTCAAATCCCACTTGAGCATGTACCAATGGAAATGAATTTTAATGAATTTCAATGTACATTTTTGTAATAAAAACACATTTACGAAATGCATCGAATTATACGGTGAGGGAAAACATCGTGAGGAAACCTACCTGTTCCCCGAACAACAAAAATAGTTAGTGCTTGTAAATGGCGACATGACCTGTCACATTGAGTACTGACTATCTGGTTAACACGTGGGTTCGAGGTGTCCATAGAATTACTACCTCCGCAATTGCGGAGATGGACATCTGAACCTCTGACTACCCCGTAAGGGTTAATGGTCGTGAATGCGTTTGTTTTGTTTGTTTTTTGTTTTCTCGAGCCACTATAATACAATTTATTTTTATTGCGTGTGTTACAATTATGCATGTCTCTTACAAGCCTGTAATCATTAATATTTTTTTTAACATAGACTAAGTTATCATATATATATTGAGAAGCCACAGTGAGTATATTTATTGTCTTAAACACATCTCTTAAAGATTCGCGAGGGCCCATACGGTAGATCGAGCGAATGGCTCTCTTCTGCAGCACAAATACTGAATTAATATCAGCAGAATTGCCCCACAAAAGAAGCCCGTATGACATGACGCTATGGAAATAACTAAAATAAACAAGTCTCGCGGTATTCACCTCAGTCAAGTGTCTTATTTTCCTTAGGCTGCAGAACTTAGCCTTTTCGCCAGACCACCGATGTGCTCACTAAACTGTAATTTTGAGTCCATTGTGACCCCTAAGAAGGTAGTGGACCCCGCAATATCTAAAGTCACATTATTAATTACGATGCTAGTAGTTGAGCTCCTAACATTTGGCAAAGTAAACCGTACACATTTTGTCTTATTACAATTAAAAGCAAGATTGTTTATTCTAAACCATTGTTCCACCTCTGAAATCATCCCACATATCCTGTCTGTTTCGTCTTTTCCTGTGTTAACTTTAAACAATATAGAAGTGTCATCCGCAAACAACACCATGTGGCAACGGCCCTGACTTAAATAAGGTAAGTCATTTACAAAAACTAAGAAAAGGAAGGGCCCAAGAATGGAACCCTGCGGAACACCCATAGCAGCCGAGCTGCCGCTCGATCTAGCTCCGCCGAATTCAATACTCTGGATCCTTCCCCCCAGGTAACATGCAATTAGATCCAGTGCCCTATCACATATACCGTAATGCTTAAGCTTCATGATCAGAGTTTTGTGGTCCACGCAATCGAACGCCTTAGAAAGATCGCAAAAGACACCCAGAGTATCATTTGCTTCCTTTATATTGGTTGCCAATACATAATCGATGGAATCCCAGATTACGAGGGTAATAAGACAATACTATATGGTGCTACCTCCTATGTTACGTTAAAAGAGAAGCTGTGCCTATATGAAAAACTCAAGTGTAAAAAGCAAATCAGTGTGCGAAAGACGACAACCACGCCTGCAAAAGAAATGCAAAATGTAAGGTAGTGCTACAATTGTGGTGATAGAACACACATTGCCCGTGCATGTACGAAGGGAATGAAGTGCTTCAAGTGCAATTCGTTTGGGCATATTGGAAGAAACTGTACCGAAAATGCAGTAATATCGAGTTCAAGTCCCGCCAAGGTACAACTTAGCGTGAGTATCAACGCACACGCACATAGACGAACGAGAGCGGAAACGACGAATGTCAGCAATGACGCAGCGCAAATGTCAAAGTGACGGCGACACCAAGATGGCGATAGCGGCGGACGGGAAGATTGGAAACAAAGCTGCAAATGAACTTAATTTGAGAGAAATAGCGGACAGTTTTCGTGTACAAAGCAAGCATCCGATGAAAAAAGTCAGTGTAAACGAGACAGTGATAAATTCTTTAGTGGACTCCGGCAGTGACGTGAATCTTTTGTCGCAGGACTTTGCGAATAATCTCAAAGTGTTGCGAAGCAAAGATGATTTTTGTTTGATTTGATTTTTGTTGGACTTGATCGGAAAACAGCGAAATCACGCGGAAAAGTGTATTTAAATTTAGTAATGGACGGTAAGGTTTATAATAACGTTCTTTTTCACGTAGTAGACAGTAAATTAATACCCTTTCAAATGATTTTAGGTCAAGATTTGTTGCAAAATTTAACAATGATAATGAGTCAAGGCAAAGTGAAATATCTTGATGGATGTGATGATTGGATGGGTAGGTTGTGTTGTTTTGCAGATTCACCAGTGAAAATCAGTTACATAAGTGACCCACTGTTGGAACAATGAGTATTTCGGGTTGTAAACAACTATACACCCCAGAAAATTAAAGAGGCTCCGGTGGAATTAAAGATAGTGCTTATAGATGATGTTCCCATAGCACAGAGACCACGACGCTTATCCTTAATGGAACAACATGTAGTAGAGAAGCAAATTGCAAACTGGTTAGATGAAGGAGTAATACAGGCAAAACGGAGGACGAGGCAGTTGCGAGATTAGAGAGAGTATTGACAAGAGCATCTGAATATGGTCTGCAAATTAATTGGAAAAAGCGAAGTTACTTACCCGAGAAGTGGAGTATTTGGGACACATTATTAAAGACGGAGAAGTGAAGCTAAGCCCGTTTAAGACGGAAGCTGTAGTGAAGTACCCAGAGCCTGCAGATGTTAAAGCGCTCCATAGTTTTGTTGGATTGACTTCATATTTTCGCAAGTACATACCAGATTATGCGAAGATTGCCAAACCGCTCACAGATTTATTGAAGAAGGATAGAATTTTTAATTTTGAAGACGAAAAAAGACGAACTTTTAAGATGTTGAAAGAAATACTGGCTTCAGGTCCAGTATTGAAGATATTTAACTTATGACGGAAGTGCACACAGATGCCTCAAGCATTGCCTTTTCAGCTATTTTGTTACAGTTGCACCCTGGTGAAGGATTGCACCCAGTACACTACATAAGTCATAAGACGAATGACACACAACGTAAATACTCAAGCTATGAACTGGAAGCTTTAGCAATTATTGAAGGCATAAAGAGATTTCGACACTATTTACACGGAATACACTTCAAATTAGTGACAGATTGTAAAGCATTTGAGATGACGCTTAAAAAGAAAGATTTAACGCCAAAAGTTGCACGTTGGGTAATGTTTCTGAATGATTATGACTTTGAAATTGAGCACCGAGCTGGTTTAAGACTTCCACATGTCGACGCACTAAGCCGTTACCCATATGTTGGTGTGATCACGCTGCATGAGAAAATCCAGTTAGCCCAAGAGCAAGATGAGGGGCTACGTGCAATAAAAGAAATATTGAAAGACAGAAGCTATGATGATTATTGGATTGACAACAATTTAATTTACAAGACGGACAAAAAGTTGCTGGTTTTACCCAGATCAATGGAAAATGAAGTATTTGAGAAAGTTCATGAGAATGGTCATTATTCAGTAAAGAAAATGAAGTAAATAATTACGAAAGATTATTTCATCAAGTCGATTGATATAAAGATTCAAGATTTCATAGTGACATGCATTCCATGTCTATTGGCTACGAAGAAAGAAGGAAAACAAGAAGGATTCTTACACCCGATTGAGAGAGGAAGTATTCCGCTAGATACTATTCATTTAGATCACGTTGGACCCATGACACAGACTAGTAAGCAGTACAATTACATCCTAACAGTAGTGGATGCATTCACAAAATTTGGATGGTTGTTCTCTACAAAGAGTACTACTGGAAGAGAAACACTGGCAAAGTTGCAGATTCATCAGCAAACTTACGGAAATGCAGCAAGGATAATCACGGACAGAGGAACTGCATTTACCTGTCATGAGTTTCAAGACTACTGTAAAGACGAAAACGTACAACATGTGATGATCACAACAGGAGTTCCCCGTGGAAATGGTCAAGTTGAGAGGATCCATAAAATTATTGTGCCAATGTTGACAAAACAACTTTGATGATGATAAGCAGTGGTATAGACATGTAAGCCGAATACAAAGAGCGATAAACAGCACTTTTCAGCGAAGCATAAGTACTACACCTTTTGAATTACTGATGGGTACCAAGATGAGACTTAAAGAAGACGTTAAAATCCTTGAACTACTAAAAGAAGAACAACGGTATTTATTTAACGAAAAAAGAGAGAAATTGAAGCTGCAAGCCAAGCAACAGATAGCAAAAGTTCAAGAAGATAATGTGCGGAACTTTAATCGCAAAAGAAAGGAAAGCTACAACTATAGCTTTGGAGATATAGTAGTTACAAAGCGAACTCAATTTGGGTCAAGTCTAAAATTGATGCCAAAATACCTAGGACCCTACAAGGTGGTTAAAGTAAAACGAAACGATAGGTACCATCTAGAAAAAATCGATAGTGCAGCAGAAGGACCCTGCAAGACGTCTAGTTCAGCCGATTATATGAAGAGATGGTCAATTCATGATGATGGTGATTAAGTATAGCGAAAGTGAGTAAGAGGTTTGTGTTTGTTTTCATGTGTGTGTGAGTGAAGTTGTGACTCGCTATGCCTCTATATCATTATCATTGATTATTGTTTTAGGATCACTTAAATTTTTAAGTTGTTATTTAAGAATCTGAGTTAATTGTAAAATGTTTTTTTTGCTTAAAAGAGGTAAAATATGTACATATGTCGTGTTAAATTGGTATGATTATTTTCTTAGTGTATTTAGTTTACGTGGTAAATGAATATTTTACTGCAAGACGTTTAATTTTTGTGTACTTTGAAGACGGATAATGTACTAAAGACGAGGTAACTTTTAGGTTGCGCAGTAATATGATGCAACATTTGGGGTAAAAATAAAGTATGTGCTATTGGATTTACTATTGGTCGTTAAGTTAAGATCTTATTATACTATAGTTAAGGTGTTTAATAATAAGACGTTATTTCACAAAGATTGTTAAGTATGAAAGAGGTACGATGAGGGTGTATTGTTTGAAACATCATGTAAGAGATGAATGTCTGAGGACAGACATGCGCAGGATAGCCGAATCTGGGAATGGAAAAATGTACGAATGGCAACACTGCAAGAACGACGCGTGACAGGGGAGACGGATGTGTCAGTTGAGAAAACGACGGGAACTGAAAGACGACGGAGCGAGTGCGAGAGCTAGGAAAATATTAAGCAAATTAAAGAAGCAATCAACTGAACAAACCTGCTTTTAAATCTATCCCGGCTACATATATATATATATATATATATATATATATATATATATATATATATATATATATATATATATATATATATATATATATATATATATATAGATGGAGAAACGCGGGTTTTGAGTTGTTCGTACCTAGTACCTAAAAAAGCTTCGAAATTTTCATTGACGGGCGGACAAAGCCAACTCTCCCGCCACAATAATCATAATGTAATTTATTTGTTCTCTCACAAGTATGTTTGTTTTTCACTGTGAAAGATTGCTACGCCCGTCATGCCTGTGAAACCCGTTTTGTGATATCTCAAAAGAATACGAAATTAACTTTTTCCGCTGTATATCGTTTAATCAAAATTCCGCGTCCTAAACTACGTAACAAACAGTTTTTTGTCTTGTATAAAAAGTTACAATTTTATCTTTATCGGTTCTTCCAGGCGGAACGACGACTATTTGATAATGTTACTATGGACTTATAACTAACAAATGGTTATTAAACTGATTTTAACGATAAATTTTGTAAATAATTTACTATAAATCCGTAGATATTTTTTCATATACATTTTAAAATAATAAGAAGTTTAATTAATGTCATTATTAATTGATCAATGTCGGACAATAAATTAGAAAGAAAGAAAGAAAGAAAAGATAGAAAAAATCTTTATTCACTACATACAAAAACACAAACATGGAAAAAAAAAAATATGCAAAGAACACCGTTGATGCAGTGAAAAGGTGCTGCCTCAGTATACGATGTAGCTAGGCTACATCACTGGTCCTCCGGCAGCACCCGATTCGGAAACTGTCACAAGCTGCATATAATAAATAACGACCATACACAAAATAATTCATTTATAATATCCATCGTGACAAATACAGATATAATACTCATACATAAAATTGATAAAGTTAAAGGCATGTAAATAGATATAGTCATATACATAAATACACACTCATACATATACGTACATACACATTATATATATACACACACATACATATATATATATATATACACTATAGACTGTAGTAACATCATAAACATCATATAAACATACATTAATATATTTCAGACACATACACATTAATTCAAACAATTTATAGAAAGAAAATATTTGTATATATATGGTATTTGCACTGACAAGGTTAGGCATTGATAGGAGTTAGGGTAAGGATTTCTGTTGTTCGAGAAGACAAGCCTTATACCTACGGCAGAAGGCGCCCCTAGAAGCAACGTGGCGGATAGGTGGCGGTATATCATTCCAGCATTTGGAAATTAGTGTTTGTTTTGTTAACAACTCAAGTGATGCACGAAACGGAACACGATATACGAATGTGATGTCTTTTGTGATGGTTAAACATTAACTATCCACCATCAAATGAATATTATGACGGTTTTTCACCACTCCGACCGACGTTACGTAACAGGCAGTATTGATCACCTCGAAGCGCCGCCGCCGCACAAAGGGGTATTAGCCCTCTTAACCGGGCGAAATAATTTGAGTGGCTATTGCTAATTTAAATATATAAATACACGCATCGGACCTTAAGACATATATAGAAATATATTATGTATATATTTCTATATATGTCTTAAGGTTTTAAATATATTTTATACCTGTCGGGGTGGACAGAACGTCACTTTTTACCACGAATGATTACTACGTCTCAGAATAACACATTACAAAAAGATAACAGAATAATGAAATATACTGTCGTTTAATTGCAGCAGTATGATCATTATCCTTTGTATCGATGATTAAACGGTAGTAATACTATTATTATTTATTATTTCTTAGTAGTGTTTATAGAAGATTACAAAACATTTAACATCTAAGTACGTATATATATATTTTTTAAGTAAGTTTTATCATTGTATGTATGTACTATGTGTATGTATACTATATATACAGGGTGACAGATTCATCACTGGCAAACTTTTAACCTGGCTATCAGTAGCACCTGTAGAACCCATTTTCATAATAAAAAAATTTTTGGAAATTTTGGTCAATTTTTTCAATTTGCATTTTATTTTTTCATATAACATATGGGTACCCTATCTACGTACTACTTACCAAGGTCATGTTCATTCATAAATTGTAAGTTTACGTTCTATGTATTATCTATGGTAATATGGTGTTTGTGGACGAGGATATAATCTTGAATGAAACTTTTTTCATTAACCTTGAGACCTGTTTCACAGGTCAGGAAGCCAATAGAACATACTCGAATGGTTTCCTTTAAACATTAATTACGACAATGTTAAGCACTATTCTTTTATTTAATCCAAATAATCATCACTACACACAATAACACAACATGAATATTAGCCGGTTACGGATTGTACTTACTTATTTTACTTATGTGATAATATGTACTATTTTGTCACTAAAAGTACTTGATACTTCAAGTACTTTTTAAGACATGTAACCAGGCCATTAAATAAAAAAAAAAAGTGGAATTACTCTATGTTGAATTGTTTAATGTCAAAAATTTTGCAAAATAGTACATATCACATAAGTAAAATAAGTAATTTTATTATTCTTGATTAACTTTTCATTGATTTATTCTTCATCTCATGTATATTTATTAATTAGTCAAACAAAATATTTATTCTCGTAGTAAGTCGAAAGTATGAAATGTAATGCACTTCACCCTGGCTGTATGACGCAACCTTTACTTTTTCTTTACATTTATCTGTGGCTAATTTATTTATTTGACTATCTATATTAATATGGAGATTCTGGCGGGAACCTTCAAACAAGCTAGTACAACTTTTTTCGGGAATTTAGATTTTTATTGTTAAAGTTGTTAATTCGCTAGCAAATTAGCAAGTTTTAGTCGAGAATGGGGGCGGATGAGGACCCCGATCCCCACGGGGACGGGTGTCAGCCGCCCAAGAGGAAATTACCTCCCGAGGACAATGGTGGGAAAGAAAATTCGAATTGGAGTATGTATAAACCTTTCTTTAAAGAGGGATATAGAAGATTATATTCTGATAATTCGATCTTCACTGATTACCAAGTATTTGTAGAGAGTGCGAATGGGAAGGAGAAACTGGGAAATAAAAGTCCCATATATTTCAACCACATCTTCTCAATTGATGTAAAAGGAGTAATTAGCATTACTAGAGTCAGCGCTACAAAGATTTTAATAAAGTTTAAACAATACATACATGCCAATAACTTCCTCATGAATTCAGCATTCCTGGACAAACATAACTTAAAAGCGTATATCCCATCAACACACATAGAAAAGACAGGCATAATCAGATTTGTTCCAACAAATATTTCTAATAAGGATTTATACACCAAATTATCATCCAAATATGACATAATTGCAATCAGAAGATTCACAAAGAAGGTTGGTTCAGAGAGGGTACCCTTACAAACTGTAAGCAGAATTTCTTGTCTAATATTTTACCAGAATCTGTACAATATGATCTATTTTCTTATAGGGTGTTTGAGTATGTGCCTCCATTATTACAATGCTTTAAATGTTTAAAATTTAACCACTCGGCTAGAGTATGTAACAATAAGCAAAAATGCTCAATTTGTGCTGGAGATCACTTATATAAGGAATGTGACAAACAAGATTTTATTAATTGTATAAATTGTGGTGGCTCTCACTTGGCTATTTCACGTGAATGCCCCATTAAAATGAAGAAAATGTTAGAAAAGAAAAATAAGATAAGTTTTGCTGAAATAAGTAAGTCAATTTCATATACTAAGGAATTTCCTGCACTGAGAGAAAAGAATTCCGAAAAAGTTCAAAAAAAATCCTTTATTGTAAATAAACCAACTGTATATAAAAATGTAGATAATATTACTAAGTCTGTAAATAAAAATGTAAATATTAGTAATAAATCTGTAGATAAATCTAATGAGCCAGTTAAAAATATAGATGTAAATGATATAATTAATAACGACTCAATTTTAAATGCAATAGTGAAATCTCTAGTTTTTCTAGGGAACTCTGGTAATGAAGCTATTACTCTAAACAAAATAAGGGAAGTTTTTCTATCTAATTATTCTTAATATGGATAACTTAACCTTTCACAATGACACTTCATTCAAGAATGACCTAACAATAGTGCAATTTAATATTCAGAGTGTAAAAAATAAAAAACCTTTACTTTTAGAATTTTTATTAGAGAAAAATGTTGATATTTGTTTGCTGAATGAAACCTGGTTGCATTCAAAACATACATTGAATATACCTGGGTACAATATAATTAGACAAGATGGTCCCGGTGGCTATGGCGGAGTGGCCACATTAGTCAAAAATACTTTTCAATACAGCAATATTAATACACCATATCATGATCATTTACAATCTACTGCCATCTCTCTGAAAACAAATTTAGGAAATTTGATTATTTTAAATACATATAGTCCGCCCAGAGGAGGTAGGTTCAAGTCTAAGCTGTTAGCACAGATCTTGACTAAACTTCCTAAACCTATTTTATTAGCTGGTGATCTTAATGGTCATCATGTTGCTTTTGGTTGTAGAACAACTAATGTAAGGGGACAAGATATTTATAATTTAATGGATGAGCATGATTTGTGCATATTAAATTCAGGTCTTACAACAACGGTAGGTTCTATTCATCACAACCCTTCAGCAGTAGATATTGCATGTGTTAGCCCTAATATCGCCCCTCTTTGCCAGTGGGAAGTTTATCATGATCCCATGGGAAGTTATCACTTTCCTACTTTTATCTATATTCAAACTTCTGTAACCAAATATATTATTGGTCCTCCAGCTGACCGTTTCATTTTCAGTAAGGCTGATTGGATGAAGTATTACTCTGAAAGTGAAAATGCATTTGATCATTTAGATTTTACAGATTGTCCTCTTCATGTGTATAATAGTTTTTGTCTAATACTGGACAATATAAAATTAGTTGTATTCCCCAAAATAAAAATGTATCAAATAGGATTAAAACACCAGTTCCGTGGTGGGACAATGAATGCAAACTGGCAGTCAACAATAGCAAGTTAGCATTACGCACTTATAGGCAGATGCCAACACTTGAAAACTATATAGAATATAAAAGAATTGATGCAAAGAAAAAGAAAACTATAGCAGCAAAAAAGAAACTAGGTTGGGAAAAATTATGCGAGTCCTTTAACAGATACACACCTGTAAGTAGGATTTGGAACTACATTCGCAGATTTAAAAGAGCGACAGTCATGAAAGTCCCAAAGAATGATGAGTGGATACCTTCTTTCTTTAATAAATATGCCCCAAATAGTCCACCTGAAAAGTATGTAGACACAAGAACATTAGATTTCTATTTTAATCAGAAGGGATCTAGGCTGGGAACCTTCCTTTCTGAATCATACACATTTAACGAGTTTAGAATAGCGCTTAAATCTAGAAAAGACACTACACCAGGTCTTGATGGCATAACATATAAATTAATTCAACATTTACATCCAAAAGCTCAAAGAATACTACTTAACATTTATAACTTGTTATGGTTAGCAGGAGAAATTCCCAAAACCTGGAAAACACAGTGTGTTGTTCCTGTACTTAAACCAGGAAAGCCACCCAATGATCACAACTCATATCGGCCAATTTCTTTGTCATCGTGTATAGGTAAACTCTTTGAATGTATGTTAAAACTTAGATTAGAACACTTTAGTGAAAATAATCATCTTTTACCCAAAGAGCAATTTGGTTTTAGAAGATCACATCTCTTATTACTGATATTAGAAACTCTTTTCGCAGTTATTCATTCACAGTTTGTGCTTTCTTAGATGTCAAAGGAGCATTTGATAATTTGAATCCCACCATTTTGACTAAGATTCTTTATAATTTAGGGATACCAGGTTCTGTTTGCAAGTGGTTATTCACATTTATATATGAAAGACAGATGTTTATTAAATTTAATAATATCTTACATGGTGAGGCCTTGTATATAAGGGAACAATGCAAGGTTCTACTATTTCACCTCTTTTATATAACTTATACACATCGCAAATTGGTGAGTACCTAATAAAGCCATCTGTTAGGTGTTTATTATTTGCGGATGATATAGTTTTATATAGTGTAAATAAAAATGTAAATGTAGCTGTAAGAAATCTTAATAAGGGATTACAACAAATACATAGATTTTATGATGATTTTGCTCCAGCGACCATCAGTCCTTCTGCATACGTGACCAGCCCAACTCCACTTCAGCGTGCTAATTCTTTTCATAATGTCGGTTACTTTAGTTCTCTGGCGTATCACCTCATTTCTGATGCGATCTACCAGAGAAACCCCGAGCATCTTCCGTTCCATAGCACGCTGAGCGACCTTGAATTTGTGGGCTAGTCCCGCAGTGAGTGTCCACGTCTCAGAACCGTACGTCATAACGGGGAGCACACACTGGTTGAAAACCTTAGTTTTCAGGCATTGTGGTATAGACGACGTGAGGACATGCCTTAGCCTTCTAAATGCTGCCCATCCGAGCTGTATTCTTCTGTCCACCTCCCTCTCGAAATTGTTTCTGCCAAGCTGTATGATTTATTTTTTTAGTTTGGTTATCTGACAAAAAATTCTTGGGTATTTGTTTAGATCCCAAATTAAAATTTGAAAATCATATAAATTACCTTATAAGCAATGCTTCAAAGGGACTGAATGTAATGCGGTCTCTAGCTGGAGTCCATTGGGGTTCTGATCCTAAAACATTAACAATGTTATATAAAAGTATTGTCCGTAGTCATTTTGATTATAGCACTTTGGCATATATGGAAGCAAATATGTGTTATCTTAAGAAGTTAGATATCATACAAAACAAAGCACTTAGAATTATAACTGGAGCAATGTGTTCTACTCCAATAATTGCAATGGAATCTGAGTCTTGTGTGCTTCCATTAAAGTTGAGGCGGTTACAAATAGCTAACAATTTCTGTCTTAAATTGTTAGCCACTGGTAGTGAATTTGTTATGAATAGAATAATTCCAATGAGGAATATTCCTCAGAACCTACTTAAAAATGTTCATATTACTGCTGAACAACTAGTGTCTGGTGTTACTCCTAAATTATTAAACATATTAATGAAACTAAAATTGACATGTAAAAATGTAAATATTGTGAATACTTTGCCTTTATATACATTAAATTTTAGGTGTTTTTCATCAGATTTAACTTTGGTAGATACTATGTATGTTGACAAAATTCAGTTCCTACAATATTTGGAGTCACATGTGGGTTCATATGTATTTTATACAGATGGACCTAAGAGTTTCGGATAGAGTAACATCAGCATTTTATGATCCTCAGCTAAGACAAGCCAGATGTTATAATATTGACCCTCATTGTAGCATTTTCACTGCAGAATGCTATGCAATTTTAAGGGCACTATTGTATGCCCAATATGTAAATAATACTAATATTCTTATTGTATCTGATTGTAAAAGTTGTTAATTAGCATTAGAAAGTAGGAACCTTCGATTTAACTCAAATTATATATTATTTGATATTTTTAAAGCACTATTAGAACTAAAATTAGTAGGTAAATCTGTAGTGTTTAAATGGGTACCCTCTCATAGTGGCATATCTGGTAATGAAGCCGTGGATACAGCTACAAGAAGGATGCATGACGAGGATCATATTTCATTGCTGAAAGTTCCGTATACTGATTTTTGTACCATAATGAATAGAGATTTAGTAGATCTATGGCACAGATATCGTGATATCATGAGCCAAAATAAAGGTAAATGGTACTTCAACATTCAAGAAACCCCGCCGCTTTATCCTTGGTATCATAAACATAAAGATGTTAACTGCCGCAATATGATTACCACCATTAACAGACTAAGATTCGGGCATTGTAGAACTCCAGCCCATCTTGCCAAACTTACCATAATTCCGCCTTCCGAAGCAAAATGCAAATATTGTACAGCTGATGTTAATGCTGATCTAGAACATTTGATTTTAAAGTGTCAAAATTTTGCAATACAAAGACTAGTGTTAGTGTCAGATTTACAGAGTGTTAGTGAGAAAAATTCAATTCTAACAGATAATTTGCAAGAAATTCTAAGTAATCCTACGTTTTTTAGTCCTTTATATAAATATATTGTTAGCACAGTAGGAAATATTTGATATAAAATAATATTTAGTTTAAAGTTTATTATAATATTCGATGTAGTTTGTTATTCAATATAATATTTTGTTTTGTTTTCTATTGACTTATACTATGTTTCACATAGCAAGTTTAGTTTATTAGGATGAGATTCTTTTGTATTAGAAACTAATTTCATTAAGATAGACAATAAGGTCTTGTAACTAGATTGTCGTTAATAAAATAAATAAAAAAAATAAAAAAATTATTTGACTATGTTTGTTACGCTATGGCGGTAAGCAGTATTCTTGTTGTCTGAATTTATAATTTCATGTTAAATTGCTATTTCGTCGTACAATAATGGTGGATGATGTTTATTAATGATGTGAAAGTAAAACATGGTTTAGTTATGTCAATGTAAATTCATAATTTTGTGGAAATGAAGTGAAATTAGTTACTGAAATGCTTTCGAGGTTATAATTATCAAAATGAAACATAGAAATTTTAATGGAATCAAATGTTTTAAAGAACTTATCAAAGCATACTATGGGAGATTAATTAGTAACCAGCATTGAGTAAACACGCGATTCAATTAAGTACAATCCCTAACCGGCTAATATTCATGTTGTGTTATTGTGTGTAGTGATGATTATTTGGATTAAATAAAAGAATAGTGCTTAACATTGTCGTAATTAATGTTTAAAGGAAACCATTCGAGTATGTTCTATTGGCTTCCTGACCTGTGAAACAGGTCTCAAAGTTAATGAAAAAAGTTTCATTCAAGATGATATCCTCGTCCACAAACTGGATTAAAATGAACAAAGATTTAAGAACTAGTGAAATGGAATTGTATTTGTCATTGTGTACCATGTATGTGTGATGAAATCGATGTGTTTTGATAATTTTCATTGGAAGCATGTTCAACCACAAAAAAAAAACTTTTATGTATTAAAATTTGTGTATTACCAGCAGGTAAGCCGTAGTGATGATTAATGACGCCTTTTCTCCAAACCCTACAACGGCATTGGGTACACCAGAAATAAAGTTTAGTAAAAAAATGTAAATGTTTACTTTTGATAGTTGTGTTTTGTTGTTAATAGTTTTTTGTTTTGGGTGTTGAAAGATATTTATTTGGTTGAGAACTTATGAATGAAATAATGTAGGGCGTCCATGTATTCTGAATTGGCTCCCAAACTTTGAGGAGGCTTTTCTCCATATTTTTGTACTGGAGGGCACTAAAATAATTAAGCCAGGCCGCATAATTTTGATTATATAATCTACCCTTCAAGTATTGCCAGTGATGAAAATTTCACCCTGTATATATATATACACAGGGTGACAGATTCATCACTGGCAAAATTTTAACCTGGCTATCAGTAGCACCTGTAGAACCCATTTTCATAATAAAAAGGGTAGGAAATTTTTGGAAATTTTGGACAATTTTTTAATTTGCATTTTAATTTTTCAATAACATATGGATACCCTATCTACGTACTACTTACCAAGGTCATGTTCATTCATAAATTGTAAGTTTACATTCTATGTAATTATCTATGGTAATCTGGTGTTTATGGACCAGGATAGCATCTTGAATGAAACTTTTTTCATTATTGACACAGTGTTTTCACAGGTTAGGAAGCCAATAGAACATATTCAAGTGGTTTCCTTTCAACATTAATTTTGACAATGTTACACACTATTCTTTTATTTCATCCAAATAATCATCACAACACACAATAACACAACATGAACATTAGCCGGTTATGGATTGTACTTAATTTAATCGCGTGATTACTCAATGCTAGTTAATAATTAATCTCCTTTTAGTCTAAGCTTTGATAAGTTCTTTAAAACATTTGATTCCATTAAAATGTTTTAGTTCAATATATTAACCTCGAAAACACTTCAATAATTAATTTCATTTCCACTAAAGTATGAATTTGCATTCACATAACTAAACCATGTTTTACTTTCACATCATTAATAAACATCATCCACCATTATTGTACAATGAAATAGCAATTTAACATGAAATTATAAATTCAGACGACAAAAATACTTTTAACCGCCATAGTGTTGTAAACAAACAATCAAATAAATAAATAAGCCACAGATAAAGTAAAGATGAAGTAAAGTCCGCGTCATACAGCCAGGGTGAAGTGCATTTCATTTCATACTTTCGACTTACTACGAGCATAAATATTTAAATATTTTGTATGATTCATTCATAAATATACATGAGATAAATAATAAACAATGAAAAGTAAATAAATAATAATAAAATTGTATATTTCACTAATGTGTTACGTAATATTTTGTCACTAATAATTTCATGTACTTTTTGAGACATGTAACTAGACCATTAAATTTAAAAAAAATAGAATTACTCTATATTGAATTGTTTATAATTTTTTTTTTTTTAATTTTTTTTATTAACGACAATCTAGTTACAAGACCTTATTGTCTATCTTAATGAAATTAGTTTCTAATACAAAAGAATCTCATCCTAATAAACTAAACTTGCTATGTGAAACATAGTATAAGTCAATAGAAAACAAAACAAAATATTATATTGAATAACAAACTACATCGAATATTATAATAAACTTTAAACTAAATATTATTTTATATCAAATATTTCCTACTGTGCTAACAATATATTTATATAAAGGACTAAAAAACGTAGGATTACTTAGAATTTCTTGCAAATTATCTGTTAGAATTGAATTTTTCTCACTAACACTCTGTAAATCTGACACTAACACTAGTCTTTGTATTGCAAAATTTTGACACTTTAAAATCAAATGTTCTAGATCAGCATTAACATCAGCTGTACAATATTTGCATTTTGCTTCGGAAGGCGGAATTATGGTAAGTTTGGCAAGATGGGCTGGAGTTCTACAATGCCCGAATCTTAGTCTGTTAATGGAGGTAATCATATTGCGGCAGTTAACATCTTTATGTTTATGATACCAAGGATAAAGCGGCGGGGTTTCTTGAATGTTGAAGTACCATTTACCTTTATTTTGGCTCATGATATCACGATATCTGTGCCATAGATCTACTAAATCTCTATTCATTATGGTACAAAAATCAGTATACGGAACTTTCAGCAATGAAATATGATCCTCGTCATGCATCCTTCTTGTAGCTGTATCCACGGCTTCATTACCAGATATGCCACTATGAGAGGGTACCCCACAGACCTCTATAACCCTAGATGCCGCAAATGCACTCATTTCTATGAAAACCGCGCGTGCCGAAATATGCGTAGGTATTATGACGTCACAGCGGCGATTTAGTGATGGGAAAATACTCGCGCATCAAAACGATTCAACGCAGTGCGACGCATAATAGTACAAATTATTGGTGCCAAATAAAACTTCAAATGTGATTAAGAAAAGTTTATTCATGTAAGATATTGTTATGTTATATAATATAGTTTTAAGTGAATCTAAAGTTACTATTAAGTAGGTATATGATTGGCTTAGTGGTACACACAAGTCTATCTAATTAATGACACTTATTTAATTATTCTTTTGACCAAAAAACATAATAAAAATTTAAATCAAATCGTCGTTTTATTACTTATAATAAATACTATTTACAGACATTATATTTCACGAAGTCCGTTTAACTTTGGTTGTAGTTGTGTATACAAGTAGTTCGATTGTGTGCGTTAAGGTGGGGATCGTTGGCACCTACCTACACTAAACAATGTATAGGTACACGTGCATGCCGGCACACATTCATAATCAAACGGACTTCGTAAAACAGAATATCTCTAATTACTCTCCCTGAAATAAAATAAGCTTATTGTATAATTGTCTTTTGGTTACTGAAGATTTTATGTGTTTGGTTAAATAATGAAACCGAATATCAATATATTTATTTGCTACCGCCTTTATTAATCATCATCAGCATCAATCCACCTTTCTTTAATATAGGGGTCGCTTGGAAACCTGTAATGAAAATTTACTTTACGTTATTCTAATTCTCAACAAATAAATACAACATGAACAAATTTTACAAACATAATTTTCTTATAATTTTAATCAGTTAGAGTACCTATTTGTAGTTTTGAAATCGATTCGAATCGACAACCATAACTGGAATCGATGCATGTGCACAACACTATTTGCCTATTTGGTAAGATGAATGAGAATAACCTCTGTACCACGAAGCGCAACTACCACTGAAAGTATCGATCGATTCCGTGTTCACTGCTTGCTTTATATGAACTGATACAACACCTTTGGAACTAAATGCAGCAATGTAATTTGAACACGTAGTATGCACACATTTACATGTATTTTGGTGGTTTGCATAGTAATAGACACAAATAAGATAAAATAATTGATTTATAAATAAAATACGCACAATTAAATAACAAATTTACTTACCGGTGAAAAGAAATATTTCCATGATCTCGGCTTACTTTTCTTGAATCATTTTTACAAGATATTACGGCACAACTAGGCATTTTTCTGAGGAGCACTTCACGTTCGCCAACGATGACGGTCGGGACGGAACTAAATGACCAAAGTCAAAAGGTTGATCAATTGTAATCTTTTTGACACGCAAAGTACGTACACTTGCGGTATCTAGGTTATAGAGGTCTGTGGGGTACCCATTTAAACACTACAGATTTACCTACTAATTTTAGTTCTAATAGTGCTTTAAAAATATCAAATAATATATAATTTGAGTTAAATCGAAGGTTCCTACTTTCTAATGCTAATAAACAACTTTTACAATCAGATACAATAAGAATATTAGTATTATTTACATATTGGGCATACAATAGTGCCCTTAAAATTGCATAGCATTCTGCAGTGAAAATGCTACAATGAGGGTCAATATTATAACATCTGGCTTGTCTTAGCTGAGGATCATAAAATGCTGATGTTACTCTATCTGAACTCTTAGGTCCATCTGTATATAATACATATGAACCCACATGTGACTCCAAATATTGTAGGAACTGAATTTTGTCAACATACATAGTATCTACCAAAGTTAAATCTGATGAAAAACACCTAAAATTTAAGGTATATAAAGGCAAAGTATTCACAATATTTACATTTTTACATGTCAATTTTAGTTTCATTAATATGTTTAATAATTTAGGAGTAACACCAGACACTAGTTGTTCAGCAGTAATATGAACATTTTTAAGTAGGTTCTGAGGAATATTCCTCATTGGAATTATTCTATTTATAACAAATTCACTACCAGTGGCTAACAATTTAAGACAGAAATTGTTAGCTATTTGTAACCGCCTCAACTTTAATGGAAGCACACAAGACTCAGATTCCATTGCAATTATTGGAGTAGAACACATTGCTCCAGTTATAATTCTAAGTGCTTTGTTTTGTATGATATCTAACTTCTTAAGATAACACATATTTGCTTCCATATATGCCAAAGTGCTATAATCAAAATGACTACGGACAATACTTTTATATAACATTGTTAATGTTTTAGGATCAGAACCCCAATGGACTCCAGCTAGAGACCGCATTACATTCAGTCCCTTTGAAGCATTGCTTATAAGGTAATTTATATGATTTTCAAATTTTAATTTGGGATCTAAACAAATACCCAAGAATTTTTTGTCAGATAACCAAACTAAAGAGCTATTATTGTACAAAACCGAAGAAATATCAGTATTATCAAATGATTAATTACTAAATATCATAGCGCCACTCTTACTGACACTTATTTCTAATTTAAGATCGTCATAAAATCTATGTATTTGTTGTAATCCCTTATTAAGATTTCTTACAGCTACATTTACATTTTTATTTACACTATATAAAACTATATCATCCGCAAATAATAAACACCTAACAGATGGCTCTATTAGGTACTCACCAATTTGCGATGTGTATAAGTTATATAAAAGAGGTGAAATAGTAGAACCTTGCATTGTTCCCTTATATACAAGGTGAGGACCATGTAAGATATTATTAAATTTAATAAACATCTGTCTTTCATATAAAAATGTGAATAACCACTTGCAAACAGAACCTGGTATCCCTAAATTATAAAGAATCTTAGTCAAAATGGTGGGATTCAAATTATCAAATGCTCCTTTGACATCTAAGAAAGCACAAACTGTGAATGAATAACTGCGAAAAGAGTTTCTAATATCAGTAATAAGAGATGTGATCTTCTAAAACCAAATTGCTCTTTGGGTAAAAGATGATTATTTTCACTAAAGTGTTCTAATCTAAGTTTTAACATACATTCAAAGAGTTTACCTATACACGATGACAAAGAAATTGGCCGATATGAGTTGTGATCATTGGGTGGCTTTCCTGGTTTAAGTACAGGAACAACACACTGTGTTTTCCAGGTTTTGGGAATTTCTCCTGCTAACCATAACAAGTTATAAATGTTAAGTAGTATTCTTTGAGCTTTTGGATGTAAATGTTGAATTAATTTATATGTTATGCCATCAAGACCTGGTGTAGTGTCTTTTCTAGATTTAAGCGCTATTCTAAACTCGTTAAATGTGTATGATTCAGAAAGGAAGGTTCCCAGCCTAGATCCCTTCTGATTAAAATAGAAATCTAATGTTCTTGTGTCTACATACTTTTCAGGTGGACTATTTGGGGCATATTTATTAAAGAAAGAAGGTATCCACTCATCATTCTTTGGGACTTTCATGACTGTCGCTCTTTTAAATCTGCGAATGTAGTTCCAAATCCTACTTACAGGTGTGTATCTGTTAAAGGACTCGCATAATTTTTCCCAACCTAGTTTCTTTTTTGCTGCTATAGTTTTCTTTTTCTTTGCATCAATTCTTTTATATTCTATATAGTTTTCAAGTGTTGGCATCTGCCTATAAGTGCGTAATGCTAACTTGCTATTGTTGACTGCCAGTTTGCATTCATTGTCCCACCACGGAACTGGTGTTTTAATCCTATTTGATACATTTTTATTTTGGGGAATACAACTAATTTTATATTGTCCAGTATTAGACAAAAACTATTATACACATGAAGAGGACAATCTGTAAAATCTAAATGATCAAATGCATTTTCACTTTCAGAGTAATACTTCATCCAATCAGCCTTACTGAAAATGAAACGGTCAGCTGGAGGACCAATAATATATTTGGTTACAGAAGTTTGAATATAGATAAAAGTAGGAAAGTGATAACTTCCCATGGGATCATGATAAACTTCCCACTGGCAAAGAGGGGCGATATTAGGGCTAACACATGCAATATCTATTGCTGAAGGGTTGTGATGAATAGAACCTACCGTTGTTGTAAGACCTGAATTTAATATGCACAAATCATGCTCATCCATTAAATTATAAATATCTTGTCCCCTTACATTAGTTGTTCTACAACCAAAAGCAACATGATGACCATTAAGATCACCAGCTAATAAAATAGGTTTAGGAAGTTTAGCCAAGATCTGTGCTAACAGCTTAGACTTGAACCTACCTCCTCTGGGCGGACTATATGTATTTAAAATAATCAAATTTCCTAAATTTGTTTTCAGAGAGATGGCAGTAGATTGTAAATGATCATGATATGGTGTATTAATATTGCTGTATTGAAAAGTATTTTTGACTAATGTGGCCACTCCGCCATAGCCACCGGGACCATCTTGTCTAATTATATTGTACCCAGGTATATTCAATGTATGTTTTGAATGCAACCAGGTTTCATTCAGCAAACAAATATCAACATTTTTCTCTAATAAAAATTCTAAAAGTAAAGGTTTTTTATTTTTTACACTCTGAATATTAAATTGCACTATTGTTAGGTCATTCTTGAATGAAGTGTCATTGTGAAAGGTTAAGTTATCCATATTAAGAATAATTAGATAGAAAAACTTCCCTTATTTTGTTTAGAGTAATAGCTTCATTACCAGAGTTCCCTAGAAAAACTAGAGATTTCACTATTGCATTTAAAATTGAGTCGTTATTAATTATATCATTTACATCTATATTTTTAACTGGCTCATTAGATTTATCTACAGATTTATTACTAATATTTACATTTTTATTTACAGACTTAGTAATATTATCTACATTTTTATATACAGTTGGTTTATTTACAATAAAGGATTTTTTTTGAACTTTTTCGGAATTCTTTTCTCTCAGCGCAGGAAATTCCTTAGTATATGAAATTGACTTACGTATTTCAGCAAAACTTATCTTATTTTTCTTTTCTAACATTTTCTTCATTTTAATGGGGCATTCACGTGAAATAGCCAAGTGAGAGCCACCACAATTTATACAATTAATAAAATCTTGTTTGTCACATTCCTTATATAAGTGATCTCCAGCACAAATTGAGCATTTTTGCTTATTGTTACAAACTCTAGCCGAGTGGTTAAATTTTAAACATTTAAAGCATTGTAATAATGGTGGTACATACTCAAATACCCTATAAGAAAATAGATCATATTGTACAGATTCTGGTAAAATATTAGACAAGAAAGTTATGCTTACAGTTTTTAAGGGTACCCTCTCTGAACCAACCTTCTTTGTGAATCTTCTGATTGCAATTATGTCATATTTGGATGATAATTTGGTGTATAAATCCTTATTAGAAATATTTGTTGGAACAAATCTGATTATGCCTGTCTTTTCTATGTGTGTTGATGGGATATACGCTTTTAAGTTATGTTTGTCCAGGAATGCTGAATTCATGAGGAAGTTATTGGCATGTATGTATTGTTTAAACTTTATTAAAATCTTTGTAGCGCTGACTCTAGTAATGCTAATTACTCCTTTTACATCAATTGAGAAGATGTGGTTGAAATATATGGGACTTTTATTTCCCAGTTTCTCCTTCCCATTCGCACTCTCTACAAATACTTGGTAATCAGTGAAGATCGAATTATCAGAATATAATCTTCTATATCCCTCTTTAAAGAAAGGTTTATACATACTCCAATTCGAATTTTCTTTCCCACCATTGTCCTCGGGAGGTAATTTCCTCTTGGGCGGCTGACACCCGTCCCCGTGGGGATCGGGGTCCTCATCCGCCCCCATTCTCGACTAAAACTTGCTAATTTGCTAGCGAATTAACAACTTTAACAATAAAAATCTAAATTCCCGAAAAAAGTTGTACTAGCTTGTTTGAAGGTTCCCGCCAGAATCTTTTTATAATTTTTATTGAATTGTTATTGTTAAAAATTTTGTGAGGACATTCGCAAGATGATAATAACTTTTGAAATTATTTATTATTAGTTATAATAGTTATCGATATGGATTAAAATGAACAAAGATTGAAGAACTAGTGAAATGGAATTGTATTTGTCATCGTGTACCATGTATGTGTAATGTGTTTTGATAATTTGCATTGGAAGCATGGAAACAATAAAACTTTTATGTTTTTGGGTATGAAACAGCAGGTAAACCGTAGTGATGATGATGACGCCTTATCTTCATACCCTAGAACGGCATTGGGTACACCAGAAATAGAGTTTAGTAAAATTTTTTAGATTTTTACTTGGATGTTTTGTTGTTGATAGTTTTTTGTTTTGGGTGTTGAAAGATGTTTATTTGGATGAGAACTTATGAATGAAATAATGTAGGGCGTCCATGTATTCTGAATTGGCTCCCAAACTTTGAGGAGGCTTTTCTCCATATTTTTGTACTGGAGGGTACTAAAATAATTAAGCCAGGCCGCATAATTTTGATCATATAATCTACCCTTGAAGTATTGCCAGTGATGAAAATTTCATCCTGTATATATATAATATGCAGCTGGTGACAGGCTTAGGTTTGGGTGCTGTCGGAGGATCAGCTAAGCTGCATCAAATACTGAGACAGCACCTTTTCACTGCATCAAGTGCCTACTCCTTATAGTTATTGTTGTTGTGTTAAGTTTGTATATAATAGTGTGATGTCAAAATGTACCTATGTAAGCAGTGAAGTGAAGTGTTTTTCTTTCTTTCGTTTAATAAAATGTGTAGTTTTATTATACGAAAAACGTAATTTTTCAGTCACATTTATTCATTTAATGTAAGAAAATGAAAGATTATAAAATAGATAGATAAAATGTATTCCTGACTTACGAGTTTAAAAAATGAATAGTGAAACATATAATTAGAAAGTATTTTCAATTTCGATTCTGATTATCTTTCTGATTCTGGGAAATACCTGTGCCCGAAACATATTTATTGCTCCTATCGAAAATGGATATTTCTTCGTTTTGGGCTTAGGTCTCAAAGGACAGACGTCGGTAATAAAATTTTCTTTAGAAGCTAAGCTGCATCACTGACTCTGCGACAACACCCAAACCAATGTCTGTCATACCATATATATAAATATATACACATAGTACATACATACAATGATAAAACTTACTGATAAACGTACTTAGGTGGCAAATATTATGTAATCTAATACAAAAACTACTGAGAAATAGTACACATGATTAATAATAGATACAAAATTAATTTATATATACTATGTAGTGATTGTAAAGACGCAGGTACCTACCTCACAAGCAAGCAATTGAAACTAGAGGACTGTGATTACAAAATGAATCACAACTTTATTTTAAGAAAAGGTTTAATTATGCTATCCCTCACTTAAATACTAAAATTAAACTCCGTTTCTAAAATTAATTGGTACTATGGATAACAAAAATGTATAATTTTGATTGAATGTTGAGCAATTTTTAACCGTTCAATAAAGAACATTAGACTACCGTGATGATTTTTACTTAATAGTTTATTTTACATACATACAAATGACAGTAATGTAATAGTTTTACATACATACACATCACGCCTGAATCCCTGTAGAGGGGTAGGCAGAGATCACGAATCGCTTTCGCTTCAATGACACTCATACGTTTTCTCATACACACTCGCCGGTTATTTGTACTCCTAAAATCACCTTTTTTCAATATAGCGTCTATCTGACTGTCATAAGTCTTATATGGCCGGCCCTTACGTAACCACCCCCCTTTCACTTCCCGCACATATATTTCTTTTATCAATCTGCTATCATTCATCCGCATAACATGCCAATCCATCGAACCTTCCCCCAATCATTTCAATCTTAGTCACTACATCTTCTTTCAAACCGCAACCTTAGGAATACCCATGCTTCTCAGTGATAGCCTTTCGACGGCATTGATTCTACTTTCATGTTTCTTTTGCCATACCCAACTTTCGCTACCAAAAGTCAATGTCGGAACCAGCACAGCCCTTTTGATAGCCGTACGTGCCTATTGAGAAACCAACTGGCTATGCATAACACTATACTAACCCCATTAATGTTATTTCCTGCACACACTCTACGTTCAATATCTCCCTCACACTCCGTTACTAGTAATTAGTGTTCCCAAATACACAAAATCATTCACTAGTTCGACTCCTTCATTATCTATATCAATCTTACACTCTGCCTTGCCATTACCATTACTTTCGTTTTACTTACATTAACTTTCAATCCTTTCTTCCTAAGGGACTCATTGATGCAAGTGACCACCTCCGGCAACTCACACGCCGATGACGCAAGAAGAACCTGATCGTCTGCAAACAAGAGGTATTTACGGATCAACTCGCCCATACGCAATCCTGGCACTTTCTTTCAAATCAGTCAAGCAACTATTCATGAACAGATTGAACAGCCACGGCGACGCTACACAGCCCTGCTCCACATCCTTTAGGATACTGAACCAGTCCGAGAAAGTCCCTACCATACACCCCCCCGCTCCCGAATCCACATATAAAGACTTTAAAGCCCGTATCAAGGTGCTGCCCAAGCCAGACACAGATAGCTTTGCAGAGCAGAGTTAGCGGCGTCTCGATTTAGTACGCAAGTCCAAATATATGGACTGCAAAAGTAGCAGACTGTCTGCTAGTTTTACGCTCACTGTACGCTGTTTGCAGCGTTACGCGCGCTGACTATCTCAGAGAGCAGCCAACTCCCAAAAAAACTACTACGACTTCTTCTACTTCTAAAATCCAATCTATCATGACAAACACAATCACTCCCTTCGTACAACAACATTTAAGAATTTTTTATTAAAAAAATAGTATAAATCTAACTAAACTATTGGCATTTCGTAAAGGAAAACCTGCAGAGAAGAAATGCCATAAAACTCTGCAGATATGCTCTCTACTAAACACTAATTCAATAATAATCCATCAGAATGTGACTGCAACCCAACCGGGAATGAAACGATATATTCTGAGCAACAACTTAAGGGGGTCTCAATAAGAACACGCATCGTAAAGCTGCAATCATACCAACATGAAACATCACATTACATCCAGATATTCTTTTATTTTGTAGTAGTCCTTTCCCATTAATGTCACTTTAATGCCAAATTTGTCTAGAGGTAAGCTCTTGATTGACTGCCTACTGGGGACACGGCCTACAACATTTGTATGCCAAGCGTAACAAAATTCGCTCTCGGCTCAAGTCAGCAACGCACTGTTACAACTCTAGTTAGATTCTGACCTCCGGGAACAGCGGACGTCTCCGCCCTTACGAAAACCTTGGATCTCGTTAATCCAAAATTGTACTTAGTTCTAATTTACTTTTATGTTTTTTTATTCTGATAAACTTTAGTGCGTAATAAAGTAGTTTTCTTTAAAAAAAAAAGACAATCTGAGAAGGTCGCCTAACAAATTTGGTGTCAGAAGTGGGATGGTCAGCAGCAGTTCCAGAAGAACTCAGTCCAAGTGACACTGATCAGCCGGATCCAGCGTGACCGATTGTCAATTGACCGACAATAAGCCTTACTCTGAGGAGAAGCCTGCGTCAGCTACCTACAACACCACTAATCCAGAGGTTCCCTACTGGCTGCGATAAGTCTAAGACACCAGGTCTAAGCCAGCACCAGGACAAGGAGTCAGGTCTACTCACCAATCCTATCATACTCGTATATACCTACTATCTAGAAACCAGGACGTCGAGGCGTGTGAACACTACGATGAAATACGAGAAGGTATACTGCGTCGTCGTCGTGTTAATGTGAGTGTTTATAACTTCTCCGAACTCTAGATTATTAACAGTGCTATTTTATACGTGGGACTTTAGACGTTTTAAACATTAACTTAATATCTTAGTATACATTATAAATTAGCTACGTTATATTATATATAACTATTTATTATATATAACATACATTGCAAAGTCACAGGCATAGCATAATGGCAAAATCTAAAGCTGAAAGATTAGAAGCACTATCGGAAATCCCCGAAAAGGTCAACCTTTCGGTGCTGACCAAATTTATAAAAATATACAATGGAGATAGAGAGACTTTATCAGCCTTCCTTACTAATTGTGACAATGCAATGTCACTTGCAAGTGCAGATCAAAAGACTGTGCTTTGCAAATTTATCCTTTCCCAACTTGAAGGCAAAGCCCAAGTTGCATGTAGCCTTAAAATATTTTCCACATGGGAAGAACTTAAGGACTTCCTAAGGTCCGCTTTCGGAGAGAAGAAACATTCTTCTCACCTTTTGCTAGATCTCCAAAATTGTAGGCAGCTTCATTCGGAAGATGTCACTAAATACTCACTGCGTCTAGAATCAATTTTAACCCGATTACAATCAGCTATCCACCATAGCTGCAAAGATGCTAAAGAGCTGCCTGGCCGAGTTGCGGCAATTGAAGAATTAGCTATGCATACCTTCACTTTAGGTCTCAATAGTAATATTTCGAATATTGTTCGTTGTAGAAATCCTACATCTTTAAACGAAGCTGTTGAGAGGGCTATAGAAGAAGAAAAGCTTTTTAATTTAAAGTTATCCTCTATTAACTCCTTAAGTCTCAAGTTCCATAAAAGATGCTCAACCTGTCAAAAGTCAGGTCATTCATCTTCAGAATGTTACAAGAATAAGAAAACTTTTTCTAAACCTTTTTCTAGTAATTATAAACCCTCTACTAGCTCTCCTAATCAACAATCATATCATATTAATAACTCCCCTAACGCTTCTAATGGCGTTCAGTGTAAATACTGTAAAAATTTGGGACACACGATACAAGAGTGTCGTAAATTACAATTTAAAAATAATCAAAGTGGCAACCCTAAAGGGCCACAACGCCTTGCGCCTAGCAAGAGTGCGCAGGTAAACCATATTGTTACGCAGGACGCTAGCTCTTTAAACGAAAATTGATTTCGGATGTGTGCCTGCCGGAATCTAAATTGGACAATGGCACAATCAATATCACTGATTTTGACTCAATTCCTCTGATTTCACCTCAAGAAAAATTCTTGAGTTCATCTCAACGCAAGTTGAGTTCACTGATTTCCCCTCAGGTCAAAGCCCTGAGTTCACCGCAGAATAAGATTCTGAGTTCATCTCGACAAAAGTCATCGAGTTCTACTATTTCCCCAACTCTGTGTAAAAATAAGAGTTTCACTGAATCCACTGAATTAACATCGAACCCGAAACCAACAGGTTCACAATCATTACCATTGCACAAACAAAGCGCGTATGACAAAAATAGACTCAATTCTACTAATAAGGAATTTAATTTTACTATATTATGTGACAAGAATATTTCTTCGAGAAGAGATAATTCCGTACCTGTCTACGAGACAGAAATTTATTCTAAGAAGGTATCCTTACCTCATGTTTTCTTCAACATTAATCATACAGAGCAATCTCTTTGCTTCTTGATTGATACCGGTGCAAGTATCAGCCTAATAAAAAAATCTAGTTTAACCCTAGTTCCCGATTTATTACCCGAAATTGTTAAACTTAAAGGTATAGAAAACTCAGATGCTTTAATAAATACCTTAGGTACTATGCAGTTACAAATTATATTAACTGACGAAATGATTGATTATAAATTTCATGTCATAGATGATAATGTCAGTATAGAGTATTATGATGGCATTATCGGTAGCGATTTCCTTAGTCATTTTAAGGTTAGTATTGATTATAATTATATGATTTTGAAAATAAAGAATCAATCTTTGCACATTGTTTTTAACCGACCCAAGTACATAATCCCCGGACGTTCAGAAGCCATTATAGAATGTGCAGTATCAAATTACTCTCCCGAGTCTTATGAACAAAGCGAAGCGTTAGTCCTCGATCATATTATATCAAATGGTGTTTATATTGCTAATTGCATTGTTTATATTAAGCCTAATCGAAAGGTTAATGTCTCTGTTCTGAACACTACCAACGCAAGTGTCGAGTTACAAGATTATTCGATTCAACTTACGCCTTTGAACAATAAGGATTTAATAAATTCCGATTCTCCGAATGTTATTCGCAGTATTAATTCTACTACCTTTTCTAAGTCTGAACGACTACAAAAAGTTCTTAATTCAATAAGGTGCAATCACCTGAATAATGAAGAGAAAAGGAAATTAATAGACTGTTGTACTCGTTACACCGATATATTTTACCTCGAAGGTGAACCTCTGACCTTCACTAACGCTATTGAGCATTGTATTAATACAGGCAACGCGGCTCCAGTACATGCTAAATCCTACCGTTTCCCTGAATGTCACAAAGACGAAGTTGATAAACAAATTCGGAAAATGCTCGATCAGAATATTATTCGTCCTTCTACTTCCCCTTGGAATGCTCCAGTTTGGGTAGTACCCAAAAAGGTGGACGCGTCAGGTAAAAAGAAATGGCGTGTTGTCATCGATTACCGTCGCCTCAACGACGTCACTGTTTCCGAGAGTTATCCCTTACCACTAATTTCAGACATTTTAGACCAATTAGGTCATTCCAAATACTTCAGCACCCTTGACCTGGCCAGTGGATTTCATCAGTTAAAGATGGACCCCCAGGACGCATGTAAGACAGGATTTTCTGTTTCAACGAATTCGAGTACTTCCGGACACTACGAATTTGTAAGAATGCCCTTTGGCCTCAAAAACGCACCTGCTACATTTCAACGGCTAATGAATACCGTACTTTCTGGATTACAAGGTCTTCACTGCTACGTTTATCTAGATGATTGCATTATTTACTCTCACGACCTTGATTCCCATATGTCTAAGCTTCAACTTGTCTTCGATAGACTGAGACAATTCAATTTAAAATTACAACCCGATAAATGCGAATTTTTAAGACGTGAAGTCGCTTATCTCGGACACATAATTACAGACAAAGGTGTGTCTCCTAACCCTGAAAAGGTCCGAGCAGTCACTGAATTCCCAATTCCTACTAATGTTAAACAAATTCGCTCATTTTTAGGTCTCGTCGGTTATTACAGACGATTCATTATGAATTTTTCCAAACTAACTAAACCACTTACATCCCTTTTAAAGAAGGATGTACAATTTATTTGGAGTGTTGAGCAACAAAATGCATTCCAATTTTTAAAAGAAAAACTAACTTCAGCCCCTCTGCTTCAGTATCCCAATTTTTCTGTTCCTTTTATTATTACAACAGATGCGTCCAATTACGCTATTGGCGCAGTGTTATCGCAAGGCGAGATAGGAAAAGATAAACCTATCGCATATGCTTCTAGAACCTTAAACAAGGCTGAAGGAAATTTCGATACTACTGAAAAGGAACTACTTGCTATTCTATTTGGAGTTAAAACTTTCAGGCCGTATGTATACGGTAGACAATTTACTATAGTCACGGACCATCGTCCTTTAAAATGGCTTTTTAATGTAAAAGACCCAGGTAGCAAGCTTACACGCTGGCGCCTTAAGCTGGAAGAATACGACTATACTATTGAATATAAACAAGGTCGTCTAAACTCGAACGCGGACGCGTTATCACGCTATCCCATTCATATCATTGACCCTAAGACTTTACTTAATGCTAGTTACGAAAAATATTTTAAGACTCAATTTGCCAAATCTCTGTCTAAACCTAATACCGTTATAGAAGAACATGCACAATCATTACATTTATCTAAGTTTAAGACTATTGTCTGTCCTACTTCTTTGGATTTCGATAAATCAATACCTCATATAGGAGAAATTCTATCACAACTTAGCAATCCTATCGAGTTAACTGACTCAGAAAGAGAAGCTAATACTATTAGATACTTAAATGATAAAAAACATTATTATTTTCTATTTACAAAAGTACATCACTTCGATGAAACTAAATTCAAAGATATCTATGACTTATTAATTAAACTCAGGAACATGATCTTATCAGATAATTCAGAAGTCACTGACTTAGCTATTTCAGATTTCTCTGATCCTTTTTCTAAATTATCTTATACGAAAATATATAATATGATTGCTCATATTTTTAATAATACTAAAATCCATATACACATTTATAAAAATCAGCTTATTTATCCAACTCCCGTCGAAGTCCCTAAGATCCTAAAAGAGAATCATGGCTCGACTATTGCTGGACACCCAGGTGCCAAACGCATGTACAGCAGAATCAAGTCTGCTTATTACTGGAGTGGTATGCGCTCCGATATCGAAGACTACGTTAAGAAATGTAAACTTTGTCAAATCAACAAGCCCTTAAGGCAATGTAACAAAGCTCCCATGGAGATAACCTCTACTTCAACTAGACCTTTTGAACGTCTAGCTTTAGATATTGTAGGCCCTCTACCAGAGGCCGGTTTCCAAAATTTCAAGTTCATTTTGACCTTGCAGGATGATCTAACCAAATTTTCCAGTGCTTACCCAATGGTCACTGCAACCAGCGAAGAAATAGCACGTAATATTATTCACTTCATGTCTCTTTTTGGTTTTCCTAAAACCATACTAACAGATTTAGGTACTTCCTTCACCTCAGACTTATTTAAACAACTAACTGAGATACTGAAAATTAAATCATTATTTACTACACCGTATCATCCGCAAACTAACGGTGCCCTAGAAAGGTCACACGCTACATTAAAGGAATACCTCAAATCCTTCGTGAATGAAAATCAAAACGATTGGCATTGCTATTTATTCACAGCAATTTTAGCATATAATACAACTCCACATTCCACTACACAGTTTACCCCATATGAGTTATTATATGGCTACAAGCCAATTATTCCTAATTCCCTGTATGAAACTAATTCTAATACTACTTACAATGAGTATATACGCGCACTGCAATACAGAATGCGCCTCAGCCGAGACAAGGCTATAGAACACATCTTACAAAGTAAAGAACGTTCTAAAAAGTATTATGATAATAGTACTCGCGATACAACATACAAGTCTGGCGATATGGTGTACTTAAAACAACACCATCGACTACGTAAGGCCTTATCACCAATTTGGAAAGGGCCGTACAAAATTATAAAAGTTCATAATAACCATAACGTTTCATTACAAATAGGCCGTAAACATATCAAGTATCATACAAATGAAATAAAGCCCGCTAGATCTTAATATAAATTTTACAATTTTCAGAACACTTCTATATCACTAGCATTAATATTTTATTGACGATCATTGCAGAATCTATTTTATCAATTTCTAATATACTTGACACCACCTTAAACGCAATCTTATTTGCTAAGGGTAATGTTTTAGACTCCAGTGTAATAAGCTCGTTAAATTTATTGAAAGAATTGGATAAACATAATAACCAAATCAATAAAAACCTTAATTTTCCTGTTCAAATTGACGTGAATAATATTCATTCATTAATCGATGTCTCTAAATTAAATTCTTATTACTACAATCAGAAGATTGTGTTTACATTATAGATAGCGTTAATTGCTTAGATAAATACATTGTTTTTAAGAACATCCCATTACCTACTCCCTATGACGACTCTCAAACCAGAACGTTTGCTCTTATTGAACCTTCTACTAATTACATCGCTTTAAGTGACGACAGAATGCATTATGCCATGCTTAGTGATTTAGCTGAATGTCGACTTATCAGTATGAATTACTCTATCTGTGAACAAACTTCCTTATTTTCTACAATTGTGAATTAAAGCTTTTAACTGAAGTAACTTTATCTCTACCTACCTTTTGTAATTCGGAATTGTTATATGGTGATATAGATATTTGGAAGAAACTTAGAAATAATAAGTGGATATATGTTCAATCAGTGCCTAATAAAATCATTATAAAATGTAATAACGATGTAATTGATTATACTTTTGTTGGCACAGGTATTATTAAGCTAACTCCTAATTGTATTGGTTTTCACAAAACCCTTCAACTTATTCTGTCAAATCTCTGCCAGTTCCTAAGTTGAGTTCTAGGACTTATGGTAATTTAACTCATAGTTATGTTTACTCCTTAAATTTTTGAAATTTTGTTTTATATTTTAATTTTAATTTGTGTAGTTTTAAAAATTCACTGATTTTGTGTTAATTAAGAATATTAATCTTAATTTTACTTTTATTGTGAAACGACTTCCAAGGTTCAACTTCATCTCGTTTTTATTTTTATTTTATACTAAGTTACTTCGCTTCATTTTAAGGGATGAAGCTTCGTTTTAGTGGGGGGCTGTTACAACTCTAGTTAGATTCTGACCTCCGGGAACAGCGGACGTCTCCGCCCTTACGAAAACCTTGGATCTCGTTAATCCAAAATTGTACTTAGTTCTAATTTACTTTTATGTTTTTTTATTCTGATAAACTTTAGTGCGTAATAAAGTAGTTTTCTTTAAAAAAAAAAGACAATCTGAGAAGGTCGCCTAACAGCACGCTATGGACGGTTATCACCCACACCACATTTACGTTCAGCGGCGGCTCTTTATTCTTGTAGACGGATACTTATGACACCCACATTGCGATTTTTTCGGGACAATTTCCTAGGACAACACTCTTCATGCCAAATTGATTTTGTAGCTAATTGATTTTAATAGATTCCTTATACGAACATTGATATACTCACGTTCACCTAACCCTATTGGATTTTAACTACCTCTTACCATAACGTTTGCAATAATTGACAGCAATGTAATAGTTTTACATACATACACATCACGCCTGATTCCCTGTAGAGGGGTAGGCAGAGATCACGGATATCCATTTGTCCTGATCCTGACAGACCACTTTCGCTTCATTGATATTCATACATCCTCTCATACACTCTCGGCGGTTATAGGTACTCCTAACGTCACCTTTTCTCAATATAGCGTCTATCTGACTGTTATATGTCTTATTAGGCCGGCCCCTACGTAACCGCCCTTCCACTTCACTCATATATATTCCTTTTGTCAATCTGCTATCATAAACCCGATTAATAGTTTTAATATGGAATATTTATTGCAGGTGACTTGCTTCCCTATTGATTTTACTGACCTAGTTCTATGGTTGAAACTTAGTTGCTGCGGCATGCCAGTAACACAAGCAGCTAGCAATATCATCCCAGATAACATGGGACGAGAGGTAATTATAATGCACTTTTATCATTTGTGTATATTAAGCAACATTTGATTAAAAATTCAATAATAAATACATAAGTATAAATTGACGACATTAAATCCTTTTCGGGATGGATGAAAACTCGGAAACAAATTATTTTCTCATTCACTTAGAGAAATCTGGGATTGTGATTGGATTGGTAAAAAAATTGCGGACACATTTAAGTTGCAATAAAATGTATTGATCCCTAGTCCTCACATATTCATCATCGAGATGAAAGACTGCTATTTAGTGTACTCTTTTTATCTTTTACTCACTGAAAGGTTTAGATACAGTTCAATATTTTATGCAAAATAAAGATAAAGTATAAAATTACCAATAGATAGATGAAGATCTTTTCTTAGTACGAACCCCACCAAATATTGAGATTCATTTGAAACAATAACTGGATAACCGTTATGTTCAGTTTCCTTCAAAAGAGTATCGATATCATCCACAGTCATTGAATCTTGGGTAATCACTGCTAGTGATTTCGCAAATCTGTAAAGATAAAATAATTAAAACATTCATATACATTCACTTCATTTAATTCCTTTCAGGGTGGACAGAACCTCGGAAACACGATATCTCGCAGGCAACTTCCTTTTTTAGTAAGCTACACGGAATCTTTCCAACTGGTATTAGTCTGACTATGTGGTTCACGTCTGGGTTAGAGGCAGCCATATAATTATTTAACGTGTGGATACCTACCTCAGTTTCAACGGCACAGCTTAGCTTGCGCAAGATTAAGTACTATGTGGACAACACGTAATCTTAAGGAGGCATATATCCACTCTTGTGGTGACGGACAACTAACCTCTGCTTATTCCGCAAAGGTAGTTGTGATAGTGTTTATTTTAGTATCCCTATATACGTATGATTATGTTTACATATTTAATCCGATATTTATATAGGGCGGAAAGGTCTAGGCAGACGAAGGTTCTATTATTATAAATACTATAGTAAATTATGTATACTACATTCTACTAATATATTATTATATATGTTGTTATACATACACATCACGCCTGATTCCCTGTAGCCCTCTGTAGGCAGAGATCACGGATATCCATCTGTCCCGATCCAGACAAACCACTTTCGCTTCATTGACACTTATACACCTCCTAATACACACTGGGCGGTTATAGGTAATTCTAACGTCACCTTTTTTCAATATGCTGTCTATCTGACTGTCATATGTCTAAATGGGCCGGCTCCTACGTAACCGCCCTTCTACTTCCGCCACATATATTCCTTTTGTTAATCTACTTTGTTTCTACTATCATTCATTCGCATAACATGTCCAAACCATCGAAGCAAGCCTTTTTCAATCTTAGTCACTACATCTTCTTTCAAACCACAACCTTCCCTTATCACGCAATTTTTAATTCTATCATTCAATGTCACTCCTAACAAGCTTCTCAGTGACCGCATTTCGACGGTATTGATTCTAGTTTCATGCTTCTTTTGCCATTCCCAACTATCGCTACCGTAAGCCAATGTTGGAACCATCACAGCCCTATGAATAGCCATACGTGCCGATAGAGAAATCAAATAAGTGATTTTATATCGTGAGGATCATGCTGAATAAAAAGCATTTCATTTCAACTGCCTACCCATAACACTATGCATGGCCCTATTAATCTTATTACCTGCACACACTCTACGTTCAATATCTCCTTCTCAATCTCCGATACTAGTAATTAGTGTTCCCAAATACACAAAATCATTCACTTTTATTATCTATATGAATACTCCTTACTTACATTAACTTTCATTCCTGTCCTCTTAATAATATTCAGTTGTAATTCGACGTAGCTCAGTTGTTTGGGGCTTGGCTCTGTATCAGTGGGTGGGTACAGGGTTCAAATTCCGCTTGAGTATGTACCAATGGAAATGAATTTTCATGAATTTCTATGTACATTTTCGTAATAAAAAACACATTTACGAAATACATTGAGGAAACCTACCTGTTCGTCGAACAGATAATAGTTAGTGCTTGTAAATGGCAACATGGCTGACCACCTGTCACATTGAGTACTGACTATCTGATTAACACGTGGGTTCGAGGTGTCCATAGAATTACTACCTTCGCAATTGCGAAGATGGACACCTGAACCTCTGACTACCCCGCAAGGGTTAATGGTCGTGAATGCGTTGTCCTCTTAAGGACCTGACTGTCTGCGTACAAGAGGCATTTAATAATAAAATGGCCCATACGCACTCCTTTGTTACTTTTTTTCAAATTAGTCATCCATGAACAGATTGAACAGCGACGGCTATATAGTATACAGTTTTGTGATAATAAGACCATGTTCAAATTTGTCTGGTATATATCTTTAAAATAACTTAATACTGGAGTCGGTTATACTGCAATTATATTGATTGTTAATAGTTTTCACTAAATTGTGTATGGTTGTTTCGTAGTAATCGACTTTGCAATATTCCAGAATTGTAGAATTATATGCATTTCCCTCAATCAACTTCATATTATCGCCAAGTTGTTTATGGACGTCTCCCTTGTGCCGAATTAAAAAAGACAAACGCATTCACGACCCTTGCGGGGTAGTCAGAGGTTCAGGTTTCCATCTCCGCTGTTGCAATTTGCCGAATTTAACTCGGAGCAAATCTAAGTTATGCACAATTTAGACATATTTATGTGACATGAATTCGAGTGAATGAAGATAATATTTTGAACTTCTATTCCTGACACAATTTCATTACATTATTAAATCTAGGGTCTTGTTTTTGCGTTATTTTAGAGAATATTTGTTTCATTTCAATCACAAAGGCAGGCATTGTTTCATTTCATTTTGAATATAGAATGTTAGTTAACACGTAATGTTACATTTGAAGTAGAATAAGCAATGCGCAAGCGAAACTAAGCTTTTATACAATGTACTGAGTGGGCTGGCTCAAAGATATATTTATTTGTATATACGCTTACAATGTTTATTGTTTAATGAGTTATTCAAAAGTTATGATCCAGATATCTCTCCGGAGCGTCTGCGCATTCGGAGTCAAGGTTCCACGACATTCCCATCCCATTCCACAGTTTTTCGGTCCCCCGTTTTTATGTCTCAGTTGCTCCAGATCTTCTCCAGTCTCTTCATCACTCTCTTGGTCATCTGAGATCTTATTTTTACTTCCTGATCGCAATCTTCATCAGCGCTTATTATTGAAACGTGATAGACAAAGCTTACTATGAGGTTGAACAGCTGCGGAGAAACTATGCATTTCTGGCGTACGCCCCAGTCTGATTTGTCGGGTTGTGAGACTGCGTCCTCTAACCTCGCCATAGAAGAACTAATAAAATACAGGTTTTGTCAAATGCTTCGGTAGACCCATCTCACCCATGACGGAAAACGTCTTACTCATCAAACGTTAATATAGTTGAATGTCATCGCGAAGTCACTAAAATAAAGGGCTACGAAAACGTTGTATTCTCTGCTCTTCTCGACCAGCAATATTTGTACGCAATATACGTAATATTTATATGGAAAAACGTGGCAGGGACGCCAGAGTAAAAAGCACGCCTATTTGTGAGATATCTACTTTAAGATAGCGCAACTACAATATAATTACTCGCTAATAAAATCCAATACTCGCTATCAGATTGCTTTAATGAGCTTGACCTAGCAATCAATATGAAGGGCTGAAATTTACAGAAAGGATTAAAAATGTGATGTGCACATAAAATATATAAATTAGCCTTACAGGCATTGATGATTTTATTAATATTAATATACTTAGAAATCTGAAAATAGCTTGATTAACCTACATGGTCCTGTCGTGTACAAGAAGGTACCTAGTTATAAAAGAATATACGTTTATTACCAATGGCCAATGATTGCATCTGGGCTTTATCTTTGGGTTATTTTTCAAATTTCAGGGGTCAAAAGACGTGTATATGTGTAGGAACCTACTTATACGACCTAATTAACCGATCAACTTAAGCGAGCAACCAAATTAACTCTAACATAAAGTTTTGGATTTTTGTAAAATTTTTGTTCTACATATTTGTTGATTTTTCCCTACTTCAAACATGTGACGTATTGCTGACATTGTAGTTAAATTCTACACTTTACCATTTTTTTTTTAATAACTGTCCAGCGATTGACCCCTATCGCACCTGATGGTAAGTGACGATGAGGTCGATGATGTAGCTCGCTAGTCCAGTAATAGCCTATTCACTCTAACCTTGAAGAGACCTAAGTTATATTCTACCGGGAATACAGACAGGCAAGCAACTCGTCGTCGGTGCTCAAGGCTCTGAAGCTTAGCCTTTACTAACGTCGCATCGCCAATAAGCCTACGAGCTCGGCGTTCCACAGAGTCTAAAGCAGCCAACTGATACTTGGCGGAACCATCCCAAAGGTGGGAACAGTACTCCATACACGATCGAACCTGTGCTTGGTAAAGGGTAAGAAGCTGTCCCAGTGTGAAGTATCGCGTCACTCTGTACAGGATACCAAGTTTTTTAGCTGCAGTTTTGGCCTTGGTTTCTATGGAACGACCAAAGTTCAAGGTAGAGCTTATGCTCATACCCAGAAGCTCAAGTTGGTCCGTAAGTTGTACCGAAACATTCTGAAAAGTGGGAGTCGAGGTGAACAGACTACTCTTTGCGGTGAATATACACGCCTGTGTTTTGGTGGCGTGTGAATCCGACTAAGTTGGCATCACCCCAATCGGACACGGCCTTTAAGTTCAGACTCTACTTCGCTTGGTTCGCTCAACCATAGCTTGTCTGAGAGAATGGATCTCGCCACTGCTGGTTCCCGCGCCATATAAGTATCTCTCCATAACTGTGCTATCGTCTGCATACCCAACGATACCGGGTTTGAGCAGATCGTTTATGTGGAGGAAAAATAGAGTCGCAGAGAGAACTGACCCCTGAGGATCTCCGGCATTAATCGCCATTGGATCCGACGAGTATCCGTCAACGACCACTCGTATGGATCGATTCCTCAAGAAATCCGTTATCCATGCGCACAGACCAGAAAGAATTCCATAGGTCGAGAGCATGCCTAGAAGGCTTCTATGCCAGACCCTGTCAAATGCCTTAGAGATATCGAGAGAGTGTTTCTCCATGGCTTCGCCCCATATGTGAGTAGCGTATACAAGAACGTCCCTAGCAGATCGATTTCGGCGGAACCCGTATTGTCGAACACTGAGGAGATCGTTACCTTCAAGATACGCCAGGAGCTTGGTGTTCAATACACGTTCCATAGTCTTGCAGAGTATGTAGGTGATCGAGACGGGTCTGTAGTTCGAAGGATCGGTACGACTACCTTTTTTGGGCACAGGCTGCACGTTTGCAAGCTTCCAACAGCCAGGAACTTGATAATGTTTGTTGAGCAGGGCCCAGATAGTCAATTGTGTGTACCCAAAGTGACGGGCGACCCCTGAGCTAAGTGCCAATTTTGAACGACCTCCCGCTTATGGATCTTGACGAGACTGTCTCTAATGGCAAGAGATTACTTAGTTGTTTGAGAGTCAGTCTCCCAGTGAAGGAAGCCGCATCCAAGTTTTCAAGGCGTGGGCGGTACGGACCAGCAAATGAATATAAGTCTGTAATGAAAAATTATTGTTGATACAGAGCTAGTTGTAGTGCTCACCAATCGTTTGGCCTCAATTGGACCGCCGGATATATACTTCCACAAAGATTACGTCTATACAGTGCAGCAGGTTACATAAAAGTTCTATAAGTTTAAACAGCGTCCGTGTTTTACATTCGTGGACTAGGACGAAGTTTATGAAATATTTGAAATCAAGCTTTTCTGGCATGTCTATATGACGTCTAGTCAATAGCAAATATCTCACGAACCTTAACATAGTTATAATGAAGTAGTTGCTGCAGGATTTGAAGGATATGCTTCATAGCCATAAAGCTGCTTGACTGTCGCGACAACCGACATGTCGGTAAGTCTACAAGTAGATAAAATAAAGTCATGTTCAAAGAGCAGATAGTCCTGGAGCCAATTAATGATGTTAAATAGACTATTGCGTTTGTTAAATCTATCTGGATCTGTTGAATATATCCATATGGGCCAAATATTGTAGTTGAATAGATAATACATCAAACGGGAAATCTCTTGAAAACTGCAGCTAGGCCGGGCAGCATTCGTGAAGCTGGTCATACCTTCTCATTGCTTCTATCGCAGTATTTACAGTAAGTGGATTCTATCAGTACATTAATCTTAACCTATCCAGAGAATCTGTACGTCTGTGTGTCAATACGTGTTGAGAGGGCACAAAGAGCTTTTCTGTAAGTTTATTATAAGAAACCGTTTCGTTTCCCTACTATACTGTTGTTCAAAACTTCAAGCGTTGTATTGTGGTATCTTGACTCAGCCTCCACACAATAAGATTCTTTTTCTTTTCTAAGTCTTGTATGTCAGCTAGAGTACTGTTTCCTCCTTTCTTAAGCTCATTTCAAGGATATGTATTCACCCCTGTTTAATTGTTGTTTTCGATCCGCTGTTTGACCAGAGCATTAATCTCCGTAAATAGTATTCATCTTATTCAAATTATTTTAAACGAAATCTGCATGCCTTGTATTTAATTGGTTTTGATAACAAATCGAATAAAAACGGGAATTCTTCGGTCAAAACACGTGACGACTATTTATATAACAAAAAACCTTAGAACACCAGATGAGTAGTATGAATTGCTCTAACATAAGTAATAAAAAAGCTGCATTACAAAAATACACTTTATTTAAATAATTAGTACGAATGATATAACTTTGTCAACATATTGCAAGAAATTAAATAGTTTTGTAAACTTCTGTATACTTGGTATGATTTTACCCATGGCATGCATTTTATTTCTCTTTTTCCTTGCTCTTGTGTAGATACAATTTCAATTAACAAATAAGCGCAATACATTTTTTTGCAACAATAACTTAATCTAATAATGTATGGCAGACATAAAAAAACTTACTTAGGTCGCATGACGTCGGCAGCTAGTGAAGTATGTTGAAATTCATCTTTACTATCCAAAAACGGGTATCCATTTAATGCAATATGAGCATCATAAATGCCTTGCCTTCCTAAAGCATCTCCCACCCATTTTGATGCCATTGCTGCAGCCATTAAAGGCACAATATAACGTACACCACCAGTAAGTTCAAACATAATCACCACCAATGAAACTGCAAAAACAAGAAGCAACTGAAATTAATGTGTGCTCCGAAAAAATATTCTAGAGTCAAAAAGTCGCTTGGACGTTCACTTGATACATACTTTACACCTTAACAATTAAAATATAAAAATTGTTCAAAAATATATTAAATAAAAAGTGTTCTAAATCAATTAATTATATTAGTTTAAAAATAACATAGTTAAAGGAAATGAGTGGGAAGTTGCACATTTTTCTTGCATGCTGATTATCATCTTATGGGTATTGTTCGGAGAAATTAGTGAAACGAATGATTTAATTTATCAGTTTTAACCTGTTTAGAGCGAACTGGCACCTGTCATACTTTCAAGTTAGCATAATGAAAGACTGAATTAACTGAAGAAGTTTTAAAAGTTCAATATCAATAAATTGATAAAACGACTCGACGTAGCTCAGTTGTTTGGGGCTTGACTCTGTATCGAGGGTACAGGCTTCAAATCCCACTTGAGCATGTCCCAATGGAAATGAAGTTTAATGAATTTTTATGTACATTTTCGTAATTAAAATACATTTACAAAATGCCTCGAATACTACGGTGAGGGAAAACATCGTGAGGAAACCTACTTGTTCCCCGAACAGGTAATAGTTAGTGCTTGTAAATGGCGACATGGCTTACCACTTGTCACATTTAGTACTGACTATCTGGCTAACACGTGGGTTCAAGGTAGCCATAGAATTACTACCTTCGCAATTGCAGAGATGGATACCTGAACCTCTGACTACCCCGCAAGGCTTAATGGTCGAGAACGCGTATGATAAAATCCGAAAATGGTGCAAACAAGGTTTTAATTTTTTCGATTATTTCGTCACGGAGTAAAATCTGAAATCAAAATATTCAATAATGGACTCTCAAATACAAAATAATCCGACTTAGAACATATTAGATACTATTTCATACATTTCAATATTATAAAGTGTCTAATTTTGGCCAAGATTATAAATTTTAGTCATACAATTTTGTTTACGCTTGCGCCGGTCATGACAAACGAAATTAAGATCGCACAGACCGTGGAATGATGCCAGAGTGAGAGCAATATTTTAGCGACGAGAGTTGGTTTTATTTTTAATTTGCTATGAAATCCGAATCTAGTTTCGATTAGTTCCGAATCTTAGTATCTATTAGAGTAAGAAGTCCCAACAAAAAATGACCCTATTATACAGGATGAAATTTTCATCACTGGCAATACTTCAAAGATAATAATAATAATTATAATATAATATAATATAATATAATAATAATAATTATAATATAATATAATAATAAGAATAATAATATTTGGACATTATTACACCAATTGAACTAGCCCCTTGGTAAGTACATTTAAGACTTGTGTTAAGGGTACTAGTCAACGTATATTTAAGAAATATATACATTTTATACATAGATAAATACATATATAACATATATAATCAACGACTAGACTGGAAAGCAGTAGAAAAGCGTAGTTCTTAACTCTGCCTCCACCGGGAATCGAACCCGGGGCCTGCCGATTAGCGTTCAGGCGTCTAACCGATCGCGCCACGGAGGTCGTCAAAGATAGATAGATAGATAGATTCTATGGTGAAAAATATGCGGCTTGACATGATTATTTTAGTACCCTCCGGTACAAAAATTTTGAGAAAAGCCTCCTCAAAGTTTGGGAGCCAATTCAGAATACATGTACACCCTTCATTATTTCATTCATAAGTTCTCATCCAATTAAACATCTTACAACACCCAAAACAAAAACTATCAACAACAAAACAAACAAATATCAACAATAAAACATCCAAGTAAAAATCTGGTGTACTCAATGCCGTTCTAGGGTTTGAAGATATGGCGTCATCATCATCACTACGGCTTACCTGCTGTTTCATACCCAAAAACATACAAGTTTTTTTGTGGTCGAACATTACATGCTTCCCATGAAAACACACCACACATACATGGGACACGATGACAAATACAATTCCATTTCACTAGTTCTTTAATCTTTGTTTATTTTAATCCATATCGATAATTATTATAAGTAATAATAAATAATTTATCTATATATTTTTTAATTTAATGGTCTTACAAAGTACATGATATTATTAGTGACAAAATAGTTCATAGCACATAAGTAAAATAAGCAATTTTATAATTCTTCATTAACTTTTCATTGATTTATTCTTCATCTCATGTATATTTATCAAGTCGTACAAAAATGTATGCTCGTAATAAGTCAAAAGTATGAAATGTAATGCACTTCACCCTGGCTGTATGATTTACTTTATCTTTACTTTATCTGTAGCTAATTTATTTATTTGACTATGTTTGTTGTCATTTTTACAATGCTATGGCGGTAAAAAGTATTTTTGACTTCTGAATTACAATTTAATGTTAAATTGCTATTTCATAGTGCAATAATGGTGTATGATGTTTATTAATGATGTGAAAGAAAAACATGGTAAAATGAAACATTTGTAAAATTTTAATGGAATCAAATGTTTTAAAGAACTAATCAAAGCGTAAACTAAAGGGTTATAAAGATTAATTAATTACCAGCATTGAGTAATCACGCGATTAAATTAAGTACAATCCATAACCGGCTAATGTTCATGTAGCGTTATTGTGTGTAGTGATGATTATTTGGATGAAATAAAAGAATAGTGCGTAACATTGTCATAGTTATTGTTGAAAGGAAACCATTTGAGTATGTTCCTGACCTGTGAAACACTGTCTCAATGTTAATGAAAAAGGTTTCATTCAAGATGATATCCTGGTCCATAAACACCAGATTACCATAGATAATACATAGAACGTAAACTTACAATTTATGAATTAACATGACCTTGGTAAGTAGTACGTAAATAGGGTACCCATATGTTATAGAAAATTTAAAATGCAAATTAAAAAAATTTACCACAATTTCCAAAAATTTCCTACCCTTTTTACTATGAAAATGGGTTCTATAGGTGCTACTAATAGCCAGGTTAAAATATTGCCAGTGATGAATCTGTCACCCTGTATATACAAATTCTATCCAAATTTTTACTAAGTGTTAACTGCGTCAAATCTAAAATACAAGCACAGTGTTGTGGTCATAGACTCCTACAGGAGGTCGTCACGATAAACGTAGTCACACTTTTACAGTACGTTTTTATGTATTAGCAGTTACGTTTTATGCTAAACTATTGGGTAAGTATTTAAATCGGGCCAAAAAGTAGTTGTGATCTTAGATATGGGATTTTACAGCTTGGATCATTTTATGGCCTCTTCAAAAATTTTAAAAAAACATGCAATATTTCGTTCTATCGAGGAATTACGATCACTTTGCAAAAAAATGTATTCTTCGTTTCTATTTTTTTTTCATTTTATCCGGGAAAAATATTCTGGATTTTGACACTTAATTTGTGTCACATGGGTATGTATCAAGACTCGCAAAGGGAACCCGTTAACATAACAACTAAAAAACTTTAAAATACTTACTCCTTGGCACACTGTGTCTACGCCATCTAACGAAGAACAGCACAACTACGTCCTTTCTCATGAAGTTAAAATTTCTGCGCAAATTACTGAGATAGCATAGTTATTAATTTTGATCTACTTAAGCTAAAATTACCTAGATGGCACTGTTTTTTAATTTTTTAAGTATAAAGCGCGGCCTACCCTAACTTCACTCCTCCAATTTGATTCCTACGATTAACACTATTTACTATGGTACCTATCTACGTTTAACGCTGTAAAGAACCAACGAATAAAGAAGCCGATATTTTGTTCAAGAATCATAGAGTGTTCTTTCTGTCATACGATAGCTCCTTGGCATAGACACATTGTGCGTCGATCTCTCTGGCGATGGGGAGAGATTCCCCTTTTCCAGATGCTACTTCGATGCGGGCTTGGGCCTAACGATTCCCAAGACTGATCGTGGATCGCGACGAAGCACTAACCTTGTACAGCGGAGCGATGATGATGATGATGATCCACATCGTGTCCGATGACGGCGACTCCATCAACGCCGGTTGTGAATTCTGACGTGGCTCGCAAATCCAAATTTAGTCTTGAAATAACGACCACAAACTCCACAGAAAAGTTGTCCGTTTCGGTATGTGTAGTTATAGGTTGGTCTCGGGCGGGACTTTGCCGCAAGGCGTTTCTCGTCGAGATTGTGTAGACGGTTCTCCTCGTACGCACGAATGCCCGATGTTATGTTCGATCGCCAAGCAGCTCTCTCATCCGCCAGCACTTCCCAACCATCTTTGCAAATGCCACAATCGGCGCTTCAACACATCTTTGTACCGTAGGTAGGGCCTACCAATGCTGTGCTTGCCTGACGACAGCTCGGAGTAAACCAGCGTCTTCGGCATACGACTGTCCGGCATTCTCTGTATGTGGCCACACCATCGTAATTGTGCTTTGATAAGGGGCGCTTCTATACCAGTCATGTTTGTGCGGCGTAACACCTAGGCATTTGAGACTCGATCTTGCCATTTGACGCGCAGAATTGAGCGTAAACATCTCATATGGAAGGCATCCAACTTCTTTACATCCAATCTATAAAGGCACCAAGTCTCGGCAGCATAGAGCAGCGTAGGCAATACAATGGCCTTGTACACTTTCAACTTGGTCTGTAGTTTCAAGTTATATGGCTTCCACACTTGCTTACTCAACCTGCCAAAAGCCGCTGCTGCGCACGCAATTCGGGCAGGAATCTCCACTGCCAGACTGTTATCGGAGCTTATTCGACTGCCCAGGTACCTGAAGTGTTTTACTTTTTCAAGTGTGTGGCCGCCCAAGCACACCTCGGATAAATCCTTTTCGGCACATCTTGGTGGTTGTTTGAGCACTTGAGTCTTTGATATGCTGATCACTAGGCTGAATTTGCATGCAGAGTTGTGCAGCGCGTTTATATACAGCTGCAATGATTCCACGGAGTCTGCCATCAAGCAAACGTCGTGCGCATACAGGATTTCCATCACTGAGGATGCAGTATTTTTGGATTTGGCTCTGAAACGGGAGACGTTGAAAATGCTCTGATCTGTCCTGACGTTCAGGCCAATCCGTCCTGTGCACTCTCTGGCAGCATCGTTCATCACAGCTGCAAAGTACAGCGCAAAAAGCGTCCGGGCCTTCACACACCCCTGTTTAACACCGCTGGACACGGGAAACGCGTTAGATTTGCTATTTCCATAACAAACTCTGGCAGTCATGCTGTCGTGGAACTCTTTGACCAAGTTAATTAGCTTTCCAGGAACTCCACACTTCTGCAAAATCATCCAGAGGGCATTTCTAGGGACTCGATCAAAAGCTTTCTCTAAGTCCACGAAGCACATGTAGAGTGGACGACCCTGCTCTAAGCTTTTTTCCTGAACTTGCTTGACAACGAAAATGGCGGCCACGGTTCCTCTATGAGGGCGCAATACAGGCGATGTACAGCGGAGCACAAGAAGTTAAACGGGAAGCTTTTGCAAAGCGGCTCACACAGAAACGATCCAGAGATTGATAAGCAAATACTGTAAAAAGGGTATTTGCGTAGGTATTATCATTGGAGTTTTACTGAATAGTTAATTACTACTCAATATGTATTATTATAACGATATTGCGTATTTCACTTTGTTTTGATGTATAAGATATTGTTGCTGAACATAATGGGTTGCTTTAATATCGTTTTCCATTTTCGTACCTGTACTACTGTTTAGGGGCTTTAAAGAAACAAGTCCTGATAAAAGTAGTTCAAACAAACACATAGAAACAATTAATTTTAATTTTTAAAATTACAATTGTTTAATTTTCGCTGACTACTATTACATATTCCGAGGAATAAGTTGGTTTGCTCCTGATGGATTTCCTTATCGTAGTCGTTTTATTTATTACGTAAATGTAATTTTATTACGAAAATGTACATAAAAATCAAAAGAAATATGTTAATTGATTGTTAGTTAATTATAATACTTACGCATATGAAAATATACTATGGCCAAACTTTCGGTAAAGTAAACCATTTTATTTCAAAAGTACCATTAACATTTTTATATTCGACTGTTTCGGCCGCTTAAAACGGTATTGAGTACGCCGAGAACTCACACCTTTTTGCCGGTGACCGGCGCCCTGTCCCCGGTAGTTATGGCTACGTCAGGACGATACCCAACACACTAAAAAAAAAGTCCTATATACATACACATGTATTCACGACCTTACATACCTTCCGGGCTGGTTGGAGGATGACAGTCGATTATTATTTATTTGGGATTATCTTTGGTCACTCGAAACTCATTTTTTACAATTTAGATTGTGAACAAGAATTTAGTGGCTTAGTTATTAAGATGATGATGATGGTCTATGATTACATTATTATCACCTATAAGTTTTGGTTCATTAATGTGAGACACATTTTTACCACTTTCAAATGTAATTGTGTTCTAGGTTTCCTTTACAATTAACATTTTATTCTGTATGGAACTTGAGAGATGAGAGAGAGAGAAAGTTCCGGAGTTTCCTGTTTTTATTGTGGCTTTACCAATTTCTATCTTACGTTCAAGTTAAAGTGCATTAAGTTAAGTTTTAGTTTTATGTGTCTACATTTTATTTAAGGGTATTGTATTCCAAAAATAAATTCACAAGCTGTCAAAAATCCGAGATTTCAAGCGCAGCAGCGCTGTGTACCGTGCGGGTCAGGGCTGTTTTTAGCGGCCGACGGAATATGAAATATAAAAAGACGAGAATTTCAAAACATCGCCACACGTTTACGGGAGTTTTATATTAATAATAGAGTTGATTTGTAAACGAAATAGTGTATCGATTGTAAGATAATTTTATTAATTGCTAAATATAACGTACATTAACTATCCACTATAAAATGAACATTGTGATGGTTTTTCGACACTCCAGACAGACTTCTTGCCTGATATTCACTATCGAAGGTGACTGATTGCTTTAATCATGTGGATGCGCCGCCGCGCCGCGGCGTGTAAATTGCAGACAGTATGTATCGTTTTCATACGAGCAACGTATAAACTGATATTCTTACCCAAATCCAAATGGTAATCAGTCCAACAAGAAATAAATTCAAGCTTTCAGTTTCAGTGTTTGTAATGATGCTAGTACAGATTACATTATGTATGTATGTAGGTATGCAACTACCTAACCAATTATTGACTGCCTCCGAACTGCATTTGTAAAAATATGTATTTAGATTATAGTGCTTTTGAAATAAAATGTGTTTTTACCGAAAGACCGGCTGTAGCAATTTTTCATATGCGTAAGTAGTATGATTACTAAAAAATCTGAAAAGGGCTTTTTCTTGGACGCATTGACTGTACATTGTGAGAGACTTTTATTCACAATAACTTTTCGTAAGGGAGTTTTTTTTTAATTCTTTATTAAGCCATTCACCACCAAGGTTATGTTGGCTGAAGTACAAACACTGATGCCACGGCGAACTTCTTGTTATTCCATCGCCATGGTTACACCAACGCCGCCAGCCGCTACAACCGATGAAAAACGAAACCGAATCTCCAATTCTTCTCTTCCTTGTTCTTTGGTTCGTTCCAGTTCAGGATCCAAATATAATCCCAAAGCAAACATATTTAGCCAATTTGGCATCACAACTGACTAAATATTCAGCCGAAAATAATTATTTGTATTTTCAACTTTTACTGAGCTGCAGACTTTGTTGACGCACCATAGACAACTGTAAGGGAGTTCATTGACAATAAAATTATATTTTGAATACTTTCCAGCACATTGGAGATATAGTAGTCATACAGTTTGTCAATTACATTTATCTACACTACATTGTAACGAAATTTAGCTCATGAATCTGTGTAAGCTCGTTACAATGCATAAAATGTTATTTACAAATAAGTTGTGATTTATACACCGGTTCTCGTTCTATCATCGATGTTAAGCAACGCTGGCGTGGGAAGTGATTGGATGGGTGACCATTTAAATTACTCATGTGCTGTTGTTTCGGTGAGGGAACCTGGTTTGGTTATGTAAGGACATAGTTAATCATCTATTACATCAGCTATTGGTTATCAGGTAACGATTGGTTTTCGATTGACCAAAGATTACAAAAAAACTTAGTTGCCATTCAACATCTGACTACCCCCAAGGGATGTAAATGCATATTTTGTATATAGGACTTTTTTTGTTAGTCTGTCAGATAACGATACGGCGACATAATGTAAGAACAATAATATGTATTCAGGATTATAAAACTATAAACAGAGATCCCACGCACTCGTATGTAATGTAACTATGATTTAGTTATATGCATTTTGTCACGATGATGTGTCTTCTCAGCGTACTCAAAACACAGGGACACATTTCAGATATGTTTCATGACTACCTGATAAAGCGTACCCACCTACTTTACTATTTGCTAATTTGATATAGCAATAGGCTGGCAAATTTAAAATGAAAGTAGTAAGATGATTATTAGCGCTCCGATACTGTAACTGTCAGCTATTCTTTTACGTTTAGACATGGCTTAGACTACGAACCTTTGTAATTGCTGCATGGTTTAGGCACTAACATCAGATGTAAGTATCTCTTTATGTGTTAAAATTTACAAACTCACACCGTGTACAATTTCATTCCCAATTCTATTTACTTTAAGCATGAACTAAGAGAACATAAAAGATGTTATATAATGTTTTTTTTTTAAGTATAAAACATAGTAATTACTTTATTTATATATAATTAACTACTTACACAAGCTCCTGAAATACGCTATAATGTTTGTAAGTAATGGTTACTTGTCTAAAATATTGTTTGTTAAAATACCTATTATTTAATTTTATTAGTGCTCGCATTAAGGCTGCTTTACACTTGGATTAGAGACAAGGTGTAGACAGGTACTGATTAGTGCAAGTGATTTGTTCTGTAGGAAATTAAATTGAAGTGTGTTCAATTATTTTGCTAGGTACCTCGTCAGGTGTGCCCTTACTACTCACTCACTTGCAGAGTGGTTTAGTCAGTAGTCTGGTCTGGTCCGTGTTTAGCGATTAGTGAGCGTCGGCGCTTGTTGTTGTAATAAATGGCAAAGTGAGGCGAATACATAACTTATTAATTTGTGCAAGGGTATATAATACATGTATGCCTTTACAACTTTATATTCTTATTATATTATCATTAAATCACCTGCACTCGAAGTTTATTGGACACTACTACGCACTACACACCTGCAATTGCACTAATCGAAGTGTAAACCAGCCTTTAGAGCAGTGAGCGACTTGCGTCTGGCACCGCGCCCTTTTGCCACGGTACCGAATATTTTTATTCTCTTGCGTCAACTATGTGCACTTCTGCGCCGCTTAATTAAAGCTATTTTACGTAAACAGAAAATTATATAGGTATAAATTCAACTTTGAACTACAGGACTACCAGACAACAAAAATAACTGTTTTGATTGAAAAAACAATATTTTATAGGAAAAAAAATTAACAACCTAAAGCACATTATACCGTATTTTACGACGTTATGTATGTATATGTAAAAGTTATTATTTAAAAGAATAACAAGTTATTTTGTCTATATTCTCAGAGATTCCTATTATTTAATTTTATTATATATATAGAAAGTGATTTGCGGCGCCCCCGGCGGCGGCAGTTTCCGACGCGCCACACCCCGGCTCGCTCCATTCTCTCGCTCGCCGCTGTCGCGTCAAATGCCTACCCAATAGTTTAGCATAAATCGTAATAATTAACAACAATACCTCGGATATAAGAATACTATACTAACTACTTTTACGTAATAATAGGTTGTTTAAAAGTTGTTTGTCAGACTCAAGATAAGTCTGTATGGGAATCTAGAATTTCTTACATCTTTCAGCTTTTATTTATTATCGAACTTCGTGGATTTACATAATATTTTTTACTTGATATAAAAAATGAAATTATTCTTTATATCTGCTTGTTGTAAATTGATACATTTGACATCATTTCTAAACAGCATTGTGTCAAGTTAGTTTACTATGTTCTGAAAGATACCTACTACCTTATTCCAAAAACAAAGTCGATGTTTTGTTAGAGAAACAAGTCCGGTGTAAAACTATTCCAGGCCCTAGCTTATCTCTGAGAAAAAAAATTTTGAGGTTACTTTCTGTTTCTGTAGTGGCCAAGTATGTTTGTATACCTAAAATAATGTAATATTAATCATTAATTAAAATCAATATCAAATTGGCATGATGAATTAGATTTATTGCAGATAAATTCTTATGCTCGAAGAATTTTCCTATAAATATCGATTTACAATAAAATCTATTAAAAAAATTTCCTATAAATATCGATTAATAACGGATATTTTATGTAATGTTATTTATGTTTGCGATATAAACAGGTACCACGCTACGATAGTGTCAAAAGCACTGAAATAAATCACATCAAACTTGATATAACAAAATCATAACAAATTTAAGTAATTGTCATGGCGGATCGAATTAAGTTCCATGCATCAATTGAGTTGTAAACAAAACAAACACAAATAAATTATAATCAGATTATTCAACCACTTATTATTTACTAATTTATATTAAAAACATTTTAGTTCTAAATATAAAAAAGTAATAAATATTTCAATAATTATGATTGTATTTTATAGTAACATTAACAAATAGTGTATAGTGAAACATACTTGAGTGAATAACCTAACCTGACCTCTTGTAGAAGTCTGTGATTCTGGTACTGTGCTTGTATTTTCGTATGGTTTTGAGCTGAAAAATAACTTCGAAAAATTTAAATTCTTCGATTTACACGTACAAGGAAAACAAATACCTACTGACTACTGAGTAAAATTTAGGGCTAGATTTGTATTAGGGTCATTTGGAGCGCCCTCCTCCTCCGTCATGAGAGCCTAGTGACTGAATTCGTTGTTTCAAATCATATCTGTCACAGGCATTAAGCATGAATTATTTGATATCATCAAATATGGCGTCGCATCAAGTAAAATACTTCTTAAAATATACATGTAGAATAAATCAACTTTAGGAGTTCACTTCAAAAGAAAAAAAGCGCTAGTAATATAATAAGCAATAACTTCAAACAACAAAATTACTAATTGTTTTCTAAATTCCTCTTACTGTAATAAGAAATAATCGATCTGGTGTGATTATCTAGCAGGTTGTGAACGCTAACAAAATGGACGTGCTCTCACGATCTGATGCGATCTAATTTTGATCTACACGACAAGCGTCAACATACCATACAAAATAGTAGCGAGAATTTTGCGGCCCAAATTGGACTTTTTATAAGCTCGAAAGCAGCTCTATTATGTATAAAACAGTAGCTAATATGTTCTTATTCGGATTATTTAGTATTTTGAGAATCTATTAATGTATATTTTGATTTCAGATCTTACTGCGTGAAAAAATAAACGAAAAAAACCCTGTTTGAGCCATTTTTCGGATCTTTTATCAACTTTATATGTGTATATTTACGTAATTATTGATATTTAATTCTTGAAACTATTTCAGTCTTTCATTATGCTACCTTAAAAGAATGATAGGTGTCACTAAGTTCTAAATAGGTTTAAACTGAAAAATTAAAATACTCGTTTCGCTCTTTTCCGCAAACAATACCCTTAACTTGAATATTTCACAGTTTAGATTTTTTTATCATATGTATCTCTTTTCCGAAGTTTGACGCTAGCTTCTATTGCCACTTAATTCTTACCCAAAGAAAGAAGAATCTGACGAAGAATTCACACATACTGACCCAAAAATCACTGTCAAGTCTGGAGAATCTATCATTCTGATAAACAAGTAAAAATATCTGATAAAACCATTGTTAATGTCGAGTCTAAATTTATCGAGTCCTACGACGGGGCTAGGGAACGTCTCCCTGCTTTTCTTACAAACTGCGAAAACGCAATGTCCGTAGCTAGCGATGAACAGCGGAAAGTTTTGGTGATTTATGTACATATCATTCTAAGACAGAGCACAACTACTATGCTCTCTTAAATAATTAAAATCGACTGCAGGAGAGAAGAAGCATTCACTAGTACACTAGTAGTTGATCTTCAGAATTGTAATAAAAATTATAATCAGAACATGGAACGCAATATTCTCTTAGATTAAATTCATGTTTCAATTGCATTTTATCTGACATGCAATTCTTTAGCTCAGATAAAACAGAACTCACTGGCCGTGTAGTGGCCTTGGAAGACCTTGTATTGAAAACGTTCATATGAAAAAACTTACTAACGCATATGAAAAAATACTACAGCCGAACTTACGGTAAAGTAAACCATTTTATTTCAAAAGCACTATAAACTTTTTATATTCGATTTTTCTGGCTGATAAAAACAGCTCTGAAACGCGTGGAACTCCAACGCAAGCCGCGCATTTCAGGGCTGTTTTTGGCGGCCAAAGTTATCGAATATGAAAAGTACGGTTATTCAAAGCATCGCGACACATTTAGGGGACTTTTATATTAGTAATAAAATAAATTTGTAAACGAAATACGGTATCAATTGAAACATAATTTTATTAATTGCTAAACATAACAAATACGATAAACCTCACGACTGTGATGTAATCTTTTTTGCGATGGTTAGAGTTCAAATGAACATTGTGACGGTTTTCTCCACTCCGGACTGACAAGGTATTCACTATCGCCACGTAGTATTGATCATGCCGCCGCGCCATGTAGATGTAGACAGTTATTTTAAGAAGTACGTAGTGTTTCTTAACGATGCAATGTATAGACTGATATTATTCACCGAAATCCAGATCCAAAACTAAACAAATTCTTTTCTGTGTTTCCAGTGTATGTACGAGTTACTAACCTAATCTAGTTGTTACCGAATTTGTAAGACTAAGTATTTAGATTATAGTGCTTTTGAAATAATATGATATACTTTATAATAGAAATAAATAGAATTGAAGCGGCTGTAGCCCAGTGGGTAAGACCTCTGACTTCCTATGAGAAAGGTTCTAGGTTTGAATCCTGGCTCTGGCATATACCAATGAATGAAATTTTAATGTGTTTTTTATTTGCTAACGGTAAGGGAAAACATCGTGAAGGAACCTGCCTATTCCTCGAGATAGGTAATAGCCAGTGCCTATATACGGCGATACGGTTCACTACCTATCATGTAGAGTGCTGTATATCTAGTAGTTTCGGGTGCCCCATAACTAACATGCCTTCGAAATTTCGGAGATGGGCACTCAGTCCTATGTGCCCACCACAAAGAACACAAGTCGCGAAGCGTATTTATGATTTATGTATATAATATAATGACGCATACGAAAATTCATTTACAATGAATTCATTTACAACATACCGATATACCTAAAGAAAGATTTGATATTTTATATCAAGAACAAAATATTATGTAAATTCACTAAATTCCATAACAAGTAAAAGCTAAAAAAGTAAGGCTGACTGACAACGGAAGTAAGTGTTCTAATTTAACCAACAATATTTTACAGCAGTAACAATAACTATTAGTAAATCATCATCATCAGCCTGTAGTAATCCACTGTTGGACATCGGCCACGACACACAAATGACGCCACTTCTCCCTGTCAGTGGCCATCCGCTTCCATTCGATGCCGGCCAACCTGCGCAGGTCGTCTTCCTACCTTGCCTGGGCGTTTACAGAAACGCGGTCTCCACTCTTGGACTTATTTGCTCCAGCGATCATCGGTCCTTCTGAATATGTAACCAGCCCAACTCCACTTCATTTATTAGTGAATACGTAGAAATTATTAATTATATATGTCGGCGCCTAGGGTTATAGTTATGTTATAGTTTAAAATCATACGATATCGCCTTAAAAGTAGGCAGCTTTTCTATTGGCCGGACTGGATCGGGTGATAACCAGTGGGCATGGCCTGTGGTAATCACTCTGTGGGGCCGCGAGTAACGTTAACTGTAAAATTTTAAATGGTAATAAGCTGTAACTTAACGAATTAACACGTCTACCTCGCGGACCTACAAAGCATCACAGTCCGCATTTATTTTAATAGTTAAATTAATTTTATGATTTAAAATAAAGAAAAGAAATTGTTGAACATTAATTAATAGTGAATTAATTATTATTGAAAGTACATTTAAATACTGTAGTATATTAATAAGAGTGGATTATTTCATGATTGTAATTTAGAAGATTAAAAGTGAGTTAAAGTTTAAATTTGAACTTGTAATGATTAAATGGATTTGCCTCCTGAAAATCATGAAGTTCCAGTCCAGGCCTCGACATATATATATACTATATATATATATATATATATTCAAAAAGAAATATTAAATATCATCTTTTATGTTATCAAAGTTCATGATAAAATGAATTGGGAATAAAATTATGAGCGATGTGTGTATGTAAATTTTAACACGTAAATTTTTATGTGAATTTTATAAGTTCTTATATAGAAGTTCTTTTACGCTGCGAAGAAGAGCCTACTAAACTGGAAACCGATCTCAGACCGTATCATCACATCCCGGTTTAATATCAAAGCCCGCAAGATAGCCGTCGTTCAGTGCTACGTACCCACAAATCAGGCATCAGAGGAAGAGAAGGACGATTTCTATAGTGCACTTAACCTGACTCTGAAGAACATCCGAAAACAGGATATAGTCATCGTCATGGGTGATCTGAATGCCAAGATTGGTACTGACAACGACGGCTGTCAAAGACATATGGCAACACACGGGACGGTAGTCTGGAACGAGAGCGGAGAGAGAATTTTGGGGTTCTGCCAGGACAACGATCTTACCATCGGAGGAACGCGATTCATTCATGGAGACCACCATAAATATACATGGACCTCACCCGATGAAATCACTAAGAACCAAATAGATCACCTCGCCATCACGAGCGCCATTTGGAGCAAATGGCACTCGTCACTACTTGATGTCCGCAACCGACGTGGCGCAGATATCGACAGCGATCACCATCTAGTCGTAGCCGAGGTGCGGCTTAAAGTAGCTAAAGCTCGGACTGCTAGCGCGACGACCAAGGTGGGAAGGCGATTTGACGTCAACAATGTTGCGGGACCCAGGCGTAAGCGAAGCCTTCCGATTGGAGCTGCGAAATCGTTTCTCTGTTCTTGAAACGGACTCCACTACTTCTGTCGACGCAGAGTGGAATCACATCAAAATGGCATACATAGAGACCAGCTCCGTCGTCCTTGGACACAAAACTTCAACTCGCGAGGACTGGATGTCACAAGGGACCTCGGACGTTATTAATGAAAGGCGTCAGCTCCACCTTCAACTTTTGGCTACCGGCGACGTGGCTGTACGCGAGGACCCGAAGCTGCAATACAGCCTAATACGCAGGAAAATATACCGCAGCACGATACCGCACCGAATATATTGCGGATTGCACCCAACACGCTGCTCACTCCGAGAATCTCAGGGAGATGTACAAAGCGACGAAGACCTTGGCTGGAAACCGAAGCCAGAAAAAGAAGAAGCCTTTGAAAGACAAAAGAGGCCAGTTGATTGTCACATCAGAGAAACAGCTTCAACGTTGACGGGAGCACTTTGAAGAGATCTTCCGACTTCCAAGTGACCTAGGCATCACGCCTACACCTACTACCAACCTGCTCGCACAATGCCTAAACATTGATGTGTCTCCCCTTTCAGGTGAGGGGGTGGTGAAGGCTATCCGATCATTGAAGAACGGGAAAGCTCTGGGTGTCGACCTCATCGCAGCGGAAATGCTGAAAGCTGACGTCCCTACCGCTACAAACGCGCTGACGCCCCTTCTGCAGAAAATCTGGTCAGCTGAATAGTTTCCTGACGACTGAAACAAAGGCCTCATCACCGTGCCCAAGAAAGGAGATCTCAGTGAATGTGGCAACTGGAGAGGCATAACCTTGTTCTCGATTCCATCTAAGGTACTCTGCCGGATCATACTGGATAGGCTGACACGGGCCGTTGAACCTCTCCTCCAAAAAGAACAGGCTGGCTTACGACCCAAACGATCTTGTACGGACAATCTTCAAACAGGCATCAGAATGGCAGAGGGAAATGTTTTTGACCTTTGTCGATTTCGAAAAGGCCTTCGTCACGCTGCGATGGAGTTGTATATGGAACCGGCTTCGTGGGTGTTTCTCACTTTTGGTAAGAAGTATATCCAAAAGTGAGAAACCACCGTGTGTGGATCGCGCGCCGGTGTTCCTACCTTAAGTGAGAGGCGTTACAGATAAAGTTGGAAAAGTCCTGAAAAACTACTCACTTAAGCCTATTTTCGTTCCATCTTCGAAAGTAACAAATTTTCTGAGGACACCTAAAGATGTAATCCCGTACCAAACACCGGGTGTCTATAAGATTTATTGCAGCTGTGGGAAATCTTACGTCGGACAGACTAAAACGGTCTATAGCAGATAGAGTGAAAGAACACATTGCAGCGGTCAAGAAATTGGATACCAATAGGTCAGCAATAGCCGAACATCTGCTAAACGAGGGTTCAAATCATTGGATTGAGTTTCATAACCCCACTGTGCTCTCTAATGAACGGCGATATTACAGTAGAATTGTACGTGAGGCGATTGAAATAAAAAAGCACAGTACATTCAATCGTGAAGGAGGTTACAAACTGTCTTCGACGTGGAATACCGTAATAGATCCCGTAATAGAATAATAGTGTGAAGCCACAAGATACTGTGAGTGTAGTGTGTAGATTGCGTGTTATTGATAAAAACGTTGCAGTGATGGTAGTCGGAGAAGAATCTGACAGAACACTGCGATGGAGGCGAAGAAACATGAATCGTCAGTCTGCCCGTGACCATGGCTACTGCAACGTAGCCGAATCGTCGGGTTAATAAAAGGTAATTTTATTATATATATAAACTTACGCGATAAGTCCCGTTAATAAATATTAATCATGAGGCTTCATGAGATTGGAGTCCCCGAGAAAATCACAAACATCATCAAGGCCGTCTACGCAAATTACTCTTGTAGAGTGACACACGACGGCCTCGTCTCGAAAGACATACAGGTCCACGCGGGAGTTCGCCAGGGGTGTCTTCTTTCGCCACTCCTTTTCCTTGTCGTCCTTGATGGCACCATGAACAACACCACCAACAACAAGCGCCGTGACATAGAGTGGGGACTGTCCAACGTCTTCGAAGACTTGGACTATACCAATGATATATGCCTATTGAGCCACACGCGCGCCGACATGCAAGCCAAATTGGACGACTTACAGCGAGAGGCTTTGGAGAAGGGACTTAAAGTTAACACACGGAAAACCCAGGAAATGAGGTGTTAGGCGACGAGCTCATTACTGTTACTTAGTCCACAAGTTCATCTACCTCGGTAGTGTCCAAAACTACAGGAGCCCAAGAGGACATCGCTTCGAGGATCACCAAAGGCAAATCAACCTTTGCACAGCTCCGTCCTATATGGCAATCGCGGAAATTGACTAAGAGATTGAAGCTCAAGATATTCCGGTCCAATGTGAAAACCGTATTGCTGTACGGATGTGAAACATGGAAGGTCACTAAAACCATCTCGCGACAGCTTCAGGTCTTCGTCAACCGCTGTCTTCGCCGTATTCTCATTATATACTGGCCCGAGAAAATCTCTAACGTAGATCTGTGGGAACGCTGCGATGAGACACCGATCGACCAGCAGATCAAACGCCGCAAGTGGAACTGGATCGGCCACACGCTCCGAAGGAACCGCGACCACATTCCGAGGCAAGCCCTAGACTGGGATCTCCAAGGAAAGCGGAAGCGTGGGCACCATAAGCAATTCTGGCGGCGGTCGATCATCGCAGAAGCGGCGGCCATAGGAAAGACGTGGAATGAAGTCAAGCCACCACCGTCTACTACGACCACACGTTCAACGGTACAGCCTACACCGAAAGGAACGCTTGGATGCTTCGAGTGAAGGCAGCCCGGCCATATCTCGTCCCGGTGTGCGAGCGCCGCTTCCGCCGCCTCAGGGAGTCCCGGGCCTACACCGAGCGTCGAGCCTCCATCAGAATCATAACACATAACGGTCAGTCGATTACATTTCACTTTGATTCTGGGCCCAAATGCTCGTTGGTAAAAGATAGTTGCGCTGCGAAGTTGTCTGATTAACATTTCAACTCTGTTGTTTCGCTAATAGGAATAGCCGACAAAAATGTAGCGTAGATCAATGACTAGAGTCTAGAATTAATGACTATCCAATAGCGATCTTATTTCATGTTTTGCTTGACGTTTGTTTGCGCTCTGATTTGATGATCGGTCGTGAAACATTATTTGCTGATTTTTCTGTTAACATATGCGCGAACAACTTTACATTATCGAGTAGCAATGTTATACATTCATGCGTTACTTTAAATGCCCCCAAATTCACAAACTATTTTAACAATATAGATACTAACTTTTCAATTGAATGAACAGTTACTTATTAAATTATTAAAACGGTTATTATTAAAACATTGCATCTCTGATTTTCCAACTACCCGCGTGAACGCTTATGAATAACAGATTCGTTTAATATACCCATATAAACCTGTGCAGAGACGCCCCTATCATAGCTCACCCGAAAAATGATTCTCGAATGAGTGAACGAATTATTAGACGCTAAAATAATAAGCAACTACAGTCGCTAACGGTGAGGGAAAACATCGTGAGGCAAACGGACTATCCCTCGGGATAGGTAATAGCGAGTGCCTATATACGGCGATACGGTTCACTACCTATCATATTGGGTGCTGTCTATCTAGTGAAAACCAGGCTTCGAGTGACCCATACGTGACATGCCTTTGAAATTTCGGAAATGGGCACTCAAGCCACTGACTACCTGCCATAATAAAAAGGGAGTGTGTATGCACAAGCCGTGAAGCGTAAATTTTTATGTGAAATAATAAGACTTTGTCATTTGCCGACTGCTGACTGTACGAAGCGTATGTGCATAGATTACCGTGAACTAAATAAGATTGCTTCCTGGCTGAGTTAGCTTATTGCTATATGATTCTATATGTCGACGATTTGTCATTAATAGTGGACCTACTGTTGTGAATTTGATTAGTTTAGAAGAATGTTTCATTGTTTTTATATTGTTTTGTTGAGTCTAAGCCACGATTGCGGTGGCGTAGCGCAACTATTGAACATCGCTATCAAGTTTAAAAAAAAGGGAAGCCTACATAATCGATGATATCCTCATGTTGATATACATAATTGAAATTAAAAGCATATTTAAGATGTTCCTATAAGCAATCCAAGATGAAATTGTATGATTTACGGCTGCTTTTTGTAATCTGTGTTGTGATGCCCTGAAATACAGCAACGTGATTGGTCGAAATACAAACTGCCACTAGGTGGCGCTCTAAATGCGAGGTATGGTGTGGGGCATCTCAAGACAGCAAGTCAGTTTTTCGTGTAACTCTGATCAAGACTGGTCGAATAAATCAAGTGAAACCTATGTGCGTTATTTAATTTACTATAATTCAGAAGTGGGATAAAACCGCGCGCATCGTTCCGCTCGCGCCATGTCGGATAAAGCTGGTACTTGTAAGTAATTTTTACTTCTGCTTTAAACGACGTTATCAAACGACACTAAAAAGTCAATGCTATTTATTTATTTTCTTGAATTTGAGAAAAATGTGTCATTAACTTGGGATCGGTCCCGCGTATTACGCTTTGACTTGACGGTCATGCGTGTGGCGCGTGGAGCTCCCTTCTTATGATGTTGTTCCGTGGTATGAAGTGCAAAGGACAATTTGGCCGAGGCTACTCCTTGGTAGTTGTCACGATGCAACTGATTACCAAATCCGATAAAGCTTGGTATATACCAGAGCTGTGGATCTGTGGGGAACGATAGATCATAAGCACGGTGTAGGATGAGCATGTATGAAGGCTTGGCCGAGGCTACTCCTTGGTAGCTGTAGTTACACTGCTCTGGCACCTAATCCGATGAAGCTGGGTACTATCCGAGCTGTGGATTCGGTTAAAGACATTTTTTTTCTTCTCAATAGAACAGCATTATTTCGTTTATGATTGTTGATAAAATACCTAGTCGTTATAACGTCGCTCGATTTTTCCAAGATAAAGTAGTTATGTGGTGACGCAAGCGAATAAAACGCAGTGATTTCTTCTAGTTGTTGTCCTGAATTTCTAAGAGAATAGTAGAATTTTACTTGATATATTTAACGGTTTACACTATTGACAGAGTTTTGATCACAGATTTAAGATATAGGTAGATACGTTAAGTGAGCGTGGTCCAAAAGTTTGCACTGCAGTACAAATTGTAAACAGTGCTCCTTATAAGTGAAATAAAGGGGTTAAAATAAGAACAACCTATATGTCCTACTTGACCAGTTTTTTCAGTTGATCAAAAACATTTTGATCTGTGACCCGTTCTTTACTCTGTATTTAGTCTGGTAACAAAACACCACATTTTACTTCTACTATTCAAACAAGATAAAATAAACTATATTATATAGGCATGGCCTATAATGTATCGGGGCCAGCCCGGTACTAAGATTCGTGCTTGTTATAATAGCATTAGTTTACCGGGGTCAGCCCGAAAGTTAAATAGTGTATGTATTATCTGAACCACTTTATCGGGGACCGCCCGGTAGTTAATTTGTGCTTGTATTATCAGCACCATTCATCGGCGTCAGCCCGGTAGTTAAATTTGTGTATGTATTATCTGCACCACCTTATCGGGGTCCACCCGGTAGTTAATTTGTGCTTGTATTATCAGCACCATTCATCGGGGTTAGCCCGGTAGTTAAATTTGTGTACGTATTATCTGCACCACTTTATCGGGGTCCGCCCGGTAGTTACATTTGTGCTTGTATTATCAGCACCATTCATCGGAGACACATTACTCACCACACATAAGCTTACAATGCACTTAGACCGATTTGAATGAAAGCTAGAAAGCTTAATTTACCATTACGTTTCTTCTCTTAAGCTGCTGACAACGGAGGTTATACACCACCCGGAGCTCCAAAGAGGAGACATAAGAAACGACGTCGAAGTGTTTCTTCCTCCTCGTCATCTCCATCGTCATCTTCATCGAGTAGTAGCTCAGACAGCTCTTCTTATCAACGACGTAAGAAAGCTAAACGTCGTCGTACAAATTTAAAGAAAAGAAAACAGCGAAAGATTTAAAGAAAATTTTTGAGTCCTTTCACAGTAATTCTAGAAAGAACGTAACTGTTACTAACGTTGTGCCTGAATTCGATCCCGACAGTAAGGTTCAGGATATTGATCGGTGGTTGAGAAAAGTAAACGAATGTTCGGTAATTTATGGTTGGGATGATGTACAGACAATTCATTATGCACTACAAAAATTGAAAGGGGTAGCCAAGACATGGTATGAATCTCTACCATCGCTCGATCACACCTGGAAAAACTGGCAACAAATGTTAGTTAAGGCGTTCCCTAGCAATATTAATTTCGGAAAATTGTTTGAAGAAATGCTCAACCGGAAAACTCGCACGGATGAATCTCTACGTGACTATTATTATGATAAATTAACTTTATTGAGCAGGTGCGACATTGTCGGTCATAAAGCAGTTGATTGCATTATACACGGTATTGTTAGTGCCTCTATTCGCAATGGTGCACAAGCACTTAGATGCACAGAGCCTGAAGATCTGTTGCATTACCTGTCTTCACAACAGCCTATACGCACTAAAGATTTCACATTCGGTTCTTATACCAATGCCACAAGACGTGACAATCGTTACAAAAGTAGCCAAAGTAATCAAACACGACCTAACCCCCCGAGTAACAGTAATGTATTGTGTTTTAATTGTAAAGAGGTAGGGCACACTTACTTCCATTGTAAATTATCAATTACGAGATGCAACAAATGTCGGCGGGTAGGTCATTCTTCTGATTCATGCACATTACCACATAGGAACGGGCCATTTACAAATGGGGCCACAAATGAAACTCAAAATACTTGCCCTGAGAAGAAAGTACTGACTGTAGCAACTATCGATGACATGACACTACACCGCGCGTCAGTTAACGATTCCAAAACTGCCAATAAAAAGTTTCACAAAGATATTGAGGTAAATAACAGCGTAGTTGATGCATACATTGACTTCGGAAGTGAATGCAGCATTGTAAGGTTAGAATTAGCAGTTAGACTAGACCTCCCGAAATTAATTGAACCTTTACCAACTATCAAAGGTTTTGGTAATACAGCAACAAAGCCAATTTTCCAATCTGTAGTGCATGTGAAAATTGATGAGATAGAGGCAGAGTTGAAAGTTTTGATTGTGGAAGATAACCTTTTAAACACTTCTATATTAATTGGCCAAAATTTTACTGAGCTTCCCTCAGTAACTGTGCTGAAAAATAATGATCAATTGTCCTTCTATCATACTCCATGCAACACGTTTGTTGATGACAGGCCAACCGTTGATCTTTTTGTCACCAGTGATGTGACGATCGATAAAGGCGGTTTAGTGGATGTTTATTCTAAACAAGACTATTCTGGTGATATTTACATTAATGGTAGTACGCGAATGGAATTAAATCGTGCATATCAACTCCATCAAGGATGCTACAGAGTTGATCAAAATCATGCTACAATCTTCGTTTCTACCTTGACTAAGTCTAATGTATTCCTTAAGGCTCATATGCTAATTGCTAGAGCAACTGCGATTATTGAGGTCAGATGATTACTTGCAAATAAGAAATTAGACCTGAACGAGATCAATTTGGATGAGAAAGACATAAAAGTGAATCCATTAATTGATCCCTCTTTTAAGCAACGCCTATGGACGCTGTTAACTGAGTATAAAGACTGTTTTTCATCTAATTTGAGTAATCTTGGTTGCTCTAAGGAGACGGTCATGACTATTGACCTTACTGATAAAACGCCCGTTGTATACAGACCTTACAGGATGTCCTTTAACGAACGACAGAAAGTAAGGGAATTGGTTGACGAACTGGTAGAAAACGATATTGTTGAAGAATCAAATTCTAACTATGCCAGTCCTATATTGTTAGTACGTAAGAAGAATGAAGAGTCTCGTCTATGCATTGATTATAGAGCACTAAATAACAAAACTATTAAAGACAGATTTCCTTTACCGTTGATGACGATCAGCTAGCTAATCTCAGTGGTAACAAATATTTCACTACACTTGATATGGCGTCCGGCTACTATCAAGTAAGAGTCGCAGAAGGTAGTCAACATCTTACTGCTTTTGTAACGCCTGACGGGCATTATCAATTCAAGAGAATGCCATTTGGTCTTGCTAATTCTCCTGCTGTCTTTCAAAAAATGATTAATAAATTATTAGGTCCTAGGCGACACAAGACAGCCTTAGCATACATGGATGACCTTCTTATACCGTCCGTTACTATTGAAGAAGGATTCCAAAGACTTTGAGAAGTACTTGACCTCATCAGAGACTCAGGTTTGACACTAAAACTCTCTAAATGTAGTTTTTTTGACATCGAAATACATTACTTAGGTTATGAAATATCGGCTGATGGGATAAAACCATGTGAACAGAAAATTACCGCTGTTAAAGACTTTCCAACACCTAGAAATGTTCATGAAGTAAGACAATTTTTAGGTCTTGCGAGCTATTTTCGCCGATTCGTTAAGGGTTTTTGTGAACTTGCTAGACCGTTAACATCTTTACTTAAAAAAGAATCAGTTTGGCAATGGTTAGATCAAGAAGAATTGTCTTTTTCAACTTTAAAACAACATCTCATTGCACGTCCAATTTTAGCGCTATATGATCCAGAACTTGTAACGGAGCTACATACTGATGCCAGCTCGTTAGGACTCGGTGGGATTCTAATGCAATGGCAATCTTCACCAAGGGTACTCTAACCCATTGCTTATTTTAGCAGGCAGACCACGCCTGACGAGAGCTACTTTCATTCATATGAGTTAGAGACTCTGGCAGTGGTCTGTTCATTAAAAAAGTTCCGACCTTATCTGTTGGGAATGGATTTTACAATTTACACAGATTGCAATGCATTACGAACAACTCTGACAAAACGCGTCTTAATACCTCGTATAGCTCGCTGGTGGCTACAAATGAGCGAATACAACTTCAAAATTGAGTACCGTCGAGGCTGTCGCATGGCCCACGTAGACGCGTTGAGTCGTAATCCTCCATCGTCATCTATAGAAGAACCAACTACCGTAAACACCTTAAATATCACAACTGAAAATTGGCTACTCGCGCTTCAAATGAAAGATTCCGAACTAGAACGTATTTTCAAAATGCTCAAGCCTGAAAACAATGAGGAGATCTTAGAAATAAAAAAAAATTACGCGATTAAAAACCATTCTTTACATCGAAAGGTAGGCAATGAACTACGACTAGTGATTTCCAAAGATGCCAGATGGCAAATTTGCAAATCGAATCACAATGACGTAGGACATGTTGGTCCTAACAAAACATTAGAAAGCATTAAAAGCAAGTATTGGTTCCCAAAGATGCGCCGATACGTGAAAAAGTATGTGAATTCATGTATTGAATGCGCTTATAGCAAAGATAATACTAAACAATCTCGAGGTGGATTATTACATCCTATAATGAAAGTAGCCTTTCCATACTCTACACATAGATCATCTGGGCCCGTTTGTTAAAAGTAAATCACAAAATAGTTACATTCTTACAATAGTCGATGGCTTCACTAAATATACATTTGCTCGACCTGTAAAAGATACCAAAACTAAAAACGTCATCAAAGTTCTTGATAGAGGGTCTGCGTTTACATCCATACAATTCAAACAATTCTGCACCGAAAAGGGCATAAGACATGTGCTAAATGCAGTCGCGTGTCCTAGGGCAAATGGACAGGCGGAGAGATACAATCGGACAATTCTTGCCGCACTTGCAGCTGAAAATGTTAACAAAGACGAGCGTGTTTAGGATGACAATCTTAAACGGGTTCAATGGGGAGTAAACAACACCATTAACCCTACTACTAAAAAGACACCGACTGAATTAATGTTTGGTTTTACAACCAACAACTCAATCGACAACATGCTATCAATAACCGACGATAACACAACAAACTCTATTACTCCAAGTGATGAGAATGTAAATAAACATGACAAAGACGTTGAAATTGACTTAACATTACAGCATAGTTCTGAAGGTGAAGTTTCAATATTGGAAACTATACGTAAAGAAGCTGCACAAAACATAAGAAAAAGTCAAGAGACACAGACAAAATTGTATAATTCTAAAAGGGTTAAACCACTTGTGTACAAAATAGGAGATTTAGTCAAGGTAACAAAAACCAATTTCACAAATGACGGGAAAAGAACAAAACTATTGCCTAAATTCGTTGGTCCATTGAGAATCATAGAAATACTCGGTAATGACCGTTATGTTGTAGCTAACATACCAGGATTTAACTCAAAAAAGTATGAATCTACATTTGCTGTCGACAGGATTAGACCTTGGATTAGTGTAGGGAATGAGAACGAATCCACACTTACAACAGAATCTGAGAGTGATCACTCAAATTCGAATTAAATTACAATAATAACCTTTATATACAAGTAAGATTAGGATGATTTAATAACGACACATGTGTCACACTTAAGTGTAATTAGTAATAATCTGAGTGTTCTGCATTTTTGTCTTTATTATGATTAGTGATTAATATTTTTGGCATAAATATATTAATATTTCATTAAAAAATATAGTAGTAGGAAAGGTTATTATAGAGACCGAATGTTGTGAAGCGTGCTCCGGAGATAGCACGCAATAGGATGGCCGAATGTTGTGAATTTGATTAGTTTAGAAGAATGTTTCATTGTTTTTATATTGTTTTGTTGAGTCTAAGCCACGATTGCGGTGGCGTAGCGCAACTATTGAACATCGCTATCAAGTTTAAAAAAAAGGGAAGCCTACATAATGGATGATATCGTCATGTTGATATACATAATTGAAATTAAAAGCATATTTAAGATGTTCCTATAAGCAATCCAAGATGAAATTGTATGATTTACGGCTGCTTTTTGTAAGCTGTGTTGTGATGCCCTGAAATACAGCAACGTGATTGGTCGAAATACAAACTGCCACTAGGTGGCGCTCTAAATGAGAGGTATGGTGTGGGGCATCACAAGACAGCAAGTCAGTTTTTCGTGTAACTCTGATCAAGACTGGTCGAATAAATCAAGTGAAACCTATGTGCGTTATTTAATTTACTATACTACCTAGAAACAAGGATTAGAAGAAACAAGGCGGTGCCTATAGATCCGGTAAGATTATGGCTCATATAAACTTCTTCTCTCGTAATCACTTACTTCGCCATCAAACAGGGGCCTTGCTAAAGTAGAGCAGATGCTTGTTAATTTAAAAGAGCTCTCTAGCAACTGGTTGTTAGCTGAACAACAAAGGGACGCAGAATTACAGACGATCATGTCTCATTTCCTAGAATTTCCTAGTTCGACCAAGTATGCAGCTACCATAGACAACATCACAGTAGTTCAGCCTCGACAATATCAACGCTTCACTCAGATAGACACGCAAGTCTACGCTGAGATATTCGCGGATATTGTAGAGCACCTTAAACGATAGAAGCAGTTCCCAACCACACTGAAGACATGCTTCTCAAAACGAAGCCCACTGTCCATCAGTAGGCCCAGGTTCCTGACCTCCTGTGCCGTTCTACCCTTTCTGTGCCGTTTCCCTTGATAGATACACAATTGGCCGACAAGACATCCAAGAACTAAAAGCTTAGACTTGGAAGGGTTCCACGCAAGACCATTCCTATCAGACCAACACGCAATTCGTTCGAGTTCAGAATTAATGCTTCATAAGCATTCCGACATCCCAGATGGTTTAGCGGACGCATACAGCTGCAAATCAGACAGAGACTAGATAAAGAGGATATCGACTGCTTTCGATACTGCTAACAACATCCACGCTATACTGTATAGAAAGCAGCGGACCTAAGATAGAAATGGCACTCCGTTCGTCAACACACGATGGGAACAGAATTGAATTTCACCGTCCATCCCCGCATCCCAACAACTTGCGTTCGATGAGATACATAATATCGAACCACTTCACAGCACCGGTAGAAAATCCATAATACGTCATCTTGTATAATAGCAAAGGTATGCTCAGACTATCGAAAGTTCTAGAAAAATCAAGTAATATCATTAGGGTGCTCATGCCATGGCCCTGGGCCTGTAGAACCTCGTTGACCACATTCGCCAAGACGGTCGTTTTAAAGCGGCCCTTCCGGAAGCCCGATTGATACTCGGGCATAATACCATTTTCTTCTAGATATTTCGTAGGCTGAACACTCACAACCCTCTCCACTATCTTTGACACACACTTATAGGACTAAGGTGGGAGACATCAGTCGAGTTAGGTATTTTCGGCAACTGCAGGACCCTGGCAGCCATCCGACTAGTTGGAAAGATACCAGTGTTGAGGCTCCGGTTCACAATCGTCGGTAATGTCAATAAAAGCATGTCAATGTCGTCGTCGTCAATAGTCGTCAACACCCTTGGCCTTAGTCCTGATTGCCGAAACAATCCTTGTCACCGCTTCAGCCGAAACTGGCTCCAGCGAGAATGACGAAGAACCAAACCGGTGATATTCAAAGTAAGTCAAGTCACTAATATTTATATCTGCATTTCCTGGCATGTCCAGGAAATGCCCATCAATCATGCCAGGATAATCAAAATGAGGTGGTAACTCAGTCTTGTCATTGTCACTCAAATTTTTTTAAGTCTTTCCACATGGTCTTGGAATTCGTCTTGTCGTTAATAGCCTTTTCAAAAAAAGCCCTTTTCTTAGAATGAAGAGCCTGAAAGAGAGATGAAGCGAAAAGTCGTTTTAGGTCCCTATAGTACTTCTTATGTGCTTCGACACTTCTTTCTTATGTGTCACGTAGCCGCATCATAAGCAGTACAGTTCTCGTCAACCAAGTTTTAGGAGCGTCCTTCGCCAAAATGCTCCTGACGGGGACGTGTTTGTCAAATAGTCTTGTCATATTATCAGTCAAAAGAGCTACCATGTCATCAACAACGTCAAGTTTCATCATAAATGTCCAATTATCAAAGTCAATGTCCTTTAGCGGTCGGTACACAACGCGTCTTTGCGCTGGTTTATTCCGCCTCACGCTAAGCTCAGCTACAACAAAGGCATGTCTGCGCCGCACGCCAATGGATTGTACCAGTGCATCAGTCATTATTAGTCTATGGTACTTTCCGAATGATCAGTAAATTAAGTCGGTTTATTGACATGCTGCGTTAGCTTTAGAATAGTCAGAAAGTCAGTAAAAGGTTTGGGGTTTCGGTCATCTGCGTCATCAAAATTAATGTCCATGTCACCAACGGAAACAAGTTTATCATAATTTCTAAACGATGTCACATAGTCACAGTCAGTGCGTCAAAAAATTCGTCAGTGCCAAGCCATGGCAGCCGGTAAGCCGTCCCAACCACGAGCCGAGTGCCATCAGCGACAATGCGGAACCACATTTGTTCCAATATGGCCGAGACGGGATTGGAAACTAGGCACGCGCGCAAACCACGCCGCAGGTAAAACCCGACGCCACCGCCGCGGACACGCACGGAGCGCGGCCACGGCACATGGCGCGGGCGGTACCCGGGAATGGAGGGCGCGCGCCCCCCGTCATCCCCCCGCAGCCACGTCTCGTTGATGGCCACCAACTCGAAGTCTGCACGAAGAACTACCGCCTCCAGCTCGTCATGGCCGGTCCTACAACCCTATTTTGAATCGATACCACTTACAACTCGTGGTGCCTAGGAGAAAGGTTGGAGATGTTCTGCGGAAGATACATGACGGTGTGTCTGCTAGACATCTAGGAGTGTTGTCAAAGTCAAATGTTTTTATTCAACATAAGTACAAGTATAGTACATTCATTGAAAGTCAAAACATTTGCTTAACACTGGTTGTCTCTTGGCATTGAAATTCTACCGTTAGTTCGGAAGCCCTGGCTCGGAGAAGAACCAACAAGAAACTCCGGCTTTCAGGATTTCCAGATTTCCAGTGCCAGTTACAAAAACAAATTATAAAGAAACTTAATTATCTTTGCACATATAGCTTAGATGCACTCATTGATAACCCTGAGCATCGGCAATGTAGTCTCCGACCGCGTAGTAAGCGCCCCGGACTAGTCGGTCTCTAACTATAGTCTTAAATTTAGGCAAGGTCAATCGCGTAATACAGTCCGGTAAATGATTATAAAAACGCACGCAATTTCCAATAAAAGATTTCTTGACCCTTTGAAGCCTCGATGGCGCCACATACAGCTTATGTTTATTCCTAGTATTAATTTTAGTTCAAATTAAAATGGTACAACATCTGATTTAACAAGATTTGATGGGTCCAAGGTACTACCAGACTTATATATCAGTGTTACTCAACTTAGTTTCATTAAATCAGGGTACGAACCTGATTCTATCGAGGCATTGAAAACCGATGCCAGATAAGATGCCAACAAGTTAATAATAACACTAATTGTTTTGACCGAGTGTCCAAACAGATTCACAGTTTTTTTCTTACTAAATGTTTTGAATGTTTTTATTATTTCTAATGTAGTTGTATGCCTAAAACGGCACTCACCATCACAACACGGGGCCGACAGCGCAAGCAGATTGCAAGCCTTCTCAGCGCAATTGTTTAGTGAGCTGGATGTCATCAAAAGGAGGTTTCCAAAATATTCTTCAAAACATGAAGCAACATCTGCTTCGCCACATACAATTTTATTATTAAATTTAAGCTTTAGATTATTTTGATTATAAGTTTTAACTCTACCTGTTTCAGATCTAATGACATCCCACGTTTCCTTGATTATATTTTTAGATTTGAGTATTTTATTCTATTTTATTCCTAATATACAGCGACTTAGCCTCGACACAAACGTTTTTGAATACAATTTTACATAGTCTCAACTACACTAAAGTTTGTTGTTTTTGCTTCATACAATTGATACAATTTTATCCTACTAACATGGATACCCGGTGCTGCCCAATCACTAAACTTTTTCCTAGAATTAACATTTAAAGTTTTTGGGATAAACACAGATTTATGTACCCCATTGATAAGATTATAACTGTTTAAACATTTTGTTAGGACAGCTACTGTGAATATTAAACAATCTTAATTTGTTCTCTAAAACGCTCCAGACGCCGTTCAGTTACCGGAATACAAGTTATAAGCTGAGAATTAATTTGGATGCTTCCAAAAAACACAACTCCGCACCGAATCTGGAAAATGAAGGCTCGGACTTCGTTACTCATCGTAAGAAGCAAGGTTTTTCTGACACTGATATGAAACTCTTCATGACACAAATGTTCGAATCATTTACTACAGATATTAAACGTGATTTTCGATTACTGCAGCAATCGGTTGAGGAGATCAAGACTCAAAATGAGGATCTAAAAACCAGTGTAAAGTTTCTCTCCGATAGTTACGATGCTTTCACCAAGAGAATTCAGGTGCTTGAGTCTAAGGTGGCGGAAGATGAGAAGTATATGCGTGCGTTGGTGCAGAGGATAGATTATCTTGAGCTTGTGTCATCAGCCCCAAAGATAGAAATACGCAATATCCCCGTTGAGAAGCCACTCGCGAAGAATGATCTCTGCGAGGTGGTCTGCTCTATAGCCTCTGCTATCAACATCCCACTAAACAAAACAGAGATCAAGGATGTTTATAGCCCAAGGGCTACTGTGAAAAGGTCTCCACCGCCGATCGTCGTTGAGTTGGGATCAGTTTTGAAAAAAGAAGAGTTCTTGACTGCTGTAAAGCACTTTAATAAGAGTCAGGCCAGAGGGCAAATGCTCAATACCAGTGTGCTGAAATTAAAAAGTGGACAACCTACTAAGCCGATTTACATATCTGAGCATCTGACTTTTAAAACTCGTCAGCTTTTCTACAGCTGCCGCCTATTTGCTAAAGATAATGGATATGCTTTTTGCTGGACGTCGCGCGGCGTGGTTTATCTCAGGAAGACCGAGGGTCCACCCTTCGTGAGAGTCGTCAGCGGGGATGACCTCAAGAAGCTCCAGAGTGAATTGTGACTACTTAATTTTTTTCTATTGCTGTTAATTGGTGGTGTTATTTATCAGATGAGTTTTATTTATATGTTGCTTGCTTATGTTACTTCTTTATGGGCTAATTTTGTTTACTTGTACAAATTTTTCAATGCCTTTATGATGGTTAATTTGTGTTATGTTTTTATACCGGTTGTTGCGCTAACTATCTCACGCTTAAGCAGTTTTGGTACAATTTTTTTTCTATGTAAACAAAATTCGATGCTTTTAACATAATTGCAGAGATTGATGAGTTGCAGACGTTGGACTCTTTTGAAACTGATATGGAGGGCTGTGCTGGGCTTCTTCCAAGCCTCACAGGTTTAAGAATAATAACTCACAATATCAGAAGTATTGGCCATAGTACACACTTGCCTGATTTCATCATTTTCTTAAACAGACTCAAGGTCGATTGTGATATTATAATACTGACAGAATGTTGGCTCTCCTGTTGTAGTGTTTTGCCTAATATTGATGGATACTATTCGTTTGCCACCAGTCAGAACAGAAACCAAAATGATGGGGTTGTTGTGTTTATTAAAAATTGCTTAATTTTTACAGTCGAAGAGCTGGTTTCGGTCAGTTGCAAAGCTCCAGTAGCTACTATAGTGATTAGTACCGCAATTACTGATCACAGGCCAGTTTTGCTTCATCTGGAGATAAAAAGTAAACATATCGTTGTTAATAAAATCGCCCGTAGGATTGATTATCAGAATGTTTGCAATCTTTTATCCAAGGCTAATTTTAACCCGATTCTTGAAATCGACGATCCTGACGTTGGAATTGATTTGCTTGTCTCAACTCTGCAGGAAGCCATTGACGCGAGTTCAAGGGCTGTCCGAATTCCAAGTAGGAAGGTTACCCTTAAACCGTGGATGACCACAGGTCTACTCAGTTGCCAAAAGAACAAAGATAGTCTCCATGCTAAATATAAAAGAAACCCTAACAATGAAATTGCTAAAATTACCTACTTTAGATACAAGTCTTTCTATTTTAATCTCATTAAGCAGCGTAAGCGTCAATATGAAAAAGACCAAATTGACAAAGCAGGAAAAATCAGAAACTTCTATGGCAGGCCATTAAAAATATCTCGTCGTCTTGTCAGAAGCAACAGACTAGCTGTCAACTTTTAAAGGAAGGTGATGATAGTGCTGAAATAGATAAAATTAACGAACATTTCGTTAATGTAAGCAAAACTTTAGCTCAAAGTAGTTCTGATAACCTTCCTTTATCTTCCAGCTCACATTACTTGAAAGACCTCAGCCCTCATAATTTAACAACAAATTAGTTATTATTATAGTTTCTTTAGTGTTAATCGAAACTGATGCACAGGAAATTGATTCGCTTATTGACCACTTAAAGACTGATTGTTCTATAGGCTGGGACCAAATTTCAAATAAAGTCCTTAAATTGGCTAAACCTTTAATTACTCCCATTTTCTCAAAATTGGTATTTTTCCAAAAAAGCTTAAAAAAGCCATTGTTATTCTAATTCATAAATCTGGTCCTTCCGACAATATTGCAAACTATCGTCCAATTTCTATTCTTCCTGGCTTGTCGAAAATTTTGGAGAAACTTTTAAATACTCGATTAACCTTTTTTGTAGATAAGCATGGGATCTTGTCCGAAAACCAGTTTGGTTTCAGGAAAGGCAAATCAACTTCTGAAGCAGTTCATGAGCTTACATCCTTTATAGCTCGTAAATTAGACAAAAGTGAAAAAGTTATAGGAATCTTTTTAGATCTCGCAAATGCTTTTGACACCGTTTACTTTCCGCTTCTTTTGCACAAACTTAATAAAATTGGTGTTCGTGGAACGGCTCTCGATATCTTTACGGATTATCTATAAATGCGAGCTCAAAGTTTGAAAATTGGTGAGCGTAACAGTAGTGATTTACAAGTTAATTTCGGGGTACCTCAAGGAAGTATTTTAGGTCCAACGCTGTTTTTAATTATATCAACGATCTTCTTTTGTTATCTGTACAGTTATCTATCAAGATCATATCTTATGCGGACGATACAGCCTTGTTAATTTCTGGTAATACGTGGGAGGATACTTTTCAAAAAGCTCAATTGAGTCTAGACATTGTTTCTAACTGGTTAAGGCAAATTGTTTTAACTCTTAACTATACTAAAATCAAATACATATCCTTTTCAATTAGAGACAATGCACAGCCTGATACAAGTTTCCAGTTACAAGCTCACTCAACAAATTGAGGGCAGCAACATCGTGTGCCTGCCCTTATCTTGACGGTTATGGTCAAATATTTAGGTGTTTTTGTTGATAAAAATTTAAATTTTCAGTATCATATTTATAAACTATGTAATAGAGTAAGATCACTTATTTGTATTTTTAAAAACCTAAGAGAGATTATGTTTCCAAAACTGCTTAAGAGTATATACCTTGCCCTATGTCAAAGCCTATTGACATACTGTATCACATCTTGGGGTGGCACGCATAAAACTACTTTCTTACGTGTTGAGAGAGCGCAGAGAGCTTTACTAAAAGTTATTCATAGAAAGCCTTTTCGTTTTCCTACCGTTACATTGTATGCACTGTCTAATGTTCTTTCAGTCCGAAAATTGTTTATTTTAGCAGCTATACTTTATCAGCATCAGTTTACTAGTTTTCCTAAAAACATTTCAAAGCGTAGAATCGATCTAGTTTGCGCTAGAGCAACTTTCAAAACAAGTTTCAGCCACAATTTTTGTATTTATCTTAGTCCTAAGCTTTACAACCATGTAAGTAAAATAAATACTATTTATAATTTATGTTACTATGATTGTAAACATAAAATCCTTGAATGGTTGCAATCCCTCACATATGAGCATACTGAAGCATTGTTAAAACCCATCATCTAAACATGTTTAATGTTAATTCTTATGTACCAACTGCTGTTTTTGCCTCACTACAATTCCTTATAATTATGTGCATCAATTTGGGTTGAGCTTACCTATCCTAAGCTACAGGGCTTTGCCCTTTTTTAGGGGGTTTGTTCTTATGTATAATGTTAAGGTTTTTTGAAATGAACATTTTTAATTTTTTTAATTAATAGAACATATTTTTGTTAAATGAAGCTAACAGGCCAGTGCGATCAGACTTCAAAACATTAATATTTTTGCTGCTGTTTGGGTTCTCATTACTGAAAATGTTAGCATTTAAGTATAACACTGTCAATCGTCAAGAAAGTTTCAAGAGATATGAAAGTGTAAAACCTCATGATACTGTTAGTGTACTGTGTAGAAGTGACTTAAGAAGCGTTGAAATGAGGCTAGATGTTGAATCTCATTTCGATGGAGGCGTAGACATCTTGCTCGTTTGTCAGTTGACCCGTGACCATGGTCATTGCAACATGAGTAGAAACGAAAGATTACTACAAATCTCATCTATTTTGCATTTATAGTAAATTAATGGTCTCATTTTATACTAAATTACCTGTCATTCTAGTTACGCCACCTAATACTGCTGCTGCTCCCACCATGGCGTATAAACCTGGAGTAATACAATCATCACCCGTAGAACATTCCCCACTGAAGAGCCATATTTTTGAATAATTATAAGCTAATTGTTCCACACCTAAAAAAGTAATATAGTTAATGATGTGTAATATAATAATACTCTAAAGGAGCACGAACATGAAAAGTTTTTCAGTTTTATCTACAAGTATTGTCATAAACCTGATATACTTATCAACAGTTAATTTGCAGTTGAACATTAAAACTAACAACAAATACAAATTAAGGGTATTATATTCCAAAAATAAATTCACGCCCTGTAAAAAATCCGACATCTAAAGCGCAGCGGCGCTGAGTACCGCGAGAGTCAGGGCTGTTTTAGCGGCCGGCCGGAATATGAAATATAAAAAGGCGCAAATTTCAAAACAGTTTATATTTATAATAGAGTTGATTTGTGAACGAAATTGTGTATCGATTGAAAGAAAATTTTATTAATTGCTAAATAAACATACATTAACAACCAAGCAGAAAATAAACATTGTGATGGTTTTAGGTCGTCGCGGCGTGTAAATTGCATACAGTTATATCAATAAGTACGTATCGTTTCCATACGATGCAACGTATAATTCAGATGGTAATCACACGAATTAAATTCAAGCTTTCCAGTGTTTGTAATGATGCTAGTACAAATTACATTATTCATGTATGTAAGTATGCACCTAACTTATCAATTATTTTTTTAGATTATAGTGCTTTTGAAATAAAATGTGTTCTTTACCGAAAGATCGGCTGTAGTAATTTTTCATGTGCGTTAGTATTATGATTACCTAAAAATCTGAATTATTCTCTTTCTTGGACGTCAGTGTTGTATCATTGACTGTCCATTTGTGAGAGTCTTTTATTCACAATAACTTTTCATAAGGTAAGTTCAGTTCATTCAAGATCAAAATTATATATTCTACAATACTTTTTACCAAATTGTAGATATAGTAGTCATACCGTTTATTAGTTACATTTCTCTACACTACATGCATTGTAACAAAATTGAGTTATTAATCTAGGTGTAAACTCGTTACATTGCATAAAATTTGATCTTATTTTGCCCCAACAAGGTTTGATTTTGTGACGAAAAATAATATTATGTATATCATAATATAATTTTATATTGATAAACCATAGCAACCATTATAACGAGAAATAGCAAAATATTTAATGAAAAATAAATTTTTAGTATTTTTAGTGTTTTGAACGGATAAATTAGATAAATCATGCCAAAATTAATAGAAGAAGAACTTTACTGTTCCCAACAATTTGTTATTCCATCGAATTTCACGTATATTTCGAAGAAATATGCTAAAGCGGCCACCTATGATCTTCTACGCTGGTCTTTTGAGAACTTCCAAGCCATAGTAGAGAAGCGGACCTTGCCCGTCAAACTGCAGTTGGAGTACCCTATTCTCAATACGGAAGATGGATTTACCAGGAAATATTTGAAGGTTATGTGGATGCCGAAAATTTTCAAGATAAGGAAGAAATTAATTTGTGCTTGTTTTTGTTTGTGTTTCAAGAAGTTTAAGATCAAAAATATATTTTGTAAATAAAAATTAATAAAAAATTATAAAAACTGCATGGACGATAATCTCATGGCCCCGAGTCCCCGGCGCTCCTTAAATGGAGCAGGGGCGCAGATAATCTCCGGGGGGGAACGCGGCGACGAGGTTCGCCACCCGTCACGTATGGCTCCCCGGAGAGGCGGAGCATGGGTCACGGAGACCCTATTTGCTTCATTGAATGTTTGTGGAGCAGTGGAGAGCAAGATAGACGAAATTTGCAAGATGATGGAATGTAAGAAATTAGATATTTTATGTGTGAATGAAACGAAGCGAAAGGGAATGGGCAATACCCTTCATGGCACGTACACCGCGTATTGGACTGGAGATCAACAAGATAAGCGGGCGTGCCAGGGGGTTGGTATTGTCCTATCAGAGCGAATGAATAAATGTGTGAAAGAGCATAAATGTGTGAATCCCAGACTCTTATGGTTAAGGTTTAAGGTTGGCCTCAAACTTTTGTTCGTGGTTGGAGCATATGCTCCTGACATGTCGAGGCCAACTGAGGAGCGGAGGGAGTACTGGGAGAATGTAAGGGAAGTACTAAAAGAATGTAAGCAGAATGAAAATGTTGTTATGATTGGGGACTTTAATGGTCAAGTAGGTGTACAGAGAGGTTCTTATGAATGTGTTTTAGGTAAGTATGGAGATGAAAAAGTGAACGAGAATGGAGAAAGTCTTCTCGAGATATGTTTGGAAAGGGGACTTTTTGTGGCAAACACAATGTTTTGTCATAAAAAGATCCACATGTATACTTGGGAAAGGGGTGTAGACAGAAGTATGATAGATTTTGTTATTGTGGATGATCGATTGAGGAGGCATGTGGTGGACGCCAGAGTGTATCGGAGCGTTAATGTGGGAACGGATCATCATTTGGTCGTCAGCCAATTGAGAGGTCTGTTCCAATGTTGGCGTCATCGTGCACCTGTGTCCACTACAGGATTAGAAAGAATAAATGTAGGAAAATTGAAAGATGATGGTGTAAATGAAAGATATAGAAAAAGAGTGGAAGAACAAATTAGTACATTGAATGAAGATGTCAAGGAGGACGAAATTGAGATGGAGGGTGTTGAAGGATGGTATGGTGGAATCTGCCATCGAAGTATGTGGAGTACGTAAGAGGACGAATGCTCCCCCAAAGAATCAAGCTCTATGGTGGGATGAAGAAGTAAGAAAGGTTGTAAAAGATAAGAGAAAAGCATGGCAGGATTTGTTGGCAAGTAAGGCCAACAATAAAGCAACCAATATGAGTGTAATAGACTATGAACGGAAATTGTTACTATGTAAAGAATTGAAAAAGAGAGAGAGTAAAAGAGAGGACTGAAAGGAAGTTCTCCGAGAGTTTCCATCAAAATATCAAACTATTTTGGAAAATGGTCAAAACGGCCAGGGGACTCTCTGGAGGATCCAGAATGAGTGCTGTTAGGAATAAGAATGGGGATTTGATAAATGATGAGTGTTTGGCGTTAAAAAGATGGAAGGAATACTTTGAAGAGTTGTTTGAAAATGAGGATATATCATGTGAGGATGATACATCTGAATTAAGTTTGGATGATAATGGCAGTGATATTAGTATGGAAGAAATCTTCAAAACTTTGAAAGCTATGAAAACTGGTAAAGCTGCAGGGTATGATAGGATTTCCGTGGAGATGTTGAGGGCTGGTGGCCCGGTGGTTGCCAACCTCTTGTACTTACTTTTTAATGCGTGTTGGCGGTATAGACGTGTGCCTAAAGATTGGTGCAGGGCCGTTATCGTTCCTTTGTACAAGGGGAAGGGACCCTTGCAAGATTGCAAGAACTACCGGGGGATTAGCCTTCTGAGCATCGTCGGAAAAATATATGCAAAAGTATTGATTGAAAGAGTTGTTCGTGAGACTGAAACCAAGATATGGGATGTACAGGCAGGTTTTCGGTAGGGAATGGGATGTACAGATCAGGTTTTTTTCCTTACGCCAGGTGGCTGAAAAGTTTTTGGCGAAGAACCAAAAGGTTTTCTGTGCTTTTATGGATTTGGAAAAGGCGTATGATCGTGTATCCCGGAACGATTTGTGGAGGGCGCTATCTGCGTTTGGTTTGGGCAGTACCTTAATACGGGCTCTAAAGTCTTTATATATGGATTCCGGAGCTTGTGTTAGGGTTAATGGGGCCTACTCAGACTGGTTCAGTATCCGAAAGGGTGTGAGGCAGGGCTGTGTAGCTTCGCCGTGGCTGTTCTATCTGTTCATGGATAGTTGCTTGACTGATTTGAAAGAAAGTGACAGAGGATTGCGTATGGGCGAGTTGATCATTAAATGCCTCTTGTAGCCAACTGGTTACTCAATCGGCACTTATGGCTATTCATAGGGCTGTGCTGCCTCCAACATTGACTTGTAATAGCGAAATCGGCGTGTGAGTTGCAGGAGATGGTCACTTGCATGAATGAGTACCTTAAGAGGAAAGGAATGAAAATTAATGTAAATAAAACGAAAGTAATGGTCATGGAGGGACTTAGCAAGACAGAGTGCAAGATTGACATAGATAATGAAAGAGTCGAACAAGTGAATGATTTTGTGTATCTGGGAACACTTTTTGCTAATAACGTAAAATGTGAGGGAGATATTGAACGTAGAGTGTGTGCAGGTAATAAGATTAATAGGGCTATGTATAGTGTTATGGGTAGCCAGTTGATTTCTCAATCGGCACGTATGGCTATTCATAGGGCTGTGCTGGTTCCAACATTGACTTATGGTAGTGAAAGTTGGGTATGGCAAAAGAAGCATGAAAGTAGAATCAATGCCGTCGAAATGCGGTCACTGAGAAGCATGTTAGGAGTAACATTGAATGATAGAATTAAAAATAGTGTGATAAGGGAAGGTTGCGGTTTGAAAGAAGATGTAGTGATTAAGATTGATAAGAGCATGCTTCGATGGGTTGGACATGTGACAATATATATGAGTGAAGTGGAAGGGCGGTTACGTAGGGGCCGGCCTAATAAGACATATAACAGTCAGATAGACGCTATATTGAAAAAAGGTGACGTTAGGAGTACCTATAACCGCCGAGAGTGTATGAGAGGATGTATGAATGTCAATGAAGCGAAAGTGGTCTGTCAGGATCGAGACAAATGGGGATCCGTGATTTCTGCCTACCCCTCTACAGGGAATCAGGCGTGATGTGTATGTATGTATCATAATATATGATTTAAAAAACATCTAAAATGCAAGCGGAATACCAGGGTCACAGACTTTTATAGGCGGCCAGTCCCATACAGATTAATTAACTCGTTATATAAATTCCTGAAATACGCTATGCTCTTAATGTATGTAAGTAAGGGTTACTGCACTAAAATATTCTTTCTTAAAATACCTATTATTTAATTTTATAAGTGCTCGCATTAAAGTTGCTTTACACTTTGATAAGTGACTAGGCGTGGACAGCTTCTGATTAGTGCAAGTGATTTCCTGGGTAGGGAAGTGAATAGAAGTGTGTTTTATTTTTTGCGAGTAACTTCGTCCGGCATGCCCTCACTGCCCCCTCACTTGCAGCGTACCTGCCACTAAACACGTCTTGTTTAGTTAGTAGTCTGGTCTGGTCAGAGTTTAGCGTTTAGTGAGCGTCGACGCTTGTTGTTGTACAAAATGGCAAAGTTGAACGAATACATAACTTATAAATTTGTGCAGGAGTATATAAAACAGGAATGCCTTCACAACTTTAACTTTTGAAAACATCTTCCAGTGCACTCGAGAAGAGTTTCAGGGACATAACATCCCCCTGTCTGACACCTCTCTGCAACTGGATAGGTTTCGTGCCGTGGCTTTGGAGTTGAACGGTCATCATGGCGGAACAATAGATATGTCTCAGCACGCTCACGTATCACCAGTCGACCTGAGATCGCTGCAAGGATTCCATGACTGCGCAGGTCTCGACCGAGTTAAAGGCTTTCTCATAGTCCACAGACGCGAGGCATAGTGGCTGGTTATACTCTTCAGTTTTCTGTATAACTTGCCTCAGCGTGTGGATTGGTATGGTCCATGGTACTAAAACCCCGTCGAAACCCGACCTGCTCTGAAGCCTGAAAGCTATTTAGCCTGGCTGAGATTCTATTAGAAATGACCCCTCGAGAACAGCTTATATATGTGGCTCAGAAGTGTTATCGGCCTGTAGTTCTTCAAGAGGGCTTTATCTCCCTTCTTAAAGAACAGAACAGCCACACCTCTGCCCCAACATTCTGGAGTTCTCCCGGAGAAGATGACATTGTTAAAAATTCTCTGAAGTTCCCTCAGTACCGGTTTTCCACCAGATTTCAGGAGCTCAGAGGTGATTCCATGCTCTCCATTCATTTCCCTTTGGAGCCCTTCCATTTTTAAGCTGTTTTAAGGCCATCTCAATCTCATCCAAAGCTATTTCAGGCATGTCCTCTGTGAAGTGGCGTGTCAATGTGGCCCTTGAATCGGAGGGGTTAGGATCCGGATTTCGGTATCGCGAGCGGTATGACTGGCCGTAAAAATTTTCTATCTCAGACAAGATCTCTAGTTTAGAGGTGACCATGTCTCCACTAGCAGTCCTCAACTTCGTCATATGGCTACGTCCCAGTTTTCGGGCGAATACGCGTATCCCACGATTTTGCTCGATCAACTCTTTTATGAGGCGAGCATTAGTCGTGGTCTGCAGAATAGCAAATCGGTTCTGAAGTTCCAACTGAAACTTGGATGAACCAGCAGCCATTTGCAGTCGGGTCGGTCGGAGTGTGGACTTCATCATGCGCATCCTTTCTAGTTTATAATTGATATACAGGGTGCCTCTTACCATGCGGTGATCACTTCCGGTATTAAACCTGTTGATCACAGAGACATCCCTGAATACGTGCTTTTTATCCGCCATGATGAAATCGATCTCATTAAAGGTGTTTCCGTCGGGACTTTTCCAGGTCTACTTCCGTTGGGGCTTTTTCTTATAAAAAGTGTTCATAAGATACAGCCCCTGCAATTCTAGAAAGTGGACCAACATACGTCCCCTGGAATTCCGACTACCAATGCCGTGTGGTCCAATCCTCGATTCACCACTCTCCCTTCGACCAACCTTAGCGTTGAAGTCTCCCATCACAACGTTGTAGTGAGTGGACGTGGTATGATGCAAGGCCCGTTTGATATCATCGTATAGGGCCTCTACCTCTTGGTCTGAGTGTGCCGATGTGGGGGCGTACACCTGGATCATTTTGAGTGAGTACCGATCCGAGAGCTTAAGAATGAAGAATGATGAAGGATCAAAATGTCAAGAAATCTTTTGTTGGAAATTGCGTGCGTTTTTATAATCATTTACCGGACTGGATTACGCGATTGTCCATACCTAAATTTAAGACTATAGTTAGAGGCCAACTAGTCCGGGGCGCTTACTACGCGGTCGGAGACTACCTCGCCGATGCTCAGGGTTGGCAATGAGTGCATCTAAGCTATATGTGCAAAGATAATTTTATGTTTCTTTATAATTTGTTTTTGTAACTGGCACTGGGCAAAAAATCCTGAAAGCTGGAGTTTCTTGTTGGTTCTTCTCCGAGCCAGGGCTTCCGAACCAACGGTAGAATTTCAATGCCAAGAGACAACCAGTGTCAGGCAAATGTTTTGACTTTCAATGAATGTACTGTACTTGTACTTATATTGAATAAAAACATTTGACTTTGACTTTGATGTACGCCACCCTTGTCGACACACTGGACACTTCTACAACGTTGTTACAGAGGACTGACGAGGAAGCCTACGCTCCCCTGGGACTTGCAGTCTCCTTCCTGGAAGTAGAACAGATGGCCAGAGCTTAGGGTTAAGCAGTCCTCGCCCTGTCTTCGGACCTCGCTTAACCCCAGGATATGCCACCTGATTTTATTAAGTTCTACCTCCAGTTTTGCTAGATGAGAATCCAGGCGGAGACTGTGTCCGTTGTACTTCGCCACGGTCAGTAGTTTTGGTGACTCGTTTGACACCTGCGGATTCTTCGCACCCCTGGCACTGTCGCTGCCCCGACCGTCACCGTGGCCAGGACGACAGTGCCGCCAGGAACTCGGGGCCATCTTTTTAGATGTTGTCATTACATGGTGGGGGGGGGGTATTGCCCTAATCTCCACGCTGGGCAGGCGGGTTGGAGATCGCAGGGGTAAGGACTTTAGCACAAATGACGCTGCTGCCCGTCATTGGCTTTGTATTTGGTCTCCCTACCCTTTTATGATATACCGATATACCGTCCTCGGTCGGTCTCACAATACTATTTACGGACCATGATGCACAACTATATTATTACGAATAAATAAATTTTATTAAAAAAAAGATGACGGTGGTAGCCAAAAAATATTTGCTATTAAAATATTATTATAGATCAGAAGGGTTTTGATTTAAAAAAATAGAAACTACAACATACAACAATATTTTATAACGAAATAATTAACAATTCAAAACGAGATAGCAATAGACCGAAACCGAGAGCTAATAAAGACACGTCCACTACGTCCAAACGCCAGCGCCAAAGTGACGAATGTCTGCCACACTTCCGCCGCCCGCGCACATCCCCTCCACGCTCGGTGTCATACGACGTCATGGGCGGGAGGTCCCAGGTTGAGGGCTTAGAGAAGGGGAAACCTCTAAGACGGCCGTTCCTGATGGCTGAACGTCCTCGTCAGCATGATACCTTACAGCTTCTAAAGGCTCCTCATTATTGTCATCTGAAGCAACATCGTCATCTAAAACACACCATGTTACAAAATTTAAAACAACTAATATCATTGAAAAGTTGAGGTTTAGCTGTCTACTATAACCAGACCACAAGCGTGCACTCAAGTAAGGCAGCCTTCACTACAAGCATAAGTAAATAACAATATTTCAGGCACTATCCAATGGTAGAGTTCCGGATCTCAGCCATCGGACGGTGACGTCATATTATCATAGTCCACAATATTGCTACCCAGCAACCACTATCGGGGTTCCGGATATCAATATTGGAAACCAGTAGCCACTTTCGGGGCTAGCAGGCCACTATCGGGGCCAGAGAGTAGCCACTGTCGGGGCTAGAGGGCCACTATCGGGGCCAAAGTAAAGCCACTATCGTGACCAGAGTGTAGCCACTTTCGGGGCTAAAGGGCCACTGTCGGGGCCTTTCAGTAAACACGATGTCAGGGTCACTTAATAAAAACTCACCGATCCCGAAGAATACTTCACACGCGTCCAGGGTCCACTCGCCGCGCCATTGAACCAAATGCTCCGAAGCGCTTTGTGTCTTCTTCCCGTAAGACCCAGCCAGTAATTCAAGCTCGTAGCGGTGATGCGGCAGAGCACGTACGACCTTGTAGGGGCCGCGCATACCAGAGTCGAGCTTCCCGGCACTTTGTGTACCTTTGCTAACAAAAACGTAGCTACCAACAGTAAAAGTGCGCGGTTGCCGGCGACCTTCATTCACGTAGGCGTCTTGTCGTCGTTGATTAGTAGCGAGTAGATCCGCAGCTTCCTGACGTCTCAATGTCACAAGAGCCTCACGATTTGGATTGGGGTTGTCCAGCGCGACATCTCGAACCAGAGATCTCAGAACGGGCGTGGTTCCCTCAACGCCGATTAGAAGTTGCATGGCTAATGTACGTGTCGTTGCGTGCTTAGTAATGTTTAAAGTTAACTGTAATTTCCATAGAACATCAGACCAAGAGGCGCCCTTGTTATTTACCTCTATACGCAACATATTTAGAACGGTCCTGCAGTAACGTTCAACCTGGCCATTTTCTCTATGCATACCAGGTATGATATAGTGTATCAAACACCCTAGCTCAGAGACCGAGCTTTGAAATAACGTGCTTTCGAACATCCTGCCTCTATCGCACACGATGGTAGTCGGTGTGCCAAACAACGAAACAGCATTAATAAATACGCGCTTCAATTCATCGATATCTTGTCTATACAGCGAGTATAACAAACACTACTTGGAAAACGAATCAACTATAATTAGCACGTATTTAAAGCCGTTAGATTCAGTGAGAGGCCCAAGGACGTCAGTGTGGACTACTGAGAACGGAACATCAGGTTTCGTCCAGGACTCAATAGATTGGCTAGGCGCTCTAGGAACTTTCTTATGTGCTAGGCAAAAGATACTATGACCGATATATTTTCTTACAAATGGTCTTATTCCTGGGAACCAAAAATGGCGGAGAATCAACTCGGTGGTCTTATCTACCCCTACGAGTATGAGATCGTGATCGTCGTGAAAGACTCTAAGTAAGCTAACTCTTTGCCCTTTCGGTATAAAACAGAGGGAACGAGTTTCCTCACCGGTGGGAGTGAATTTGTAATATTATTAGGGATGAACGGGGGCGAGTGGGGGTAGACCGTATATAAGCAGGTGTAATGTCGTCCTAGGACTCACTTTGGTACGAGACCTCAAGAGGAAACGCTGCTCTGGTGACGTCTGTGTTATTCTGTGAGACTTTTCCAATTTACTTGTGATTAAAGCTGATTGTAAGATTAGGGTATTTCCGTGTTCTTTTTTTAAAAAAACCTTTGGCCAAACCCTTTCCTAGATCAGAAGTGGGATCTGAGCTCATTTTTGACCGCTTTTGTATGTATTTACAGTTACAATTAATTTTTGGACCAACCTTCTAGTGATTTTCTCAAAATTGCATCACATTTCAAATTTTATTAATTATCTGAGACCGGGTCAAAACACGATAAATTTATAAAGATATGTGATTACCTTTATTTTTGCCCGACGTTTCGACCCAGTTGCATAGGCCGTGGTCGCGGGAAGACTAGCCAGCAAGCTAGACTAGCGGGAAGTCCGTCACAGCTAAAATGTCTGTCTACCCTCACAATTGGAATTTTTGTTAATTCATAGCACGACACACTACACTCACACTATCCGAAGACACATCCGCAGTTACGCCACGCGAATATAATCCCATGATTACTGGTTCCCATGTTTCTGACAGCCTAAAACCATCCTCACGATTGAAATTATTGGGATGTTTTTTAATTTCAATAGCCTCACGAACAACTCTGGGATAATAATGTTGTTCCGTGGAGATGATTTGAGGCTGATGTAATTCAATCCAATGGTTTGAACCAGACATCAGGTGTTCCGCTATCGCTGACTTTTGTGGTTGCCTATTCTTTACAGCTGCTATGTGTTCCTTGACCCGTTCCTGGACACTTCTTTTTGTTTGGCCAATGTAAACTTTACCGCAACTGCATTGAATTTTATAAACACCCGGGTTTTGAAAAGGGATAACATCCTTCGCGCTCCGTAATACCCTAAAATTCTACCCTAAAATTTTTCTTTTACTTGGAATTTCTATTTGTATTGCGTAATTCTGCATTGCGGATAAATTTTAATAATCGAATCCACGGATTTAAACCTAACCTTACAGTTGCTTGTTTTGTGTCATTAGTTCTGTGACTCTCCTGTTCCTGTAGTATTTTATTATCTGTGTCTGTTGTGTGAAAATATAAATATGCCTACAAGTGGACGATCTCACTCGCGGGACAGATCACACCGCCGTCTAAGGAGTAAATCGGGTAGCCGTGGTTGTGTTAGGTCCTCACTGGGGGAACCTAGGCGCTATACTCCGCGGAGGTACCGATCGCGTTCCCGTTCTAGTCGTCATCGTAATGATCGTGACAGGTCGCGCAGCCATAACAATTCAGGTGGTCAGAGTGTACACCGTTCCCGCTGTTCCCACTGTTCCCGTGCGCGTTCTGGCAATCGCCGTGAGGGCGCGACCCCTCTTCGCCTGCGCTCGCGCGCGCCGTCTTGCCTCGACGATCAGGGTCAAGTGATCGATGAGGTGCATTGTGATTCTAATTTGGCATAAACCGCTATACTAAAACGTCAAAAACGCATTCCGAACCGACGGCGACTCAAATGATACTAGAAGCGTTAAGTTCCATTAACCCTTCAAAGGGCCCATATTTTGTTTCAAGTTTTGACCCCACGATTCACAATATTGACGACTGGTGTACTGAGGTAGATAGAGCTCAAGTGGCGAATAGATGGGATGACCGAGAATGCCTATCGCGCGTGGCGGGTTGTTTAAAGGGAGATGCACGTGTTTGGCTGAATGAGTGGTCGACCAATGACCGTTCTTGGTCCAATTTTAAGGCCGATTTCAAATTGTTGTGCCCGAATAAGCTTGACTACGCCAACATTTTATTTGAGACTATGTCCACTACGTCAGAAAAATTTTCTACTTATGCTGAATATGCGCGACGCGATGGTTAAGCGACGAACTCATGACGCTTATTGTAATTAGGGGAATCAAGGAACCACAGGTTCGTGCTGCTGCCGCGAATGCGGACTTGATTCCAACTACCATAGACGAGTCAGTAATCCTACGTCGTCGATTACTTGTACCGTGTGCAGAAAGGTAGGTCACTCATCGAAAAAGTGTTGTTTTCGTCGTGATCCTATTGTGACCTGCACTAACTGCAAGAAGGACGGGCATAGTGGGGATAAGTGTTATTCGAAGCCGAGTGCGGGTATTACGTGTACGTATTGCAAGAAACCAGGACACACAGCTGATAGATGTTTCGCCAAGGAGAGATCGGGTTCCCGTAACCCATCGAATGTTAACCTGTGCAACGCTACCTCGAATAATCGTGATATTGTCACAGCGATTGTGCAAGGGATACCAGTCGACGTACTTATGTGTTATAGTGGGGCCATAAACGTTTCCTTGATCTCGTCTAGTGTTGTTGGGCGTTTCGCATGCCAGCCTAAACCTGTGAAGTGTACATTGAAGGGGTTAAGTCGAGGCGAAATCGTTGCACAGTCGTATGTTACCCTCGTTATTGAACTCTAGCGCATAGCATTAGAGGTTGATTTGGTGGTAGTACCCGCTGAATGTATGTCTACTCCAATTATCATAGAGACAGATGTTTTGAATCGGGAGGGTATTACGTACGTTAGAACGAAACACGATCAATATTTAACCCGTTCACTGGTTACGGAATCTGCCAGGACCGTCGGTTCTACGAACGTGATTGACACTTCTGGTGTTGCCACCCCTCTTCTAGGGCCGGAACGGGCCCTTATTGGAGAATTTGCACGTTTCTTTATCTCGGGCACTGCTACCTCAACTGTGACTACCGGGGAGATGCATATCAATTTGAATAGTACTGTACCTATCACATACCGTCCATATAAGCTCGCCTATATTGAAAAACTAAAGGTACGGGAAATTATAAATGATTTGTTAGAAAAAGGAGTAATTAGGGAGTCACATTCGGAGTATGCGAGCCCAATCCTCCTTGTAAAAAAGAAGGACGGATTAGATCGTGTGTGCATCGACTAGCGCGCATTGAATAGAATCACGATTAAGGAGCGTTACCCTTTGCCCTTGATCGAAGATCATATCGATCGATTAGGTGATCGAAAGATTACGCGCTTCTGTTCACTCGATATGGCTACGGGGTTTTTACAAATAAAGGTACACCCAGATTCTATTCGCAACACAGCGTTTGTCACACCGGAGGGTCATTTCGAGTTTTTGAAAATGCCATACGGTTTATGTAATGCACCGATTGTGTACCAGCGCACGATTAATAGGACTCTTCGCAAGTTTATTGATGACGGAATAGTTCTTGTGTACATAGATGATGTCCTGTTGATGAGTTCGTCTGTAGAGGAGGGGCTTGCACTCCTGCGGGAGGTGCTTACGACGTTGACAGGCGCCGGTTTTTCCATTAACTTACGCAAATGTGTATTTTTTAGCGACCGAAATCGAGTACTTAGGTCGGGTAATAAGTAACGGTCAGGTTAGGCCGAGTCCAAATAAAATTAAGGCCCTCGTAGACGCGCCGGTTCCTACAAATACAAAACAAGTGCGGCAGTTTCTCGGCCTAGCTGGGTATTTTAGGAGGTTTATTCAAGCCTACTCATCAAAAACGACAACCATCGCGCGCCTTGTGAAAAAAGACGAACCGTTCGTTTGGGGCACCGAACAAGAATCTGTCCGGCAGGAGATTATTGCTCACCTAACGACGGAGCCCGTTTTGGTTATATTTGATCCCACATTGGTGACTGAGGTGCACACGGACGCCAGTTCTATTGGGTACGGTGCTATCCTCTTACAAACACACCATGGTATTGGTAAGAGGGTGGTCGAGTACTTCAGCAAGGCCACTCAGGGAGCGGAATCACGGTACCACTCCTATCAGCTCGAAACGTTGGCCGTAGTTAGGGCTCTGTGTCATTTCAGGCATTACCTTATAGGAATAAACTTTAAAGTCGTGACCGACTGTAACGCCCTTAAGGCGACAGAAAGAAAAAAAGATTTGCTACCACGTGTGGCTCATTGGTGGGTCTACCTGCAGGATTTTACCTTTGAGCTGGAATATCGAAAGGGCACAATGATGTCACATGCAGATTATTTGAGCAGGAACCCCATAGCCGAGGTCCACAACATATCTAGGCCTTGCAGCTGGGCACAGATTGCTCAAGCTGCTGACAACGAGACTCAACAACTTATCCAGCAGTTGGATGGGGGCAATCTGGACCAAAGGCGATATGTGGGTCAACATGATTTGCTGTATTATAGGCACACAGCGGTGGGTGAGGAGCCAAAATTGCTTTGTTTTATACCTAAAGGGCATAGACTAAGCCTACTCCGCATTTTTCATGACGAACATAATCATATTGGTTTTGAAAAAACTGTTGATCTAATACTTTAGCATTTTTGGTTCCCCAACATGCGACAGTTTGTAAAAAAGTATATTGAGCACTGCCTTATATGTATATCACGCAAACGCGTGCCAAGGGCGCCTTTGCAGCCAATCATGTCTTGGGAAAAACCCGATAAACCTTTTGCTACTATTCATCTCGATGTACTTGGCCCTTGCCTTGCCTGAATCTAATTCCTACAAATATGTTTTGATTTTAGTTGATTCATTTACGAAATATGTTCTGTTATATCCTTTACAAAAACAAGATGCAAATGCACTTGTTCTTATTGTTAGCAATGCTGTTTCTTTATTCGGGGTACCGAAGCTTATTGTAGTTGATAAGGGGCGAATGTTTGAAAGCTCAAAGTTTAGGAACTTTGTTGATGAGTTAAGGTCTGATCTTCACTTTATCACACCGGAGATGCACCACGCGAACGGCCAAGTTGAACGCTACGTGCGCACCGTTCTCAATATGCTTCATATCGAGGTGCACCAAAAAGGCCCTGCCTGGTCTGATCGCATCTGGAAGCTACAGCTGACCATAAACTTCACTAAGCATAAAACTACCCAATGTTCCCCAATGAATTTACTAATAGGGTCGGAAGGCGTTACACCTTTTTTTTTTTAAGTCAGGAAATCCCCACGGATACCCGCCGGCTCTGGGGTGCCGGAAGGTTATGTCGGACTCGAACCGACTAAAACCTGACGGTGACCTTCGGGTGCCTCTTTGGCCAGGGCCGCGGGAACGCGTGAGCATAACATCACGCGAAGGCGTTACACCTGTCCTTCAGAACCTGGTACGTGACATCGCTGTGGAGGGAGCGCGGCCCAACCACGAGGCGCAGCGTGAGCTCCGCCGCCAGAGAGCTAGTGACCTGATGCACCAGAACCAGGTCGCACAAGATGTTCGTGTGAACCGGGATAGACGACCACCACGTGTGTTTAATGTCAACGATCATGTGTTTGTCATTAAGTTTTCACAGTCTTCTGGAAAGTTGGACTCCGGCATGCGTGGGCCTTACAAGCTCACGCGCGTGCTCGATGCTGGACGCTATGAGCTCAGGCTGCTGGGCGGTTCATACGGCAAGGTCACGCAATCTGCAGCCCAGTACATGGTGCCGTGGCGAGGCGAGTGGTGTCTTGAGACTTGCGCTGCATTCTTCGAGCGTGAGTGAAATTTGTTTTGGGAGCCCCCGGGCTGATGACGTCAACACGTGTTCAATAAAATGAGAAATAATATGAGAAATAATGTGAGAAATAATATGAGAAATAATGTGAGAAATAATATGAAAGATAAATAAAAACCGGTAACTACATAAACAGCTACTCTAAACAGTGATTAACCCCGTGACTGAGTGTCTATCATGGTAGCAGTGCATGGGACTAGGTTCAGTGTGACTGATTGCTGTACTGTACTGGGTAGCAGCACACTGGAAGAAAAAGCACAATAAACAACACCTAAAACACAATTACAGGCACAACCCAATACAACCAAAGAGCTCGTTAGTTAAGTTTTGTTATCTTTATTTTATGAGTAATAAGCACTAGCTAACTATGTACTAACTAACTAATAACTAAAACCTACTTGCATTGTGTTTTATTGATTTTATCGTATTCCTAGGCGTCATTGTGAGTAAGAGTATGTTGTAAATGTTGATGAAGCTAAATCCCATTCGTGCGTATCGTAAAGATCTTTCCAGCAAATTCAATAATCGTATCCTACTTCTACTATTACATTTACTGAGTACCTAAAGGAGTATAAACGATTCCTAGGGGATGATGAGGAGTTACTAAATTTTATTACTTTTATTTTCAATTCAGAGATTTAAAAAAAAAGCAAAGCCTTTTGTATGACTACAACTCTTACTTCCAATCATAGGCATAAACAGGTGCTTAGGTGAATGTATCTCCTCCACTAGAACCTGACGGGGAGGACACCACCGCAGATGCTGGTGGCAAACAGGGGACAGAGGCAGAGGACGCTGTCGAGTCTCCGCTGCAACGAGCAACGACGCCGTGCGGCGACGAGGATGTTCCCGGACCATCGTGGCGGATAGACACGCTGCCAGACATCTCGGATGCGGTCGAGGGCGACGCATGAGCAGGAAGGCCGTATTAGGGATGAACGGGGGCGAGTGGGGGTAGACCCTATATAAGCAGGTGTAATGTCGTCTTAGGACTCACTTTGGTACGAGATCTCAAGAGGAACCGCTGCTCTGGTGACGTCTGTGTTATCCTGTGAGACTTTTCCAATTTACTTGTGATTAAAGCTGATTGTAAGATTAGGGTATTTCCGTGTTCTTTTTTTAAAAAAACCTTTGGCCAATCCCTTTCTTAGAATATAATAAATCATTTTTAACAAAAAATCTAGTGGAATCTAATTGACCTTCCCTTAACTTATCCATTAAACTCTGCGTTTCAGAGTCTGCCGTTTGAGCGATTTTGGCCCAATTACGCGGATTCTGAATTTGGAACACGTTAGCGGGCTGCCGGCTAAGAAAGTCTGCATGTTGCATAAGACAACCCTTACGGTATTCTAAAGTGAATTGAAAGTCCTGCATGTAGACCCACCAGCGCGCCACCCGCGGCAACAAGTCCTTTTTGCGTTCGGTTAATTTAAGCGAGTTACAATCTGTGACAATTTTGAATTTAATTCCGATTAAATAATGCCGATAATGTTGTAGAGCATGGACAATCGCTAAGGTCTCGAGTTCGTAGCTGTGGTAGCGCGCTTCGGCGCCCTGCGTAGACTTGCTGTAGTAGCCGACAACTCGCTTACGTTTTTCCGGGTGTTCTTGGAATAAAATAGCACCGAAACCTATCACGCTCGCGTCCGTATGCAATTCGGTTGGTAAATTGGGATTAAAAATCGCTAAAACGGGCTCCTCAGTAAGGCACTTAATAATATAGTCGCGTGCAGAGTCTTGCTTTACACCCCATTGAAATGGAACACCTTTTCTAAGTAGTTTAGAAACAGGAGAAGTTTTAGAGGCATACCCTGGGATATACCGGCAAAAGTATCCCGCCAACCTGAGAAACTGGCGAACCTCTCGTACATTAGTAGGCTTTGGAGATTTTACTAAAGCCTCTGTCTTACTAGGGCTCGGCCGTACCTGACCGTGACCAATCAATCGCCCCAAATATTGTGAACGTCAGGACCGCCAACGTAGTGTTCCAGATAAACAGTGTTCAACAAAATAGTGTTCCGTATCGAGAAATAAACATTTCTTTAGGTTTCCTGAAAACCCAGCGGCGGTTAGGGTTTTCAGTACCTCACGCAACGTATCTAACCCTTCATCAACAGAATTGGACATAATCAAAACGTCGTCTTAATAGGTAAGTACCTTACCGGTATCCATCAAGTGCCCTAGGGTTTTAGTGATAATTCTCTGATATACAATTGGAGCATTAGCAAGCCCATAGGACATTTTTAAGTATTTGTAATGCCCCTCAGGCGTTACGAAAGCAGTCTTATTAATTGAATTATCCCTCATGGGCACCTGATGGCAACCGGTGGCCATTTCCAGGCTGGTAAAATATTTGTGAATTCCGAGTCTGTCGATGTGATCGTCGATCAGCGGGAGCGGGAACCGTTCCTTCACCGTGATCGCATTCAAGGCCGCGTAATCTACGCACTTCCTATCATCCCCGTTTTCTTTTTAACGAGGATTATGGGACTTGCGTAGTTCGACTGAGATTCACGAATGATGCCTTTACTCAATAAGTCTTCAATTATTCCGCAGATCCTGACTTTTTCATCAGCCGAAAGTTTATAAGGGCGACAATTTATAGGAGTGTCACTACTAAGACGAATCTGCATGCTCCCTGTGTTGACGGTAGAAGTTGCTGTGACCGTTGTAAAAGTACTCGAAAATTCATTTATTAATTTTAATAAACGCTCTCTATTTTCGCCGAGTAACGGGGTTTTAGTTATAGTTTTAAGAGATTCGCGATTTATACTCATGATTAATAATTAACGGGACTTATTGCGTAAGTTTATATATAATAAAATTCCCTTTATTAACCCGACGTTTCGGCTACGTTGCAGTAGCCATGGTCACGGGCAGACTGACGATTCATGTTTCTTCGCCTCCATCGCAGTGTTCTGTTAGATTCTTCTCCGACTACCATCACTGCTACGTTTTTATCAATAACACGCGATCTACACACTACACTCACAGTATCTTGTGGCTTCACACGATCATGCTGAGCCGAATGGGGATCTATTACGGTATTAAAGATAATTTTATTATATATAAACTTACCCGATAAGTCTGATGGGGTTTTAGTTATTTCAGTTTCCGCCGTCGACACAGTGAGCACCTTATCGACTCTAATTAACCGTTGGGAATCATTAGTATGTATATATATAACTCCGCGACGATTAAGAACATCAGTGCCAATTAGTACCGGCACCTGAAAACACCCTGAAGGTACAACGTACAGATCTATCTCCAAAGATAACTCGGGATATTCAATGACTGTGCGAACATAAGATGTTGACTCTAGGTCTTGACTGCCTATACATCGCAGTCGACGATATGTAGGCAGTCTATTTAAATTAAGATATTTCAAAACGGATTCAGAAATTAAAGTAATATCAATCCAGAATCAACTAAAATATCAATGGGTAGTTTTTAACCGCGGGTATTACATTGTTTCGGCTACTGTCGACTCCGAGCAAAAATTTACATTACTAGTCGCAGCACTCTTATTAGTCTTTGATTCGACACGCTCCTTAACAAAACATTGATCCACAAGATGACCAATCTTTTTGCAGTAAGTGCATGTCTTAACAGGCTTGGAATTGGAAAATTGATGGTGTGTAACCGAGGACGTTGGTACTTGAGAATTTAACGAATTAATTTGACTTTTCGGCTTTTTTGGGCAGTTGATTTGTTCATGCCGAATATCTCCGCACGCATGGCACGTCAACCGATCGTATTTAGGAGGTTCGCGTTTACGCAAATTGGAAAAACCGGCATTGGACGGGCGAAAAGAATTGTTGGTAGCAATGGGGGTATTTTTAGGTTTAATGTAAAGGGATAAAAATTCCAACTTAGCATTCGTAGCTGTGGCCTTCACATGGGGATCGGTAATGCCACGAATCACTATAGCAGCTTTCAGCTCGTCTGAAAGCCCCTTAACAATACTCAATCTCAGGAGAGACTTTCGAGCGTATTCTACGTACGTGGCCAACTTATTAGAATTCGTACTCACTACATCATATAGCACAGTGGCCATATCTAACTCATGTGGACATAAAGATCGAAATTCAACTTTAAAATTTGACCACGATCGATCGTTGGTCACCCAATTGTTCAACCAAGACCTTGCATCGCAACGTAAGCAGCCGCCTATACGCCTCAAGCACTCCCGATCGTCCCAGTGACCTAGCTCACGGCCGCGGTCGACTTCCGCACACCAAATGTCAAAATCATGCACGCTGGGATCGAAATTTGAAATATAATAATTCTTAGATCTTACTTTAAACAATGATGATAGTGCACCAACAATCCTGTCCGCCGTATTGTCCTCGCGCGACGGCCCAACGTCGGGTGTGGTATGCGTCGTAACGCTGGCAGCGGGAACCTCTGAAGCCCCCGAAGAGGGCCGCTGAGGTGTGGGGCTTCTGGCGTAAGGACGCGGGGAACTCGGCGTTCGACCTTCCCTCACTGGCAATTGGCGCTCGAGAGCATCTAATCTACGTAATACTCTATCTAACGGATCGTGACGCGGGCTATCTCGTCGATCATAAGAAACATCGCGACGCCTCCGCGAATAATCAACACTCGGTGACCTACCACGACGTCCCCTATTATTGCTACGAGATCGAGTTTGTCGTCGCGAATGAGTATTGCGCACTCGTAAGTTGTAGGAACTATCACGACCCTTGCGGCCGCAACGCTCCGCCCTTTTTGCCAAGGCGGGGTTCCACGCCGCGATCGGGACTCACGTCCCGACATAGCTATTAGAAAAACTAATTACGTAATAAGCACACGGGCTTACTTTACTGTTATTTACACAAATATCACTACACCTAATCACACGAATATCTACACCACTATTTACACACTATGTACACTACTATTTACTGAATTATTTACTTAATTATAATAGGTGTACATATTTCAATATGTACACCACTATTTACAAGAAAGAAAATAAAGTAACGGAAAATTGTTTGATTTAAAAAATAGAAACTACAACATACAAAAATATTTAATAACGAAATAATTGACAATTCAAAACGAGATAGCAATAGACCGAAACCGAGAGCTAATAAAGACACGTTCACTACGTCCGAACGCCAGCGCCAAAGTGACGAATGTCTGCCACACTTCCGCCGCCCGCGCACATCCCCTCCACGCTCGGCGTCATACGACGTCACTGGCGGGAGGTCCCAGGTTTAGGGCTTAGGGGAAAACCTCTAAGAATATCATTAAGAATTTAGTTTTATACCACCATGAAAATATTTGAATAAATTTACAATTTTTGAGGGTACCCTCAACATTAATTTATATGATAATATTTTTAACTTAATTAATATTTATATTATTTTAATTCCAGATAATATTAAAGAATTAGTTTATTGTTACTATACATATATACTATTTATGAATATAGTCATCATAATCCGTAAATACTATGTGGCTTGAGACCTATGTTTATCAAAGGTCTAATTAGTCCCTTAGTCGCCTTTTACGACACCCACGGGAAGAGATGGGGTGGCGGACTGCAATAATGTACTACAGTCTTATTCTAAAGCCGTCGCCACACGGCACAGCCTCTACAGTATCAACGTTTCACACAGACAGACACGCAAGTCTACGTTGAGATATTCGCGGATACTGTAGAGCACCTTTAAGCGGTAGAAGCAGTTCCCAACCATACTGAGGACGTGCTTCTCAAAACAAAGCTCCTGTCCATCAGCAAGCCCAGGTTCCTAACCCCTTCCACCGCCTCTATCCCGTTGCCCCTGATAACTATATCATTAGTGGACAGGACATCCATCGTACTTTGAATTAGTGACCGACTTCCAAGAACTAAAACCTTAGATTTGGAAGGGTTAAGCGTAAGACAATTTCAATCAGACCAACACGCAATTCGTTTGAGCTCAGAATTAATGCTCTGTATGCACTCCGACATATCCGAAGGCTGGGCAGATACATACAGCTGCAAATCATAAGCGTAGAAATGATATCGATTGCTTTCCATACTGCTAACAACATCCGTGCTATACAGTATTAAAAACAGAGGACCTAAGATAGAACCATGCGGCACTCTCCTCGTCAACACACGAGGTGAAGACCACCGAGCTCCACCGTCCATCCCCCGCAGCCTAACTACTTGCGTTCGGTGAGATAAATAACTATCGAACCACTTTACAACACCGCTAGAAAATCCATAATACGTCATCTTGGATAAAAGCAAGGGTATGCGCAGACTATCGAAAGATCTAGAAAAATCGAGTAATAACATAAGGGAGCTCATGCCATCGCCCTGGGCCTGCAGCACGTCGTCGACCACATTCGCTAAGGCGGTCGCAGTAGAGCGGCCCCTCCGGAATCCCGATTGATACTTGGGCAAAACACCGTTTTCTTCTAAATATTTCGTAAGCTGAATACTCACAACCCTCTCCACTATCTTTGACACACATGGAAGGATACTTATAGGACGAAGGTGGAAGACATCAGTCGGATTAGGTATTTTCGGCAACGGCAGGACCCTGGCAGCCTTCGAACTAGTCGAAAAGATACCAGTGCTGAGGCTCCTGTTCACAATCGCTGTCAATACGTCAATAGTCTGTGGTAATGTCAATAAAAGTCAATTTCGTCAACACCCTTGGTCTTCGTCTTAATCGCCAAGACAATCTTTGTCACCGCTTCAGCAGAAACCGGCTTCAGCGAGAAAGACGAAGAACCAAACCGGTTAAATTCAAATCAAATCACTAATAGCTACATCTGCATTTCCAGGAATGTTCAGGAAATGCTTGTTGATATCGTCAGAGTCGTCAAAAAATTGTGGCAAGTCAGTCCGGTCATTGTCAGTTAGAATTATACTTTTTAAGTGTTTCCATATTGTCTTTAAATTAGTCATGTCATTAATTGTTTTGTCAAAATATGCCTGTTTTTTAGAGCGTAGAGCCTGAACGACAAGTCGTTTCAGGTCCCTATAGTACTGCTTATGTGCCACTCCAGTACGCTTAAAACACTTGTAAGCATTGTCGCGTAGCGCGTAGCGCCGCATCATAAGCAGCACAGTGCTCGGCAACCAAGGCTTTGCAACATCTTTCACCAAAATACTCTTGACAGGGGCATGTTTGTCAATGTCCTTCAGCGATCGGTATCTAATGTGCTTTGGCACTGGTTTATTCCGCTTCGGGTCAAGCTCAGCCAAAACAAAGACTCTCTGCCAACTGATGTTTCAGCTCGTGGATAGCCTGCTCCAGAGGCAGCTTTATGGCAGTGGACAGTACGGCGTCATCCAGACCAGCACCCCCACTCGTCCTCCCCTCTAGCTCCGCCAGACGGCGCTCGAGATCGCTCACCTTACTGTTCACGAGCACGATCTCCCGCCGCATGTCACGGCGGAACTCTTGTAGCTCGTCCCGCAGTCCCACTCGCAGCTCCGTCATGGCCGCAAGCATGTTTGTCCGAAACAGCTGCATTGCAACTGCCAGTCTCCCGGGCCAACGGTGACGGTGGTCACCTGACGTCACTATCAGATTCCGGCACTGCTTGCACCTCGCGCAAATGAGTAATCTGGTTGTCAACCCGAGGCTGGACTCAGGCACACTCGGGACAGGTCCATTTACTCCGGGCTGCATTTGATTGCCTCTTGTACACACTCAAGGACATGCCCAAACACGTGGTAGCTAACACTACAGGCGGCACACTCCATCACCTCCGGCACTGATACAGCGTTGTGGCACGCAAAGAAATTCATTTTAAATTGATTGGATTGATTATATAGTATAGTAAAAAGAAAAATAAATGCATAATATTTGGAAAGACGATAATATTAAAGCTAAGATTGAAAGAACACAGTGAGATTTGAACCGCCTTTGCTGTTGTAAGCTAGTACTGTTCCCAACTAAGCCACCGCGCGATCTTATTAGGTTGCGAATAACATCGAGCTATTATTTTTGTTCTTCTGGCTATCGTATTGTAATTCAATGTTTGTTTTTTCCACCATTCGCTTTGACACTTGTGACAGACTTTAAGCGATGACCAGTGAAGCGCCTCCAAAAGAAGCTAGTAGGCCAACATGATCTGACCTCAACACATTAATAATTCGATTACTTTCTAGGATTTTCATAACTACTTAAAATGTTAAGTAACTAAAAAAAACGACACGGTTTGAAAGTGTATAACAAAATAATCAATATATTTATTTTAATAAATTCTACACTGATTTATTTGTTTTAAAAAAGAGGGCGACAAAAATCTCCATATTCCTCATTTGTTTTTTTATTCAAAAAGATGCATCATGGGATGTTTATTCACGTATATATTTAGTTATAAAAATTTTACATATTTTAACTTGGACGCGTTACAAAATTTTACGTGTGTCCAAGAGCAACGGAATCGGCGAGACATCTTATTGGCCAAGGTAGGCAAATCAACTAAGAGACAAGAAAACTCCGCCAAGGCCTGCGCGTTAGCTTAAACTTTGATCTAGATATAATGTCATATTTTCTATAATAATATGTGTGTGTAATAAAAATATATAAATTTTATAAGGTACGAGTATCTTTTTTCTGTTTTTAATTAATATCTAGTGTAGCTTAAGTTTAATGCAACGATATGTAGATGAATAAATGGTTATTGTTTATTTTAGATGTATCATTTTTCGGACGGCGCGAGTTGTTGCCACATTTGTTTCAACCTCGTTTTTTCAAGGACAAAGGCGGATTAAGTATACACGAAGGTACTGTTCATAAGAACGACACACTTGAAAATAGCAATCCGGAACCAAATTTTATTAAATTCCTTTCAAAATAAAAATGCAGTAGTAATAAGAATCCCAAGGAGGGACCCTCACTAAAATAATCGATGACGTGGTTGACTGCAATGATTTCAAAAGCTGGAAATCATTATTCATTTGTTCATATTCAACTCTTCACGGATCTTAATCATGTAATAATCATTCCCTCACATCAACCATTAAATAAAATTGTACACACGCACTGTAGATGAAGTATCGGTATAATTATTTCACTTTTTATACAAAAAGCAGCTCTTTTAACATCGACAAAAAAAATAAACAAATCTTTCTGATGGGAATGTTAATCAGGCTGCTTTAGCTCCGGATAACTTGGATACCCTGGATAGCTTACGGACAAAGCATCCACCTTCGAGTGGGACCTTAACAGTGCCCGATACACCGGACTCTGTGCCTCACTCATTTGAGGCGACGGCAGAGGAGACGCTGGCCGCGGTGATGTCATTCAAGAATAACTCTGCTGGTGGCATCGACGGTCTCGCCCCTAAGCACTTGAGGGATCTGCCGGGTGAGATCACGGGTGAGACTGTTAGATCATTATTGTTGTCTTTGACACGTCTGCTTAATCTGATGCTCTCAGGTAAAGTCCATTTTAGATGTATTATATGGTGTTAAGCTGAGCGCGCTGAAGAAGAAAGACGGTAGCATAAGGCCTATTGTGGGAGGGACAACCATTCGACGCTTGGCTTTCAAGATCTGCTGCCAGCGCATCTTGCCTCTTGTGCAACCCATTTTTGAGCCGATCCAGATGGGTTAGCCGACCGTTGGTAAACATATCACCTCATTTGGCGTACACCATAATTAAATAATGTATATTTATTCAAAAAATATAAAGTATTTTAGAACAAGGGATCTTTGGAAACATGTTGTCAACCCTATCCAAAATCTTAAATTGTAATTTTACTGATCATTGTTGGATACAGGCATCACGTAAGCATTCGTTGCGTATCGTGCATGGCGCTCCCACTCTTCCTCTCCGTCTCTCTCCCGGAATTGTGCCCAAAAATCGTCGTCCCTAGTAAGGGTTAAAGATTAATGAAAATGAAGCGAGGGAGGCCTGGTTAGTTTTGGTTGGTGCCGGGACCGCTACTCCTCTTAGTTTGACATCGTAAAGGCTATGGGACGAGCCACTGTGTAAACGGATTCAATTAAACCTTTCGAACTCTTGTGGTACACAGTGTGTTCGGTTCTTAGCGGCTGTGCTTTCGCTCATTCCACGGGAGAGTGACAAGTGGCAAACTGGTGTGGGGTACTACCTGTGTCGACACTCTGGTGCCTTGTCATGTCTCCCAGAGAGCTTTCGAGGCGGGATCTGCTGCTGCAGTGGCCGAGAGTTTGAAGCGGCGAAAGTTTTCTTCACTTGGTAATGCAAATGCATTTTGTTCCTTTCGCCGTTGAAACTCTCGGCTCACCACCAAAAGATCAGAACAAATTTAAAAATCTAGCAGCCAGTGCCGATGGAACAGAAAATTTTAAATTTAAAATCACTCATGGAGCAATTAATAAGAGGAGTGGGCCTTACGCAATATTTGTATGGAAACTAGCGTGGCATTACGCGGGGTGAAACAATGTACGCTTGATGGATAGGAGATTTTAGAACCAATTAAATCACGGCATTTTGTGATACAAAACATAGGTATTTTCATTCTACTACACACACATCTATTCGAAACGTATGAGAAAGGTCCTAGGTTCGAATCCCGACTATGGCATGTACCAATGAATGAAATTTAAATGTGTTATACAAAAAACTAACGTGGCGATCCCAGCATTTTAAGTCATCCCGCGCTTTTGTGCCGCCGCTTGTTCTACCCCGACACCGCACCACTGCCTTCAGGGGTGCTTTCAAGTACGCCGCCTCTAAGTGCTGGAATGACATCCCCCCACCGATGAGGCAAGTAACATCTAAGCCAAGGCTAAAACATTTACTCAGGGAACATTTCCTCAGCCAGCAAAGAGAGGCGTGTGCTCCCAACCTTGCCCTTCAATCCGGCCGCTGCACTGTGTTGACTGGACAATGACATGTGATTGTGACACTTTAATACTTTAATATTTTACGTTTTATATCTCTGTATTGTATGTATTTGTAGATATATGTATTGTACACAATGTAAACATTAAAAAACATTTATGTACTGTATATTTTCAATATGTTATTACAATACGTAACACAATATATTATTTATAGTTAACACTTATTAATATGTATGTTTATTAAGCTCTTATTGTTAATATTGCCCTCTTGTTGGTTCTAACATGATATCAGCGTTGCGTTTGCCAGGAAACGTAACATACCCAGCTGAGTTAGAACCTTTTTGCTGCGACAATAACATGCACAAGCTATACCCCCTAGTTTGTAAGTTTGATTTGTAAAATATTTGTATTGTGTATGTTTTTGTGGCTGTAAATAAATGCTTTATTATTATTTTTCATTTACGTACATAATTTACAGTCGCTAACGGTGAGGGAAAATATCGTGAGGAAACCTGCCTATCCCTCAGGATAGGTAATAGTCAATGCCTATATACGGCGATACGGTTCACTACCTATCACGTTGGGTGCTGTCTATCTAGTGATACGCGGGCTTCGAATGACCCATACCTCACATGCCTTCGAAATTTCGGAGATGGGCATTTAAGCCTCTGACTACCCCGCCATTATAAAAAAAGGGAGTCTGTATACACAAGTCGTGAAGCGTATGTATGTATGTATGTACAATATTTCAGGTTTCGACATTCTCTTTCACAAGATACGTAAACAAGAAGACATGTGTCAAACTGATTCTCCTTTCAAGCGGTCTGTTCCCATAGACAGCTGTCACGGACGCCATTTAGACTCCGGACCGCGTAATGGGGACCGCAACTTTCGGCGGGTCTTTTTTGTATTTGGTTCGTGAAATCACCATAGATTAATAAGGTATTATTAGATTTGCCACGTCACGCCATAGTTTTGGCGAAATTAATTCCATAACAATTTAAATCACTGTTTATCTATACAAGATGCACACAATGAATTCATCCGTTTCCACGCAGGATATGTCTCTTACTTAAACTATTTTTTCACTTAGTAAACATATATCAACCCGCACCCTACACTAAAAATTTTTGTTAACAATGATTGACGAGCCTCCATGAATTGAATTATCACGACAATAAGAAATGATAATACTGTGGTAATTAAAATTGAAATTAATGCAACGTGCACTTGTGTTATTATTGTTAAAAAATAATTATATTTTTGGCTCCTTACCAGCATAACATCATATACGCTTCACGACTTGTGTATGGGCGATTTTCACGAAATGTGTTATTGACATTTTTTTTTCAAAATCCGATTTTTATACATGTAATGCATAGTTTCCATAGCCAGCTAACTCGTGGTATAGGTCGCCATGCTTACAGCCCCCTAAATAAGGAAAAATAACACCCCAAAAAATAAGCGCCACGTGCCTTGACAAATGCGTTCACGTTTTTTGACAAGTAGCCATAAATGGAGCTACGTTAACGGCATTAAAATATTTAAGTAGATTACGTGGGTACCTACTTTTTTGCATTTCAATATTTTTGAATAGAAAACTAATTTTTACTTAATTTCACAGTAAGACCATAAAGACACATGTACATTCATGTTATATTTAAGTACACACAAAGCAGAAAGGTGAATCAATATAAATTTGTATTGTGTTAGTGTGCTATCGAACAGGATTAAGCAGGATTCAAAAAGAAAATCTCATTAAAAAGCATCAGCGAGAAGTTTCTAGCGAAGGATTTTCAGTTGTATTGCTCCTTATAGACTTCGAGACAGAAAAGACCTTCGACTCCATCGAGATCTGGGCTGTTCTGGAGTCCTTGCAGCGATGCCAGGTCGATTGGCGTTATGTGCCGATGTTGAGGAGCCTATACAGCTTGGCATTGATATCTGTTCAAGTCCAAAACAGGAGGAGTGATACAGGGGGATGTCATCTCCCCGAAACTGTTCACGAACGCACTGGAGGACGTCTTCAAAACTCTGGATAGGACTGAGATGGGTATCAATGTCAATGGCAGATACCTCACACATCTCCGCTTCGCTGACGACATTGTCATAATGGCGGAGTCGCTGCAGGATTTACAGGGAATGCTGCACAGTCTTAACGCTGCCTCACGATCGGTCGGTCTCCGAATGAACTTGGACAAGACGAAAATCATGTTCAATGAACTCGTTATCCCGGAGCCGATCACGATCAGTGGAGAAACGCTCGAAATGATCCAGGAATATGTCTACCTGGGCTAGGTTCTGCAAATGGGTAGGGACAGCTTCGAGCGTGAGATTTCCAGAAGAGTGCAGCTGGGCTGGGCAGCATTTGGGAAGCTGCATCACATCTTCTCGTCGCCACTACCGCAGTGTCTTAAGACCAGGGTTTTCAATCAGTGCGTCCTACCTGTAATGACATACGGTGCCGAGACGTGGAATATGACAGTTGGGCTGGCTCACAGATCACATGTCGCTTAGTGAGCAATGGAACGTTCGATGCTGGGTATCTCGTTAAGGGACAGAGTCGGCCGGTCGGGCCGGCCACGTCTGTCGCAGAACCGACGACCGTTGAAGCAAAGCGGTTCTCGAATGGTAAACCTAGTGTAAGACGCCCCCCTGTTAGATGGACCGATGACCTGAAAAAGGTCGCTGGTAGTGGTTGGCTCAAGGCCACGAGTGATCGTGATTTGTGGCGTTACCTTACGGCTTAGGTCCTGCAATGGACTGACATAGGCTGATTGATTGAGACTTAGAGAAGGCTAATGATAGGGTGGTAAATAGGTGGATGAAAATGTGGAAAGCGTTGTCTGCGTTTGGGTAGGAGGGTCAGCTTGTGCGTGCACTCTAACCATTATGTTAAGGTTCGAGTACATGTGTGAGAGTGGGTCATGGTTGCACGGACTGATTTTCTACCTGTCGGGGTGTAAAACCTATTCATGGATGATTGCTAGACAGATTTGCATGAAAGTAGGCGAGATTTTCATCAGTAGAAAACAATCACGATCAAGTGTTTCTTGCGTCATCGGTGGATGAGTTGCAAAAGATGATGGATACATGTAAAGCTTTTGAAAGAATAGGTATATAGGTGAATGTAAATAAAACCAAAAGTATGTTTTTGAGAGACTGGAAAGTATAACAGAATGTGTTATTAAAGTGGAAATGGAATAAGTAAGAGCTTGATTATTTGGAAGGTGTGTTTACAAGAGATGGAAATTACAAGAGTGAAGAAGGGAAATGTGGTGAATGGGGCTGTGAGTGGTTTGATGTATAGTCAGTTGATGTCAGAAATGGCACGACTGGCTATCCTTAACGCTGTTCTGGTTCTTACGGTTATGTATGGTAGTGAGTGTTAGGTTTGTCCGAAGAGTCATGAAAGCTAATGAGTATGAAATAGAGTCATATTTTTTCTTATATCGAGCCATCTGTTCAAAAATAATGGTCTCAACGTGAAAGGCTATAAAACCCTTAAATAAACCCTCGTAAGCACAAACAAAATCAAAGGAAATGGGTTCAATAAATCTTGTGTTGTAATCAAGGTGAAGACAATCGGAGAGGCGTATTCTCAGCAGTGGAATATATACTGAGAGGAAGAAGAAATAAATCCTTGAAGTTCTAAACTCACAAATCACGCCTATTAAAAGTTTCTCGCGATTTTAAATCCTAGTCATTATATCTTAAGTTGAATAAAATGTCAATACCGTGCATAATACTACGAATAAATAATACGAAAACACAGGCGTTTGACAAAAATTACAAACCACGTTTTTGAGTTTCTTCGACTGCAAAACATTACCTAAAACTTATATGATGGCGTCGTTATTGTTTTGGAGGCATTTTGACAACATTTCTTAAGTTATATGTAAAAACCTACAGTAAAAATGTTTCCCAAAACATACTGACTCGACTCACGTCATTGACAGGTTATGCTTTACATTTTTAACACCAAAAAGTTTGATATTCATTATCTCGGCCCCAGAAACAATTTCTATTCACCCGACGCTGTAAATAAATGACCAAGTTTGTTTTCTTTGTCATGTGTTACAACTTATTTTTTCTTAAATAGTATAATTAGTTGGAGAAAAAATATCTGCGATTTTGGAGCACCACGTCATTGACCGATTTTTTAGTCACAAAAGTAAGTGCGTGTGAACAATATATTTTATTATTGGATCGTAGGTCTGATACTTATAATTAATTGCCCCTGCAAAACGCCCGTATACACACTCCCTTTTTTATTATGGCGGGGTAGACAGGCAGAGGCTTGAGTGCCTATCTCCGAAATTTCGAAGGCATGATAGGTATGGGTCACTCGAAGCCCGCGTTTCACTTGATAGACAGAACCCAACGTGATAGGTAGTAAACCGTATCGCCGTATATAGGCAATGGCTATTACCTATCCCGAGGGATAGGCAGGTTTCCTCACGATGTTTTCCCTCACCGTTAGCGACTGTAAATTATGTTCGTAAATGAAATACACATATTTAAATTTCATTCATTGGTACGTTCCAGAGCCGGGATTGGAACCTAGAATCTTTTCTCATAAAAAGTCCGAATTCTTACCCACTGGGCTACAGCCGCCTTTATACTTTGTATATTTTGGTGAACAGTATTTCAACTCTGTGTGAAAGTAAGCCGTACAGAAATATGTTTACTAATGCCAGGGGGATCCACTGTTGTCATCTGACTTAATTGTTTGTTAAAGATAGTGGAGAGGGTTTTTTATAGTCTGAGCTTACCCTTGCTATTATCCAAGATGACGTATTATGTATTTTCTACCGGTGCTATGAAGTGTTTTAATAGTTATATATCTCACCGAACGTCGTTGGTGGGGAGATGCAGGGAATGGACTATACCACTAAACCACCACCAGCTCTCACCATCTCGGCATTCACTATGACACACCCAGCCCCTATTCTTCTCTGCATACTTTTGATCGCAATCATATTTTCGTCCAAACTTATCTCACTGCCACTCGCTGTCGCCAGTAAATCGGTCACAAACATCTGCGGTTTGAGACACCTAACCAACATCTTTCGCCAACATTCTAATATTTCTTTTAATTTTTTTCCATACCTCCAATGACCATCACCATTTCACTATTTTCATCTTTTACATAATTCAATGTCACACCTAGTGAACCTGCCCTCTCCGAGTGTACTTGTTTCTAGAACAATTTGTGGTTATTATAGAAATTGTCGCAGAGCTTCTGCTAACTCCATTCTGACATCTCGCTTTCTTCTTTCTAGTTTTTTCTTTATCTTTTTATATTCCTCTTCAACTTTCTGCAATTCATCACTTGTATTTATACGTCAAATTGTATTGTAATCGCGTCAAATTTTAATCGAATTTCTGGCAAAGGTTGTTTAATGCCGCAATAACTTACTCTTAATTCAACAGATTATTATAATTCCGACTACTCTCAATGATTCGAAATTTACCCCTAGGCACTTTGAACACGTAATAGGAGATTTAAAATGGTACACAACACAGAAAGAATACAAATGTGCATCCGAACACGTCTACTCGCGATGAAATCCAAAGAGGAAGAGATGTCATTTTAAACCATTGGATGAAAGAATACTCTAGCATTTTCAGTGAACAATGCTAAGTATGCTATTCACTGTAATTACGCCGGCTTTCAGTCTAGCAGTAATATATCCAAAATGGTTCTGAGAGGATTCTGGAGGTACAACACATGTATTTTCATATGCGAATTGAGCTATACCCTCTTATAAGCAATAAATAATTTCAAATCTGTATATTATATTCTGCATCTGATAGATCAAAACAGTACCAATCCCGACAACGCGTCCCACAATTGCTCCAAGTGCTAGGCTAGGAATAAACAAACCACAGGGTACTTTCATTCCAAAAGTAAATATGGTCATTAAAAGTTTTAATATTAATGCTAAAATTAAAAACCATACAGCCTCATATACTCCCGGGCCAGCTGCAGCTTTTTCTATAGCTGAATTAACGTCGGTGAAATTGCGGTTGTAGTCACTGTAATAAAAGAAAATTTTACACGACCTATTAATTATGTTAGCCCTAAATCACTTTATGGGAAAAGGATGGATAAAGCTCGTAAGCATTCACGGTCTTGATCATTGTAAATTTTTAGATATTTATCGCCAAGGGTAAGTAATGTTCGCAGAAATGAGATATTCGAGTGTTTTCAGTTTTAACCTTATTAGAAAGAACTTAGTGCAGCATAATGTAAGACTGAAAGAATATTTTTTTTGTATGGGCGTTCGGCCCCATAAAAAATTGCCGTATTTTCTTTCTTTCTCTTACTGATAAAACAAATCACTTTCTTCTCTATATCAAGCACATTGCAGTGGTATTTTTTATTTATTTGGGGCGCCAATAGACTCACACAAACACATAAATTACTTATATACATTTAAGATCCTGATAGAGTGTATCCGCTTAAAGCCGAATACAGCCTTAATATGCAGGCTGTATTCGCCTTTAAGGGGATACTACACTTGACTACACTACACTTAACTAGTGTCTTACCAAACAGAACATATAAGTAAATAGGCCAATAACAGGACAAGTAATAAAATATAATAATTCCAACATAAAGCAAAAATGCACTAGCATAAATTTGAGAATAACACCAAAAAAACATATAAGATTAAACCAAAGGACCATAAGAAAATGAATGAGAACAATCTAAGAGAACCCACCAAAATATTTTTGTAAGCAGATACATTTCTCTTATAACTAAAATCTATTTGAGCTTTTTTGTAATTATTTTTAAACAATATTTACATGAGGTAAATAATAAATCAGAATAATATCTAGATAAATATTATTTTTGTTGGTGTTATTATTTATTTCAAGCCGTGCCTAATTGGAGAGCCAAACAATCATGAGCAATAATGACATATAGTTTTAAGAGATTCGCGATTTATACTCATGATTTATAATCATGAATAATGACATAATATGTACTTAGTCGGATTACTTGGTATTTAGAGAAGTCTTAACTGTATATTTTTATGTAAAAAGAACTTACTTCGTTAAACGAATAATTGTAAAACCCTGTTTGAATCATTTTCAGCATTTCCGTCATAATTTCAGGCTTTCAATATGCGAAAGTATGAAAGAAACGAAAGCTCTTTAAAAGGTTAATCTGAAAAATGAAAACTCTCGTTTCTCTCATTACTATGAACTCTTTAAGCTTAAAGCTAAAGTGGGGGTTTTTACTGTTTATCTATCGTCGTCTTTTAATGTCTTTTTTACGTGTTCATTACTATGTATTTAATAAGAACGATCAGATACCTTATCGTGTTGTCTGTAATGAATATGTTGTTCAAATAAAAATGCCGAATAAATTTGAAACGGCCTAGCCTAGCGAACCATCAGACTCAAACAAAAATATATCGATGGTAACCGCGACCGCGTTTCGCGCACAGGCGCTGTTCGCCTGGGTCCTACGGCATCCCGCGCAACACAGGGAATAGGTACACGGACAGGGCTAGATCGCGCTTTAAATCCAGCCACGTTTAGCCAACCATAACCAGCATAAACAGAGTGGGGTACAGCAGGGAGAATCTAGGGTAAAAGCAATACTGCTTCCTAAACAAAAACCTTAGGAATTAGTTCTGCAGCCCTTCCAACATATTCTTATATTTACCCTCACTCGGAGACCAAATCACGGCCTGAAATTCAAGATTTCTGACCATCACGTCATAGAGGGCCCATAAAGCCCCGAGATTGTTAAATCTATTAGCCTGGCGCAAATAACGAAAATTCCAGGTTTCGAAAAGCCTCTTGCAGGTCTGCACAATATGCTCCCTGAAGCACACGTCCGGCGTGGAAAGCACGCGGAGGTCGCGCATCTCCAAAACCCGCCGCAAGGACTCGCCTTCCATCAGGTACTAGTAGTTCGAAGGGACTTTGGCAGAAGGACGTCACCGAGCACTTTGCTGCATTGAAATGTAACCTGTTGTCTTCACAAATTTCCGTAACGTTCTTAATCACTATGAATATCTTTGGATCGTCCGCAAAAATTATGTCCGGATGAAGACGTAAAGTTAGGGTGGGTACATGAAGCGGATGGTTGGTTAATGATGGATGAAGGAGGGTTATGAAATGCATTTATAGAGCCAAAGTTGATGGTCAAACCCATCTTCACTTTTTTCTCCGAATCTCCATGTTGATTGGTTCCCGGTCCGACAGCCACCACAGTACCGAGTTTCCAATCGTTCGTGGCCATAAGATGGCCGGAGGCACTTGTTGATAAACACCTGGTTCGTGGCAGATACAGCTTTCCTCAGGAAACATTTTCATTCAAATCGAATAATCTCATTTTCTTATGTGTGATGACTGTGGACTTCCAGAATGGCTTCAATAGGGCAATCACACCTCTGGCCTTGTTGATACAAGTCCGCGTAGAACATATACCGATCAAAATAGATATGTTTTTCTCGGGGCGGCTCGTACGCACCATAAAGAACAGAAGAGCGTGTATAAGAAAATTAAAAGGTGTGAGTGAAGTAAGACAGATTTGTCAGCATCGTTCCAGGTAGCGATCAAAAGTATTTGCCTATTTCGTCAGGGACGTAGAGGCGTAGAAAGGTATGCATAAACATATGTGTACACATGTATATACAATGGTTTATCAGGATCTGAACGGATGGGATCTGTGGTCTCTGCGTACTCCTCTACAGAGAAACAAACGTGATTAGTATGCAAGTACGCACACGCACATACATACTTATTAAACTTATTCATAAAATATATGTTAAATAAATACATTCATAAACAACGTAGTTATAATTATTAATTTAATTTAAATATATAAATTATATCCATAAATAAAAAAAAGTGAACATAAATACAATATATATATATATATACAATAAAATAATGCTGCACGAAGTCAACCGAATGTAACGGCGATGCAATAGGTTGAAAGGCTACAGTCAAAGTATGGTTTGCTGGTGAGCGATCAAAGTGTAACAAGACAACATGCAATCCATGAAGTCAACCTCCGTGCTCGTAGGCCAATTCGAGCATTTACACACAAAAATTGGAAGTAATTTGAATGGTCACTTTTGCTTTTCACGGATTTATCCAGGTTTTAATTTCATTCTGAGTCGCGAAGGTACGCGTTTGACGTGAACCTGGACGTAAGAATCGACTCCAGCCCCCACAACAACTTCATCCATATCAAGGTGGCACGATTATGGTATGGGCAGGAAATGGTCTCGGCGGTAGGACGGACCTAGTTTGGATATAAGGCAATATACTAACTAAAATACCGCGATGAGGTGCTAGAGCCTGTAATTTTGCCCCTCAGACTGCAAATGGGACAAAATTTCCAGTTAATGCACGACAGTGCCTGTCCACATACGGTGCGTACCGTTAGAAATAGGTTACAACTTTGTCCCAATCCCTTTGGTTTAAGTCCTATTGAACATGCCTGGGATATGCTTCAGAAAAAAGCTGTTAGGAATTTCCCTGAAGATAGTGCATGAAAACCAGCTTTTCTTGCATCTTAGCAGGACTTTGGACATAATCCACGACTGGATATTGATTTTTTGAGAACTCGCGTTTTGAGAACCGCTGCAGATGTGTCAGGAGTGTCATAGGTGGTTCCACGGATTATTATTTTAAGTCTTTTACAATTTTTATTAAAATAGTAAAGATTTTGTTTAGGTTTTGATGTTTGGAAAATAAAGTTAATGTTGAAGTTTAGTCTCAGTTTTTCCATCGTCTTTAAGGTTTTTTTAAAATTTAACTTCAACTGAAAGTATTTTATCAAAAAAGATAGGCTGTTAAACAAGGTTCATTTTAATGTAAAGGTGTCTTCATAAAAAAGTTAAAATAATAAATAGCATTTATAATCAACAACCAGACTGGAAAACAAAAAAAAGCGTAGTTCTTAACTCTGCCTCTACCGAGAATCAAACCCGGGACCTCACAGCGTTCAAGCGCCTAACAGATCACGTCACGGAGGTCGTCAATGCATGAACAGCAGAATGCCAAGTTAGAGGCCATGCATTAAGATCAGAACGCCAAGCTCGAAAGCATGGGAGGCGACCAAAAGATAATTCTAGATACTGAACAAGGCATTAGTGGCACGGTATGCAAGCTCAGTGATGATGTGAATCAGGTGGAACGACGAGTCACATCATTGGAATTGAAGATGGACGTACGCGCTCTCAAGACGCCTATCGGAGATCCAAGAAAGGGTTGGATCAGACAAAAACATAATACATAGAATGATCCAACGACTGGAAACTAGAAGCGTAACAGGTCACACTGGATGCGGAGTACAAGTACCCCGACTGAAAGTATTGCCATATGACGGTACCACATCTTGGACCGCGTATCAGCAAGAGTTCCAGACTAAGGCTTCTTCCAATGGATGGACTGACGAACTAAATGCTTGACGGCTCTCACGGTGGCGCTCCGTGGCCAAGCTCGTACTTGAAGCTGCTTCCAAAGGGTAGGGCTTCAAGGACAGTTCTTTTTTCAAATTGGTGGCGTGGCTATGGGTAGTCCTGTAGCCCCAGTGATGGCCAACATTTGGATGGGGCATTTTAAGGAGAAGGCTTTGAATAGTGGAGCTCAAAATATTAAACTGTGAGTAAGATATATCGATGATATCTTTTGTAAATTGAAAGGAAGGACAAGAAGTAGAAGTGGTTCAAATAAAATGCAATTTATTCAACATAAGGATTATAAAAATCACTTATTGAAAGTTTTGGTCCATTAATGTGTGTCCAACCTTATCCTTCACTTGATAGTTAATATTCTGGTATAATTTTAGTTACTCCGTTTCCACACTAGATGGCGCAACATGTAGTCTACATAGAACTATATTTGAGTTACTGTATTTCCAAACTAGATGGCGCTGCATGTCCTCTACAACACGCTATCATTATTTGTTAACCTGGGTATAAATATCCCAGATTTTATTTGTACCATTGTCTTAAAAAGTATCTCATAATAATTGTTAAATAAAGTGTAATAATAAGTAAACAGTGTTTCAATTAAGTAGTGAAGTGAACAAAGTGGTCCTTCGAGCCGGATAAAAGTGTAGTGCTGCGAGTGGATAAAAAGGTAGCATTTGGTTCTTGGCGCCAGCGACGCGCGACCTACTGCTTTGTATGGAGCACTAGACAACGCATGCGACCGCGACGCGCGACCTGGGGGCGGGGCCAGGGAGCGGCGTGGCGACCGCGACTCGATCGCGTCGGTGGCAGTGCCGCCGCGAGACCGACCAGATTGCACGTCAAAATATTTCAATTTTCAATATATGTATTCAATTTTCGGAACTTTTCTTCTTTATAATTTAAATGTCGTTTTATGAGTATTTGAAAGTATATGAGTATTTGAGTCGACCTTCATCCTTTTTTCTGGAGGCATAGATAATAACATAATAAGATTATCATCATCTTGCTCTTCCTCCAAAAGCAGCTGAATCTTTTCCTAGCTGCGGATAAATTGTCCGACATATCGTAGTGCAATAGAACACAACCATCACACATAAAAACTGCGGGAAGACTGGCAATGTCGCCGGTCGTGGTCGCTGACATCGGAAAGCTAGGGGTCACCCCGCGAGAGGCGACCATGGCGCCGTCCTAGTGCCGCGAGTGAATAACAGTGCAGTACCGCGAGTGAGTAACAGTGCAGTGCCGCGAGTGAGTAACAGTACAGTGCCGCGCGTGAGTGACAAGTTAGAACAGTGTCGTGCGCATGTGACAGGACAGTACAGTAATGCAGTGTCGTGCGTGGCTCAGTCGCAATTCTACAGGACAGTGCAGTGTCGTGCGTGGCTCAGTCGCAATTCTACAGGACAGTACAGTAGTGCGTGGCTCAGGCGCAATTCTACAGGAAAGTACAGTAGTGCAGTGTTGTTACCAGACTTGGTTGGCGTAGTCAAAATTTGAGTCTGTAGACTTAGAAGATTTTCGGATTTGTGATTGGGGAGTTAAAAAATTTCGGTTACTTTAACAAAAACCAGACGTCATGGAAAAGGTCACAGCGATCATAGCTTTACAGGTAGAAACCTTAGACAAGGTGATAAAAGGCCATAAGAATTTCAAAAAATCACCAAAAGAGAGGGTGACAGAGGCTTATGTGGAAACTAGATTAGATGCATTGGATAGGTATTGGCTGAACTTTAACCACAATCACGATCAACTGGTGAGTGGTATACCAGTGCCAAACAGAATCGACATATCCTACTTCCAACAAGGTTTATATGAAGAGATGGAATAACTATACTATATCTACAAAGGGGAGCTGAAGACGGCTATCAGCACGTTAAAACCTTGCCCTGTAGCAAAGATAAATGAAAATCTAGCCACACCGAAACAACCAGATGTGAGACTTCCCCGCATCACAAACCCCACATTTTCTGGGAATTATATGGAATGGCCGTCGTTCCACGACTTATTTGAAGCGCTAATTCACAAAAATCAAAGCTTAGAATCTGTTCAAAAACTTCACTACTTGAAAAGTAGTTTGACTGGAAAAGCCAAAGTGTTATTACGGCAGTTTGCAATCACAGGAGAAAACTATAGCGTGGCTTGGAGCGTGTTAAGGAGGCGGTACAGTAACAAACGGTTCATCACAAACTGTATATTCAAACGACTATTTTCACAAAAAACATTGGCGCAAGAGTCTTCTCAAGCCCTGAAACAACTGTTGGATAACACCGTCGAATGTTTGAGCGCATTGAAGAACCAGGGATTGCTTGTACAGCATTGGGATGCCATAGTGGTATAAATAGTCGTCGTAAAATTAGATGCAGAGAGCCACAAACAATGGGAGGAATTAGTAAGCGCGGAGAGCTCTGATGAGATAGCAAGTTTGGGAAGGCTAAAGAACTTCCTTAAAACAAGATTCAGAAGCCTTGAAATGATAGAATCATCAAACAAAGGCTTAAAATCACAAAAAAGAGCCTGTCTGTCGGCAACTGTAACAGCTCAGCCACAATGTGCGTTCTGCGAGGAAGGTCATTACATATACCAGTGCATAAAATTCACGCAGTTAACAGTTGATGATCGATACAGCTTCGTCCAAAAAAAAGCGACTGTGTTTCAATTGCCTGATCCCGAATCACTCCGTATACAACTTCAAACAAACAACGGCCTGCAGAATCTGCAACAAAAAACATCATTCTTTACTGCACACGGACAACGACGCACTAATTATGAGAAAACAGATGTAGAGAATAGACACAAAGACCAAGGGGAGAGAACTCATGTCAATGCACATCTCTCCATACATGAACAACCCGGTCAACATGTACTCCTCGCAACAGCATTGGTTGACGTTCCTGCGGGAAATGGAAAGCAACACGTCTTCCATGCTTTAGTTGATCCGGGCGCACAAGCCGCGTTCGTAACAGAGAATATGGTTCAATTATTGGGATTGAAACGTACAAGAATCAACGGCGTGGTTTCAGGAATCGGAGAAGGCAATCAATCTCCTAAGCACGTAGTAGAGTTTAACTTAAAGTCAAGAAATGACCCAACCTTCTCTATGCAAGTACAAGCATACGTACTTAAATCACTGACCTCTTATCAACCAACCATGAATATAAAGCCTGACAGGCCGGTACTGAAGTCATTACGATTGGCAGATCCATCATTCACCGCAACGACCAAGATCGATGTAATCCTTAGTGCAGCACACAATGCTAAAATCATGAAAGCAGGATTAATGAAACGTCCCTCTAGACTGCTAGCACAAGATACTCATTTGGGTTCGGATTCTGTCAGGAGAAACCGAAGCTGTCAACGCTAAAAAACAAAGAGTCGTCAGTTTACATACACACATCCTAGACAATGACCTTTTGAAAAAGTTTTCGGAACTGGAGACTGATTCATATACAGAGAAAAAGATGATGAACAAAGAAGAAGAGCTGTGTGAAGAAACCTACAACAGCAAGAGACAGTACGGGCCGATATGTGGTTCAGTTACCCATAAAAGAGAGTCTAGAAGAAGTAATAAACAGATGTGGCAATACAAAACAAATAGCAACCAAGAGATTTCTACAACTAGAAAGACAATTTGAAAAGAATGATACACTGAGGAATGAATATACAAAGGTTATCAAAGAGTATGAAGAACTCGGACATATGGAAAGAGCTAAAGAAGAAGAAAGATTGTCTATCTACTTACCTCATCACGCAGTGATTTGAGAAGATAAAGATACGACCAAAGTTCACGTCGTTTTTAATACGTCGTCCAAAGGCTAAAATGGCTCTTCACTAAATGAACAACTGTTAGTTGGGCCGCTTCTACAACCCGATTTACGCACGTTGTTAATAAAATGGAGAACACACAAGATTTGTATTGTTGCGCACATCATAAAAATGTACCGACAAGTAAAAGTCACGCCACAACACACAGATCTGCAAAGAATAATCTGGCGAGATAACCCTAAACAAGACCTGGAAAGTTACAAATTACTTACCGTCACGTTTGGAACTGCCTCTGCACCATATCTCGCCGTGAAAACTCTCCACCAACTAGCCAGTGATGAACAAGACAAATACCCAATCGCCGCTGAAATAGAAAAAACCTCTTTTTATATGGATGATTTGATGACCGGCGCTGAAACCGAAGAAAAAGCCAAAGTTATCTACAACGAAGTTAACGAGCTACTTCAGAAAGGTGGTTTTGAAACCCAGAAATGGTCGAGTAACTCAAATGAATTAATAGAGACTATACAAAATCAAAAGGACACCACCAGCCTGGAGATCAAAATGGACCAAGTTATAAAAATCCTTGGGTTGAGATGGGACAGAATAGAAGATGTATTCAAATTTACAGTACAATTGCCCGAAGATCAAGCACTGCCAACAAAGAGAACAATATTATCCGAATTGACACGCCTGTTCGACCCATTTGGTTGGTTGGCCCCAGTCCTGATAAATGCGAAAATCTTGATACAAAAACTATGGCTATCAGGAGCAGATTGGGATCAAGATATATCAGAAGAGTTAGCCGATGTATGGCAGAATTTCACTATGAATCTAAACTTTCTTGAATCCATTTCACTAAAACTATGGTTTCACACCGAGTCGACCAACAAAAATGTGGAGTTACACGGCTTCGCTGATGCATCCATGGCAGCATATGCAGCTGTAGCATATCTCAAAGTAACTGATGACGATGGAAATACTCACATTCAGTTGATCGCAGCAAAGTCGAGAGTCGCGCCGCTGAAACAAATCTCAATACCTCGACTTGAATTATGCGCAGCTACACTACTCACCAAACTCCTGAAAGATCTGACCGCTATTTTGAAGATAGATAAGGAAAAGGTTGACTCTTGGACTGACAGTACTATAGTCATTGCTTGGCTGCAATCACATCCCAGTAAATGGCAAACCTTTGTGGCCAATCGCGTGTAAGAAATCTTGCAGATCTTGGATAGCACCAACTGGAGACACGTTCAATCCATAGACAATCCTGCAGATTTACCATCCAGAGGCATCACCGCACAAGAATTGATACAGGGCAAACTGTGGTGGCAAGGACCCTGTTGGCTGAAAGAGAAGTTAGACACGAAGAAGTTGACAGTACCTGAAACAGAAATGGAGAAAAGAAAGATTAGTAACAAGAAATCAAACAACAAGAAAGGAATTAAGACAAAAGGAGACTGACAGAAAGGATATAAACACTGAAGGTGAAGCAGAGAAACCTATCTGGGAAAAGTATTCAACTTTAACGAAAGCAAAGAGAATAATAGCATATTGCAGAAGAATGGTTACAAGAAAACAGTTGATGAACGATGAAGATCCCACAATTTTGAACACAAGAGAAAAGGTATGTGTAAGATCCTGTGAAAAGATGGCATTTTCAGATGAAATAGCTCAGATAGAAAAGATCGGAAAGGTGTCAAAAAGGAACGTTCTGGCATCTCTTTTGCCGTTTTTAGATAAAAATGGATTACTCCGCGTAGGCGGAAGATTCCAGAACGCTACATCACATACCAAGAGAGACATCCGTACATCATACCTTGCAAATGTCACCTGAGTGATTTAATAATCAAAGAAGCTCATCTTCGTTCTTTGCACGGTGGAATCCAATTGACGTTGGCTGTTGTAAAACCCAATTCCACATACTACAAGGCAAAGGAGAAGTTAAAAAATACATCCGAAGATGCGTGGTTTGTACAACATATAAAGCGACCACTAACCAACAGATGATGGGACAATTGCCAGCATGTAGAGTAAATCCGGCACGCCCCTTTGATAACAGTGGAGTAGACTATGCCGGCCCAGTTCAGATCCGAATGTCCAAAGGAAGAGGCTGTAAGTCCACAAAGGGTTATATATGTCTTTATGTGTGTATGGTGACCCGAGCAGTGCATATCGAAGCGGTCACGGACGTGACGACTAACGCGTTCCTAGCGGCATTCAGAAGGTTTGTGGCACGACGAGGACACTGTAAGCACCTGTGAAGCGATAATGGCACCAACTTTATCGGAGCAGCCAAGGAGCTAAAACAACTCTTACAAAAGGGAGATAAGAATATTACTCAAGACATAGCTCAAACCCTAGCAAACGCAGGCACAACGTGGCACTTTATCCCTCCACGATTACCCAATTTCGGCGGACTTTGGGAAGCCGCTATAAAATCCACCAAATACCATCTTACCAGAGTTATAGGGGAGAGCACCCTGACCTATGAAGATATGGCCACACTTCTGGCACAAGTAGAGGCTTGCCGTAACTAGCAGTGCAAAATTTAGCAGTGAGGGTAGACAGAGAAGAATCGGACAGGGCGCTGCGGTGGAGGCGAAGAAATATGAAACGTCAGTCTGCTCGTAACCAAGACTGCTGCAACGTAGCCGAAACGTCGGGTTAATAATAAAGGTGACTTTATGATATAAAAACTTACGCGATAAGTCCCGTTTGTTCATGAGTATAAATCGCGAATCTCTGAAAACTTAGTAATTATTTATTTTTCAACTTTCATTGACTTTCATCCTGTTGACATTGTTGACGAACGATAGAAGACTGATTTATGGGAATGCATCGATGAATCTTCACCAAGCGTTCCCAATATCAAACACAGCGACAAACAATTACCTCAACTTTTTCCCACGTTAAAAATGGTTCACTGGTTACGAGGCTTGGTACAACCTAAAGACAGCCTGTGTCGACGACTTGAACTTTTACGTACTTTGGTTGTTGGATTGAAATTGAAACAATTAAATGTCACGAAAACGTATATCTTGAGAATCAGGGGTTTGGATCAAAAATTACGAGACATAAATGCTCCACATGAAGATGATTTTCGGTCAGTGATAATGCTAAGCGGTCTACCCACCAACTATGATCCGCTTATCATGGCTTCAGAAAACTTTAGCAGTATATCGTGCAGTAAGGTGCGGTGCGATGTTTACAAACCGTACTACAAAAGGTGTCAACAAACACAATTTAAAATACAAGAGTTTCAATTGTAAGAAACCGAATCATATTGCTAAAAATAGTCCAAAAAAATAAACCATAAAAATAAACGCGGTGAGAATGAAAAATATGTAAAGGAGTGTTTTTATCGACTTAATTTATAAATCGATGTTAAATTGCTATTTAATAGCATAATGAAGAGTAATATTTATTTAAATGGTGGTTTAGTGTTGTGAATATAAACTCAAATTACCATTCCATTCGGGGCAGTCAGAGCTTGAGTGTATCAGTGTCAGAGCATTTGTGATGCTCGAAATCTTAAATGTGCATCTGAGATACTCATTGGCCACTTGGATTCGAGTTTTTAGTGTAATGCTGAATAATTGTGGCAGACAATTATAGGCCGGGCTGGACGGAACCTCCGAGACGTGATTGCTAGCCCATCGCCAAATAGATTTCATTTACCCTAGGTACCTTATTAACCCCCTACAACATTACGAGGAGGATGGCTTATAAGCGTTATTTTTATGTCCCAGGTTAGCACACTAATTACTATTACCATAGTATCCTTATATATTCCGTGTTATTATATACTCCAAGGAAAATTACTTTAATGCAATTCGATGTAGACAGAACTTCAGAGACCTCAAATCTCATTGGTACTTTTAGTATTCATATTTGCACAGTTTGCTAGTCATTCGCTCAATTGATCACATTAACATTGATCCTTTATTCTCGTTCCACGATATACCGGGAAGAACGGTGGCTAGTTAATATTTTTTTACATCTCAGACATACACATGAGGCCCAGTCTCTCAAGAAGGGTAGACCGTTGAATAAGGATAAACGGAAAAATTTGCTGTAATCGCGAAGTAAGGTCGCGACGCGAGGTCACACCAAAAAATTACTCTATTTTATACAAATACTACTCATAATTTTCCTTAGTAAGTCATTGTTTGCCTCGTCAAACCGTTATGCGACAGACAGAAAATATTCAATATTCTTCACCGTGGCAAAAGGGCGCGATGGCGTCGTGGCCGCCGCAAACAGCGTTCCGACGGTTACGGTTAATAACCGAAATCTATCTGTTATTAACCCAAATAGATATCGGTTAACAGGCAAAGAAAACAACCGATATATATCGGTTAACAGAAACTGAAACGATACCTTCTTATAAATGGTTATTCTTATAAAAGTTCATTTTGGCATGTTTTTGGACTGTAAAAATACTAATCATTTTATGATGATGCAAAAAAGACTTTATAAAAATGCAGAAAAAAAATTTTCAATTTGCACATTTTAATAAAATGCAATAGAAAACCTATTTTATATTTCATGTTGGCATGATGTTGGCATTTTATGATGATGCAAAATTAGACTTTATTGCATTAGAATTTCAAAACAATTTCCTCCCAATTAGAAGCGCCTAAAACACATTCCATAATTCTCACTTATAACTGTTCCAGTTGAATTTTATCTAAATAAAATTATGGATTTTATCTGGAAACTAGCCGCCGCTATATACCAAGACTATCCCTATCTCGAATGAAAGGCAGGTCTCCTCGACACGTCTCCCATGCCATCTAGTAACTCATCTATCACTCGATCAATTAGTAATATGATGATCGCATTTCGAACGAAAAAACACGAAATTAATTATAAAATTGTATGTGGCGAAGCAGATGTTGCTTCATGTTTTGAAGAATATTATGGAAACCTCCTTTTGATGACATCCAGCTCACTAAAGAGTTGCGCTGAGAAGGCTTGCAATCTGCTTGCGTTGTCGGCCCCGTGTTCACAACACGGGGCCGACAACGCAAGCAGATTGCAGTGGTGAGTTCTATTTTAGGCCTACAACTCCATTAGAAATAATAAAAACATTCAAAACTTTTAGTAAGAAAAAAACTGTGGATCTGTTTGGACACTCGGTCAAAACAATTAGTGTTATTATAGACTTGTCGGCACCTTATCTGGCATCGGTTTTCAATGCCTCGATAGAATCAGGTTCGTACCCTGATTTAATGAAACTAAGTAGAGTAACACCGATATATAAGTCTGGTAGTACTTTGGACCCGTCTGGTAGTAATTACCGTCCAATATCCGTGCTACCAGCATTAAGTAAAGAATTCGAGAATATCTTGTTAAATCAGATGTTGTACCATTTTAATTTGAACGGCCTGCTACATTCTAAACAATTCGGCTTCACAAAGGGTTTGTCCACCACTGATGCTGGTGTAGAACTAATACAAGGGATTATTGATGCCTGGGAACGGTCACAGGATGCATTTGGTATTTTCTGTGACCTTTCTAAAGCGTTCGATTGTGTCCGGATTGTGTGTGTTATATTTAAGTAATAGAGTAAAAAAGTAACTATGGGTGTGGAGCAGTCGTCGGGTCGTTCAGTCCAGATGGGGGTGCCTCAAGGCTCAATATAAGGTCCGTTTCTTTTCCTAGTATACATAAATGACTTACCTTTTGTAACTAAAGATAGGTGCAGGATGGTCCTTTTTGCTAATGACACATCCCTAATCTTTAAAATTAGCAGGAAGATTGATGAGTCGCAAGCAATAAACTCGGTGATAGGAGATGTAGTTCAATGATTTCAATATAACAATTTAGTTCTTAATAATTATAAAACAAAATGTATTAATTTTACTCTGCCAAATGTTAATGGTGTCGAAACCAATCTAATAATAAATAATGAGAAAATAGATAAAATAACTATTACTGTCTTTTTAGGGATAACTTAAGATTCAAAGCTGCAGTGGGGAGACCACATTCGCGTTTTATCTAAAAAACTTAATTCCGCGGCATATGCTGTTAAACGGATTAGGGAATATACGGACGAGTACACGGCTAGGGTTGTTTATTTCAGCTACTTTCATAGCATTATGTCTTATGGCATATTGCTGTGGGGTTATGCTGCTGCTGCTGACATAGACACAATATTCGTTTTGCAGAAGGCGGCTGTTTGCTGCATTTACAGAATGGGCCCCAGAGAGTCACTTCGCGAAAAATTTAAAGAAATTGATATTTTGACGGTTGTTGCTCAGTACATATATGATTGTGTCATTTATGTACATAAAAATATAAATATTTTTAGAAGAAACTGTGATGTGAAGAAGAAACTTGTACTTATGTTGAATAAAAACATTTAACTTTGACTTTAATATCAAATCACAGGCTACGCCACACGCCTGGAGACGGGCGAGCGAGGTAGGTGGGCGAACGTCTTTTCACCTATCTACAAGTTTCGGTTCACACCGGAAGCTACCGACTAAGTATGGCCCAATGGTCTGCGCTCAAAGCCGTAGGTATTTTTGCCGGTACTTTCGATACTGATGTGCTGACCTCAATTTAAATAATATACTTCCTATTGAAATTTTATAGAATGGCACTTATCCTTATATCCGACGATATTTAAAATGTGTTTACATAAGTATATACATATGAAGAGTATATAAGGATATGAATGAAGCCGAAGAGGTGTGTAAGAAGTGTAAGAGTTTAGCCAAGTCTTAGTCTTCCGTTCGGAATACGGATGTGATGCATATAGCGTATATGTTATATATATAAGTTAATTGTTACAACAATAAAACAAGGAATTAAAACTAACAAAATATTTACAAACTCAAAACTAATTAAAATAAATTACCTATAAATTAAATATGTCTAAAAAATTGTCGTTGTCATTGAAGCGCAGAAATGAAATGAAAATCTTTTATTCAACATAAGGATATTAATATCACTTATTGAAAGTCAAAAAAAAAAAAAACATTTTTCATAAAAATATGTCATTAACATAAAAATTATTCTTAAAATAAATCAATTTAGATTAATAAAACTAAATCTAATGGCACTTCGTAAAGTCAAACTCTGCAGAGAAGAAATGCCAAGAAACTCTGCAGACAATGTGTACATTAAATTTAAAAATACATAATTCATTAGAACATGATCAAAGCTTCACATCCAACAAATAGTGTTTAATAACAAATTTAAGGAGAGTCCCAATAAGAACCGGAACGTGAAGCCATGATCACACAAAAATGAAACGTCACAAAACATCATTTATATAATCTTTAACGGTGTAGTAGCCCTTCCCCATCAGCATCGCTTTAGTGCCAACTTTAAATTTTTCTAAAGGTAAGGACTTGATAGACTCTGGAAGTTTGTTGTACATTTTTATGCCCAGGCCCATAAACGAATCGTTTATTCTTTTAAGTCTAGAGCCACTATAATACAATTTATTTTTATTGCGTGTGTTACAATTATGAATTTCTCTTACAAGTTTGTATTCATTAATATTTTTTTATCATAGACTAAGTTGTCATATATATATTGAGAAGCCACAGTCAGAACATTTATTGTCTTAAATATATCTCTTAAAGACTCACGAGGGCCCATACGGTAGATCGAGCGAATGGCTCTCTTCTGCAGCACAAATACTGAATTAATGTCAGCAGAATTGCCCCACAAAAGAAGCCCGTATGACATGACGCTATGAAAATAACCAAAATACACAAGTCTCGCTGTGTCCACGTCAGTCAGGTGTCTAATTTTTTTTACGGCGTAGGCAGCAGAACTTAGCCTTTTCGCCAGACCACCGATGTGCTCACTAAACTTTAATTTTGAGTCCATTGTGAGTCCCAAGAACGTAGTGGACCCCACAATATCTAGAGCCACATTATTAATTACGATGCTAGTAATTGAACTCCTAACATTAGGCAAAGTAAACCTTACACATTTAGTCTTATTACAATTAACAACAGAGTGCCCTATATGCTGGCAGCATTCCCCCTCTGAATAGCGATCCCCAATGGACTCTTGAAGGCGATGGGCAAGATTCCTTATGACCGCATGAGCCGCGCCCCCCCCAAGAGCCGAGAGTTGCAACGGTGAAAGGAACAAAACTATATTCCCCCCCAAGTGAAGAATATTTTCGCCGCTTCAAACTCTCTGCCGCAGCAGCAGATCCCGCCTCGACAGCGCTCCGGGAGTCATGACAAGGCGCCAGTGTGTCGACGCAGGTGGCATCCCACACCAGAGCGTTGCCACTCTTCCATGGAATGACCGTCATACCATCCGGTCTCTTGCCATCGTCGCGCACCAGACCGGAAGGCTCCAGCACTGCAGGCACACGAGCGCTGACAAGAGCGCGGCGTATGACGTCATTCAGAGCCGCGTGACGTGACAGGCGACCTGCACTGCGCTGGCACGACAGCCCATGATGCCCGAAGGGATCGACATCTGTCCCACAACAACAGCGATGTGTCCCACAAATTTTAGCGCCTACCCTGAGACATACAGCTAGACAGAAGCTGGTTCTATTTAGCAGTGTGCCGATAACTGCGGAAGGCAGGGCGTTTAACCAATACCCTGACTCTGGCCTGGCAGCCGCTAAGAGCCGAGCACGCTGTGTAACACAAGGAAACTGAATTTAAAAGGTTTAATTGAATCTGTTTACACAGCGGCTCGTCCCATAGCCTTTGCGATGTCAAACCAAGAGGAGTATCGGTCCCGGGACCAACCAAAACTAACCAGGCCTCCCTCGCTTCATCTAGACTCGTCATTAATGAATGACCCATACTAGGGTCGACGATTTTCAGGCACAATTCCGACGTGCCATAGACGGAAGAGAGGAAGGCTGGGAGCGCCACACCCGAAGCGCAACGAATGCCCAACCCGCCAAAACCAATGGGAAGTGATGCCTGTGTCCAACAATGATCAGTGAAATTACAATTTAGGATTTTGGATAAGGTTGACCGAATAATATTGTCCAACTGTTCTAAAAAGAAATGATGTTTCCAAAGATAACTAGTTATAAGAAAATATAAAAAATTTGGAATAAATATACAATATTTAATGATGGTGTAAGCCAAATGCGGTGATATGTTTTCCAATCGTACGGATGATTCATAAAATTTTGCAATTTTTTCTTGAATGAAGGCGGGTAAGGATTCATCGTTCAAAGGGGCGCCGAGGAGACGAAGCGAGTCTTTAGATAAAAAATTTATATTCGGTGCTATTGAATCAAATTTTTTACTAATTTCGGCTTTTTGTTCCAAACTCAATTGTTGATTTATGTAAAGTTCACATTTTTGATAATTTAATGTAAGACCTATTGTAGAGGAATTTTGAATAAGTTTTTGTAAATCATTAAATACTGTATTCGCTTCGCCACCAAGAGTGCCGTCATCGAGATACCATACATTGAACCCTGAAGATATAGCTTCAATATGTGGCTGTATCGCGAGACTGAAAATGGCTGGTCCCAAGGGTTGACATCCAACACTTGAATCTAAAAAATTTTGCTTGTATATTAATTTTGAAGATTTACTATAACATTGCCAAAGATAACTATATGCCAGAGGTATTTTTTCTCGTATTTGTGTCAATAAGGCTGCCCTGTCAACAGATTCTTTCCAAATCATAACCATATCGATAGTAAATAATGCCTTTAGAAATTTGAAATTTATATTGTATACTAACCAAAAACTCACACTCTATATCTTTTTATTTCCCATAAAATCTTTTAATACGATTAACCGTTTATTTCGATTAACCGTTTAATTCGGTTATCAGTTTATTTCGGTAAATTGTTTATTTTAGTTAATTGTTTATTTCAGTTAACCGTTTAGGGTGTTAACCGTTTATATCGGTTAACCTTTTAAATGGGTTTTCCGAACACTGGCCGCAAATGGTTCTCTGCTCTAATGTGAGCACTAATAAAATTAAAGAAAAGGTATCTGTGAGAATATAGTGAAAATAACGAATAATAATACACGCGGCCAATGCACCGCCGCGCCTTTTTTCATGGTGCCATATTTTCTCTCTCTCATTCCATACTCGCGCGTCAACTATGTGCACTTCTGTGCCGCATCTGAAGCTATTGTATATCACAAAAAATATGTAGGTATAAACTTAACTTTAGATTATAGGGCTGCCAGACAACGAAAATAAGTGCTTTAATCTAACCCACCATATTTTACAGCATTAACAATTACTTACAAACATTATATCTTACGAGTTAACATACGTAATTAATTATATGTAAATAAAGTTATGTAATGCGTGTTATGGGGTGATGGTCACAACAAGCATCGGATGTGGGTTCTTGCAGTAGATCACTGAATACGCGTGGGATATTCCGGGCTACGATACGCAGAGGTCACAATGAAACACTTGACACTGTCAAAGCAATGTAATCTTCTCTACACATTTTCACTAAAATCCGGTCACTACGCCCAGAGCTGTCCGGGACGCAGTGACACGGCCGCGACAATTGCAAAATCCCATATCTCAACAACATAAATGATTATTCCATTAACTCAATTTAAATACCTACCCAAAAGTTTAGCATAAAACGTAATTGACAATAACACAGATATAAGAATTTTATAGTAGCAGCCAAAACATAAACTAATAATTGTATGTGTAAAAGTGGTTTGATTGAATCAAGAGAAATTGATTGCAAACAATAAAGCAGCTTTTTCAGGTTCTCATGAAATATATAAGTGTAAGTTTTTCATTCATTTAATCCTTAATACATATTGTGCTTCCATTATGTCGGCACCGCCGCCACCGCCGCCTTCGACCGTGATTCATATGATTTCGTGGTGTAGTTGTCCGATCAACTAACAAAAAATCCTATATAAATACTCAAGCAATATCAAATAATTGGCCACATTTTTTTTTCAAACATAGATGGCACTGTAAGTATAATTTGATTTTTATATGATATTCTTCGCTCCTATGAGTAGCAGGGTGATGATATATAGCCTATAGCCTTTCTCAATAAACGGTCTATCTAACACAAAAAAAAATTTTGAATTCAAACCAGTAGTTTCTGAGATTAGCGCGTTCAAACAAACAAACTCTTCAGCTTTGTAATATTAGTATAGATATGCATTCACGACCGCACATCCCTTCCGATGTAGTCAGAGGTTGAGTGTCAACTAAGTCAATCGAAACCCTGATCTTTACCTGATAATAATCAATAGGCAATATAGGTGGTAAACCATGTCCTAACATAACCAAACCAGGTTCCCTCACCGAAACAACAGCACATGAACAATTTAAATGGTCACCCATCCAATTACTTCCCACGCCCACGATGCTTAATTTCGGCGAAAACGTGACTACGAAATGATCACAACTGTGAAAACCCATATTTATGATCACAACTACAAATATTATTTTTTCACTAACCCGATTCAAATACTTACGCAATAGTTTAGCATAAAACATAAACTAGTAATTGGCTGCATAAAATTAGTTTATCGGGATCAAGAAAGATCTGTATAGTAATCGAGACTTTATTACATTTTTTGTACGACTTCCGGCCTATAGAAGTCTGTGACCCTGGTACTCCGGTTGTATATGTATATTAATTTTAAGGCACTAAATCAAACAGTGTTGTGGCAAAATTAGATTAGATTTTCGCCTTATATAACGAGTTTACAGTTAATTGATAAGTTTAATTTTACTAAAGTGAATGTAGTGTAGATAAATGTAACTAACTTTATGACATCTATATCTCCAGTATGGTAAAATATATTGTGTAGAACAAACAAAAAGAATATATCAAAAATTTTAGTTAAGTTTCGTCTCTAAAAATTTCCGTTTATCCTTATTTAACGGTCTACCCTTCTTGAGCGATATGGGCCTCATGTGTATGTCTGAGATGTAAAAAAATATAAACTAGATGCCGTTCTTCCCGGTATGTGGTAGAACGGGAATAAAGGACTAGGGGTAAATAGAATCGATGGGGCCATAGACTAGAAAACTGAGCAAATATGAATAATAAAGGTGACCAATGTAAATGTATCTACATATTATTTCATCAAATCACCATATATCAAAATTTGGTTTTGATACGTTTACGGAAAATCTCTCATTTTAACTAATTTGTCACAAGAGTGCGAGAAAATCGGTAAACAGGGCTGTGAGCGTTATGATATCTATTTATGAGGTTTCAGGACGGATACGAGTGGCTTATAACACGGCTGGTAGCTAAGTTTACGTATATGTGTAGTGTGACTATAGGGTAGTGACCAAAGGGTTTCGTAGAACAAGAAAAAGCATTATTGCGGTAAAGATGAGGTGCTTCAGCACTCACAAGAGTGATTTTTGTCAGCGAGCAGTGAGGGTAGTCGGAGAAGAATCTGACAGGGCGCTGCGTTGGAGGCGAAGATATATGCGTCGTCAGTCTGCCCGTGACCATGGCTGCTGCAACGTAGCCGAAACGTCGGGTTAATAAAGGTAACTTTATTATATAAAAACATACGCGATAAGTCCCGCTAGTTATTAATCAGCGAGTTGGATGTTTCTATAGTTCAACAATTGCTTACGACATACAGCGCTTAGTTATAGCGCTTAGACATACAGCACTCTTGTTTCCATGACCATCATAAAGAGATGGCTTTAAGGGATACGGCAACATGTAGTTCTTCTCGACCCTACATAAATCATATTGAGAGTGGAACTGCGCCACCCTGGCACTGACACGGGCTGTATGTACAAGCAGTAACAAATAATCATTACATGCCAAATATTCACAGCACGATTTACTTAGTCAACCAGAATAAATTTACGAAATATTATTGGGAGGCTATAGTTTAATATTTTTGAGAGACTCGTGATTTTTAATAATTTTATAAGAAAACGGTAATGAGTGATGAGTTTACGCAACATGAGTTCAAACATTTGTATAAGCCCAGGAATACACAACCACCTAAGGTGAATGGCTTGCCTAAGATACAAAAACCGCTTTGAGAGAGATGATTGATTCGCCAACAACGTACTATTTAGCAAATCACGTTGCTTCGGTATTGCAGCCACTTGTGGGATAGAAGTTCATCTTTTGTGAAGCATTCCACCATTTTGTTGCTATCATTGAATATTTGAAATTGGAACCGGATGATTTTATGGTGAGTTTTGATGTGAAGTCTTTATTCATTAATGATTCAGTGAAGGATTGTCTTGATATGATTGTGACAGCATCCAATCCAATATGCTGAAATAATTGAAAACTGCTTAGTCGGGAATTATTTCTTACACCAAGGATAGTATTACCTCCAAATTGATGGTGTTGCTATGGGTAGTCCGGTGACCCCTGTGATGCCTGATATTTGGATGGAGTATTTGAGATAGGGCGTTAACTAGTGTATCTCAAGATATTAAAATGTGGTTAAGATACTTCGACGACGTGTTTGTATAATGAAAGGAGGTGTGACAGAAGTGAAACAGTGTGTGATGTACCTGAATTCAATTCACAAGAATATTCGGTTAACCTAGGAAATAGAGAAAGATAGATCCCTTCCATTCCTCGACGTTTGTATTATGGTGAGATCCGATGGTACGCTTTTACACGGTGTCTACAGAAAACCAACACACACGCATAGGTATTTGCATGGGACTTCTCACCATCATCCGAAATAGCTGCTTTCTGTTGTTTGGTCATTGGAAAACTGAGAAAATTGTGTGACTCTTATCATTTGAATGACGAACTGCATCATGTGAGGGAGGTGCTGAGAAGAAATGGTCACCATGTAAATCTCAGGGTATTACAGAATATGCCCAAGAAGATAAAGCATACGGTGTCGAACGCGTTCCTGTGTTTCTGCCATATATTAAGGGAGTCACTGACAAAATTGGAGTGATCTTGAGAAATATATTTATTAAGTCCGTCTTCGTATACTTCGTTTTCTAAAGTGACCAAGTTCCTCAAGATACCTAAGGATGTGATTCTGTATCAAACACTGGGTGTTTATATGATTGATTGTAGTTGTGACAAATCTTATATCGGACGAATCAAACGGTCTATAGCTAAGAGATTCAAGGAACACAAAGCTGCAGTCAAGAATATGGATCTTAGGAAATCTGCCGTCTGCTCAACGAGAGATCCAACCACTGGATTGAGTTGCACAACCCCAAAATTCTCTTATGTGAACGCCGTTTTTACAGTAGATTTGACGGTGAAGCGATTGAAATTAAAAAGCATAACACTGTCAATCATGAAGAAGGTTATAAACTGTCTTCGGCGTGGAATCCAGTAATTGAATAAGGTTTGAACAGATCTGAAAATGTAAAACCCCATGATACTGTTAGTTTGGTGTGTAGAAGTGACTTAGGAAGCACTAAAATGAGGGTAGACGATGAATCAGACCGCTCATTTTGATGGAAGCGTAGACATATTGCACGCACGTCAATTGACCCATGACTAGTGTTGTAAAGAACTCGAGTCTTTTAGTCTTATTCGATAGACTCGACTCAATTTTCTAAGACTCAGTGAACTAACTGAACTCGGAGTCTTGAGTCGAGCCGAGTCTGAGTCCTATCATGAAGACTCGAGCGCCATTATTGAACTCGAAACCTTAAATAGAACTCGAGTGACTCGAGTCTTATAAAGAGCTTGAGTCTTAAAAGAGCTCGAGTCTTAAAAGAGCTCGAGTCTTCTTCAAACTGGTCTTCGAAATGCTGACAGTGATTTATTTAGAATAAATGTCTATACTTATATAATAAAGCTGAAGAGTTTATTTGTTTGGTAGAACGCGCTAATCTCAGGAATTACTGGTCCAATTTGGAAATTGTTTCAGTGTTAAATAGCCCTTTTATTGGGGAAGCCTATAGGGTATATAATATCACGCTATGACAAATAGTGTAATTTTCAACTTCTACTTTATTTATTTTATTGGCTGCTTTAAAAAGAATGACTCAAAGCGGAAAAGAACTCGAGCGCGACTCGGCGCGTAAAAAGGACTCGAGCGCTAAAGAAGACTCGAGTCTCGAGTCTCGCGTTCAAGAGCTCATATAGACTTGAGTTCTTTATTCTTAAGAGTCTTATTGTTATGAGTCGAGTCGTGTAATGCAGAGTCGAGCTCTAAATTTAGGACTCAAAGACTCGAGTTCTTTACAACACTACCCATGACCATGGCTTTTGCAACATGGCCGAAACGTTGGGTAGCATAGGTAATTCTTTGTTTATAAAATATACGTGATAAGTCCCGTTATCTTGTAAAAAGGCTCTGTTTAGGGCTTGTTTTGTGAGCACAAAAGGTATTTTAGCAGGAAACGTCTGTTCGGAATCGGGCACCTAAGTGTTTGGACTCGGGGACGTCAGGCGTCAGCCGGTTGGTAAACGAAGCTTTTGGGTTTCATTCTGACTGATGGTGAGGCGGTTGAGTCATCCCGCGACCACGGCCTATGCAACTGGGTCGAAACTTCGGGGGATATAAAGGTTTCTATATCTTTATTAATTTATCGTGATATGACCCTGTCTCATGTACTAAATAAATTAGTATAAATCTCGAGTGTTTAAAAATAACTAAATCTAGTTCTTTTAGGTCATTATCAGTATGCAAAAAAAGGCACTAAAGAGTTTTTATTCGTGACTTTATGTAAGTAATATCGCAATATTTATAAAGATCGCTTTATATTTTTTAGTCTTATAAACTTTTTATATATTTTGATTGATTTACTTAGTTAATTTTATCAGTGGTCGGACTTCGGCGCTGTGCCCTGGCAGTAAATCTAAACTTACACATTGATTATAGGATGTAAAACAGCATTCTTGAAGTGCGACTTAAAATAAACTGTTTACATGGAGTAGCCCAAATGGATAAAATATTGATGGTTAAGAAAACTACGTATTTTAACTTCATAAGGCTATATATGGGCTTAAGCATGTCTGGAGGACAAGGTATGACAAAATTGATAACATCTTGACTGATCTTCAGTTTAGAAAAATCTCCAGTGAGTCTTGTGTATAAATTAAATCAGATTATATACATATATTAGTACACACGAAATACACAAGTAAAGATACACGAGGAAACAAAGCACTTAAGGAGAAACTGATTAAGAAGTTTGAAATGACAAATCTTAGCCGAGCTAAGCTTGTATTGGGAATGAGATTAAATCAAGGAATAAATCAGATTACATTGGATCAGAAAAGCTATATACAGAACGTATTCCATCAATTTAATACGACTGATTGTAAGCCTGTAAATACGCCCCTGGAATGCGTTATAAAGCTTGAGAAACTGATATGTCTGGAAGTCTAGTGGGATGTATTATGTACAATTGTACATAGTCGTTTATACGTTGCCTGAATTTATGCATACAAATTTTTTATCATTGTGATACACACTGAAACAGCCAAATATGTGTTGCGATATTTAAAAGGAACTATTAATTGTAACATAGTTTATTAAAAATCCTCATTAAGTGTTACAGGATATATAGATGCAGATTGAGCGTCCAATCAGTTAGATCGTCGCTCATATACTGGCTATGTGTTTAAATTAGGAAATTGAGCTTTGTCATGGGAAAGCCGAAAACATAGAACTGTGGCTTTATCAAGCACATAAGCTGAGCACATGACATTGTCTGAAGGAGCAAAATAGGCTAAATTTTTTAGAAGCTTTCTTTATGAATATTTAGGTAATATGTATTAGTAACTTTGTTCAATAATAGCCAATCAGCGCAAAACATTTGCAATAGTTATTTTAATCATATCCGTAGTTGTTACGTAAGAAAGATCGTAAAAGATAATATTAGGATACTTATCTACTGAAAATATGCCAGCAAATGTTTTAACTAAAAATAATCATTTTGATTGTGTGATAAATTTTGGATTATATATTGTTCAGTTAAGGGCAGGTGTTGGAACAAGTATAAGCCAAACAATATCAGAGGCTTTTCAAGAAACGATACTATAAAGCGTATCCTAATAATTTGAACTCGGTCATATTGAAGGAAAAATTATTGCAGTCCCTGAAGCATATCAACAAAATTGTTGACATATTCAGCTCGTCATATATCCACATACCAGCACCACATAGGTCCATATTAATTTCGGAGTGCCTCACCTTAAAGGGCAAGCGACTAACTCGCCAAAGGATATGCCAGATCTCATAATCGTCCAATGGGAGAACATACTTGGGGAGAAAAGAGTGGTGTACCCAAATACACAACATTTGTCGAAGCGCGGCCTCCAATCAGGTACAGTGTTACCCTGGTCGTCGGTTCCGCGATAAGCCTGGCCCGCCTTGTCGCCCTTTTAGAAAAATAAGGCTACGCCGCTGTCACTCCACGCGTCCGGGGTAGTCCTATTGGCTATGACGGAATTAAACAAATCCTTAAGCCTCTCCAGAAGTAGAGCTCCTCTCGGACTGATAGGCTCAGAGGCGCTTTCGTCCTCGCCGGGAGCTTTCCCATTACTTAGTTGTCTGAGAGCACTCCCAATCTCGACTACGTCCACGAGTGGGAGATCATCCGTGAAATGGCGTACTAATGCAGCTTTTGGGGCCTTCGTATCGGGTGGAGGCCTCGTCACATGCGATTTAGCGCAATGGCCTCTTAAATAAGTTGCGCATTGAAGCTTCGGAGGTCACGTGTCAGCGATTTTCGAATGGTCTTGTTGAGACATTGACTGACAAAATTCGCCCTGGCATTGAGCGTCTAATCCGCAACAATTCCAGTGTTACACTTGAGAGCTTAGATTTTTGACACCACCCTGTGACCTTCGAACCTCTAATATCCCTAGAACATGCCACCTTATCTTAGTTAGTTCTATTTCCAGTTGCGCCAAGCTTTCGTCCAGCCGTAGACTGCGTCTGTTGTACGACGCCAGGGTCAATTTGCCTCGGTCGTTAGATAGCAGGATGCACTACGAGCAGGTGAGGTTGGCTTAGGGCACTAGGGAGATAGAGCGCCTCCTTACATCCCCAGGCTAGCTTGGAACCTTTTTTTCTTTATAACTTTAAGTATTGTCATGAATTTTACAGCGATACAAAGGTGTTAGGATGTGATGAGAAGAGACGAAATTTGTGTAGAGATAATAGCGTCATATACGAATATATCAAAGAACATCAATTAATAATATTAATATGTGTTAGAAATCAATCTATGTATACGTAGTTTCGGGTTCGATAAAAGGCTAAGAATCGTTTTTTAAATATATCAAAACGTATTCGAAACTTTTGAGGCGATACGGACATCGATAGTTTTTGGACTTTGATACTTCTCATTAGTACAAGTATTGATACTTTTGAAAGCTACTCAGACGCCTGCCAAAAAAAAATGGAATGAGAATAACAAAATCACCAAAAACCAGGCACAAAAAAACAATTGCTATTGACACAAGCTTCAAGATGACGATGCCGATTTTACGAAGTTGACGCGATAACACCAGTAAAAGGAGTTAATATAACTTAAAGAAATTACAGATATTCTTTACTTACCATAATGGGTCTGAATTTGATATACCGCACTGATTAAATAATAAATAAATTAGTTGACTTGTATTCATTCTTGTATAGGGATTGGGATATGCTATGATTGCCGTCACAAATGTCACTACCAATACTTCAGTTACTGGATATTGACCTAGTTTTGAAAACTTGCGGTACCTACACCAACGTATGTTTGCTTTTATAAAAATAGTTGCGATTAAACCCTGTGAAGTTATTTAAAAATAAAATCAAAAATTTTAAACTGAAGTCTATCATTGGCGGGGTTGTTAGCATAATTCAGATAAATTTACTGTATAAAACTGTACATGATAACATACGTGCAACAGAGGATAGGTAAAAGAGAAGTTTCGAAATTAATTAATAAGGCAAATAATTGTATTGTAGCTTGGAGACCAGAATATCAATAAGTCTTCCCGTAACGTTGACAAGACACCAAGATCATAGCACTTTTCTAGGTGTATTTGTGATCATTAAGTAACTATAGTTTTAAGAGATTCGCGATTTACACTCATGATTAATAACTAACGGGACTTATCGCGTATGTTTTTATATAATAAAGTTACCTTTATTTAACCCGACGTTTCGGCTACGTTGCAGCAGCCATGGTCACGGGCAGACTGACGACGCATATTTCTTCGCCTCCAACGCAGCGCCCTGTCAGATTCTTCTCCGACTACCCTCACTGCTTCGTTTTTATTAAACACACGCGACCTACACACTACACTCACAGTATCTTGTGGCTTCACACGATCATGCTGAACCGAATGTCGTTCTATTACGGTATTCCACGCCGAAGACAGTTTGTAACCTCCTTCACGATTGAATGTACTGTGCTTTTTTATTTCAACCGCCTCGCGTACAATTCTACTGTAGTATCGGCGTTCATTAGAGAGCACAGTGGGTTTATGAAGCTCAATCCAATGATTTGAACCCTCGTTTAGCAGATGTTCGGCTATTGCTGACCTATTGGTATCCAATTTCTTGACCGCTGCAATGTGTTCATTCACTCTGTCCGCTATAGACCGTTTGGTCTGTCCGACGTAAGATTTCCCACAGCTGCAATCAATCTTATACACACCCGGTGTTTGGTACGGGATTACATCTTTAGGTGTTCTCAGAAAGTTTGTAACCTTAGAAGATGGAACGAAAATAGGCTTGAGCGAGTAGTTTTTCAAGACTGTTCCAACTTTGTCTGTAACACCTTTCACATAAGGCAGGAACACCGGCACGCGATCCACACACGGGGGTTTCTCTCTTTTGGATATAAGGCGTACCAACTTAGTATCTATGTGATGACCATTTCTCCTAAGTACATCCCGAACGTACTGCAGCTCCTCGTCCAGGTGCTCAGGGTCGCACAAATCCCTTGCCCTGCTTGTAAGAGACGTCGCCACAGAAACCATGTGTTTCGGATGATGATGTGAGGATCCATGGAGATACCGATCTGTGTGTGAAGGTTTTCTGTAAATAGTATGCGAAAGTGTGCCATCAGGTCTCACCATAACCTTAACGTCAAGCAATGCAAGTGATCTATCAATTTCCATCTCACAAGTGAACCTTATATTCGGATGAATAGCATTCAGGTATATCAACCACTTATCTACTTCTTGTGCGCCTCCTTTCAATATACAAAAGATATCATCAACATATCTTAACCACAGTTTAATATTTTGAGCCCCACTATTCAAAGCCCTCTGCTCAAAATGCTCCATCCAAATGTTGGCCATCACTGAGGCTACAGGGCTACCCATAGCCACGCCATCAATTTGAAAAAAGAACTGTCCTTGGTATATGAAGTGATTCCCAGCTACACAATTTTCAAGCAAGTCAGCATAATGGATAGGAAGATCATGACTCACAAGCAACCTTCTAACAACATCAAGACAATCCCTCACTGGAACGTTGGTGAATAATGACTCAACATCAAAACTCACCATAACATTGGAACCGGATGAAATTATGGTGCTGCGCCAAGTTTATCAAAAAACTTACATCGGCAATGGACCTACGCACGTGAAGAGGTAGGAGATGTAATTTATAACACGATTCTTCATAAATAGAGTGAGAGTAGGGTGGGCCAAATTTAAAGCACAAAAATTTAACAAACTTTTTCTGAATGCCCTCAATATTGTTTTTATAAATAGAATATATATAGTATTATAATAAACAATATAGTTCCTAAAGTTAAAACTCTTTTCATGACTTTGAAAAATGATCTAGGGGATAATTTTCCTTACTAAGAAAGTCATTTACGTCGATATCTGGTGCAAATCGGATTTAAGTATGGTAAACTGGACCGAAGAAAGAATGAGTATCAAGCAATGCCAGGGCTGATTCCACTTCATAACAAAAATACAAGAATTTATAACTAACGGGACTTATCGCGTATGTTTTTATATAATAAAGTTACCTTTATTTAACCCGACGTTTCGGCTACGTTGCAGCAGCCATGGTCACGGGCAGACTGACGACGCATATTTCTTCGCCTCCAACGCAGCGCCCTGTCAGATTCTTCTCCGTTTACCCTCACTGCTTCGTTTTTATTAAACACACGCGACCTACACACTACACTCACAGTATCTTGTGGCTTCACACGATCATGCTGAACCGAATGTCGATCTATTACGGTATTCCACGCCGAAGACAGTTTGTAACCTCCTTCACGATTGAATGTACTGTGCTTTTTTATTTCAACCGCCTCGCGTACAATTCTACTGTAGTATCGGCGTTCATTAGAGAGCACAGTGGGTTTATGAAGCTCAATCCAATGATTTGAACCCTCGTTTAGCAGATGTTCGGCTATTGCTGACCTATTGGTATCCAATTTCTTGACCGCTGCAATGTGTTCCTTCACTCTGTCCGCTATAGACCGTTTGGTCTGTCCGACGTAAGATTTCCCACAGCTGCAATCAATCTTATACACACCCGGTGTTTGGTACGGGATTACATCTTTAGGTGTTCTCAGAAAGTTTGTTACCTTAGAAGATGGAACAAAAATAGGCTTGAGCGAGTAGTTTTTCAAGACTATTCCAACTTTGTCTGTAACACCTTTCACATAAGGCAGGAACACCGGCACGCGATCCACACACGGGGGTTTCTCTCTTTTGGATATACGGCTTACCAACTTAGTACCTATGTGATGACCATTTCTCCTAAGTACATCCCGTTCAGTTAAGTACATCTTTTTACAATAGTACTTGCCTAAAAATGTTACCTAAATATAAGATGTACTTAGTATTAATTATTAATACCTATTCACTTTTCGATTCGGATGTAGATTCTAAATTTATTAGCATGCTCTGTACGTTTTCTAAACTGCAGTATTGATTTTCAACATGTATAGCATGCTTGAAACATTTTCCCCATAGCGATGGTGCAGTTTTATTAACTTCAGTTCTTATTACATCGATAACTGACGCATTAATTTGTGGACTGGTATTACTGCGACGAATTCGTCTTTTTAATCGCTCCAAACTAATTCTATGGGATTCAGATCGCAGTTATAAGGCTAAAGCCGATGAACTAAATGACCTTTTACTTTTGCCATTTCGTCCACCACCATAATCTTTTTTGGATTCAGGTCCTTTAGGATGTGTAACAATTTTTCGTTGGTTGCTTCAACTGGCACTTCTGCCCAACGGCAAGCTAAAAACGATGTCAGATTTTTTCGTCCCTTTGATTGGATTTTTTCTTTAGCTTTCAAATGTTAACTGGTGTTATCGAGCACGATAACGCTATTTCAAGGTATATTCACCAATAATTGTTCACCAAACCACTTTTCAAATAAATAATTCGGCAGAACTGGTCTTTATATTTTTGGCTAACAGCAATAATGCTCTAGGATCCATTCCTATTGCACTTCCAGCACACAAAATATTTACACTCTGTCCTCTCGAAAATGGGCCGAGGTAGCATAAACCTGAATTATCCATCCAGCCTTTACTAACGACATCATGCGTGTCAAACCAGGTCTCATCTATAACGATAACTGATTTTCCTTCCTCGCGATATACTTGTATTTTTGTTATGAAGTGGAATCAGCCCTGGTATTGCTTGATACTCATTCTTTCTTCGGTCCAGTTTACCATACTTAAATCCGATTTGCACCAGATATCGCTTCATAAACCCACTGTGCTCTCTAATGAACGCCGATACTACAGTAGAATTGTACGCGAGGCGATTGAAATAAAAAAGCACAGTACATTCAATCGTGAAGGAGGTTACTAACTGTCTTCGGCGTGGAATACCGTAATAGATCGACATTCGGTTCAGCATGATCGTGTGAAGCCACAAGATACTGTGAGTGTAGTGTGTAGGTCGCGTGTGTTTAATAAAAACGAAGCAGTGAGGGTAAACGGAGAAGAATCTGACAGGGCGCTGCGTTGGAGGCGAAGAAATATGCGTCGTCAGTCTGCCCGTGACCATGGCTGCTGCAACGTAGCCGAAACGTCGGGTTAAATAAAGGTAACTTTATTATATAAAAACATACGCGATAAGTCCCGTTAGTTATTAATTCTTGTATTTTTGTTATGAAGTGGAATCAGCCCTGGCATTGCTTGATACTCATTCTTTCTTCGGTCCAGTTTACCATACTTAAATCCGATTTGCACCAGATATCGACGTAAATGACTTTCTTAGTAAGGAAAATTATCCCCTAGATCATTTTTCAAAGTCATGAAAAGAGTTTTAACTTTAGGAACTATATTGTTTATTATAATACTATATATATTCTATTTATAAAAACAATATTGAGGGCATTCAGAAAAAGTTTGTTAAATTTTTGTGCTTTAAATTTGGCCGACCCTACTCTCACTCTATTTATGAAGAATCGTGTTATAAATTACATCTCCTACCTCTTCACGTGCGTAGGTCCATTGCCGATGTAAGTTTTTTGATGAACTTGGCGCAGAGGAAAATTGACAGTTCGCAACTCCTTGGCAGTTTGGATTTTGTTACTCCTCAACGTAATTTACGGAATAGTAAACTGCTACATGTCTCAATTTGTTGTACTAACTATAGATCAAATAGGTACTTCCCGAGAGTCACAGGTGTATTGAGCAGATTGAACAATGATGATCGATTTGATCTATTTTATTCTAGCCCTCTAAGTGTGAAAATGTTACTTAGTAGAAACCCCAACTTTTATTATAGTTTTTGTGCCCTTGCTTCTTGTTTCTGCCCGTGCTTTCTGGCTGGCGGTACTTAGCATTTATAGCTTTGTTTTTATATTGATATTATTATTGCTTTTATTTCATAATATTAGTTTTTAGGTTACGAACACTGTTGCCAACGGGTTACTTGCTGTGTTCCTGAGTTGTGTGTGTTTTTGTTTTTATTTATATTTGTTTTTCTGTATATCTGTGGTAGAGTACCCGCCACATAAGGTGGCAGTTGGAGGCGTCGCCACAGTCGCGTAATCCAGTGTTGCCAGTAAACACGCCAAAACTAGCACTCACTGTGCCATACGGCTCGATACATTATATTGAGGTTTCATTTGTAACGATCTTTGGTTGCAGAGCTATAAACTCAAATAAAACAAATTAATATACCAAAGTCAAAAGTCAAAATATTTTTATTCAAAATAGGCCCTATCATAAGCTCTCTTTGAAAGTTATTTTATGATCTAAGTACAAATTAAAAAAACTATATATTGACAAAAGGAATATATATGAGTGAAGTGGAAGGGCGGTTACGTAGGGGCCGGCCTAATAAGACATATATGTAACAGTCAGATAGACGCTATATTGAAAAAAGGTGACGTTAGGAGTACCTACTCGTATAACCGCCGAGAGTGTATTAGAGAATGTATGAATGTCAATGAAGCGAAAGTGGTCTGTCAGGATCGGGACAAATGGGGATCCGTGATCTCTGCCTACCCCTCTACAGGGAATCAGGCGTGATGTGTATGTATGTATGTAAAAAAAACTATTTCAAACATGGCACTGAGCATTGTCTTTACATATTTTTACCGAGGTTAGTTCACCAACCATTTCGGCTGCTCAAGATGCCACGTCATGAAGACCACGACCGCTCTGATAAGAGCGTAACGATTGAGAAGAAGAAGTTCAGCGGAGACCCTTGGAGAAGAACTAACAAGAAACTCCAGAAATCAATTTATTATAATCACCCTTAACAAACATAAAAATTACAAAGAGTGGGCAAAAAACACAACGCTGGTAATACTAAATTTACCTTTCATACAAAATAACACGCAATGGCGGAAACGTCAAATTTAGTTCCAAGTTTGGCTACTGCCACCTTATGTGGCGGGTACTCTAGCTTGTAATTGGCAAATTGCTTTTATTTATATTTTTATTTTGTAAACTAGGCTGTAAGCTCCCTGAATAAAATAAAATACTAATAAAATGTTATACTGTAAACTATGTACACTGCGCGTTGCATTACTTGGGTGGTAAATTATCGAACTTTGTAAATTTCTCAGTTGACTTTTTTTTTACCGTGGAACTCTTTCTGCTTTATCATATTTCTCACTTTAAGCTCTGGTATTTTAAACATAACTTTTGGGACAATATCTTTTTTCAGCTCAGTATAAACGTAAAACAGAATTTGTTTACTTTCTGGAGTCAAGTATTTGTAACGATACACAGGGTTATTCGATGTTGAAGTACTAGCACTAATTTGCTCTTCTGATTGATTAATTATATCTGTTTGGGCACGCACAAGTTATCGTCTCCGATGATAGGATACAAGTTACAACTAAACATAAAAGTAAAGAAAGTAACATAAAATACAGTTATAGTTTATTATTTAGAGATATTTTTTGCAACTCGCAGCTGCCAACGCATTCCTTTATTGAATTCTATTGTTTTCTGTTCCACGTGTTGTCAAAAAAAAAACAGTTTGTGATAAAACAATACACTTCTATACACTTAAATACTAGTTCGGTTTTCGTATATCTAAGAATCATGACTAGATAATTGCAGTTGAAATATCTACAATAGCAATTGTGTTTATCTTTTACAGCTGGTAATAATTTTCAAGTTCTTTTTTGTAAAATTCTAGAGAGTGTATAGTACACCTACCTTCTTTTTTTTTTAACGTCAGGAAATCCCCACGGATACCCGTCCAGCCCTGGGGAGCCAAAAAGTTTTGTCGGACTCAAACCGACTAAAACCTGACGGTGTCCTCCGGGGCGCCTTACTCGGCGGGGTCGCGGGAACGCGTGAGCATAACATCACGCGACCCCACCGGCGCAGTCTGGCCGAAGCCAAACCCATCCCCGGCCAGGCGAAAGCGAACCCCCGCCCAGCCAACACCGACCACCCGAGACACCTTCCACAGCTCGGGATATACGCCGGACCCCAGGCATAGGTTGTAAATATGCAGTTTGTGTTTGTAAGTATTGTAGATATCAATAATAAACTGCTCTAACATATTTTTTACATGATTGTCGACTTCGTACATTTTGGTTATAATAACTAAATGTGCATGTAACTGCAGCGTATGTGTGACACGAACTTTATGTTGATTACGTGGACCAATAGCATCGCATAAAAATTTTCGGTGCTAGTTTCTTAAAAAAAATAGACTAGTTATTATGATGTAAAGCATAACTATACAGATCTACAGTAGAATTTTACACCAAAGATTTTATTTCTATTACAATACAATAAAATACGCTGTACACAATATAACAAAATACACTGTTTAAAGAAACGTCTCTTCTAATTTTTCGTGATATAATTTTCTACAAAATTCACACATCTGCAATGTTTTAGAAACGTTTTAATCGTAACTGAATCGTGAATACATGACAATTATAATTATATTATTCATCTTTAATTATCTATATTCAAATAATTCTTGAACACAAAAAATATACGCTTCACGACGCAAACGCATACGCTTCACAGGTAGTTAGAGGATTGAGTGCCCCTCTCCGAATTTTGGAAGACATGTTAGGTATGATCCACTCAAAGTACGCGTTTGACTAGATAGACAGCTCCCAACCTGATAGGTAGTGAACCATATCGCCTATATTTAAATTTCATTTATTCTTACCCAGCCGCTATTTAATAATAGTGAATGACTACTCTACGTAATACTACATAAAAGTACATAATGAATGAAAGACACTCACAAGGGATAGTCAATACTAAACCGTCAGACTTTTTCTGATTTTTAGGTAATCACAATACTTACGCATATAAAAAGATACTACAGCTGAACTTTCGGTAAAGAACACCATTTTATTTCTAAAGCAGTATAATCTAAATACTTCGAAAACCTTTTGGAAGTAAGTAAATATTTGATTAGGTAGGTGTACTATGGGGTGGATGGGGCAAGCCTTCTCGTGGCCCACCCTGTGAGTAGCGGTCGAGCAGAAGCGGCCGTGAAACCAATTGCCCCGGGGATCCAATTGCGAAGGACCCGACGGAGTCCTGGAGCAGCGGGTGCCGGGGACGGCTTCTTGGTGCCTGGTCCCGGCACTGGGTTGTCCGTCCCTGGCTTTTGGGCGGGCCCGGCAATCGACGCGATTGCTGGACAGGCAGCTTTTGCGCTGCCACCGTCAAATCTCGTAACCCTGTTCTGGAGTTTTTCTCTGGTCAGGGCCGAGGGTCTAAGGGGCTTGCTCCTTGGACCACGAGGAAGAAAACCTCTATAAAAAATTACTTGAGCCCGGGAAACTGGGCTCTGGAGATGGGCTGGGTGGTGGTGAGGGGGGGTCACGATACACGGCTCGTGACCTCCTCTCTCCCCTACCTAGGGTCGTGGGGTGGTAAGCTGGGGCTTGCCGCTCCTTCGCGTTCGGCCTAGAGGTGGTGCACGCGTGTCCCGCGCGCCCCTCGGTGTTGGCTGGGCGGGGGTTCGCTTTCGCCTGGCCGGGGATGGGTTTGGCTTCGGCCAGACTGCGCCGGTGGGGTCGCGTGATGTTATGCTCACGCGTTCCCGCGACCCCGCCGAGTAAGGCGCCCCGGAGGACACCGTCAGGTTTTAGTCGGTTCGAGTCCGACATAACTCTCTGGCTCCCCAGGGCTGGACGGGTATCCGTGGGGATTTCCTGACGTTAAAATTGACGAATGTATCCTTGATTTCATTAAGAAATACTACTGCTATATCGATCTTATCACGATTGTGTTTAAGTGTGGCCAAGAAGAAATCTTAATCCAAGGTGGCCTGACTGCTAACGTGACTTGCCTCAGGACTTTGACTATTCCTGGCCGTTCAGACTCTGGTACCTATTCAGTTATCCAGTCAAGTAAGCGACACAAGAAGTGTACTTGTTCAAAATGTCAAGGATTCACATTTGAAGTAGGTGTTTACGGCGAGAACGTTGGTGGCCAGCTGACCGGGGGCACTGGTAAGGCTTGTAAACCTGGAGGACGAGCCCATTCGACTTAAAACCGGTGACGTGACGGACGGAGTCAAGAATTCGTTTCAATTAAGTCTTGCGAGTCTAAGGAAACCCCAAGATACCTTGCGCTTTCCTTTAGACTCGTAAACTATTTAGAGTTTGAAAACTGTATAGAGGAAGTGCTTCTTAGGCGACTTCAGAAATGTAAGCGCATAGTGTGTGATGACTTCAATGTTAATATACTTGAGGACAGTTATACTTGAGGTTTGTGTAAATTTTCAAACATTACTTTTAAGTCACAATTTAAGACATAGTTTTGGTCAACCAACTAGAACACAAGCATCTCCTCTTGACAATATATTTACCGATTTTAGTTTGTGACATACAAAACTTATAACAGATATTAGCTCTGACTACCATGGTCAAATAATTAAGTTTAGGTGTCACCAAAAAGTCCAGCCTAGGATTCCTATGACAAGGACCCGCTTATGTAATTTCAGGGAAAACGTTTTAAGGCGTTTCCCTATAATATTGGGAACCGATATTCCAAATAATATGTATAGCTCATTTTTCAAAATTGTTGATACTGAATATAATTTTTTTTGCATCAAATAGTTTTAAATTAACCAGTAAAAGATCTTTCTGTGATTGGGCAACTAGAGGTATAAAAATAAGTTAATAGCGATGATATGAACTATATAAAGAAAAATCTGTTAATTATTGCCCAGGATGATCTGTTAATTACGAAACAAGATACAGTAGTGCGAAGAGCAATAACTGCGGCTTTCGCTAGACTAGCAGCTACGTCCACGACGCTCTAGGGCGAGTCTATTGCAGACTGCTGTGATATTCTAGCTAGAGTGATCTGACTGTTACGGACACATTGTAGATTGGCCTACGAGACTAGCTCTATGCAATTTTAATCTATCATCTTCTCAGCGTACTGACCATTTCCTACACCCACTTCATTAATATGACCAATTTGGGTAATCACGTCCGTATTTTTTTGCTTTGATTGTAGTTTCCTCATCTTCAAAGTATTCAGTTGCATACAGAGTAAAGAATCAACCTTTTGTTCTCGAGGTTACACACAGACGGATAATATGAGCCGCTTAGGCAAGGGTCGCCATATAAGGACGATGCCGACGAGATAAAGTGAAACATCGAAGTCTCAATGTAAAGTCAAATTCAAATGTTTTTATCCAACATAAGTACAGTACATTCATTTAAAAGTAAAAACATTTTCCTGACACTGATTGTCTCTTAACATTGAAATTCTACCGTTGGTTCGGAAGCCCTGGCTCGGATTAGAACCAACAAGAAACTCCGGCTTTCAGGATTTTTTGCCCAGTGCCAGTTACAAAACCAAATTATACAGAAACATAATTAACTTTGCAAATATTGACCTTTTGAAGCCTCGAAGGCGCCACATACAGCTTACGTTTGTTCCTAGTATTAATTTTATGAATATCACAGTTTCTTTTAAATTTATTTATATTTTTATGTACAGTCAACACCAAAAGTCGATGAACAGAATCAACTTAACAAAACACCTGTTCACAATAAAATGCCATAAGTTATAGTCGCAACTAGGAAACAAAATAGCCTGTACACCATACAATACCTGTGGTGTACAGGCTATTTTGTTTCCTAGTTGCGACTATAACTTATGGCATTTTATAGTGAACAGGTGTTTTGTTAAGTTGATTCTGTTCATCGACTTTTGGTGCTGACTGTACATAAATGACACACTCATATATGTACTGAGCAACAACCGTCAAAATATCAATTTCTTTAAATTTTTCACGGAATGACTGTCGCGGAATGAGAGTTCTCTCCGTTCTGTAAATGCAGCGGACAGCCCTCTTCTGCAAAACGAATATTGTGTTTATGTCAGCAGCACCACCCCACAACAAGATGCCATAAGACATAATGCTATGAAAGTAGCTAAAATAAACAACCTTAGCCGTGTACTCGTCCGTACATTCCTTAATCCGTTTAAGGGTATTGTTCGCGGAAATGAGCGAAACGAGTGTTTTCATTTTTCAGTTTAAACGTATTTAGAACTTACTGACACCTATTATACTTTCAAGGTAGCATAATGAAAGACTGAAATTGATGGCTGAAGTAGTTTCAAGAGTCAAATATCAATAATTACGTAAATATAAACGCATAAAGTTGATAAAAAATCTGAAAAATGGCGCAAACAGGGTTTTGTATTTTTTCGTTTATTTCGTCACGGAGTAAGATCTGAAATCAAAATATACAATGATGGGTTCTCTAAATACTAAATAATTTGACTAAAAACATATAAGGTCCTGTTTTATTCATAATACTGCAGTTTTCGTAAGTATAAAACGCCCAATTTTGGGCCGCCCTCTGTTTCATACATTTTTATATGGACAGTTTACGCGTCCGCCGCGAGTCGCTAGTTTCAATAGATCGCGTTCAGAATTTGGCGAATGCCAGCGTGGGGAGCACGTCCATTTTGTTGGCGATCACAGCTAAACCGCTAGATAATCACACGAGATCAGTTTATTCTTAGTTCAATAAGTGAAATTTGGAAAACAAAGTGTAATCACTTTGGTGTTTGAGGTTATTGCTTATTATATTACAAGCGATTTTTTCTTTCGAAGTGAACTGCTAAAGTTGATTTATTCTACACGTATATTTTAAAAAGTATTTTTCTTGATGCGACGCCATATTTGATATAAATTTATTCTTACGTCATTTATAACTATGACAGGTATATGTCAGACATGATATGAAAAAATCATGATAATGAATGTAAATAATTTTGATTTACCGCTTGATGTTTCGGATATTATGACAAGAAGTTCAGAATAAACATAAATGATACATTCTGACATCACTTCAGCTTTCTTCACAGTAGGTAGGCAGCAATTCGTGAACCCCAAGATAGGTTATTTATGGTTATATATATATACATATATACATAATTATTAATAACTATATATTATGTATTACGACCGTGACCGAATTCTGGGTAGTCAGAGGTTAAGTATGCATTTGTGATGGTCGAAATCATAAATATACATTTTGGATGCTCTTTGGCAACTTATTATTATTATTTATTATTAAATTGGTTTCGACACCATTAAAATTTGGCAAAGTAAATTTAATACATTTAGTTTTATTATTTTTAAGAACTAAATTGTTATATTCAAACCATTGAACTACATTTCCTATCACCAAGTTTATTGCTTGCGACTCATCAATCTTCCTGCTAATTTTAAAGATTAGGGATGTGTCATCAGCAAAAAGTATCATCCTGCACCTGTCTTTAGTAACAAAAAGTAGTTTCTTTTCCTAGTATACATTTATGTATACTAGGAAAAGAAACGGACCTAATATTGAGCCTTAACACACCCCCATCTGGACTGAACGACCCATTTCCGATAGGCTCTTCTTGCCAGCGCTGGCGTCCATCTCCAATGTTGTAACTCGTAAATGTTGTAGGTACCGTGTTACTAATACCTTGCACTGTATGTAAAAATATTTTTGGTGGTCATCCAAGCTTTTGAACTTGGCGTTCTGGTCTTCACGCATGATATTTTGGTCTTCACATATGGCCTCCAACTTGACGTTCTGGTCTTCATGCATTGCCAGAGCATGTGTAAAACCATCGAAAGATCAGGAAGAGTTTGTGTGCTGTTCTTCGATTGCTTCTCCTGACGACCTTGGTCGATTTCGGCTGCAGGGGTGATGGGTCGGAAGTTGCCACTGACGTATAGGCGACTGACTCGGTGCCTCTAGGGTCACCTTCAGTTGGCGCCATGGATATGGCAAGTATCCTTACCTCGTCATCCTGTCGGCGTTGCTGTGATCAGGTCCTTACGCTCTTCTCTCCCGCGTTTTCTTCCTCGGTGTGATAGGCATTTCTGGATCCCGCTTTTAACAACAAATTTTTGGGTTCTATCCGGAAATAATAAATCTGAGTTCCAGAATCTTTTGTATATTCTAACACACACAGTACACGCACTTGTACTAAAACCTACTTCTGGTACTGCTTTTCCTTCGATGGGTTGGTATACTTTCGCTTCTATCGCTTGGGTCATAAATTTCACAAGGAGGACACCTTAACTTCACTTCAATTTCAGACCCCATGCTACTTATAGCGTCGGCTTACACACCCCGCTCGTGGAAGGCTCTGGTACTGAAAGGAGAGGGGAGGACAATGGGAAAAATACTTCATAAAAAAAACGAATTGTATATGTAACCCACTTTGCCCCCTATCCCTAAATTTAACTCATTCATGTGTCAAGTGTCCATGAAAATTGTGTGCATAAGTTTTCGATTATATCTCGAAAAGTACGTGAAAAAAATTAATAAGAATTTGTGTACATGGTATTTACCACACGAATAACCATATATTCACGTGGTTTTTACTCTGAAAGAAGTTATGTTTATACTAAAAACGAATACCTTGTGTGATGCCAAGAACACGCTACGCGTGTCCACTTTGAGTATGTGACCAGAGGTTCTAAAAGTTTGTTTAACTGTCCATCAAACTCACTACGTTAGCTTGTTTATTATAATATTAGTACTTACACAATAATATGTTTCTGTGTGATTTTAGTCAATAGATGAGTAAATAATTTATATACTATACAAACAACAAAAAATATTATAAATTTAATTATATATAAGTAAGTTTGAGAATCACATCATATTTAATTTACCTATTTACCTAAATATCCATATTCCGCCATAATTCCTGGTTTAAAATCACTATACTGTTGCCACAACCTTATCTCTTTTGTCGCACAAACAGAACTAAGGAAATAAACTACCGCAATGTATTATTAATGTACTTAGATACATTAAACTTCGCGCAGAGCCAGTGGTTCATTTTTTCTTAGTCGCAGAGCCGCGGACACGCCTCGCGTGTTCATGACCGTTTGTATGGCGGCTCCGCTAGTAAGACGCTGAAAAATGGCGCGGCGTCGAATGAGTTAAGGCCCACATTTGCTTATACACATCCAAGTTGTTTACATTTAAGTCGAGTCGGCTCGAACGTCTATTTTCGTCGCGTCTCTATACATTTTTCAAACACTAAATAGTCTTCGGATTGGGCGGTCTGTAAAAATACAAAATTATAACATCCTCCATCTCTATAAATGACATTTCTATTACTTGCTTAATAGAAAAAGAAACAATATCTCGACGTTCCTTAAATTCAATATAATTATTAGCGAATATTAAGGAGCCTCTACGAATTGCACAGTTCCTACAATATGAACTTGCAACCTCTAGGCTCCAAAACCAAACATTAATTCACAGGACCTTGCCCAATGTTCAGTCACACAAAATATTCCAACCCCGGAAGAAACCAAAAAAGCTCTACTTCTAACTTTTTACCTAATAAACGTTGTATGTTCTCATGCACTAAAGTGACGTCAGGCGCTACTGTCTACGTATTTAATTTGCCATTCTATCTCTTTTGTCTGCTTTTTTAAGGTAAATTAAAATTCCCTGGAATTTTTTCTAAAGAAAATTCATTACCTAATTTGGTATTATGGCCAATAGAAGCGTGGTCAAAAACTATCACTTTGGTTTGTCTACATAAAGAATAATGTAGCGATGCTGGTACCTGTCTCTTACGACTTATTAAATAAAAAGCATAAATTATGTTTCATTTTATTTGACCATTAATTATGCAATTAATGTCAACATAGTCTAAAATACTACCATGCATACACATAGTATGCAAGCAGCAATCCAGCCCATGCCTAGCCCTATCTTCTTCAGGTGGTAACGATGAGGAGTAAGATAAAGTGCAAAGAATTAATTTATTTTTAAGTTTTGATATAAAAGTATCAAATAATCCAACTAGCTATAGTTTATTAATGTTTCCGCGTCTACCACATAAAATTATTATGGTTTATTCCAATCACTTTTGTTTTTACAGATAATCTATAAGTTAAGCCAAAGATGCTCCTGGGTAGCAAAAATTTTTAATTGGTTCATCCGTAATGGCCCCTACCTACATTTCTAGTATCAGTATTTGAATATTTACTTGGTAACGTTGACCACATTTGAAATTTCATTCTTTTTTCACTATATAAATCATTTAAAACTTATACACTTATCCGAATGGGGCATTTTGTTCACACTTCTTAGTTTGGTTTGTGGTTGTGGCTGTACATCATACTGTAATTAGGTACTTTTGCCATTAGACAGTTTATATCCTCAATCGAACTTTATTGTTGATTATATTTATTTTCGATAATATGAATATGAAAACATGGTCTCAAACCATCCATTATTTAGAAATTAAACTTAGGTACTCCATGAGTGACCTTTGGGCTACTAGGGAGGAATGTTCTGGACTTAACTTAGCAGGAGGAAAGTGGGAGGGAAGTGCTCTTTATAATTGAGAAAAACATTAAACTGAAATCTGAATTAGTATTACATTGAAGTCACAAAACGTGACCAACTTTGTGATGCTCTGGATGACTTCCAACAGTTCAGCTTGGAATGGGCATATACCCTCCACCGGAATTTGCAGCTGAAGGCAGCCTTACATAAGTCTGGAGAAGCAACAAGATCCCTTAATTGGAGGTACAGAGGCAACAGTCTGCTGAAGCGCATTACCGTTATCAAAATTTTGTTACAGATCAACACGAGGTTTCTGCCACCAATATGTCAAAAAATACAGGAAAAGAACAAACAAATAAAAAAAACATATAAAAAAAAATTACAAAGTTAATTACATTATTTATAAAAATAATAAAATATACAAATCTACATATATAAAAATGAATTGCTGTTCGTTAGTCTCACTAAAACTCGAGAACGGCTAAACGAATTTATCTTATCTTAATCTTGAAATGATCGTGGAGGTCTAGGGAAGGTTTAAAAGACAAAAATGAAGCGAATAGTTTCCGGGAAGACCCTAAAAACAGCCCTTTTCTATTTTCCATACAAATGTTTTCCAACTAAGTGTTGATGTCGATTTGCCGGTGTACAAGTGTTGTTTTTCTTGGATTTTCTGTTACCCAATCTACTGAGTTTGCTTTTGTCAACTGCAAACGACTGAAACAAATTCGTATATCGTGTTTTGTGCAGAGTGTTTAGTTAGTGTTTGACAATATAAATATATATATATATATATATTGGATATGCCTCTTATAAGACGAAGCAATTTAGGTAGAAGAACCCGAAATGCTACAAACCAAGCTAATTACCGATCTAATCGTACTGAATTGAACGTGAAAGAATTCGGATATCACAAACGCGTGAAGTGCGAGCATGACCTTCAACTAATAATCGCGGAAGTTTGAATCGGGCTGCTTTCAGTTACGATGTGTCAATTGACTACAGCAACTACCAATGTGTTGTTATTGGTTCTATGGACTCTGTTTGCTTACACTGTAAGGCATTGAAATACAAAAACGAAGCCAATGGATTAGTAATTCTAAGTCTTGTAATGCTAATTCTTATACTAATTCTTTAAATACCAATACTAAATCTTACCCACAAATTCTTATAATACTGAATCTTACAATAACAAATGTGAAAATAACAAATCTTATACTCATTTTATTAACTATATGAGACCGGGTTATATCACGATAAATTTATAAAGACATCTGATTACCTTTATTTTGCCCGACGTTTCGACCCAGTGGCATAGGTAGGTATGCGGTCAAAGCAATACTATGATTCCCATTCCCGTAAAACTATATACAAGACAGGTGATATGGTATATCTAAAGCAACATCATAGACTTCGAAAGGCTCTTTCCCCGATTTGGAAAGGCCCTTACAAAGTTATAAAGGTCCATAATAATAACAATGTTACGTTACAAATAGGTCGTAAACATACTAAATACCACGTTAACAAAATTAAACCATGTAATTAAATGCATATTACTTATTCTAGTATTAATCTCTATATATAATTATCTTTACTATTTCAGGCCCCTCATAATTGGGACCCATGCAGAATCAAAAATAACTCCAATAGTACACAGTCCAGGTATTTACTTTAAACGAACTACAACTAAATTTTTGCAATGATTTTTGAAATGTTGTAACCCATATCGAATTAACCTCTATTGAACCTTACCTTAATAATATTTAAATACTACTTCACAAAAGTTAAGGGCTTTGCGAAAAGATCCAAACCTCAGTAGAACTTAGTAACCTTAGAATCTTTCACAGTTTATAAGAATATTCCTTTCCCTACCTACCCCTAAAAATAATTGCAGTGTTCGAAAAAATAGAATGGCTAATTTGTTACATTGCGTCATTTACATGTCCGTGGATATTGTTTTGAACATTTACCATCCATCATGCACGGTGAATTTTGACTAAGAGTTCTACAGTGACCATGTATCATGTTTTTGATAACTACCTCATGCAATTCAGGATCTACTTGTACATTAGGGATTTCAGCTGATATCACTGCATTAACTTCATTGGGCCTTATCTTTTGTGTCCTTACATGTGTGCATGTGGCAATCCTCGTTTCTGCCACTCCACAGAGTACATCCAGGAGCGTGTCTCACCAAAAAATAATGTTTTATGATGAAATTAATTAACGATTTCAACTTTTGTCTAAAGACTCTAGCTGTAATATCATGACGATCAATGCGTGATTGCTCAAGGAATAACTCCTGCTTGATTTCTATCCATTGCGGATTGCTTGTAAATGTGATGAACAAATCTGCTGTACCATAATGACGAACATACGACATGGCATCTTGAGCATATTCATGCGTATGACGAGGGATTCCGATGTATGTTGCTGGAAGAATAGTCATCCGACCGACATTCTGTGCATTTCCATCAGTATTAATCGCATCTCGAAGGTGAATATTATCTTCAGTCCAGAGTTTGGTCTGATTCAACCTGATGAATGTTAATCTCTCCGTTTCAATTTTAACATACATGTCAACAACATATTTTTTATATAATCGACGACATTTCAATATGTGATTGTCTTCATTTTCCCGAATCATTAGGCGGTATGAATAATAGTTCATTGAACTGACTTTTTTGTTGGTTTCAGAACCTGTAAATAGATTTTATTTTAATAACATAGAAACATATAAAATTAAAATACATATCATAGTGACAGATATTATCGCCATAGCTAACCTAATATTTTAATAACCTGTAATGGGATTTATCATTTTTATTGAGAAATCATAGCCATCGTCCCCTTAGAAAAATATAATGGGATATTGCAGTGCATCATATGAGCGGTGTGTTTCCTTTATTCGTTTTAATTGATCATTCCGACGATGTAAAACAATATCACGGGATTCCAAGTATTCTCCAACTACAACGATAGCAACTTCATCAATAGTTGGTGCATTAAAACGTCTTGCATGTTGACCTGCAGGTATTTTATCAGCTCTGATTACAATTTTGTGATTATCAGATGGCATCAGATCCAGTGCAGTTTTAAACAATATAATCAATCGATTGTGTTCATGCAATAAGGTTGGTAATTGTTCTACAATAGACCTCTTTACTAAATTGTTATGTGCACAACGCAGATCAATTTCTTGTGGTGAATTGCTAATAATTCGTAATGATTAAGAAATTGAAGATTAGTGACACACCTTAACTTAGGTGATAGAACATTTTGTTCGTAAAAATAATTATGAGTAACTGCTATAATACATACCTTGAAAGTTGGCATAAAATTTTCTCGAACTACATTTGTTGCCCCAAATGAAGTCATATGAAAGCAATTGTTATATTGTTGGATATGTGTCAAAAAGTGTATGGAATCTGTTCCTATTCCTGAAACTAATGAGTACAATGGCTCTAGTGGTGGATCCAATGGTATCAATTTCACTTTACCATTTGCGCAACACAATCCATTGGCTTCGTTTTTGTATTTCAATGCCTTACAGTGTAAGCAAACAGAGTCCATAGAACCAATAACAACACATTGGTAGTTGCTGTAGTCAATTGACACATCGTAACTGAAAGCAGCCCGATTCAAACTTCCGCGATTATTAGTTGAAGGTCATGCTCGCACTTCACGCGTTTGTGATATCCGAATTCTTTCACGTTCAATTCAGTACGATTAGATCGGTAATTAGCTTGGTTTGTAGCATTTCGGGTTCTTCTACCTAAATTGCTTCGTCTTATAAGAGGCATATCCAATATATATATAGTAGAAGAACCCGAAATGCTACAAACCAAGGTAATTACCGATCTAATCGTACTGAATTGAACGTGAAAGAATTCGGATATCACAAACGCGTGAAGTGCGAGCATGACCTTCAACTAATAATCGCGGAAGTTTGAATCGGGCTGCTTTCAGTTACGATGTGTCAATTGACTACAGCAACTACCAATGTGTTGTTATTGGTTCTATGGACTCTGTTTGCTTACACTGTAAGGCATTGAAATACAAAAACGAAGCCAATGGATTGTGTTGCGCAAATGGTAAAGTGAAATTGATACCATTGGATCCACCACTAGAGCCATTGTACTCATTAGTTTCAGGAATAGGAACAGATTCCATACACTTTTTGACACATATCCAACAATATAACAATTGCTTTCATATGACTTCATTTGGGGCAACAAATGTAGTTCGAGAAAATTTTATGCCAACTTTCAAGGTATGTATTATAGCAGTTACTCATAATTATTTTTACGAACAAAATGTTCTATCACCTAAGTTAAGGTGTGTCACTAATCTTCAATTTCTTAATCATTACGAATTATTAGCAATTCACCACAAGAAATTGATCTGCGTTGTGCACATAACAATTTAGTAAAGAGGTCTATTGTAGAACAATTACCAACCTTATTGCATGAACACAATCGATTGATTATATTGTTTAAAACTGCACTGGATCTGATGCCATCTGATAATCACAAAATTGTAATCAGAGCTGATAAAATACCTGCAGGTCAACATGCAAGACGTTTTAATGCACCAACTATTGATGAAGTTGCTATCGTTGTAGTTGGAGAATACTTGGAATCCCGTGATATTGTTTTACATCGTCGGAATGATCAATTAAAACGAATAAAGGAAACACACCGCTCATATGATGCACTGCAATATCCCATTATATTTTTCTAAGGGGACGATGGCTATGATTTCTCAATAAAAATGATAAATCCCATTACAGGTTATTAAAATATTAGGTTAGCTATGGCGATAATATCTGTCACTATGATATGTATTTTAATTTTATATGTTTCTATGTTATTAAAATAAAATCTATTTACAGGTTCTGAAACCAACAAAAAAGTCAGTTCAATGAACTATTATTCATACCGCCTAATGATTCGGGAAAATGAAGACAATCACATATTGAAATGTCGTCGATTATATAAAAAATATGTTGTTGACATGTATGTTAAAATTGAAACGGAGAGATTAACATTCATCAGGTTGAATCAGACCAAACTCTGGACTGAAGATAATATTCACCTTCGAGATGCGATTAATACTGATGGAAATGCACAGAATGTCGGTCGGATGACTATTCTTCCAGCAACATACATCGGAATCCCTCGTCATACGCATGAATATGCTCAAGATGCCATGTCGTATGTTCGTCATTATGGTACAGCAGATTTGTTCATCACATTTACAAGCAATCCGCAATGGATAGAAATCAAGCAGGAGTTATTCCTTGAGCAATCACGCATTGATCGTCATGATATTACAGCTAGAGTCTTTAGACAAAAGTTGAAATCGTTAATTAATTTCATCATAAAACATTATTTTTTGGTGAGACACGCTCCTGGATGTACTCTGTGGAGTGGCAGAAACGAGGATTGCCACATGCACACATGTAAGGACACAAAAGATAAGGCCCAATGAAGTTAATGCAGTGATATCAGCTGAAATCCCTAATGTACAAGTAGATCCTGAATTGCATGAGGTAGTTATCAAAAACATGATACATGGTCACTGTAGAACTCTTAGTCAAAATTCACCGTGCATGATGGATGGTAAATGTTCAAAACAATATCCACGGACATGTAAATGACGCAATGTAACAAATTAGCCATTCTATTTTTTCGAACACTGCAATTATTTTTAGGGGTAGGTAGGGAAAGGAATATTCTTATAAACTGTGAAAGATTCTAAGGTTACTAAGTTCTACTGAGGTTTGGATCTTTTCGCAAAGCCCTTAACTTTTGTGAAGTAGTATTTAAATATTATTAAGGTAAGGTTCAATAGAGGTTAATTCGATATGGGTTACAACATTTCAAAAATCATTGCAAAAATTTAGTTGTAGTTCGTTTAAAGTAAATACCTGGACTGTGTACTATTGGAGTTATTTTTGATTCTGCATGGGTCCCAATTATGAGGGGCCTGAAATAGTAAAGATAATTATATATAGAGATTAATACTAGAATAAGTAATATGCATTTAATTACATGGTTTAATTTTGTTAACGTGGTATTTAGTATGTTTACGACCTATTTGTAACGTAACATTGTTATTATTATGGACCTTTATAACTTTGTAAGGGCCTTTCCAAATCGGGGAAAGAGCCTTTCGAAGTCTATGATGTTGCTTTAGATATACCATATCACCTGTCTTGTATATAGTTTTACGGGAATGGGAATCATAGTATTGCTTTGACCGCATACCTACCTATGCCACTGGGTCGTCGGAAACGTGGGAAACGTCGGGCAAAATAAAGGTAATCAGATGTCTTTATAAATTTATCGTGATATAACCCGGTCTCATATAGTTAATAAAATGAGTATAAGATTTGTTATTTTCACATTTGTTATTATAAGATTCAGTATTATAAGAATTTGTGGGTAAGATTTAGTATTGGTATTTAAAGAATTAGTATAAGAATTAGCATTACAAGACTTAGAATTACGAAAAGATACGGTGGCGTGTGTGTCCTTTTCAGCCTGAAATTTAGGCCGACAGAATTCCGAAATTGGCATTAGTTTAAAGAATTAGCATCATGTTGAATAGGTACATGTGTTTCGACCATATGTACATTTGTAGGGGTGTTGTAATTAGAAGTTTCAGAAGGCATTTGAGCTCGTTGTTTGCGCTGTCTGTTATTATATTGCCGTTTTCGGCATTCATTGATATTATGGCCTTTGTTTTTACAATAGTCACAAGTTTGTGGCGATGATGAGGAGAAATTAGGTTTTGGCTTAAAATTTGGATTAGAATAAGAATTAGGAGGTTGATTTTGGAGCGCGAGGTTAGGATTAGGGACATGGGATGTCTTATGTGGTGGTTTATTCTTCTTAACATAACATTCAAATGAACTGTGTCCTGATTTGTAACAAAAACTACACGTTTTATGAGGTTTAAAAAAAAATTTTTGCTACCCAGGAGCATCTTTGGCTTAACTTATAGATTATCTGTAAAAACAAAAGTGATTGGAATAAACCATAATAATTTTATGTGGTAGACGCGGAAACATTAATAAACTATAGCTAGTTGGATTATTTGATACTTTTATATCAAAACTTAAAAATAAATTAATTCTTTGCACTTTATCTTACTCCTCATCGTTACCACCTGAAGAAGATAGGGCTAGGCATGGGCTGGATTGCTGCTTGCATACTATGTGTATGCATGGTAGTATTTTAGACTATGTTGACATTAATTGCATAATTAATGGTCAAATAAAATGAAACATAATTTATGCTTTTTATTTAATAAGTCGTAAGAGACAGGTACCAGCATCGCTACATTATTCTTTATGTAGACAAACCAAAGTGATAGTTTTTGACCACGCTTCTATTGGCCATAATACCAAATTAGGTAATGAATTTTCTTTAGAAAAAATTCCAGGGAATTTTAATTTACCTTAAAAAAGCAGACAAAAGAGATAGAATGGCAAATTAAATACGTAGACAGTAGCGCCTGACGTCACTTTAGTGCATGAGAACATACAACGTTTATTAGGTAAAAAGTTAGAAGTAGAGCTTTTTTGGTTTCTTCCGGGGTTGGAATATTTTGTGTGACTGAACATTGGGCAAGGTCCTGTGAATTAATGTTTGGTTTTGGAGCCTAGAGGTTGCAAGTTCATATTGTAGGAACTGTGCAATTCGTAGAGGCTCCTTAATATTCGCTAATAATTATATTGAATTTAAGGAACGTCGAGATATTGTTTCTTTTTCTATTAAGCAAGTAATAGAAATGTCATTTATAGAGATGGAGGATGTTATAATTTTGTATTTTTACAGACCGCCCAATCCGAAGACTATTTAGTGTTTGAAAAATGTATAGAGACGCGACGAAAATAGACGTTCGAGCCGACTCGACTTAAATGTAAACAACTTGGATGTGTATAAGCAAATGTGGGCCTTAACTCATTCGACGCCGCGCCATTTTTCAGCGTCTTACTAGCGGAGCCGCCATACAAACGGTCATGAACACGCGAGGCGTGTCCGCGGCTCTGCGACTAAGAAAAAATGAACCACTGGCTCTGCGCGAAGTTTAATGTATCTAAGTACATTAATAATACATTGCGGTAGTTTATTTCCTTAGTTCTGTTTGTGCGACAAAAGAGATAAGGTTGTGGCAACAGTATAGTGATTTTAAACCAGGAATTATGGCGGAATATGGATATTTAGGTAAATAGGTAAATTAAATATGATGTGATTCTCAAACTTACTTATATATAATTAAATTTATAATATTTTTTGTTGTTTGTATAGTATATAAATTATTTACTCATCTATTGACTAAAATCACACAGAAACATATTATTGTGTAAGTACTAATATTATAATAAACAAGCTAACGTAGTGAGTTTGATGGACAGTTAAACAAACTTTTAGAACCTCTGGTCACATACTCAAAGTGGACACGCGTAGCGTGTTCTTGGCATCACACAAGGTATTCGTTTTTAGTATAAACATAACTTCTTTCAGAGTAAAAACCACGTGAATATATGGTTATTCGTGTGGTAAATACCATGTACACAAATTCTTATTAATTTTTTTCACGTACTTTTCGAGATATAATCGAAAACTTATGCACACAATTTTCATGGACACTTGACACATGAATGAGTTAAATTTAGGGATAGGGGGCAAAGTGGGTTACATATACAATTCGTTTTTTTTATGAAGTATTTTTCCCATTGTCCTCCCCTCTCCTTTCAGTACCAGAGCCTTCCACGAGCGGGGTGTGTAAGCCGACGCTATAAGTAGCATGGGGTCTGAAATTGAAGTGAAGTTAAGGTGTCCTCCTTGTGAAATTTATGACCCAAGCGATAGAAGCGAAAGTATACCAACCCATCGAAGGAAAAGCAGTACCAGAAGTAGGTTTTAGTACAAGTGCGTGTACTGTGTGTGTTAGAATATACAAAAGATTCTGGAACTCAGATTTATTATTTCCGGATAGAACCCAAAAATTTGTTGTTAAAAGCGGGATCCAGAAATGCCTATCACACCGAGGAAGAAAACGCGGGAGAGAAGAGCGTAAGGACCTGATCACAGCAACGCCGACAGGATGACGAGGTAAGGATACTTGCCATATCCATGGCGCCAACTGAAGGTGACCCTAGAGGCACCGAGTCAGTCGCCTATACGTCAGTGGCAACTTCCGACCCATCACCCCTGCAGCCGAAATCGACCAAGGTCGTCAGGAGAAGCAATCGAAGAACAGCACACAAACTCTTCCTGATCTTTCGATGGTTTTACACATGCTCTGGCAATGCATGAAGACCAGAACGTCAAGTTGGAGGCCATATGTGAAGACCAAAATATCATGCGTGAAGACCAGAACGCCAAGTTCAAAAGCTTGGATGACCACCAAAAATATTTTTACATACAGTGCAAGGTATTAGTAACACGGTACCTACAACATTTACGAGTTACAACATTGGAGATGGACGCCAGCGCTGGCAAGAAGAGCCTATCGGAAATGGGTCGTTCAGTCCAGATGGGGGTGTGTTAAGGCTCAATATTAGGTCCGTTTCTTTTCCTAGTATACATAAATGTATACTAGGAAAAGAAACTACTTTTTGTTACTAAAGACAGGTGCAGGATGATACTTTTTGCTGATGACACATCCCTAATCTTTAAAATTAGCAGGAAGATTGATGAGTCGCAAGCAATAAACTTGGTGATAGGAAATGTAGTTCAATGGTTTGAATATAACAATTTAGTTCTTAAAAATAATAAAACTAAATGTATTAAATTTACTTTGCCAAATTTTAATGGTGTCGAAACCAATTTAATAATAAATAATAATAATAAGTTGCCAAAGAGCATCCCAAATGTATATTTATGATTTCGACCATCACAAATGCATACTTAACCTCTGACTACCCAGAATTCGGTCACGGTCGTAATGCATAATATATAGTTATTAATAATTATGTATATATGTATATATATATAACCATAAATAACCACGGTACCTACAACATTTACGAGTTACAACATTGGAGATGGACGCCAGCGCTGGCAAGAAGAGCCTATCGGAAATGGGTCGTTCAGTCCAGATGGGGGTGTGTTAAGGCTCAATATTAGGTCCGTTTCTTTTCCTAGTATACATAAATGTATACTAGGAAAAGAAACTACTTTTTGTTACTAAAGACAGGTGCAGGATGATACTTTTTGCTGATGACACATCCCTAATCTTTAAAATTAGCAGGAAGATTGATGAGTCGCAAGCAATAAACTTGGTGATAGGAAATGTAGTTCAATGGTTTGAATATAACAATTTAGTTCTTAAAAATAATAAAACTAAATGTATTAAATTTACTTTGCCAAATTTTAATGGTGTCGAAACCAATTTAATAATAAATAATAATAATAAGTTGCCAAAGAGCATCCCAAATGTATATTTATGATTTCGACCATCACAAATGCATACTTAACCTCTGACTACCCAGAATTCGGTCACGGTCGTAATACATAATATATAGTTATTAATAATTATGTATATATGTATATATATATAACCATAAATAACCTATCTTGGGGTTCACGAATTGCTGCCTACCTACTGTGAAGAAAGCTGAAGTGATGTCAGAATGTATCATTTATGTTTATTCTGAACTTCTTGTCATAATATCCGAAACATCAAGCGGTAAATCAAAATTATTTACATTCATTATCATGATTTTTTCATATCATGTCTGACATATACCTGTCATAGTTATAAATGACGTAAGAATAAATTTATATCAAATATGGCGTCGCATCAAGAAAAATACTTTTTAAAATATACGTGTAGAATAAATCAACTTTAGCAGTTCACTTCGAAAGAAAAAATCGCTTGTAATATAATAAGCAATAACCTCAAACACCAAAGTGATTACACTTTGTTTTCCAAATTTCACTTATTGAACTAAGAATAAACTGATCTCGTGTGATTATCTAGCGGTTTAGCTGTGATCGCCAACAAAATGGACGTGCTCCCCACGCTGGCATTCGCCAAATTCTGAACGCGATCTATTGAAACTAGCGACTCGCGGCGGACGCGTAAACTGTCCATATAAAAATGTATGAAACAGAGGGCGGCCCAAAATTGGGCGTTTTATACTTACGAAAACTGCAGTATTATGAATAAAACAGGACCTTATATGTTTTTAGTCAAATTATTTAGTATTTAGAGAACCCATCATTGTATATTTTGATTTCAGATCTTACTCCGTGACGAAATAAACGAAAAAATACAAAACCCTGTTTGCGCCATTTTTCAGATTTTTTATCAACTTTATGCGTTTATATTTACGTAATTATTGATATTTGACTCTTGAAACTACTTCAGCCATCAATTTCAGTCTTTCATTATGCTACCTTGAAAGTATAATAGGTGTCAGTAAGTTCTAAATACGTTTAAACTGAAAAATGAAAACACTCGTTTCGCTCATTTCCGCGAACAATACCCTTAAACGGATTAAGGAATGTACGGACGAGTACACGGCTAAGGTTGTTTATTTTAGCTACTTTCATAGCATTATGTCTTATGGCATCTTGTTGTGGGGTGGTGCTGCTGACATAAACACAATATTCGTTTTGCAGAAGAGGGCTGTCCGCTGCATTTACAGAACGGAGAGAACTCTCATTCCGCGACAGTCATTCCGTGAAAAATTTAAAGAAATTGATATTTTGACGGTTGTTGCTCAGTACATATATGAGTGTGTCATTTATGTACATAAAAATATAAATAAATTTAAAAGAAACTGTGATATTCATAAAATTAATACTAGGAACAAACGTAAGCTGTATGTGGCGCCTTCGAGGCTTCAAAAGGTCAATATTTGCAAAGTTAATTATGTTTCTGTATAATTTGGTTTTGTAACTGGCACTGGGCAAAAAATCCTGAAAGCCGGAGTTTCTTGTTGGTTCTAATCCGAGCCAGGGCTTCCGAACCAACGGTAGAATTTCAATGTTAAGAGACAATCAGTGTCAGGAAAATGTTTTTACTTTTAAATGAATGTACTGTACTTATGTTGGATAAAAACATTTGAATTTGACTTTACATTGAGACTTCGATGTTTCACTTTATCTCGTCGGCATCGTCCTTATATGGCGACCCTTGCCTAAGCGGCTCATATTATCCGTCTGTGTGTAACCTCGAGAACAAAAGGTTGATTCTTTACTCTGTATGCAACTGAATACTTTGAAGATGAGGAAACTACAATCAAAGCAAAAAAATACGGACGTGATTACCCAAATTGGTCATATTAATGAAGTGGGTGTAGGAAATGGTCAGTACGCTGAGAAGATGATAGATTAAAATTGCATAGAGCTAGTCTCGTAGGCCAATCTACAATGTGTCCGTAACAGTCAGATCACTCTAGCTAGAATATCACAGTAGTCTGCAATAGACTCGCCCTAGAGCGTCGTGGACGTAGCTGCTAGTCTAGCGAAAGCCGCAGTTATTGCTCTTCGCACTACTGTATCTTGTTTCGTAATTAACAGATCATCCTGGGCAATAATTAACAGATTTTTCTTTATATAGTTCATATCATCGCTATTAACTTATTTTTATACCTCTAGTTGCCCAATCACAGAAAGATCTTTTACTGGTTAATTTAAAACTATTGGATGCAAAAAAAATTATATTCAGTATCAACAATTTTGAAAAATGAGCTATACATATTATTTGGAATATCGGTTCCCAATTTTATAGGGAAACGCCTTAAAACGTTTTCCCTGAAATTACATAAGCGGGTCCTTGTCACAGGAATCCTAGGCTGGACTTTTTGGTGACACCTAAACTTAATTATTTGACCATGGTAGTCAGAGCTAATATCTGTTATAAGTTTTGTATGTCACAAACTAAAATCGGTAAATATATTGTCAAGAGGAGATGCTTGTGTTCTAGTTGGTTGACCAAAACTATGTCTTAAATTGTGACTTAAAAGTAATGTTTGAAAATTTACACAAACCTCAAGTATAACTGTCCTCAAGTATATTAACATTGAAGTCATCACACACTATGCGCTTACATTTCTGAAGTCGCCTAAGAAGCACTTCCTCTATACAGTTTTCAAACTCTAAATAGTTTACGAGTCTAAAGGAAAGCGCAAGGTATCTTGGGGTTTCCTTAGACTCGCAAGACTTAATTGAAACGAATTCTTGACTCCGTCCGTCACGTCACCGGTTTTAAGTCGAATGGGCTCGTCCTCCAGGTTTACAAGCCTTACCAGTGCCCCCGGTCAGCTGGCCACCAACGTTCTCGCCGTAAACACCTACTTCAAATGTGAATCCTTGACATTTTGAACAAGTACACTTCTTGTGTCGCTTACTTGACTGGGTAACTGAATAGGTACCAGAGTCTGAACGGCCAGGAATAGTCAAAGTCCTGAGGCAAGTCACGTTAGCAGTCAGGCCACCTTGGATTAAGATTTCTTCTTGGCCACACTTAAACACAATCGTGATAAGATCGATATAGCAGTAGTATTTCTTCATGAAATCAAGGATACATTCGTCAATTTTAACGTCAGGAAATCCCCACGGATACCCGTCCAGCCCTGGGGTGCCAGAGAGTTATGTCGGACTCGAACCGACTAAAACCTGACGGTGTCCTCCGGGGCGCCTTACTCGGCGGGGTCGCGGGAACGCGTGAGCATAACATCACGCGACCCCACCGGCGCAGTCTGGCCGAAGCCAAACCCATCCCCGGCCAGGCGAAAGCGAACCCCCGCCCAGCCAACACCATGGGGCGCGCGGGACACGCGTGCACCACCTCTAGGCCGAACGCGAAGGAGCGGCAAGCCCCAGCTTACCACCCCACGACCCTAGGTAGGGGAGAGAGGAGGTCACGAGCCGTGTATCGTGACCCCCCCTCACCACCACCCAGCCCATCTCCAGAGCCCAGTTTCCCGGGCTCAAGTAATTTTTTATAGAGGTTTTCTTCCTCGTGGTCCAAGGAGCAAGCCCCTTAGACCCTCGGCCCTGAACAGAGAAAAACTCCAGAACAGGGTTACGAGATTTGACGGTGGCAGCGCAAAAGCTGCCTGTCCAGCAATCGCGTCGATTGCCGGGCCCGCCCAAAAGCCAGGGACGGACAACCCAGTGCCGGGACCAGGCACCAAGAAGCCGTCCCCGGCACCCGCTGCTCCAGGACTCCGTCGGGTCCTTCGCAATTGGATCCCCGGGGCAATTGGTTTCACGGCCGCTTCTGCTCGACCGCTACTCACAGGGTGGGCCACGAGAAGGCTTGCCCCATCCACCCCATAGTACACCTACCTAATCAAATATTTACTTACTTCCAAAAGGTTTTCGAAGTATTTAGATTATACTGCTTTAGAAATAAAATGGTGTTCTTTACCGAAAGTTCAGCTGTAGTATCTTTTTATATGCGTAAGTATTGTGATTACCTAAAAATCAGAAAAAGTCTGACGGTTTAGTATTGACTATCCCTTGTGAGTGTCTTTCATTCATTATGTACTTTTATGTAGTATTACGTAGAGTAGTCATTCACTATTATTAAATAGCGGCTGGGTAAGAATAAATGAAATTTAAATATAGGCGATACGGTTCACTACCTATCAGGTTGGGAGCTGTCTATCTAGTCAAACGCGTACTTTGAGTGGATCATACCTAACATGTCTTCCAAAATTCGGAGAGGGGCACTAAATCCTCTAACTACCCGTGAAGCGTATGCGTTTGCGTCGTGAAGCGTATATTTTTTGTGTTCAAGAATTATTTGAATATAGATAATTAAAGATGAATAATATAATTATAATTGTCATGTGTTCACGATTCAGTTACGATTAAAACGTTTCTCAAACATTGCAGATGTGTGAATTTTGTGTGTGCCATGCGGCTCGATACATTATAGGTTTTATTTGTAACGGTCTTTGGTTGCAGAGCTATAAACTCAAATAAAACAAATTAATATATCAAAGTCAAAATATGTTTATTTAAAATAGGCCGTATCACAAGCTCTCTTTGAATGTTATCTTATGATCTAAGTATAAATTAAAAAAAACTATTTCAAACATGGCACTGAGCATTGTCTTTACATATTTTTTACTCTGTCCGACGTAGGATTTCCCACAGCTGCAATCAATCTTATACACACCCTTATATCTTATATCAGCGGTGTCCAAACTAGATGGGACCCAGGGCCAATAAAAAAGACTAAATACATTGGTGGGCCGCAAAATATTTATTAAAATGACAAAATGGTAATAACAATATCGTTATTTTATTATCTACTTTTTCATTAATTTGTCTTTTACAATTCTGTCAATATTAACCTCAATACTAGTGGAAGCTAGGCGCAATGCATGTTTAAGTGAAGTATCTGTCAATGAAGACCTGTATTTCGATTTAATAAACTTTATTGTTCAATATGCACTTTCACAAAGGTAGGTACTGCCCATCATCGAGCCCATTTTACGCCCGAAATTCGTCAGTTTCGGGAAACGTTCAACAAGGACCTTAAAAAACTCAATTCCTGTTTCTGTTGCCAAAAAGGTTCAATGGGCCGCAGTAATCTAAACAGTAGTGGTTTGGACAGCCCTGTCTTATATCATGACTATAAATCGCGAATCTCTTAAAACTATTATTTCAAACATGGCACTGAGCATTGTCTTTAAATATTTTTTACCGAGGTTAGATCAGCGGAGACCCCTAGCTTGGAGAAGAACTAACAAGAACTCCGGAAATCAATTTATTATAATCACCCTTAACAAACATAAAAATTTCAAAGAGTGAGCAAAAAACACAACGCTGGTAATACTAAATTTACCTTTCATACAAAATAACACGCAATGGCGGAAACGTCAAATTTAGTTCCAAGTTTGCCTACTGCCAATTTATGTGGCGCGATCTCTAGCCGTTAACATTCCATTGCAAAATTACCATGGATGATGTGAATTTATTGTAGTTGTTGTTTTTCCGAGTCTACTGAAGGAGTACACTCTCTTAGTTTCCGAATAAATCTAGATAGCCTGTTCTTTACGCTTCCGTTTCCTAATTGGTGAATCTTGTTGCACATAGTCATTAGATCGACGATCTTATCTGTATAGTTCAGTACGATGTCTTTGATGTTCTGTTTGCCATGCGTAACATCAATTAAGGAGACCAGTTGATTTATAGTCAGTGGGAACTTTTTATCTGGGTCCAAGTTGCTTGTCTCGATTTCCATTTTTTCCCAGAATTCTACATTTTCTTTAGGATCAGAAATCTTCGTCTTCTTTCGGGTCTTCCTTTTACTGAACTCTTCTTTATTATCTTCCTCACTTGTTATGATGTCACTACTTTCGTCAACACTTATATCTTGATCTTTTAACAGATCCTTTGCTGGTGTAGGTGTCTTAATTTTCCGGTATTGTGGTACAGGGAATATCGTAGAGGTACTAGCGCTAGAGTTGGAAGGAGAATGGACCCTCTTCGTTCCTTTGATAGTATCTTGCGTTAGATCAAAAGGCGTTAAAGGTGTAGATACTTCGGTTTCATCTGTATCAGTGACATTCTCCTGGGTTTGTGGATGTTCTCTTTCCTTTTCAGGGACTGTCGCACTATTGGCATTAGGACAGTTTTTGGCAATATGCCCTTCCTTCCTGCAGATGAAACATTTAACTAGTTCCGAAGTGACATAAATCCAATACTTGGTGTCATCATAGAGGATCTGGATTGATTCTGGTAAACGGCTTATATCATTCGATGAAACAAACACCTGCCTTCTAAAGCTAAGCACGTGTGCAAAGCTAGGGTCTGGTACACCAGCTCTTAGGTACGTAATGGTTGATTTTGGGTTTATGCTCATTTCGCGTAGCTTGTCCTCAATCACATGGTGGGGTATCACGGGTGAGACATTTGATAGGACGACTCTGATATTCTTCTCTATTAAGGGTGTAATCTGTAGTTTTGTGCCCTTTAGCGTAATAGATGTGAGCGACAGCTTGTCTGCGGTTTGTTTTGTATCTACGTAAACGCAAACCCTATTGTTCTTGATTCTGGATATGAAGCGGATAGTCGTAGGTGGTGTAAGTTTTGCCAATTCCAACAGGTATTCATTGAGGGTTGCGTTGTCAATTGAGTCTAGAACAATACCTTGCTCCTTCGTCGGGCATTTGGTGCGGTTTACAGCCGACGCAATAGCACTTGCGTAGGTCTGCTTCTTTGTGGGGGTAACGGTGGGACTTGCAATATTATTCTTTGTGTAGCAGGTCCTCCTGCCTAGCAGGAGACGCACTCACACAAACGATTATACTCGTAGACAGCACTCACAGCGTTCCGTTTGTTGTTTACCTCGCGAAACAATAGAAATGCGCCGAGGCACACGTGCGCGTCCGCTAACGGTGAACCGTGAACTGTATAATAAATTTTTGTTACCTACACAATGATAAGTTTTATTTATTAATTTATTCAACTTTCGTATCCTTTCCTACAATTTCTTGACATAGGGGTGGCAAAAGCACTGAAGCCGGTCTTCATGACAAAGCGCTGATATACCTGATTAGCTTCTGGAGATTATAGTCTCTTCACCTCCGTGTTAAGGGATCACACCACCTCTTTGAACTCACGCAGGGCCAACTTCAGTAGTGAGATCTGCAACAGGGCATCATCATACTCCAAACTACACTGATGGAAACCAGCCAGAGCATCGCGCCCAGTCCCGTTCCTCCACGTGTACGCATTGAAACCTCGTTGTGTTTTCTTTTGAAATATCGTGATCATAACATAATTCCGGTTTGTTTGAAATTGAAACATCATAGTGATATTGTGGGTTCTGAAGTAGTTCTACGTGACCCCTCTACTACGTAAAGTCTTTTAAAACGTTTAATACGTAACCGCCGTTGTGAATTAAACAAAGTGCATAGTGAGCTATATAATTTACTCTCGGAATGCAGTACACGTTTTTTACGAAGTCATTGAAGATGATTAATTTTGTTTACAACTTCCGGTCCTTATCAGTTTGTAATTATAGTTTAAGAGATTCGCGATTTTAAACTGTGGTTAAGATATGTCGATGATATCTTTTGTATATTGAAAAGAGAACAAGAAGTAGATAAGTGGTTGATATACCTGAATGCTATTCATCCGAATATAAGGTTCACTTGTAAGATGGAAATCGATAGATCACTTGCATTCCTTGACGTTAAGGTTATGGTGAGAACTGATGTCACACTTTTGTATACTATCTACAAAAAACTCACACACACAGATCGGTACCTCAATGGATCCTCACATCATCATCCGAAACACATGGTTTCTGTGGCGATGTCTCTTACAAGCAGGGCAAGGGATTTGTGCGACCCTGAGCATCTGGACGAGTAGCTGCAGTACGTTCGGGATGTACTTAGGAGAAATGGTCATTACACAGGTACTAAGTTGGTAAGGCGTATATCCAAAAGTAAGAAACCCCAGTGTGTGGATCGCGTGCCGGTGTTCCTGCCTTATGTGAAGGGTGTTACGGACAAAGTTGGAACAGTCTTGAAAAACTACTCGCTCAAGCACAGACCTCTATAACCTAGATACCGCAAGTGTACGTACTTTGCGTGTCAAAAAGATTATAATTGATCAACCTTTTGACTGCGGTCATTTAGTTCCGTCCCGACCGTCATCGTTGGCGAACATGAAGTGCTCCTCAGAAAAATGCCTAGTTGTGCCGTAATATCTTGTAAAAATGATTCAAGAAAAGTAAGCCGAGATCGTGGAAATATTTCTTTTCACCGGTAAGTAAATTTGTTATTTAATTGTGCGTATTTTATTTATAAATCAATTATTTTATCTTATTTGTGTCTATTACTATGTAAACCACCAAAATACATGTAAATGTGTGCATACTACGTGTTCAAATTACATTGCTGCATTTAGTTCCAAAGGTGTTGTATCAGTTCATATAAAGCAAGCAGTGAACACGGAATCGATCGATACTTTCAGTGGTAGTTGCGCTTCGTGGTACAGAGGTTATTCTCATTCATCTTACCAAATAGGTAAATAGTGTTGTGCACATGCATCGATTCCAGTTATGGTTGTCGATTCGAAACTATTTCAAAACTACAAATAGGTACTCTAACTGATTAAAATTATAAGAAAATTATGTTTGTAAAATTTGTTCATGTTGTATTTATTTGTTAAGAATTAGAATAACGTAAAGTAAATTTTCATTACAGGTTTCCAAGCGACCCCTATATTAAAGAAAGGTGGATTGATGCTGATGATGATTAATAAAGGCGGTAGCAAATAAATATATTGATATTCGGTTTCATTATTTAACCAAACACATAAAATCTTCAGTAACCAAAAGACAATTATACAATAAGCTTATTTTATTTCAGGGAGAGTAATTAGAGATATTCTGTTTTACGAAGTCCGTTTGATTATGAATGTGTGCCGGCATGCACGTGTACCTATACATTGTTTAGTGTAGGCAGGTGCCAACGATCCCCACCTTAACGCACACAATCGAACTACTTGTATACACAACTACAACCAAAGTTAAACGGACTTCGTGAAATATAATATCTGTAAATAGTATTTATTATAAGTAATAAAACGACGATTTGATTTAAATTTTTATGGTCAAAAGAATAATTAAATAAGTCTCATTAATTAGATAAGTAACTTGTGTGTACCACTAAGCCAATCATATACCTACTTAATAGTAACTTTAGATTAACTTAAAACCATATTATATAACATAACAATATCTTACATGAATAAACTTTTCATAATCACATTTGAAGTTTTATTTGGCACCAATAATTTGTAAGTACTATTATGCGTCGCACTCCGTTGAATCGTTTTGATGCGCGAGTATTTTCCCATCACTAAATCGCCGCTGTGACGTCATAATACCTACGCATATTTCGGCACGCGCGGTTTTCATAGAAATGAGTGCATTTGCGGCATCTAGGGTTATAGAGGTCTCTGCGCTCAAGCCTATTTTCATTCCATCTTCGAAGGTAACAAACTTTCTGACACCTAAAGATGCAATCCCGTACCAAACACCGGGTGTGTATAAGATTGATTGCAGCTGTGGGAAATCTTACGTCGGACAGACTAAACAGTCTATTGCGGACGTAGTGAAGGAACAGATTGCAACGGTCAAGAAATTGGATACCAATAGGTCAGCAATAGCCAAACATCTGCTAAACGAGGGTTCAAATCATTGGATTGAGCTGCATAAACCTACTGTGCTGTCTAATGAACGCCGATATTAAAGAAGAATTTTACGCGAGGCGATTAAAATAAAAAAGCACACACATTCAATCGTGAAGGGGGTTTCAAACTGTCGTGGGCGTGGAATACCGTAATAGATCACCATTCGGCTCAGTGTGATCGTGTGAAGCCGCAAGATACTGTAAGTGTAGTGTGTAGGACGAGTGTTATTGATAAAAACGTAGCAGTGAGGGTAGACAGAGAAGAAATCTGATAGGGCGCTGCGGTGGAGACGAAGAAATATGAAACGTCAGTTCTGCTAGTGCCCAAGGCGACTGTAACGTAGACGAAACGTCGCGATGCGTCGGGTTAATAATAAAGGTACCTTTATTATATAAAAACTTACGCGATAAGTCCCGTTAGTTATTAATCATAAGTATAAATCACGGATCTCTTAAAACTTCAATGAATGTAGTTATGGACTACGGTGACTTGTGTATTTGTGGAAATCCCTAATGCCACAAAAGATAAACTTTAGATGTGACTACTTGTTCAATATAAATGAAGATGGCGTACGCATACTATTCAATATCGTAGAGCGCGAGATGAAATAATTGACGTGGAATGATATATATCCATATTGCCGAATCAGGCTGTGCCTAGGTGAGCACATATTCAGGTAGACAGCTTCCTCTTGTAGGACGCAGTGGATCCTACATATTTGAGTGTCCTATATAATGAAAAAGATGGATCTGAATCTCTAACAATAAGTGATTTCTATAATAGTTAGAATAAAGGTGAACCCTACTTACGTGTCAAGGCGTATCGTGATGCTTCAGAAGCATGTTGGATTTTTACATATAATATGGTTAGATACATAATTGCAAGTCGGGTCGAAACGCTATCTATCGAATGTATGAAACGATAAATACTAGCGCGTTACGACACGATTGTGCCTTGAAAATAGCAATAAGATGTTGATTTATCATAAATTTGATAAAATTATATATTTGATTAACTACTTACACCAATAACACCTAATCCAACGAAAGGTATGAGCTCAAAAAATATCCATGGTTTATTATACTCTACAAAAAACAGTACTGAATGTTCATTACCAAACGGATTAATCGGCTGTAGTAAAAAAGCTGCTATCAAAGCACAAAAAAAAGATCGCCAAAGTGTTTTCAATGGGAAGTAGTATGATACCTGAAAATATTAGCCATGCATTATAAAACTGATCAGTACAAATATAAATTTCAAATCAACATAAAGACATAAAATAAATATCCCACATTGCAACAAAGTCCATCCGCTTGTGCTGAAGCGTGGAAGATCAAGGTAAACCTATGCATTTCAAACAAAAGTTATCAATACGAGATTACTTTATTATCTACAACACTTTTGAAACTAATGTAAACGGTCTACTACGTGAAAAACATGACATCGACGGTGGAAAAGGCTATCTTGCTTAAGCACCGTTTTGCAACTTCATAGGAGAGCGAATCAAAGTTTTAAAAAGTCGAAGAAAACTTGAATAAAATCTAATTTTTTTGATATTCGTGGAAATTGGAACTCACCATTTGTAATTCGCAAGACCATAAATGATAAATTCACCAGATGAGTATCGAATCCTGCAATGCGATGCTCGAAGTGTGCAACAAGATATAAAAAATGTAAACAACGAATTGAAATATAATTGAATCGATCGACTTTCAGTTTCACAAGATGATCAGCGTAAAATTCAGGTTAAAAACGCTGATCTAAAAAATAAACTCCATGAAGTGACCATAAATATTAGACAAACCGTAACTGCAGCTTGAAAATGTTACATCAATTAATTAATAAGCAAATATTCAGTCAATCTGATCTGTCTGGAAGCAAAATTACAGAATTTCGACTGAGTGGCCAAGCTACAGGCGGATTCGAAGAGCCCTCGAAACATAACCACCAAACTGAATGGCCCCGGTACTCATGACTCTTTCTTGGTTGCTGTGAAAATATATAATACAAAAAGTCAAAACGCAGAGAAAAACTTAAACTCCACAAACTGAGAGTTTACTTTCATAAATCCGATATATGTAGTACAGCATTTATCCACAGCAAACAAACAGCTTTATGCGGTAACCTGTTGTTAAGGGTATTTTATTACAAAAATAAGGCTGTTTTTAGCGGCCGTCCGGAATATGAAATATAAAAAGGCGCGAATTTCAAAACATCGCGACACGTTTACAGGAGTTATATATTAATAATAAGAGTTGATTTGTAAACAAATAGTGTATCGATTGAAAGAAAATTTTATTAATTGCTAAATATGTCATACATTAACTATCTGCCATAAAAAAGCCATAAAGGGGTTTGGGTGTGATGTTAGACCAAAAAATAAATTTCAATGTACACATCGATATTACACTAAGTAGAGCCTATAAAAAGCCTTTCCGTCGCGCTTCAACGCTAAAAATTCTCTTTAACGTAGCATTTTAGAATTTGCTTCTGTAGTGTGGAACCCTTATTACGTAGTTCATATAGACAGAATTGAGAGGGTGCAAAATAGGTTTCTAAAGCAGTTAGACTATCGCACGGGTCACGAATTCAGGGGGCACCGACTCGCTGCGGACCGTCATCACATTGCTTCGTTGGAGAGCAGGCTACTACTACTATTATTTGGAGTACATCGACTCTATGTTCTTGTATAAGATCATTGCAGGCTTCATCGATTCTGAGCAGCTTTTGGGCATGGTTGAGTCATGCCCAAAAGCTGCAACTCACGTTCTAAACAACTATTATTTGAAGCAGCGTCTCGCACAAGCTACGTAAAGCACTCCTTTTTCCGTCGAACTGCCAGACAATTCAATGAGCAGCTGGTAGATATTGACGTATGGGACGTTTCGCTCTCTGTATTTAAGAGAAAAGTTAAGGAAAAATCAGGTGTAATATTATAAGATAGTGTACTTATGTTTTGTATATTGTTATTTATTATTGTGTTGGTAGCAAAGTAGTTTTGTTATTTTTATGGATACTTTAGGTTTAAATTAGAATTAATATTATGTTTAGTTTAATTTATTTTATGTAACTGTTTGTATTTTGAGAGTAACATGTGACCTGTACGTCTTTTTATACGTATATGTACATAATGTACGTATATTAACAAACCGAAATATAAATCGTAATGAAATAATTGCTAATTTATTATTAAAATCAATCTATAATCAGCGCGCTGTCATATATATATATATATATATATATTTATATGTTTTGGTGGATTTCCAAAAAATTTCCCGCTACGCCGACAGAACAATTATTTTTCATCGTGTAAATTATAATATTCGGAAAGCTCATAAAATGAGTTTCATGAAATTACGAATTATTTAATATTTAGACAAGTATTTTCGACAATAGAATGCTTTTTTCTGACACTTAATATTCCAAAGATTCCATGTATCAACGGTTTTAATTTGAGTTTTTCCATTATTATTTTTGTTTATTTTAGCCTTTGCTAATCATATAATTAGTACTCTAAATCACAGTAAAAAGACCTAATACGAGTCTTAAAATATTAACTAATCCAGCCAAAGTAGTATCATTTTGACTCATTATGAATCATTTCAAACAGTTTTGTAAATAAAAATATCTAATTAGACAAGTTTCAGTCCTTATGTTAATAATATAATGATAAAAAAACAGGAATTTCGACAAAAAATCACAGCTTCGCCGTTACTACACCGGAATTTTAAGTAACTGCCGAGGCCACAAGTCAGTATTTTGTCATAATCAAACCACATTAGTGTAGCGCACTCCTGATTCGAGCATTATCATATATACATACATACACATCATGCCTGATTCCCTGTAGAGAGTTAGGCACAGATCCTGACAGACCAATTTCTCTTAATTGACACTAATACACCTTGTCAAACACACTCAGCGGTTATATGTAGTTCCGTTCCTCTTAAGGAACTCATTCGTGCAAGTGACCATCTCTTGCAACCCACACGCCGATGACGCAAAAAAACTGATCGTCCCCGTACATGAGGCATTTAATGAACAACTCGCCCATACACAATCTTCTGCTACTTTCTTTCAACTCAGTGAAGCAACTATCTATGAACAGATTAAGCAGCCCCGGCGACGCTACACAGCCCGGCCTCACACCCTTTCGGATACTGAACCAGTCTGGTTAGATTAGTTAATTAACCCTAACAGCTCCCGAATCCACATATAAAAACTTTAGTGCACGTATCGAGGTGCTGCCCAAACCAAACGCAGACAGTGCCTCCCACAAACTATTCCGGGGTACGCGATCATACGCATTTTCCAAATTCACAAAAGCATAGAAAACCTTTTGGTTCTTCGCCAAAAACTTTTCTGCCACCTGGTGTAACGAAAAAAACCTGATCTGTGCATCCCATATTGTGGTTTCAGTCTCACGAACAAATCTTTCAATCAATACATTTGCATATATTTTTCCGACGATGTTGAGAATGCTATTCCCCCGGTAGTTCTTGCAGTCTTGCAAGCGTTCCTTCCCCTTTTACACCGGACGATGACGGCCCTGCACCAATCTTTAGGCACACGGCTATACCGGCAACACGCATTAAAAAGTAAGTACAAGAGGTCGGCAATCACCGGTCCACCAGCCCTCAACATTTCTACGGAAATTCTATCGTACCCTGCAGCTTTACCAGTTTTTATACCTTTCAAAGCTTTGAAGATTTCTTCCATACTAACTACTACTAACTCTAATACTAACTGTCACTGCCATTATCATCCCCATTACACACTTAATGGACTAAACAGATGGACCATCCTGAGTTGATTCACCCTCATTTTCATACAGATCTTCAAAGTATTCCTTCCATCTTTTTAAAGCCACTCATGTTCCATTTAAAGAATTGGATATTCACTCTCATTCACTCTCTCTCTCTAAAGAATTAATGAAAAAGAAACAGATACGAAATATATAAACCTAAAGTACATAAAAATGAGGAAAAAATTTAAAGAATATGAAGGTTTTGTAGGTATATCGACAATCCAGGAAAAACCGGTAGCACTCAAACTATACTACTACAAATACGATAAATTTATTTCAAGAGTGGCTGAAGTTTTTTTTTATTATTATAAAATTGTGAGTAAAATTGTGTGTTGCCTCCCGTTCCAGTGCATAACGAAACCATTCCGTCTGTACGTAACTTTACGCACCGGACGTTACGACACTCCGCCCTAAGCCCCTATGGCCTAACCCGAATACATTTCCTCATATATAATAAGGGTTGAGTGGTGCGTTAGGTGTGTGGCGCGTGGATGTAAGGCAGCTGGGGCCACCAGGCATATAGTGTACCTAACCGTGTGTAGTGCCTGACGGTAAAGAAAGCTACGCCTCTAAATCTAAAGGCGTGGCTGGGAGGCTGGGTTGGAGGAATAAGGTAAAGATGAGGGGTTTTCCCGGAGTCACCGTTTAAGACTGAAGATATCTTTGCCATTGCGGGAAGAAATGAGAAGCGCTTTAAGGTTTATAACGATCTGGTTTATTTTGGACAGTGTTTATATAATAATCGTACAACGCGGAAACTAGGGACTGTCGTAGGTGCTGCCACCACTGTCTCCTCGCCTGGCACGTGCTCGGAGCTGCTACAGAGATGCTGATTGACGTAGATGCTGCCACGCGACGGTATGTCCACGTGATTGTGGACAATATTTGTAATTAAAATTTCATTCAGATTCAAGAAAGCAGAGGTGAATTTTCGAAATAAAACAATAATTTTAAATAGAGAAAACTCGCGTTACTCACCGGAGTCATTTTTTACAAATTCATTTTAGTGCCATGTCGTAACGGGTTGCATAAAAATAAAAACTTAAAATGATATAAGAATAATTAAAATCGTTCAAATAAGGGACGCCGATTTCAAAAACCCATTTAAATTAGACGTATAACGATTAAACGGAACATTTATATTTTTATATGAAACCCTATACTGATATTCCCTTAAAAAAATTATAAACAGGGTGGCGCATGCAAATCGGTCAGTATGGGGAAGTCAGAAACTATAAGACATACAAAGATTTGTTCTTAGGAACATTGTAACTGATTATGATAAAAATAAAAACTGCATTCACACTTTATTTGAAAAAAAAACTGTACTCAATTCGGGAATAGAACCCGGTTGCTTTAAAAAAAACTTGCACTTTTCACTTTTTCTTTTTAAATATCGATTGTGCAGGTCATAAGTCTCTATGAAACATGATGTCGAAAATGAATTAAATGCATTATTTTGACATACTTTAATGTATCATAGTAGGTGTTCAAAGTGACCACCGTTGTTTTCAATACAATATTCAACAGATTTACGTAACGATCTTACTATTGCATTATGTAGTAGTTTCATGTGGTGAATTTGCGTTAAAATTTACTCTATTGCTACTTTAAGTCTTCAACTGTGTCATAGCTTGTTTTGTAATTTTCATCCTTAACGTAACCCCACAATAAATTTTCAAATATGGTTTAACACGTCTCTGTATCTAGAATATCTATATACTTGCTTTAAGTGGGCTTTTCAATAGATTGTTAGTGTTTGATAACTGTAGATAACAAAACTTTCTTAAAGGTTTAATGCAATGCTAAGGCTACATTATATGGTGTATGTAACAAGTAAAGAGGTACAAAGCTGGGTACGAGCGTTGTGTTGTGGCACGTTGTGCTGACTCGGGCATCCGGAGTCACGCGGCGGAACTTGAACAGTGCTGGCGGTGCATATTTCATAGTATTGGAATGTGTATCTAGCTTTTCCTTGTTATCGAGCTTAGTGTATTTCCATAATATTTTGTTTTTCTTTGCAAAATTCTAATTATTTAATGCACAATAAAATGCCATTACAAGTACGCAAAAGATGCAACATTTGAAGGGTAAAGTTTTTAGTATTTACATATTTCATCAGAAAATTTGTGTTATAGCCTGGAACATATTGATCAATCGATAAAATCCACAATTGTTATTTTTTCGGCACACAGAAAATCTTTTGAACAAACCTATCGTACAAAAGCAGAAGGCACACAATGTAAAGCGACCACCACAACCGAATGTTTAAATGTCATATGCAACATTAGTGTCGATATTACTAATTGAGTCCTACTTGTTGTTCATATTATAAGTCAAAACTTAGACCAAAAAACGTACACCGACTATATGAAGTCAAGAAAGTACCCAAGGGAGGTAAGAAATCTTAAGGAGTTTTTAGGTTTCTTGTGAGAAAAAGTTAATTGTGTTAAAACCAATAAATAAACAAAAGATTGTATTAGATAGTGTTAGTGCAAAGCGCATCTTATATGCCACAGAAAAAACAATCCACTATTAGCAAATCATCAATTTGTCAAATGTGCATCCTAGTGCCGTTAGCTGATTTTCACAAAGGGCGACTAATGCAACGGACAGCACAACAGCGCTTTAAATGCGCCTAAGCACCTCTGATAACTAATGGACGGAGATGTAATGATGAAAACAGAACATTGAAATTTAGGAAACTATGTAAAAATTATGTAAGTAATAATAAAACTTTGTTGACTACAGTAATGTTGAAAGTCAAGAATAGCACGAGTAAGTATATAGAACTGAGAAACCTGTTGGGTTAAAGATCTCAACTTTCATTAATTTCCAAAAAGGTGGAACAGAAACTAGCTTTGGCACTGAAGTATGTGGTACTGTAGGTGGCGCTCAATGGAAGGCGTAGTCGGTAGAGCCTATCAATGTAAAGGACTTGCTCATTTAAAATGTGGTTCAGGGAGCAGCAATAATAAATTAAATACAGAGGCAGTAGCGATATGAAATGTACAAATAAATCTACCAAATATCTCGTTTAAGAGGCAAGATTGGCCCAATATCAACTATTTAATGTTGGCAGATCTCAAAAATAATGTTTCAGGGCCGATAGTTCTACTTTTGGATGCAAGGGTCTATTCTAAATTGATTTGTGATAGAATAATCAAGAGTTCGGCGTATAGTCCAATAGCACAGAATTCGAAGGTGGGATGACCATTATCTAGCAAGATTCATTACAATTTCAACTAAATGAAATAGAGAAATATAAGCAACATCTAATCAGCTCAAAATGATAAGCGTGCACACATACACGCACACACACATGGACAAGCTACTATCATTAAGTGCATTTAATATGACGATCTTAACAATCTAGTTAAAGATGAATGTATAGTATGTTTGTGTCGAGCCTGTGGCAGAAACACTTGTGGACTGCTCAGTCACAGAGGTGGCTAGGTGTGAGGATGTCAGTCTTAGTGGACAGAGAGGCAAGGCAATCTAAGGTAGAAATGTAGGTAGGTATCTAGGGGCTATAAATTATCTTCGTAATTCTCCCTTTCATCCATCTGCCACATATGGCCAAACCTCCTCAACATACCTTTCTCTATTTTCATTGTATTATTAGTATGGTTTAGTTATTATGTTAAAATTATATTATGTGTTAATCAAATCTTCGTTACATTTTAACAGAATTATGCTATTAATAGTTTGAGCCAAGAGGCAGTCTATTTGGAGCTAAAATAAACGTAGATAATAACCGCTCTACACAGACTTAAGTGGCCGGAGCAGCTAGCACAACGAAAGCTACTGCAGCAAGAACTTTAGGTTTGTGCCAGTACTCTATAACATTGTCTGTCATAGATATTCTTCCAGCAACACTATATTCTGCTAGGTAATAATCGAAATCAAGTCTTCTGGAATCAATACCTTGGTCTCTTTGATTTAAAGCGATTTGGCAAATCTATTTTTAATATCGGTACTCAGGTGCTCAGATGGGATTTGAACATTGTACCCAATACAGAGTCAAGGGCCAAACAACTGACCTACATTGAATATTCCCTACATTTTTTATTGTATTATAAATATATTATCATATATTTCAGTGGTTAATTTTATATTAATGTTTTATATATGTACTATATGTATATCCAGCAATGCACATTTAAATCTTTCTCTTTTTATTCGATTAAATAAGTCGATTGATTCTAACGCAATATACATACATAGTGACCACGCCACGCAAATGAAAAGAAATATAAAATTAATACCTATTGCATTTTATTCAAATGCATAAAATTGAAAATTAGTTTTAAATTCTAATGCAATAAAGTCTAATTTTGAATCATCATAAAATAATTAGGTATTGACAGATGTTTACAGTCCAAAAACATGCCAAAATGAACTTTAATAACGAATAACCGGTATCGTTTCGGTTTCTGTTCTGTTCTCTAGATATCGTTTATTTTCTTTACCTGTTAATCGATATCTGTTTGGGTTAATAGCAGATACATTTCGGTTATTAACCGTAACCGTCGGAACGCTGGTCAAAACAAGAACTGACAAGTTGAACCAAGTACTAATCAATTAGAAACTGTATGTACTTACCTGATTATCTAATTTTGTTCAACAACTGAAGAAGACTATATGAGAACGTCATATCACGATAAATTAATATAGATTTATATATCTATATATGTCTTCCCGCGACCACGGCCTTGGCAAATGGGTCGAAACGTCGCACTGTGATAGTATAAGATACTTACCGTGCCGAAAATAAGTTTTACAAATGGTTAGGTATGAATTAACTATGCATATTTTATGTACATAAATAAACGTTCTTTCCAATGGTAAAGATTTTTTTATCATATTTTTAGTATTAATATGTGTTTAGAACACCTAAAGTACAAACGTTGATTCTACGTAAAATCATATGAATAAAATTGTTGACTTCATGATATGTTTCCGACCCTATATACTTACGTCTGAAACATACATATTATATAGTTTTGGATAGCTCATTTCTTAGTCTTTTAAACAATAAAGAAATAAAAATCCAAATAATCATAAAAAAATAAATATATAAATCAATAAAACATGAGAGCTAATTTCAATTACTCCGATTTTTCAACAGAAATATCATTATTAGCTCCAGCTGCCTCGGTTGATTTTTTTACAGTTCTGGATGCTTAATCTACTAAATTATAATATTCCAAAATATTTTTTTGCGCAAAATGGATTTATTAGGTAAAACACGCAAAGAGGGAATTTTTAATTAAATCTCGATTTTATGGTTAATGGTTATTTTTAGTATTTTACATACTAATATAAAATGAAGCTTTTATCATCAAATATTAATTGATCATAGTTTCTGATGAGAATACAATTACTTTCTGTTATTACTTAGTATTTAACTATTTATTTTAGTGCAATGTTGGTGGTTTATGATGAAGCAAGATAGACACTGGATATCACTAGTGGTTACCGATTTGTGTTAGCAAATGATAATGATGTTAAAAATAATTTTGATAATGAAATAAAGGAAGGTTATGCAGTTTTGCACTCGTTGAGTTTGCATAAAATTGAGTGCAATTGCAAAGGTATAAATAGGAATACCAGTTTGAAGCAACCTAACAATTAATTTGATCAAATTATAAGAATAACAAGTCTTGATTAATAACTAGCGGGACTTATCGCGTATGTTTTTATATAATAAAGTTACCTTTATTAACACGACCTTTCGGCTACGTTGCAGCAGCCATGGTCACGGGCAGACTGACGACGCATATTTCTCCGCCTCCAACGCAGCGCCCTGTCAGATTCTTCTCCGACTACCCTCACCGCTACGTTTTTATTAAACACACGCGACCTACACACTACACTCACAGTATCTTGTGGCTTCACACGATCATGCTGAACCGAATGTCGATCTATTACGGTATTCCACGCCGAAGACAGTTTGTAACCTCCTTCACGATTGAATGTACTGTGCTTTTTTATTTCAATCGCCTCGCGTACAATTCTACTGTAGTATCGGCGTTCATTAGAGAGCACAGTGGGTTTATGAAGCTCAATCCAATGATTTGAACCCTCGTTTAGCAGATGTTCGGCTATTGCTGACCTATTGGTATCCAATTTCTTGACCGCTGCAATGTGTTGCAACCATTATAACGAGAAATAGCAAAATATTTATTGAAAAATGAATTTTTAGTATTTTTAATGTTTTGAACGGATAAATAAGATAAATCATGCCTAATACTTAAATTAAATTTAAATTAAAATTAAATTACTTATTAATAGAAGAAGAACTTTACTGTTCCCAACAATTTGTGATTCCATCGAATTTCACGTATATTTCGAAGAAATATGCTAAAGTTGCCATTAAGACGCAGCCCTATGATCTTCTACGCTGGTTTTCTGAGAACTTCCAAGCCATAGTAGAGAAACGGACCTTGCCCGTCAAACTGCAGTTGGAGTACCCTATTCTCAATACGGAAGATGGATTGATCAGGGACTATTTGAAGGTTATGTGGATGCAGAAAATTTTCAAGATAATGAAGAAGTTAATTTGTGCTTGTTTGTGTTTCAAGATCAAAAATAAATTTTGTGAATAAAAATTTATAAAAAATATAAAAAACTGCATGGGCGATAATCTCATGGCCCCGAGTCCCCGGCGCTCCTTAAATGGATCAGGGGCGCAGATAATCTCTGGGGGTCACGGAGACCCGATTTGCTTCATTGAATGTTTGTGGAGCAGTGGAGAGCAAGATAGACGAAATTAGGGAGGGTAATCGAATTCTTACCAAATATATACGTGTTCACAAGAGCTCTTTAATTAAATAAATCGTAATATTCCTATTTTATTTATATGTTGTGTAGTATTGTGTTGTGTATGTGGATATAATGTTTATTCTCATAAATCTTTAAGTGTTAGTGTTAAAAATGGAAAATTATAAATTAACGGTTTCTTTTTTAAATTTAGAACAAAGACTTTTAATTTTAAACTTGTTTAATTCTGTAAAAATGAAGTGCGAGGCCTGCAAATCGGGTGCGGTCTATTTGGTAGAAACTTGATACTCCGAAACCTATTTGGGATAACTGACTTCGCAGAAACTTCTTTAGTCGATCATTTATTAGGCATAAAAAATATTTGACATAAATATTTTTAGGCATAATGTGCTTATGACCGAATTTAGAATGGCATACATTTAAGATAGTAGAATTTTTATTGGCATATTTACCTTTGGCATAGTTAAAATTTTGTATACTATCATTTAGCATAACGTTCATTTAGAGTACAGATTATTTGGCATAATTTGACTAGGCATACTATGAAGATCATAGAATTTCAATTAGAATAATATAGATTGGGTTACTTTCTTCTTTAAAAATGCGTAGGTTAGGTTAGAACTGTGACCTCTTATGCCAGCGAGTGCCAGAAACGAACATGCTCTCATGGGCAAGGATATAAAAACCAAATAATTATCATTAAATCAACTTTTATTTATTACAATTACTAAAAAAAAAAACAATTAAATTAATCACAAAATAAAATTATACTAATCTTATATTAGCTCCTATTGCTTTAAGGTACCCACATTCTGTGTAAAATGAAAACGCCTGATTAGAAAAGTGTTGCAATAATCATAAAAGATGATTCTTGCTGTAAGCATTATGCGAAATGATGGTTCTACTTTTAAATAGTTATGGATAAGAAATATATGCCAAAAGATGAATCTGGTTTTGAACTTTCTGCGATGTGATGATTATACATTGTGATTATTATGGATACCAAAATTATGCGTACAGATAATTCTGACCTACAGAATTATGGGTTTCAATATATGCTAAATGAGTTAATGCCAAACGATATTCTGCGAAAAGAGGTTTATGCTATTAGTTGTTATGCATTATAAAATTATTACTTGAAAAGTTCTACTATAATAGGTGTACCCCTGCAAATCACCGGTAGCGCGCGCTTCCACCATGGCTGCGTGGGCATGTCAGCGGCGCGGTACTCCGCTTCCCTGGAGAGCCTGCGCCGCGGCTGGCGCTGCCCCCGCTGCGACAACGTCACCGTGGGCCGCCGAAGGGCCGACGACACCCCGGTGCGCCACCAGCACGACGTCGATATGTCCTGCGAGGACGTCGACTGCTCTGTTGTCGGTGAGGCTTCTGCGGGTGAGTTGGGGGCTGACCGTTCCGGCCTTGGTGTGTCGCTCGCGGTGAAGCCTGCGTCCCCGGTGCCCGTGACGCTGGTGGCAATAGCCGCTCTGCTCGACGCCAAGCTGGCAGCTAGTGCGGAGCAGTTCGATGCCAAGCTGGAGGACAGTAGGGCGCAGCTCACCGCAGAGCTCGAGGCCAAGCTGGTGCAGGCGGTGGTGCGCCACGTGAAGGTCGAGGTGGCCTCTGCACTCGCGGCTGTGGCTGAGGAGCAGCGCGCAATGAGGGCGTCCATAGTGGCTTTTGGTGCCCAGGTCGCTGCGCTCGGCGCCGAGAACCAGCAGCTGCGCGACGAGCTGCAATCGTTGCGGGAGCGGCCGGCGGGTGCGATGTGGACGTCGCGGGGGTGCCGGGCGAGTCGCTGGAGCACATCGTGTTGTGTATAGCGCAGAAAGCCGGCGTAGCACTGGAGGCGCGCGATATCTTGGAGGCGACGCGCGTCGGTGCATCGCGCTCTCTTACTACTGAGCGGTCACCCGACCCCGCTGCGCCGGCGCATTCCGCATCCCCACTACGGCCGCGGCCCATCGTGGTGAAGTTCGTTCGGCGGGAAGTGAGGGACAAGTTGGTGTCGGCAGTGCGCATGCGTCGAGGGATCGATGCTGGCGACATCGTGCGGCAAAGCAAGGCGAGCCGCGTTTATGTTAACGAGCGCCTCACTACGACGAATCGGGTGTTGTTGGCGAGGGCCAGGAAGCGTCTGCTGCGCACCTTTCGATGGCAGTCGGTGTGGGTCCGCGGAGGGCGAGTGTTCGCTCACCGTGGGCCTAGCAGCCCTCCTGTTTGGCTGCGCAGCTTGCAGGTGCTGGATGAGCTCTCGGCTGCTGGCGCGACCCCGCTCTCCTAGTTTCGTCTCATGCGGATACGGCAAGCTACTTATATTGTGTTTTTGTCTTGTTATTACTTTTGTTTAATGTTAATTAATAGTACATATTGTTTACTTCGTGTTGTATTTTTGAGTGTTGTTTGTATGGTTATGTGTGTGTTATCGCATTGCAGAAAAACATAAGGTTGCCCTAAACTGTATCTTTAAAAATAACTTTTATAATTTACCTATTGTATTTATTTATAATTATTTTCATTTATATATAAACATTGTTTATTTATTTATTGTGGTCAATCACATTATATATTTAATGCTCAACAATATTATACAATATCAACTACATCCCACATTTATATGTGTAATATCTAAAGTACTTTGCTATATTCATGTTGTGTAGTATTGTGTTGTGTATGTGGATATAATGTTTATTCTCATAAATCTTTAAGTGTTAGTGTTAAAAATGGAAAATTATAAATTAACGGTTTCTTTTTTAAATTTAGAACAAAGACTTTTAATTTTAAACTTGTTTAATTCTGTAAAAATGAAGTGCGAGGCCTGCAAATCGGGTGCGGTCTATTTGGTAGAAACTTGATACTCCGAAACCTATTTGGGATAACTGACTTCGCAGAAACTTCTTTAGTCGATCATTTATTAGGCATAAAAAATATTTGACATAAATATTTTTAGGCATAATGTGCTTATGACCGAATTTAGAATGGCATACATTTAAGATAGTAGAATTTTTATTGGCATATTTACCTTTGGCATAGTTAAAATTTTGTATACTATCATTTAGCATAACGTTCATTTAGAGTACAGATTATTTGGCATAATTTGACTAGGCATACTATGAAGATCATAGAATTTCAATTAGAATAATATAGATTGGGTTACTTTCTTCTTTAAAAATGCGTAGGTTAGGTTAGAACTGTGACCTCTTATGCCAGCGAGTGCCAGAAACGAACATGCTCTCATGGGCAAGGATATAAAAACCAAATAATTATCATTAAATCAACTTTTATTTATTACAATTACTAAAAAAAAAAACAATTAAATTAATCACAAAATAAAATTATACTAATCTTATATTAGCTCCTATTGCTTTAAGGTACCCACATTCTGTGTAAAATGAAAACGCCTGATTAGAAAAGTGTTGCAATAATCATAAAAGATGATTCTTGCTGTAAGCATTATGCGAAATGATGGTTCTACTTTTAAATAGTTATGGATAAGAAATATATGCCAAAAGATGAATCTGGTTTTGAACTTTCTGCGATGTGATGATTATACATTGTGATTATTATGGATACCAAAATTATGCGTACAGATAATTCTGACCTACAGAATTATGGGTTTCAATATATGCTAAATGAGTTAATGCCAAACGATATTCTGCGAAAAGAGGTTTATGCTATTAGTTGTTATGCATTATAAAATTATTACTTGAAAAGTTCTACTATAATAGGTGTACCCCTGCAAATCACCGGTAGCGCGCGCTTCCACCATGGCTGCGTGGGCATGTCAGCGGCGCGGTACTCCGCTTCCCTGGAGAGCCTGCGCCGCGGCTGGCGCTGCCCCCGCTGCGACAACGTCACCGTGGGCCGCCGAAGGGCCGACGACACCCCGGTGCGCCACCAGCACGACGTCGATATGTCCTGCGAGGACGTCGACTGCTCTGTTGTCGGTGAGGCTTCTGCGGGTGAGTTGGGGGCTGACCGTTCCGGCCTTGGTGTGTCGCTCGCGGTGAAGCCTGCGTCCCCGGTGCCCGTGACGCTGGTGGCAATAGCCGCTCTGCTCGACGCCAAGCTGGCAGCTAGTGCGGAGCAGTTCGATGCCAAGCTGGAGGACAGTAGGGCGCAGCTCACCGCAGAGCTCGAGGCCAAGCTGGTGCAGGCGGTGGTGCGCCACGTGAAGGTCGAGGTGGCCTCTGCACTCGCGGCTGTGGCTGAGGAGCAGCGCGCAATGAGGGCGTCCATAGTGGCTTTTGGTGCCCAGGTCGCTGCGCTCGGCGCCGAGAACCAGCAGCTGCGCGACGAGCTGCAATCGTTGCGGGAGCGGCCGGCGGGTGCGATGTGGACGTCGCGGGGGTGCCGGGCGAGTCGCTGGAGCACATCGTGTTGTGTATAGCGCAGAAAGCCGGCGTAGCACTGGAGGCGCGCGATATCTTGGAGGCGACGCGCGTCGGTGCTTCGCGCTCTCTTACTACTGAGCGGTCACCCGACCCCGCTGCGCCGGCGCATTCCGCATCCCCACTACGGCCGCGGCCCATCGTGGTGAAGTTCGTTCGGCGGGAAGTGAGGGACAAGTTGGTGTCGGCAGTGCGCATGCGTCGAGGGATCGATGCTGGCGACATCGTGCGGCAAAGCAAGGCGAGCCGCGTTTATGTTAACGAGCGCCTCACTACGACGAATCGGGTGTTGTTGGCGAGGGCCAGGAAGCGTCTGCTGCGCACCTTTCGATGGCAGTCGGTGTGGGTCCGCGGAGGGCGAGTGTTCGCTCACCGTGGGCCTAGCAGCCCTCCTGTTTGGCTGCGCAGCTTGCAGGTGCTGGATGAGCTCTCGGCTGCTGGCGCGACCCCGCTCTCCTAGTTTCGTCTCATGCGGATACGGCAAGCTACTTATATTGTGTTTTTGTCTTGTTATTACTTTTGTTTAATGTTAATTAATAGTACATATTGTTTACTTCGTGTTGTATTTTTGAGTGTTGTTTGTATGGTTATGTGTGTGTTATCGCATTGCAGAAAAACATAAGGTTGCCCTAAACTGTATCTTTAAAAATAACTTTTATAATTTACCTATTGTATTTATTTATAATTATTTTCATTTATATATAAACATTGTTTATTTATTTATTGTGGTCAATCACATTATATATTTAATGCTCAACAATATTATACAATATCAACTACATCCCACATTTATATGTGTAATATCTAAAGTACTTTGCTATATTCATGTTGTGTAGTATTGTGTTGTGTATGTGGATATAATGTTTATTCTCATAAATCTTTAAGTGTTAGTGTTAAAAATGGAAAATTATAAATTAACGGTTTCTTTTTTAAATTTAGAACAAAGACTTTTAATTTTAAACTTGTTTAATTCTGTAAAAATGAAGTGCGAGGCCTGCAAATCGGGTGCGGTCTATTTGGTAGAAACTTGATACTCCGAAACCTATTTGGGATAACTGACTTCGCAGAAACTTCTTTAGTCGATCATTTATTAGGCATAAAAAATATTTGACATAAATATTTTTAGGCATAATGTGCTTATGACCGAATTTAGAATGGCATACATTTAAGATAGTAGAATTTTTATTGGCATATTTACCTTTGGCATAGTTAAAATTTTGTATACTATCATTTAGCATAACGTTCATTTAGAGTACAGATTATTTGGCATAATTTGACTAGGCATACTATGAAGATCATAGAATTTCAATTAGAATAATATAGATTGGGTTACTTTCTTCTTTAAAAATGCGTAGGTTAGGTTAGAACTGTGACCTCTTATGCCAGCGAGTGCCAGAAACGAACATGCTCTCATGGGCAAGGATATAAAAACCAAATAATTATCATTAAATCAACTTTTATTTATTACAATTACTAAAAAAAAAAACAATTAAATTAATCACAAAATAAAATTATACTAATCTTATATTAGCTCCTATTGCTTTAAGGTACCCACATTCTGTGTAAAATGAAAACGCCTGATTAGAAAAGTGTTGCAATAATCATAAAAGATGATTCTTGCTGTAAGCATTATGCGAAATGATGGTTCTACTTTTAAATAGTTATGGATAAGAAATATATGCCAAAAGATGAATCTGGTTTTGAACTTTCTGCGATGTGATGATTATACATTGTGATTATTATGGATACCAAAATTATGCGTACAGATAATTCTGACCTACAGAATTATGGGTTTCAATATATGCTAAATGAGTTAATGCCAAACGATATTCTGCGAAAAGAGGTTTATGCTATTAGTTGTTATGCATTATAAAATTATTACTTGAAAAGTTCTACTATAATAGGTGTACCCCTGCAAATCACCGGTAGCGCGCGCTTCCACCATGGCTGCGTGGGCATGTCAGCGGCGCGGTACTCCGCTTCCCTGGAGAGCCTGCGCCGCGGCTGGCGCTGCCCCCGCTGCGACAACGTCACCGTGGGCCGCCGAAGGGCCGACGACACCCCGGTGCGCCACCAGCACGACGTCGATATGTCCTGCGAGGACGTCGACTGCTCTGTTGTCGGTGAGGCTTCTGCGGGTGAGTTGGGGGCTGACCGTTCCGGCCTTGGTGTGTCGCTCGCGGTGAAGCCTGCGTCCCCGGTGCCCGTGACGCTGGTGGCAATAGCCGCTCTGCTCGACGCCAAGCTGGCAGCTAGTGCGGAGCAGTTCGATGCCAAGCTGGAGGACAGTAGGGCGCAGCTCACCGCAGAGCTCGAGGCCAAGCTGGTGCAGGCGGTGGTGCGCCACGTGAAGGTCGAGGTGGCCTCTGCACTCGCGGCTGTGGCTGAGGAGCAGCGCGCAATGAGGGCGTCCATAGTGGCTTTTGGTGCCCAGGTCGCTGCGCTCGGCGCCGAGAACCAGCAGCTGCGCGACGAGCTGCAATCGTTGCGGGAGCGGCCGGCGGGTGCGATGTGGACGTCGCGGGGGTGCCGGGCGAGTCGCTGGAGCACATCGTGTTGTGTATAGCGCAGAAAGCCGGCGTAGCACTGGAGGCGCGCGATATCTTGGAGGCGACGCGCGTCGGTGCATCGCGCTCTCTTACTACTGAGCGGTCACCCGACCCCGCTGCGCCGGCGCATTCCGCATCCCCACTACGGCCGCGGCCCATCGTGGTGAAGTTCGTTCGGCGGGAAGTGAGGGACAAGTTGGTGTCGGCAGTGCGCATGCGTCGAGGGATCGATGCTGGCGACATCGTGCGGCAAAGCAAGGCGAGCCGCGTTTATGTTAACGAGCGCCTCACTACGACGAATCGGGTGTTGTTGGCGAGGGCCAGGAAGCGTCTGCTGCGCACCTTTCGATGGCAGTCGGTGTGGGTCCGCGGAGGGCGAGTGTTCGCTCACCGTGGGCCTAGCAGCCCTCCTGTTTGGCTGCGCAGCTTGCAGGTGCTGGATGAGCTCTCGGCTGCTGGCGCGACCCCGCTCTCCTAGTTTCGTCTCATGCGGATACGGCAAGCTACTTATATTGTGTTTTTGTCTTGTTATTACTTTTGTTTAATGTTAATTAATAGTACATATTGTTTACTTCGTGTTGTATTTTTGAGTGTTGTTTGTATGGTTATGTGTGTGTTATCGCATTGCAGAAAAACATAAGGTTGCCCTAAACTGTATCTTTAAAAATAACTTTTATAATTTACCTATTGTATTTATTTATAATTATTTTCATTTATATATAAACATTGTTTATTTATTTATTGTGGTCAATCACATTATATATTTAATGCTCAACAATATTATACAATATCAACTACATCCCACATTTATATGTGTAATATCTAAAGTACTTTGCTATATTCATTATTTATTTATTATATTTTACTTAAATACGTGGGAAGTTCACATATACGGTGCTCATTTGTAGATACGGTCTTTGGGGTTTTGCGTCGGGGTGCGGTCGGGTTGTATGAAGTGCGGCTTTCGATTTATTTTACCAGTATAACATTTCACCTTTAACATGCCTGACCGAAAATTTTTGTCTGTTTAATGCTGGGTCGCTGAACACAAAACACGATGAGCTCGAGGTCGCGGTGGCGAACCTAGACCCGTGCCTGTTGGCGGTGAACGAGACCTGGCTCCGAGGCCGCGGCAGCGCCGGGGCACCGCGGCTCCCGGGCTACCGCCTCTCGCACATCCCGCGGCCGCCCGGCACCAGGGCGCGCGGCGGCGGGGTGGGCTTCTACACTAAGACATGCTTTAGGGCTACAGTGCTGCGTCATCCGTCGTCCCATCCCACCGTAGAGCAGATGTGGATGAGGGTCTGCACCGGCACCGTGAGGGTGCTGGTGGGCACCGCCTATCGGCGTAACTGGGTGGACGCAGCTACATTCTTTGACGCTTTGACAGAAACCAAGACCACATTTAACTCGTACGAACATATAATTCTTTTAGGTGACTTTAATATTAATATTTTGGACTCGCAATGTGCATTGACGAAACAACTTTTGACATTTTTAACTACAATGGGAACACGGTTAGTCAGCCGACACATTTCACCAGTCACAGTGCAACCCTCATTGATTTAATCTGTTGCCAATCGTCAGCTCGCGTCATCAACACAGACACAACACGTATACTTGAGCTCGACTGGACTGTGTTACAACGCCTGGACACTGTTAATGACAAAGTGGTTCATCTTAATGCTTTGGTGGCTATGCTGTTTGACCGACATGCACCTCTGACATCCTTTAAGGGTAAACATGACTCACAACACAAACCGTGGCTCACAAGCAATATCAGGCATCTGATGCAATTAAGAAATAGAGCACACAACAAATACAAACAATCTAAACTTGAGCTTCATTTGCAAGAGTATAAGGACCTGAGAAAGTTTGTGAACACATGTATGCAAACAGAAAAGAGAGCTTACTTTGAATTTCACGTAAACAAATACCTAAAGACCCCGAAAGTTCTCTGGAAAACACTACGCAATTCTGTTCTGGACTTTAAGCCCAAACAAGAACTACCACCACACTTTGACGACCCAAACACCATTGCACAACACTTCCTTGACACCCCAGGCCCCACATCATCCCCACTTGCTCTGCTCCGCTCTTTTCATGAGGGTCGTTGCGGCTCTTCGACTTTAGGGTTGCATACGGTGAGTGAGGCGTTCGTGGCTAGGGTGATCCGGTCCATTAAGAGTGATGCAGTCGGTTATGATGGTATATCAAGGGACATGGTTCACCTGATGATACCAGAAATGCTGGAGACTATAACGGGGCTTGTGAACGCTTCCATCGCGTCGGGTGTCTTCCCAGAGGCATGGAAGACAGCAACGATCAGGCCAATCCCTAAGGTTGACGACCCTGCTGTTGTTTCGGATTTGAGGCCTTTCAGTATTTTGCCTTATTTGTCTAAAATCCTTGAGAATATTGTGCATGGGCAGGTAACAGAGTACATACATACACACAACATTCTACCACTTTATCAATCTGGTTTTCGGAGACAGCATAGCACCACCACTGCATTGATGGACGTATTTGACAATATTTTGACAAACGAGGACAATCATAACGCAACAATACTCGTGCTATTGGACTATTCCCGTGCTTTTGACTGTTTGAGCATTGACATCCTATTGGCAAAATTAAAATATTACGGTTTTAACGACTTGACTATTGAATGGTTCAAACATATTTAAACAGACGCAAACAAGTAGTTTCATTGACAAGGTCAGATGTTACCACAATACACTCGACAGTTCACACGACTAGTAGGGGAGTCCCACAGGGCTCTATCCTAGGTCCATTATTATTTATTTTATATACCTCTGACATTGCACTTCACATAACTAACTGTAAATATCATATCTATGCCGATGACATTCAACTCTACACACATATTGACATTAATAATTTTGACTCTGGTATAGAAGCACTAAATGAGGACTTGAGAAAAGTGTATGACTGGTCTGTAGACAACTGTCTGGTCCTCAACCCTATCAAGACCAAGTACATGGTGCTGGGCAGCCAGCGAATGGTGTCTGGTGTCTTGATGAGGGGGCCACGTATTCGCGTCAACAGTGTCACCATAGACAGGGTGGAGGAGGCTCGAAGCCTGGGTGTCGTGATGGATAGTGGGATGCGGTTTGAGAAGCACGTCGCTCAGCTGGTTTCTGCGTGCTTCCATCGTTTGCGGGTTTTATATCAGTGTCGGGGGTTTCTGAGTGTAGACTTGCGGGTCAGGCTTTGCGAGACTTTGGTATTGTCCAAGCCAATTATGCCTTGACAGCGTACGGCCCGTGCCTGTACAAGAAGACTCGTGGGCTTTTGCAGCGTGTGCAGAATGCTTGTGCCCGTTACTGCTTCCCCATTCAACCCCGAACCCATGTTTCACCATTCTTGAATAGTTACAGACTACTTAACATTGAAAACCGACAAAAACTACTCCTTAGTTGCCTACTTTTTGACCTCATTCACACTAAACAAGCGAAATACTTGCCCCCCGATCCGGCCGCTACACTGTGTTGACTGGACAATAAAATGTAATTGTGTCACATTATTTTTTCTCATATTTTACGTTGAATATCTTTGTATTGTATATATTTGTAAATACATGTATCGTACACATAATATAAGCATTAAAAAACATTTACATACTGTATGTATAATTTCAATATGTTATTACAATATGTAACACAATAATTTATTTATAGTTTACAGTTATTAATATGTATGTTTATTAAGCTCTTCTTGTTAATTTTGCCCTCTTGTTGGTTCTAACATAATATCAGCGTTGCGTTTGCCACCAAACGTAACATACCAAGCTGAGTTAGAACCCTTTTGCTGCGACAATAACATGCACAAGCTATACCTCCTAGTTTGTAAAATTGATTTGTAAAATATTAGTATTGTGTATGTTTTTGTTGCGGTAAATAAATGCTTTTATTAATATTATTATTAAATTTGCAAGATGATGGAATGTAAGAAATTAGATATTTTATGTGTGAATGAAACGAAGCGAAAGGGAATGGGCAATACCCTTCATGGCACGTACACCGCGTATTGGACTGGAGTTCAACAAGATAAGCTGGCGTGCCAGGGGGTTGGTATTGTCCTATCAGAGCGAATAAATAAATGTGTGAAAGAGCATAAATGTGTGAATCCCAGACTCTTATGGTTAAGGCTTAAGGTTGGCCTCAAACTTTTGTTCGTGGTTGGAGTATATGCTCCTGACATGTCGAGGCCAACTGAGGAGCGGAGGGAGTTCTGGGAGAATGTAAGGGAAGTACTAAAAGAATGGAAGCAGAATGAAAATGTTGACGGGGTGGGCTTCTACACTAAGACATGCTTTAGGGCTACAGTGCTGCGTCATCCGTCGTCCCATCCCACCGTAGAGCAGATGTGGATGAGGGTCTGCACCGGCACCGTGAGGGTGCTGGTGGGCACCGCCTATCGGCGTAACTGGGTGGACGCAGCTACATTCTTTGACGCTTTGACAGAAACCAAGACCACATTTAACTCGTACGAACATATAATTCTTTTAGGTGACTTTAATATTAATATTTTGGACTCGCAATGTGCATTGACGAAACAACTTTTGACATTTTTAACTACAATGGGAACACGGTTAGTCAGCCGACACATTTCACCAGTCACAGTGCAACCCTCATTGATTTAATCTGTTGCCAATCGTCAGCTCGCGTCATCAACACAGACACAACACGTATACTTGAGCTCGACTGGACTGTGTTACAACGCCTGGACACTGTTAATGACAAAGTGGTTCATCTTAATGCTTTGGTGGCTATGCTGTTTGACCGACATGCACCTCTGACATCCTTTAAGGGTAAACATGACTCACAACACAAACCGTGGCTCACAAGCAATATCAGGCATCTGATGCAATTAAGAAATAGAGCACACAACAAATACAAACAATCTAAACTTGAGCTTCATTTGCAAGAGTATAAGGACCTGAGAAAGTTTGTGAACACATGTATGCAAACAGAAAAGAGAGCTTACTTTGAATTTCACGTAAACAAATACCTAAAGACCCCGAAAGTTCTCTGGAAAACACTACGCAATTCTGTTCTGGACTTTAAGCCCAAACAAGAACTACCACCACACTTTGACGACCCAAACACCATTGCACAACACTTCCTTGACACCCCAGGCCCCACATCATCCCCACTTGCTCTGCTCCGCTCTTTTCATGAGGGTCGTTGCGGCTCTTCGACTTTAGGGTTGCATACGGTGAGTGAGGCGTTCGTGGCTAGGGTGATCCGGTCCATTAAGAGTGATGCAGTCGGTTATGATGGTATATCAAGGGACATGGTTCACCTGATGATACCAGAAATGCTGGAGACTATAACGGGGCTTGTGAACGCTTCCATCGCGTCGGGTGTCTTCCCAGAGGCATGGAAGACAGCAACGATCAGGCCAATCCCTAAGGTTGACGACCCTGCTGTTGTTTCGGATTTGAGGCCTTTCAGTATTTTGCCTTATTTGTCTAAAATCCTTGAGAATATTGTGCATGGGCAGGTAACAGAGTACATACATACACACAACATTCTACCACTTTATCAATCTGGTTTTCGGAGACAGCATAGCACCACCACTGCATTGATGGACGTATTTGACAATATTTTGACAAACGAGGACAATCATAACGCAACAATACTCGTGCTATTGGACTATTCCCGTGCTTTTGACTGTTTGAGCATTGACATCCTATTGGCAAAATTAAAATATTACGGTTTTAACGACTTGACTATTGAATGGTTCAAACATATTTAAACAGACGCAAACAAGTAGTTTCATTGACAAGGTCAGATGTTACCACAATACACTCGACAGTTCACACGACTAGTAGGGGAGTCCCACAGGGCTCTATCCTAGGTCCATTATTATTTATTTTATATACCTCTGACATTGCACTTCACATAACTAACTGTAAATATCATATCTATGCCGATGACATTCAACTCTACACACATATTGACATTAATAATTTTGACTCTGGTATAGAAGCACTAAATGAGGACTTGAGAAAAGTGTATGACTGGTCTGTAGACAACTGTCTGGTCCTCAACCCTATCAAGACCAAGTACATGGTGCTGGGCAGCCAGCGAATGGTGTCTGGTGTCTTGATGAGGGGGCCACGTATTCGCGTCAACAGTGTCACCATAGACAGGGTGGAGGAGGCTCGAAGCCTGGGTGTCGTGATGGATAGTGGGATGCGGTTTGAGAAGCACGTCGCTCAGCTGGTTTCTGCGTGCTTCCATCGTTTGCGGGTTTTATATCAGTGTCGGGGGTTTCTGAGTGTAGACTTGCGGGTCAGGCTTTGCGAGACTTTGGTATTGTCCAAGCCAATTATGCCTTGACAGCGTACGGCCCGTGCCTGTACAAGAAGACTCGTGGGCTTTTGCAGCGTGTGCAGAATGCTTGTGCCCGTTACTGCTTCCCCATTCAACCCCGAACCCATGTTTCACCATTCTTGAATAGTTACAGACTACTTAACATTGAAAACCGACAAAAACTACTCCTTAGTTGCCTACTTTTTGACCTCATTCACACTAAACAAGCGAAATACTTGCCCCCCGATCCGGCCGCTACACTGTGTTGACTGGACAATAAAATGTAATTGTGTCACATTATTTTTTCTCATATTTTACGTTGAATATCTTTGTATTGTATATATTTGTAAATACATGTATCGTACACATAATATAAGCATTAAAAAACATTTACATACTGTATGTATAATTTCAATATGTTATTACAATATGTAACACAATAATTTATTTATAGTTTACAGTTATTAATATGTATGTTTATTAAGCTCTTCTTGTTAATTTTGCCCTCTTGTTGGTTCTAACATAATATCAGCGTTGCGTTTGCCACCAAACGTAACATACCAAGCTGAGTTAGAACCCTTTTGCTGCGACAATAACATGCACAAGCTATACCTCCTAGTTTGTAAAATTGATTTGTAAAATATTAGTATTGTGTATGTTTTTGTTGCGGTAAATAAATGCTTTTATTAATATTATTATTAAATTTGCAAGATGATGGAATGTAAGAAATTAGATATTTTATGTGTGAATGAAACGAAGCGAAAGGGAATGGGCAATACCCTTCATGGCACGTACACCGCGTATTGGACTGGAGTTCAACAAGATAAGCGGGCGTGCCAGGGGGTTGGTATTGTCCTATCAGAGCGAATAAATAAATGTGTGAAAGAGCATAAATGTGTGAATCCCAGACTCTTATGGTTAAGGCTTAAGGTTGGCCTCAAACTTTTGTTCGTGGTTGGAGTATATGCTCCTGACATGTCGAGGCCAACTGAGGAGCGGAGGGAGTTCTGGGAGAATGTAAGGGAAGTACTAAAAGAATGTAAGCAGAATGAAAATGTTGTTATGATTGGGGACTTTAATGGTCGAGTAGGTGTACAGAGAGATTCTTATGAATGTGTTTTAGGTAAGTATGGAGATGAAAAAGTGAACGAGAATGGAGAAAGTCTTCTCGAGATATTTTTGGAAAGGGGACTTTTTGTGACAAACACAATGTTTTGTCATAAAAAGATCCACATGTATACTTGGGAAAGGGGTGTAGACAGAAGTATGATAGATTTTGTTATTGTGGATGATCGATTGAAGAGGCATGTGGTGGAAGACAGAGTGTATCGGGGCATTAATGTGGGAACAGATCATCATTTGGTCGTCAGCCGATTGAGAGGTCTGTTCCAATGTTGGCGTCATCGTGCTCCTGTGGTGTAAATGAAAGATATAGAAAAAGAGTGGAAGAACAAATTAGTACATTGAATGATGTCAAGGAAGATGTCAAGGAGGACGAAATTGAGAATGTTTGGAGGGCGTTGAAGGGTGGTATGGTGGAATCTGCCATCGAAGTATGTGGAGTACGTAAGAGGACGAATGCCCCCCCAAAGAATCAAGCTCTATGGTGGGATGAAGAAGTAATAAAGGTTGTAAAAGATAAGAGAAAAGCATGGCAGGATTTGTTGGCAAGTAAGACCAACAATAAAGCAACCAATATGAGTGTTATAGACTATGAACGGCAATTGTTACTATTTAAAGAATTGAAAAAGAGAGTGAAAGAGATCGTGAAACGAAAGAAGTTAGAATTAAAAGAGAGGACTGAAAGGAAGTTCTCCGAGAGTTTCCATCAAAATATCAAACTATTTTGGAAAATGGTCAAAACGGCAAGGGGACTCTCTGGAGGATCCAGAATGAGTGCTGTTAGGAATAAAAATGGGGATTTGATAAATGATGAGTGTTTGGCGTTAAAAAGATGGAAGGAATACTTTGAATAGTTGTTTGAAAATGAGGATGTATCATTTTAGGATGGTACATCTGAGTTAAGTTTGGATGATAATGGCTGTGATATTAGTATGGAAGAAATCTTCAAAGCTTTGAAAGCTATGAAAACTGGTAAAGCTGCAGGGTACGATAGGATTTCCGTGGAGTTGTTGAGGGCTGGTGGCCCGGTGGTTGCCAACCTCTTGTACTTACTTTTTAATGCGTGTTGGCGGTTTGGCCGTGTGCCTAAAGATTGGTGCAGGGCCGTTATCGTTCCTTTGTACAAGGGGAAGGGACCCTTGCAAGACTGCAAGAACTACCGGGGGATTAGCCTTCTCAGCATCGTCGGAAAAATATATGCAAAAGTATTGAATGAAAGAGTTGTTCGTGAGACTGAAACCAAGATATGGGATGTACAGGCAGGTTTTTGGAAGGGAATGGGATGTACAGATCAGGTTTTTTCCTTACGCCAGGTGGCTGAAAAGTTTTTGGCGAAGAACCAAAAGGTTTTCTGTAGTTTTATGGATTTGGAAAAGGCGTATGATCGTGTATCCCGGAACGATTTGTGGAGGGCGCTATCTGCGTTTGGTTTGAGCAGTACCTTAATACGGGCTTTAAAGTCTTTATATATAGATTCGGGAGCCTGTGTTAGGGTTAATGGGGCCTACTCAGACTGGTTCAGTATCCGAAAGTGTGTGAGGCAGGGCTGTGTAGCTTCGCCGTGGCTGTTCAATCTGTTCATGGATAGTTGCTTGACTGATTTGAAAGAAAGTGACAGAGGATTGCGTATGGGCGAGTTGATCATTAAATGCCTCTTGTACGCTGACGATCAGGTTCTTCTTGCGTCATCGGCGTGTGAGTTGCAGGACATGGTCACTTGCATGAATGAGTCCCTTAAGAGGAAAGGAATGAAAATTAATGTGTAGGATCCACAGTGTCCTACATGAAAAGAGGAAGCTTCCTACCTGGGCAGGTGTTCGTCCAGGCTAATGGCCTGAGTTGGAAATTTGTATATACTATATACAAATTTCCATTTTATTATCTTGTTTCCGATAAATATTTCACTTGCGCGTTCTAGGAAATTGATTTGTGTGCAATTATTATTTTATTCTTGGCGGCGTCATCTGTGGTAATTATGATTTAACTAATTGCAACCTAGGTTTACTTAGGTTTCTCTGTGTGTGTGGCGCTCTAGAGGTCGCCACAGTACTCCCCTTCTTATAAGGTTTTTGCGTCATTTGTTTTGGTCGTCATTGCTCGGCTGTTGTCACTGAATCAGCAATTCACCAGGCGGTCAGTGGGTCGACTCATATTACCTGAGAGATGTAGGAACATGTAGCGTATTTCTGCATTCGTTGCTCCTAGTATCTCGTAACTATTCCTCGTTTTTGACTTCAATATATGTTTATTTTTATGACATTGCGTCTGTTCATCACGTTAGGTATATCTTCACGACGGTTTTACCAGCACATCGGTTTGATCACGTTGGGTTGCATCACGTCGGGTTTTCATCACGTCGGGGTTTTGATCACGTCGGTTTTTCATCACGTCGGGGTCACCAATTGTAGGAACCACAGTATCCTACAGAAAAAGAGGAAGCTTTCTACCTGGGCAGGTGTTCGTCCAGGCTAATGGCCTGTGTTGGAAATTTGTATATATCTCTATTCCGATAAATATTTCAATTGCGCGTTCTAGGAATTGATTTGAGTGCAATTATTATTTTATTTTTGGCGGCGTCATCTGTGGTAATTATGATTTAACTAATTGCAACCTAGGTACTTAGGTTTCTCTGTGTGTGTGGCGCTCTAGAGGTCGCCACAAATGTAAATAAAACGAAAGTAATGGTCATGGAGGGACTTAGCAAGACAGAGTGCAAGATTGACATAGATAATGAAAGAGTCGAACAAGTAAATGATTTTGTGTATCTGGGAACACTTTTTACTAGTAACGGAAAATGTGAGGGAGATATTGAACGTAGAGTGTGTGCAGGTAATAAGATTAATGGGGCTATGTATAGTGTTATGGGTAGCCAGTTGATTTCTCAATCGGCACGTATGGCTATTCATAGGGCTGTGCTGGTTCCAACATTGACTTATGGTAGTGAAAGTTGGGTATGGCAAAAGAAGCATGAAAGTAGAATCAATGCCGTCGAAATGCGGTCACTGAGAAGCATGTTAGGAGTAACATTGAATGATAGAATTAAAAATAGTGTGACAAGGGAAGGTTGCGGTTTGAAAGAAGATGTAGTGACTAAGATTGAAAAGAGCATACTTCGATGGTTTGGACATGTTATGCAGATTGACAAAAGGAATATATATGAGTGAAGTGGAAGGGCGGTTACATAGGGGCCGGCCTAATAAGACATATAACAGTCAGATAGACGCTATATTGAAAAAAGGTGACGTTAAGAGTACCTATAACCGCCGAGAGTGTATGAGAGGATGTATGAATGTCAATGAAGCGAAAGTAGTCTGTCAGGATCGGGACAAATGGGGATTCGTGATCTCTGCCTACCCTTCTACAGGGAATCAGGCGTGATGTGTATGTATGTATGTAAAAAAACTATTTCAAACATGGCACTGAGCATTGTCTTTACATATTTTTTTACCGAGGTTGGTTCAGCGGAGACCCTAGCTTGGAGAAGAACTAACAAGAAACTCCGGAAATCAATTTATTATAATCACCCTTAACAAACATAAAAATTACAAAGAAAGTGAGCAAAAAACACAACGCTGATATTACTGAATTTACCTGTCATACAAAATAACACGCAATGGCGGAAACGTCAAATTTAGTTCTAAGTTTGCTGTCTGCCAATTTATGTGGCGCGATCTCTATGTTTGTTGTCATAATGCTATGGTGGTAAAAAGTATTTTTGTCGTCTGAATTTATAATTTAATGAAAAATAGCTTTTTCATAGTACAATAATGGTGGATGATGTTTATTATTGATGTGAAAGTAAAACATGGTTTCGTTATGTGAATGTTCATACTTTAGTGGCAATGAAATTGATTACTGAAGTGTTTTCGAGGTTATAATATCAAACTTGTTTTAGACATTTTAATGGAATCATATGTTTTAAATAAGTTATCTTTAAACTAAAGGAAGATTAATTAATAACCAGCATTGAGTTATCTCGCGATTAAATTAAGTACCACTCATAACCGGCTAGTGTTCATGTTGTGTTATTGTGTGCAGTGATGATTATTTGGATTAAAAAAAGAATAGTGCGTAACATTTTCGTAATTAATGTTTAAAGGAAACCACATAAGTATGTTCTATTGGCTTCCTAACCTGTGAAAACAATGCCTCAATAAAAAAAAAGTTTCATTCAAGATGCTCCTGGTCCACAAACACTAGATTACCATAGAGAATGTAAACTTACAATTTATGAATGAACATGACCTTGGTAAGTAGTACGTAAATAGGGTAAACTTATGTTATGGAAAATTTAAAATGCATATAAAAAAATTGACCAAAACTTCCAAAAATTTCCTACCCTTTTTATTATGAAAATGGGTTCTATAGGTGCTACTAATAGCCAGGTTAAAATATTGCCAGTGTTTAATCTGTCACCCTGAATAACACCATTAGTTGTAATACATGGACACTTTGAATCTAGATGAGGATCCTGTGTCATTACTAAACTTGTAGAACGAGGCATGTGTATTTTTAAATATTCAAATGTATTTTTGTTTTTCCCGTGATTTTAGAAACCTAGAGCAGAAACGTCTTTATTTAACGATATTTATCTTAAATTTCTTTGCTATTGTAGGCTAAATTGTTATCGTAATCGTTTATTGATTAATTAATTAATTGTCGTTGGCACAAAGTGGCTTAAGTCAGAAAAATTGAGTCTTTTCTTTACGCCAGGTTTCAATAAAGTTTTAAACAAGGGGCCAAAAGGTTTACTGTGGTAAAGTCTTTCTTTGTGACCACTGGAACCTGTACCATGGTTAATGGGGTGTACACGGACTAGCTCAGTACCTGGAAGAGTGTGAGGCAAGGTTGTGTAGCGTCACCAAAATACAAACGCGTTCACGACCACACGTTCAGGTTTCGTCCACAATCGCGGAGATAGTAATTTTATGGCTACCTTGAACCCACGTGTTGACCAAATAGTCAGTACTCAAGGTGACAGGTGGTAAACCATGTCGCCATTTGCAGGCACTAACTATTACCTGTTCGGAGAACAGATAGGTTGCCATTCGATGCATTTCGCAATTATTTTTTTTTTGCGAAAATGTACATAGAAATTCATTAAACTTCATTTCCATTGGTACACGCTCAGGCGGGATTTGATCCGTACCTACTGTTACAGAATCGAGCTCGAAACAACTGAGCTACGTCGAGGCGTCAACGGCCTTGAATTAAATTGACCTTCTATTCGATCTAATAATGAGTGAGTGAGTATGACCATGCCTAAAACTCTATTAAGATCATGTTTGACGGATTTTGCAGCGCTTACGTGTAAACCGCCAAAATTTAAGTTAATGGCGACTCGGTTTACCGTCTGTCACATTAGTAAAGTAACTATCTGGTTTACAAGTGGGTTTAATGTGACCGTAGTATTACACAGTTTCGAACATGAACACTTCAAGCTTTGACTACCCTGCAAGGATTAATAATAGTCATGAATCTTAATGGTAAGTTTATATTCACAACCAAAACTTTTTTATTTGTATTATTTGGTGCTTACCCTGCACTCTGGTGGTATCTTGTGATGATCCCATGAGCTGATGCGTATTTGGGTCAGTGTTTGGGCTTAGCTATCCAAAGGTGCTTACCCATTAATATCTTTAGTACAATTCTCAACAGCGATCAACCTCAAACTTTTGACTTTAATGAATCTTGTATATATATGTAGATATGTTTGAATGATGGAATTAGAACCATTCTTTTTTTAATACATAACCTAGCGGCTGCAGTGGCAAAATTTTGAGAATTATACTTCGTGTCAAATCTACACACTCCAAAAAACTGATTTGAAAATCTGCAAATAGCGCACGTTTAAGCTCAAAAATATACCTCTATCAAAGAAGTCATATCAGTAACGTTAGGGACACGCATGATAATTATAAATAAATATATATTTTATATACTACATCCTCACAGAATTAATGAGGGACGTAATATATCTATATACAAGCTCTCATCTAGAATGAAGTACCTTTGATAAAAGAAAAATTACCTCTTCTAAACTGAATAGAACACCCCCGATAGGTGCACCAAATGCAACAGATACTCCAGCAGCAGCTGCTGCAGATAGTATTTCACGTTTCTTAGCTTCGTTTTTACCGTATTTAGGAAATAAGTATGAGAGTATATTACCTAAAAGCACACATAAAATATATTATTAAAATTTAGATCTTCACTATCTACATGATCTGTTTTAGACATATCATTATTTTACTACTCATGTATGCTACTAACGAAGGCTTCCTACAATGATCGATCTTAAATTTTCCTCCTCAAACAAGGACTACATAACTAGATAATGATTACTTACAAAAAGTATTTACCAACCGCAATCTGAAAAATATATGTATAGAGGTTTGTAGTGCATACGTTCCCCATTTTTATACCTATACCTATTAAGATTTATTAATTTTAGGGCTACCAACAAGGACATACAAAACAAAAAAATCATGATTAAAAGGTGCGTTTTTTTCACAAACACTTAATATGTGCAATCATGATGTGGGTACACAATATAAAACTTATATTTGTATGAACAACGTTACGTATGTAGTTATCATCATTATACATCGTAATGAGTTACTTAATAAGTGATATTGATAGACAATAAACATATACAAGAAAACACTCTCTTAATTGACTTCATCCCAATTTAAGAAGCAACTAAGCAAACGCATTGCAAATATAATGACTTGGCCATCTCTCTAAGGCACACAGACACACAGACAAAACCTCTCAAGGCCGTTTTTTCTTCTCGAATGATGTGATTTGATAACATTAATTGTAGTATAGTCAAATCTGAAATCAACTCAGGCGCATATTAATAAGCCCGTTAAAGTCATAAACGCTGAGTTTGAACAACTCAGAGGCATTTTAATCATTAATTTATCAACTATCTACACGGATATATTTGTTCAACAACATTTCTCAGCAAGTCAATTCAATACTGTCATGTAATAGATTTGAGATAATAAAACGTCTGTTTGAAAATATGTTTTGAGGTTAGCCGGTATCATGGGAAAATTCCTTAAAATTTAGATTATGATGTACAAAATAGAATATTTGCTCCAAGATGAGCAAATTATTCCAACGACACAAACAGTTGTTATTCATGTTTTGTATTGTATGTGTGGAGTTCAGTTTTAATTAAAAATTTAACGTTGTGTTAAAACAAGGACAAACATAATCGATATTAAACTAATTTGCGGCTAGCGTGGAGCGGTTTGATGCCAAACTAGAGGCCAGAAGGACAAAGCTCACCACAGACCTCGAAGGCAGGCTGGTGCAGGCGGTGGTGTGTCATTTGAAAGCTGAGGTGGCCCCTGCACTCGCGGCTGTACCTGAGGAGCAGTGCAGTATGAAGCCGCTATGGAGAATCGGTGCCCAGAACCACGAACGAATGCTGCATGAATCGGCGTAAGCGGCCGACGGATGTGTCTGGCTAGTCTCGTGTGAGCCGTGGACGTGATGGTGGTGCTGGGCTAGCTGCTGGAGGACAATGTGCTGTGTATAGTGTAGAATGCGAGTGTGGCACTGAAGGCGCGCGAAATTGTGAGGGCGATGCGCGTCAGTTAATCGCACTTCCACTCTACTGAGCGGTCACCCGATCCCGCTACGGCCGCGACCCATTGTGATAAAGTTCGTCCAGTGGGAAATCAGAGACAAGTTGATGTCGGTGGTGCGCATGCATCGAGGGATCGACAGTGGCGTCATCGTGCTGTTAGGCGATCTTCTCAGATTGTCTTTTTTAAAAAAACTAATTTATCACACATTGAAGTTTATTAGAATAAAGAACAATTTTTGGATTAACGAGATCCAAGGTTTTCGTAAGGGCGGAGACGTCCGCTGTTCCCGGAGGTCAGAATCTAACTTGAAAAGAATAAATTGATCGAAAAGAAAAATATTGCTGACTGCAGCTGGACACCAATACTAGGGGAAAATACTAGCACGTGGTAAAAGCGCATACGCAGCAAGTAATGGGAACTAAGTAGGGTTGTAACAGCCCCCCACTAAAACGAAGCGAAGTAAATTAGTATAAAATAAAAACGAGATGAATTTGAACCTTGGAAGTCGTTTCACAATAAAAGTAAAATTAAGATTAATATTCTTAATTAACACAAAATCAGTGAATTCTTAAAATAACACAAATTAAAATTGATATTAAAATATGAAACAAAAATTTCTAAAATTTAAGTTCCTCTTCGAGGAGTAAACATGACTATGAGTTAAATTATCATAAGTCTTAGAACTCAACTTAGGAGCTGGCAGAGATTTGACAGACTTATATTCTTCATCTGAAGAAGTTTTTTTTTTTTTTAACTGAAATGGGCTCACTCTTGACCCTGTTTGCAACTCAAAGGAGGCGACAAACAGAGTCTAAGATGTAGCGAGCTTGCCCAGAAAATGCCTATGCACCCTAGTTTTGAACAACTGTGGATTAAATACCTCCGGGAATACAGAGGCAGGCGGGGAATTCCATTCCCTACCGGCCCGCATTATGAATGACGCGTTAAAGCGATTTGTGCGGGCACGCGGTGGCTCTACCAAATGGGGATGGTATCCCGCCGTTTTCCGGGAGTTTCGGTGGTAAAAAGGCGAAGGAGGTACGAGCTGGTGCAGCTCATTCGCACACTCGCCATAATAGAGCCTGTCCACAAAGACTGGCAACCTTGCGCCTGTGCGCTAGGCTATTCAGACTGGACGCAAGTTTTTGGTCGCCAATCATGCGCTTGGCTCTACGCTCTATAGAGTCAAGGGTATTTAGCTGGTACTTGGCAGAGCCATCCCATAGGTGACTGCAATATTCCACACATGACCGCACTTGTGCTTTGTAGAGAACTAAAAGCTGCTCAGCAGCCCTAGCATACCAGCCAAGATAAGACAAGATAAACTCGGGTTTAAAAGTTGTCTTAGCCCTCCGATTTATCTTAAGTGTTAGCATGCAATGCAGTGGGGTTAAGTTCTTAACCCGGTTTAAGGCCGGGTTAACGTTATCTTGCCAAGGCTGCCAACATGACAAAAATTTGGTATCTTGACCATGTTCAAGAACGCGTTGTCTATGGGTTTGGATAACCCAACCATGTTGAAAATCACAATGTCCGTCGGCATTTACCCTTTTACAATGTTTTTTCAATTTGGTAGTGTTATTAAATAAAGTTTGAAGTTTAATTCGACGTAGCTCAGTTGTTTAGGGCTTGGCTCTGTATCAGTGGGTAGAGGGTTCAAATCCTGCTTGAGCATGTACCAATGGAAATGAATTTTAATGAATATATATGTACATTTTCATAATAAAAACGCATTTACGAATTGCATCGAATTATACGGTGAGGGAATGTACATATATATTCATTAAAATTCATTTCCATTGGTACATGCCAATGGAAATGAATTTTAATGAATATATATGTACATTTTCATAATAAAAACGCATTTACGAATTGCATCGAATTATACGGTGAGGGAAAACATCGTGAGGAAACCTACCTGTTCGTCGAACAGATAATAGTTAGTGCTTGTAAATGACGACATGGCTGACCACCTGTCACATTGAGTACTGACTATCTGGTTAACACGTGGGTTCGAAGTGTCCATAGAATTACTACCTTCGCAATTGCGGAGATGGACACCTGAACCTCTGACTACCCCGCAAGGGTCGAGAATGCGTTTTTTGCTTTGTTTTGTTTCAAGTTTGTTTTGGTGTGTTGGAAGAAATACGTTAATGCTAAAGTTTTATTGCACACAAGAAAAGCCTGAAGTTTATTTGTACCTACCCAAAAACAAGTTCGAAAGGATAATAATGAGCGAAAAGAAGAGTAGAAGTTAAAAGCCAAACATATTTATACCCTCTGCATACGATATTTCACAAATTATATGTAAACTCGGTAGTTTCCGAGAAATATTAAGTTTATTATCAACAAGCTCAATAGTCTACTGACTAGATCTCTTCCAAAGTAAGAGAAGTGCCTATACTATAGTTAAAAGTTACCTCAACTTGCTTAGAGGATCATTTTGCATTCCTGTCACTATTAGAAAATATAAAGATCATACGAGTTCAGTTGCTGTGAATAGAAATTTACTTTTTGCTATTTATCTTAGCAGAGTACGCAGCAACAGTGCACAAATGATATGATAAAATATTCCTCGTAAAACAGAGCACGAAAAAATGCCATATTTGTCTAATAAAGATCAAAATATTCACAAAGTTTCTCTTCACAAATTTTAACACCATCAAATTGGGGTGGGTTTAAAAATAAGACATTTGTCTTGTCCAAACGTCACTTTTAATCCGAAAAACTGCCGGCATGCTATCACATAAGACTAATTTAACCTCTTTTATCTTGGTTATCTGTCAAAATGGGACAAAACAATTTTAAACCTGTTTGCATGCTCGCATTGAGGTTAATTTGACATTTCGATGGTTTAAAACCTTATCTTAACCCTAGTCTTGCCTGGCGTGCTAGCACCGCAGGTGTGAAACATTCCTTAACCCTATTCAGGATGCCAAGTTTCCTTGCTGCAAGCTTGGCCCTTGACTCTATATTCTCACCAAAGTTTAGGTCGTTTGTAAGCTCGATACCAAGCATACTCAAACGACTGGTGACTGGCAACTGCGTGCCTCGAAAGAGTGGAGCAATACTCATCTCAGATTTCTTGGCAGAGAAAAGGCATCCTTGGGTCTTTTTGGCGTTGAAACTTACGAGGTTCATATCTCCCCATTGGGAGACGTGTTCCAGCGTTTGATTCACTCGCGAGACCATTGTTTCCCTTTGGAGATTTATTTCATCCACGTTAGCCCTAGGAACAGGGAGGTACCTCTCTACAACTGTGCTGTCATCCGCGTAGCCTATTATCCCTGGCCTCAGCAGATCGTTTATATGAAGCAAGAAAAACGTTGCAGAGAGGACCGAACAACGTTGCAGAGAGGATCGAAAAATTTCAGTTAATTCAATATTGTGCATACTCTTTTTAACAACCTTTTTGTTAGAACAATGATTAAATATTTGTATACAACAAGAAGGGTTGGATTTACCTTTGCACTTTCGATAATAGAATAATAGCTTATATGCGATAAAAAGAAAAATCACAATAATTAAAACATAGGTTAAAGAGGAATAGCATGTTGAATATTTAACAAAATGTGACTCCATTTGTAAATTATTAACTTCATTTTCTAGGTTATCTACTCGTAATTTATGAAAAGAAAATTTTAAATATTCTAGGTTAATTTTAGATAAGCTTATTGGGGTCAAATATGGTATAGTATGACATATTATTTACTATACATTTTATTTACTATGAGAGACCGGGTCATATCACGATAAATTAATAAAGATATCTGATTACCTTTATTTTTGCCCGACGTTTCGACCCAGTTGTAAAGGCCGTGGTCGCGGGAAGACTAGCTAGCTAGCTAGACTAGCGGGAAGTCCGTCTCAGCAAATGTCTGTTTACCCTCACAATTGGAATTTTTGTTAATTCATAGCACGACACACTGCACTCACACTATCCGTAGACACATCCGCAGTTACGCCACGCGAATATAATCCCATGATTACCGGTTCCCATGTTTCTGACAGCCTAAAACCATCCTCAGGATTGAAATTATTGGGATGTTTTTTAATTTCAATAGCCTCCCGAATAACCCTGGGATAAAATGTTGTTCCGTGGAGATGATTTGAGGCTGATGTTATTCAATCCAATGGTTTGAACCAGACATCAGGTGTTCCGCTATCGCTGACTTTTGAGGTTGCCAATTCTTAACAGCTGCTGTGTTCCTTAACCCGTTTCTGGACACTTATTTTAAGAAGTGTGTGTATAATTTTAAGAAGTTGGAATAAATAAGTACTTCAAGAGGGTTGGAAAAATTCTTTACATTGGATTAATTCTTCGGATTGAATTTTATCACAAAGTCCTAGTGTTTTATGTAAAAGTATATCCAAATTTTCAAGATAAGGGTGTAAAGATATTAGATCAATATGTGCTACAACATTCCAGTAGTCATTAAAGAAATTAGCGGTAATGATTGGTTTAAAATATATTCCAGAGCTGTGTACAATTGGTGTTATTTTCGATTTAGCGTGGCAATGATACAGAAATGTTCAGAAAATTATAAAATTTATATTAAGAAATTGGTGATAAGGCCTTACGTAGTTGATGGTGTTTTTTTAAGTACACCATATCGCCAGACTTGTATGTTGTATCGCGAGTACTATTGTCATAATACTGTTTAGAACGTTCTTTACTTTGTAAGATGTGTTCTATAGCCTTGTCTCGGCTGAGGCGCATTCTGTATTGCAATGCGCGTATATTGACTATACTGGGTGGCGCATTCAAAACGGTCAGTATGGGAAAGTCTGAAACTATAAGAAATACGAAGATTTGTTCTTAGGAAGCATGTCACCGATTTTGATAAAAATAAAAACTGCATTCATACTTTCTTAGAAAAAATAACTGTATCCTGTACGGGAATCGAACCCGGTTGCTTTAAAAAAATAAACTTGCCCTTTTCACGTTTTCTTTTTAAATATCGATTTTGTAGGTCTTAAGCTGTAGATGTCTCTATGAAACATGATGTCCAAAATGAATAAAATGCATTGTTTTGGCATACTTTAGTTTATCATAATAGTTTACATACACCGTTACAATACTCAACAAGTTCAGACATGTAAAATTGTCTCTATGGCTGTTTGTAGTTTTGTACCTCTCTACTTGTTACATACACCATATTATGTGGCATTAGCATTGTATTAATCCTTTAAGAAAGTTTTGTTATCTACTGTAATCAAACACTAACAATCTATTGAAAAGTACACTTAAAGTGACGTGTTAAACCATATTTGAAAATTTCTTGTGGGGTTACGTTAAGAATAAATCTTACAAAACAAGCTATGACACCGTTGAAGCCTAAAAGTAGCAATAGAAGTAAATTTAACGCAAATTCACCACATGAAAATAAAAAATTCAATAGTAAGGTCACCTAAACGTGTTGAATATTGTATTGACAACAACGGTGGTCATTTAGAACACCTACTATGATAAACTAAAGTATGCCAAAACAATGCAATTTAATCATTTTGGACATCATGTTTCATAGAGACATATACAGCTTAAGACCTACACAATCGATATTTAAAAAGAAAAAGTGAAAAGGGCAAGTTTATTTTTTCAAAGAAACCGGGTACGATTCCCGTCCTGGTTACAGTAGTTTTTTCAAATAAAGTATGAATGCAGTTTTTATTTTTATCAAAATCGGTGACATGGTTCCTAAGAACAAATCTTCGTATCTCTTATAGTTTCAGACTTCCCCATACTGACCGTTTTGAATGCGCCACCCTGTATATTGTAAGTAGTATTAGAATTAGTTTCGTACAGGGAATTAGGGATAATTGGCTAGTAGCCATATAATAACTCATATGCGGTAAACTGTGTAGTGGAGTGTGGAGTTGTATTATATGCTAAAATTGCTGTGAATAAATAGCAATGCCAATCGTTTTCATTTTCATTCACGAAGGATTTTAGGTATTCCTTTAATGTAGCGTGTGACCTTTCTAGGGCACCGTTAGTTTGCGGATGATACGGTGTCGTAAATAATGATTTAATTTTTAGTATTTCAGTTAGTTGTTTAAATAAGTCTAAGGTGAAGGAAGTACCTAAATCTGTTAGTATGGTTTTAGGAAAACCAAAAAGAGAGATGAAGTGAATAATATTACGAGCTATTTCCTCGCTGGTTGCAGTGACCATTGGGTAAGCACTGGAAAATTTGGTTGAATCATCTTGCAAGGTCAAAATAAACTTGAAATTTTGGAAACCGACTTCTGGTATAGGGCCTACAATATCTAAAGCTAGACGTTCAAAAGGTCTAGTGGAAGTAGAATTATCTCCATGGGAGCTTTGTTACATTGCCTTAAGGGCTTGTTAATCTTACAAAGTTTACATTTCTTAACGTAGTCTTCGATATCGGAGAGCATACCACTCCAGTAATAAGCAGACTTGATTCTGCTGTACATGCGTTTGGCACCTGGGTGTCCAGCAAAAGTCGAGTCATGATTCTCTTTTAGGATCTTAGGGACTTCGACGGGAGTGGGATAAATAAACTGATTATTATAAATGTGTATATGGATTTTAGTATTATTAAAAATATGCGCTATAATATTGTAAATTTTAGTATAAGGTAACTTAGAAAGAGGGTCTGTGAAATCTGATATAACAATATCGGATCGCGGATAATCCCAATACAACTATTGGGATTATCCGGCAAAATATCATTTCTTAGTTTTATAAGTAGATTATAAATATCTTTAATCTTAACCTCCTCATAATGGTGGACCTTAGTAAACAAAAAGTAGTAATGTTTCTTATGATCTAAAAATGTTATGCTAAAAAGTTCACGTACTGAACTAATTAATGCAGAAGAGATAAAATCTCTTCAACGTGAGGGATAGAAAAATCGAAGTCTAAAGAGGTTGGTAATACTATAGTTTTAAACTTAGAAAGGTGAAAGGCTGCTCTTCAATGATTGTATCTGGTGTAGATAATTTTTTAGTAAATTGGCTCTTCACAAATTTTTCATAAGGTAGCTTATGTAAGCTTCTAGGATTAATAATGTTAAAAGGACAGCGTGATAACGCATCCGCGTTAGAATTAAGACGACCTTGTTTATACTCGATTGTATAGTCATACTCTTCGAGTTTTAATCGCCAGCGTATAAGCTTGCTACCCGGATCTTTTACCGAGAATAACCATTTCAAAGCACGATGATCCGTGACTATTGTAAATTTCCGACCATACACGTATGGCCTAAAAGTATTTACACCATATAAAATAGCAAGCAAGACACTCCTTTTCGGTAGTATTATAATTACCTTCAGCTTTGTTTAAAGTTCTCGAGGCATAAGCGACAGGCTTGTCACTGCTTATCTCGCCCTGTGAGAGGACTGCGCCAATCGCATAATTGGACGCGTCGTCGGTAGTAATGATAAATGGACCCGAAAAATCAGGGTATTGAAGAAGTGGAGCTGAAGTTAGTTGCTCCTTTAAAATAAGGAATGCAATGTCCTGTTCTGCACCCCTATTAAAAGGGATATCCTTCTTCGGTATTGGTAGGGATAGGAAATTCAGTAACAGCTCTGACTTTTTCTGGATTTGAGGATACACCTTTATCGGTGATTATGTGACCAAGATAAGCCACTTCTCGTTTTAGAAATTCACACTTGTCAGGCTGTAATTTTAAGTTGAATTGACGAAACTTGTCGAACACTAATTGGAGTTTAGTAATATCGTTTAATAATATCAACCTCACACACGACAAATGGGATCATTCCTTATCCAGACTCAAAAGAGAGCACATTATATTTTAATCTTGTATTTCATTATATTATAATTTTATTCTTTAATAAATTAAAAAAGTGTTTTTTAAAAAGTGTTTTAAAATCCTCACTCTAACAGTACGTAATGCGATCCGCAATGACAATAAAGTTTGTTATGATTTTGTTAAGTTATATCAAGTTTGATGTGATTTATTTCAGTGATTTTGAAACTATCGTAGTGTGAAACCTGTTTATATCGCAAACATAAATAACATTACATAAAATATCTGCTATTATACCGCCCAATTGCTTTTGAATCAATATTTATAGGAAAATTCTTCGTCACTCCATAGCATAATTTACAAATGAAACAACAAATTTATCTGCAACAAATCTGATTCATCATGCCGATTTGATATTGACTTATATTAGCTTTAATTTTAACTTATTTTAGATATAAAAACATACTTGGCCACTTCTGAAACAGAAAGGTAACCTCAAAACTATTTATCCCAGAGATAAACAAGAGGCTGCAATTGTTTTACACGGGACTTGTTTCTACAACAAAACATCGACTTTGTTTTGGAATAAGGTGGTAGGTATCTGTGAGAACATAGTCAACTAACTTGAGACATACTGTTTAGTAATGATATCAAATGTATTCATAGTATTTACAACAAATCGATATAAATAATGATTTGATATTTTATAACATTAAGTACTAAATATTATGTAACTCCACTAAGCTCGATAACAAATAAAATCTAAAACATGTAAGAAATTCTAGATTCCCATACAGATTTCTCTTGAGTCTAAAAAACCACTTTTACAGAACCAATTATTAGTTTATGTTTTATACGGCAAAACGTAAAAGTAGCTATTGTAGTATTCTTATATCCAAGGTACTGTTTTTAATTATTACGATTAATTATGCTAAATACGCAACTATATTATTAATATAAAACTCCCGTAAACGTGTCGCGATGTTTTGAAATTCGCGCCTTTTTATATTTCATATTCTGTCCGGCCGCTAAAAACAGCACCGACCCGCACGGTACTAAGCGCCGCTGCGCTAGAAATTTCGGATTTTTTACAGTTCGTGAATTTATTTTTGGAATACAATACCCTTAAGAGTTAAATATCAATAATTACGTAAATATAAACGCATAAAGTTGATAAAAAATCAGAAAAATGGCGCAAACAGGTTTTTGTATTTTTTCGTTTATTTCGTCACGGAGTAAGGTCTGAAATCAAAATATACAATAATGGGTGCTCTAAATACTAAATAATTTGACTAAAAACATATTAGGTCCTGCTTTATTCATAATACTGCATGGACACACCGCAGAGTCGTGACAGAGGGGTCCCGACCCTGCAGTGTGGGAAGATACGGGGGATAGCCTATAAACGAACCTAGCCACCAATAAGGTGTGTGTACCTAACTGGCCCTAAGTCCCTATAGCCTAACCCGAATATATACTTATATATAATAAGTGTGGAGTGGTGTGTCAGGCGTGTGGCGCATGGATGTGAGGCAGCCGGAGCCACCAGGCATAAAGTGTGCCTAGCCGTGTGTAGTGCCTAACGGTAGGGAAAGCTACGCCTCTAGACCTAAAGGCGCGGCCGGGAGCCTAGGGTGGGGGATCAAAGGTTTAGGTGTAAGGATTTTCCCGTAGCTAGTGAGCCAGACTCAGCGTCACCATTTGAGACTGAAGGTGTCTTTGCCACTACGGGAGGAGAGGTGAAGAAATGAGAACGCTACAAGGTTCGTAACGATCTAGTTTATTGATTAAAATCTCAGTCTTTATATACAATAATCGATAACGAGTGATTGACGTCAATGCTACTGCCGCCGCCTCCCCGCGGGCTCGGAGCTGCTGCCGCTGCATGTGCTGACTTGCACTCTTGCACCGCTGCCATCACCGTCACTGCGCCGGATCCTAGTCAGCATTCTTGGTGGCCCCAATGTCCGACTGCATCTTTCTGTGGTTGGCGTCAGCATTCTGACGCTGTGGCCAAGAGCACTGACCGCGGCCGGCGCGGTATGTCCACGTGATTGTGGACATTTTGGGCCCCGGCAGAGATGGATTGCATCTGGTAGAGGCTGCCCGGGGTCGCCTGCCTTTGTGGCGTGGCAGGTGGAGCGGTGTCCAGCTGCGTGGCTGCAGGCTCCAAGGTTGCCGGTCTTCTCCGGCGGGGGCGGCTGCAGATGTCGCGCATCAGCATTTCGCCCGCCACTCGCTGCACGTCGTCCCGTTTCCGTTTTCTATACCTGTTAACATAAAAAATAACTAAAGTTAAGACTAATATGCTTGTTATTATTAATAAACTTATATTGACCGAGGTAGGTGACGAGAACTGATACCAGACGGTGTTTTTTAGTTCTTTCGATAAGTTTTGTTCAGTTTGTAATTCGTTTTGTAATAAGTTGTGAGTTATATCCAAGACTGTTTCCTTTGATATATTGTCATTAGCGATTTTCTTTAAATCTGTGTTAATAGTGTAGTTTATCGGTTTTAAGTAGGATGTCACTGCTGTTGAGGTTTCACTTCGTGTGGCTGTTAGCAAACTGGTTTTTGTTTTAATTATACAATTCTCTGATATTTGAATGATGCTTATGTCATCGATTAAGGCTGCTTGGCGCTGTCCACCACAGATGATTGATATTGTTGTTTTCTTTTTCGGAATGATTAGCCATGTATTTGCTATGTACATCTTTTTCCATGTTACATCGTTGGCTGGCGTGTAGCTATTTGTGTGACAATCAGTTTCGTTGTCGTTGTTAGTCTGAAATATCATGTCCATGATGCAGTTCTTATGAAGCTGCATCATTGTGATAGCGACAGGATTACATATGTAGCCATTTTGTTTTTGTATGCATGACTTGAATTCTTCATGCGTGAGCTCAAAATATTTTTCTGCGTGATAGTTTATCCCCAAAAATGTATGTTGTGTTACGATATTTCGCATTTCGCCGTCTTCAGTTCTTTTCGGTATTGGAGTTATATGCACCGATGTATATTTTGATGTTTCGTGTATCGGAAAATATGCAGAGACTTGTATGTGAGTATCGTTCTCTGTTATTTTTGTGTCTAGAAGTGGTGTTTGCACAATTTTTATATTATTTGTCATTTTAGTGTTCTTTTCTGTTATTAAGTCTCGAATGCTTCTCGGTGATAAGATACTATATATTGATGCTTTTTCCAGAAATATTTTTACCAATCCTTCGTAGTGATATGTTATTTCCGTTATGTAGCTGTTTGCTAGATTGAACGCCTGTAACACTTGTATTGCAAGTTGATTTTCTTCTTCATGTTTCAAGTACTTATTAACACTTTGTAGGTACTCTATTGCTTGGTTTATTTTATTCTGAAATCTGTTAAGTTTGCTTTGTATTCGTTGTTCCGTTTGATTTACGGTTATTATACGGTATATATACGGTTTGATGATTCGCTGCCTCGATCAATTGTTTTTGGTTGTTTTGAAGTGCATCAATGTCCTTATACACTTCATCGTTTACTCCGAAGATTGATGTCATAAACTGCCCTAGCAGACCTCGTTTCCGTCTTGTGTGTTCTAAGTCTGATAGATATTGTACTGTTGTTTCAAACTTGACTTGTTCTTCTTCTAAGTGCTGATAGAATTCATCACAGTGGGTTTGATATCCGTCATGATTTGCTTTCCGGCACATATTTTTGAAATGTTTCGTTACATCTTGAATTGCTTTTTTATCGTCAACTATTTTTTCTCTCGAACAATAGGTTTCTACGCGAAAAATTCCCCTGTTCACTGTCGTAAGTCCCAGTTCTTCTACGTATATTCCAGAGGGTATTCCTCTAATTGTGTAATTCGCTAGCGTTCCACTAACTAGTTGTATTACTAGTAACGTTATTAGTAGTACATGCTTCCATACTTTTACCCCGGTGCTTGCATGTGCATATGTTGGATGTTTACATGTATTTCTGCCAGTCATCTTGTTTTGTGTTTCCTTGTTACCGTCGTTGTTATTTTCGTTTACAGGTATTGGTATCAATGTATGTATGGCTCGTTTGGACTTATGACCGTTTGATTTCTGTATTGTTACCACACGTGTTTGTCCATCTTCTCCTGGATGTACTGCAATGATTTTTGCTAGCGGCCATTTGCTTGGGTTGATGTTTTCGTCTTTGATCAGTACAGCAGTGCCTATTTGTAAGTTTTCTTGCTCTTTTGTCCACTTGTACCGTTGTTGTAGTAGGTTTAAGTAATCTTTTGTCCAAGCAGACCAAAAGTCTTTACTCATCCTTTGTACAAGCTTCCACCTATCTCTCAGTTCTATTGTTGAATGTGCAATTGGATCCGGTACTCCAACAGCTTCGCGTCCAATTAGGAAATGACTTGGTGTTAAAATGGTTTTATCATTTACGTCTTCATTTAAAGGACAAAGTGGTCGGGAGTTTAAGCAGGCTTCTATTTGACATAGAAGGGTCGTTATTTCTTCTATGGTTAAGATTGATTCACCAATGACTCGTCTTAAATGGTGTTTCATTGCTCTAATACCGGATTCCCACATTGTTCCAAAATGTGTTGAATATGATGGGATGAAGTGCCACTTAGTGCCCAAATTTGTCAGTTTATCTGTGAAGTTTGATGACTGGGTTATCTGTATTATTTCATCGTACAAGACCTTAGCAGTTCCAATGAAATTTGTTGCATTATCGCTGTATATATTAGTCACAGGTCCTCTCCGGGCCATGAATCGTTTTAGCGCCGCAAGAAACGCCTCTGTTGTCAGATCGTTGACCAGTTCTAAATGTATGGCTTTAGTGGCCATGCACACAAATAGTGCTATGTATGCTTTTCGTGATTGATATCCTCTGCCTTTGAAAGCTCGAACCTTTATTGGGCCTCCAAAGTCGACTCCAGAATTGCTGAAGGGATATGACTGTGTTACTCTTACAGTTGGTAAGTTGCCCATTTTCTGGCTGGCGGTTGTGCCTTTGTATCGTGTACACGTGACACATTTTGATAGCACCGACTTAACTTGCTTAATGCCTCCGATTACCCAATACTTTTGTCGTATATATGCGAGAGTTAGTTTGTTACCTCCATGTAACGTTTTTTTGTGTGCATCTTCAATTATGAGTGACGTTATTCGATGTTTATTTGGTAGTATCACAGGATGTTTGTTTCCGTATGTAAGTTCAGAGTTTTGTAATCGGCCTCCAACTCTTATTATTTGGTTATTATCTATAAAAGGATCCAATGTGGATAGTTTGCTAGTTCTTTTTAAGGATGATGTGTTCTTTTACCTTTGTAAATCCTCCTGAAATGTTTCTGTTTGTATTACTTTCAGTACTTTGTTAGTCGTTTCCTGAATTTCTGACACTGAAAGCGACCCTTTTGAACGATTTTTATTTGTGAATCGATAGCAGTATGCTAAAACTCTTATGAGTCGATCATAAGATGAGAATCGGTCCCATATTTCATTTTTCTCTTGTGTTGCGGTCATTGTTGAGTAACTTTTTAGTTCTATTATAGTTTCTGGCAAAGTTTTGGTCAATGGTAGTTTATCTTCTCGCAACCAGTCTGGGCCTTTCCACCATAGCTCGTTTGTCAGTAACTTCACCGGGTCTGTACCCCGTGATACTAAATCAGCTGGGTTGAGGGATGTCATCACGTAACTCCACGTCGCTTTAGGTTGTAGACGTTGGATTTCTGCTACTCTTCTAGCAACAAAGGGCTTCCAGTGACTAGCTTCTTTCTTTATCCACGCGAGTGCTATTTGGGAATCAGTCCAGCAATATGTTGGGGTATTAGGAACCTCTAGCGCTGGTTGTATCTTGTTTATCAGTTGTGCGAGCAATACTGCCGCACATAGTTCAAGCCTTGGCAATGTGGTTCTGTTTTTCTTAGGAGCTACCTTTGACTTAGCTTGTATTAAAGTGATATGGTATACGTTTTCCACTTTAACTCGTAGATATACAACAGCTCCATAGGCTTTTTCCGATGCATCACAGAATCCATGTAATTGGGTGTACTCTAGTGTTCTCTTATTTGTCTTGTACCATCTGGGTATTTTTATCGCTTCCAATACTTTTACATTTTGTTGTATAGCGTCCCATCTCTTGCTTATATCAGAGTGTACTTGATCATCCCAATCGGTTTCTAACAGCCATAGTTCTTGTACTAGAAGTTTCATAGTAATGATGATTGGAGCTAGCCATCCCAGGGGGTCAAATATTTTGGCTACTTCAGATAATATGATACGTTTTGTAAGCTTGCAATGGTCTTGAATTGATATTTGGAAAGAAAAACTGTCTTCTTGTGGTGACCATATTATTCCTAGTGATTTTCTTGTTTCATCAAATGGGAGTTTCATATGTTGCCCATCTGCTTTATTTTCTTGGATGTTATCGAGAAATTCTCGTGAATTTGATGACCATTTTCGCAGATGAAATCCTCCCTTGACCTAACCTGACGTGACATCATCAGCTCCACTCAGCAGATCATCCACGTAAAAGTCTTGTAATGTCATCTTACTTGCTAATGGATAATTCTTTTGCTCATCCAACGCTAGTTTTTGAAGTGTTTTTATTGCCAAATATGGAGCACATGACGTCCCGTAGGTCACTGTGGTGAGTTCATATTCCTCTATAGGTTTGTCCGTACTGAAACGCCATAGAATACGTTGATATGGCATATCTTTTTCATGTATCTTTATGTATCTGTACATTTTCATTATATCTGCCATAAATGCTATGTTATGCATCCGCCATCGTAGTATTATAGTCGGTAGGTCGTTTTGCAATCGCGGGCCTTTCATCAGATTCTCATTCAAACTGAGTTTTCCTTGGGATTTGCTGCTAGCATCAAAAACCACCCTCAGCTTAGTTGTGAGCGAGTCTTCTCGTATTACTGGTTGGTGAGGAATGTAGTATTTTCCTGTATCTCGCTTTTTGGCTTTTCTCATATGTCCAAGTTGTAAATACTCTTCCATAAATTCATTATACTGTTGACGTATTCCGTTTTTTGACAGTTGTTTTTCTAATTGTAGTAGTCGAGCGGCAGCTTTTTTACGCGAGTCACCCAAATCTAAATTTTTATTTTTGAAAGGTAATCTTACTGTATATGTCCCGTCCGAGTTTCTGTTTGTGGTTTTCTGGTAATATTTTTCACAGTCTGCGTCTTGTTGACTAAGAAAGCTGTTGTCAGGAACCTCTTCCAGCTCCCAGAATTTGGTTAATTTCTTTTGTTCCGTTAATGTTAAGTTTAAATTTACTAATCCAACGTTTGTTTCAGTTGCATAACATGCTAGGCCAGATAATATCCATCCAAACTTAGTTTGTTGCGCTATAACTCCTTCGCCAATTTTCTTGAATCCAGATAATAAGATATTACTTAATTCATGTGCACCGAGAATAACATCAATTTGTCCTGATTTGTAATATGTTGGATCTGCCAGCTGTATTCCTTTTAACTGGGGTTATGGTATTGGTTTAATCGTTTTGTTCGGTAATAATCCCGTAAGTTTTGGCATCACATATAGGGTGACTGGTAGCTTGAAATTCTCCTCATACAAAGGTTCAAGATTCACATTTATCGTGCTATTGGACGTTTTTGTTGCTTGGTCCCCAATTCCTCTTATTTCTGCGACGATTTGGTTTCTCTGCGCGCCTATTAATTGTGCAGCTTCTTCTGTACAAAACGATGCTTGTGATCCTTGATCGCATAAAACTCTAAGTAAAACTGGCATCCCATTACGTGAAATCGTTTGCACTATGGATGTTGCCAAAAAAACAATTTTTCCGGTAGTTTGATCTTCGGATAGATTGGCAACTAGTTTTGTTTGGTTTTGTTGTTGCTGACTTTTGTTTACCGGTCCCAAATCTCTGTGAAGTAACGTGTTATGGTTGGGATCTCCACACTTTTCACAACTTTTGTAGAACCTACTAATGCATTCTTTGTCGACAGCGTGGTTTAGACAACGTTTACACATTCCATTACTTTTCACATTATTAGCCCGATCATTAACGTTGAGTGATCCAAATGTAGGGCAATGATTTATGGAATGGGCATCTGATTTACAATACCTGCAAAAAGTTCTCGTAAACTGCTTATCTGCGTAATTGTTGCTGCCTCGCTGCTGATGAGCCATTCTGGGCGGCGGGTATGATCGTTGTGGCATGTTCCATTGGGGCTTATAGCTTTGTTGTAACGCATTGGAGTATGGCATTTGTGTAGCTTGTAAACACTTAAATCTCCTTTCCAGAAATGACATCATATCCTGAAATGAATCCATTGCAGTGATGTTATCTAATTGTTCTTCGTACTTGAAATTTGTTTGATAATCCCAGGTTCTACTAATAATCCTGCAGAGGATGGGTCCCCAGGATTTGGTGTCGATCCCTTGATTCTTTAACGCTTCCAAACACTCTTTAACTCTGTCATGTAATTCTCGTAACTGGTTTGCATTTGGTTTCTCAATTTTCTGCAAGTTTAATAATTCGTCAATAAACTGTGTCGCTATCTTTCGTTTGTCGTCAAACCACTCGCATAGTAACTGCCATGCAGTTTCGTAATTTGCTTCTGCTATTGGTAGGTATTGGATGACACTTAATGCAGGTCCTTTTAAGTTGGTTTTTAGATATTGCATTTTTTCGGTGTTCGATATATGTACGTCCTCGTGAATGATCTTTGAGAATAGATCTTTGAATGTCGTCCAGTTACCAGAGTCGCCGTTAAAAATAGGTATCTTTACTGGTGGTAGTCTTATTGTTGGTCGTGGTGTCGCGTTACTCGACAAGGTGTGCAGAGATAACTTGTAAAGATGTTCTTCGATGAGTTCAGCCGTCGTCTCGTACCTATCTTGTGTTTTTTCGTATTGCTGGGTTGTAAAGTATTCATGATTTATCTCGAGTGTGATGATGTCGAGATGAGTGTTTTCAATGCGTTTCCATAGTTCCTGGATACCACGTTGAAGGGTTCGTAATTTCCATTCAGTTGGTTTTTCTTCCAAGTACTGTTCGGCTTGATACATTTTCCGTCTTAATTGTGAAATCGAAAACATTTGTTGTTTAATCCTTTGTAAACTTGCAGACTGCTCGTATATGTTGCAGTGCGGTTGGTTCGTATTACAAGAGTTTATAGTCTGATCATATTGCGCAAGCTGCCTATGTGCATTTCCTTGCGGTTTGTCCTGGTTGGTTTGTCCGGTTTCCGTAAGATGCTCATGTATGCTTTCTTGCGGGTTCGAGTAGTTGTGTTTTGTTTGTAAGTTTTCCGAGGATTGCTCATTTATTCTTTCTCTCAGATTGTAGTAGTTGTGTACAGTTTGTACGTTTTCCGAGGGTTGCTTCTGTGTGCTTCCCCCTGGGTAGTCGGGGTAGTTTCCCCCTTGTAGTTTTTCCGAAGGCTGCTCGTGTATACTTCCTTTCGGATTGTAGTAGTCGTGTCTAGTTTGTAGGTTTTCCGAGGGTTGCCTTTGTATGCTTCCTCCCGGATAGTCAGGGTAGTTTTCCCTTTGTAGTTTTTCCGAAGGCTGCTCTTGTATGCTTCCTTTCGGATTGTAGTAGTCGTATCTAGTTTGTAGGTTTTCCGAGGGTTGCTTCTTTGTCCTTCCCCCCGGATAGTCAGGGTAGTTTTCCCTTTGTAGTTTTTCCGAAGGCTGCTCGTGTATGCTTCATATCGGATTTTTGTAGTCGTGTCTAGTTGGTTGGTTTTCCGAGGGTTGCTTGTTTATGCTTCCTATTGGATGGTCGTCGTCTTCTTTTGGTGTGTAAGTCGTCAGAGATATTCCCTCTGGTTTGCTATGCTCACTAGTGGAGGGTTTTTGTTCGTCCAGGTATACATTTTTTTCATATTCATTGAGTACTTGCATGATTTCTTGATAATTCTTATGTATTTCGTTTTTGAAGAAGTCTCTCGTCGTGTATTCATGGTTTTCCAGGATTGGGTCGTTCTCAATGTTTATGTGGATGTTTTTTGAAGATTGGTACAGTTCTCCCGCTGTCTTTCGTCTTGATTGTATGTACTTCAGGGTTCGTCTAGCCACTCCATCTTTCTTTACATTACTCAGTAACTTCTTGAGCTCTGTATTGAAGTAATCTTGCTCCTGTAGTAGGCTGTTTATGTTTTCCGCTTCCATTTTCGTTCTTCTCTATGTTTTCAAACGTCTTCTGTCCCTATCCTACAGCTAATAACGAACCTAGCAAGTACTGCTGTCTCCTGCACCCCTCGGCCCGGGTTATGCGACTACTCTGCTAGTTGGGGGATGCCGCTTGTGGCAAGCCAACTAACCAATTCGCACCCGGCGAGAGATGTCTACAGAATTCAGCACGTACTATCGAGTCTAACAAAACCACAACCCGATGCGGTTGATACACCGAGCCGTGACCTTGCGACCACCAAAACTATCCTCTACCCTAAGTATCCCCACGCGTTTGATATCGAGTCCTCATCGCGGCTTTAGTTTAATTATTATTTAAAGCTAAGTTAAAGTAAAGTTAAAATATATTCAAAGTTAAGTTAAAATAAAGTTAAATTAAAGTATTAAAAAAACAATTAAGTTATTATTTAATTAACTATTCTAATTAAAACAATAAAATAGTATCACCATCCGGCGCCACCATCATGGACACACCGCAGAGTCGTGACAGAGGGGTCCCGACCCTGCAGTGTGGGAAGATACGGGGGATAGCCTATAAACGAACCTAGCCACCAATAAGGTGTGTGTACCTAACTGGCCCTAAGTCCCTATAGCCTAACCCGAATACATACTTATATATAATAAGTGTGGAGTGGTGTGTCAGGCGTGTGGCGCATGGATGTGAGGCAGCCGGAGCCACCAGGCATAAAGTGTGCCTAGCCGTGTGTAGTGCCTAACGGTAGGGAAAGCTACGCCTCTAGACCTAAAGGCGCGGCCGGGAGCCTAGGGTGGGGGATCAAAGGTTTAGGTGTAAGGATTTTCCCGTAGCTAGTGAGCCAGACTCAGCGTCACCATTTGAGACTGAAGGTGTCTTTGCCACTACGGGAGGAGAGGTGAAGAAATGAGAACGCTACAAGGTTCGTAACGATCTAGTTTATTGATTAAAATCTCAGTCTTTATATACAATAATCGATAACGAGTGATTGACGTCAATGCTACTGCCGCCGCCTCCCCGCGGGCTCGGAGCTGCTGCCGCTGCATGTGCTGACCTGCACTCTTGCACCGCTGATATCACCGTCACTGCGCCGGATCCTAGTCAGCATTCTTGGTGGCCCCAATGTCCGACTGCATCTTTCTGTGGTTGGCGTCAGCATTCTGACGCTGTGGCCAAGAGCACTGACCACGGCCGGCGCGGTATGTCCACGTGATTGTGGACACTGCAGTTTTCGTAAGTACAAAACGCCCAATTTTGGGCCGCCATCTTTTCATACATTTTTATATGGAGAGGTTACGCGTCCGCCGCGACTAGCTAGTTTCATGATTAATAACTAGCGGGACTTATCGCAGATCGGTACCTCCATGGATCCTCACATCATCATCCGAAACACATGGTTTCTGTGGCGACGTCTCTTATAAGCAGGGCAAGGGATTTGTGCGACCCTGAGCATCTGGACGAGGAGCTGCAGTATGTTCAGGATGTACTTAGGAGAAATGGTCATTACGTAGGTACTAAGTTGGTAAGCCGTATATCCAAAAGAAAGAAACCCCCATGTGTGGATCGCGTTCCGGTGTTCCTGCCTTATGTGAAGGGTGTTACAGACAAAGTTGGAACAGCCTTGAAGAACTACTCGATCAAGCCTATTTTCGTTCCATCTTCGAAGGTAACAGACTTTCTGAGAACACCTACTATACCAAACACCGGGTGTGTATATTGATTGCAGCTGTAAGAAATCTTACGTCGGACAGACCAAACGGTCTATAGCGGACAGAGTGAAGGAACACATTGCAGCGGTCAAGAAATTGGATACCAATAGGTCAGCAATAGCCGAACATCTGCTAAACGAGGGTTCAAATCATTGAATTGAGCTTCATAAACCCACTGTGCTCTCTAATGAACGCCGATACTACAGTAGAATTGTACGCGAGGCGATTGAAATAAAAAAGCACAGTACATTCTATCGTGAAGGAGGTTACAAACTGTCTTCGGCGTGGAATACCGTAATAGATCGACATTCGGTTCAGCATGATCGTGTGAAGCCACAAGATACTGTGAGTGTAGTGTGTAGGTCGCGTGTGTTTAATAAAAACGTAGCAGTGAGGGTAGTCGGAGAAGAATCTGACAGGGCGCTGCGTTGAAGGCGAAGAAATATGCATCGTCAGTCTGCCCGTGACAATGGCTGCTGCAACGTAGCCGAAACGTCGGGTTAATAAAGGTAACTTTATTATATAAAAACATACGCGATAAGTCCCGCTAGTTATTAATCATGAGTATAAATCGCGAATCTCTTAAAACTATAGCTAGTTTCAATACATAGCGAGCAGTCTTTGGCAAATGTCAGCGTGGGGAGTACGTCCATTTTGTTGGTGATCACAGCTAAACCACTAGATAATCACATGAGATCAGTTATTTCTTAGTTCAATAAGTGAAATTTGAAAAACAATGCGTAATCATTTTGGTGTTTCAGGTTTTTTGCTTATTATATTACAAGCGATTTTTTTCTTTCGAAGTGAACTGCTAAAGTTGATTTATTCTACATGTATATTTTAAGAAGTATTTTACTTGATGCGACGCCATATTTGATATAAATTCATTCTTCCGTCATTTATGCCTATGACAGGTATATGTCAGACATGATATGAAAAAATCATAATAATTAATGTAAATAATTTTGATTTACCGCTTGATGTTTCGGATATTATGACAAGAAGTTCAGAATAAACATAAATGATACATTCTGACATCACTTCAGCTTTCTTCACAGTAGGTAGGCAGCAATTAGTGAACCCCAAGATAGGTTATTTATGGTTATATATATATACATAATTATTAATAACTATATACTATGCATTACGACCGTGACCGAATTCTGGGTAGTCAGAGGTTAAGTATGCATTTGTGATGGTCGAAATCATAAATATACATTTGGGATGCTCTTTGGCAACTTGAATTTGAGTTTTTGGCGAACTGCAGAATAGGTTATACCGGTACCGGACAGATATACGGAAAGAACGGCAGTTGGTTAGATTTTGATTTTTTTACGACTCAGACTCACTTTGATTTACCGCTTGATGTTTCGGATATTATGACAAGAAGTTCAGAATAAACATAAATGATACATTCTGACATCACTTCAGCTTTCTTCACAGTAGGTAGGCAGCAATTAGTGAACCCCAAGATAGGTTATTTATGGATATATATATATATATATATATATATACATATATACATAATTATTAATAACTATATATTATGCATTACGACCGTGACCGAATTCTGGGTAGTCAGAGGTTAAGTATGCATTTGTGATGGTCGAAATCATAAATATACATTTGGGATGCTCTTTGGCAACTTGAATTTGAGTTTTTGGCGAACTGCAGAATAGGTTATACCGGTACCGGACAGATATACGGAAAGAACGGCAGTTGGTTAGATTTTGATTTTTTTACGACTCAGACTCACTTTGATTTACCGCTTGATGTTTCGGATATTATGACAAGAAGTTCAGAATAAACATAAATGATACATTCTGACATCACTTCAGCTTTCTTCACAGTAGGTAGGCAGCAATTAGTGAACCCCAAGATAGGTTATTTATGGTTATATATATATATATATACATATAAACATAATTATTAATAACTATATATTATGCATTACGACCGTGACCGAATTCTGGGTAGTCAGAGGTTAAGTATGCATTTGTGATGGTCGAAATCATAAATATACATTTGGGATGCTCTTTGGCAACTTGAATTTGAGTTTTTGGCGAACTGCAGAATAGGTTATACCGGTACCGGACAGATATACGGAAAGAACGGCAGTTGGTTAGATTTTGATTTTTTTACGACTCAGACTCACTTTGTTTTACCGCTTGATGTTTTGGATATTATGACAAGAAGTTGAGAATATACATACATTACATCACTTCAGCTGTCTTCCCAATAGGTAGGCAGCAATTAGTGAACCCCAGGATAGGTTGCTTATGGTTCATATATATAAATATATATATATAAATATATATATATTTATATGTATACACACAAATATATACATAATTATATATTATACATAATGACCGTGACCGAATTCAGGTTGGTCAGAGGTTGAGTATGCATTTGTGAAGCTCGAAATCATAAATATACATTTGGGATGCTCTTTGGCAACTTCAATTAGAGTTTTTAGAAAGAACGGCAGCTAGTTAGATTTTGAATTTTTTACGACTCAGACTCGTCTCATGGTTGCTATGGAAATCCGAATTCAGTCACTAGGCTCTTATAACGGAGTTGGAGGTCGCATCAAAAAATGACCCTATTTATTATACCTGCAGACCAAAATTATACTCAGGTATTTGTAATTTTACTGTAGGTATTTGTTTGGCTCGTCAAACTTTACGAATAAATCGAAGAAATTATATTTTTCGAAGTTCTTTTCCCGCTCAAAACCATACGATAATACAAGCGCAGTACCAGGGTCACATACTCCTACAGGACGTCGGGTTAGGGTATTTGTCCAACCTCATCCGTCACTGTTACTATTTTAATGTACTACTGTCAATATTCTGGTATAAGTTAGTTAATCCGTTTCCACACTAGATGGCGCCACATGTAGTCTACATAGAACTTTATTTTAGTTACTGTATTTCTAAACTAGATGGCGCTGCATGTCCTCTACAACATGCAATAACTATTTTGTTAATCTGGGTATAAAAATCCCAGATTTTATTTGTACCATTGTCTTAAAAAGTATCTCATAATAAGTGTTAAATAAAGTGTAATAATAAATAGTGTTTCAATTAAGTAGTAGTGAAGTGAAGTGAACAAAGTGGTCCTTCGAGCCGGATTTAAGTGCAGTGCCGCGAATGGATTGAAGTGCAGTGCCGCGAATGGATTGAATTGCAGTGCCACGATTGGATTGAATAGCAGTGCCACGAATGGATTTAAGTGCAGTGCCACGAGTGGATAAAAGTAATAGGGCCGCGAGTGGATAAAAGCAATAGTGCCGCGCGTGAGTGACAAGTCAGTACAGTGTCATGCGCATGTGACAGGACAGGACAGTACAGTGTCGTGCGCGTGTGACAGGACAGTACAGTAGTGCAGTGTCGTGCGTGGCTCAGGCGCAATTCTACAGGACAGTACAGTAGTGCAGTGTCGTGCGTGGCTCAGTCTCAATTATACAGGACAGTTCAGTAGTGCAGTGTTGTTACCAAAGACTTAGAAGATTTTCGGATTTGTGATTGGGGACTTGGAAAATTTCTAGAAAGTTACTTTAACAAAAACCAGACATCATGGAAAAGTTCACAGCGATAATAGCTTTACAAGTAGAACCTTAGATAAGGTGATAAAAGGCCATAAGAATTTAAAAAAATCACCAAAAGAGAGGGTTACAGAGGCTTATGTGGAAACTAGATTAGAAGCATTGGATAGATATTTACTGAACTTTAACCACAATCATGATCAACTGGTGAGTGGTATACCAGTGCCAAACAGAATCGACATATCCTACTTTCAACAAGGTTTATATGAAGAGATGGAATAACTATACTATATCTACAAAGGGGAGCTGAAGACGGCTATCAGCACGTTAAAACTTTGCCCTGTAACAAAGCCAAATGAAAATCTAGCCACACCGAAACAATCAGTAGTGAAATTTCCCCGCATCACAATCCCCACATTTTCTGGGAATTATACGGAATGGCAGTCGTTCCACGACTTATTTGAAGCGCTAATTCACAAAAATCAAAGCTTAGAATCTGTTCAAAAACTTCACTACTTGAAAAGTAGTTTGACTGGAGAAGCCGAAGTGTTATTACGGCAGTTAGCAGTCACAGGAGAAAACTATAGCGAGGCTTGGAGCGTGTTAAGGAGGCGGTACAGTAACAAACGGTTCATCACAAACTGCATATTCAAACAACTATTTTCACAAAAAACATTGGCGCAAGAGTCTGCCCAAGCCCTGAAACAACTGTTGGATACCACCGTCGAATGTTTGAGCGCATTGAAGAACCAGGGATTGCCCGTACAGCATTGGGATGCCATAGTGGTATACATAGTCGTCGCAAATTTAGATGCAGAGAGCCACAAACAATGGGAGGAATTAGTAAGCGCGGAGAGCTCTGATGAGATAGCAAGTTTGGAAAAGCTAAAGAACTTCCTTGAAACAAGATTCAGAAGCCTTGAAATGATAGAATCATCAAACAAAGGCTTAAAATCACAAAAACTCAGCCACAATGTGCGTTCTGCAAGGAAGGTCATTACATATATCAGTGCAAAAAATTCACGCAGTTAACAGTGGATGATCGATACAGCTGCGTCCAAAAAAAGGGACTGTGTTTCAATTGCCTGATCCCGAATCACTCCGTATACAACTGCAAACAAACAACAGCCTGCAGAATATGCAACAAAAAACATCATTCTTTACTGCACACGGACAAACGACGCACTAATTATGAGAAAACAGATGTAGAGAATAGACACAAAGACCAAGGGGAGAGAGCTCATGTCAATTCAAATCTCTCCATACATGAACAACCCGGTCAACATGTACTCCTCGCAACAGCATTGGTTGACGTTCCTGCGGGAAATGGAAAGCAACACGTCTTCCGTGCTTTAGTTGATCCGGGCGCACAAGCCGCGTTCGTAACAGAGAATATGGTTCAATTATTGGGATTGAAACGTACAAGAATCAACGGCGTGGTTTCAGGAATCGGAGAAGGCAATCAATCTACTAAGCACGTAGTAGAGTTTAACTTAAAGTCAAGAAATGACCCAACCTTCTCTATGCAAGTACACGCATACGTACTTAAATCACTGACCTCTTATCAACCAACCATGAATACAAAGCCTGACTGGCCGGTACTGAAGTCATTACGATTGGCAGATCCATCATTCACCGCAACGACCAAGATCGATGTAATCCTTAGTGCAGCACACAATGCTAAAATCATGAAAGCAGGGTTAATGAAAGGTCCCTCTGGACTGCTAGCACAAGATACTCATTTGGGTTGGATTGTGTCAGGAGAAACCGAAGCTGTCAACGCTAAAAAACAAAGAGTCGTCAGTTTACATACACACATCCTAGACAATGACATTTTGAAAAAGTTTTCGGAACTGGAGACTGATTCATATACAGAGAAAAAGATGATAAACAAAGACGAAGAGCTGTGTGAAGAAATCTATGAAAAAACAACAGCAAGAGACAGTACGGGCCGATATGTGGTTCAGTTACCCTTAAAAGAGAGTCTAGAAGAAGTAATAAACAGATGTGGCAATACAAAACAAATAGCAACCAAGAGATTTCTACAACTAGAAAGACAATTTGAAAAGAATGATACACTGAGGAATGAATATACAAAGGTTATCAAAGAGTATGAAGAACTCGGACATATGGAAAGAGCTAAAGAAGAAGAAAGATTGTCTATCTACTTACCTCATCACGCAGTGATTCGAGAAGATAAAGATACGACGAAAGTTCACGTCGTTTTTAATGCGTCGTCCAAAGGCTACAATGGCTCTTCACTAAATGAACAACTGTTAGTTGGGCCGCTTCTACCACCCGATTTACGCACGTTGTTAATAAAATGGAGAACACACAAGATTTGTATTGTTGCGCACATCATAAAAATGTACCGACAAGTAAAAGTCACGCCACAACACACAGATCTGCAAAGAATAATCTGGCGAGATAACCCTAAACAAGACCTGGAGAGTTACAAATTACTTACCGTCACGTTTGGAACTGCCTCTGCACCATATCTCGCCGTGAAAACTCTCCACCAACTAGCCAGTGATGAACAAGACAAATACCCAATCGCCACTGAAATAGTAAAAATCTCTTTTTATATGGATGACTTGATGACCGGCGCTGAAACCGAAGAAAAATCCAAAGTTATCTACAACGAAGTTAACGAGCTGCTTCAGAAAGGTGGTTTTGAAACCCAGAAATGGTCGAGTAACTTAAATGAATTACTAGAGACTATATAAAATCAAAAGGACACCACCAGCCTGGAGATCAAAATGGACCAAGTTATAAAAATCCTTGGGTTGAGATGGGACAGAATAGAAGATGTATTCAAATTTACAGTACAATTGCCCGAAGATCAAGCACCGCCAACAAAGAGAACAATATTATCCCAATTGACACGCCTGTTCGACCCATTTGGTTGGTTGGCCCCAGTCCTGATAAATGCAAAAATCTTGATACAAAAACTATGGTTGTCAGGAGCAGATTGGGATCAAGATATATCAGAAGAGTTAGCCGATGAATGGCAGAATTTCACTATGAATCTACACCTTCTTGAATTCATTTCACTAAAACGATGGTTCCACACCGAGTCGACCAACAAAAATGTGGAGTTACACGGCTTCGCCGATGCATCCATGGCACCATATGCAGCTGTAGCATATCTCAAAGTCACTGATGCCGATGGAAATACTCACATTCAGTTGATCGCAGCAAAGTCGAGAGTCGCGCCGCTGAAACAAATCTCAATACATCGACTTGAATTATGCGCAGCTACACTACTCACCGAACTCCTGAAAGATCTGACCGCTATTCTGAAGATAGATAAGGAAAAGGTTTACGCTTGGACTGACAGTACTATAGTCCTTGCTTGGCTGCAATCACATCCCAGTAAATGGCAAACCTTTGTGGCCAATCGCATCTCAGATATCTTGCAGATATTGGATAGCACCAACTGGAGACACGTTCAATCCGTAGACAATCCTGCAGATTTACCATCCAGAGGCATCACCGCACAAGAATTGATACAGAGAAAACTGTGGTGGCAAGGACCCTGTTGGCTGAAAGAGAAGTTAGACACGAAGAAGTTGACAGTACCTGAAACAGAAATGGAGACAAGAAAGATTAGTAACAAGAAATCAAACAACAAGAAAGGAATTAAGACACATGCACTACATACAAATATAAGACAAAAGGAGACTGACAGAAAGTATATAAACACGGAAGGTGAAGCAGATAAACCTATCTGGGAAAAGTATTCAACTTTAACGAAAGCAAAGAGAATAATAGCATATTGTAAAAGGAAGAAAAAAAAAAGAACAAGGGTTCTTTGGGGCCCGGAATGTCCAACCTCATCCGTCACTGTTACTATTTTAATGTACTACTGTCAATATTCTGGTATAAGTTAGTTTATCCGTTTCCACACTAGATGGCGCCACATGTAGTCTACATAGAACTTTATTTTAGTTACCGTATTTCTAAACTAGATGGCGCTGCATGTCCTCTACAACATGCAATAACTATTTTGTTAATCTGGGTATAAATATCCCAGATTTTATTTGTACCATTGTCTTAAAAAGTATCTCATAATAAGTGTTAAATAAAGTGTAATAAGAAATAGTGTTTCAATTAAGTAGTAGTGAAGTAAAGTGCAAGTAAAGTGAAAGTGAAGTAAAGTGAACAGAATTCACTCAAGTACGTTCCATTATACTATTTGTTAATCCTACTATAACATTACAATTATTTACCACAAGTGATTTATTATTCAAATATTGGTTACTTTTATATATTTATAACTAAAATGTTTTTAATATATATTAATAAATTATAAGTTGTTGAATAATCTGATTATAATTTATTAATATTTGTTTCGTTTACAAATTGATACACACGGAACGTACATAATGCGATCCGCCATGACAATAAAGTTTGTTATGATTTTGTTATACCAAGTTTGATGTGATTTATTTCAGTGTTTTTGAAACTATCGTAGTGTGAAACCTGTTTATATCGCAAACAAAAATAACATTACATAAAATATCCGCTATTATACCGCCCAATTGCTTTATGAATTAATATTTATAGGAAAATTCTTCGTCACTACATAGCATAATTTACAAATGAAACCACATATTTATCTGCAAAAAATCTAATTCATCATGCCGATTTGATATTGACTTATATTAGCTTTGATTTTAACTTATTTTAGATATAAAAACATACTTGACCACTTCTGAAACAGAAAGGTAACCTCAAAATTATTTATCCCAGAGATAAACAAGAGGCTGCAATTGTTTTACATGGGACTTGTTTCTACAACAAAACATCGACTTTGCTTTGGAATAAGGTGGTAGGTATCTGTGAGAACATAGTCAACTAACTTGAGACATACTGTTTAGTAATGATATCAAATGTATTCATAGTATTTACAACAAATCGATATAAATAATGATTTGATATTTTATAACATTAAGTACTAAATATTATGTAACTCCACTAAGTTCGATACCAAATAATAGCTAAAACATGTAAGAAATTCTAGATTCCTATACATTTTTTTCTTGATTCTAAAAAACTACTTTTACAGAACCAATTATTAGTTTATGTTTTATACGCCAAAACGTAAAAGTAGCTATTATAGTTTTCTTATATCCAAGGTATTGTTTTTAATTATTACGAGGAATTATGCTAAATACGCAATAGGCATAGTTCACGCGAGAGCTTGAAGCAGAACGGCGCGCGTGGCGCAGCGCTGCAGCTCTTGCCGCCGCCGCCAGGAGCGCCGCAAGTGGTTCTCTGCTCTTCTACGGGATCTAATAAAATTAAATAATAGGTATCTCTGAGAATACACTGAAAATAACTTCTTCTTCATCTATGTAATAACTTTTATATATAATTATTTACATACATAACGTCGTATAGGTGCTAGGTGGTTAATTGTTATATTGTTTAATATTATAATATTGTTTATTAAATTAAAACACAAATTTTTATTATCTGGTAGTCCTGTGGTTCAAAGCTGAGTTTAAACCTATATAATTTTCTGTGACGCAAAAAGCTTTAGATAAGCGGCACAGAAGTGCACATAGTTGACGCGAGCGCGCTGTGCGCCGCCGCCGCCGCCGTGGCAAAGGGGCGCGGCGGCAGACGCAAATCGCTCTCTGCTCTAAAGGCTGGTTTACACTTTGATTAGTGCGAGTGTAAGTGTGTGGTGCGATTAGTTTCCAATAAACTGTGCAGGTGATTTAAGGATAATAAAATAAGGATTTAAAGTTGTAAAGGCATTCCTGTTTTATATACTCCTTTACAAATTTATAAGTTATATATTAGTTCCACTTTGCCATTTTGTATAACAACAAGCGTGCACGCTTTCTAAACTCTGACCAGACGTGTTTAGTGGCAGGCACGCTGTAAGTGAGGGGGCAGTGACGGCACGCTGGACGAGGTTACTTGCAAAAAAATAGAACTCACTCCCATTCTCTTCCATACACAGGAAATAACTTGAACTAATCAGTAGCTGTCCTCACCTAGTCACTAATCAATTAAATAATAGGTACCTATTTTTACAAACAATATTTTAGTGCAGTAAGCATTTCTTACATACATTATAGTATACTTATTTCAGGAGCTTATATAAGTAGTAAATTGTATATCAATACACGATGTGTGTTTGCAAATTTTAACACCTACAGAGGTACTTACATCTGATGCTAGTTTCTAAACCAAAGGGCAATTACAAAGGTTCGTGGTCTAAACCATATTTAAACGTAAAAGAATAGCTGACAGTTACAGTTTCTGAGAGCTAATAATCATCTTACCACTTTCATTTTAAATACGCCAGACTATTACTATATCAAATTAACAAATAATAAAGTAGGTAGGTACGCTTTGTCAGGTCAGGTGTGTGTGTGTGTTTTGAGTACGCCGAGAAGACACATCATCGTGACAAAATGTATATTATTAAACCGTAGTTACTAAAGTAACTGAAAACTATCCACGAGTGCGCGGGATCTCTGTTTATACATAGGTTTAAAGAACTTTATTTCTCAAAAAAGAACATTACATTCACTTCATTTGAGAATATCATATGTACATATACAAAAAATATGTAATCGCGCGTGAACAGAAACATAAAATTACATTAGATAACATTAAAAAATATTGACTTCAAAAGTACAATTACTTACAAAAGTTGTTACCTATCTATTTTAATTGTTTATTTATTTGTAGTTATTTATTTAGACGACATTATATACTTTTTTAAAGATGTTCTAAATGCATTATACGATGACTCCTTTATGTCGACAGGTAAGCTATTGTAAAGTTGTACCCCTTCAAATGTAATAGTCTTTTTACCATAGTTCGTGCGTGATATGGGTAAATTCAAGTTATTAGCTTGTCTTCTTTTCATTGTATATGTGAGTACTTCGTTGTTTTTAGGAAATCTGATGTTAGTGTGAATGTCGTTCTGGAGTATTTTCTTGATTAAAAGGCAGGTGTTATACTTATATAGTTGTGCAAGTGTCATTATTTTAGTGTCTCTGTATAGTTTATCGGTGGAAGTGAGAAAGTCGTAGTTGAAAAGAACTTTGATAATTTTATTTTGAGTCACTTGTAGATCGTGAAGTGTTGTCTTAGGAGCTGAACCCCAGACTGGAATTAAATAATTGAAATGCGATTGCACAAGGGAATTGTAAATAATATATCTGGTGCTTTTAGGTATGAACGGTGCAAACCTACGAATAGCTCCAGTGAGGCAAGTTATTTTGGTTTGAATGTGTTCTATATGCTGTTTCCAAGATAAGTCTTTATCTAATATAAGTCCAAGATATTTTTCACAATTCACTTGTTGTATGTCAATATTATCAACTTTTAAAGATGTATGTGGTTGCATTAATTTATTTTTTGCGGCAAAGATAATGTAACTAGTTTTGGAAGGATTTATAGTGAGAAGATTGTACTTAAACCATACTGAAATTGTGTTCAAATCATTCTGACATCTCTTTAATGCTTCCTGTAGATTACGTTCATAATAAAACAGACAAGTGTCATCTGCATAGAGTGTCAAATGACCGTACAGTGGGTTTTTGTCAATATTGTTGATGTATAGTAAAAATAACAACGGCCCCAGTATCGACCCTTGTGGTACACCATAGTTTATAGTCTGGACACTGCTTATTGCATTATCCAGGTGAACTAATTGGGTGCGATTCTCTAAATATGATTGTAATACTTTGTAGGCAAGGCCCTTTATACCGATATTCTTTAATTTGTTCAACAATATGACATGGCTAATAGTATCGAAAGCTTTTTTGAGGTCGATAAAAATACCGACAACTATGTTTTTTTGATCAATTTGCTGCTTTAATTTCGTTATGAGATCGATAGTAGCCGTGAGTGTGTTAGATTTGGACCTAAACCCATATTGTTGGCTATTTAAGATGCTATTGCTGTCAAGGTATTCTATTAATCTGTTGTATATGACGCGTTCGTAAATCTTGGACAGTACTGGTAAGACAGATATAGGTCGATAATTTGAGGGATCTGATTTACTACCTGATTTAAAAATAGGCGTGACTTTAGCGATTTTCAATTGATCTGGAAAAATACCTGTATTTAAGCAATTATTAATACTGCTTGTAAGATCTGTCAGTATAAATTGTTTTATACATTTTACCGTTTTAACATTTATTTTATCAATGCCGGAGCTAACATTATTGTCTAATTTATCAATATAAGTACTTATTTCATCTACGCAACAGGGTCTAAATTGGGTTATTGTATTTAATAAATTGGGAGAGCTACATGTATATGTTTGTGTTGTGTCTTTATGGTATAGAACAGGAATTTTTTGACCCAATTGATAACCTATTGTTGAAAAGTAAAAATTTAAGTACTCACATATTTCATGCTGGTTTGAGATCTTCTTGTTATTAACTATTAGATTTGAAATGGTACAACCTGATTTGACTTTATTACAAGTTAAAGAATTAATTATTTTCCACATGTTTTTAGGTACTGACTGACACTTATGAAATACGTTATGATAATATGCTTTCTTTAGTTTCTTTTTGTATACTGTGACATAGTTTCTTTGAATAATAAACTTAAGTTTGATGTTTTCGTTCTGAGAGTCCTTTTTCAGTTGGCTGAGAGAGTTGGCTGTTGAGAGTCATTTCGATCTGGTTTATTTAATACAATTACAGTGTTTATATAATATTCGTACAACGCGGGAACGAGCGATTGTCGTAGATGCTGCCGCTACCGTCTCTTCACCTGGCACGTGCTCCGCCTCGGCCTCCTTGACCAAGGTTCACAAGTAAACCTTATCACTGAGAGAGGTGCGCAACTTTTGAGACTGCCGAGACAGAAGATGAATGCTAGCGTTTCTGGTGTCGGTTCATCCTTCGGCGGCGACTGTAAAGGAAGCCTACAACTAACATGCAAATCTATTCACTCGGATTACTCATTCGAAACTCGAGCGTTAATTATGGCAAAAATAACAAACAACTTACCTCATATTTCATTTGCGAACGCTAACTGGCCGCATTTGAATAACTTGAAACTCGCTGACCCGGAGTTTAACGTTTCTCAACCTGTAGACTTATTGCTCGGGGCAGAAGTGTACGCCGAAATCCTGTTAGACGGTGTGCTCAAAGGAAAACAACAACAACCAACTGCTCAACAAACTCAACTAGGATGGATTGTAAGTGGCAACACAACCTCTTACAATTGTCACGTAACACTGGTGGATTTAACTGAACTAACAAGATATTGAGAGACAGAAAACATATCGCAGGAACAACCGGATACTCCCAAGGATGAGCAATGTGAAGAGTTTTACAAAACTGTTCAGCGAAATTCGCTTGGACAATACATTGTTCAGATGTCCTTGAGCCCGGACTTTGAGAACAAACTAGGAAAATCTATCTTCAACTAGAAAAGAGATTCGAAAAACAGAAAAAACTGGCGTACATGTACAAGGACTTTATGAAGGAATATGAAGATCTGGGACATACCAACTGAAAACACAACATCTACTCTACAATGTTTTTTGCCTCACCACGGGGTCCTGAGGGAAAATTCACTAACAACCAAACTTCGCACCGTGTTCAACGCCTCTCAGAAAACTACCAGTGGCTACAGCCTTAACAGCTTGCTAAATAAAGGTCCTAACCTGCAAAAGGATATCCAAGCCCTAATTTTGAAGTGGAGAACATATAAGTTTGCCTTTACTGCAGACATTGAGAAAATGTACCGCTGTCTGTGGATACAGGAACAACAACAAAACCTGACCCAGATTATTTGGAGATCATCGCCCACCGAGACGTTGCAAGAATACAAATTAACAACTTTAACCTACGGAATCAAGTGCGCACCGTAGCCTGCCATGCGAACTCTAAAACAGCTAGCTTTAGATGATGGCAACAAAGTGCTATACCCGGGGGCAGCGGTCATTCTCCAGAGTGAGTTCTACATGGACGATCTGGTCAGCGGAAATTCATCGCTAGAGGGAGCACAACAACTTCAACAAGCACTCATCATGCTGCTCAAAAGAGGCGGCGTGAACTTAAGAAAGTGGCGAACAAACAACCTAAAACTATTAGAAAACTTAACACCAGAACAAATATCAACTAAAAATAACTCAAAAATGATGAATCTCAAAAAACACGGCCTTGCACCTTTATCTTTAACTGGGCTCTACCAGAAATTGCCAAGATGGAGATGGACTGGGTGGTGGGGAGGGGAGGTCACGAATAGGCTACTTCTTGACCTCCTCTCTCCCCTACCTAGGGCCGTGGGGTGGTAAGCTGGGGTTTACCACTCCTTCGCGTTCGGCCTAGAGGTGGTGTGCGCGTGTCCCGCGCGCCCCTCGGTGTTGGCTGGGTGAGGGGTTTCCCTTCACCTGGCCGGGGATGGGTCTGGCTTCGGCCGGACTGCGCCGGTGGGGTCGCGTGATGTTATGCTCACGCGTTCCCGCGACCCCACCGAGTAAGGCGCCCCGGAGGACACCGTCAGGTTTTAGTCGGTTCGAGTCCGACATAACCCTCCGGCTCCCCAGGGCCGGACGGGTATCCGTGGGGATTTCCTGACGAAAAAAAAAAAAAAGGTAATCATAATACTTGGGGTGGATGGGGCAAGCCTTCTCGTGGCCCACCCTGTGAGTAGCGGCCGAGCGACCAACGGCCGTGAAACCAATTGCCCCGGGGCTGCTCCATCTCCGTCGATGGACCCGACGGAGTCCTGGAGCAGCGGGTGCCGGGGACGGCTTCTTGGTGCCTGGTCCCGGCACTGGGTTGTCCGTCCCTGGCTTTTGGGCGGGCCCGGTAATCGACGCGATTGCTGGGCAGGCAGCTTCTGCGCTCTGCCACCGTCAAATCTCGTAACCCTGTTCTGGAGTTTTTCTCTGGTCAGGGCCGAGAGTCTAAGGGGCTTGCTCCTTGAACCACGAGGAAGAAAACCTCTATAAAAAATTACTTGAGCCCGGGTAACTGGGCTCTGGAGATGGGCAGGGTGGTGGGGAGGGGGGGTCATGCTGCGATGATCGTGACCTCCTCTCTCCCCTACCTAGGGCCGTGGGGTGGTAAGCTGGGGCTTGCCGCTCCTTCGCGTTCGGCCTAGAGGTGGTGTGCGTGTGTCCCGCGCGCCCCTCGGTGTTGGCTGGGTGGGGGGACCTTCACCTGGCCGGGGATGGGTCTGGCTTCGGCCGGACTGCGCCGGTGGGGTCGCGTGATGTTATGCTCACGCGTTCCCGCGACCCCGCCGAGTAAGGCGCCCCGGAGGACACCGTCAGGTTTTAGTCGGTTCGAGTCCGACATAACCCTCTGGCTCCCCAGGGCCGGACGGGTATCCGAGGGGATTTCCTGACGTTAAAAAAAAAAAAAAAAGGTAATCATAATACTTATGAAATACTAATACATATGAAAAATGCCTACAGCCGATCCTTCGGTGAAGAACATATTTTATTTCAAAAGCATTATAATCTAAATAAATAGTTTTACAAATTTGTTAACCTCTTTCGGAGTCAGTAAATAATTGGTTAGGTAGTTAGCATACCTACATACATACATAATGTAATCTGTACTAGCATAATTACAAACACTGTAAAGCTTGAATTTATTTCGTGTTGGATTGATTACAATCTGAATTTGGGTGAGAATATCAGTTTATACGTTGCAGTTGTTACGTACATCATATGGAAACGATACGTATTTATTGATATAACTGTCTGCAATTTACACGCCGCGGCGGCGCGTCGTCATGATCAAAACTATGTGTCACGTTCAACAGAGAATATCTGCTAAGAAGTCGGTCTGGATTGTCGAAAAATCATCACAATGTTTATTTCATGCTAGATAGATAATATACGTTTTATTTAGCAATTAAAAATTTTTCTTGCAATCGGCACACTATTTAGTTTAAAATCAACTATATTATTAATATAAAACTCCCGTAAACGTGTCGCGATGTTTTGAAATTCGCGCCTTTTTATATTTCATATTCCGTCTGGCCGCTAAAAACAGCACTGACCCGCATAGTACACAGCGCCGCTTCGCTAGAAAGGTCGGATATTTGACAGTAGGTATGCTAAGATTAATTCTTTATTAAAATCATATAATTATAATCAATATTAACCTTAAAATGACTGAGGAAATAGCTACCGATAATGCCATCATAATACTCTATACTGACCTTATCATTTATGACAAGAAATTTATAATCAATAATTCTGCGGTGTACTCAGGGCCTTGGCCTGAGGGAAATAAGTGAACTTAAGAGATTTTCTTGAGATGAACTCAGAAGACTCTGAATCTTTTTCTGAGATGAACTCAGGTTTTGGGTCTGAGGGGAAATCAGTGAACTCAACTTGCGTTGAGATGAACTCAAGAATTTATCTTGAGGTGAAATCAGAGGAAAAGTCAAAAGAGTCAAAATCAGTGATATTAATTGTGCCGTTGTCCACTTTAGATTCCGGCAGGCACACATCCGAAATCAATTTTCGTTTAAAGAGCTAGCGTCCTGCGGAACCCCCTCTATCACAGCCATTCCCACGTATTATAGATCTAATAGTAAAAACTAGAGATTGCAAGTTTTTCTCTACGCTGGATCTGAATTCAGCCTTTTGGTCATTACCACTGCGTGTCACTGACAGATACAAAACTGCATTTGTCACTCAAGAGGGCCACTATCAATGGACCTGCTTGGCATTTGGCCTAAAGAACTCGCCTGCGATATTTCAGGGGATAATGTGTAATATATGTTAATACGGCAGCACAAACTTGGAGATTTCATAGTATGTTACATTGATGACATCTTATTATTCTCCAAATCATTCTCAGATCATGTCAGACATCTGGAACAGCTATTTGAAGAAAATAAAAGTGAAGGTTTTAGGCAAATATTTTCTAAGTGTATGTTTGCAGCTGACTCAATGAAATACACATCATACAGAGTAATTCTGTTAGACCTCTGAAAGACAATTTAATATCCATAAAAACATTCCCTAATACAAAAACGAAGAAATATTACAGTCAATTTTTGGGTAAAATATTTTTTACCATAAATAGCAAAAAAATTAGAACATTTACATGAACTTTTGAAAAGGAACAAACCTTCAACTAAATTAAATCATGCCAAGAGTCATTTGATGAAATGAAAGAAATATTATGTTCCCATTCTAGATTTAGATTTTTTATTATACTTACCAATGTTCACATAAAAACAAAATACAATTAATACGTGTCAAAAAATTACAGTGGTCGTCATGAAAATTTGCAATTATATAAAAATAAAATGAAAATGACAAAAATAAAATAATCATCATAATAATAAAGTCAACGATAGTATATGAATACAAAAAAAGTGTTAAGTAATAATGAAAATATTACAAAAAATAAATTTAGAATACAATATGTACATCAGTACTCTTTCGTCATATACTCTTTTACAGAGTAAAACGCGCTGTCCAGCAAGAATTTCTTCAGTCGATGGCAAAACGTTTTGTCATCCTTAATATAACGAATTTCAGTGGGAAGGTGCTCGTAATACTTGGGCACCACCCTAGGATTCCTGCGGGCGAACCTCGTGCAGTGCGCCACTGCCGCGAGCCGCCCCGCGTTACAAAGCAACCGTTCGCTGCCCATGCGACGCCCAAACGAACCAAGCTTCCTCCGCACAAGAACTATTACCTGATATAGGTAGACGGAATATAGCGTCATTACGCGATGTTTATGGAACGCAGTTCTGTACGTTTGACGAGGCCCTATTCCATCCAGAATACGTAAGGCCGCTTCTGCAGCACAAAGACGCGATTCAGCCCAGAGCAGGACTCCGTAAGACATAATAGAGTGGAAATGAGCGTAATACGTTTGCCTAAACACTGAACCCGATACCAGTGGTCTCAGTTTAAGTAACGCATAGGCTACCCCACTCAGTTTGTCACTCAGCGATTGCATGTGATTTTTCCAATTCAAATTGGAATCCAATGTGAAACATAACACGCGACATTAAATTTCGAATGGGCGAATGGGCTTGTATCGGGCAGCGGACAGCAGCAGGGCTCGCCATCTCCTTCCACCTGCTTGTACTTTTCCATGCCAAGAAGTACGTCGTTCGTAAATGTTAGTCAAAGTGGATCTGTTCTTGTAAACCCATGCTGTTTGAGAGATATACTTTTAACTATTAAGGGACACAGGTTGTTATAGGCCACTTTTACAATTCATTTACTGAATACATTTAGTATGCTAATTGGTCGGTAATTCTCTATAACCATTTTCTATATACAATAAAGACAGTAAATCTGTCTTTGTTGTGATTAATGTAGTTTTTCTTTACTTTGAAAGAAAAAAGTATTTTTCTCAAGGAATTTTACCTTAGCGGAGGCAATACATCCAGGAGATGCAGGTTCTGATGTTGATGAGCTGACAATAATGAAGAGTTGTCAACCCTTCTACTTGACCAAAGGTTTTTAATTTTTTTAGTTTATTACTAAATCAGCCAAGATATTAAAACATACAAATTTACTTTTTGAAATTGAATATACATAAACAAGACGCATTGTTTTCAATCTCCGAGCAAACGTTCTTACTTAATTAGGATTTTCATTTAGGGCATAAATATCGAATAAAAAACGTTTAGTACAAATTTTAGTTTCATGTATATATTTAATTGTATGGCTTTTATTAAATATTTATGTAGATTATTGAATATAAACTAATAATTAATATTTTACTAAAACACTTACCCAAACAACAAGCAATATGTACCATTGGGCCTTCTTTACCTAAAGACAAACCTGACGAAACAGATAAAATTAATCCTACAGATTTAATTACTAGAGTCCATTTTCCCAAGTAACCCCTTATAATGAAACCACTAAGGATTGTTTTGATTTCGGGTATACCAGAACCACATGCATATGGAGCAAACATTCTAACTAAAGAAGATGATAGAGCAGCGAATAAAAGTGCCCATGCGATGTAAAAAAGATAACTTATAGTGTATCCTCCTACACCCTCACGTGATTCTCCAAAAACTTGAGGCCAGGTTAACCACTGAAAGAAATTTCAATTATTATAAATATACTTAAACATATTGGCAGGGTATTGCATACAAACACATCACGCCAGTTTTCATATAGAGGGGTGGAAAGAGATCACAAATTCGATTTTTTATGATCTATTCACATTTTCGCTTCATACTCCGGTAACATATTCAGCGGTCAACATGACCACAATAGTTCAACACCTCATCCTAAAAAGGTATGTCTCTAATTTCTGAACCCTAGATTTTAATACAACATCACTTTCTCTTTATATTGGCCCTATATCCATCGTCAGACTGCACCGTTAATGTATTTTAATGTTACAAAAGGTATTGTACAATTATTTTCCTAATATGTGTTCAGTTATTATCATCAAACACAAAAGTTTAAATTTTTTTATTATATAACCTTTAATGTGTCGAGCGTCTCGCTGCGGGCCGCGACCATTTTCGGCATTTCTGTCAAGGAGCCCGCTGCGAGACTCGGTAGGGTTGCTTAATATATCGACTTGATATTTATTTGATACAGCAATACTGCTTTTAAAAGTCTATTGTCTATGGTCTTAATGAGTGAACCATTCCAAAAAAGTACGTCGCCGTCTATGTTTCAAACAATATTTAATAAAAAAAAGCATTAAACTTCGGTCTCTTTAACGGTCGCAGTGTGTTGATTTTAGTGCCGCTAATTTAGTGTTTTTTCCACATTTTCTCGATAACAAGTTATTAATAGTGATAACCATGGACAGGTAAGTAAATAATATACTTATTTTGCTAGAATATGGACTATTTGGTGTGGGTTTTCATTAATATTTAGATAATTTGCTAAGACCCTAGTGATTTCAAACCAGTCTTCACATTTTATTTACAGTCGTTTTTCAAGAATTATTTGTCTAAATTAATGTAAAAAACTATGTTAATAGCTAATTTATTAATCTAGGAAGCTTACAATCACGTATTTATTGCTTCAAACCTAGCAAAAAAGGTAAATAAGTTAATAATCGTAAAAGTCTGAAAAGCGCGCGACTCGCAACGGGCCGCTTGACAGTTGACACCGCGGAATCAATCAAGGTCGTTTGGCCGCCATTTGAATTTTTGCTAGTGCTAAATTATTGTGGATAAGACTTCAGTTCAGATTTTTTCTAAGATATTCTATGCTGACAAAAATTTTTTTTTATTGATTTTATCTCAAAGTGGTCTGAATGATTACAGGTGTTATAATATGTTAATTTTATTTTTCTTTTTCAAAAAAATAATATTTTGACAAAGTTTATTTTGTTTTCTGCACGTGCTTTATCATTTGCTTCTGCCCAAAGGTTTATGTTGCTTTCTGCATTTGCTTTATCATTTGCTTTTATAGAGAACAAGGAGCTCGAACAAGGGGAGCCATGAGAATGAGGGGTGGCGTGAGGACGAGAGGTGGTGTGCGGACGAGAGGTGCAATCAGGACGAGAGGACCTGTGCGGACGAGAGGTGGAGGCAGTGCACGGGGTGCAACTAATCGAGAAAGACCTTCAGCTTTAGACGAGTTCCGTATTATGCTTTTCTTGCTTTACTTTATTTTATATGCCTGTATACCTATTCCGCTATCTTCTCATGCTTTATACATATAGCTTTTTGATGTATGAGCATTCCTTAAAATTATAATATTTATAGGGTTAACGTGAGAGACATTGAGGAGCTACCAGTGGGACAGCCCCTAGAGACCCCACTTATACCGGCTCATAAAAAGAGAAGAGTTTGGCAACCGTGAGTTATTTTTTTTATTTTTGTTGCCTATTGCAATAAGTATTTAGCGAATATCGATTATTCTGAACTGTTCAAAATTAGAAGAGGAATTTGAGAGGCTTTCAATATATTACTCCAATTATAATTGCAGCTTATAATTGGCTAAAATTCACTGTACTTTTTTTCAGACGCCCTGCGGCTATGAATTTGACTTCCATGGCTAGACACACAAACGAACCAGTTGATCCACCACAGTGAGTCACTTTCTTTAATGTATCGTTTTGTAGTACTCTCGAACTCCTGTAACTCTTCAATATTCCGTTAAGCATCAGAATCAGTATCACGCAACACCATTTTTAAAACATATTTTCCTTTTTTCAGACTGATGGATCTGCAGTTGGAGCTAGCGGACCCACCATCGCCGGCAATGTAATTTACCTATTATATTGATGTTTTTGGTACCTATATTTTCCATTAGATTTACGGCTGCTAATATATACCTATCCCTATTTCTATAACAGGTTTGTTGATTGCGGCGCGAGTAATTGCAGCGGAGGAAGTACTCCTCGGACTCCTCACACCGCCAGCGTCAGTGCTGAACGTTCGCCTACAGCTACGAGTTCTCGTTACTCCTCACGGGGTAGCTTGGCTCTACGATTTGCCGCTGCATCTACAAAATCGTAAGTAAACCGTTCAAGAATATCGACATGCTTCTTTACCTAACTCAGTTAAAAATTATAAAATTTATTTTTTCAGATCATTTGTTCGGGCGGATCCAGTTCCTCGTCGTCCTTTTTTACAAAATGAGGAAATTGCCGATTATCTTCATTATGGTAAGCGTTACTCTCTTTTGTTCATACACTCTACGCCCACAGCTGTGTGGCAATAAACACATACAGCTTATCTGGCGAAGTGTAGGTTCATTCAATGAAATGCAATAATTAAAACAACAGTTTTGTGTTTGCACAGGAAGTGAAGAAGAAGAAGTAAGTGACGAGGAGGGTCCTGGTATATTATCAGGAGTAACTAGAACCTTAGATGCGTTTCTGGATACGCCGACTGACGACGCCGCCGACGAGGAACTTGTTACTCCTGACATGGAGTTGGACGAAGAAAATGCTCTTCTGCCGAAGAGCATGTACCAATTCGATTGGAGAGCATATCCTGATCCTCCGATAGCGCCGGAAAGTAGGAAAGAACCATTTACAGCCGATCCAGGACCGAACGTAAGTGCTTTTGATCCATATGATATTTTTATTTTGATGTGGGATAGGGAGTTAATGGACAACATAGCCTTACAAACGAATCTTTACGCGCAACAGCTTACGAAGGAAATGATGGAGAACGGCACCCTTTATCCAAACAGCAGACTCACTGAATGGACCGACACTTCGTCGGATGAATTGTATGTGTTTATGGCCATACAACTTGCAATGGGCGTAGTTGTCAAAAGTCGCATTGACGAGTATTGGAGTGCTGCCCAGGATATATTAATTACTCCGGGATTCAGCAAGGTGATGCAACTCCGTAGATACCAAATTCTACATAGGTGTCTCCACTTCAATAACAATGAGGGCATGCTGAGCCTAAATTTAAGCCCCTCTGAGGCCAAATTATACAAAATCCAGCCAATTCTGGACCATTTAAACAATACGTGGCCTAGACTATACACAATGGGCCAAAATATAGCTTTGGACGAGTCTCTTCTAGCGTGGAAGGGGTGGCTCGACATAGCGCAACTCATCCCGAATAAAAAGGCCAAATGTGGGATTAAAACCTATGCGGTTTGCGAATCCAACACGGGCTATTTATGGCAGTTCCGTTGTACATACGTACGGAAAGTCGCGCGGAATACGGGTAATAACCGATCCCATGGATTCAGCCATCTCGTCTCTAGTTCTTGATCTTATTAAAGGTCTTGAACACAAGGGTTACTGTTTGTGGATGGATAATTATTACAACTCCCCCGCATTAGCCCGCAAGTTGAAATCAATCGGCTTTGATTGTGTCGGAACGCTCCGAACAAACCGGCAATTTGTCCCAAAAGAGATCATGGATCTCACAAAGGCGTCTATGAAAAAGGGGCAGATTGCCGGTTTGACATCTGGAGATGTCGATGTCATGGTGTGGAAAGATCAAAACCGCGTCGCTACGATTTCTACATACCATGGCATCGCCACCTCCAGAGATCGTAACGGCATAACGAAGCCGATTGTAGTTTCAGACTATAATATCTGCATGGGGGGCGTCGACAAGATGGACCAAATGTTGTCAATGTATCCCTCGGAGAGGAAACGTACCAGAGTATGGTACAAAAAACAATTCCATCACCTAGTTAACATCTCTGTTCTAAATAGCTACATCATACACACAAAACAGAAAGACACACCGACAAACAGACTGACACACAGACAATTCCGGACGACTCTCATTAACACAATCATACAAAAACATTCATTCACACAGCCAAAATCCCAGCCATCCAATGAACGAACAAAACAAGCCATGTATCATTATCCTGATGAATACCCATATCTGCCCTGCCAAAATAAAGGGGCCCGACAGCGGCGGCAGTGCGTAGTGTGCAAAAAACGGGTACATACATTTTGCCACGGGTGCGATAAAGCAGTTTGCCTAATTCAATGCTTCAAGGTGCTACACACCGTAGGTTAGGATATGACCTGCGAAAGCGAGCTAACTCAAGTAAACCTAAGTTTCAATTAGTTAAACATAATTATCACAGATGACGCCAGCAAGAAATAAAATAATTATTACAAAAATCAATATCCTAGAACGCGTATACATACATACATACACATACATACATACATATACATACATACTCGTCCACAAACAGTAACCCTTGCGAGATAGTCAGAGGTTTAGGTGTCCATTTCCGTAATTGCTAAGGTATTAATTCTATGGCCAACTCGAACCCACGTGTTAACCAGATAGTCAGTATAATAGATGTGCTGGTAAAACCGACCTCATGAAAAACCAAGTGAAGATATACCTAACGTGATGAACAGATAGATACAATGACTTAACTCCGAGCCAGGGCTTCCGAACCAACGGTAGAATTTCAATGATAAGAGACAACCAGTGTCAGACAAATGTTTTGACTTTCAATGAATGTACTGTACTTGTACTTATGTTGAATAAAAACATTTGACTTTGAATAAACATATATTGAAGATATTGAAGTCAAAAACGAGGAATAGTTACGAGATACTAGGAGCAACGAATGCAGAAATACGCTACATGTTCTTACATCTCTCAGGTAATATGAGTCAAGCAGCTGATCGCCTGGTGAATTGCTGTTTCATTGACAACAGCCGAGCAATGACAACAATAACATATGACGCAAAAACCTTATAAGAAAGGGAGTACTGTGACGACCTCTAGAACGCCACACACAGAGTGAAACCTAAGGAAACCTAAGTTGCAATTAGTTAAACCTAATTACCACAGATGACGCCGCCAAGAAATAAAATAATAATTACAAAAAACTCAATATCCTAGAACGCCCAATTGAAATATGTAACGGAAACAAGATATATACAAATTTCCAACTCAGTCCATTAGCCTGGACGTACAGCTGCCGAGGTAGGAAGCTTCCTCTTTTCCTAAAGGACACAGTGAATCCTACACATGAAATCCATTAACTCCCCATTGCAACTACATATGGATCTAAAAGCCTCCTTATTACGTCTAGTTCGGCATGTCTGACAAAGACAAACGCGGGTAACGACCATTAACCCTTGCAGGGTAGTCAGAGGTTCAGGTGTCCATCTCCGCAATTGCGAAGGTAGTAATTCTATGGTCACCTCGAACCCACCAGATAGTTACTACTTAATGTGACAGGTGGTAAGCCATGTCGCCATTTACAAGCAATAACTATTACCTGTTCGGGGAACAGATAGGTTTCCTCACGATCTTTTCCCTCACCGTGGTATTCAACGCATTTCGTAAATGTAGTTTTATTACGAAAATGTACATAGAAATTCATTAAACTTCATTTCCATTGGTACATGCTCAAGCGGGATTTAAACCCCTTACCCTCGATACAGCGTCAAGCCCCAAACAACTGAGCTACGTCGAATTTAGCGTGTCGGCTCCAAGTGTAACAAGTAATAATGTATAGGTACCTACTTTAAAAATATTTGTAAATGTACCTACTAGTCTAGAAACAAGTTTTTTTTTGTATACATAGTACCTACCTGATTATGATAATTATTGTGCTACCAATTTATATAAAAATACATGATCATAAAAAACCAAAGAAAAATATGAAAAGTCTTATCCATGTTAGATGAACCTATACATAGTACTTGATACAAATTTTTTAGTGATTTAGGTTATTTGTAAAATAGATTTTAGGATATATTTTCTAAGACCTGTGTTTATATTATTGATGGAACCATAGGATAATTTAATGAACAAGGAGATAAATCAATAAAACTTTACTTGGAATACGCCAAAGTCTTTTATTTCCTCAATTACTGTAAGTACTATTGTATACGTAAATTTTCAATGGATCTATTGTTTGGCTTATAGCAATAAAACAGTATCGGGTAACACCATAAAACTTTGTCACACACTTAGCTTAAGTATCTTAGCAAACCATAATACACATACTTCAAGCTAAATGATTCATAAAAACGTAACTATAGCTCTTGAAAGATGACCCTTTTTTTGCGTGTTCACCGCATCTGGGCCGGGCGGCTCGTTTGTAATGTATTTTTCAACAGAGTGTTTGTGATGATTTTTTGTATGACAAGGTACGTTTTTTATTTTAGAATGTTGATAACAACATTCCTAATTATATTTAAAACACATAATACTTAATCAATTTGAATATAATTATTCAAGACAAGAGATAGAGTAAAAATATAACTAAAAAATAAGAAAACACGTTTTTTACATGATATAACTTTTTTTTTTGTTTTTAAACTGTAAAAAGGAAATAACAAGACAATATTGCTTATTTCATTAACATTCTAGCGATACCACATATATTATAGGTTTGCATACAAATAATTGTAGTATTTTGGATTTATAGAGACAGGGGTGGAAAATTACTTCCGCAAAAAAACTGCTTTTGGCAGATGCGCGTAAATTTCAAAATGGCGTCCAGCATACGAGTGGATAAGTTATTATTTATTGGCATATACTTGTATGTAGCGTTGAGGATTATCAGTATTGCTATTGTCTGTTTTGTATCATGAATACAAATTATATAAAATACTTTTTCAAACATATGCCCTATATTGCCCCAGCAAGTAAGCCCAAATAGATTACGTAACGGGTTGAACGAACTATGTTTGTTGTTGCAGTTCATTATCCTTACCCAAACATAGTCTTCTTCTATCTCCTCTGAGTAACATTGGATTATTCTATAGATCAGTTATAAGAGTTCTGCTTCATAACCCTGGCAGCACACACTGATTTAACATTTTTGATTTGAGACACTGCGGTGTTTTGAAGAAAACATGGCGCAGTTTCTCAAAAGCTACTCAACACAGTTTAATCCGAAGCAACTCTCTCTCTCTCCAAGTTAGATCTACCCAGCTGCTGGACGAATTGTCACGATTAATTATTTATTGAACAGTTGAAACAAATATCCCGACGTACTTTTTCTGTCGCAAATATCACCACCCCAATCAGAATCTACATAGCCACACAGAGTTTGCTTTAAATCTGCCTTTTTGTACACAAGTTTCATATTTACAGTGTCTTTTAAATATCTAAGTACTCGTTTTAGACATACCCATAATGCTTCATTATTTTTATTAGTAAATCTACTCAAAATATTTACACAATCACTCAGGTCAGGGCGAGTACATAAAATTAGATACATCAGAGAACCAATAAGATTTTTACAGGGTGCTTCACATTTACTATCAGAGCTTAAAGCTTCATAATCTAGTTTACACTCAAGAGGTGTACTAACTGAATTACATTCTTGCATGTTAAATTTATTCAAAATTGAATTTGCATATGCGCTTTGGTCCAAGGTAATGCAATCATTACTTCTCATTACTCTTATGCCCAAAAATAATTTAATTTCACTTAAATCCTTCATTTTAAACCTACTCATTAAATAAGCTTTCAAATTACTCATAACATTTTGCAGACAACATGAAATAACCAAATCATCAACATACAATAAAACAAACATTTTCATACACATTTCCATTATTTAAAACATATACACATTTATCAACAGATGAGTTTTGAAACCCTTTGTCCTTCAATGCTCGCTCAAACACTTGAAACCAGCATCTAGCTGCTTGCTTAAGACCATAAAGAGCTTTATTCAGCTTACAGACTTTACCACTCATACTTGGTACTTCCATATATATTTCTTCCTGCAAAACGCCATTTAAAAAAGCTGTTTTAACATCCAGATGATGAAGCAGTAAATTAAATTGATTTGCTAAAGAAACAACAAATCTAAAGCTAGCTATTCGTGCCACTGGAGCAAAGGTCTCATTAAAACCAGCCAAATATTCCTGACTAAAACCTCTAGCAACTAAGCGAGCTTTGTAGCAGACAGGATTTCTAGACTTATCATGCTTTAATGTAAAAATCCACTTACAAGTTACAATATTCTTATTTGGTAGTCTGTCAACTAAGATCCAAGTATTGTTTTCATTTAATGAATCTAATTCCTCTTTGATTGCTAACTCCCACTTAACGCGTTCGGTCTTATTACATAATATCACTAAATGAAGTAGGTACACTTCTAACAAAAGATTGAGCATATATCATTGAATCTAAATCACTACTTTCATCATAATTTTTTTGTGAACAACCCTTTAGTCTATTACTCCGACTCAATGAATCATTACAAGTACCTGTGGTTGGTGTGGGCGGTAAGATTGGTTGTGGTGCGAGTGGCATTGATGCCATCTCCTGAGTGTTTTGAGAACCTCCCCTACACCCTTCGTCCATAGTGTCAACCTGCTTATGAATGAGACGCTTATCAGATTCAGTTTCATGATTTGATGTACTTTCACACCTGCCACAGGCCTTGACTTTAAGAAGTCAACCTCATCAAAAACTACGTCTCTTACTGTAACAAACTTTTCATTGTTCACATCCCAAACTTTATAACCGTTTGGTTTATATCCCACTAGTATTCCTTTCCATGATTTGTCATCAAACTTTGATGTACTGGTTTTATTATGCACATAAGCAGTTGCCTCAAAAATAACAGGTCTTTTGCCATGCCATTTCTCATATGGTGTTTTAGAATCCTGTAAGGCTCTAGTAGGTGTTATGTTTATCAAATCGACTGACACAGCCTCACCCCAAAAGCACTTATCTAACTGTGCACATTTTAAAATAGTACGGGCTTTTTCTGTAATAGTGCGCACCATGCGCTCAGACACACCATTTAATTGAGGCGTTCTAGGGACCGTTAAGTGATAAGTTAATAAACTGCACCGCATAAACCTTTCATGTCATTAGATAGGTATTCACCACCATTATTACAGTACAAGTGAACCACTTTTGTGTTAAATTTAGCCTCACACCTAGCCACATAATCTTTAAATACTTCAAATACATCTGATTTGTACTTAATTAAATAAGTAACACAGCAGTGTGTAAACTGATCAACAAATAACACATAATAATTATTACCATCAACACTGGAAGGAGTGATAGGCCCACAAACATCAGAATGAATCATATACAAAGCTCTATTTACATGAGATTTGTCTTTGTACTTATTAAAGGGCAAGCATGACTGTTTACCACTAAGGCATGCCTCACATACACCATCACTAGGTGCTATTGACTTAATCAAATAGCAGTCATCAATCATATTGCAATTTTTTATTAATAAGAACTTATTTACACTTAAATACCCAAGACGTTGATGCCACAACTCATATGTGTTTCTAGCACTAGTACAAAGGTTAGAGCTTGATTGAGAAATACAGTTGTTTACATAGAATTTAACAATGAATAAATTATTCTTACATTCACCTGTGATAATCACTTTTCCATTACTCAATGTGGGTACCTTGCTGGTCAAATACAACTTTTAGGCTAGCTTGATGAATCTGTGAAACTGATAGCAAGTTGTAGGGCACTTTGGGGTAGTACAGGACATCCTCCAGCATTCCAGGGACTCCTTTCTCACTGATGATGCTTATTCTTCCTCTCTTGGTGGCTGAAACATATTGACCCGATTTAGCAACAGATATTTTTATAGGATTGGGTAAGACGCAGAAAGAAAAGAATATATCTTCCCTGTTCACTATGTGGTCTGATGCCCCTGAATCCAGTATGAAGATGAAGATATACCTCAGATTTATCGCCAACTTGATAATTTCCCATCATGAAGTCAAAGCCAGAAGGTTCATTTCTTGGCACTGTTTCCAGAGACTGTACAGTGGGTTTAGCTCCATTAGTCTTGTTGTAGGTGTGTTGTTGTTGATGCCTTTTGTAGTGGAAACTGTTAGCTTTGATATGACCCACACGTTTGCAGAAATCACTTCTGGAACCTCTTGTTTTGGTTATATGAGTTATAATTATGATTGCTTTGACTTGGTGTTGAATATCCTTGGAGAAATTTCATTCTTTTGGAGTTATTTTCAATATGTAGCACCTTGAAGGTAGTGTCACATTTTTCATTTTTCAGCTTGACTTCATGGTCAAGAAAGCGCGTTTTCACGAATGCCAACGATATACTGTCCTCACTTAATGTTTCTAAGGCTGTCGTGATCCCATCATAGCTTTTAGGCAGGGTCAACAAAAGGTGGGCCACTTTGTCTGTTTCGTCCAATTTTGCACCTGCAGCCACGAGTTGTGAAATCAAATCTTCGAAGGTAGTGAAGTGACTCACTAATTCCGATGTAGGGTTCAATTTTAGAGTGAGCAACTTTTTACGCAAGGCGAGTTGCGAAGCAATACTCTTTCTTTCGTAGATCGCATTTAGGCTGTGAAAAATGTCCTTGGCGGTAGATGTTTCGTTTGCAAAACCCAAGAATGTATCGGACAAGTACTCCACCATTATGCCTATTGCTTGCCGGCATGATTTTTGCCAATCCGCCTTCACAGTTTCCGAAGCAGTTTCATCTAAGTCGCTGTCGATCACTTTTAGCAAATCGAGTTCGCTGAGCAATGCACGTATTCGGAACTTCCATATGTTGTAGCTCTCTCCGTTGAATGGTTGGATAGTCGCTTCGATTTTGGTCCATCCATTTTTGAGAACTTGAAAGATGTAGTTTGGGGATGGGATAGGAATCCCCTTTAGATGAATCTTCGTGCCATTTGATGGGATATTTATAAGAAGAGAAAATAATACACTTTTTGTAGTTTTCAAGTCAAATCAAAGCGTAATGTACTTTAAATGTAATGTAATTTTATTCATTTTTATTCACACCGTTATGTATCACAGACAATACCAAAAGAATATAATATTATTGGACAATAAATAAAAACATAACATTAACACGAAAGAGTGGCATTCGGCACACCCCCACGGAGTCAAATAGAAACAAAAAAAATAAAGAACTTTAAATGTACACGGTACAAGTACAAAACGCAGTAACAATATCTATCCCAATATTATAAAGAGGAAAAGTTTGATTTTTTGTTTGTTTGACGCCAATAGGCTCCAAAACAACTGGATTAATTTGAAAAATTCTTTTACCCTTGGAAAGCTACATTATCCCTGAGTGATATAGACTATATTTCATTTTGAAAAAAAATAGGGTTCCGTACTAAAATCCTAAATGTAACCAAAGGTGTAAAAAAATACCAAAAATTTTTCTTTCATCGCGTGCGCTGCATAAACTATTGATAATAGAACAAAATAATGTTATACAGTTTTATAGAACACATCATTATCTACAATAAATGTCACAATAGTATAGGGCTAACTATCATGGTTATGGCACAATTAGCGTTCTTTTATTAAAAAATTGATAATTGAAAAGTCGTCGCTCTAATAGGATCTTTATTCGTACCTTGCCATTAATCCATGTCAAAATAAGTATATAGATATTTAAGATCAGTTCAGTACCTTTATAAAACTTTTTAAGTTATTTGATTCGGTTAATCCATTTAAAGATATCATGATTTTAGTATTTTAGGTAATGGAAAATAAGGCGCGTAATTTTAGCTTCGTCGCGCTAGCTACGAGTATGTTGTAGGCGTGTCACTCTCCTCGGGGCCTCACTCTCAGGAGCGGGGGTCAACATCACGAAATCACCTTGCCGCGCGGCTCACTCGCGCAGTCGGCTCCCTACGTAGCGGTTGTGTGCAGAATAAAAAAAATTCGAATGATTATTTGTTTAGTAGGTATTTAAAAAGTTATTTTCAGAACTACTCAATTTATTTTATTACTTCTACCTGGACATTCACTTATAAAAACTTACAATAGTCATTTATAATTAGAACTTATTGATTGGTAAAAGTTGTATTCCTTGCTCCTGGATAAAAAATATTGATTTATTATTTGGTCTTATTTTTTGTAAAATGCCTAAAAGATCAAGATCACAACTTTCTAGAAATAGTTCCCAGGCGAGGTCATCAAAAATACGTCGAAAAACAGAATCTTCATTAGGAACAGAAAATCGTCTGTTAAGTTAGAGAGAATTGGCGTAGCAATCGCGCGCCAGAGAATCGAGTATCGAGCGTTCGCAGCGGCTTGCTACACAAAATTTAAGAACTTCTCAAGCACGAGCGCGAGAGTCCAGTGTGGAGCGTTCGCAGCGACTCACTGAACAAAATTTACGAACATCTCGAATGCACACGCGAGAAACAAGTACTGAGCGTTTGCAGTGGCTTGAGAAGCAAAATACTAGAAAGATACAAGCTCGCACTAGGGAACCAAGCTCTGAGCGTTCCCAACGCCTTCAAGATCAAAGAGAAAGACAACGGGTGTCAAGAACAAGAGCTCGTAATCGAGTTTTAGCTCACAGTAACAGATCTGCTTTTAGTTACTATCCACAAATTGATTATGCTCAACAACCTCCCGTTCAAATCGGCGTCATGAACAAGATTTGCCCTAAATGTTCTGCCAAAAAATGGGCTGATGAAACGAATGGCATGTGTTGTGCTTCTGGAAAAGTAAGTCTTCCCAGTATTCAGGAACCACCACAGCCATTAAAAAATCATTTGACAAATAACCATCCACAATCTAAACATTTTTTGAGCAACATACGTAGGTACAATAGCCTTTTTCAAATGACTTCTTTTGGCGCCAAAGAAATAGGAGAAGGAAATTTTATGCCAACCTTTGAAATAAAGGGACAAGTATATCATCTTATAGGTAGCCTTTTACCACCATCGGGCCAAAATCCACAATGCTTGCAGATATATTTTATTTCAGCTCCATGCACCACCTCATGCTCCAACACTAAAAATCGATTTGATTAACGAACTGCAGACCATCCTGAATAGTTACAATGTGTCCATACGTAGTTTTAAACAAAACTTAGAAAGTAATTCTTCGGATAGTTTAAAGTTGATAATTCATTCCGACCGCCAACCGCAGACAGCACACCCGGGTAGATATAACACTCCTACAGCTGGCAGTACGAGGTAGCCGTTCTCTTAGTTGACGAAGAAAAATGCCCAAGAGATATAGTGCTGCAAGCTAGAGACGGCCAACTTAAAAGGGTTTCTGAGTTACACCGATCATATGATCCACTACAGTATCCCTTAATGTTCGTTGAAGGAGAAGACGGTTATTATTTGACCATTCCACAGCAAGGCACGCGTAACAAAACTGTGACGTGCATGCAATATAATGCAATTCGGTTAATGGTTAGAGCAAACTGTTTCAATCCATCACATTATTACAGGGACTTATTTAGTCAGTTTATTGTCGATATGATGGCAAAAATGATATCGGAAAGATGGCGGCAACCTTCTGTTTTGCAGTTAGCTGTTCACTTAGAAAATGGCCAAAAGGTGTTTTTTACCGCAGATATGGTTAAACATGTGGCCCAAGATCCACGTAAAACAACTTTGCTGGCTTTCTTTGAGCTCTGTAATGAAGACGAATTCGCAAAGACACTTCTATACCACGAAGTCCCGCAATATTACACATGGGCCAATAATAAGTTCACAAGAAGGAGACGTGGTGAGGAAGTAGTTGGATATCCAGGCATAAAAAAGATGCCGCTTTAGGAAGAGTCTATCGTGTCCATCCTTCTTAATCTGAGTGTTTTTATCTTAGGATGTTACTACAGCACGTACGCGGTCCAACCTTATTCCAGTACTTGAAAACCGTCGACGGATTTCTCAAAGAGACATACCAAGCTGCTTGCCGTGCTAGAGGGTTGCTAGAAAACGATAACCATTGGGAAAATACTCTAGGAGAAGCATCCCTTTCGCAATGTCCAATACAACTGAGAGAGTTGTTTGAGGTCATAGTCTTATTCTGTCAGCCATCAGAACCTTTTAAACTATGGGACAGTTTCAAAGACGATTTATGTGAGGATATTAGACACAGAATGAGTAGCAAGACCAGGACTGTGCCGTACCGTACAGTGAGGACATTTATAACGAAGGTTTGATACAAATCGAAAACAAACTGTTGCAATTAAATGACAAAAGCTTAAGTGAATTTGGATTACCTTCTCCAATTCGTACAGAAAACAATGCTGCAGATACTATGGCACATTACTATGACACAAAAAATTTAGCCACTTTTATCAATGAAAACCTGACAAAGTTAGTCCCAGATCAAAGACATGCTTTTGAGACTATAGTCGATAGCGTGAACAATGACAAAAGAAAAGTTTTTTTTTTTTGATGCGCCAGGAGGAACTGGAAAGACGTTTCTATCAAATTTGATACTTGCTAAGGTAATACACTCTGGGAAGATAGCAATAGCAGTTGCTTCCTCAGGAATTGCTGCAAGTCTCTTGAATGACGGCAAAACTGCTCATTCTACTTTTAAACTTCCGCTATCCGTAAATCTTGACCAACAATCTACGTGTTCTATCCGCAAAAATGGGCCTCTTGGTAAATTACTACAAGAGGCTTCTTTGATTATGTGGGATGAATGCACTATGAGCCATAGAGCACATATAGAGGCCGTGGACAGAACGTTAAAAGATCTTAGAAACTCATCTGCATTCACGGGCGGAATCACATTCGTATTCGCTGGAGATTTCCGACAGACTCTACCCGTTATAGCCAGAGGTACCCGAGCAGATATAATCAAAGCATGTTTGAAGTCGTCTCCCTTATGGACTTCGATTGAAACGTTAAAACTACAGACCAATACGAGAGCTCATCTTCTTGGAATCAGTAATAGTGATTTTCCACAACAACTGCTTAAACTGGATGTAGTGACATTCTTCTGGATGAGTCCCTAGGCCAAATAGTCCATAATTTAGAACATTTAATAAATGCAATATACCCTAATATCGAGAATTTGCATGAACAAGACTTTAATTGGTTGTGTTCTAGGGCAATCGTGTCGCCTAGAAATGAAACTGTCAACGAAATAAACAATCTAATTATTAAAAAAGTCCCCGGCCAAATAAAAAAATACAAATCAATAGACAATGTAACTAATATTGAGGATGCAATCCACTATCCACAGGAGTTTTTAAATTCTCTGAACCTTTCTAGACTGCCACCACATGAATTGACGTTAAAAATCGGAATTCCAATCATGCTTATGAGAAACTTAAGTCCTCCGAGCATGTGCAACGGGACGAGGCTGCTTATTAAGGAATTGAAGGAAAATTTAATAGTAGCGACTATTATCACCGGCCCAGCAGCTGGTCAACTAGCTCATATACCGAGGATACCGATGATCCCAACTATTTAAACGGCTTCAATTTCCAGTGAAAACATCTTTCGCATTAACAATCAACAAGTCGCAAGGTCAGACCTTCCAGTTAGTAGGGATTGATTTGCGAAAGGCATGTTTTACTAATGGACAATTGTACGTTGGACTATCGCGGGTCGGAGCCCCTGAAAATCAATTTATTTTGTTGCCACAAAATAAAACAACAGCAAATATTGTGTACAGGGAAGCTCTAACTTAATAATTTTAATGGCGTATTTGTGAAAATATGAAATAAACTAATCTAATAAATTTAGGTAATCAAAATAAAAAAAGATGTAAAAAGACTAAAAAGTTATATTTAAAGTACCAAAGTAAGCTAGGTATAAATTAAAATACCAAAAAGCAGGGAAAATAAAGTAAAAAGTACAAAAAAATATAAAATAAAAAAATACAGAAAAAAGAGAAATAAAAAAATACAAAAAAAATCAACGATGAGAAATAATAAAAAAAATTAAGGTTAGGTTCATTAATCCTATATATACCCGTGCGAAGCCGGGACGAGCCGCTAGTTAAATATATACGTAATCATTTAGCTACATCTGCATTTCCAGGTATGTTCAGGAAATGCTAGTTTATTATAGTCAGGGTCGTAAAAAAATTGTGGCAAGTCAGTCCGGTCATTGTCAGTTAGAATTATATTTTTTAAGTGTCTCCACATTGTCTTTGAATTAGTCATGTCATTAATTGTTTTGTCAAAATATGCCTGTTTTTCAGAGCGTAGAGCCTGAACGACAAGTCGTTTCAGATCCCTATAGTACTGCTTATGTGCCTCAATTCCAGTACACTTAAAACGCTTGTAAGCATTGTCGCGTAGCCGCATCATAAGCAGCACAGTGCTCGTTAACCAAGGCTTAGGAGTATCCTTCACGAAAATACCCTGACGGTGGCATGTTTGTCAAATAATCTTGTTATATTTTCAGTCAAAAGAGTTACCAAGTCATCAACGTTGTGATGAGTTGTCATAATCCAGTCTACTTCGGTGAAGTCAGTGTTAAATTTGTCCAAGTCAATGTCCTTTAGCGGTCGGTATATAATGTGCCTTGGCACTGGTTTGTTCCGCTCCAGGTCAAGCTCAGCCAAAACAAAGGCATGCCTGCCTAAGTCAGGGCTGGGCTGAACGTTCACAGACCGAACCAGTGCGTCAGTAGTTATTAGGTCAATTGTACTTTGTGAATGGTTAGTAAAGTGCGTCGGTTTCTGAACATGCCGAGTTAGTTTTAGAGTAGTCATAAAGTCAGTCAATGATTTGTGATTTCTGTCATGTATGTCATGAATATTAATATTCATATCACCTACTAAAACAAGTTTGTCATAATTATTAAAAGATGTCACGGAGTTAGTCAATGCGTCAAAAGATTCGTCAGCGTCATGCCAAGGCGGCCGGTAAGCCGTCCCAACCACGAGGCGGGTGCCACAAACTACGACGCGGAACCACATTTGTTCCACCGTGGGCGACACGGGATGGGAAACCAGGCACGCACGCAAGCCACGCCGCAGATAGAACCCAACGCCACCCCCACGGGCACGCACGGAGCGCGGTCGCGGCACACGGCGCAGGCGGTACCCGGGAATGGAGGGCGCGCGCCCCTCGTCACCCCCTCCCCCCGCAGCCACGTCTCGTTGATGGCCACCAACTCGCAGTCTGCACGAAGAACCACCGCCTCCAGCTCGTCATGGCCGGTCCCCAGCGAGCCAGCATTAAACAACCCAATCTTGAATCGTTCAATACGAGTCATGGAAACCGTGGAAGGAAATGTCTGCAAATACCAACAATTTATAAAGATACTTAAACATAATATCACTACTTACATAACACAAATATATACATTGAAAACATATTTCATACATATACATATGAATATAATAATTGATATATATGACAATAAATATACTAAAGACATAAGCAGCGACACAGAGACCAAACCGCACCGAATCAAAAGCATCCATTACAATACAATTTACATATAAAACAATAATTACAAAGGACTTCACAAACATATATACAAAAATATAAATCAAACGGGAAGAGGGCCAAAAACCCTCTCCACGTCCTCCTCTTCCCGGATGCGGTGAACCGGGGCTCCGTCCACCTTGCGCGCCAGCACTCGCCCGTCACGGGTCCACACGAAGCTCCAGCCGCATGCCTTGGCCCGCTCGCGCGCCCACCCAAACAGCTGCCGGTTGAGGCGCTCGTTCAGGTAGAACCTGCGAGGCTTACCCGGCAGACCCGTGTCCGCGGTAGTCGCTCCACGGCGCACGCGGGTCGCGCGGATCAGCTCGTCGCGAGTCAACCGCCGCGCAAGCCGGACTACTATGGGGCGCGGTCGACGACCAGGTCCACCAGCAGCCCCAAAGGCATCGCGCAGCGGTCCTATCCGCACGGCGCTGACCACGTCCCGCTCGTCCAGCGCCACGCCCAACTTCACGGCCACCAGCGCCGCCAAGTGCGAGAGGTTTTCTCCCGGCACCTCCGGCACGCAGCTGACCTGGACATCATTTGCCAGCAGGTCTTAGTCCCTCTCCGCCAGCTGATGCTTGAGCTCCTGAATAACCCGCTCCAGAGGCTTTGTAGCAGCGACCACAACGGCGTCACGTCAGTGCAACTAAATGGCGCTCGAGGTCGCCCACCTTATTATTGACGAGCGCGACCTCTCGCCTCATCTCTCGGCGGAACTCCTGCAGCTCGTCCCGCAGTCCCACGCGCAGATACGTAATGGCCGCAACCATCTCCTTCCGAAACAGCTGCATTAGGGACACCATGTCTCCAGCCTCCCGGACCAGCTGGGATGGTGGTCGGCTCATGTCACAGTCGGATTCTTCGACTGTCTGTACCTCGCGCACGGGAGTATTTTGATTGTCCACCCGAGGCCGTACTCGGGCACCCTCTGGGCAGGTCCATCGGCTGCGGGCTGCCTTTGATTGTCTTTTGTAGACGCTCAAAGACATCCCCAAGCACTTTTAGTGGTACCTACCACTACAGGCGCCGCACTCCATCACTTCCGTGGCAGACACAGCTTTATTGTACGCCAAGCAGTTAATTTTGAAAATTAAAAAAAAAAACAAGAGTAATAATTAAAAATAAAAGAGTAAAACAAAAAAATGTTAAACTATGATAACAGGGAAAAAAAAGTACTTGAAAGAATAAATAATATTATTTTAGACCACTGTGAATTTCAAACCACCTTAACTTGCACTGTTTGCTCTGACTGTTCTCAACTGAGCCACTGTTTCATATAATTTGATAGCGAAATATTATACTAGTATGTGATTTTTAATTAATGATTTTTGTTAACTACCCACAATTTCATACGATATATATCCCTTTTGTTTAGCACTCAAATCCTTAAAAGAACACTAATACTACTATGACAAACACAATACACTATATAAAAACTCAACTCTGGTGTTTAGAAAGGATACTAGACGCTTAAACGCAATTTTTTGAAATTAAATTTGCGTACGCAACTAAAAGATCGACCACTCGGTTTGACGCTTGTGACAGACCCACTTGTGAATTTAAATGAATTTTCGTTCACATCTCTTGCTATGACTTGTTTAGGAGTGGCACACAAACCGTACAAGAAGCGCTAGACCGCGTTTCAGCCAGTACCTGTGCTTTTCCATCAATCATCGTCAAGAATAATTTGTGTTTCACTTGTATGACATCTTCATTGTGAGCTATAAGTGTTGGAGCTAATTCGTTTAATTTTCGATCTCTCGAAGTGTAGATTCTGTTTTTTGCGGAGTTTCCTTGGAAAATTCAATTGAAATTGGCCTGCAATACTTTACAGAGGAACAGGTTGGGTTTCTCCATACTACAACATCATTATTTTTATCTATAAGTCTCAAAGGTACGAGTGATACAATAAATAGATTGGCATCTGATACTTGCTCGTTTGCCTCCTGTAAAATTTGCTTGTATTCACTTTGTCCTGATGAAACATCACATCCCCATTTACAATACAGCTGAAGGTGCTTCGAATCTGTTGTCACTGAATTTATTTTCAAAATGCGTCATACTGTATGATCCAAAGATCTTGCAACTTTACGTTAGCAGCGATATTAGTAACAGTGATATTAGGTGGGTAACCTATCCATTTGTAAAATCTATTTTCGGCACGTTAAGTATCTTATATACTACCACAGTGCGGCGCAAGCGTCATCTTACCATACAAAATAGTAGGAAGGATTTTGCGGTCATGATTGGACTTTTTATAAGTTTGACAATAGCTCTATTATGTATAAAACAATACCTAATATGCCACAGTTCTTCATTATGCTACCTTGAAAGTATGATAGGTGTCAATAAGTTCTAAATAGATTTAAACTCAAAAATGAAAACTCATTTCGCTCATTTCCGCGAACAATACCCTTAATATCAAATTCGTGATTCATTTTTTCAATCTGAACGAAAACAATTTGCAGGGTTAAATCAGTGTTACATTAATACGTGCCTAGATGTACCGTGCACACGTTTAGGTTATGGTGACGCATATTATGTTGATCAGAATTCTGATAACTAAAAAAATAATATTATTTAATTCAAATTTCTCCATAACTACTACTAGCAGCGTGCATTACCTGGGAACAATTTCCATGATCAAAGGTTGTTTCATTACTTGACCAGCAGCACTGTTCACGATTAAACCAAAACGCCTGAGGACATATTCCAAATTTAAGGTCAGTCATCCAAGATGTGCCAATATCTATGACACTAGCAACCACTCCAGTTAAAATGCCAACAAATAGAACACACACCCAGCCAGACCAGGCATCATGGGCTCCCTGAAAAATAAAGTTGGTTAATCCTAATTAATAATCCGGCAATTATTTATCAGAACTCTTCTTAGTTAAAAGTACCATTGTAAGTACAAATAATTATGTAATGTAATTAAATACGAGTAGACAAGGTAAATAAAGGCTCATTACTTATTTCACACAATAGTGGATCAGTTGTTTCACCGATATCTATCTCCTAATATATAAGAACTTGTAACTGATAGTAACTACTTTGAACAAGGCATAACTAAATATTACAAGTTCGTGTTAAGGTGTCTGCACTGCACTATTTATCACCTTTTCAGAAGCGGATGTCATCGATAATTTTTTCAATAAGCACATAATATGTAGTCACCCCAAACATGAACTACGGCAGTTACTGTCAGAGAGAAGGAGGAAGTTACATCACTTACGGGTCTGAATTCATTGATTTGAGTTGGCCTGGAGTGTGTAGTCAGCATAAATTTAAATCGTAATTATATTTCATGTATACACATATTGAAATTGAAGTTTTCAACACTGGCAATATTTTACCCTGGGTATTAGTTTTTTTATAAATTTCGGATTTGATCATTTTTTTCATGTATATTTTTCGGTAGATTATGGGTACCCTATTTGCGTACTACTCACCAAGGTCATATATATTCATAAATTGTATGTTTGAATAGTTGTTTGGTAATCTGGTGTAAATAGAATCTAGATGAATGAAACTTTTTTCATTGTTGAGATAGCGTTTTTACAATCATAACTGCTCACAACAGCAATATCCGAACATTAGCCGGTTATTGTCTAGTACCTAATTTGATGACATGATAACTCAATCCCGCTTGAGCATGTACCAATGGAAATCAAATTTAATGAATTTCTATATATATTTTTTAAATAAAAATAAATTTACGAAATGCGTCGAATAATAATGAGAGAAAATATCGTGAGGAAAGCTGGCTGTTCCCGGAACTGGTAATAGTTAGTGCTTGTAAATGGCGACATGGCTTGCCACATGTCACATTGAGTACTAACTATCCGGTGAACACGTGGGTTCGAGGTAGTCATAGAATTACTACCGCCGCGAGTGCGGAGATGGATACCTGAACCTCCGACTGCCGCACATAGGTCGTGAACGCGTATATGATAACTCAATGCAGGTTGAATATTGATTATTCTCCCATTGGTTAGTGTTTTCATAATCTCTTTACAACTGACTCGGGTTAAATTTAATCTTCATTTATAAACTACCTTTTTTATTAGATCATTGTAACCTCTTAAATGATTCCTATCATTCATAATTTTTACAAAAGTTTGAATTTACATTCGCAACACTAAACTACCACTTTAATAAAATTAATCCGCCATTACTGTGCTATCAAATAGCAATTTAACACCGAATGATAAATTAAGACGAAAATATTTTTTACCACCATAACATCGCAAAATTGACAATAAAAATAGTTTTTTTTTCATTGATGATGCCAATTCTTATTAACAATTAGGCTCTAACAGATGTGTAATATATCTCTGTTTTATTTTTGGATAAAATGATTAAGGTGAAAATGAATGAATATTAATAAGAGTTAATTTATTAGTCGAGACTATTAGTGTTTGTAGTATGACTCAATATAACAGCATCTTTAACCAAAAAAACCGATATCTCAATCTTACAAACATTCCTATGGTCTCCGTTTTGCAGGCTAAACCTTTGTGTAGTGTTGACAAACACCACCTGTCTTCTTCCTTTGATATACCCTTCAGCCATTGTCAGCCAGATAAGCACATAAAACCAAACAATATCAAAAGATTCAACTTCAGTAAATGCGACTTTACAAAAGCTAAAAAGGAACTATCAGAAAAAGACTGGTGCTCGATATTTGGTTTTGACAATGTTGACAACGATGTCGACCTTTTGTATGCCATTCTTAATAAAATAATTGAGAAATATACACCTGCGCCCAGAACCTCTCAGAAATACCCTCTTTGGTACAACGGCGCTGTTATACAATGCCTTGACAAGAAGAGCAAATACCAAATAAACCATTTAAAAAAATGATTAATAACTACCGGGACTTATTGCGAAAGTTTTTATATAATAGAGTTACCTTTATTAACCCGACGTTCGGCTACGTTGCAGCAGCCATGGTCACGGGCAGACTCTTGATGTTATTAATCCCGGTAGTTATTAATCATGAGTATTTATCGCGAATCTCTTAAATCTATGATTCAAGAAATTTAAAAATCCACGCGATTACGACACTATGACACCATGTTGAGAGCTAGAAGCAAAGTCCTTTTAAAACAATGTAATGACAGTTATTTGACATCCATCAAGGCGTTTTGGCAATTTGTCAGAGACGGGAAGGGCACAGCATCCATACCTCAAACAATCACTTAATACGAACGCAGATCGTCTGATGGTCAGGGGATCTGTGAACTTTTTCCTGTGTATTTTGGGTCAGTGTTTGGCCGACTGAGCATTCCAATTTTGTGTGGTCGCTCTTTTGATTTGGGTCTCGTAAATGATGAAGTATTAGCATGTTTCTCAATCAAGGAACACAATGTGTTAAATAAATTAAAAACGTTGGAGAAGAACAAGGGAGCAGGACCTGATGGCATACCACTCCTATTCTTTATATACTCGCTGCTCCACTGATATTGTTATTCAACAAGTCAATTCCGAGTGGAGTGTTTCCATGCGCAAGCTGGAAAACAGCCTATGTCATACCCATTCATAAATCTGGAGACAAATGTTGCTGCTCAAACTACAGATCAATAAGTATTTTATCTTGCTTGGCAAAATTATTTGAAGTTCTTGTCTACGATTCTCTTTACAACCACTTTAAGCAATTCTTATCAGATAAACAACATCGTTTTGAGAAGAGTAAGTCCACATTGAGCAATTTACTGGAATATAAAACTATTTGTGTAATGCCTTCGATTGTAGTGGTCAGGTAGACGCGAGTTACCCTTTGACAGAGTAAACCACCTCTTACTGATCTCGAAATTCTCACAGTATGGCATACATGGCTGCTTGCCACGTTGGATAACATCATAATTAAAGAATAGAAATCTAATAGTGGCCATCAAGGGATATCTGTCGTCCTCTAAACCGATCTCTTCTGGGGTTCCGCAAGGTTCTCATCTTGGCTCGGCCCTCTATTTTTCATTGTATTCATTAATGACTCTATTCCAATACTACATTCTCCGTTTTATTAATTATGTGAGACCGGGTCAAAACACGATAAATTATAAAGATATGCAATTACCTTTATTTTGCCCTACGTTTCGACCCAGTTGCATAGGCCGTGGTCGCGGGAAGACTAGCTAGCAAGCTAGACTAGCGGGAAGTCCGTCACAGCTAAAATGTCTGTCTACCCTCACAATTGAAATTTTTGTTAATTCATAGCACGACACACTACACTCACACTATCCGAAGACACATCCGCAATTACGCCACGCGAATATAATCCCATGATTACCGGTTCCCATGTTTCTGACAGCCTAAAACCATCCTCACGATTGAAATTATTGGGATGTTTTTTAATTTCAATAGCCTCCCGAACAACTCTGGGATAATAATGTTGTTCCGTGGAGATGATTTGAGGCTGATGTAATTCAATCCAATGGTTTGAACCAGACATCAGGTGTTCCGCTATCGCTGACTTTTGTGGTTGCCTATTCTTTACAGCTGCTATGTGTTCCTTGACCCGTTCCTGGACACTTCTTTTTGTTTGGCCAATGTAAACTTTACCGCAACTGCATTGAATTTTATAAACACCCGGGTTTTGAAAAGGGATAACATCCTTCGCGCTCCGTAATTTGCTTGCTACTTTGAATACTGGTTTAAAAACGGTGTCAATCGAATACTGTTTTAAGATTGCACCTATTTTGTCTGTTATTCCTTTCACATATGGTAGAAATGCCGGTTGCCTGCGTACAATTGGATGTTTATCCCTCTTTGGTTTCACCGTGAGACCTGTCGTTTTGTAACCATTTTTCTTCAGCACCTCCTGGATGTGAGCCAGTTCTCCGCTTAAATGGTCAGGGTCACACAGATCATATGCCCGGTTTACCAAAGTCCTCACAACAGACTGCGTATGACGTGGGTGGTGATGTGACGTGGCGTGCAGGTATCTATCCGTGTGTGTAGGTTTCCTGTGTACAGAATGCGCCAAGGTTCCATCCGATCTGACCATTACTTTTACGTCTAAAAAGGCCAACGTTCGATCCTCTTCAACCTCAACGGTGAACTTGACTTTTGGATGGATGGAGTTTAGGTAACTGGCATATTCTCTCACACTATTTTCACCTCCTCCAATGATACAAAAGATGTCATCCACGTATCTCTTCCAAAGTCTAATACTTGAAGGTCCACCATTTAAAGCCCTTTCTTCAAAATGTTCCATCCAGATATTGGCAAGTACCGGCGCCACAGGGCTGCCCATTGCCACACCATCGATCTGAAGGAAATACTGGCCTTGGTACAAAAAGTAGCTTCCCTTCAAGCAGTGCTCTAACAACGCGATGTATCTATCTGATACGTCTCTTTGCCTAAACTTGTCTTTTATGACTGCCAAACACTCGTCCACTAGAACATTGGTAAACAACGACTCGACATCGAAACTCACCAATACCTCACCTGGTTCCAGTCGTGTGTTCCTTATCATTCCAACAAAGTGACGTGAATCTTTCACATAGGACGACGTCTGGCCCACCAGTTGCTGCAATACTTTTGACACGTGCTTTGCTAGGTCGTACGTGGGTGATCCAATTTGGCTGACAATCGATCGGATACTTTTCATTGCTTCAAAGTTTTTCATTCTTGATGTTTATTGTTTGTGTCAATGTTATTTAGTGCAGTGAATAAAGTTTTTTCTTTCTTTATCCATCTAGGGAAACGATAAGTAACGAAGTCAAAAAGCATACCGGCCCTTAATTTCAAGAAGCTTTGCGCGGTTTAGAAATCTGGTGACGTAGTTGCGTAGCGGAATTTCAAAACAAAACCGCGCAGACACACGGTGCTAAAGAATCTCCGATCTTTCCAGCAGATACGGACGTATGATGTTGTAACAATAGGATAACTTTGATAGAAATAAAGGCTCACGCAGAGTTATCCTCATTTTAACATTAAGGGTATTGTATATGAAAAATAAATTAACGAATCAAATGTTACGTGAATGTTAAAAATCCGACAATTCAAGCACAGCGGCGCTACGGTGCAATGTCAGGCCTGTTTTTAGCGCCCGGAAATATCGAATATGAAATCAATCATTTTATTCAATGCTAAATATAACATATCTCACGAGTAATAATGTCTTTTGTGATGGTTAGACGTTAACTGTACACCATCACAGGAACATTGTGACGGTTTTACGCCAGTCCACGAAAGACATACGAACATGACAGTTAGAATTGATTATGTCGCCGCGCCGTGTAGATGCAGACAGTTATTTCAAGAAGTATGTAGCGTTTTCTTACGATGCAATGTATAGACTGATATTCTCACCGAAATCCAGATGGTAATCAATCCTTTACGAAATAAATTCAAGCTTTCCACTGTTTGTAATGATGCTAGCAGAGATGACGTATGTATGTAAGTATGTACCTACTAACCTATTATTTACCGACTTTGAAAGGTTACAGAATTTGTAAGACTAAGTATTTATATTATAATGCTTTTGAAAAGAATTTGGAATTATTTTAAGTGAGTGGTTGTGAAAGATATTGGTCAGGTTTTTGAACCGCACATGCTGCTGGCAAATGGCAGTGAGATAAGTATTGGTGAAATTATGAAAGTAATGAAAAGTACGAGTTCTTTGTATATTTTCCAAATGAATTGCTAAATGAAACACTGCTAGAAAACGTTAATAGTTGAATAGGAAATTAAAAATTCTTTAGATCGCTTCTGAGGAACTTATATAGCGAACATTTAAATATTATTTTACTTCATCGTTATTAGTTATTTTTAAACAGTAGTTAGTTTTAAACACTCGCGTTTTATACTCATTTTATTAATTATCTGAGACCGGGTCTAAACACGATAAATTTATAAAGATATGTGATTACCTTTATTTTTGCCCGACGTTTCGACCCAGTTGCATAGGCCGTGGTCGCGGGAAGACTAGCTAGCAAGCTAGACTGGCGGGAAGTCCGTCACAGCTAAAATGTCTGTCTACCCTCACAATTGGAATTTTTGTTAATTCATAGCACGACACACTACACTCACACTATCCGAAGACACATCCGCAGTTACGCCACGCGAATATAATCCCATGATTACTGGTTCCCATGTTTCTGACAGCCTAAAACCATCCTCACGATTGAAATTATTGGGATGTTTTTTAATTTCAATAGCCTCACGAACAACTCTGGGATAATAATGTTGTTCCGTGGAGATGATTTGAGGCTGATGTAATTCAATCCAATGGTTTGAACCAGACATCAGGTGTTCCGCTATCGCTGACTTTTGTGGTTGCCTATTCTTTACAGCTGCTATGTGTTCCTTGACCCGTTCCTGGACACTTCTTTTTGTTTGGCCAATGTAAACTTTACCGCAACTGCATTGAATTTTATAAACACCCGGGTTTTGATAATTATTTTAAAACACTTGCGACTTATACTCATTTTATTTGCTAAATGAGACCGGGTCACATTACGATAAATTATTAAAGATATAGATACCTTTACATCACCCGACGTTTCGACCTAGTTGTATAGGCCGTGGTCCCGGGAAGACTGGCGTCTCAACTAATGTCTGTCTACTATCACAATTGAAATTTTTATTATTTATCGTTATTATTTGTAACGAAAATGCGCCTTGATCAAAACCTTTACGAATAGACTTACATATATACTTAATAGCATTAACCTATTGCCAAAACTCTAGGTTAATAAATGTGTATCGAAAATTCGTGATAGCACTGGATTCTAGGGTACAATCAACATATTTTATTATATTCAACATACGTTCATTTCTGTACATTTGGCACGCATTATTGTTGTATTTCCACAATTATCTAGAGAGGTGCGCTTGTAGGAAGGGTAACCGACATCCCTGGGTTGTGTTTCAAAAATTAAATGCCTAGGTTAGTCTTTAGAACAAATGTTTTGTTTCATACATAGTGACGCAAAATTAGGAAATCCGCAAGGACCACGTATCATATTTTTTATGACAATATTATGAAGAATTAGATTGGATCTTGTCGTTTGTCAGCTGTTTCAGTTGATATTATTGCATCTATAGGATCTAGTTGTACTTTATTAGCCAGCCATAAATACGTAAATGTGGGCGTTAGGTAAACCTTTTTTTGTCAGCCTACGCTATAAACAAAGGCATTCGATGTGCCAAAGATATTTTTCTTCGTTATAAGGTTTATAATTTTCTTGGCGTTTCAATGAAATAATCTAGAAACTAAATTATGTCTGTCTCAAGAATTAATAAATTTCAGAATTGCGTGTAATGTAATGAAGAGATCTAGTTCTCCGAACTTCCTGACATACGTCATGTCATCTTGATTTTTTTCATTTATGTATCTGCTCTGCTCTCATCGTTTTTGAAATCTTTTGATGAAGTCAAGCCTCTCAGAAATCATTTTTGTCGCCAACACAATATTGGTTAAATCATCCTTTGAAATAATGTATGCTGTTAAAGTAATTTATTATCACCATGAGCCTAAATACAAAAAACCACATTCATGTTAGAGTTTTAAATCTAACAGTAGTAATAGTTTTAAGAGATTCGCGATTTATACTCATGATTAATAGCAAACGGGACTTATCGCGTATGTTTTTAAATAATAAAGTTACCTTTATTAACCCGACGTTTCGGCTATGTTGCAGCAGCCATGGTCACGGGCAGACTGACGACGCATATTTCTTCGCCTCCAACGCAGCGCCCTGTCAGATTCTTCTCCGACTACCCTCACTGCTTCGTTTTTATTAAACACACGCGACCTACACACTACACTCACAGTATCTTGTGGCTTCACACGATCATGCTGAACCGAATGTCGATCTATCACGGTATTCCACGCCGAAGACAGTTTGTAACCTCCTTCACGATTGAATGTACTGTGCTTTTTTATTTCAATCGCCTCGCGTACAATTCTACTGTAGTATCGGCGTTCATTAAAGAGCACAGTGGGTTTATGAAGCTCAATCCAATTATTTGAACCCTCGTTTAGTAGATGTTCGGCTATTGCTGACCTATTGGTATCCAATTTCTGGACCGCTGCAATGTGTTCCTTCACTCTGTCCGCTATAGACCGTTTGGTCTGTCCGACGTAAGATTTCCCACAGCTGCAATCAATCTTATACACACCCGGTGTTTGGTACGGGATTACATCTTTAGGTGTTCTCAGAAAGTCTGTTACCTTCGAAGATGGAACGAAAATAGGCTTGATCGAGTAGTTCTTCAAGACTGTTCCAACTTTGTCTGTAACACCCTTCACATAAGGCAGGAACACCGGCACGCGATCCACACACGGGGGTTTCTCTCTTTTGGATATACGGTTTACCAACTTAGTACCTACGTAATGACCATTTCTCCTAAGTACATCCCGAACATACTGCAGCTCCTCGTCCATATGCTCAGGGTCGCACAAATCCCTAGCCCTGCTTGTGAGAGACGTCGCCACAGAAACCATGTGTTTCGGATGATGATGTGAGGATCCATGGAGGTACCGATCTGTGTGTGTAGGTTTTCTGTAGATAGTATGCGAAAGTTGTAACAGTAGTATTCTGCTGTGAAATATTTGTACAATTCCTATCATGATTAATAACTAAGTTAATTAGTACTAATTATACTAGTACTAATTAATAACTAACGGGGCGCTGCCCTGTCAGATTCTTCTCCGACTACCCTCACTGCTACGTTTTTTATTAATAACACGCGACCTACACACTACAATCACAGTATCTTGTAGATTCACACGATTATGCTGAGCCGAATGGCTATCTATTACGGTATTCCACGCCGAAGACAGTTTGTAATCTCCTTCACGATTGAATGTACTGTGCTTTTTTATTTCAATCGCCTCGCGTACAATTCTACTGTAATATCAGCGTTCATTAGAGAGCACAGTAGGTTTATGAAGCTCAATCCAATGATTTGAACCCTCGTTTAGCAGATGTTCGGCTATTGCTGACCTATTAGTATCCAATTTCTTGACCGCTGCAATGTGTTCCTTCACTCTGTCCGCTATAGACCGTTTAGTCTGACCGACGTAAGATTTCCCACAGCTGCAATCAATTTTATACACACCCGGTGTTTGGTACGGGATGACATCTTTAGGTTTCTTAGAAAGTTTGTTACTTTCGAAGATGGACCGAAAATAGACTTGAGCGAGTAGTTTTTCAAGCCTGTTCCAACTTTGTCCGTAACACCTCTCACATAAGGCAGGAACACCGGCACGCGATCCATACACGGGGGTTTCTCACTTTTGGATGTACGCCTTACCAACTTAGTACCTACGTAATGACCATTTCTCCTAAGTACATCCCGAACGTTCTGCAGCTCCTCGTCCAGATGCTCAGGGTCGCACAAATCCCTTGCCCTGCTTATAAGAGACGTCGCCACAGAAACCATGTGTTTCGGATGATGATGTGAAGATCCACGGAGGTACCGATCTATGTGTGTAGGTTTTCTGTAGATTGTATGCGAAAGTGTGCCATCAGGTCTCACCATAACCTTAACGTCAAGGAATGCAAGTGATCTATCAATTTCCATCTCACAAGTGAACCTTATATTCGGATGAATAGCATTCAGGTACATTAACCACATATCTACTTCTTGTGCGCCTCCTTTCAATATACAAAAGATACCATCGACGTATCTTTCCCACAGTTTAATATTTTGAGTTCCACTATTAAAAGCGGCTGTAGCCCAGTGGGTAAGACCTCGGACTTGGTATGAGAAAGGTCCTAGGTTCGAATCCCGACTCTGGCACATACCAATGAATGAAATTTAATATGTGTTTTTCATTTACGTACATAATTTACAGTCGCTAACGGTGAGGGAAAACGAAAACATCGTGAGGAAACCTGCCTATCCCGTAGGATAGGTAATAGTCAGTGCCTGTATACGGCGATACGGTTCACTACCTATAACGTTGGGTGCTGTCTATCTAGTGATACTCGGGCTTCGAATGACCCATACCTAACATGCCTTCGAAATTTCGGAGATGGGCATTCAAGCCTCTGACTACCCCGCCATACTAAAAAAGGGAGTGTGTATACACAAGTTGTGAAGCGTATGTTATGTTATTAAAAGCCTTTCTGCTCAAAATGCTGCATCCAGTCCTTGGTATATAAAGTCACTCCCAGCTACATAATTTTCGAGCAAGTCAGCATAATGGATAGGAAGATCATGACTCAAATGCAACGTCCAACAATATCAAGACAATCCCTCCCTGGAACGTTTGTAAATAATGACTCGACATCAAAACTCACCATAATTTCATCCGGTTCCAACTTCAGATTATCAATAATGTCGACAAAATGGCGAGAATTCTTCACTAAAGACGGAGTTTTACCCACTAGTGACTGCAGTACAGATGCAACGTGCTTTGCCAAATAATACGTAGGCGAGTCAATTTGACTGACAATAGTACGTAGAGGTATATTCATTTTATGCAACTTCGGCAATCCGTATAGCTTAGGTGGCTGAGTTATCCTAGGTCGTGTCCGTAAAGACATTTTAATACTTTATTATATAAAAACTTACGCGATAAGTCCCGTTAGTTATTAATCATGAGTATAAATCGCGAATCTCTTAAAACTATAATTCCTATCATATTAAAAGGGAAACAGTAAAGGATATGGAAGTGATTCATATGATTCATTTACATCGAAAACTCGTTGAAGTCAACAGTTCAAGTTAATTCAGTGCAGTCTAGTTGAACTCTCGCAGTCAACACTAATGTGTTAATGCTCTGGGAGTTTTGCCTTTCAAAGGAACAGCTACTGCATCTGCAATTGGCGCATTATACCGACCACGATGCTCGTTAGGAGGTTTAACCTCAATATGAATAATAAGTTTTAAATCATGCGGTGGTCTATTTTCTAGATTGTATTTAAAAATATGGATTAAGATCAAAAAGATATGTTTAGAGGACGTCGACCACAAAAATACCTGATCAGCATTGAACACAAAACATATTTGCAGTAATTTGTCTATGGTAAAATATATTACTCAAAAGATAAAACATCATCAAGTAATATTTTTCTCGATTTGTTTATGCGGCTGTAGCCCAGTGGTTATGGATCGTGCTAGTGGGTGGTCTCTGGCTTCTTTTAAGAGGTCCTAAGTTCGAAGCCCAGCTATGGCATGAGCTTTTTTTTATTTACGTACATAAGTTACAGACGCTAACGGTGAGGAAAACCGTGGTGAGGAAAGCTGTACAACCCTTGGGATGGGCAGTAGCCAGTGTCTGCATAAGGCAATACCATTTACTACCTATCAGGTTGGGTGCTGCCTATCTAGTGAAACGTGGGCTTTGAGTGACCACGCCAATATACAAAAGTCTTTAAGCGTATGTTACGTTGTTAAGATGTACCTACAGGGGCCGCATAAGGCAGGAAAAGACTTAATACCATACGTAAACATATGAATACCATAACGTCTCTTAATATGGGACATATCATACAAGCTCCTTGTTTTTTAAAAGTCAAGTTATTTATAGGTAAAAGATTATATTTTCTTAATTTGGTATGTGTCAATTTTAAAACCAAACCTGTGTATACATATACAGGGTGGCGCATTCAAAACGGTCAGTATGGGGAAGTCTGAAACTATAAGAGATACGAAGATTTGTTCTTAGGAACCATGTCACCGATTTTGATAAAAATAAAAACTGCATTCATACTTTCTTTGAAAAAACAACTGTAACTAGGACGGGAATCGAACCCGGTTTCTTTAACTCATTCGACGCCGCGCCATTTTTCAGCGTCTTACTAGCGGAGCCGCCATACAAACGGTCATGAACACGCGAGGCGTGTCCGCGGCTCTGCGGCAAGATTAATGTTTCTAAATACGTTAATAATACATTCTGGTAGTTTATTTCCTTAGTTCTGTTTGTGCAACGAAAGAGATAAGGTTGTGGCAACAGTATAGTGATTTTAAATTAGGAATTACAGCGGAATATGGATATTTAGGTAAATAGGTAAATTAAATATGATGTGGTTCTCAAACTTACTTATATATTATTAAACTTTTTTTTTTTTTGTTTGTATAGTATATAAATTATTTACTTATCTATCGACTAAAATCACTCAGAAACATATTATTGTGTAAGTAGTAAAATTATAATAAACAAGCTAACGTAGTGAGTTTGATGGAAAGTTAAACCAACTTTTAGAACCTCTGGTCGCATACTCAAAGTGGACACGCGTCGCGAGTTCTTGGCATCACACAAGGGGTTCGTTTTTAGTATAAACATAACTTCTTTCAAAGTAGAAACCACGTGAATATATGGTTATTCGTGTGGTAAATACCATGTACACAAATTCTTATTAAATTTTTATATGTACTTTTCGAGATATAATCAAAAACTTATAGACACGCGAGGCGTGTCCGCGGCGTGGCGAGTAGAATTTTCATGGATACGCGAGGCGTGTCGTTGGCTCCGAATGAGTTAAAAAAATAAACTTGCCCTTTTCACTTTTTCGTTTTAAATATCGATTGTGTAGGTCTTAAGTTGTAAATGTCTCTATGAAACATGATGTCCAAAATGAATAAAATGCTTGTTTTGGCGTACTTTAATTTATCATAGTAGGTGTTCTAAGTGACCACCGTTGTTTTCAATACAATATTCAACACGTTTAGGTAACGACCTTACTATTGAATTTTGTATTTTCATATGGTGAATTTGCTTTAATTGTTGAAAAATTTTCTCTATTGCTACTTTTAGGTGTTCAACGGTGTCATAGCTTGTTTTGTTAACAAAAACCTCACAAGATATTTTCAAATATGGTTTAACACGTCACTTTAAGTCGACTTTTCAATAGATTGTTAGTGCTTGATTACTGTAGATAACAAAACTTTCTTAAAGGATTAATACAATGCTAATGCCACATGATATGGTGTATGTAACAAGTAGAGAGGTACAAAACTACAAACAGCCATAGAGACAATTTTACATTTCTGAACTTGTTGAGTATTGTAACGGTGTATGTAAACTATTATGATAAACTAATGTATGCCAAAACAATGCATTTTATTCATTTTGGACATCACGTTTCATAGAGACATTTACAGTATAAGACCTACACAATCGATATTTAAAACGAAAAAGTGAAAAGAACAAGTTTATTTTTTTTTAAATATCGGGTTCGATTCCCGTCCTAGTTACAGTTGTTTTTTCAAAGAAAGTATGAATGCAGTTTTTATTTTTATCAAAATCGGTGACATGGTTCCTAAGAACAAATCTTCGTATCTCTTATAGTTTCAGACTTCCCCATACTGACCGTTTTGAATGCGCCATCCTGTATATATATTCAATGTAAGAAACGACTTTCCATCAATGTTCCATACAGTATTGTGTATATATACAAACAAAAAAGACAAACGCGTTCACGACCATTAACCCTTGCGGGGTAGTCAGAATTTCAGGTTTACATCTCCGCAATTGCAAAGGTCAAATTCTATGGACACATCGAACCCACGTGTTGACCAGAAAGTCAGTACTCAATGTGACAGGAATGTAAGCCATGTCGCTATTACAAGCATTAAATATTACTTGTTCGGCGCTTACTCGTCACATTAAGTACTGACTATTTGGTGAGCACGTGAGTCGGAGGTAGCTATAGAATTACTACATTTGCAATTGCAGAGAAGGACGCCCAATCTTGTGCCGACCTCGCAAGCTTTCATGGTGGTGAAAGCGTTTTTGTAAATCATACTAACCTTTATTAAATTCCATATTGAATCGTGCTTCTGTTTGATAATATGTCTATGATGCATGCGATCACGAGCAATATCTCTTTGCCAATCAATGGTATGAAAGTCGTCGTATTGGCCAATTCCCGGAATCTCCTCGATTTCACCTGTAGATTAGATTATTATATTAGAGTAGTAGATTGTTCAGTTAGTTGCGGAAAATTTTCAAACAAACACTTTCAATACATTTTACCAATAATATACTTTTATTATATTATTATTATAATATTATTTCTGACAAAACTATTCAATTAAAAAACAGTAATTTAAGAACTTAAAGTAACCTCAAAGAGCAGCTGTCTGGGCTTGGCTTGGCAAAAGCATGTGTTACAATTCACCAGGCTCGGCATATTGGACACATAACTTGGATCAGCATATTTTAACTGACAATTTAGAGAAAATCTAATATTGTAAAATAGCAGAAAAATGTTTTCTTTCATCCATTTATTTTATCTATCCATAGTTTTGGTTTTAATAATGTGCTTATGTTTCCAAATAGTATTCGTTTTTGCCAATTTTCAGACTCAGACTCCGCCATATAATACACCGGTTGTGTAAAACCAGAAACATTATTTATTAAGTTTAAATGAATCTGATTACACTGATTCGTCTCACAGTCTCTGTAATGCCGGGATAGTCAGAATATTGGCACTAGGTCTCTAACGATTTCAGCTACATTACACGCATAGACATAATTTGAATTGCCCGCAATAACTACGAGTATACAGGTCCCCATATCAAATGGGTAAATAATCCTGCAATCATCGTTCATCCGTGAAAGTTGTGGATGTTGAATATTTTGGATTGTGTTGTTTTAATTCAAGTATTTATCTAAGTTACGAAGTACTTGTGTAACTTTCCAATGCGGGTACATAGAGGCAGTTTTTTATGATGCGCTAAATGAGGATTTCATTTTCCTAAATGTTGTTATAGTTCAATAAATTTTGGAATTCGTTCCTGAATGGGTAGGAAAAAGATCGTGAGCAAACCTGCCTATCGCTCGGGATAGGTAATAACCAGTGCCTGTATACGTATAAGGGAGTATATTTGCACAAGTTGTTGTAGTGTTTATATTTGTTGTTCCTGAATGGGTTATTAATGGCTAAAAGGCAAAGCATGTTCTGAGATAATTCTTTTATTTGTACCACAAAGAGTAAAATTGTTTGTAATTTAAATCAGACACTTCTAAAGTAAGCTATTCCAGATGTTCAACTCCATATTTTTCAAATACAAGGAAATACCTACAGATAAAATTTTTGATTGAGGTATTTCAAATCAAATAATAAAGAATTCGCTTTCTCTCCTACGGTATCGGTATCATAAAACGATTCTGTTGGAAATGGGTAGGGATAGATTCGAGCGTGAAATTTCCAGAAAAGTGCAGCTGGGCTGGGCAACATTCTGGAAGTTGCGTCATATCTTTACGTCGCCACTACCGCAGTGCCTGAAAACCAAGGTTTATAACCAGTGTGTCCTACCCGTAAAGACATACAGGGCCGAGACGTGGAACATGACAGTCGGGCTAGCTCAGCGACTCCATGTCACTCAGCGAGCAATGGAGCATTCGATGCTGGGTATCTCGTTAAGGGACAGAGTCCGGAACGAGATTTTCCGGCAGAGAATCAAAGTCGTAGACATTGTCTATCGATGTTGCAAGCTGAAGTGGCAGTGGGCCGGCCACGTCTGCCGTAGATCTGACGACCGTTGGAGCAAAGTGGTTCTCGAACCCCCCGCTGCCCAGCTAGATGGACCCATGGCCTGAAAAAGGTCGGTGGTAGTGGTTGGCTTAGGGCCACAAGTGATCGTGTTTTGTGGCGTACTCTTGGGAAGGCCTACGTCCAGCAGTGGACTGATATAGGCTGATTGATTGATTGAACCAGTTGGAAAGATATCGAAATGTTTTCAACAATCTGTCGGCAAATATGTGTACCTATCTAACAGTCTACGCTGTGTGAATTTGAATACTCTTTTAACTCTTTGACATCAATTTTCAGCAGAACTTGATCATTACCACCTTCCACAAAACCAGTACCATCAAACAGCCATTTCATATCCTTCCCTCAAGTCAAACCCCAGTTCAGTAAACTGGAACAGTGTCGTGGTCCTGGGCAGAATAAGACTACAACAAAGTTCCGAGGCCCGACGGATCATATTGCCCACAGCAGTCGGTCTTATACCACCATCCCGTTTCCTCAACGCACAAAGGATAGTCCCATATAATATATTTAGGACCGATAAAACATACTAGGTGTGATCAGGAGCCTGGCTGGCAGGAAGCTGGCGCGCCCGGCTCAATGGCACCAATTAAGACTGAAGGTATGCTTGTCACCTCTGGAGGAAATGAGAAACGCTACAAGGTTTATAACGATCTAGGTTTAAAGAACTTTATTTCTCAAAAAAGAACATTACATTCACTTCATTTGAGAATATCATATGTACAGTCAGCACCAAAAGTCGATGAACAGAATCAACTTAACAAAACACCTGTTCACAATAAAATGCCATAAGTTATAGTCGCAACTAGGAAACAAAATAGCCTGTACACCACAGTATGTGTATGGTGTACAGGCTATTTTGTTTCCTAGTTGCGACTATAACTTATGGCATTTTATTGTGAACAGGTGTTTTGTTAAGTTGATTCTGTTCATCGACTTTTGGTGTTGACTGTACATATACAAAAAATATGTAATCGCGCGTGAACAGAAACATAAAATTACATTAGATAACATTAAAAAATATTGACTTCAAAAGTACAATTACTTACAAAAGTTGTTACCTATACAAAAAAAAAAACAAACGCATTCACGACCATTAACCCTTGCGGGGTAGTCAGAGGTTCAGGTGTCAATCTCCGCAATTGCGAAGGTAGTAATTCTATGGACACCTCGAACCCACGTGTTAACCAGATAGTCAGTACTCAATGTGACAGGTGGTCAGCCATGTCGCCATTAACAAGCACTAACTATTACCTGTTCGACGAACAGGTAGGTTTCCTCACGATGTTTTCCCTCACCGTATAATTCAACGCATTTCGTAAATGTTGTTACCTATCTATTTTAATTGTTTATTTATTTGTAGTTATTTATTTAGACGACATCAATACTTTTTTAAAGATGTTCTAAATGCATTATACGATGACTCCTTTATGTCGACAGGTAAGCTATTGTAAAGTTGTACCCCTTCAAATGTAATAGTCTTTTTACCATAGTTCGTGCGTGATATGGGTAAATTCAAGTTATTAGCTTGTCTTCTTTTCATTGTATATGTGAGTACTTCGTTGTTTTTAGGAAATCTGATGTTAGTGTGAATGTCGTTCTGGAGTATTTTCTTGATTAAAAGGCAGGTGTTATACTTATATAGTTGTGCAAGTGTCATTATTTTAGTGTCTCTGTATAGTTTATCGGTGGAAGTGAGAAAGTCGTAGTTGAAAAGAACTTTGATAATTTTATTTTGAGTCACTTGTAGATCGTGAAGTGTTGTCTTAGGAGCTGAACCCCAGACTGGAATTAAATAATTGAAATGCGATTGCACAAGGGAATTGTAAATAATATATCTGGTGCTTTTAGGTATGAACGGTGCAAACCTACGAATAGCTCCAGTGAGGCAAGTTATTTTGGTTTGAATGTGTTCTATATGCTGTTTCCAAGATAAGTCTTTATCTAATATAAGTCCAAGATATTTTTCACAATTCACTTGTTGTATGTCAATATTATCAACTTTTAAAGATGTATGTGGTTGCATTAATTTATTTTTTGCGGCAAAGATAATGTAACTAGTTTTGGAAGGATTTATAGTGAGAAGATTGTACTTAAACCATACTGAAATTGTGTTCAAATCATTCTGACATCTCTTTAATGCTTCCTGTAGATTACGTTCATAATAAAACAGACAAGTGTCATCTGCATAGAGTGTCAAATGACCGTACAGTGGGTTTTTGTCAATATTGTTGATGTATAGTAAAAATAACAACGGCCCCAGTATCGACCCTTGTGGTACACCATAGTTTATAGTCTGGACACTGCTTATTGCATTATCCAGGTGAACTAATTGGGTGCGATTCTCTAAATATGATTGTAATACTTTGTAGGCAAGGCCCTTTATACCGATATTCTTTAATTTGTTCAACAATATGACATGGCTAATAGTATCGAAAGCTTTTTTGAGGTCGATAAAAATACCGACAACTATGTTTTTTTGATCAATTTGCTGCTTTAATTTCGTTATGAGATCGATAGTAGCCGTGAGTGTGTTAGATTTGGACCTAAACCCATATTGTTGGCTATTTAAGATGCTATTGCTGTCAAGGTATTCTATTAATCTGTTGTATATGACGCGTTCGTAAATCTTGGACAGTACTGGTAAGACAGATATAGGTCGATAATTTGAGGGATCTGATTTACTACCTGATTTAAAAATTGGCGTGACTTTAGCGATTTTCAATTGATCTGGAAAAATACCTGTATTTAAGCAATTATTAATACTGCTTGTAAGATCTGTCAGTATAAATTGTTTTATACATTTTACCGTTTTAACATTTATTTTATCAATGCCGGAGCTAACATTATTGTCTAATTTATCAATATAAGTACTTATTTCATCTACGCAACAGGGTCTAAATTGGGTTATTGTATTTAATAAATTGGGAGAGCTACATGTATATGTTTGTGTTGTGTCTTTATGGTATAGAACAGGAATTTTTTGACCCAATTGATAACCTATTGTTGAAAAGTAAAAATTTAAGTACTCACATATTTCATGCTGGTTTGAGATCTTCTTGTTATTAACTATTAGATTTGAAATGGTACAACCTGATTTGACTTTATTACAAGTTAAAGAATTAATTATTTTCCACATGTTTTTAGGTACTGACTGACACTTATGAAATACGTTATGATAATATGCTTTCTTTAGTTTCTTTTTGTATACTGTGACATAGTTTCTTTGAATAATAAACTTAAGTTTGATGTTTTCGTTCTGAGAGTCCTTTTTCAGTTGGCTGAGAGAGTTGGCTGTTGAGAGTCATTTCGATCTGGTTTATTTAATACAATTACAGTGTTTATATAATATTCGTACAACGCGGGAACGAGCGATTGTCGTAGATGCTGCCGCTACCGTCTCTTCGCCTGGCACGTGCTCCGCCTCGGCCTCCTTGACCAAGGTTCACAAGTAAACCTTATCACTGAGAGAGGTGCGCAACTTTTGAGACTGCCGAGACAGAAGATGAATGCTAGCGTTTCTGGTGTCGGTTCATCCTTCGGCGGCGACTGTAAAGGAAGCCTACAACTAACATGCAAATCTATTCACTCGGATTACTCATTCGAAACTCGAGCGTTAATTATGGCAAAAATAACAAACAACTTACCTCATATTTCATTTGCGAACGCTAACTGGCCGCATTTGAATAACTTGAAACTCGCTGACCCGGAGTTTAACGTTTCTCAACCTGTAGACTTATTGCTCGGGGCAGAAGTGTACGCCGAAATCCTGTTAGACGGTGTGCTCAAAGGAAAACAACAACAACCAACTGCTCAACAAACTCAACTAGGATGGATTGTAAGTGGCAACACAACCTCTTACAATTGTCACGTAACACTGGTGGATTTAACTGAACTAACAAGATATTGAGAGACAGAAAACATATCGCAGGAACAACCGGATACTCCCAAGGATGAGCAATGTGAAGAGTTTTACAAAACTGTTCAGCGAAATTCGCTTGGACAATACATTGTTCAGATGTCCTTGAGCCCGGACTTTGAGAACAAACTAGGAAAATCTATCTTCAACTAGAAAAGAGATTCGAAAAACAGAAAAAACTGGCGTACATGTACAAGGACTTTATGAAGGAATATGAAGATCTGGGACATACCAACTGAAAACACAACATCTACTCTACAATGTTTTTTGCCTCACCACGGGGTCCTGAGGGAAAATTCACTAACAACCAAACTTCGCACCGTGTTCAACGCCTCTCAGAAAACTACCAGTGGCTACAGCCTTAACAGCTTGCTAAATAAAGGTCCTAACCTGCAAAAGGATATCCAAGCCCTAATTTTGAAGTGGAGAACATATAAGTTTGCCTTTACTGCAGACATTGAGAAAATGTACCGCTGTCTGTGGATACAGGAACAACAACAAAACCTGACCCAGATTATTTGGAGATCATCGCCCACCGAGACGTTGCAAGAATACAAATTAACAACTTTAACCTACGGAATCAAGTGCGCACCGTAGCCTGCCATGCGAACTCTAAAACAGCTAGCTTTAGATGATGGCAACAAAGTGCTGTACCCGGGGGCAGCGGTCATTCTCCAGAGTGAGTTCTACATGGACGATCTGGTCAGCGGAAATTCATCGCTAGAGGGAGCACAACAACTTCAACAAGCACTCATCATGCTGCTCAAAAGAGGCGGCGTGAACTTAAGAAAGTGGCGAACAAACAACCTAAAACTATTAGAAAACTTAACACCAGAACAAATATCAACTAAAAATAACTCAAAAATGATGAATCTCAAAAAACACTCGGCCTTGCACCTTTATCTTTAACTGGGCTCTACCAGAAATTGCCAAGCAAACAAAACGAACTCTGTTATCCGACATCTCAAAACTATACGATACCTTGGGCTGACTTTCCCCTATAACGATCGCCGCAAAGCTACTTTTTCAAAAACTATGGATCTGCACACTGAGATGGGATGATGAGCCACAAAAAGAAATCGCTAACGAATGGCTTAAACTTAAAACCGAATTACCATTGGTCCAGAACATAAGAATTAACAGAAGGATTGGATCATATGACAACAAAATAGACCTACTGGGATTCAGTGATCCAAGCGAAAAAGCATTTTCCTGCGTCATTTATACGCGAACCGTGAATGAACAGAATAAACCAATTATATCCCTACTTATTGCCAGAACACGAGTAGCCCCCCTAGCACAAAAAATAACTCTCCCAAGGATGGAGCTGTGTGGAACTCTGCTGCTTGCTGAAGCCACGGATAAGGTGCAATCCTCCCTTACCAATTACAACGTGACAATGCGGGCATGGAGTGACTCACAAGTAGTGCTAGCCTGGATCCAAGGCGAAACATCGCGATGGGAGACTTACGTCGCAAATAGAGTAACTAAAACAAAACGTATAGTGCCAGCTGACAGATGGGAGTATGTGAAAACGGAACTTAACCCAGCCGACTGCGCATCTCGAGGCCTGCATCCGAGAAAACTAGTTAACTTTGGCCTGTGGTGGCAAGGCCCGGAGTTCCTGAAAAACATACAACCGGATGAGTCACAAACCGCATCCCAAAAGCGCGTATTTGTGACTAACTTAGAAATTAAAAATAGCATTCCCCGAAATGACTTAATAACTACTATTAAAAACAACAAACATTTTATTATAACATTACTCAGCAATAGCAGTCTTTTCACCGGGTCAGGGCTTGGATTTTGCGCTTCTTTGCAAAAACTCGACACTGGGCGCGTTGTGACATACCGCAATTAGCAACTGGTGAACCACTACAAGCAGATGAAATAATAATAAAACACGCACAGGAGAATGATTTTCCAAATGAACATAAACTTTTACTAAAGAATGTAACTTTACCAGCTAAAAGTAACATCAAGAATCTTTGCCCGTACCTGGATGAGAAGAAAATCCTGAGAATAGGGGAAGACTTAACAAATCTAACTTGCCGGCTGGTATGAAAAATCATATCATACTTTCAAACAACGGAAGACTGACAAAACTACTAATCGAGCACGTGCATCTGATAACTCTACACGGCGGAGCGCGACTCACACTAACATATCTACGACAGCGCTACTGGATTGTTAGCGGAAACCGAGCCGTAAAATCTATACTACGCAACTGTGTACGTTGCCGCCGGTTCAATCCTGCCAAAAATTATCAACTTATGTGGGACTTACCAAAACAACGTATTACTCCCTTGAAGCCGTTTTCCCACATTGGCGTAGATTTCACCGGTCATGTCGACATAAGGATCAATAAAGGTCGGGGAGCGAGAACATCCAAAGGCTACATTGCAGTATTTGTTTGCATGGCAGCAAAGGCCGTGTACCTTGAACTTGTGTCCGATCTAACTGCGGAAACATTCATCGCCGCATTCCAGAGGATGTGCGCGAGGCGCGGCGCACCTAATCATGTATATTCGGATTGCGGAACGAATTTTATTGGAGCGTCTAGGGTACTACGTGAAGAATTTGTTGGCTTCAAAAGAATGATGGACGAAAACTTCTTTAACGAAGTTAAGAAATTGGAGGTTGAGTGGCACTTCAATGCACCTTCCTGGCCGACTGCAGGGGGCCTGTGGGAGGGACCAGTTAAGTCTACCAAGCATCATCTTCCCCGGGTACTTGGAGAGCAACGCTTAACATTCGAAGAGTTTTCTACACAAAGATAGAAGCGTGCCTGAACTCAAGACCGTTATGCCCCTTGACTGAAGATCTGGAGGAATTTTACAACAGTCTTACTCCAGGTCATTTCCTCAATGGTAGTGGAACCCTAACATTGCCGCTTTCGGATTACAATGACGCTAAGAGCATCAATATACGGCGACGGTGGCAATTAACCGAACACATGACGCAACAAAAAACTGGTCAAAAGGCTATTTGAATCAACTACAAACACGCTGCAAATGGAATAAATGTAATAATGTAACAAAAATGTCACTGCTGCCGCTGGAGGTTGATGAACAAGAGAGCAAGACACAGAAAAATTACGACTTACAAACTATCAAGAAAAACACAAGAATAAGAGCTAAACGAAGCTTGGCATTCTCTGTTTTTGCGATGTTACTACTAATGTTCTAAACTACAGAAACATTTGGAATGACATTAAATACTCGGATTACTGCACTGGAACCGGATCGACCGCTTTACTATGACAAATGGGAACGGTTCAAGTAATACACGACGAGTGGACGTTAGTAATGTATTATAACTTAACTAATTATCGGGATGGAACAAGACGCATTAAAAGCTATCTCAATGACATTAAAGGGTTATGTGAAAAAACTGACCCAAGATACTTCTGGACAACTTTAACTCAACTTTACCACGAAAACGAAGAACTGAATAGCTACAACAACATACTTCTGGCGCCGCAAACTCACCTGAGCGAGAATAGGAAGAAACGTGGCCTAATTGACGGAGTGGGCTACGCTGCGAACAGCCTCTTTGGTTTACTAGACCAGCATTTCGCCGAAAAATATCAAAGTGATATTCAATCTGTACAGGAAAACGAAAACTATCTCTTACAACTCATCAAAAATCAAAGCTCCAGAATACTCTGCTGAAAAAGAACGAGGACAACATACATCGGCAGTTTGATATGATGGAAAGATTCATTAACGAAACCAACACCAACATATTGACCATCAAACAGGATATAGAAATCGCCGTGGCAACAAGCTACTTCAACTCAGCCTCACTAGCAGCATACATGCTTATAAATAACTTAAAGAAAATACAAGAAATTATTTTCAACACTCTCACAGATGTGTATCAAGGACATATTGATGTTCATCTCATCACGCCTGCAAAACTGATGGAGCAAATAACAAACATCAATGAGCAACTACCTAAGACCTTATCGATTCCTGTAATTGAAGCCAACAAATCCATCGGAGAACTATACAAACTATTACGAGTTAAGGCCCGAGTAACTCAAAACATATACCGTTAGTATCGGAAGAAACTTATGATCTCTACCGTGTCATCCCTCTACCTACCAAGATGGGTAAAGAGTCTGTCAGCATCAACCCAAAAACACCCTACATCGCAACCAACTTTAAGAAGAATACCTACATGTCGCTCACACAAGACGCACACACAAGACCTAACTTGCACCGTACACGATCAAGATCGCTCCATCTGTTTCAAGAATGTACCTGTATTCAACTTTAACAATAACATCGGCAAAACGCTTTGCGAAGCAAACATACTATGTCATACAGCAACCTTGCCCTGTGACGTAGCACTGACGTCGTGCAAGGATGAATGGATAGAGTTCCATTACGCAAACACATGGCTGGCGATATGCTGCGAGAAATGCGCGCTCCGAACTATTTGCAACGACAACATATTATCTACATACACGATAGCATCGACCTCTATCATAACAATAGAACAAGGATGTGTTGTGCAGTCGAATGAACTAACTATATTCGCACACAACCAATATAAAAGCAAAGCAACGATTCAATACAACTATATGGAAGCAACATTAAACTCAACGATAAATAACATTGTGAACCTGACCTACCACAAGGTGCCGTATCAGCTTACGAATAGTAATGCTGCGATACAGAAATTGAAGGAGCAGATCGCGTTCCAGAAAAATAAAGAAGCCTCTCTTCCTTCACCTATAACTAAGCGTGACCTGCACCTCTATGCCATAAGTTATTCAATAGTGATGATATTTATCATCATTGGAATCGTTTGGGTGGCGAAGAAGCGCTGCTGCCCTAAACGTAACAAAAGCAACAACGCTATAAAGGAACTGCGAGAAGAAATCGAGCTATCGACCATACGATCGGAACTACACCGCCGCGAGAGACCAGCAGAGAGCAAACCTGAACTGAGGACGCTGCCGCGAGGGAACGAGTCTTCACGACGGAACAAGTCTTCGCGACGGGACTTCAAAGGAATCACCAACATAGCCTTCGATTTAGATTAATTTTATTGTTTGATCTTTATTTATAACTACATTTAATTATTTTGACTTCTAATTTTTTACCTTTTTTTGGGGTTTCCAATATGTACGATTCCGTACATTTATGCTTGCTTTGCGTTTACCTACTTTACCTCGCACTGTGTGCATTTGTATAAAATTAACAATTTAGTGTCAAATAAACCACCAACAGTGACACTCGTGTATATTATTTAACATAACTAAAACAAACATACAAGACGTACGACTTACACCGTACAATGGTATAATATTTAACTATACTTTTTTAATTTTAATAATTAGTTTTGATTGTTAATTTTATTAAATAATAAATTAACTTTTAATATATTTACACGTATTTTTTCATTCATTATTATGCATCCTCTAGATCAGGGGTGTCCAAACTAGATGGGACCCAGGGCCGGCAGGATGGAACATATTTTTGGCCATCCAACCGCTTCCTTATATAATTAGCGTATTTAAGAACACAATATTTCATGTTTCCATATTCTCTTTCACAAGAAACGTAAATAAATAGACATTTGGCACACTGATTCTACTTTCAAGCGAACTGCCCCCATAGACAGCTAGCTGTTTTGACGTCACGGACGACATTTAGACTCCAAACCGCGTAACGGGGACCGCGATTTTCGCCAGGACTTCTTTTTATTTGGTTCGTAAGGTAGATACTTACATTATTAATATATTTAGATTATTATTTCTTCTTTTGCGTAATAAAAAAATAACATTACGTGATAAAATTCTATTTAAACGTTTATACTATTCTACAACGCAAAATAGCTTGAGATATGAGGCCACGAACCAAATACAAAGTTAGTAATTGCTCCATGTATGCGGAACAGAAGTGCACATAGTCGACGCGAGAGAGGGAGAAAATATTCAGCACTGTGGCAAAGTGGCGGCAGCTCTACCTACGTACTGGGAAGAAAACTACAGTAATGACAATGTGAATGTTCTCGATTTCTTGTAATTATATCAACCACTTTAAGCGGTAAATAAAAATATGTTACATAATTGTTGGAATGATATCAAAATGTTTGGAATTCGACGTAACTTAGTTATTTGGGGCTTGACTCTGTATCAATAGAAATGACGTTTAATGAATTTCTATGTACATTTTCGTAATAAAAACAAATTTACGAAATGCGTTGAATACTATGGTGAGGGAAAACATCTTGAGGAAACCTACTTGTTCGTCGAACAGGTAATAGTTAGTGCTTGTAAATGGCGACATGGCTTACCAACTGTCACATTGAGTACTGACTATCTTGTCAACACGTGGGTTCGAGGTGTCCATAGAATAACTACATTCGCAATTCCGGAGATGGACACCTGAACCTCTGACTACCCCGTAAGGGTTAATGGTCTAACAGTATACAGGGTGACAGATTCATCACTGGCAATATTTTAACCTGGCTATTAGTAGCACCTACAGAACCCATTTTCATAATAAAAAGGGGAGGAAATTTTTGGATTTTTTTTATTTGCATTTTAAATTTTTCATAACATATGGGTACCCTATTAACGTACTACTTACCAAGGTCATGTTCATTCATAAATTGTAAGTTTACATCCTATGTAATTATTTATGGTAATATGGTGTTTGTGGACCAGGATAGCATCTTGAATTAAACGTTTTTCATTATTGAGACAGTGTTTTCATAGATCAAGAAGCCAATAGAACATACTCAAGTGGTTTCCTTTAAACATTGATTCCGACAATGTTAAGCACTATTCTTTTATTTAATCCAAATAATCATCACTGCACACAATAAAACAATATGAACATTAGCTGGTTGTGGATTGTACTGAATTTAATCGCGTGATTACTCAATGCTGGTTAATAAATTAATCTCTCTTAATTTAAGCCTTGATAAGTTCTTTAAAACATTTAATTCCATTAAATATTTTAGTTTGATAATGATAACCTTGAAAACACTTCAGTAATTAATTTAATTTCCACTAAAGTATGAATTTACATTCACATAACTAAACAATGTTTTACTTTCACATCATTAATAAACATCATCCACTATTATTGTACTATAAATAGCAATCTAACATTAAATTATAAATTCAGACGACAAAGGAACAAAAAATACTTTTTACCGCCATAGCGTTGTAAAAATGACAACAAACATAGAGATCGCGCCACATAAATTGGCAGTAGGCAAACTTGGAACTAAATTTGACGTTTCCGCCATTGCGTGTTATTTTGTATGAAATGTAAATTTACTATTACCAGCGTTGTGTTTTTTGCTCACTCTTTGTAATTTTTATGTTTGTTAAGGGTGAATATAATTAATTGATTTCAGGAGTTTTTGTTAGTTCTTCTCCAAGCTAGGGTCTTCGCTGATCTAACCTCAGTAAAAAATATGTAAAGACAATGCTCAGTGCCATGTTTGAAATAGTAGTTTAAGAGATTCGCGATTTATACTCATGATATAAGATATAAGGGTGTGCATAAGATTGATTGCAGCTGTGGGAAATCCTACGTCGGACAGACTAAACGGTCTATTGCGGACAGAGTGAAGGAACACATAATATATGTAATATATAATAAGAAGGATAAGTCCCGTTAATTATTAATCATGTTTGAAATAGTGTAATAAACATATTTTGACTTTGATATATTAATTTGTTTTATTTTGCAACCAAAGACCGTTACAAATGAAACCTATAATGTATCGAGCCGTATGGCACAGTGAGTGCTAGTTTTGGCGTGTTTACTGGTAACACTGAATTACGCGACTGTGGCGACGCCTCCAACTGCCAATTTATGTGGCGCGATCTCTAGTTAAATTAATAAATTAGCCACAGATAAAGTAAAGTTCGCCTCATACAGCCAGGGTGAAGTGCATTACATTTTCATACTTTCATATTTCATACTTTCGATTTACTACGAGCATAAATATTTAAATATTTTGTATGACTAATTAATAAATATACATGAGATGAAGAATAAACAATGAAAAGTAAATCAAGAATAATAAAATTGTTTACTTCACTTATGTGTTATTATGTACTATAATGTCACTAATAATATCATGTACTTTTCAAGACATGTAACCAGACCATGAAATTAAAAAATTGACCATATTACTCTATGTAGAATTGCTTATGTATTTGTCAAAAATTATGCAATTAAAATCGCAAGATGATAAAAACTTTTGAATTTATTTGTTATAATAATTATCGATACGGATTAAAATGAAGAAACATCGAAGAACTAGTGAAATGGAATTGTATTTGTCATCGTGTACCAGGTATGTGTGATGAAATCGATGTGTTTAGATAATTTTCATTGGGGGCATGTAATGTTCAACTACAAAAACAAATATGTTTTTGTTTATTAAGGGTATTGTATGCCAAAAATAATTTCACGATCTGTCAAAAATCCGACATTTCAAGCGCAGCGGCACTGAGTACCGCGCGGGTCAGGGCTGTTTTTAGCGGCCGGACGGAATATGAAATATAAAAAGGCACGAATTTCAAAACACCGCGACACGTTTACTAGAATTAAAATTCTTTAAATTAATAATAGAGTTGATTTTTGAACGAAATAGTGTACCGATTGAAAGAAAATTTTATTAATTGCTAAATATAACATACATTATCTATCTAGCATAAAATAAACATTGTGATGATTTTTCGCCACTCCAGACCGACATCTTACAATATATTCTCAGTCGAATGTGACAGATAGTTTTGATCATTTCGACGCGCCACCGCGGCGTGTAAATTGCAGTTAGTTATATCAAGAAATATGTATCGTTTCCATATGATGCAACGTATAAACTGATATTCTCCCTCTAATCCTGATGGTAATCAATCCAACACGAAATAAATTCAACCTTTCCAGTGTTTTAAATGGTGCTAGTACAGATTACATTATGTATGTATATAAGTATGCAATTACCTAACCAATAATTTACTGTCTCCTTAAGCTTAACGAATTTGTAAAACTATGTATTTGTAATGCTTTTGAAATAAAATATGTTCTTCACCGAAAGATCGGCTGTAGTAATTTTTCATATGCGTAAGTATTATGATTACCTAGATTAATTCAGTTTATTCATAGTAAAATTATATATTCTACAAGACTATTTACCAAATTGTAGATATAGTAGTCATACAGTTTATTAGTTACACTACACTACATATATTGAAACAAAAATGAGCTCATGAATCTAAGTGTAAACTCGTTACATTGCATAAAATCTAGTTTAATTTTGCCCCAACACTGTTTGATGTTGTGACTAAAATTAATATTATGTATTTTTCTACATCATTATGATTTAAAAAACATCTAAAATACAAACTGAATACCAGGATCACAGACTTTTATAGGCGGGCAGTCGTACGTAAAATGTAAATGTCTCGATTCCCATACAAAATTCTCTTGATCCTGATAAACTATTATACAGCCAATTTATTAGTTTATGTATTTATTACCTATGTAATTTCAATAATGTTTGTGCTAAAATATTGGGTAGGTATTTGAATCGCGCTTATTAAATTATGATGTTGTGATCGTAAATAATAGGATTTTACGGTTGTGATTTATACACCGGTTCTCGTTCTATCACCGAAGTTAAGCAACGTGGGCTTAGGAAGTAATTGGATGGGTGGCCATTTAAATTGTTCACGTGCTGTTGTTTCGGTGAGGGAACCTGGTTTGTTAATGTAAGGACATAGTTAATCACCTATTACATTAGCTATTGATAATCAGGTAACGATTGGGTTTCCATTGACCAAAGATTGCAAAAAATCTTAATAGACACTCAACATCTGACTACCCCGAAAGGGATGTGAATGCATATTTTGTATATAGGTTTTTTTTGTTAGTCTGTCGGGTAACGACACGACGCGAGGTAGCCATCTCAATCGGGGTCGGCGGCGGTGACATAATGTGAGTACTATATTATGTACCTATTCAGGATTATAAAACTATAAACAGAGTTTTCAGTTACTTTAGTAACTACGATTTAATTATATGCATTTTGTTACGATGATGTGTCTTCTCGGCGTACTCAAAACACACACACACACCTGACCTGACAATGCGTACCTACCTACTTTATAATTTGATATAGTAACAGTCTGGCGTATTTAAAATGAAAGTGGTAAGATGATTATTAGCTCTCAGATACTATAACTGTCAGCTCTTCTTTTACGTTTAAATACGGTTTAGACCACGAACCTTTGTAATTGTAAAATGGTTTAGACACTAGCACCATATGTAAGTACCTCTTTAGGTGTTAAAATTTGCAAACACACGTCGTGTATTGATATACAATTAACTACTTATAAAAGCTCCTGAAATATGCTATAAAGTATGTAAGATTGTAAGTAATGTTTATTGCACTAAAATATTGTTTGTAAAAATAGGTACCTATTATTTAATTTTATAAGTGCTCGCATTAAGGTTGCTTTACACTTTGATTAGTGACTAGGTGCGGACAGCTACTGATTAGTGCAAGTGATTTTCTGTGTAGGGAAGCAATTAGAAGTGTGTTCTATTTTTTTGCGAGTAACCTCGTCCGGCGTGCCCTCACTGCCCCCTCACTTACAACGTGCCTGCCACTAAACACGTCTGCCTTTAGAAACTAAACACGTCTTTAGAAAGCGTGCACGCTTGTTGTTATACAAAATGGCCAAGTGGAACGAATACATAACTTATAAATTTGTGCAGGAGTATATAAAACATGAAAGCCTTTACAGCTTTAAATCCTTATTTTATTATCCTTAAATCACCTGCACTCGCCGTTTATTAGACACTAATTGGACTCCACACTTACACTCGCACTAATCGAAGTGTAAACCAGCCTTAAGATCAGAGAACGATTTGCGTCTGCCGCCGCGACCTTTTGCCAGGGCGCGTTTGCGTCAACTATGTGTACTTCTGTGCCGCTTATCTAAAGCTTTTTTACGTCACAGAAAATTACATAGATATATACTCAACTTCGAACTACAGGACTACCAGACAGTAAAAATTTGTGCTTTAGTTTAATAAACAATATTTTATCGTAATAACAATTAACCACCTAGCACCTATACTCATTATATCGTATTATACGACGTTATGTATGTAAATAATTATATATAAAAGTTATTACATAGATGAAGAAGAAGTTATTTTCAGTGTATTCTCAGAGATACCTATTACTTAATTTTATTAGTGCCCGTAATAGAGCAGAGAACACGCGCGCGCCGTTTCGCTCCATGTTCTCGCGTAAACTATGCCTATTGCGTATTTATTTAGCGTATTTAGAATAATTAATCGAAATAATTAAAAACAATACCTCGGATATAAGAATACTACAATAGCTACTTTTACGTTTTGACGTATAAAACATAAAGTAATTATTGCTTGCGTTAAAGTGGTTTGTTAGACTCAAGAGAATTTCTTACATGTTTTAGCTTTTATTTGTTATCGAACTTAACTAACTACATAATTATAGTTTTAAGAGATTCGCGATTTATACTCATAAATAAAGTCTTTAAATAAAAGTCGTCATTAATCATCACTACGGCTTACTTGCTGTTTAAGGGTATTGTTCGCGGAAATGAGCGAAACGAGTGTTTTGATATTTTATGTTTTGAGTTATGATGATATTTTATGAGTTGCGTTGCAGTTGAGAGTCATACAAACAATACTGAACGGCTCGAGGCGATACGGTGGCGATCCCTTTCCGAGTTGATATGTGTGCTGTGACCTTTAAGCGGACTGCCCCCATAAACAGCTGTTTGATGACGTCATGGATAGCGTAACAGGGACCACGACTTTCACCGGGTCCTTTTTGTGTTTAGTTCGTGAGGTCTTGAAAATTACAACGATTGGGCGTTGGCGGTGGAGAATCTTCTTGTCTTCAGGTGTGAAATCGAATAAAAGAACAGTCGGTCGGTAACTCATTTACAACGCGTTTTATTTAAATAATTATGATAATTGTTTTAAATAATGACTGACATATTCCTGGCACAAGCATGACTGACGCATAAATGATTTGACATTCTCAAATAAAGCATCGCATCAAGTAAAATATAATATAATAATCAATAACCTCAAACAATTAAACTTTTTGTTTTCAAAATAACTAAATTATTGAACTAAGAAATAAGTGGTCCGGCATGATTTTCTAGCGATTAAGCTGAAAACGCTAACAAAATGGGACATGCTCTCACTCTGACACTAGCCCACGGTCTGTGCCATTTAATTTTGTTTTACACTACCTGCTCAAGTGTAAACTCTCCATAAAAAAAGGCATTGAGTAATCATAGCCAAAATTGAAGGTTTTATAAGCTTTAAAGCAGCTCTATTATGTATAAAATAGTACTTAATATGTTATTAGTTGAATTATTTAGTATTTAGAGAATCCCTGAATGGTTATTTTTAAACTTAGTGTTACTTATTTTATTTACTATGTGAGACCGTTCAACTTGTAGGGTGACTGTCGCTATGTTGACGCTTCTGCGTTGCTGTCAGATGTGTGCATTGCCTGACAGTGATAACACATGTTTGGAGAGCAAGGGAATATAATCTTTAACTCCATATTAATAGTTTTAGCTAATATCGAGCCCGAAATAAAAAATCAGTACAGAAGTCCTATAGACAATATTATATGTTGGCAGATTAGAAATAAATAGATTATATTTTTATTTATTTACACAATCCAATAGTAAACTAACAAAACTTAAAAAAATAACAAATTATTTTTAGTTTCATTTTTGTTATACTTATTTTGGTAGTATTCTTCTATAGTAATGGTTCATCTCACATTAAAATAATATAATATTAAGAAACTGTATTTTGAACAGTTTCAAAGTGTTTTTGTAGTTTTTAGATCTTTGTTCATTCAGTTCAGATAACAATTTACTATATGCTCTAATCTGTGTTTTCCTTTAAATTTTAACTGATACTAATATCAGTTAAGGAACCTGTATTTTACGTACAAGACATTCCCACAATAAATGCAGCCCGCTTCTCTTGTGTACAGCAGTGTTGTAACTTGTAACAGTTGACTTGCTAGAACACTCTCGAGAGTAAAAATTGCAACCTGTGAGCACTCACAGTACTCTAGCAACTGTGGACTTTCACTCTCACCGTGTGTTTTAGTCATAACAGTGTTGTGTGTGCTTACATATGTCAACTATGTTCTATGTCACTGTGTAATGTACGTTTTTTAATCTTTGGTATTTATATGAATTGACAATTTAAATACTAAGTGATTAGTTAGCAAGCAATAAATAATAATAAATGATTTAGAAATAATACTGCATGAACAGATATTGTGTTACCATTATTAATTTGGTGCCTAGTAGTGAATATAAAGGCTGACACTGTTGCTAAATCTTCCAAGACTTGAAAAAGCGGGAAGAGGTGCCCCATCCAGATTACCCAAGCCATTAGACCATCTATACTGTAAATTTTATCTTACTAGTATATTAAAATAAAAGTAGAGAATTTATTTTAAATCATTGTATCATGTAGATGTGTACATCATGTAAATTTAGGTTAGTACGGGAATACATGATTGTTGTTTTCTAGGTTAATTTAATTTTAAGATGATGAATAATAGATTACTTACTCTGCATTTCAAACAACTCCTGTTAGATCTCCGTTACTTCAAAAACACGATCAAAATACTTAAGTCTTATAACGATAAACTTGATCCTTAGGCAAGATTCTCATCTCCCATAAACACTTATTAACATCTAATTAAATCTTGTATTTATCCTACAACAATGTTAAGAATATTCATTATACAATTATATAAAGAAAGTAGAAACTTAGATTGTTTGTTATGCAAAAAATGCAAGTAGAAATTCTAGCCAATTTATTATGTAGGCTTAAATAAATAAAAAATACTTTTTTTTATATGGTTTCGCTATCAGTAGATAGCATGCGTATTACATACAGATTGGCCTAAAAACTAATATGCATAATGTAAATAAATACATAATAGAAATAAAAACCGTTGTATTTAATATTATCCTATCTTGAACTAACTGATAACTTTCATTCATTTATGTCGTGGATTTCATAATATTTTTTCATTTCGATACAATTCTACCACCATAGCTATAAGTCATTTCACACGCAACAGTACTATCTCTACTGACGATTAATAAAGAACTAGTGAATGCCTAGAGATCCCGCCACATAAATTGGCAGTAGCCAAACTTGGAACTAAATTTGACGTTTCCGCCATTGCGTGTTATTTTGTATGAAAGGTAAATTTAGTATTACCAGCGTTGTGTTTTTTGCCTACTCTTTGTAATTTTTATGTTTTTTAAGGGTGATTATAATATAACATTATTAAGTGGAATCAAAGGTGTTTTATTCTCCTTCTCTCTTTCACAAAATGAGTAAACCTTTGATATGATTTCTCTGGCGGCACTTCTGATAGTTTTCTCCTCCATTTTAAACGGTTTTACCACGAATAATGAATTAAATCGAATCAAGCACAAACAGTAAACAACAACATAATAACACGCAATGGCGGAAACGACAAATTTAGTTCCAAGTTTGCCAACAATATCGTCACGAAAATCTGAGATGCAAGAGTGGCTAAGAAGCAAAAATCTTTATTTTGAGGATAGCTGGACAAAGCCACTTTTTACCGTATACCACGTTAGGCGATAGGGATCATAATTATTGGATATTGAGATATTGATTAAGGAAAAACTGGCACACTGCTCACTTTCTTTGTAATCTTTATGTTTGTTAATTATAAATATTTATTGATGAAATTATTTACAATATAACAAGGAATTAAAACTATAAACCTAAAGTAGAAATAAAAATTAAATTACATAGAAAATATCTTTATAATCATCGCTGTCAGAGGGTGGTAGGGTTCCCAAGACACTGATAGCATTCCCCCTCTGAATAGCTATGCTAATTCTCTGAGAGAAAAATGCTCTAGTCCTGGGATCCTCAAACTTTTCAATTAAACGGGATGATATTTCGTTTACTAATTGATGAGCCCCAGGACCCCAAGGACCTAAAGTCTCAACACCAAACGGGACAAAACAATACTCGTCCGTAAGTGCTGAGTACTTCATCGACTTCTGAGACTCGGCCATTATCTTTGAATGTTATACTTAGATCATAAGATAACATTCAAAGAGAGCTTGTGATAGGGCCTATTTTAAATAAACATATTTTGACTTTGATATATTAATTTGTTTTATTTGAGTTTATAGCTCTGCAACCAATGACCGTTACAAATGAAACCTATAATGTATCGAGCCGTATGGCACAGTGAGTGCTAGTTTTGGCGTGTTTACTGATAACACTGAATTACGCGACTGTGGCGACGCCCCCAACTGCCAATTTATATGGCGGGATCTCTAATGTGTGAACACTGTTTGCTAAGCGCGACAAAATCCTTTAAATAAAATAAATAAAAAATAAATAGAAAATGAAACCAACTAAGCGCCAAAAAGCTCTGTACGCGTTGGCCCAGTGTGTACAGAGATCCATGGTACAGCGGCATTACAGTACTATTTGGATTGTTCATTCACTTTACTATGTGCAATTTCACACTATACATGATAATGTTGCTTCAAACTAGTTTATATAAAACTAATGATATGTTGCATGAATGAGTCCCCTAAAAGGAATGGAATAAAAGATCATGCAAGTAAAACGAAGTAATGGTTATGGAGGGACTTAGATAGACAGAAAGTAAGATTGATAAAGATAATGAAAGAGTCGAACAAGTGAATGATTTTGTGTATTTTGGAACAATATTTACTGGTAAAGTACTTATGGTAATGGAAGTTGGGTATGGCAAAATAAGTTTGAAAGTAGAATAAATGCCGTCGAAATGCGGTCACTGAGAAGAATGTTGATGAATTAAAAATAGTGTAATGAGGAAAGGTTGCGGTTTGAAAGAAGATGACTAAGATTGAAAAGGGCATGCTTCGTTGGTTCGGACATGTTACATCCAGCAGCGTGTCTCACCAAACACATAATGTTTTACGATGAAATCCATTAACGATTTCAACTTTTGTGTAAAGACTCTAGCTGTAATAACATGACGATCAATGGGTGATTGCCCAAGGAATAACTCCTGCTTGATTTCTATCCATTGCGGATTGCATGTAAATGTGACGAACAAATCTGCTGTACCATAATGACGAACATAGGACATGGCATCTTGAGCATATTCGTGCATATGCCGAGGGCTTCCGATGTATGTTGCTGGAAGAATAGTCATCCGACCGAAATTCTGTGCATTTCCATCAGTATTCATCGCATCTCGAAGGTGAATATAATCTTCAGTCCGGAGTTTGATTCAACCAAATGAATGTTAATCTCTCCGTTTCAATTTTAACATACATGTCAACAACATATTTTTGATATAATAAATGAATAATAGTTCATTGAACTGACTTTTTCGTTGGTTTCAGAACCTGTAAAGGGATTTTATTTTAATAACATAGAAACATAAAAAAAATATTTATTAAATTATATGTCGGCGAGGCGCGTTAGCAACAAGGAACGCTGCGGGTATCGAGGGAGGGGAGGTTCGTCACTACGGAGACATTTTTTTGTGGCCGATCGACAGATGATATACCACATTCCTGCACTCGGTTTGATAACTACGTCTTGGGAACCGTCTAGCGTTTGTTTTGTGGGCCTTAATAAACCAAGTTTTGTGAAGCCAGTGTTTTAATTTAGCTCTGTCCCAACGCCCAAGAAATAAAATCAAGTGCAAGATGGATAGCACACAAAATAAGGCCCCTGATGTCGACATCAGAAGTGGGATCCAAGAACCAAGCGATCTGAACAAAGAAAATCCAAAATGCAACGGCCAAAATCAAGCAATTTTGCAGAAAATGTTCGAGCTCCAAAACGAGAATATGAAGGTGCTAATTGAAGCTCTCAAGACTCCAAGTGGCAGCAAAAATGTGTCGTTGCCTGAATTCTACTCAGACAGAGGCGACGCGGACGCACGATCCTGGTGCGTCACAGTCGACATGTGCTTCGAAGGCAATCCTCCAACCGGTGGTCAATTAGTGATGGCCATCAGCAAGGCGCTCAAAGGAAGTGCATCATCATGGCTGTCACAGGTATCATACCCTGGCATGACGTAGTCAGCTCTAAAAGACATGTTCATGTCACGTTTTGCATTTAACGAGACGATTGCGTGTACGCCTAAACGGTGAAAAACCCAGATAAAATGAGACCCTCGCTGCGTACGGCAACCATCAACTAGCAAAACTACTCATTCGATGGAAAAATAGTTCTGTCGAGGAAATTGCAACATCTACTGTGCTGGCACATTTGTCTCAGTTCGATTCACGTTTGAGCAGCACAGCATTCACCACCGAAATTAAAACGCGTGAACGGTTGCAACAAGAACTGCAGTCATTCCACCTCCAAAAAAGGAAAAATTCGATGGCAGATACCAGTGAATCCATCGCAAAACGCACAAAGTTTGCACCACCGACTACGACTAAATGTTTTCGCTGCGGAAAATCGGGCCACAAGCAACAACAGTGCCCACAGCGAAATAACGACACTTATGTGCAAAAATTGGCGGCCCAAAGTACCGGGCAGCCCAACAAGCTGATCTGCTACAAGTGTGGAGGAGCGGGACACGTGGCCAGCCGCTGCGGAAATGGCGCGAGGAGCAGCAGCAGCCAAGGTGCGGGTGCGCCATCCACGTCGTGAGCGGCATCGGGCGCCCCTCAAAACGAGCGCCAGATCAATGCATGCACCGTGAAGGCGCCAAGCAGCGTGTTTATGCACAAAGGTCAGTGTATCGTGTTTCACTATGATTCGGGTGCCGAGTGTTCTCTGGTTAGGGAAAGCGTGGCCATCAAGTTTATTGGCAAAAGAATTGAGAATATTGTAAATTTGGTGGGTATTGGTAACACGAGAACAGTCAGCACTCAACAGATTCTTGCTATTGTGAGCATTGATGATTGTGTATTGGAAATTTTATTGCACCTTTTGCACGATTTTTGCCTTCAGTATGATGTTCTAATGGGCCGAGAAATTTTACAACTAGGTTTTTCGATAAGCATGACGTCTACCTCATCAATGAGCAAACTACCCTGTGTGCCTATTAATTCGTGTAATGTAGAATCTATCGGAAATCAGCTAGAAAACATCGTGAGGAAACGTACCTCTTCCTTGAACTGGTAATAGTTAGTGCTTGTAAATGGCTACATGGCTTACCACCTGTCACATTCAGTACTGACTACCGGGTCAACACGTGAATTCGAGGGGGCTATATTACTACCTTCGCAATTGCAGAGATGGACACCTAAACCTCTGACTACCCCGAGGGTTAATGGTTGGCCTTCTCGTGTGTTTTAAGTGGTAACATGGCTTAAGAAATACAGACTAAGTTCTTTTAGTTATTTTCTACTTAAGGGTATTGTATTCCAAAAATAAATTCATGAACTGTCAAAAATCCGAAATTTCTAGCGCAGCGGCGCTAAGTACCATGCGGGTCAGTGCTGTTTTTAGCGGCCGGACAGAATATGAAATATAAAAAGGCGCGAATTTCAAAACATCGCGACACGGTAACGGGAGTTTTATATTAATAATATAGTTGATTTTTAAACTAAATAGTGTACCGATTGCAAGAAAATTTTCAGAAAATAAACATTGTGATGATTTTTCGACAATCCAGACCGACTTCTTAGCAGATATTCTCTGTCGAACGTGACAGATAGTTTTGATCATGACGACGCGCCGCCGCGGCGTGTAAATTGAAGACAGTTATATCAATAAATAAGTATCGTTTCCATATGATGCAACGTATAAACTGATATTCTCACCCAAATCCAGATGGTAATCAATCCAACACGAAATAAATTCAAGCTTTCCAGTGTTTGTAATGATGATAGTACAGATTGCATTATGTATGTATGTAGGTATGCAACTACCTAACCAATTATTCACTGACTCCGAAAGGTTAACGAATTTGTAAAACTATGTATTTAGATTATAATGCTTTTGAAATAAAATATGTTCTTCACCGAAAGATCGGCTGTAGTCATTTTTCATATGCGGAAGTATTATGATTGCCTAGGTTAATTCAGTTCATTCACGGTAAAATTATATACCTATTCTATGATACTTTTTACCAAATTGTAGATATAGTAGTCATACAATTTATTAGTTACATTTACCTGAATTTAAGTGTAAACTCGTTACAATGCATAAATGCTAATTTTATTTTGCCCTAATACTTCTTGATTTTGCGACTAAATTTACAACCGGAATATGTACCAGTGTCACAGCCTTTATAGGCGGACTATCGTACGAAAAATGAAAGTGTCTCGATTTCCATACAGATTTCTTTTGATCCTGATAAACTACTATTATACAGTCAATTATTACTTTATGTGTTATGTCAATAATGTTTTTGCTGAAATATTGGGTAGGTATTTGAATCGCGCTATCGCGTAGTTGTGATCGTAAATAATAGTATTTTACGGTTGTGATTTATACACCGGTTCTCGTTCTATCACCGAAGTTGAGCATTGTTCACGTGCTGTTGTTTTAGTGAGGGAACCTGGTTTGGTTATGTAAGGACTTAGTCAATCACCTATTGGCTATTGATAATCAGGTAACGATTGGGTTTCGATTGACAAAAGATTGCAAAAAAACTTAGTTGTCACTCTACATCTGACTACCCCGACAGGGATGTGAATGCATATTTTTTATATAGGTTTTTTGTGTTCATCTGTCGGGTAACGACACGACGTAGCCATATCAATCGGGGTCGGCGGCAGCGACGTAATGTGAGCACAGTATTTTGTACCTATTCAGGATTATAAAACTATAAACAGAGATCCCGCGCACTCGTAGATAGTTTTCAGTTACTTTAGTAACTACGATTTAATTATAAGCATTTTGTCACGATGATGTGTCTTCTCGGCATACTCAAAACACATACACCTGACCTGACAAAGCGTACCTAGCTACTTTATTATTTGTTAATTTGATATAGTAACAGTCTGGCGTATTTAAAATGAAAGTGGTGAGATGATTATTAGCTCTCAGAAACTGTAACTGTCAGCTATTCTTTAACGTTTAAATATGGTTTAGACCACGAACCTTTGTAATTGTTCTTTGGTTTAGAAACTAATACCTCTGTGGGTGTTAAAATTTTCAAACACACATCGTGTATTGATTTAGAATTTACTACTTATATAACCTCCTGAAATAAGTATACTATAATGAATGTAAGTAAGTAATAGTTACTGCACTAAAATATTGTTTGTAAAAATAGGTACCTATTATAAATGCTCGCATTAAGGTTGCTTTACACTTTCACAATCAAAATTCAATCACTGCCCCCTCACTTACAGCGTGTCTGCCACTAAACACGTTTGGTCTGGAGCTTAGAAAGCGTGCACGCTTGTTATACAAAATGGCAAAGTGGAACGAATACATAACTTATAAATTTGTAAAGGAGTATATAAAACATGAATGCCTTTACAACTTTAAATCATACATACATACACATCACGCCTGATTCCCTGTAGAGGGGTAGGCAGAGATCAAGGATCTCCATTTGTCTCGATCCTGACAGACCACTTTCGCTTCATTGACATTCATACATCCTCTCATACACTCTCGGCGGTTATAGGTACTCCTAACGTCACCTTTTTTCAATATAGCGTCTATCTGACTGTTATATGTCTTATTAGGCCGGCCCCTACGTAACCGCCCTTCCACTTCACTCATATATATTCCTTTTGTCAATCTGCTATCATTCATCCGCATAACATGTCCAAAACATCGAAGCATGCTCTTTTCAATCTTAGTCACTACATGTTCTTTCAAACCGCAACCTTCCCTTATCACACTATTTTTAATTCTATCATTCAATGTTACTCCTAACATGCTTCTCAGTGACCGCATTTCGACGGCAAACTTTAAATCCTTATTTTAATATCCTTAAATCACCTGCACTTAAACTTTATTGGACACTAATCGCACCACACACGTACACTCGTACTAGTCAAAGTGTAAACCAGCCTTTAGAGCAGAGAGCGATTTGCGTCTGCCGCCGCGCCCCCTTGCCACGGCGGCGGCGGCGCACAGCGCGCTCGCGTCAACTATGTGCACTTCTGTGCCGCTTATTTGAAGCTTTTTGCGTCACAGAAAATTATATAGGTTTAAACTCAGCTTTGAACCACAGGACTACCTGATAATAAAATTAGTGTTTTAATTTAATAACTAATATTTTATAGCAATAACAATTAACCACCTAAAGCACCTATACACATAATACCGTATTTTACGACATTATGTATGTAAATAATTATATAAAAAAGTTATTACATAGATGAAGAAGAAGTTATTTTCAGTGTATTCTCAGAGATACCTATTATTTAATTTTATTAGTGCCCGTAATAGAGCAGAGAGCGACTAGCGGCGCTCCTGGCGGCGGCGGCGAGAGCTGCAGCGCTGCGCCCCACACGCCATTTCACTCCATGCTCTCGCGTAAACTATGCCTATTGCGTATTTATTTAGCGTATTGAGTATAATTAATCGTAATAATTAAAAACAATACCTTGGATATAAGAAAACTATAATAGCTACTTTTACGTTTTGGCGTATAAAACATAAACTAATAATTGCTTCTGTAAAAGTCGTTTCTGTTAAAGAGAAATCTGTATGGGAATCTAGAATTTCTTACGTGTTTTAGCTTTTATTTGTTATGGAACTTAGTGGATTTACATAATATTTAGTACTTAATACTATAAAATATCAAATCATTCTTTATATCGGTTTGTTGTAAATACTATGAATACATTTGATATCATTACTAAACAGTATGCGTCAAGTTAGTTCACTATGTTCTCACAGATACCTACCACCTTATTCCAAAACAAAGCCGATGTTTTGTTAGAAACAAGTCCCGTGTAAAACAATTGCAGCCCCTTGTTTATATCTCGCATAAATAATTTTGAGGTTACCTTTGTGTTTCAGAAGTGGCCAAGTATGTTTTTATATCTAAAATAAGTTAAAACCAAAGCTAATATAAGTCAATATCAAATCGGCATGATGAATTAGATTTGTTGCAGATAAATTTGTTGTTTCATTTGTAAATTATGCTATGGAGTGACGAAGAATTTTCTTATAAATATTGATTCAAAAGCAATTGGGCGGTATATTAGCGTATTATGTTTGCGATATAAACAGGTTTCACACTACGATAGTTTCAAAAACACTGAAATAAATCACATCAAACTTGATATAACAAAATCATAACAAACTTTATTGTCATGGCGGATCGCATTACGTACGTTCCGTATATCAATTTGTAAACGAAACAAACATTAATAAATTATAATCAGATTATTCAACAATTTATTATTTATTAATATATATTAAAAATATTTTAGTCATAAATATATAAAAGTAACCAATATTTAAATAATAAATCACTTGTGGTACACACAAACAGATGGCGGCCCAAAATTGGGCGTTTTATACTTACGAAAACTGCAGTATTATGAATAAAACAGGCCCTAATATGTTTTTAGTCAAATTATTTAGTATTTAGAGAACCCATTATTGTATATTTTGATTTCAGATCTTACTCCGTGACGAAATAAACGAAAAAATACAAAACCGTGTTTGCGCCATTTTTCTGATTATTTATCAACTTTATGCGTTTATATTTATGTAATTATTGATATTTAACTCTTGAAACTACTTCAGTCATCAATTTCAGTCTTTCATTATGCTACCTTGAAAGTATGATAGGTGTCAGTAAGTTCTAGTATATAACAATTTAGTTCTTAATAATAATAAAACAAAATGTATTAAATTTACTTTGCCAAATGTTAATGGTGTCGAAACCAATCTAATAATAAATAATGAGAAAATAGATAAAATTAATACTACTGTCTTCTTAGGGATAACTTTAGATTCAAAGCTGCAGTGGGGAGACCACATTCGCGTTTTATCTAAAAAACTTAGTTCCGCGGCATATGCTGTTAAACGGATTAGGGAATACACGGACGAGTTCACGGCTAGGGTTGTTTATTTCAGCTACTTTCATAGCATTATGTCTTATGGCATCTTGCTGTGGGGTTGTGCTGCTGACATAAACACAATATTCGTTTTGCAGAAGAGGGTTGTTCGCTGCATTTATAGAATGGGCCCCAGAGAGTCACTTCGTGAAAAATTTAAAGAAATTGATATTTTGACGGTTGTTGCTCAGTACATATATGATTGTGTCATTTATGTACATAAAAATATAAATATACTTAGAAGAAACTGTGATGTTCATAAAATTGATACTAGGAACAAACATAAGCTGTATGTGGCGCCCTCGAAGCTTCAAAAGGTCAAGAAATCTTTTATTGGAAATTGCGTGCGTTTTTATAATCATTTACCGGACTGGATTACGCGATTGCCCTTGCCTAAATTTAAGACTATAGTTAGAGGCCGACTAGTCCGGGGCGCTTACTACGCGGTCGGAGACTACCTTGCCGATGCTCAGGGTTGGCAATGAGTGCATCTAAGCTATATGTGCAAAGTTTATTATGTTTCTTTATAAATTTGTTTTTGTAAATGGCACTGGGCAAAAAATCGTGAAAGCCGGAGTTTCTTGTTGGTTCTTCTCCGAGCCAGGGCTTCCGAACCAACGGTAGAATTTCAATGATAAGAGACAACCAGTGTCAGGCAAATGTTTTGACTTTCAATTAATGTACTGTACTTGTACTTATGTTGAATAAAAACATTTGACTTTGACTTTGACTTTCGAAATAGGTTTAAACTAAAAAAAGGAAAACACTCGTTTCGCTCATTTCCGCGAACAATACCCTTAAATAAAACTTGTGTCAATATTTCTACACTACTTATGTTTCTTAAGTTAGTTTATTATACAAAAAGTTAAAAAAAAAACTAAGTTTTTGTTCAAAAACAATAGTCTTATACCATACGTTAGCAATAAATGTTGCCTCCAAACATAATCTATGGCCAATTCACCAAAAAGGTTGCTCGCCCCTCAAGGACCTCTTTCTTTGAATCTATTGACATGGCCATATGTCATGTCAAACGCCACTTGACACTTTTGTTTATTTATTCGATACTCTTTGAAAAGAACTTTAATATAATGAAACTCAGATGCCGGTTTTGGGCGGGAAACCAACTGGAAGTTAAAAGTTTTACCGAAATTAAATTTTGGTATAAAATTATTAAATTGAGTTCCATTTCTGTCTCAAACACCTACAATGGGTCCCCCCAGTGATGGGGGTGATTCAGATAATGATATTTCTGCAAAAAAACGAAAACTACTAAGACCATTGGCAAAGTCCAAATTCGCAGTTTTCACGAAACCCAAAAATGTTAGATTATTCCCTGAAAAGGAAGGAAGAAAAGGAAGAATATTTGCTCCACTCCTATCAGTGCACTGGAATGTGAAACTGGCATTTCACCTCTTAGACTAAAAGCCCCTACACACGGCCCTAAAATCAGACCCGATATCGGGACGGTGAAATTGTGGTTGAAATCGGCTGCTACTCTACATACGTCCCTGCCAGTCAGTACTGAACTGACTGTGTTACAAACAACTCGTCGATCCGAGATGCCGCCGACACTTTCAAAGCAGCAAAAAATAGGCATTGCCTTGGCGCTTACTATGGTGCCACCTAAACAGGGACGAAAAAGGAAGACCTGGGTTAAAAACTGGTTGTTGAAACGTCATGAACTAAGCCACATGAACGTGATGAGACACTTAGAAGCAGATGACTCGCGCGCATACTGGTAGAAATCGGACCCGATTTAGCTACAAACGAGCCGATAGCACTCCCCTAGTTGATAATCTTCCCTAAATCGTGAGGTCGCCCGAAGCGATTTCAGATTTAGGGAAACGATAAAGTTTAGCTTCCGATTTGCCAATACACGAGGCGATTTAGGGTACGATCTAGGGTCCTCCCCACCACTTCCCTGATATCGGGGCCGATTTTAGGGCCGTGTGTAGGGGCTTTAAGACATTTACTTTTAGCACAACGTTTTTGTTTGAAACTTATTGCTTGCAATTGAATATATACTTTAAATAAACTAAGCTTCAATAATTTGGATCTAACTTCATCCATTAGGGTAAATACTGTTTTGAAAGAGCACTCGTATTTCGCTACTACAGAAGAACCATTTAAGGTTAGATTTGTTGATTCCATTATGGAAACACGTGGTCTTGATATAAAATCTGTGTTGCAATATTTAAGTATGAATTGTAAGAATAAAATATATTGTCATACTCCGTTAATATATACCTTAGACTTTAAAGTGCTCATGTATTCTGTAAATATTATTCCTGAACGTGTTACTACTCAAAACGAATTATTGTATTATATAGAAAATAATTTATATAATAATAATAATAATAATATATCTTTATTTGTTCTCTCATAACAACACTTGTTAGTGAGAGAACTGGTGCCTAAACTAAGACAATTAAGTCCTGTGTCTTAGGACACCAGCTCTCCCTTCCAGTTTTGCTTATAACTACAAATACAGGAAACGTTTACAAACATGAGACAGCACATAAATTCTTAATTTTAATTTGTTTAACGATACACTTACATAATACATACATATAGAAATACAAGTAAACGAACACAGGTGCATGTACATACACATAAATACCAGATAGGGGCTTGGTCATAGCAAACATACATCCAAGATTTCGCCTGGTGGTATTACAAAATTGTTATGAAGGAATTTTTAGGTAGTTTTCTGTGGCGTCATATGTCATTGCACACAGCCACTGGGCAACAACTTTTTTCATTTTGTGTTTATGCATTGCGTGGATGTAGTGGGTTTTATTCAATTTGTTGTATATGAAATGACTTAAGAAAGGGAATTGCCGATGAGCAAAACAGGTGTTGGATTTAACAGGAGGGCATATGTCATAATAGCGTCTTTTATTAATTATTGGCGATGAGTAGTCATAATGACAGAGACTATGTTGTTTTTGTATGATATTGTAGATAAAAAGTTGCCTGACTGTAAGAACTTTATATAGTGCGTAGAGTTTGTCTGTGGGGTATCGGTACGGAAGTGAAGCACCAACCTTAAGGATGGCACGTTGCGCTCTCTCGAGTGGGATAAGGCTGGTTTTAGGGACACCACCCCATGACGAGATACAGTAAGATATTACCGATTGGCACAGGGCAAAATACACAATTTTGATAGTTTTAATATCCGCTGTATTTCTAAGGTTTTTAAATATGTATATTATTTTACGTGTTCTTGTTGTCAATTGGAGAATGTGGTCCTGGAAAGTAAGGTTGTGATCGATAAGCACTCCAAGATATTTAGCGACTTTTACCTTTTCGAGGACGGGACAGTTGCAGTTGATTGAGCTCTTACATGTATGTGCTTTTAAGGCTGGGATTACATCTGAGGTGGCCCTGCACCTTGGTAATGAAAAGGCTATGAAATGAGTCTTTGCAATGTTAAGGTGAAGTATATTTTGTTGAAGCCAATTGTTTACTATATTGAAACCATTTTGAGCGTGATCGAAAGCATCCTGCCATGAATCTGCACTGAAGAGCAAGGCAGTGTCATCGGCAAAGGCTATTAACTTGCCAAATGGTAACTCAAGATTACACAGCTCGTTGACATATATAAGAAAGAGCGAGGGGGCAAGAATGCTTCCCTGTGGGACCCCACACTCTACAGGTAGATCCCGGCTTTGGTGATTGTCCACTTTGACGAATTGAGTTCTATCGGAGAGATAACTGTGAAATAAACGCAGCTGGGATCCCCTGACACCAAGCCTTTCAAGTTTCTTGAGCAGCAAAGGGATCGATACCGTATCAAATGCCTTTGCCAAGTCCAAAAAGATAGCCAGACACTTCCCACCCCCATCGAGCTTCGTAGACACAAAATTGGTCAGCTCCAGTACAGCATCATCTGTTGATAGGCCCCTCCTAAAACCGAATTGATTATCGGATATAAGTTCGTGTTTATCTAGAAAGTCAATCAACCTTTTATTAATAATCTTCTCAAGTATCTTGGACAGAGCTGGGAGTATCGATATCGGTCTATAGTTGGTGACACAGTGACGCTCTCCCCCCTTGAATATTGGTGTGATTTGGGCACGTTTGAAAGCTCTCGGGAAAACCCCAGTGGATAGAGAGAGGTTACATATATGAGTGATAACAGGGGATAGTATTTTTTTGTTGTCTTTAAGCAATTTAGAAGTTATTTTGTCCCATCCCGCCGAACAGTTTGACTTTAACTCATCAATTATATTGCTGACCTCGCTTTCATCTGTTGACATAAAGACAGCAGAACTAGTATGATATGGAGGTAAAGAGTGAGGCGGATTTAAGGAATTAGGGTTTGTTTCCGCGAGACGTTTTCCTACATTCGCAAAGAAGGAGTTAATTTCATTGACAGAGAGAGATGGGGTGTCACAAATTGTAAGTAAATTACTACTAGGGGGACTAAGTGGTTTGGTATTAGTTATTTCATTTATTGTTTTCCATAACATTTTTGGGTTTGTGGCTGAATGCTGTAATTTGGTTCTTTCATATGCTCTTTTTAATTTTTTAAGTAAGTTGTTACAAAAGTTTCTATATCTAATATACGTGAGTTTATTAAAATCTGTTTGTTGCCGCCTATACAGTCTATGCAGTCGGTCCCGGTTTCTCATGCACCTGAGTAGCCCAGGCGTTATCCAGGGTTTTATAGATCTTTTCTTTCTTGGTATCGTTTTTGTGACAGTGTGATTGTCGGTCGCGACTGTAATTTGATGTATCAGTAGGTCAGTGGCAATTTCGACATCGTCAGTGTTATATATATCCTTAAACCCGTGATCGGAGAGCTCCACTGCAACCGCTTTATAATTGGTTAGCTTTACCGTAGTAGGAGCTGTTAATTTTGTTGGCTTTGTTTCAAGTGCAAAAACTGTGGCAGCATGGTCCGTGATTGAGGTATTTAGTACCATGGCTATAGATGGCACAGCTGATTTGACAACCACATGATCAATGCAGTTTCTGTCCCTAGTAGGAGCAGTATAGGCAGGGAGTAGGCCGTGATATGCCAGTAAGTTTAGATAGTCATGAACACTTTTGTTTGTAATAGCTCCCGCAATGTTTATATTTAGGTCACCGGTAATGACAATATTTTTGTAACATGATAGAGTTTTAAGAACTGTATCGAGAGATAGTAGGAAGTTGGATAGATTTTTTGTGGATGGTGGACGATAGATAGCTACGATGACAGTGCTATCACTACTGGATGTTTTAAGGAGGAGGCAGTTTGCATCTAAAAATGATGGCTCTATTGTTCTTATGTTTAGATGGTCTTTATAGTATATGATAATTCCTTCATTTTGTGAGTTATTGATATTAGTCTTTTCAAAACAGTACCCTGGCAACATTGGAACACTATTGGAAGATTGCAGCCAACATTCGGTAAGAATTACTATGTCAAAATCGAAAATTACTCTAGTGAGCAATGTGGTGAGGGATAAGAAGTTTTTAGAGATGCTTCTTATATTTTGGTGTAATACTTTCAGGTATTTGGACGGGGTTGTTATATAGTTTATACATTGTTCAGGCTCACATTCAAAGAATTCGGAGGACGTCACATTGTCAATATTTTCAATAATTAGGTCTGTGTTCATAAAGTGGATAGTAAAGAGAAAAGGGTGAGAAATGAATATTGCCTGCAACCATAAACCGGACAGTGCGGAATTTACTATTCATTATATAGTCTTTTGCCATAGGCGCTACCATATGGGATACAAGGCAAATGCAAATCAGTAAGTGTTGAGGTTTGAGTGTTTCTGCGTGTGTTGTAAATGCGTGCCCTGGCGATAATACTGCAATATATTCTGACCATAATAACAGAATGTAACGTAATATTATATATAAATACTGATGATAGTAATAACATGACAATACATTTAAGAACAGGCATAAAAGATAAAAGTATGGTTGCATACATATGCTAGAACATAGTAATAACATACAACATTTATAACAATAAAGTACAACATTTGAAGTATAGAGGACCTTATGGATTAATCGATAAACATTCATGACTAAATAATTCATAACTCTATGCGGGGAAAATGCAGTCAGTCAAAACGCAAGCTGATCCTCAGAGTTAACTTTAATGGACGGCAATCCCTCAGTTTTCCTGATATATACAGATCCATTTGAGGTCCAACAGCCATGGATGTTGCGAAGCTTCAGTTGTTGTCTGGCTAAGTAGAAGAGTCGTCTCGATCTTTGAGTTAGAGATTCTGCGATGTATACTGGTCGTGGAGGCCCAGGTATGGATAGGTGCGTTGTGTTTAATTTGTTTGAGCCATGACTTTTGTTATAGCTTTTCGTAGCCTCTAGGAATCGTTCTTTGTGAATAATTGATGTAAATTGTACTATTATTGGTTTATTTGACTCCGTTTTGGTATTAACTCTATATACGTTCTGTATGTCAGCGCTAGATACCGGGCATTGAATTATATCTCCTATTGCAGATACCAATTTAGAGAGGTTGTCCTTTCGTTCCCGTTCCGCTTGGGGGACATTACGGATTTCGAAAACCGCTGCACGGCAGTTATGCTCGAGGGTCTCGATTTTATGTTCGAGGGAGACAATACGTAGTCTGTATGATGAATTTTCAGTTTCTAGATTATTAACTTTCTTTATTAAATCATCGTATTTGTCTGACATAAATTCAATCGATTCCCGTATTCCAGAGTTTTGTTCGAGTACTGTACTTAATAATGTCATTAAGGTATCCAATTTCGTTTGTTGTTCAGTTTTCATACTGTTAATAATGTCCTTAATTTCCTTAATTTCATCTAGGTCGTGGGGAAGTTTACGCTTAAGCCTCTGTGTTATATTACACTCGCCTGACGATAATACATTCGATGAAACATCCAATGAAGGATCCGAGGTAGATATAGTGGCTTTCAAATTTGGATGTTGTTTTTTTGTTTTTGGTGGAGTTCTCTTGAGCGACATTATATTGCAATAACAAGAGCACAGGTCCAGAAAAGCCAATGACCGTTGACACTCGTTCGGGCGGGACTTGCGTTGGATTGACAAGCGCGAGTTGCGCCTACGCTTTTGGGTGTGGAGGGGGATGGTCTTTGGTGATGTGTTGTATTACTCACGCGGACAGATGGCGCCACATGTAGATTCCAATCCGCAGTTGGTCACTTTAAGTTCGCCGACCGTGGTAGACAAGCTTATTCACAATAGATGGCACTACCAATCATTTAGAAATTGAAAGAGGTAAAAACTAGTCGATTACAATTATCAAAAAATTAAATATCTCGTACACTACTTGAACACGTCTGCTCACAATGAGATCCAGAAGGGGAGAGCAAGTTTACCTAGTGCTTATAAGATTTATACAGATGGCTCTAAATCTCAATGCAATGTAACTGCAGCATTTTACGATGTACAGTTTAAATTTACAAAGTTGAGTGGCTGTCAAAGTTAATTAGTGGAGTAAGGGCCCTGGACTAATCTCGGAGCACGAGGATAGCGAGAAGGAAGTGTTACTTATAGTTGGAAAAAACACTAGGTTAAAGTCAGAATTGATTTTGAAAGATCGTGAGTTAGCAGAGGTGGTGGCGGAACGGGACTATGTGCGCAGTGCTCTGGCTGGTTTCCATCAGTGCGGTTTAGAGTATGAAGATGCCATGTTGCAGATCTCACAACTGAAGTTGGCCCTGCGTGAGTCCGAAGAGGTGGTGAGATCCCTTAACACGGAGGTGAAGAGACTACAATCTGCAGAAGCTAACCAGCTGTATCAGTGCCTTGTCATGTAGACCGGCTTCAGTGCTTCTGCCACCCCTATGTCAAGAAATTGTAGGAAAAGATTAAGAAAGTTGCATAAATTAATAAACAAAACTTATCTTTGTGTAGGTAACAAAAAATCTTTTATAAATAATAATATAAACAATAAACTAAAATCAGTTTACATACACCAGAAATTAGCTAGTAGTAGATATAATAATATGAGTCCATCTAAGCTATATGTGCAAAGATAATTTTATGTTTCTTTATAATTTGTTTTTGTAACTGGCACTGGGCAATTGGCATTGTGATTTAATTTAAGTGTGATATTGTTTTATTACCATGTGTAAAATTTTAGTTCTTTTATCTAGTGTAATTTAGATTATCTGTGATTTAGGTATTAAAGCTTAAGTTGAATCTTGTGATTTCTAGAAAGTATTGTTTCATGGTGTAATTTATATCTGATGCATGGTAAAAGACTGATTAAAAAGTGTGCTATTATTATAAATATTGTCTTTATTAAATAAGTAGAGTTAAATCACTTATGACCCAGTAGACTAACATGTCCACCAATCCGGACTTGGCCCCCATAGACGCGAATGGCAATTATGTGAAGTACGCCCTAACTAAATTCTGCCTCTTTTCTTGCGCCTGTGCGTATTGACCTTCTACTAAATCGGCTTCCACTGGTCCTACAGCACCACGAGCTGCATCTGGAGCTACTTGTTCTAGAGGAACCCTGAAAAAAAAACTGCTTTAGGTAAAACTGCCTGCACTAATACTTTAACTTGGTCATATAAGTTCAGTTTGGTAGATAAAAGATATACAAGATCTTTTGGATACTAGAACTTACCCATAGCTCTTCATTATATTATAAATGGTGCAAACAGCATAAATGATTGATGATGCCTTTTGAGGTGTGTAGTGCAGCACTCGATCAACACCAAGACACCTAAGACTACCTTTCAGGTAGCCATTGGTGCGCTCAATACCATTGCGCACACGGCAATGCCAATTGGTGTAGCGATATTCTGGTATATCAGGCTCAGCTCCTCTTATAGGGGTCATCAGCCATGGTTCAAGCGGGTATCTAGCATCACCTGCAAGAATTTTTAGGAAAAAATGAACAAATATGTAAGTATAAATTATAACTTTCGTATTAGTGTTTCTTACAAAAGAAGATGGGGTGGCAGAGGGCTTAGAAAGATTTAGGGATTAGAATTGAATGGTCTTGACCCAACTGCCTTTGGTATCCTCCGTTTGCAATGTACTGGATGCAGCACAACACCTACAAACATTACAATTAAGCATATATTGAGTTTTCTTTTAAGTAAGTAAATAAGTACCGACATGATGTCGGGCTGATGATGCTAGTTGGTATTCATAGTTTTACGATAATAACTTACTAAATATAGTTTTACATTATATTATCTGTGGTTTTACTTATTTGGATAATAGGGATGAAGAGGATTGTCATTGCCAGGGGCTAAGTCTACCTCTAACCTGGCAATGAGGTAATGCGCCATAGGTTTGGTGATCCTCCACAGGTGCAGGAATTCCACGTCTGCAACCTCAAATGGGTTGCAAACATCTCGTATTTGACGTCTTTCGAGTCTTCTGCGCGCCTTTTAAGCATAAATGTATACGTAAAAGGCAGCACCAGCCACAGCCATTTTAAATATTATATTAGTCAAATAACAACTGAAGAAATATTTACAAAAGTAAGAAGCTGAACTTTAAAACTTAGAAACTTTTGTTCTAGTTGCACTCCACACATTAGCTATGAATGTATTGTATTGCCAGATATTCCCCGAGAATTCCTATAAATCTTTCTTCAATTCTTACAAATACTATTACAAAAGTATATATTCTTAGTCAGTGGTTAGTAATAAGTACATTTAAGGTATTTTTAGGTATTGCCTACTTGTATCTTTCGAATAGAACCCCACAAAACATCCTTTTTCTTTCTAAATAAGTAGGATTCCTTCAAGTCTGGCAACATTGTACTGTGTCGAGGTCGCCAGCCAAGCCGACTCAGAAAAATAAGAAAAAAGCAAAAATCGACACAAAGCCGCGTAGCCGACTGTTCATCATACCATTTTTCATACATTTTTCCGTGAGTCGATTTTGAGTCGGGTCACGTGACCAATCGAGAAGTGGCTATCATAGGCCCCCCCAACTCAACTCGATACGCGGCGAGAAACAGTCGTGTCGAGGTGGTCATCATAGCCCGGCAGGGCAGGTGTTTTGCTAATCGTGAATTCAAAGAATTTTGTGATGCATCAAGTTACATCTTATAGCTACAGGGTCATCTCGTGCAAATGGTCAGGTAGAACGCGTTATGTCTGTCCTAAAGAACATGTTGACAGCAGTTGAGTGTAACCCTAATCGGTCGTGGCAAGATGCATTAGGAGACGTTGAATTAGCTATTAATTGCACCATCAGTAGGGTGACCAAGACATCCCCATTAGAGCTTCTAATAGGAAAGGTGGCGAGACCATTGGCACTAATGGCGTGCGACGATGAGAGTGAGTTAAATTTACCTGTACTAAGAGATAATGCGATATGCCGCATAGAAGAGGCGGCTTCCTATGATAAAAGGCGGTTCGATAGAACTAAGGTCAATAAATTTTCCATTGGTGACTTTGTATTATTACAGAATGAGGAAAGGAACCAGTCCAAGTTAGACCCTAAATTTAGAGGACCATTTCAAATAACAGAAGTTTTGGATGGTGATAGATACACGATAAAATCTTTGAATTGTAGGCGTACCTATAAGTACGCGCATGATAGGCTGAGGCCTATGCCTGTGTATCATAGCACCATTAATGACTTGTCTGATGATTCAGAGGGTTAGGTGAGTTATTGTGAACTGCCTGTGGGGTGGTAGCCTGCGTGGTCTCGTGTGTGTTGTTGTGAGCCTGTATGGTCACAATGTTGTGTTGGTGAGTCGTTTTAGTAGCCGTAGCCTAAGCGAAATCTGGTCGGCTTGCGAGCTGTTTCAGTGGGTACGCGGTAGTGCGATTCGGGCCCAAGTAGACTTTTAGGAAGTCTGTTGGGTAACGAAGGTTACCGGAGACACGAGGTACCCACACATGGCATGATTTAAAGATGATTTTGTACTATGAGTACTTGGATCAAGGGGTTGTTAGTGCTGCTATGGTCTTGTTTTGATATGATTTTAATGAGTAATCGACTATTGATGATGATTGTTTATTAACCTTAAGAATTTGATGATCACTTAAGAAGATATTGAAAGATTAAATGATTTTTCTTGATTTAATTGACTTTTTTTAATTGAAAATGCCTAGAGGTTCATAAATTTGGATACCCAAGTAGGCTGTCATGTGTTGGTCAGATATGGCCGAGTTATAAGAGAGCTACTGTCGGAGATTTTCTCGTCTTTCCAGGCTACGCGTGGACGCGTCATCGTCAGGATGGGCGTGTCGGCGAGGCGCGTTAGCAACAAGGAACGCTGCTATGGCTGTACCATTCACGGGGCTCTCACGTGTGCAGCCATGACGGAGTCTAAGCGGGTATCGAGGGAGGGGAGGTTCGCCCCTACCGAGACATTTTTTTGTGGCCGATCGACAGATGATATACCACATTCCTGCACTCGGTTCGATCACTACTACGTCTTGGGTACCGTCTAACGTTCGTTTTGTGAGCCTTAATAAACCAAGTTTTGTGAAGCCAGTGTTTTAATTTAGCTTCTGTACCAACGCCCAAGAAATAAATTTAAGTGCAAGATGGATAGCACACAAAATAACGCCCCTGACGTCGACATATATATATATATATATATATATATATATATATATATATATATATATATATATATATATATATATGTCGACGTCAGGGGCCTTATTAATAAATATTTTAAAACACTACCTAAACACTCTGCACAAAACACGATATACGAATTTGTTTCAGTCGTTTGCAGTTGACAAAAGCAAACTTAGTAGATTGGGTAACATAAAATCCAAGAAAAACAACACTTGTACACCGGCAAATTGACATCAACACTTTTAATTTGATATGACTTTAAGTCTTTGTGTTTGACTCTATTTATCTATGGTCGAAAGTAATTCAACGATGCTTTATGTGCTTCAACGTGTGTTGACAACAAATTGACTACGTTTTAGTTGGAAAACATTTGTATGGGAAATAGAAAAGGGCAGTTTTTAGGGTCTTCCCGGAAACTATTCAATTCATTTTTGTCTTTTAAACCTTCCCTAGACCTCCACAATCATTTCAAGACCAAGATAAGATAAATTCGTTTAGCCGTTCTCGAGTTTTAGTGAGACTAACGAACAGCAGTTCATTTTTATACATATAGACAACAAAAAAAATATTGGCATGGTCATTATGAAATGTAAGAAATTAGATATTTTATGTCTGAATGAAACTAAGTCAAAGGGAGTGGGCAATACCCTTCATGGCACGAACGTAGCGTATTGGACTGGAGTCTGACAAGAGCAGCGGGCGTTCTAGGGTAGGTACCGGTATTGGTAATGTCCGATCATAGCGTATGAAACAATTTGTGAAAGAGTATAAAGGTGTCAGTCCCAGACTCCTATGGTTGGCCTCAAACTTGTGTTCGTGCTAGAACTATATGTTCCTGACATGTCGAGGCTCACTGGAAAGTAGAGGGATTTCTGGGAGAATGTAAAGGAATTACTAAAGGGATGTAAGCAGAATGAAAATGTTGTTATGATTGGTGACATCAATGGTCGAGAAGGTGTACAGCGAGATTTGTATCAGTGTGTGAAAGTTAAGCATGGATATGAAAATGTGAACGACAATGACGCAAGTTTTCTCGAAACATGTCTGGAAAAGGGTCTTTTTGTGGCAAAAACAATGTTTTGTCATAATAAAGATCTACATGTATATACTTGGGAAAGTGCGATTGAAGTCGGGAGGGGATATGGTTTTTCACTCGTCGACGGTCGGTTCGGATCTCTATCTGCGATCACATCAAAACGATATGCAAACAGTTTTATCAAAATTTAGGGTTTGTTCTTGACTTTAAATGTTGTTAAGGGTATTGTTCGCGGAAATGAGCGAAACGAGTGTTTTCATTTTTCAGTTTAAACCTATTTAGAACTTACTGACACCTATCATACTTTCAAGATAGCATAATGAAAGACTGGAATTGATGACTGAAGTAGTTTCAAAAGTTAAATATCAATAATTACGTAAATATAAACGCATAAAGTTGATAAAAAATAAAAAAATGGCGCAAACAGGGTTTTGTATTTTTTCGTTTATTTTGTCACAGAGTAAGATCTAAAATCAAAATATACAATAATGGGTTCTCTAAATACTAAATAATTTGACTAAAAACATATTAAATGCTGTTTTATTCATAATACTGCAGTTTTCATAAGTATAAAACGCCCAATTTTTGGACCGCCGTCTTTTCATACATTTTTATATGGACAGTTTACGCGTCCGCCGCGAGTCGCTAGTTTCAATAGATCGCGAGCAGTCTTTGGCGAATGCCAGCGTGGGGGCACGTCCACTTTGTTGGCGATCACAGCTAAACCGCTAGATAATCACACGAGATCAGTTATTTCTTAGTTCAATAAGTGAAATTTGGAAAACAATGTGTAATCATTTTGGTGTTTGAGGTTATTGCTTATTATATCACAAGCGATTTTTTCTTTCGAAGTGAATTGCTAAAGTTGATTTACTTGATGCGACGCCATATTTGATATAAATTTATTCTTGCGTCATTTATGCCTATGACAGGTATATGTCAGACATGATATGAAAAAATCATGATAATTAATGTAAATAATTTTGATTTACCGCTTGATGTTTCGAATATTATGACAAGAAGTTCAGAATATACAAACATGATACCTACTGACATAAATATACTATAATGTATGTAAGTAATGGTTACTGCACTATAATATTGTTTGTAATAATAGGTACCTATTATTTAATTTTATAAATGCTCGTATTAAGGTTACTTTACACTTTGATTAGTGACTAGGTATGGACATCTACTGATTAAGTGCAAATTATTTCCTGTGTATGGAAATGAGTTCTATTTTTTTGCGAGTAACCTCGTCCAGCGTTCCGTCACTGCCCACTCACTTACAGCGTGCCTGCCACTAATTACATGACACTTAATTTACGTATATAATTTACAGTCGCTAACGGTGAGGGAAAACATCGTGAGGAAACCTGCCTATCCTTCAGGATAGGTAATAGTCAGTGCCTATATACGGCGATACGGTTCACTACCTATCACGTTGGGTGCTGTCTATCTAGTCAGACGCGGGCTTCGAATGACCCATGCCTAACATGCCTTCGAAATTTCGGAGATGTGCATTCAAGCCTCAGACTACCCCGCCATAATAAAAAAAGGAGTGTGTATACACAAATCGTGAAGCGTATGTATGTATAATACGCATACATAAAATTGATACACTATAATTCATAATCATACTTCGGGCAACATAAACAAGAACATATATATATATTATAGATATGTAGATACATATTATATATATACATAAAAACAGTAGTAACATCGTATAAACATACATTAATATATTTCATACACATACACATTTATTCAAACTCATATATAGAAAAAAAAATATATAGATATGGTATTTGTACTGACAAGGTGAGACATTGATAGGAGTTAGGGTAAGAATTTTTGTTGTTCGAGAAGACAAGCCTTATACCTACGGTAGAAGGCTCCTCTAGAAGCAACGTCGCGAATAGGTGGCGGTATTTCATTCCAGCATTCGGACGCAGAGGTACTTACATCTTGTGCTAGTTTCTATACCAAAGAGCAATTACAAAGGTTCGTGGTCTAAACCATATTTAAACGTAAAAGAATACATATTCTGAGAGAGCTAATAATCATCTTACTACTTTCATTTTAAATACGCCAGACTGTTACTATATCAAATTAACAAATAATAAAATAGGTAGGTACGCTTTGTGAGGTCAGGTGTATGTGTTTTGAGTATGCCGAGAAGACACAAAATCGTGACAAAACAACAACAATCAAGAAGACAATTTCACTGCATATAATTAAATCGTAGATACTAAAGTATCTGAAAACTATCTACGAGTGCGCAGGATCTCTGTTTATAGTATTATAATCCTGAATAGGTACAAAATACTGTGCTCACATTTCGTCGCTGCCGCCGACCCCGATTGATATAGCTACGTCGCGTCGTGTCGTTGCCCGATAGACGAATACAAAAAACCTATATACAAAATATGCATTCACATCCCTTTCGGGGTAGTCAGATGTTGAGTAGCAACTAAGTTTTTTTGCAATCTTTAGTCAATCGTTACCTGATTATCCATAGCCAATGTAATAGGTGATTAACTAAGTCCTTACATAACCAAACCAGGTTCCCTCACTAAAACAACAGCACGTGAACAATTTAAATGGTCACCCATCCAATTACGTCCCACGCCTGCGTTGCTTAACTTCGGTGATAGAACGAGAACCGGTGTATAAATCACAACCGTAAAATCCTATTATTTACGATCACAACCACGCGATAGCGCGATTCGAATACCTACCCAATATTTCAGCAAAAACATTATTGACATTACATAACACATAAACTAATTGACTGTATAATAGTATTTATCAGGATCAAACGAAATATGTATGGAAATTGAGACATTTACATTTTTCGTATGACTGCCCGCCTATAAGTCTGTGACCCTGGTATATATTCCGTTTGTAAATTTAGTCGCAAAATCAAACAGTATTAGGGCAAATTTAAATTAGGTTTTATGCATTGTAACGAGTTTACACTTAGATTCATGAGCTCAATTTTGTTTCAATGTATGTAATATAGGAAAATGTAACTAATAAATTGTATGACTACTATATCTATAATTTGGTAAAAAGTATTGTATAATTGGTATAAGTATTGTATAAAGTATATAACGTGAATGAACTGAATTAACCTAGGTAATCATAATACTTACGCATATGAAAAATGACTACAGCCGATCTTTCGGTGAAGAACATATTATTTTATTTCAAAAGCATTATAATCTAAATACATAGTTTTACAAATTCGTTAACCTTTCGGAGTCAGTAAATAATTGATTAGGTAGTTGCATACCTACATAATGTAATCTGTACTAGCATCATTACAAACACTGGAAAGCTTGAATTTATTTCGTGTTGGATTGATTACCATCTGGATTTGGGTGAGAATATCAGTTTATACGTTGCATCATATGGAAACGATACGTATTTATTGATATAACTGTCTGCAATTTACACGCCGCGGCGGCGCGTCGTCATGATCAAAACTATCTGTCACGTTCGACAGAGAATATCTGCTAAGAAGTCGGTCTGGATTGTCGAAAAGTCATCACAATGTTTATTTTATGCTAGATAGATAATGTACGTTTCATTTAGCAATTGAAAAATTGTCTTGCAATCGGCACACTATTTAGTTTAAAAATCAACTATATTATTAATATAAAACTCCCGTAAACGTGTCGCGATGTTTTGAAATTCGCGCCTTTTTATATTTTATATTCTGTCCGGCGGCTAAAAGCAGCACTGACCGCATGGTACTTAGCGCCGCTGCGCTAGAAATATCGGATTTTTGACAGTTCGTGAATTTATTTTTGGAATACAATACCCTTAAGGTGTTGTACAACTCATTGGTGCAAATTAGATTAGCAGTGAAATGATCTGGTCTCATCATGATACTAAATATACTATAATAGTAGAGCAGAAACAAAGCAAATTTGTGAGATTTTTATATTTTGAAATGTATGGAGTATACCCTTTCTACCCCCTAATGTACCCTACGTTGTTTGTGCTAGGCTACACGAAGCTGGGGATGAGCGGCGTGAGCAGGTGCACGAGCCATTCGTGTTGTTGCAGCTTCAGGTCCGGCTACTCCACGACTCTTTCCGCTGCAGGGCCAATAGTTGAGTACTGGTGGAGTCGCGATGCTCCACGCAGCTGTTTCTTTGCCCCTATATAAAATATAAGTAAAATAAAAGTACAGTGTGGATTTCGCATATAACGATAATTAAGGGACCACTGTTTCGGATTTCGTAACAAGCAAAGGCAAAAAGATACAGACGTGTACCTATATAATATGGTTTATATTCATTAATTATTAAAAATAAATATAGCTTTGAACCACACAAAAAGGGCTTTTCAACGTCTTGATGCGTCGGCTTGCAGTTTTTCTTCAGTTTTAAGGATTTTGACTCAAATCACTGTAATTATCAATATCTCATGATTAATAACAAACGGGACTTATCGCGTATGTTTTTAAATAATAAAGTTACTTTTATTAACCCGACGTTTCGGCTACGTTGCAGCAGCCATGGTCACGGGCAGACTGACGACGCATATTTCTTCGCCTCCAACGCAGCGCCCTGTCAGATTCTTCTCCGACTACCCTCACTGCTTCATTTTTATTAAACACACGCGACCTACACACTACACTCACAGTATCTTGTGGCTTCACACGATCATGCTGAACCGAATGTCGATCTATCACGGTATTCCACGCCGAAGACAGTTTGTAACCTCCTTCACGATTGAATGTACTGTGCTTTTTTATTTCAATCGCCTCGCGTACAATTCTACTGTAGTATCGGCGTTCATTAGAGAGCACAGTGGGTTTATGAAGCTCAATCCAATGATTTGAACCCTCGTTTAGTAGATGTTCGGCTATTGCTGACCTATTGGTATCCAATTTCTTGACCGCTGCAATGTGTTCCTTCACTCTGTCCGCTATAGACCGTTTGGTCTGTCCGACGTAAGATTTCCCACAGCTGCAATCAATCTTATACACACCCGGTGTTTGGTACGGGATTACATCTTTAGGTGCTACTACTCTGAATATCAATTTGTATCTGAACCATTTTAACTCGGAAACGTTCACCCTTACCTGCATAATTACCTAACCGATATCTATAAACAAAAAGTAAAGTGTGCTGACCATCTGTGCGAATGTAAACAAAAGATTGCAAAACTCTTTTGTGTCTTTGGCGCCGACGCGGCAACTCTGGTTACAATATCTGCATGGGATAATGACGAACTCCGTGGCGCGATCGGTTAGACACCTGAACGCTAATCGTGTGGTCCCGGGTTCGATTCCCGGTGGAGGCAGAGTTGAGAACAACGCTTTTCTACTGCTTTCCAGTCCGGTTGTTGATTATATATGCTATATATGTATTTATCTATGTATAATATGTATACATTTCTTAAATATACGTTGACTAGTACCCTTAACACAAGTCTTAAATGTACTTACCAAGGGGCTAGTTCAATTGGTGTAATAATGTGACATTATTACACCAATTGAACTAGCCCCTTGGTAAGTGTAATTAATTATTAATGTAATGTAAGTGTAATTAATGTTAAAGTAATTATTAATGTCCGAATATTATTATTATTATTATCTGCATGGGATTTCAAAGACATAGAAATTATACATTTGATAAAAATAATCGCTACAGCCGAACTCGACGTTACGTCCAAAGTCGCTATAGCCATATGTTTGTACATACTAAAATATGCCTTAATTCAAGGGACTTAGATTTAACGTCACTATAGACGAATGGTCGCTACAACCAAGGTCGTAATAAATGAAATCCAGTGTATAACAAGAAATTAATGACTTATTAGAAATTCACATTGACCTTTATAATTAGTTACAGTTCTAATATAGTTACATTCTGTCACGTGTCATAACGAGTGGTTCAGTTTTACTTACGTCCCCAAATTAAATTCCATTGCAGTGTTTAAAAGTCTAGTACGCCTACCAAAAATCGGTGATCTGTTAAAATATTGTAGTGTGATAATCTCTAAATATTAATAGTATTTGTTGAGTTTTATAGTGCAAACCAGTGAATATAGATATTGAGTTCATACTTTTATTAATTTGAGGGTAGTTTATGGCTCTGAGGGCCACAAGTGATCGTAATTTGTGGTGTAACCTTGGGCAAGCCTACATTCAGCAGTGGACTGACATGGGCTGATTGATATGAAAGGAAGATAATATTTATAATAAATAATAAAAAACGTTTACTTACAGTTACAAAAACATACACAATACAAAACGTTTACAATAAAAAACTTAAAAACTAGTTGGTATAACTTGTGCATGTTAATGTCGCAGTAAAAGGGTTCTAACTCAGCTGAGTATGTTGTGTTTGGTGGCAAACGCAACGCAGGGCCCTTACTCCACTAATTCATTTTAGCGACAATATTACTTCAGTAGCGATACTGTAATACTTCAGTGGCCGTGATTTGACACTTTTGGCACTCCACCACAGACCTCTATAACCCTAGATGCCGCAAATGCACTCATTTCTATGAAAACCGCGCGTGCCGAAATATGCGTAGGTATTATGACGTCACAGCGGCGATTTAGTGATGGGAAAATACTCGCGCATCAAAACGATTCAACGGAGTGCGACGCATAATAGTACAAATTATTGGTGCCAAATAAAACTTCAAATGTGATTATGAAAAGTTTATTCAGGTAAGATATTGTTATGTTATATAATATAGTTTTAAGTTAATCTAAAGTTACTATTAAGTAGGTATATGATTGGCTTAGTGGTACACACAAGTGACTTATCTAGTTAATGAGACTTATTTAATTATTCTTTTGACCAAAAAACATAATAAAAATTTAAATCAAATCGTCGTTTTATTACTTATAATAAATACTATTTACAGATATTATATTTCACGAAGTCAGTTTAACTTTGGTTGTAGTTGTGTATACAAGTAGTTCGATTGTGTGCGTTAAGGTGGGGATCGTTGGCACCTACCTACATTAAACAATGTATAGGTACACGTGCATGCCGGCACACATTCATAATCAAACAGACTTCGTAAAACAGAATATCTCTAATTACTCTCCCTGAAATAAAATAAGCTTATTGTATAATTGTCTTTTGGTTACTGAAGATTTTATGTGTTTGGTTAAATAATGAAACCGAATATCAATATATTTATAAATAAATATATATATATATATATATATATATATATATTATAAATAAAATGTACAGAACAAATTTTACTGTAATTTGTTGGAAACCAATTAATTTGCCCCGTAGCATCAATCCACCTTTCTTTAATATAGGGGTCGCTTGGAAACCTGTAATGAAAATTTACTTTACGTTATTCTAATTCTTAACAAATAAATACAACATGAAAAAATTTTATAATCATAATTTTCTTATAATTTTAATCAGTTAGAGTACCTATTTGTAGTTTTGAAATCGATTCATGTGCACAACACTATTTGCCTATTTGGTAAGACGAATGAGAATAACCTCTGTACCACGAAGCGCAACTACCACTGAAAGTATCGATCGATTCCGTGTTCACTGCTTGCTTTATATGAACTGATACAACACCTTTGGAACTAAATGCAGCAATGTAATTAAAACACGTAGTATGCACACATTTACATGTATTTTGGTGGTTTACATAGTAATAGACACAAATAAGATAAAATAATTGATTTATAAATAAAATACGCACAATTAAATAACAAATTTACTTACCGGTGAAAAGAAATATTTCCACGATCTCGGCTTACTTTTCTTGAATCATTTTTACAAGATATTACGGCACAACTAGGCATTTTTCTGAGGAGCACTTCATGTTCGCCAACGATGACGGTCGGGACGGAACTAAATGACCGCAGTCAAAAGGTTGATCAATTATAATCTTTTTGACACGCAAAGTACGTACACTTGCGGTATCTAGGTTATAGAGGTCTGTGCACTCCACTAACAAAGGTTACTGGGCAACTTACTATGAAAACTATACCTACGGCCTACAGAGACAAAATTGGTATGGATGTTTAGATAAACGTCCCTAGTTTACGAATATATATGTCGCATCAATGTAGAGTATGGGAATCTGCCCAAAAATTGAAAAAAATAAATGTAAGTGATATACGGTAATGATAAGACATTTTCGACTTTTTGCATTGAATTGATAGGTAATGAACTATTACGATAGGAATAATCTGATGCATTTTTAAATCAAACGAATGTGTGTTTAAATCAAACAGTTTTTATTCAACATAATCTATGTCAACAGGCACAATAGTGTTGTCCAAGAACATGGCTGGCGCATCTATTTGTTCTTGGTGTTTGCCCCAGCGTTAATGATCGCTGCAGTGATTCGGAAATCCGCCATCATGTTAGGCAAAGAAACATTAAAATATGTGTGTCGGAATAGCTTATAATCTTTTTTGAAACGACCGTTCATTGTCTCGACAACCCACCGGCACATTGTTATAAGTCTAGACTTGTCCGCATCTTCAGTTGTAAGTTGCTCTCCTCTAGATCTGGATGGTGGCGTCTGAGGATTATAGCCAAATTCTTGAATAGAGGAGATTGAGTCGCGAAAGCCAATAGTTCAATTTCAATAGTTGTATTTCAGACTAACCCCGCGGTTTTTTTTAACATCACAAAATGAAATATAGGCTAGCCCTCAATAATTTACCAATAATTTGATTTTTGTAGCAAATATTTCGAAAACCGGGTCAGATTATGCCCAATGACCTTTTGCCCACTGAAGCGCTATCGAACTACATCTGAAGTACTTCTGCGTCTGACGTACAAAAAAACTACTCCACTAATCAAACATGCCTCAATATTAGTTCAGTAGCCTTCATTTTGGTACTCCACTATTATTTCGATACCTTTGTCTATGGTCAATATCTAATGTACACTCACATACTCAGTTAGTAGTTTTAGTTTCAGTGAAAAACATAAAACACATTTTTTCAGTTTTAAATTACTTATGTTGATACCAATACGATTAATATTATTTACATGATAAAATATTTACAAAATAATAGCAGAATAAAGTTGTTTTACTTACATTAGCGGAAAAAGTTTCAACACGAGTGCAACGTAAATAATCAGAATTAATATAAGATATGATAACATTTGTGTGGATTGCGTAAATTAATTATAAAGCTTATGCAAAAATTTAAAAACGGATAAAACACTATAATTATTTATTGTGTTTACTTAGCAAGACAGAGTGCAAGATTGACATAGATAATGAAAGAGTCGAACAAGTGAATGATTTTGTGTATCTGGGAACACTTTTTACTAGTAACAGAAAATGTGAGGGAGATATTGAACGTAGAGTGTGTGCAGGTAATAAGATTAATGGGGCTATGTATAGTGTTATGGGTAGCCAGTTGATTTCTCAATCGGCACGTATGGCTATTCATAGGGCTGTGCTGGTTCCAACATTGACTTATGGTAGTGAAAGTTGGGTATGGCAAAAGAAGCATGAAAGTTGAATCAATGCCGTCGAAATGCGGTCACTGAGAAGCACGTTAGGAGTAACATTGAATGATAGAATTAAAAATAGTGTGATAAGGGAAGGTTGCGGTTTGAAAGAAGATGTAGTGACTAAGATTGATAAGAGCATGCTTCGATGGGTTGGACATGTGACAATATATATGAGTGAAGTGGAAGGGCGGTTACGTAGGGGCCGGCCTAATAAGACATATAACAGTCAGATAGACGCTATATTGAAAAAAGGTGACGTTAGGAGTACCTATAACCGCCGAGAGTGTATGAGAGGATGTATGAATGTCAATGAAGCGAAAGTGGTCTGTCAGGATCGAGACAAATGGGGATCCGTGATCTCTGCCTACCCCTCTACAGGGAATCAGGCGTGATGTGTATGTATGTAATTATTTATTATAATAATTATAAATTCTAAATTAGAGTGAAAAACCGGACCGATCGTAATACGGATGCGTATTGCTTGTTAGAACGTGCGAACATTGAGTGAGGATAGCCGACTTGCTCAAGCAGAAGCAGAAATGCTAAGAGATACCAACTGCAAATACTTACTTGGTCTCAGCGAAGTGCGCAGAAATAGATTCGGGGAACTGAGAACGTCCAGAGTCTAGAGGCAGAGGATTTCTCTACTTCGGGAAGGAAGATGAAGAAGATGTTCGTGACCACGGCGTAGGATTATTCCTCTCCGACGCTGCGAATAAGATAAGCCTACTGGACTGGAAACCGATCTCAGACCGTATCATCACAGCCCGATTTCACAGCAAAGCCCGCAAGATAATCGTCGTTCAGTGCTACGTACCCACAAATCAGGCATCAGAGGAAGAGAAGGACGATTCCTGTAGTACATTTAACCTGACACTGAAGATTCAGAACATCCGAAAACAGAATATTGTCAAAGTCATGTAAAATTTTGAATGGAATATTTGAGTTAATTTTTTTTTAATTAAATGATCTAATTCTAGTCACAGCGTAACACAACGTAAAAAATTAATAAATGTTGGGGTGAATAAACAAAATTTACTAATTATGTAAACTAAATATGGATTTAAACTTTGTAAAATGGTAAATGATTCTTGAAAATGGTCTATATGTGATTTGATAAAAGATAAAAATGAATTTACTAAAATAGCAGCACCGCAATTTATACTTTAATAGGTTATCACTATGTCAATAAGTAATGATCCTACTTATATTTCTTCAAGTATGTTTATGAATTATAGTTTATCAGTTTAAAAGTTATATTATATATCTAATTGTTATGACTTTTATTATAATCATATTATTTTATGTATCTTTATTATTTATAGCTTGTGACAGATTCCATATGGGTGCTGCCGGAGGACCAGTGATCCAGCCTAGTTGCATCGTATACTAAGGCAGCACCTTTTCACTGCATCAAGGTTTCCATTATATTTTAATGCATTATGTTTGTATTTATGTGCATTGAAAGTGTTTTCTTTTCTTTTTTTATAATTTTACATGGGTTTGTTAATATTAACTCTATTTATTCTTTTTAATTTAACTTAAGTTTTTTTCATCATCTTGTTTAGTATTTTGTATCTTTTACATTTATATCTGAATTCATGATTTTTGGGGCTGTTGTTTTAATAACAGTTAGTATTAAAACGGCTGAACCAATGAACAAAATTTAAGATGTGTTTTTCATTTAAAGAAAGAAAGAAAGAAAAATCTTTATTCACTAACATACACAAACATGGAAAAAAAAATATGCAAAGAACACCGTTGATGCAGTGAAAAGGTGCTACCTCAGTATACGATGCAGCTAAGCTGCATCACTGGTCCTCCGGCAGCACCCGATTCGGAAACTGTCACAAGCTGCATATAATAAATAACGTACATACACAAAATAATTCATATACAGGTTGTAACAGAAGAGTGTAGTCATACTTTAGGCACAGATAATATAATACTATACAGTACAGATACCCCATCCCATACAAATTTTTTGGTAAGTGCTAACTTCTTATTTTACTCCGCTTATTTTTGAAGCGAAATTGGAAAAACAGATGGCGTGACATCGAATGCATGAAATCGTGCATAAATCGTGCATCTTCTCAATAATAGAGGTCACTTTTTTCTTTGTCCATACTAGAGCGATTAGCTAGCTAAATTAAGTGAAATAGCTCCATCTAAATTTGAGTAGGGTATATGATACTCGCCGATAATTTTTTCATAATTTTTTATCTGTTTTAATTGGTCTCACCTAACACGTTTTACGGCTAGGACGGACCAGAGTGTGGACGCAAGGCACATATTTATTAGAAATAAACATTGGTGCCGCCGGGATTCGAACCTGGATCACCCAGAGAGTTAAGGCGCTAATCCACTCGGCTACCCCGCCAGCTATGTATAGGTACCTTCAAGGTGCCTTCCTTAAAAAACTTGAATGACATACGAGTAGGTATAAAGGATCTGATAGGCAGGGCATGTCAAATACTGTTTGCTTAATTTATGGTTTATTTTATAAGGTGTTTCTATAAAATAAAGTAGGTATGTAAAATTCACCGCAGAGTCTATTTCTAGCGTACAAGTATCCGTCGCGTCGTCAGACGATTTTACCTCGATGTGGCTCGATCACGATTCACGGACTCTTTAATAGGTACTCACAATTCAGCCTCCTGTGCTTGGTCACAGGTCTCACAGATATTATTATATATACCGGTTTTTTCCATTAAGCTGTAAGAGGCGACAAGGAGACTAGGGACTATGTTAATAATGGTCATGAACGCATATAAGTACGCATACATAATATTATGTCATGAATTAGAATTACATATATATACATACGCGTCACGCCCGCTTCCCCTTAGAGGGGTGACAGAGATTACGTAGCCCCATTTCTCCTGATCCTGGCATGCCACGTTCGCCTCTTTAACACCTTTGCATACATGGTTGCCAATTACAGGTACTCCTTACATCCCCTTTTCTCAGTACTTTTAACTAATATATAAAATTACAAATACAGCATGTCTGTTTGCTCATTTTATGGTTTATTTTCGATTCATAAGGTCACAGATAATAAAATACTAAGGTGTTTCTATAAAATTAAGTAGGTATGTAAATTTAATAAAGTGGTATGCCAGCATCAATATCAATCAAGTCACGGGCACAGATAATATAATTCTGTCACGTGTGAGGGGTTGCCAACCCATCGCCCAAAATAAATAGTAAGCCCGTTTAATTTGCTTTGCATTATATTATTAGATTGAGATTATTAGATTACTATAGGCAGTTACATTTGGTCAAAGAGTTCACCTAAATAAATACCTAATCCTCATGAGTATTCTGGAATACCTACAATATATTATAGAATTTAAATGGATAATTAATCCGTGTTTCACCAATACAGTTTGACAGCCTTCGTGTAGGTGTCGTAAAAGGTGACTGAGGGATGCAGACCGGCAAAAGTAGGTACTGTCTTAGCAGTGAGCGCATACACGTACGTATACATATTTATGAAATAGAATTACGTACATACGCGTCACGCCCGCTTCTCCCTAGAGGGGTGGCAGAAATCACGTAGCCCCATTCCTCCCATGAATGTAAGTTATACCTACCTATTCATTTATAAATCGAAATCAAGCGACGCGCGCGACTACCTCGACCACAGACAGACGCCGCGCCTTATCGCGCAAGTGTGCGTGACTTGTGTTTAGGTGCGTAGTACCTAGCTAGGTAGAAACTAAAAGATAAAATCCGAACTTGTTATATTCACATTTTGAGGAAGATTGTAAAGGTTCACTGTGAAGTGTATGCTAGTGATATATATTTTACTAAATATAATAATAAAATTTTCTTTCTATCGAATATGCCTTCGAAATATATATAATAGAATTGATTTTTAAACGAAATAGTGTACCGATAGAAAGAAAAAAACATAAAACATACGCTTCACGACTTGTGTATACACACTCCCGTTTTTATTATGGCGGGGTAGTCAGAGGCTTGAATGCCCTTCTCCGAAATTTCGAAGGCATGTTAGGTATGGGTCATTCGAATCCCGCGTATCACTAGATAGACAGCACCCAACGTGATAGGTAGTGAACCGTATCGCCGTATATAGGCACTGACTATTACCTATCCTGAGAAATAGGCAGGTTTCCTCACGATGTTTTCCCTCACCGTTAGCGTCTGTGAATTTGTACGTAAATGAAAAACACATATTTAAATTTCATTCATTGGTACATGCCGGAGTTGGGATTCGAACCTAGGACCTTTCTCATACGAAGTCCGAGGTCTTACCCACTGGGTTACTTTTTTGCAATCTAAGTCAATCGAAACCCAATCGTTACCTGATAACCAATGTAATAGGTGATTAACTGAGTCCTTACATAACCAAACCAGGTTATTTCACCAAAACAACAGCACGTGAGGAATTTAAATGGTCACCCATCCAATTACTTCCCACGCCCGCGTTGCTTAACTTCGGTGATAGAACTATATCTATCCTATATTTATGATCACAACTACACATCATAATTTTTCATAAGCGCGATTCAAATATACCTACCCAATATTTTAGCAAAAACATTATTGACATTACATAACACATAAACTAATAATTGGCCGTATAATAGAAGTTTATCAGGTTCAAAAGAAATCTGTATGGGAATCGAGACATTTACATTTTTCGTACGACTGCCTGCCTATAAAAGTCTGTGACCTTGTATTCCGTTTGTATTTTAGATGTTTTTGAAATCATAACTATGTAATATGTACTGAATACATTTATTTATAGGTAGTTATACTAACCGCCAATACACAGCGACATCTGCTTTCGAATAGAAAAATGTTGCTTCTACAAGTATTGACTAGATGGCAGGATTAAATAAATTTTACTTACTTTATTATTTATAAAATTGATATCCACACTTTCCATTACTCACTAGTAAGTACATAAATTCATATTATCACATATCATGATGAATTATGTATGAATATAGCTAAAAATCGCAAAATTTTTCAATAATTATTTTTTTATCGGTGTTTGATGACTTATAGCGCCACCTATTGATGCTTCAAGTTTTGGTCGAAAAAAATAGTATGGGATGGGACCCCATGCTTTAGGGTTAGATTCTCTATCCCCTACTTAGTGTAATTGTAAAGTTTTAGCTCGATATCTTAAAATCTAGAATTTTCCATAATCTGATACTCAAAAATGAGTAAGTACCTAAGTACAAATATTACAATGTCCCATCCCCTTTTTTTTTTTAACGTCAGGAAATCCCCACGGATACCCGCTGGCTCTGGGGTGCCGGAGGGTTATGTCGGACTCGAACCGACTAAAACCTGACGGTGACCTTCGGGTGCCTCATTGGCCAGGGCCGCGGGAACGCGTGAGCATAACATCACGCGTCCCCGACCGAGGCGGCGTCCGTCAGTGGGCGCCGGACCCTGTCCCGAGCTAACGCTTAGGGCGGAAGGGGATATTCTCCCGCCCGAACCCTAATGGGAGGCGCGCAGGTCACGCGCACACCATCCCGAGGCCGTAACTAGCGGGGGCACACATACCCCAGTATGGTGCCCCACCGGCCTCAAGTGGGGGGAGGAGGCCGTGGAAAGCCCTCCTCCTGGCCCCGGCTCTCCGGCGGCGGATTCGGTGAGAGGAAGGGTCCAACTCCCGCTCTCTCTCCGCCGCCTCCTTCTGCGAAATCACCACTTCGCAGAAGTCCAGAACCGCTTGCCAAGCCCCTTCGTCACCGACCATGGAACTGAACAAGGCCGGCAAGGACAGGGCACACCCCACCGCTGCGACGAGACAACGGCGCTCTTCAGCCCAAGCTGGGCACTCCACTAGGGTATGCTGCGCCGTGTCGTCGTCACAGCCGCAATGATGGCACTCGGTCGTTGGCTCCCTACCGGCGATCCGGTGCAGGTAATGGCCGAAACACCCATGGCCGGTTAGCACCTGCACCATGCGGTAGGTCAACGACGCCGATCTGTCCGTCCACTCCCGTAGGACCGGACGGACCGCCTCGACAGTCCAGCGGCCGGCACTTGGTTCCGCCAGCCGCTCTCGCCACTTGTCCAGTACGGACTGCCAGGCTTGGAGTTTCCGCACTCTCACCTCCCTGGGAGGAGGGTCTTCGTTCCTTTGGCGGAGGGCCGCGCGCCAGTGGTATATGGGCGCTTGCGCCTCCGCCTCAAGATCCCAGGGGGGACTTCCTGATAGGACGCAGGCCGCCTCGTACGATACCGTGCGGTATCCGCGTATAACCCCGACGGCCATTGCCCTCTGAGCTCTTCTCAGAGGGGTGAAGATTCGGGCCGTCAGGGCTCCCGCCCACACGGGCGCTCCATACAGTGCTATGGAGCGCACCACGCCAAGGTAGAGGCGACGGCGTCCTTCCAACGGCCCCCCGACGTTCGGCATTACTCGCCGCAGCGCATTCGCAGTTCTTACGAGTCGGGGGGCGAGCAGCTTGAAGTGCTCGCGGAAACTCCATCGGCTATCGAGGGTGAGCCCAAGGTACTTGATATGGGACTCCACCCCGATACGAGTGCCACCAATTACGATATGGGACCCGGCTGGTGGCGCGCGCCGAGGGCCATGGAAGCAGACCGCCTCGGACTTATGCAGCGCCACCTCGAGTCCCAGTTGCCTTATCCGTCTCACCACCTGCCACACCGAAATGGTGGCGAGACGGGACAATGTCCCATCCCTAGTGCAACTGAAACCAACTAGTAAACAGAGAAAGACAAAAGAAAGTTCGGCGCCTTCAAGATTATCGCAAGGAAATTCAATTCGCACTATTTCCTTAGCATTAAGTCTCATTTTCCTGAGACATCGGCATTCGTCAAAAGAATCAGTGCGCCGCCGCACGGCCGTGCACCCGCTACCTATTGCAGTACATTGTGTTATTGAGAATTGAACGTTATTCATTACGCAATAAGGCTCAAAATCTGTTTGTAGTAAATATGAATTGGGATTTTCGTCGGCGATTCAAAGTTTGTTTACTTTTCAGTAGGTTATTGAGAATTGTAGTCCCGTGCTGGTCTGGGAGTAAAATAGAATGTAACCGGCTGCCTTCTACCCGGCATGTCGTAAAAAGCGACTAAAGGACTAGGGGGTTTGTTAGGTATTTTGGCGATTGGCTAGCCACCATCCCCAAAATCTTTTATATCTTTGTCCCCCAACGACAGGCTAAACGTGACAAAAGGGTCTTTGGAATCTTTTGTTCTGTCCACCCCTTCGGGGATTATGGACGTGATGCATATGTATGTAGGTAACCAAACAAATTTATCTGACCTTTCTTTCACATACAAGATAATTTATTGAAGCCTGCCAACCCGGTTATTATTTTTCTCATAAACATCACGACTGTAATGCCTTGTTCAGTAGTTACCAGGTACCTACATAAAAACTAAACGTGACGGAAGAGGTTTTATGTTTTACCTCTTTAGGATTTGAAGTCAACGTTTAGCGTAACCTAATCATAAAACTTTCGCTCTTTAATAGGTAAGTGACAGGTAGTTAATCCTCGTAAGGGTAGACTGAACTTAGGGTGACTTATGATAATTAGCATTGGGTCACATTAGAATTTCAACAGAATCCATACTTAGGATAATAACTGTGACACGGAGTCATTTTAGAAATAAATAGAGATTGTCAGCCCTTCGACCAATGATAGTTTAGACTCTTAGTCGCGTTTTAGGACTTAGGTACCGAAAGAATGAATTCAAACTGGGTACGTACATAAACACAAGATAAAGTATTACATATATTTATGTTTTAAATAAAAACTATTTAAAACATAAATTGAATTTCATTATTTGAATAATCTTTACCCTTCAAATTATGTTATTATTAACTAAGTTAGACTGACCTGTTGGTTTTTATTGAGTTAGCAAATTCTTGATAAGATTCCGTACAGTTTCACAACTTTCACATCAATAGTAGGTATCATGACACTGAATCACTACACTTCTTAGTTAATAATAAACTAAGATAATTATCAGTGGGGCGGATCCACTATGTGTGTACTGATGTGGCCATCCGCTAAATCACTCAGACCAGCTCTTGCAGTCCACTAACTATGTGTAATTCATTCGGGTTATTCACAAACAAATAGGTCACAAAAAGACATATTAATTAGTTTACTTTCACGCACGAATCTCGAAAATCTCAATATGCAAAAACGTTGCCAACTGGACAGGTGTCAAAAATCAACTGAGTATCTTAAACAAACAAAATTAACAATAGGTAAATTTCCCTCAAAAATTCTAAGGGAGATTCCATACAAGCGTAATTTGATTAGGTACCTGTATTTGTGGTTACTTACCTACATTACATTTCAACATGAGAATTTTATTTAATTTAATGATCTACAACTAAAGATACTGAAATGCTGTGGTGTTACGTGCCTACTGATAATGTATTATGAAATGCCCGTGCTAGCCGGGACTGTCTAGTGCTGGTCTGGCATAAGTTAAATAGAATGTAACCGGCTGCTTTCTTCCCGGGATGTCGTAAATGGCAACCAAGAGACCACATGGTCGGAATGTGTGGATAGATGGTATCCACATGACTAAATCATACACACAATCGTACACGATATCTCCCATAGTCCCCATAAAAATCAAAAGGAACGAGGAAGCCTCCGTCTCGGTAGGTATTTAGGTAAACAAAAAACCCATATAGCCCTTTAAACGCCTCTTACGACATGCTGGGAATAAGGCAGCTTGTTACCTTTAAGTCCAGACCGTTACGAAGATAAATAGATAGGTAATAATTATAAAAATACCTATTATAAAAATGCGCAAGCGACGGAATGTAACATAACTACGTTTACAGGTAGGTATAGGTAACATACCTAAAAAATGCCGTAATCTTCTTAGGTTTGGACTTTGGACAGAAGAAGAAACAGAAGCCTAAACTTCTAGCAGTCTCCACGGTCTCATTTATTATGTGACGTCACGGGATCTCGCAAGACTTGATGGCAATAGGTAATAAGTGATAAAAGGTAATTCTACGACGACCCTTAGCGATGACTTACGACATTAGGAATGCTAAACTAATCAAGTACCTAACATGTTCCACGCGTTAATTATGTAAAAAAGTGAACGCATAATATTACAATTGTATGTGAACTCGCCCTAATATCAGTGGCGGCGGCGGGCGGCTTTTCACAAAGAATGGACGGCACCTTCAAGGTGTTGGGGGTGGAGCCTATAGCTTTGAGCGGCTTTCCTGAAAGCGTTTGACTTCGCCGCCTACCTATACTGAGTTACATAGTGATGGGTCGGAATTTTGTTGCGATCAGCTGATCGTGAATATTACTCATTTTCAGATAGCTGTAAAAAAGGCAATTTCAGTCCGATCCCACTGAAACTTGGTATTTAGACTAATTAGGTGATGCTTTATACGATCTTGAAGTATTGCTACACTCTTCTGTTACACCCTGTATAATAACCATCGTGACAAATACAGATATAATAGTCATACATAAAATTGATACACTATAATTCATAATCATACTTTGGGGAACATAAAGGAGAACATTAGTTAAAGGCATGTAAATAGATATAGTCATATACATAAATACACACTCATACATATACGTACATACACATTATATATATACACACACATACATATATATACACTATAGACTGTAGTAACATCATAAACATACATTAATATATATTTTAGACACATACATATAAATTCAAACAATTTATAGAAAGAAAATATTTATATATATATATATGGTATTTGCACAGACAAGGTGAGGCATTGATAGGAGTTAGGGTAAGGATTTCTGTTGTTCGAGAAGACAAGCCTTATACCTACGGTAGAAGGCGCCCCTAGAAGCAACGTCGTGGATAGGTGGCGGTATATCATTCCAGCATTTGGACGCCGCGAACTTGAAACATCCCCGAAACGCTGCTGAATGGTGCACTGGCAAAGCAGCCCTAACCTTAATGTGACGGGGGTTTGTTGACCACTTGAGTTTTCGGTACAAGTAAGAAGGGCTCTCCGACCGAATGACACCAAACAACAACGCCGCGAAGTGCAGTCGCCTACGTGACTGCATGTTCAGCAAGTTCGCGTCGTTCAAATACGGAGTGATGCGGGATCGGTAAGGTATATGGAAGCAAAAACGGGTGCATGCGTTTTGAACCCGTTGTATCAGTTTCCTAGTTCGCCCAAGTATACAGCTACCATAAACAACGTCACAGTAGTTCAGCCTTAACAATATCAACGCTTCACTCATGTTGACACGCAAGTCTACGCTTAGATATTCGCGGATATTGTAAAGAACCTTTAAACGGTAGAAGCAGTTCCCGACTACACTGAGGACGTGCTTATTTATTTATTTACATAATTACAATAGAAGCTTACAGTTACCCAAAGCGCTACTATTGTTATAACTAATTAGACACTAGACTGTATTAAACGCTATTATATGTAATATAACCTAAATTCACCAGCTACTTTAATAATAGTGTCAGCAAAAATATCAACATGTTGGGCCTCTCGTAGAAATCCATTCAGAAGGGCCAGGGCTCTTGCCGTCGGCGCGTTGTTCGCGCGTAACGTACGTGCTGTACAATCTGCGAATAATTGGTGCCGGCGACGCTGTCCGGCACGCGTGTAATTATCTGGTACGAATAATCGAATGCCAGCAAGAACCCCAGGGTTATGTACTTTATTACGAATTAGCAGACAGTAATGTATGCCCAGCTGTAACTTCCGTCTTAGCTCTAACGCATCAAGGCCCACCATGCCATATACGAAAAGTGATGGGAACAGGAATGGGTAATATCCGTACTTTCGCTTGTATAAGTACTTTTCTTTGTACCCTCTCAATCATCAACACATGTCTGGCTTCCCGAGGGTCCCAGGCAACTGCACTATATTCCAGTTTGCTGCGCACGAAAGCATTATAAAGCAAAGTGGAGTGAAAGAGAAGTGGGCTTCTCGAAATTAAACCTACCGTCCATCAGCAAGCCCAGGTTCCTAACCTCTTCCACCGCCCCTATGACGTTCTCCCTGATAACTATATCATTGGCTGAAAGGACATCCATTGTACTCCAAATTTGTGACCGACTTCCAAGAACTAAAAGCTTAGTCTTGGAGGGGTTCAGCGTAAGACAATTTCTATCAGACCAACACGCAATTCGTTCGAGCACAGAATTAATGCTGCGTATGCATTCCGACATCCCCGAAGGTTTGGCAGACGCATAAAGCTGCAAATCATCAGCGTAGAGATGATATCGACTGATTTCGATACTGCTAACGACATCGGCGCTATACAGTATAAAAAGCAGAGGACCGAAGATAGAACCCTGTGGAACTCCCCTCGTCAACACACGAGGGGAAGACCACCGATTTCCACCGTCCATCACCCGCAGCCCAACGACTTGTGTTCGATGAGATAGATAACTATCGAACCACTTCACAGCACCGGTAGAAAATCCATAATACGTCATCTTGGATAATAGCAAGGGTATGCTCAAACTATCGAAAGCTTAAGAAAAATCGAGTAATACCATTAGGGTGCTCATGCCATTGCCCTGGGCCTGGAGAACGTCGTCGACCACATTCGCCAAGGCGGTCGCAGTAGAGCGGCCCTTCCGGAATCAATCAATCAATCAGCCTGTATCAGTCCACTGCTGGACGTAGGCCTCCCCAAGGGTACGCCACAAAAGACGATCTTTCGTGGCCCTCATCCAGCCACTACCAGCAACCTTCTTGAGGTCATCGGTCCACCTGGCAGGGGGGCGTCCTACACTAAGTTTGCCGAGACGTGGCCTCCACTCAAGAACCGCTTTACTCCAGCGGTCGTCGGTTCTACGACAGACGTGGCCGGCCCACTGCCACTTCAGCTTACAACAGCGATAGACTATGTCTATCACCTTGGTTCTTTGCCGGATAATCTCGTTCCGGACTCTGTCCCTTAACGAGATACCCAGCATTGAACGCTCCATTGCTCGCTGAGCGACATGTAGTCGGTGGGCTAGCCCGACTGTCATGTTCCACGTCTCGGACCCGTATGTCATTACGGGTAAGACACACTGGTTATAAACCCTGGTCTTCAGGCACTGCGGTAGTGGTGACGAGAAGATGTGACGCAACTTCCCGAATGCTGCCCAGCCCAGCTGCACTCTTCTGGAAATCTCCCGCTCGAAACTGTCTCTACCCAACTGCAATACTTGGCCCAGGTAGACATATTCCTGGACAGTTTCGAGCGCCTCTCCATTGATCGCAATCGGCTCCGGGACCACAAGTTCATTGAACATGACCTTAGTCTTGTCCAAGTTCATCCGGAGACCGACTGACCGTGAGGCAGCGTTCAAACTGTGCAGCATTTCCTGCAGATCCTGCAGCGACCCCGCCATCAAGACAACGTCATCAGCGAAGCGAAGGTGCGTGAGGTATCTGCCATTGACATTGATACCCATCCCAGTCCAATCCAGAGTTTTGAAGAGGTCCTCCAGTGCGTTTGAGAACAGTTTTGGGGAGATAACATCCCCCTGTCTCACTCCCCGAGCAACTGTATAGGACTCGTCTTTTGGTTTTGGACTTGAACGGATATCGTTGCCATACTATATAGGCTCCTCAGCACCTGCACATATCGCCAATCGATCTGGCATCGCTGCAGCGATTCCAGAACAGCCCAGATCTCGACCGAGTCGAAGGCCTTCTCGTAGTCCACGAAGGCAAGACACAGCGGCCGGTTATACTCATGGGACTTCTGTATAACCTGCCGCACCGTGTGAATGTGGTCTACGGTACTATAGCCTTTTCGAAATCCGGCCTGCTCCGGCGGCTGGAAGGCGTCAAATCTTAAGGCGAGACGATTCGTAAGCACCCTCGAAAACAACTTGTAGACGTGGCTTAGGAGCGCGATTGGCCTATAATTCTTCAGTAGGGCCTTGTCGCCCTTTTTGAAAAATAAGGCCACTACGCTCCCACTCCACGCCTTTGGAGTAGTCCCATTGGCTATGACGGAATTAAACAAATCCTTGAGCCTCTCCAGGAGCGGAGATCCTCCCGCCCTGAGAAGCCCAGAGGTGATTCCGTCCTCGCCGGGAGCCTTCCCATTACTAAGTTGTCTGAGAGCACTCCCAACCTCGTCTACGTCCACGAGTGGAAGATCGTCCGTGAAATGGCGCACCAATGCAGCTCTTGGGTCTCTCGTATCGGGTGGGGGCCTCGTGGCATGCGAGGCGTATAAACGGCCGTAGAAGCTCTCAACCTCGGCCAGAATCCCTGGAACTGAGGTGACGGTCTTGCCCTCTGAGGTTTTCAGCTTCGTCAGACTAGATCGACCCATTCTTTTATTGAAGACTTTAGACCCCCGATTTAGCTCAATAGCCTCTTGAATAATTTGAGCATTAAAGCTTCGAAGGTCACGTCTCACCGATTTTCGGATGGTCTTGATGAGACGTTGGGTGTCTGACGAAGCTCCCTCTGACATTGTGCGTCGAATCCGCATCAATTCCAGGGTTCCGCTTGAGAGCTTAGATTTTCGGCTGCCTCGTCCTGCCCTGAAGTGTTTCCCTCCCACTTCACGAAGAACCCCTACTACATCATCCAGGTTCTCGTCAACATTTGCCGTGGCCTTTAGTGCATCGAAGCGACTGCGTAGTTCCAACTGGAACGCTTCAGAGCCGTGCACGGATTGGAGCATCGTTGGGCGAAGAACGGATCGCGTCAGACGACTTCTCTCAGCCCTGAAGTCAATACTCAGGATGCCTCTCACTAGTCGGTGGTCGCTGCCGGTTTTGAACCTGTTGACCACTGAGACATCCCTGAATATGTACCTCTTGTCCGCTAAGATAAAGTCGATCTCATTCTTCGTCCCACCATCTGGGCTATGCCAGGTCCACTTCCTATGGGGCTTCTTCCTAAAGAATGTGTTCATGCAGAATGCCCTTCCGGAAGCCCGATTGATATTCGGGCAAAATACCGTTTTCTTCTAGATATTTCGTAAGCTGATCACTCACAACCCTCTCCGCTATCTTTGACAAACATGGAAGGATACTTATAGGATGAAGGTGGGATATATCAGTCGGGTTAGGTATTTTCGGCAACGGCAGGACCCTAGCAGCTTTCCAACTGGTCGGAAAGATACCAGTGCTGAGGCTCCTGTTCACAATTTGTTGTCAATACGTCAGTAGTCTCTGGTAATGTCAATAATAGCATGTCAATGTCGTCAACACCCTTGGCCTTCGTCTTGATCGCCGAGACAATCTTTGTCACCGCCTCAGCCGAAACCGGCTTCAGCGAGAATGACGGAGAACCAAATCGGTGAAATTTGTAATATGTCAAATCACTAATAGTCACCTCTGCATTTCCTGGTATGTCCAGGAAATGCAGAGTCCACATTGTCTTTGGGTTAGTCCTGTCATTAATTGTCATGTCAAAATATGCCTGTTTTTCAGAACGCAGAGCCTGAACGACAAGTCGTTTCAGGTCCTTATAGTACTGCTTATATGCCTCGATTCCAGTACGCTTGAAACGCCATAAACGCTCTATTTACGTAGGTACATAATTTATAGTCGCTAACGGTGAGGGAAAACCAGCCCACCCTCGGGATAGGTAATAGCCTATATACGGCGATACGGTTTACTACACGTTGGGTGCTTTCTATCTAGTGAAAGGGCTTCGAGTGACCCATACATAAAATGATTCCTTTCGTAATCCGCCTTTCTTCCATCTGCTCCATGTACCCAAACCACCTCAACATACCTTTCTCTATTTTCGTCACTACATTTTCTTTCATACCACAACGTTCACGATTCACACTATTCCGTACCCTATCACACAAGCATACATTACACACTTTCCTGACGGACCTCATCTCTATCGCATTAATTCTGCATTCATAGTAATGAAAACCAAACTTCTTGCAAACCCAGCACTCACTAACCTTATTGTTTAAGAATAATTCTATATCTGGCTCCTTATCAGCAATACTTTGTATATTTTGGTGAACAATCATTTTAACTAACAATATTTATAGCGGCTGTAGCTCTGTGGGTAAGACCTTTAACTTCTAATAAGAAGAAAATCTTCTGAAATTTAAAATTGAAGATTTTCATTTACGTACATAATTCACAGTCGCTAATAGTGAGGGAAAATATCGTAAGGAAACCTGCCTATCCTTCGGGATTGGTAGTACCCAGTGCCTATATACAGCAATATGGTTCATTACCTATCACGTTGGGTGCTGTCTATCAAGTCAAACGCGGGCTTCAAGTGATCCATACCTAACATGCCTTCGAAATGTCGTAGATTTTCACTCAAGCCTCTGACTACTCTGTCATATTTAAAAAGGGAGTCTATATACACAAGTCGTAGGCGTATGTGTGTTGTTTTGTTTTTATTACTTATACCGAATACTAACTGTTGATACTGAAGTATCATTACTTGTGATCTTCCTTATCTGCCTCAACCAACACTATGCGCTTCTGCGCATTCCGTCTGTGTCCGCAGTAGGCAAATTCTACGGATTTACTAAGTAACACTTTCAACTTCGGAAATAGTTTCAAATGTTTTAACAAACACTTTTAGTTATAAGTAAATAGGGCAATATAGTTCATTGAATACGTGTTTACAAATTAAAAACTGCTGATCTCATTTTTTTACGTTTGTTATTGAATTATATGGCCAGCTAGATCTTGTTCACTGATGTCATTTATTTACAGAAGAAACATCAAATGACCAAAAATTCAACCCTGCGGAATTCCGCAGCTAATGCGCGCATAACTACTTCGTACTTGGCCTTAAAAACCTTTTTAAGGTCACTAAATTTATTCAAAAATAAATTCGTATTGTCTACATTGTATTATATTATAGTAATTAGATCAACTGTGGCCGATTTCGCATGTGATTTAGACCTGAAACTGTATTGTCCTTTAAATAGATTTTTTTTTATGTTAAGTAATTAATAACCTAGTATATATAAATAGAGATTTTTTTAATATAAATAACCTAGTATAGACATTTTTTTTGAAGATTTTAGAAATAATAGGTAGCACTGAGATGGACCGGTAATAGCTCGAATTAGACTTATGTGTTATTTCTGATAATTTCAGTGATTCTCGAAAATATTTACTACCATACATTTGTTAAAACAATCTGCAAAATTTTGTGATATTGATTTTTTATATATTTATTTTTTTACTATTTTGTTTACTATTAATTTTTTTTGTACGTGGTTTGTATTTACATAATGTCTGTCCTTAGTTTTTGTGTTGTGGTTGTTGTTGTGTGCGTTGGTGTTTGAATAGATTTTGTATGTTCGGATGCTGAATGTGCGGTATATTGTTTTTACTGTGTGTATTGTGCTTTTGGCCCCTATTGAAGCAAAAAAATGGATTGAAACTGCAGAAGACTGAAGTCGCTGGAAGGTACTGAAGGAGGCCTACACCCAAGAGAGGGTCGAAAACGGCTGAGAGAGAGAGAGAGACAAAAAAGGCATTAAATGTATTCGCTATTTCTTGATCGCATGTGATATCGGTGTCGTTAATAGTTAGTTTTTTCACCTTTGTTACAGTTTGTTGTTTTTTAGATGATAATGAATTAATTTATCTTTACATCTTTCTTGGCTCTCCTTCACATTTTTTAAGAGATTTTCAATATTAACGTATCCTAGTACTTCTAGTTACGTTGGCAAATAAATCTATTTTTGAGTCAGTTGTTTGGTTTTTATTCTTCTTAAGATCATGCCATAGATAATTTTGTATTCGCATTTCTTCTAATATCCTTTTGTTAATCAATTCAATGTAGCTCAGTCATTCGACGTAGCTCAGTTTTATGGGGCTTGACTTTGTATAACCCACTTATGTATACAGGGTTCAAATCCCCCTTGAGCATGTAGCAATGGAAATGAAGTTTAATGAATTTCTACATTTTATACATTTTCGTAATAAAAATACATTTACGAAATGCGTCATATACTACGATGAGGGAAAGCATCGTGAGGAAACATACCTGTTCCCGAAACAGGAAATAGTTAGTGCTTGTAAATCGCTATTGCATGGCTTACCACTTGTCACATTGAGTACTGACTATTTAGAGATGGAAACCTTAAGCTTCGACTACCCCGCAATGGGTAATCATATGTATATTTCATATGTATATATATATATATATACGAAGAGTTTATAGGAGATGAATGAACCCGAAGAGGTGTGTAAGAAGTGTGAGAGTTTAGCCAAGTCTCAGTCTTCCGTCCTGTCCCATATATATATGTCGGCGCCTAGGGTTATAGTTATTTGTTATAGTTATAGTTTAAAATCATACGATATCGCCTCATGAGTAGGCAGCTTTTCTATTGGCCGGACTGGATCGGGTGATAACCAGTGGGCGTGGCCTGTGGTTATCACTCTGTGGGGCCGCGAGTAACGTTACTGTAAACCTTTAAAAACAGGAATAAGCTGTAACTTGACGAATTAACACGTCTACTTCGCGGACCTACAAAGTATCACAGACCGCATTTATTTTAATAGTTGAATTAATTTTGTGATTTAAAATAAAGTGTTGAACGTTAATTAATAGTGCATTAATCATTATTGAAAGTACATTTAAATATTGTAGTTGATTAATAAGAGATTAGATTTAAAAGATTAAATGTGAGTTGAATTTTGAACTTGTAATTATTTTGTGCAATTATTATAAATGGATTTGCCTCCTGAAGGTCATGAAGGTCCAGTCCAGGCCTCGACATCTGGGCTGCTGTGGATCTCGGACATAATGATGCACCAATAATTACAAACACAGTCTTGATTTTAAGAATAACTGATTTAATTTCACTATTAATTATCAGGTTTACACTATAAATCACTATTAAATTAAATTTGACTCTCAATAAAATTACAATATTCTTAACAGCTGTATTCAAAAATCTCTATAGAAACAGACAAGTCTCTTAGCGAGCCCTTACTCGATCACGCTCCAACCAAAAGTCCCCTGTCTAAACCTCACCAAACTATCTCAGTTGAGCCAGTTCCCGCCAAGAGCCATGTCCAAGCGCCATCACTAAACACTTGCGTTTCTACCAATCAGGATACAGTATTCACAATAAAAAGCATTGCTACCAACTTACAAATCTTACAATGCCAGATAGACAACATAACAAAAATAAAAGAACTAAGTTGTAGGTGTTACTACAATAAAAATTTAGTATTAACGTAGACTAAACGCAACTTGGAACGTATGACTCCGCTAGATGGTACTAAACGCTCCTTGCGACACGGCCATCTTGACGTTCACACGCTCCGCGTGTGTTTAATCTGCTCGGCCAACATGACATAACAAAAATAAAAATTACAACCATTAATGACAACACATCACATTAGTAACTTGACACTGAATCATGATAGTACAGATCAACCGGAACCTTTTCGATAATTTAAACCAGAACATAATTAATCAATCTGTCCAGTAAAATCACAGGATCTCTTATCATCATACAAGTAAGCCAGGACGCCAGTCCATCGGCATGTTACTACTCATCACAACCCGTAGCAGCCAGTCCATCGGCTCTACATTTCACAACTCGTAGCAGCCAGTCCATCGGCTCTACATACACACAATAGCCAGTCCATCGGCCATTCAATTTGATTACTTCACGGAGCTAACTATCACAGCCATGTTAATGCCACTCCTCGCAAAGAGCTTGCTGCGCACAAAAAGCAGCCAACGTGCATCCTTATGTGCTCCAGCGCCACCATGAGTAAACACACTAATCTTATTTTAGTCTTATCTATCTATCTATCTATCTATCTTAATCTTATTTTATTAGTTATGTACAGAACAGAAAAGCGATCCTGGTCAATTGCCGACTCTCATTTTCATCTTCTCCACTTGATATATCAAGTTCAGGAGGTACCTGTTGATCTGGTACTTTCCTAACCCTATCGTGAGCATATTTGTAAGTTCTCTTTGAAGTTAATGACTTTAGCAAATATCTATCACCATCTAGCACTTTAATTATTTTAAAAGGTCCTTTGAATTTAGAGTCTAACTTAACTTGATTTCTCTCTTCATTCTCAATGAGCACAAAATCACCTACAGTAAGTTTTTGCACTTTAGCTTTGTTACTGTCAAATCTATCCTTGTCATATTTACCATTTTCTACTATGCCCTGGGACGCTTGCTCCCTCATCACATCAAGGTCAATTATTTCGTCATTATCGTCAACAGTCATGAGGTTAATAGGTCTAGCAACTTTACCAATAAGCAATTCTAGAGGACTAGCCTTGGTGACACGGTTAATGGTAGAGTTCATGGCCAGCTGAATGTCTCCTAATGCATCCTGCCAAGAACGTTCGTTTGTAAATTCTGCAGACGTCAACATACTCCTAAAAGTGCTCATCACCCTTTCAACTTGGCCATTTGCACTGCTGGAACCAGTCGCTATCAAGTGTAACTCTATATTATGACTTTCACAAAAATTTTAAAAATCTTTAATAGAAAAACAACATGTATCTATATTCAACGGGAACAGTTGTCCTATAGGCATAAGTTCCTATAGGTAATATGCCTGCTAATTAGGGCTATCAAATAGTAATAGAACTAGAATTTGTTCCGTATTATTTTCAGAATAAATTATGGTTGAAACGAAACCTCCGGCCAGCGGGATTTTTTTTTATAACGAAGTTGATCGCGCTGAAATGTAGTTCTACAATTAGGGCTATGCTATGTGAACACATAAAAGCCAAAACAGACATGGGTTTCATTCATGAAATACAGAAAAAACACGTTAATAAAAAAATCTCTATTCAGCGGAAAACTTTTTATTTAAGTCAAAAACAAAATTCAAAAGCATATCATTAATTAGGGCTAAACATATAAATGATAAAAATCAATAATTATTTCAAGGTACATAAGCAGACTTTAAGAAATACAATATTAGGGAGAAATCAAACTTTTTCGTAATAACGAAAGGGGCATGATTACGAATAGTTAAAAAAAATTAAAAGTAAGTACCTACTTACTTCAGTAGAATATTACTATTTTTACTAAGTACTACCTAGTACTTAGTAAAAATAGTAATATTCTGGTTTTAATTTACCAATAAAATAAGGTTTTTCGTCTAACTTATTTGTAATCATGTAGGTATGTAACGCATAAAGAGGAGTTCTGGAAATAACAGATATGTGATACTAATGTGTTGATAATGTCCCTAAAATGAATGCCCGTTAAAGCTACTTAAATTTGTATGTTCATTAAAATATGAGGCAAAATTTTACCAGAACTCTTATTTACTTTTGGACCGATGTCGTCGTAACATTCCCATTTATTATTTCTCCTAAGGCAATGTGCCGCACTTTAACTGACTGACTGACTATAAATTTGTAATCTGCTAAAATACAAAAGCAAGTTTGAAAAGTACAAAAGCAAGTTTGAAAAGTGTAAGCTAAGGATTAGCCCTAATTAATGATATGCTTTAGAATTTTGTTTTTGACTTAAATAAAAAGTTTTCCGCTGAATAGAGATTTTTTTATTAACGTGTTTTTTCTGTATTTCATGAATGAAACCCATGTCTGTTTTGGCTTTTATGTGTTCACATAGCATAGCCCTAATTGTAGAACTACATTTCAGCGCGATCAACTTCGTTATAAAAAAAAACCCGCTGGCCGGAGGTTTCGTTTCAACCATCATTTATTCTGAAAATAATACGGAACAAATTCTAGTTCTATTACTATTTGATAGCCCTAATTAGCAGGCATATTACCTATAGGAACTTATGCCTATAGGACAACTGTTCCCGTTGAATATAGATACATAAAAACAACGACCTTGGTCGGCTATTACCCTCCGAGGTGCCCCAAACAAACTTATCCCTGCCTGAAGAGCCCTAATACTACAAACACTATCAATGTTTCTGGAATGCACCAAATGTACGTACTTCGTAAATGCATCTATTAAAACGAAAACGTACCCTTTGACGTCGTTCTTCCCACTTAACTTGCCTGATGCATCGATGTGAATCGTATGCCAAGGTATTGGGGTCTTAGGAATGGAATGTAGCTCTGCTTGGACACGACCTGAGTGGGGTTTGGAAACCTTACAAGTTATGCAACAATCAACGAACTTCCTAACGTACTTCGACATGCTAGGAAACCAGTAATGATCATAGACCTTTTCAAGAGTCTTTTCTGCTCCGAGATGCATTATCGACCCGTGTACGTTGTTGATTACGGCCCATCGGAAAGCTCTAGGTACGATGGGAAGACACCTAGTACGACCATTTCTTTGGACTTTTCTATGAAGAATATTCCCTCGAAACTCATAAGTACACCTAATATCGTCAGGTAAGCTCTCATTTTGTGAATCAGACACTATTTTACTAATTTCCTCATCCTTTTCTTGCTCAGCTTGCAACCAAGTGCTTGATAGAGTAGCTAAGTCAACCCGTTTCTGCTCCACACGTTTACCTAGAGGTAATGGAACAATGGGATTACGAGACAGACAATCTACATGAGCCATTCTGGAACCAGGGCGATGTTCGATGTCAAAATCGAAGCTTTGGAGGTATGCTCACCAACGATGTACTCGCGGAGACAAGTCAGTCCCGGCCTTTGATGCTTTAACGGAGTTGCAGTCCGTTACTACTTTAAATTTGCGACCTTGTAAGTATTGACGAAATTACTTTACTGCGTTGTATACCGCCAAAGTTTCGAGTTCGTACGAATGGTACCTAGACTCTGCAGGAGATGTACGGCGGCTGTAATAGGAAACTACATGTTGCTTTTTATCGACCTTTTGCATCATTATTGCACCGAAACCATCTGAACTAGCGTCCGTGTGTACCTCTATGGGAAAATCAGGGTTAAAAATCATAAGAACAGGTTCCTGAGTTAATTGTGCAATAATAACCCGACGAATAGTCTCGTGTTGTGGCTGCCAATTGAGAGATTTGTTAGCACTACTAGTTAACTTGAATAGAGGAGCCATAATCTTGGAAAAATTATGTACGAACTGACGAAAATACGACGCCAAACCTATAAATTGACGAAGTTGTGTAATAGACATTGGAGGTGGTAATCTCGCTAACGCCTCTATCTTCGCAGGGTTTGGTTGTACCTGTCCATTTTCGACAACAAAACCTAAAAAAACTCGATTCGTCTCTTAAGAAAAGAACATTTGGCTAGATTAAGGGAAAAACCAGCTTTAGTTAACACACTAAGAATGAGTTTAAGACGAGCTAACCCTTCTCCTGGCGTAGATGACAGGATAAGAACATCATCTATGTAAACTACTACAAAAGAATAAGCAAGATCACCCAGCGCTTTCGTTATTGCCGTTTGATAGACTGAGCTTGCGTTCTTAAGGCCAAAAGGCATAGACAAATATTCCCACTGACCTTCGCTAGTAACAAATGCTGTCTTCTCGATATCAAGAGCTGTATACCATTTTGCTCCCAGTCTTGCTATTTGGTCGCTAATCAACGGTAAAGGGTACCTGTCGTCAACTGTATTACTATTCAGCTCTCGATAATCGACACACATTCTGTCGGATCCATCCTTTTTTTTTACCAAGAGTACGGGACTAGAAAACGGAGAACAGCTTGGGCGGATAATACCTGCATCTAATAATTCCTTTACCCTTGCGCGAACAATCGCTTTTTCATCAACACCTAATCTATAGGGTCGTCTTTGAATGGTACGTGAAGGATCAATGAGACGAATTTCTAACTGCCCTGTAGTTACTCTAGAGGTAGCCAAGCCTACAGAAAAAGAACCTTTAAAACTTTGCAAAATATCCACTAACTCTTGTCTATGCTCTACGGGTACATCAGTCTTTATATCACTAAAATCAATCTCTAAAACCTTACCGTCACTTACGCTACATGAATTAATTAAAACAGTACGGTTAAAAATCAAATTATCAGAAGTCATTGTCACATTTAGTCCTTGCTTTAAAATCTCACGGCCTATCATAATATGGCTCTCCAAAAACATATCTGAGAGTACATGATATAAAATCTCTACATTTATACTGTCAATGCAGACCTCGCACAAAATTTGCAATGTGCTGTACACAAAGGATTGACCTATACCCGTTAAAGACACAAAGTTATTAAATCTCTTTCCAGGCAATTTAGGAGACACAGATTCCTTGATGAGAGAGCATTCGGCGCCAGAGTCATAGTGAAAAGGAAATAACTTGCCATTTACAGTCATATGTCCGGTAGGGTTGCTGATGCGGCAGATGTCCACCCGACGTTGGTAGCCACTGGTAGGAGCCACACCCGTGCTGTTACCGCCGTCACCCGCCGTGTTACCAGGCACGTTCTTCCCTGAGTTCGGAGAAGCAGCGTGGGGACACTTGTTGGGATAGTGTCCTTCCTTTCCACATCTCAAACATGTAATGCGCAGCGCGTTTGGTCTCTGCTTATCCAAAGAGGGGTTAGAGACAAAGAAACGATCACCTGACCTTCGAGTGTCCTTAGAGCGGCAGCTGATACTGCGATGGCCAGTTCTCCCACACGTGTAGCAGCGTGGAGGACCCGAAGTAGTGGCAACAGGTCTTGATCGCTTCCAGTTCGAGTTAGATGCCCCATTGTTCGGAACCACATCAGTCTTCCTCTTATATGAGCACGCCTGAAGTTCGCGTTGCAGTTGCTCACGTGTCTTGATTTCAGTCATAAATGCAGCTCGTTGTAGTCTTCCATCAAACTGCGCAACATGAGCTAACACCAAGGACATGGTTATCTCCTCAGTGGTCATGTCCTTGAAACGGGCAGTCAAGGTTGTTGAAACCCGCGCCGCATATGATGCAATCTTCTCGTTTTCTCTTGGTTTTCCGTTCAGCAGGTCGATAATCGTGGCAGCTGGTGTTTCTATCAATCCATACCGAGCTAAGAAGAGATCTTTGAACTCGGGCCATGTCATGCCAGCAAACGACACTTGCGAGTGCCAGCGAGATGCGTTTCCCTTTAACGCCTTACTCAATGCAAGAATAAGTGCACTGCCCTCTTGGTGTTGTTCGGGCAGGCATAGATCTACCGTCGAACACCATGCACGAGGATCAAGGTCATTCTTGGGGTCGAAATCTGGTAAAACAACGATGTGCGTACTCACAGGACGTATGGCGCTTATCAGCGACATCATGTTCTTGTTCTGGGCTTCGAGCAAAGCCCGCAGCAAGTTTTCGTCTACCCGTTGTGCTTCATTTTGAGTCCGATTTGATCCCACTTCTGATGACGGAACAGGGGCGGCTGGCGAAGGCAAATCTGGGCTGCTGTGGATCTCGGACATAATGATGCACCAATAATTACAAACACAGTCTTGATTTTAAGAATAACTGATTTAATTTCACTATTAATTATCAGGTTTACACTATGAATCATTATTAAATTAAACTTGACTCTCAATAAAATTACAATATTCTTAACAGCTGTATTCAAAAATCTCTATAGAAACAGACAAGTCTCTTAGCGAGCCCTTACTCGATCACGCTCCAACCAAAAGTCCCCTGTCTAAACCTCACCAAACTATCTCAGTTTAGCCAGTTCCCGCCAAGAGCCATGTCCAAGCGCCATCACTAAACACTTGCGTTTCTACCAATCAGGATACAGTATTCACAATAAAAAGCATTGCTACCAACTTACAAATCTTACAATGCCAGATAGACAACATAACAAAAATAAAAGAACTAAGTTGTAGGTGTTACTACAATAAAAATTTAGTATGAACGCAGACTAAACTAAACGCAACTTGGAACGTATGACTCCGCTAGATGGCGCTAAACGCTCCCTGCGACATATATATAAGTTAATTGTTACAAGATTATTTCCAAATCATATATAGATAGTGAATAACCTTTAGGAATTTGAAATTTATATTAAGATTGTTTTTATTTTCCTCATGTTTAAAGTAAGGTCTGGTATTATGATTTTTGATATATACCTACTAACCAAAAACTCACACTTTAGAACTTTTTATTTCCGATAAAATCTATTAATACGAATAACCGTTTATTTCGGTTAACCTTTTAAATGGGTTTTTCGAACACTGGTGACCACCTAAACACTCGCGATTTATACTTATTTTATTTACTATGAGAGACTGGTTCATATCACGATAAATTAATAAAGATATCTGATTACCTTTATTTTGGTCTGGTGGGCCAGACGTCGCCCTATGTGAAAGATTCACGTCACTTTGTTGGAATGATAAGGAACACACGACTGGAACCTGGTGAGGTATTGGTGAGTTTCGATGTCGAGTCGTTGTTTACCAATGTTCCAGTGGACAAGTGTTTGTCAGTCATAAAAGACAAGTTTAGGCAGAGAGACGTATCAAATAGATACATCACGATGTTAGAACACTGCTTGGAGGGAAGCTACTTTTTGTACCAATGGCAGTATTTCCTTCAGATCGATGGTGTGACAATGGGCAGCCCTGTGGCGCTGGTACTAACCAATATCTGGATGGAACATTTTGAAGAAAAGGCTTTAAATGGTGGACCTTCAGGTATTAGACTTTGGAAGAGATACGTGGATGACATCTTTTGTATCATTGGAAGAGGTGAATATCGTGATAGAGAATATGCCAGTTACCTAAACTCCATCCATCCAAAAGTCAAGTTCACCGTTGAGGTTGAAGAGGATCGAACGTTGGCCTTTTTAGACGTAAAAGTAATGGTCAGATCGGATGGAACCTTGGCGCATTCTGTACACAGGAAACCTACACACACGGACAGATACCTGCATGCTACATCACATCACCACCCGCGTCATACGCAGTCTGTAGTGAGGACTTTGGTAAACCGGGAATTTGATCTGTGTGACCCTGACCATTTAAGCGGAGAACTGGCTCACATCCAGGAGGTGCCGAAGAAAAATGGTTACAAAACAAAAGGTCTACGGGTGAAACCACAGAGGGAGAAACATCCAATTGTACGCAGACAACCGGCATTTCTACCGTATGTGAAAGGAATAACGGACAAAATAGTTGCAATCTTAAAACAGTATTCGACTGACACCGTTTTTAAACCATTATTCAAAGTAGCAAGCAAATTACGGACCGCGAAGGATGTTATCCCTTTTCAAAACCCGGGTGTTTAAAAAATTCAATGCAGTTGCGGTAAAGTTTACATTGGCCAAACAAAAAGAAGTGTCCAGGAACGGGTCAAGGCACACATAGCAGTTGTAAAGAATAGGCAACCACAAAAGTCAGCGATAGCGGAACACCTGATGTCTGGTTCAAACCATTGGATTGAATTATATCAACCTCAAATCATCTCCACGGAACAACATTATTATCCCAGGGTTGTTCGTGAGGCTATTGAAATTAAAAAACATCCCAATAATTTCAATCGAGAGGATAGTTTTAGGCTGTCAGAAACATGGGAACCGGTAATCATGGGATTATATTCGCGTGGAGTAACTGCGGATGTGTCTTCGGATAGTGTGAGTGTAGTGTGTCATGCTATGAATTAACAAAAAATCCAATTGTGAGGGTAGACAGACATTTAGCTGAGACGGCCCAGCCGACAAATTTAGGTCCAGTAAACGTTTTAGGATAGTCGGCTAGACGTCTAGTAAACGTTTGCTGGACATAGTTTAGGCCCTTCTTAAACGACTATTTAGGCACTTAAAGATCGTACAACGGTCGGAAGAAAACGTTCAATTTAAAACGTCGCTATAACGTTGCATAACCATGGTTTAGCGACGTTCATGCGACATTATTTCGCTAGCAGCCGTCTTAAACCTATTATCCGACGTTTGTTGAACGTAAACGTTCAGTATAAGTCGGATGCCGACTTCACTTAGCTAGCTGGGGGTATTCCCGCTACTCTAGCTAGCTAGCTAGTCTTCCCCAGTGGGGTCAACAAAAATTTTCAATTGCTTAATCAGTGTTACCAGCTATTAGCTTTATTTAATTTAAATTATTTTATACTGGCAGCTCTGGTCACTCGTACAGGTTTTTAATTCTTGCATCTCTTTCTTTTTGAAAAAAGTTAAAAGTTTAGTTAGAGAAAAGTTCGTTGCGTCTGGTAGAATTTGTAATTTATAGTTTTCTTCATTTTCCTGTGAATTAACATCTTTCTGCCATCACTGAGCTCTCCCCGTGCGGCGAGATCAAGGATTTTGCCGTAAACTCGAAATAAACTGTGTTCTGTGCCGTCTACGACGAGACACTTTAGTTTTAAGTTGTGCCGGTTTGTCCGTGACACTCAGTTTTTGTTGTAATTGCTCATAATGTCCACTTGGAAGCACAGAAGGTTAGTCATTAATTGTTTATAAAAGCTCATGAGGATTTTGGGTTGACTATAGCATGAACTCCTTGGCTCAATTACTATTTCTTCTTTGCTTTCAGGTGCGCCTAATGTGGTGTGAATCAAATCAGAGAACCATCAATTAAATTACATCGCTTTCCATTACTAGCTAAAAATGAGGAAAATCTCCATCAGTAAGTACAAAGTAGAAAACCTGCAATCAGTGACATATGAATGGTAAGCCACTCATACGTCACTGAATAAAGCCGAATATGTTATGTTATTGTAGCTCAGCATTTTCTCTCTCAAGTAAGAAAAATACCACTTCTTTTAACTTGCAAACTAATCACACAATTATGTTTCTCAGGTTGCGGTTTTGGGCAGTTTTTTGCTTTCCTAGCAAGGATTGGTCGAGCATTGAAGAGCTGAGGAAGCTCCATTCTGCTAACAAATTGTTGTGTGGGAAACACTTTAAAGAAAATGCATATTGTGATAGTGACAGAAGAAGAACTAGAGAGCTTGTAGCTACTTCTCTAAATACTCTTATTTCTTACTATTTCAGGATCATAACTACGCTAATAACGCTACAAAAATTTCTCAAGAATGTGAGGTTGGTAATTTTTAAGAATCACTCAAGTATGATTTTTTTAATTAAATATAATTTTGTATAGCTCGAGGTGTGGTTCACCGTTCTAGTACAACCAATGAACACAATTTGAGCCACATGGTGGGTCTAGAGAACTAGAGAGCTTATAGCTACTCTTCTAAATACTCTTATTTATCACTATTTCAGGATCATATCTACGCTAATGACGCTATGGAGATTTCTCAAGAATGTGAGGTTGGTAATTTCCAATGAAATATAATTATTGACTAAATGGATAATAACATTTTATTGTTTCAGAATAAGGCTAAGGGGAAATTTAGTCGTACCAAAAGAGACGAAAAACTATTTAACAGGTGCAAATACTTGCTAAAAACAGGTTAAAAGTTGCGTAATACTCTCAAAGAGAATAAAAAAAGCACCATAGAACTGTTGTCTAACAACACAAATGTTGTGCAACTGTTTAAAAAATATATAAGCCCATCAATGCCCTTACTCCTACAAGGTGAACTCCAAAATGGCAAGAGAAGGGTTCGAGGAAGACGCTGGACCCAACCACAAAAATGTATGGCTCTAGAAATGTTTAAAAAGTCTCCAACCACGTACCGACTATTGAGCCGAATGTTTTGTCTCCCCTCTATTGGGACTTTAAAACATATGCTGACCCAGTTTCAACTTGGACCAGGAATAAATGAAAAGATGTTTTCGTGTTTGAAAAAAATGGCATCAAAACAGCAGGAACACGAAAATTTGTGTACGCTTGTATTTGACGAAATGTCAATACGAAAACATCTATCCTTTAACAGCCAAACTGATCAAATAGAAGGGTACCAAGACCATGGACGGCAAGGCCGCTCAAGACAAATAGCCTCACATGCCTTGGTATTTATGGCTGTAGGCATAAGGAAGGCATGGAAGCAACCACTAGCCTTTTACCTCTCTGGGGACTCAGTAACCACTGATCGATTATCTGTTTTGATAAAAGAGGTAATTTTATACCAATAATATTATGCACCATTTGCCTTTTGCTGTCCACAACAATTTCTTTATACAATTATACATACTGTCAGACATGCCTTTATTTATTGTAAAATATAAATCATTTAAGAGTGTATGTTTTTTTTTTTCAGGTTCTGCATGAGTGTTTTGCAAATAGAGTTACCGTAGTCTCTACCATATGTGATATGGATGGTGTAAATGTGAGGGTTTTGGAGCAGCTTGGGTCTTCAGTTGCTACACCTTACATCTTGTTTGAAGGCCATGAAATTGTGACGCTGCCTGATCCCCCACATCTGCTAAAATGCTTTCGAAATTTATTCATAAAATATGATATAAAATTTGATGTTGATATCCAATCCTCTACCATAAAGGGCCAAGGTAATTTACCAGAACCTGTTGAATGTGCAAACATAAATATGAACTGAGATTAGGTACCTTCGCTCTGAAAGATATCACTGTGTCAAGAGGCTCCCATCATCATGCATTCTGATCTCTTAATTATTATGTACAAGAAATTTTTTTGTCCAGCTCTTCTGAAAATATTAACATTATAACATAAAAATACTAAGTACTATTCTTAAATTGCAGGTGTTGCAAAGTGGAGTCACATAAAACAATTTTATGAAATAGATAACAGCAACCCGAATTTTGTATTTGCGCCTGCGCTCACCAAACAACATATTGATCCTAACGGAAAAAAACAAAATGCGTGTGCATCTGGCTGCACAGATATTCAGCCACTCGGTTGCTGCAGGGATCTATGCCAAAGTAGCAAATAGTGAGTATGATACGAGAACTTTAATTATGACCATAATGGATTATAGCCTTATAAACATCTTTTTGTGGATTTATCCACAAACCATAAGACATAATTAAATTAGGGAAGACATAGGTGGAAAATCCTTTAAAATGTATAAAAAAGTTTCACATGTTAAAGAAGTAAGAAGAATATAGTTGAAGTAATAGGAAAAGTTACACTATTAAATAAATATGTGTAGAATAATTAAAAATGTCACATCACTAAAAATTTTTTTTTTATGTTCGAAATAAATTTAAGTGTAGCTACTGCCTTAACTTATTAAATAAAATTTAAAAATTTACTATAAAATACTTGAATAACATTAATAAAGTTGTTGATATCTGGTTTCAGTGGAACTCCCTGCTGACGCAGTGGCAACAGCCAATTTTGTGAGCAAAAAACCAGCGTGTTCGCCAGTGTCAACTCAGATTCTCCTAACAGAAAGGGAGGCAAGCCTTGGAAGACTAATATGACCTCTTCCAGCCTCCACTTGGAATTAGTCAAGAAAATGGGAAAACTCATCGGGGAAATGAAGTTCTTGGGCGCTAGAAGGACGCGCCGTCTCAAAGCGGCTGGCTCAAACTTCTAAATGGTTATGAGCGGCTGTGGGAAACATTGTCAAAAAATATCATATTAAAAGTATCGCAACTAGAAAATTTAACCAGGACCCACTACAAAATGCCTTTGGTAGTGTAAAAGCGAATTGCGGGTCCAACGACAATCCCACGGTCGCTCAGTTTGTTGCTGGACTGAAAACTGCTTTAATGAGCAATCTTAGAAATTTGAGCAAGAGTAAAAATTGTGAAAGAGATGCTGGTGCTTTGATGGCCAATTTCCAAACCTTATTTTGCAGCAAACCAAAATCATCTGTGGCTGGTGTGGATGATAGTATGGCTAGTACTAGCTCTCTTAGACAGACCATAACGGATGACATTCCTAGTGAAAAAAACTCTGCAGAGATTCAAGCGGCAACCTATGTTAGCGGCTATATCTTAAAGAAAATTAAAAGGGACTGTGCCAAATGTAAGTAGGCTATGCTTGCTGTCACACCAAGTCAAGTACATACTTTTACTGAATTTAAAGAGTATACGGACAGCAAGCATAGCCTTCAATATGCGCATGTAAGATTATTCTCTTGTATTGAAAAATCTGCAGAACTAATCAATGAATACCTCAATAGGAATAGTCATCTTCCTGAGGTCAGGAGGAATATATCTGCCATACTATCCTGGAGTGCAGCGTATGATTTTTTAAAGGTTTGCTCAGAGCACTTCATCGATAACATGTTGCGCATACAACAATCGGTGACGACTATTTGTCTGCATAGGTATTGCGTGAAAGAAAATAGAAAATTTTCAGAAGAAGCAGAAAGACGAAAAATTGCAAAAAAAATAAAAATTTTAAAATATAAATAAAAAGCTATACAATATTATAATCTATTGTTTAATTGATTACCATAATCATTATCAACCTTCAGATATTTTATTCGTTTAAAACATTGCATCTGTTGTCTGAAAGCTTTAAATTAAATTATACAGCAATGCGCAATGGTTTATACAAATAAAATACCTCGAATCAACTTTGGCACACTAAGCCTAGCAGGTAAAAATTGTACAAAGTTTTGAATTTCCCGCCAAAGCTGAAAAGGCTTTTACGACGTTTTTCCTCTAGGTCAAGAAACTTCATTGCTCTACCACTAGGGGCGCTGTAAGATGGGGAAATTTTTATTTATACTAAGTTTGTCTTCTTCCTGTCAAGGTAGTAGTAGTACAAGGTAGGTAATCAAGGTAGTTGGTCTTCCCGCGACCACGGCCTATGCAACTGGGTCGAAACGTCGGGCAAAATAAAGGTAATCAGTCATAAAGGTAATCTTTATTAATTTATCGTGATATGACCCGCTCTCTCATAATAAATATACTGGTGACCACCGCCTAGCGAGAGGCACCCTGAATTTCGACTTTAAAGCCGAGGGAAGCCGATTGAGACGATTCGTTTTTCGTAATTTGAACAGTAATTATCGATCATTACGTAAATATAAGTATAAAGTTGAGAAAAACGGGAAATTATTTTTTTCGTTTCGGAATAAGACAAGAAATCAAAATATACAGTAATGGATTCTGTAAGTAGTAAACAATCCGACTAAGAAAATATTAGGTACTGATTTATACACAATAGAGCTTCTTTTAAGATAATAAAGCGTCCAATTTTGGCCACTATTTCGCCATACAATATTGTCTGGAGATTTTACGCTTGCGACGGTCAGCTCAAACAAAATTAGATGGCACAGATCGTGGGCTAATGCGAGAGTTGGAGCACAGCTAAAGCGCTAGTTAATCCCGCCAGATCAGTTATTTCTTAGTTTAATGCAGGGGTGTCCAAACTAGATGGGACCCAGGGCCAATAAAAAAGACTAAATACATTGGTGGGCCGTATTATTATTATATGCAGTGGGTACAGATCTCTTTGAAGTCGGTGTACCCGAACCGAACTTTTTTTTTAAGTCGGTTAAAAAGGTTCAATGGGCCGCAGTAATCTAAAGTGGTTTGGACAGCCCTGGTTTAATGAATGCAATTAGAAAAACAATAAGTTACAATTTTTACCCATTGAAATATAAAGTGCTTATTTTCTTTCGAAGTGAACTGCTAAAGTTGATATATTCTATTTTTTTGAGAAGTATTTGACTTGATATGACGCCATATTTGACAATGGGGCATTTCACGTGAAGCGGACAGGAAAAAAAGAGAGGTTTTGAAAATCAATCATATTTAGCACATTTATACTTCTACAGATAGTTTAACTCAGTTGTGCGCGCGGCCCTATGTGTGCGTGGGCTTGTAAATATACAACTTTCATTCGTGTGGCAGTGACGCGGCAGTCGTCGTCCGAGCAAGACGTGTCCTTATCGCTTTTTCTTACGGGTACAGTCGTTTACGAAAATGTCTAGTTCTTCACGGAGAAAATGTTTAAGGAGTCGGGTAAATATTAAAAGATTTTTATTTTATTTATTTATTTTTTTAATTTAGATGTAATTAATATTTATTATTCAGAGATCGGAATTGGGCGTGTGAAAATACCTAAAGTTTGCAGCGGGACATAATATGGAGCACGTGTTATATTCTCGATATTTTGTATTTTCACACACCTAATTCCGATCTCTGATTATGATTCTATATAAAAAAAAATTTCCTTGTTAACGTTTACGTATTATTGTTTTAGACTCGAGAAACCATTGCTAAGGTATACGAATTTCTGAAAATAGATGCGAGAGATATATTGGAACTAGTAAGTGATCCAGTTTGCAGCGCAAGTCCAATTTTAATATCGAAATTAAGTGAACATTTAAATAGCGTACGGAAAAGAACAGCAATGGCAGTGGGGGTATCAGAGAGAACAATTACTAATATTATGATGATGTTTCGGTAAGGGAACCTGATTTGGTTATGTTAAGACATGCTTTACCACCTATCACATAGGCTATTTATTGATGAGGTAGAAATTGGTTTTCGAGTGAACAAATAAAATCTTAAAAAAGTTTAATCTAGAGATCGCGCCACATAAGGTGGCAGATGGAGGCGTCGCTGCAGTTGCGTAATTCAGTGTTGCCAGTAAACACGCCAAAACTAGCACTCACTGTGCCATACGGCTCGATACATTATAGGTTTCATTTGTAACGGTCTTTGGTTGCAGAGCTATAAACACAAATAAAACAAATTAATATATCAAAGTCAAAAGTCAAAATATTTTTATTCTAAATTATAAATATCACAAGCTCTCTTTGAAAGTTATCTTATGATCTAAGTATAAATTAAAAAAAACTATTTCAAACATGGCACTGAGCATTGTCATTACATATTTTTTACCGAGGTTAGTTCAGCGGAGACCCTAGCTTGGAGAAGAACTAACAAGAAACTCCGGAAATCAATTTATTATAATCACCCTTAACAAACATAAAAATTACAAAGAAAGTGAGCAAACACAACGCTGGTATTACTGAATTTACCTGTCATACAAAATAACACGCAAAGGCTTCCGCCAAATGTCGCCAATAAACGTCAAATTTAGTTCCAAGTTTGCCGTCTGCCACCTTATGTGGCGCGATCTCTAGTTTCTACTACCCCGAAAGAGATGTACAGTCGTGAATGCATGTGTATGTATATAGGATTTTTTGTAAGCGTTTTGGATACCGCATCGCGCCGGTCACCGGCACAAAGATGTGTGTTCTCGGCGTACTCAAAACACATACAAATTTAAGATATATTTCATGAGTACCTAACAAAGCGTACCTTCCTTCTTTATTGTTAGCCATTTTTTTGCTATCAACAAGAAACAAGCCTCCCAATGACCAACGGGTGGGTAGTAGCTCAATATTAACCACTCGAGTGGTAGAGATTGCGCCACATAAATTGGCAGTTGGAGGCGTCGCCACAGTCGCGTAATTCAGTGTTACCAGTAAACACGCCAAAACTAGCACTCACTGTGCCATACGGCTCGATACATTATAGGTTTCATTTGAAACGGTCTTTGGTTGCAGAGCTATAAACTATAATTTAAATTCAAAATTATAAATATCACAAGCTCTCTTTGAAAGTTAAAAAAACTATTTCAAACATGATTAATAATTAACGGGACTTATCCTTCTTATTATATATTACATATATTATGTGTTCCTTCACTCTGTCCGCAATAGACCAATTAGTCTGTCCGACGTAGGATTTCCCACAGCTGCAATCAATCTTATACACACCCTTATATCTTATATCATGAGTATAAATCGCGAATCTCTTAAAACTATTATTTGGAGAAGAACTAACAAGAAACTCCGGAAATCAATTTATTATAATCACCCTTAACAAACATAAAAATACAAAGAGTGAGCAAAAAACACAACGCTGGTAATACTAAATTTACCTTTCATACAAAATAACACGCAATGGCGGAAACGTCAAATTTAGTTCCAACTTTGCCTACTGCCAATTTATGTGGCGCGATCTCTACGGGTCAACTCGAGTCCCATTCCCATCACTACTTCACTCATTCATTAGAAATTTTTCTATCTATGGAGGCGACTTTAATCATCTGCTAAATTCATGGTTTACATTAGTAAAAGTGGCTGATTAAATCTTCATGAATATGGTGATCATAGAAAACGAACAATGAACTAGGTACTTATATAAGTAAACTAACGTTTGAATATCTTTAATGGTTTGTTTCTGTTGATGAGAATTTATGAATTCAGTAAATTAGGTCTGCAGCTACATTATTGTTGTAACGTAGACCCAATTAAAGGATGAATTGTGGACGTTAGTTATACAATTGTAAAAACTTGTTTTCTAAAACTAATCCGAGTGAGTCTCCGAAAGCGCCTGTAGTTTGTATGACAAATTGTAACCTAATGCGTAATTTGGAGCATAAACCAATAATAAATGTTTTTACAATTTGCCAATCTGTAAGGTGTGGGAATTATCCGTGACATTAGATATTGGGTATGTGGTGTCAGTCAGGTCTGAGTCGCTTAGTTATTGTAAAAATGTTGTATCATATAGAAGTATCTAAGAAGAATACTTATTTTTTGTAATATATGTTCGGCTCATCATAGAAAAGGGAGAAAAGGCAGTTTCCTTTGGGTGAAGGGTTAGCAACACGTCATCAATGTTTCATTTGACATCACTACCGCAATATTCAGGGTAAAAAATATCTTATGGTGTCTTCATGTTTTTGTGCACCCTGATAGGGTTTTTGTAAAATGCTTAGGTTTTTTACAAAAATCAAAATTTTGTATGATCCTGCAACACACACACTTTTTTATTGTAGCAGGGTAATTAGAGGCTTGAGTGCCCATATCCACAATTTCAAAGGCATGTAAGGTATGGGCCACTTTAACTCCCTAGGTATAGGTAGATTTCGTCACAATGATTTCCCTCATAAGTATTGACTGTAAATAAATTTACATTAAATGTATATGGTATGAGTATACATATTGTCGGTCGGAATCATTACGGATACATTTAAAATTATCCTATTTGTAGAAAATGAAGGTACAAGTTTTTAGGTACAACCATATTAAATAATTATGTGGCAGTATGTCATGTTTCTCAGATTACCAATTATAATAAGTTCCAATAGTTACTCGGAACAAGTATTTAATTTTGAACACTTCTGCATACTTAGTCCAAAATACATGATTTTTGTGATGTCCTCGTAATGATTCCGACGAGTATATTGGATTAATTTCTGTGAAGAATTAGTTAAGAGCATAAGCATTTTTAATTTTATAAGAAAATAAAACTCAATTCATTAAATTGAGGAACAAAAAATTGCCATTGCTACTTAAAATGAGAGTAAACTTATAAACTACGGGGTACAGGGGTACATACTTATGCTGTTATTTTTGCAGCAAAATCGTCCTAACTCAATTGGGGCCTTAGTCCACTAGGGGGCAGTTGGTAGTAGATTAGCAAAAGTGACATAATCAGCCATTCTTAAAAGCAAAATTTGACATTTACTCATTTTAATGGTAAAATTTGAAACTTTTGTGAATCCAATAAGACCTTCACACTGTTACGAATCCGATATTGAACTGCGTTCGTGCTAAAATGCATTAGTAGACTTGGGCCCCTGGACATTTGGTGGCAAATGCAACACTGGTCTTATGTTGGAACTACTGGAGAACAACGTTTATGTTTACAAATTAACCCATTACAAAAACTGTGTAACAATTAAGATGCCGAAAACTCCTGTTTCTCTGTGTGTTGAGGAGTTTCTTCCGCTTTGTGATGTTCTAAGGCCCTTTATATTCATCACAAAGCCATTGTACGAGTTGGAGCTTTGAACGCAAGGTAAGAACTCATATTCAAATATGAATTGCAAACATTTATTTGTTATAATTGTATGCAATAAAAACATAATTTTCTTTACAGATGACATCTGAGCCAGCCCAGTGTTTTAAACATGGTGCGTGAAGTTACAGCTGCACTTAACAATAACAACATATTCAGGAAATATTATAGTTTCCTCAGGGTCAAACAGACTGAATGTATATAGTTTGAAGGTCAGTATTATATAATAATTAAATAGAATTATATTATTTTTATTACATAGAGAGTAACGGGCTCAACATGTCTATGTATTATAATTTCACTGTTACCCTTTACACTACACAATATTTGTGCCATTCACTTATCAGTAAAACTCTATTTTTATCATTTAGGATATTAATATGGGGCTGTGAGCAGACTGATGTATAGTCAGTTGATTCAGAATGAAACAGAGGACTGGTTTTTCATAATGGTGTTCTATTTCCTACACTAATGTATGGTAGTGAGTGCTGGGTTTGGCAGAAGTGCAGAATTAAAAATTAGAGATGATCTCCCTCAGGAAAATGTATTATGTAAGATTGTATGATAGCTGAATATGGATTCATGATAGCTGTGTCAATGATAGTGTGATTTATGAACGCTGTAGTATGAGAGAAGATGTAGTAACGAACATAGAGAAAGTTATGTTAGGAGTTTTGTGCATATGGAGCGCATAGATGAGACGAGGGTTACAAAGAAATTTATTGAGCTAAAGTGGAAGGTAGAGTAGGACAAGCTAGGCTGCGTAGAAAAGATACAGATCAAATTGGAAATATTCTTGTCAAGGCGGCTGTACACAGCATGAAGACTGAAAGAGCATGTATTAATGGGTGTGAAGGAAGCAAGGGAGAGTTGCCAGGATCGTTCTAGGTGGGGATTGATAGTCTCTGTAATTTGTCACTTTTCATGTAATTTGTCTTATTGTGCTGGCCCATAGGTAATCATTATATATATAAATAATAATATTTGGACATTATTAAACTAGCCCCTTGGTAAGTACATTTAAGACTTGTGTTAAGGGTACTAGTCAACGTATATTTAAGAAATGTTTACATATTGTACATACAGATAAATACATATATAATCAACAACCAGACTGTAAAGCAGTAGAAAAGCGTAGTTCTTAACTCTGCCTCCACCGGGAATCGAACCCGGGACCCCACGATTAGCGTTCAGGTGTCTAACTGATCCACAGTGTTGCCGTTCCATACAAAAACAGTGACAAAATTATTTTGATGATTTGTTCGAATGCAATCATTATTTTTAATCTAATAAGGGTGAGATATTGTAAAAATAAATGAGAATTAAATAGTTTTGAACTAAAACATGTTTTTCTGATGATGTAATAGTTGTTTCATCAGGATAGCAAGCTTTTTTAGCTTTTAAGACTTGCTTATATGGTGGAAATCTATTCTTGTCTGCATCTCTAATGATATTGTACTGATACACGCTTAACTGGGCATCAAGTAATACACATAGCGCTTCTTTGCGTGTAAGCTGCCTAATTTGTTGCTTCATCGACAGTAAACAAGACTTTAACACTTCAGGTGGAGACTTAGTAGCTATATCGATAACCTTGGCTTTATCAGTTTGACCTTCATTACGATAATTAACACATGCAGCAAAAGATAATTCGTTTCCACTTCCAAGATTAACAAGATGATCAACTTTCCTTCGTTTCGTGCGAGTGGTTACATTGTCAAAGGATGATGAAGGTCGACCTGGTCTGGATGTAGCATGAGATAAGGGAAATGATTCCATTCCATCCAACCAATCTTTGAATTGAATGTAAAATAAATCCTTTCTACGAGCCACCTTCAGATATTTAGTATTAAATGTAGAAAAAAACAAGGAAACTTTTTTTTTTACATCAGGTAGCTGATTTTGTGGACAATTTAACTGATTTATTACAAACTCTTTCAAATTATTTTTCTTAGAATCTCATTTTTTACTTGGATCATCGAACATATGGTCGCATAAGATTCGTCGTGATATTTGATTTATCCCACCTACAACAAATAATTGTCTATAACTCAAAGGTTAGTGTAAATAAATAAAATTTTATTTTTGTAATTATTAACGAAGGAATGTAAGAGTAACATAAAAAATGATCTGAGTTATAGAAAATGATAGAGATCGCGCCACATAGAGTACCCGCCACATAAGGAGGCAGTAGCCAAACTTGGAACTAAATTTGACGTTTCCGCCATTGCGTGTTATTTTGTATGAAAGGTAAATTTAGTATTACCAGCGTTGTGTTTTTTGCCCACTCTTTGTAATTTTTATGTTTGTTAAGGGTGATTATAATAAATTGATTTCTGGAGTTTCTTGTTAGTTCTTCTCCAAGGGTCTCCGCTGAACTTCTTCTTCTCAATCGTTACGCTCTTATCAGAGCGGTCGTGGTCTTCATGACGTGGCATCTTGAGCAGCCGAAATGGTTGGTGAACTAACCTCGGTAAAAATATGTAAAGACAATGCTCAGTGCCATGTTTGAAATAGTTTTTTTACATACATACATACACATCACGCCTGATTCCCTGTAGAGGGGTAGGCAGAGATCACGGATCCCCATTTGTCCCGATCCTGACAGACCACTTTCGCTTCATTGACATTCATACATTCTCTAATACACTCTCGGCGGTTATAGGTACTCCCAACGTCACCTTTTTTCAATATAGCGTCTATCTGACTGTTACATATATGTCTTATTAGGCCGGCCCCTACGTAACCGCCCTTCCACTTCACTCATATATATTCCTTTTGTCAATATATAGTTTTTTTAATTTGTACTTAGATCATAAAATAACTTTCAAAGAGAGCTTATGATAGGGCCTATTTTGAATAAAAATATTTTGACTTTTGACTTTGGTATATTAATTTGTTTTATTTGAGTTTATAGCTCTGCAACCAAAGATCGTTACAAATGAAACCTCAATATAATGTATCGAGCCGTATGGCACAGTGAGTGCTAGTTTTGGCGTGTTTACTGGCAACACTGGATTACGCGACTGTGGCGACGCCTCCAACTGCCATCTTATGTGACGGGTACTCTAAATTGGAAGTAGGCAAACTTGGAACTAAATTTGACGTTTCCGCCATTGCGTGTTATTTTGTATGAAAGGTAAATTTAGTATTACCAGCGTTGTGTTTTTTGCTCACTCTTCGTAATTTTTATGTTTGTTAAGGGTGATTATAATAAATTGATTTCCGGAGTTTCTTGTTAGTTCTTCTCCGAGCTAGGGTCTCCGCTGATCTAACCTCGGTAAAAAATATGTAAAGACAATGCTCAGTGCCATGTTTGAAATAATAGTTTTAAGAGATTCGCGATTTATACTCATGATATAAGATATAAGGGTGTGTATAAGATTGATTGCAGCTGTGGGAAATCCTACGTCAGACAGACTAAACGGTCTATTGCGGACAGAGTGAAGGAACACATAATATATGTAATATATAATAAGAAGGATAAGTCCCTTTAATTATTAATCATGTTTGAAATAGTTTTTTTAATTTATACTTAGATCAGGGGTGTCCAAACTAGATGGGGCCCAGGGCCAATAAAAAAGACTAAATACATTGGTGGGCCGCAAAATATTTATTAAAATGACAAAATGGTAATAACAATATCGTTATTTTATTATCTACTTTTTAATTAATTTGTCTTTTACAATTCTGTCAATATTAACCTTAATACTAGTGGAAGCTAGGCGCAGTGCATGTTTAAGTGAAGTATCTGTCAATGAAGACCTGTATTTCGATTTAATAAACTTTGTTGTTCAATATGCACTTTCACAAAGGTAGGTACTGCCCATCATCGAGCCCATTTTATGCCCGAAATTCGTCGGTTTCGGGAAACGTTCAACAAGGACCTTAAAAAACTCAATTTCTGTTTCTGTTGCCAAAAAAGTTCAATGGGCCGCAGTAACCTAAACCGCGGGCCGCATGCGGCCCGCGGGCAGTGGTTTAGACTGCCCTGACTTAGATCATAAGATAACATTTAAAGAGAGCTTGTGATAGGGCGTATTTTAAATAAACATATTTGACTTTGATATATTAATTTGTTTTATTTGAGTTTATAGCTCTGCAACCAAAGACCGTTACAAATGAAACCTATAATGTATCGAGCCGTATGGCACAGTGAGTGCTAGTTTTGGCGTGTTTACTGGCAACACTGAATTACGCGACTGTGGCGACGCCTCCATCTGCCACCTTATGTGGCGCGATCTCTATCCATATTGCGGTTGCCTGGAAGACATTGCTTTAGCAATAAGGCCACCAATAGTGCAACAATTAACAACGTTTTAAATCCGCGCAGTTTTAAGACGGAATGAAACCGTTGCAACTTTGAGCGTCCAGACGGTACAGTCTTGACGGTGCAGTCTTGTATTTTCCGCTCAGTTTTGTGTGATATCGCCATGGAGGAGGTTCTCTTGTGGTCAATTTTTGCCTGCTGTATTGTAAAAAAAAAAAGATTGGAACACATCAGAGGAACCGTCCGTTCAAAATGGTCACGGAAATGGCTTTTGAAAAGGCGGGACTTTTCTCATATAAGATTATTGCGTGAATTACGTGACGAACCTAATGATTGGCGAAACTACTAGAGAATGGACATGGACACGTATATTTACTTATTGGAATTAGTGACACCGCACATCAAGAAAGAAAATACTTGTATGAGAGCAGCAATATCACCACATGAAAGGCTAACAGCAACTTTAAGATTTTTGGCAACCGGCAGAAGTTACAAAGACCTGGAGTTCACAACAATTATATCAAAACAATCGCTAAGTGAAATTATTCCCGAAACATGTGAAGCTATCTACAAGGTGCTGAAGAAGGATTACTTGAAGGTAAGAAAAATTGTAATTTTCCATAAACGATTTATTATTTAATTGAACATTATAAACTTTATTATTGTAGAAAAGTTATTATGGTAAGTAATAGAAATGCACGCAAGTATACTTCAGTTTGGTTGAAATGATAACAAGTAGGTTCCAACGGGAGAGTGGGCAGGGGCTTGGTGGGCGCGTGTCTGTACATCTAGTTCACCTTGCTGTGGGATGATGCATGGAACTGCCGGAATTTGCCCAATTGTTTCATACTCATGAGTGTGAGGTATTTGTTCTGGGTCGTAGTTATGTGGCATAGGCTGCGATTGCTGCGAGGAGTGGTATTGTCTAACTTGTGAAGAAAGATTTTGTTGCATTCTGATTTGATGTGGCGTATTCTGTTGACGCCAATAAATCGTGGCATTCATTGAACCAAAATCATCTTGTCGCTGGCTAGTCATGTCAACAATTCCAAAATTTCTGGTAAGCGCACCCAACTCAGCTTCGAATAAAACGTCGGAAATTAGTTTCTGAGCAATTGCGTTTTGTGAATTCGGGACGCCTCTGAGTTTATTAGCTACATGTTTTCCGAATACCTGAAATGCATCATCTGCCTGTAGCGATTCCAGTTTCTTCCCTATCACCTTCAGGACTTCAGTTGTGCCATCATCATTCCCAACAGCCTTCCTCTTGTTACGAATTAACTTGCGCGAGGTATTGACAGAATGGGAAGTACTCGTAGATGCTTCGGAAGCAGGAGTAGCAGGGGTAGTAGCAACTTCACTGAGCCCACTGTCAATAACAGTTTCTTGCACATCGTCTTCCGCCTGAAAATATTAAACAATAAACGTATTATTGATCTCCATATTTTTATTATTTACAAGCGACTGTAGCCCAGTGGGTAAGACTCGGACTTCGTATGAGAAAGGTCCTAGGTTCGAATCCCGAGTCTGGCATGTACCAATAAATGAAATTTAAATATGTGTTTTTCATTTACGTACATAATTTACAGTCGCTATCGGTGAGGGAAAACATCGTGACGAAACCTACCTATCCCTCAGGATCTATCTCTATAGGTAATAGTCAGTGCCTATATACGGCGATACGGTTCACTACCTATCACGTTGGGTGCTGTCTATCTAGTGATACGCGGGCTTCAAATGACCCATACCTAACATGCCTTCGAAATTTCGGAGATGGGCACTCAAGCCTCTGACTACCCCGCCATAATAAAAAAGGGAGTGTGCATACACAAGTCGTGAAGCATATGTTATGTTATTTTTTTATTATTTTTACAATTTTCAATGAGGATGAAACTTTTTTTGCTTTGTTTCAGTTTCCCAAGACTGAAGAGGAGTGGATGGAAGTTGCAGCGGAGTTTGAAAGAATGTGGCAGTTCCCTCATTGTTTAGGGTCAATTGACGGTAAACATATTAGAATTGTGCCACCTAAAGGAAGTGGGTCCTATTATTTCAATTACAAAAAACCCACAGTGTTGTTCTTATGGCAATAGCCAATAGCAATTGCGAGTTTTTGTATTGTGATATAGGAACAAACGGTCGGATCTCAGATGGAGGAGTCATAAATAACACTCAATTACATGAAAAACTCGTTAACAACGAGTTAAAAATTCCAAAACCTCGATCCATTGGAAGCTCAAACAGAGTTTTAAGATATGTTTTTGTTGGGGATGAAGCCTTCGCTATGCGTCAAGACCTTCTCAAACCATATCGACGAGAAACATTAACAAGGGACCGAAGAATTTTTAATTACCGCCTATCTAGGGCGAGACGTGTTGTTGAAAACACATTCGGCATTTTGGCTTCCCGATTTCGTATTTTCTATACAAGTATCAATTTAAAGATGCACAACGTCGATACTGTAGTTCTTGCGTGTTGCGCTTTACACAACTTTTTGCGGAGAAAGTCCCCCCAAAACTACACCCCTCCAGAAAGTATGGATCAGGAAAATATTTCTGAATGTACTGTTGAATTAGGTGAAAGATGTAACCCAGAATTAGTGCACAACCTACAGCGTGGACCAAGAGGCCACATGTTGAACAATGCTAGCGGGGTCAGAGATCATTTCAAGGAGTACTTTAACAATGAGGGGTCTGTTCCTTGGCAAGATAGATTTATAACTTAAAACAATTAATGGCGTACATAAATAATTATTTGGTTTGTTTGTTGTCAACATTGTAAAAGCTGATTGTACCTATTAAATAAAAGAATATGTTTCAGTTAAACGACGACGATGACCTCCGTGGCGTGATCGGTTAGACGCCTGAACGCTAATCGTGAGGTCCCGGGTTCGATTCCCGGTGGAGGCAGAGTTAATAACTATGCTTTCCTACTGCTTTCCAGTCTGGTCGTTGATTATATATGATATATTTGTATTTATCTATATGTAATAAGTATACATTTCTTAAATATTCGTTGACTAGTACCCTTAACACAAGTCTAACCTGTACTTACCAAGGGGCTAGGTCAATTAGTGTAATAATGTCCAATTATTATTATTATTATTAGTTAATAAAGCGAATAGGTAATAATAAGAAATTTTGTTTTTTTTTCTTACCAGTTGTGATGATTCGTCACAGTTTACAGACTCTTCACTTTCGTCAATGGTATTCCTCGACGGCCTTGGTGTCTCCTGATCATTGAGGAAATGCAGCAAATCGAAATACCACAGAGATGGCTTGTAAATTTCGCCTTCTCCAGCCCCAGATCGAATCGATTTGTTTACCTTTGCCAATTCTTTCCGATAAACGCTTCTCAAAGAATTGACATTCTTCACCACTGTCTCCCTGCTCGCGTAGACATCTATTTATTTGAACTTTTCAACCAATTTCTCGTACGCTTCCCCCTTTTTGTCCCTGTCACTGTACTCTTTGGATTTAACCCGCCAAATGCACGGAAAACTTTCGTAAAGTGAAATAAAATCAATCAAAAACTCGCGAGAACATTGCCGAAGATCTGCCATGGTCGGACGCTTAGAGAAAACTGAGGAACAAAACGGATTGGAAAACGGAGTAAGTGTCCATACGCAACGACATGTCTGTGCAGGTCACGGTTTTCAGAGCTCACGAGCTCAGTTATCGCTGCAACTGTGCAGTCTTCCCGACGGACTCAAAACTGCGCAGTTTTCCGGTCCACACGCAACGTTTTGTCTGCAACGTCTTGAACTGCGCAGACAAAACGTTGTGCAAAACGGAGCGTCTGGACCGGCCTTAATGTTTAAGTGTTATGAGTACAATAAAGAGTTAAATAAAAAAATACATATTTTTTTAAAAATACATCAACAGCAAGCACGACATAATGAAATTGAGCGAATCCGCAGACGCAGTGCTCCTGTGATTCTTGAACAAGCTGCATTTCACTATGATTCGGCAATTGATTATTGTGCCGACAAGTCGGAAACAATTGTTGAGTGTGGACGTCTTTGTAGTGCTAAAATTATTTCAGGGTGTAGTTGGACTGGGAATTTTAGTGTGTTGCAAGTAGGAGTTAACTGATAACGCCATCTGTCGTTGAAAGTGGAGACTGCTTGATTGGAGCGTGGAGTTTGCCCGGACTGGAAGCCGTTCTTTGCCTGACCTATTGTGAGTTGAACATCACTAGTAGCGACATCTATTGTGGATACTTGTGAAACTATTTTTTGTTGTCAGTTCGCGTCACACAATTTCGCGCACTGATAGTGCCTTACTGTTTTTTGAGATTTCACTGCCGTACTAAAGGGTTTTGAATAAATGCCTAAGGTACTTCGCTCGCCGCCAAATACCTCTCAATCGCTTTCTGATGGTGATTTACGCTGCTTAGCGCACTCTGACGACTCGTCTGTTAGTTGTTAGTTGTGGAGGCGTCCGTTATGCATAGAAATAAGCAAAAGAGGAGTCCCGGCTTTGACGATTTCAAGGATGAGCTTAAACAAATGATATCCGAATTAATGGATTCGCAAAACGTTCGTCTCGAAAATCTCGAAATACAATATTGTACGCCAGGAGAGGCAGCCCATGCTGATACTAAGTAATAATTGTACACCCTATTTACGCATGTGACACAATAAAATTTGTTTGTCTTTGACTTTATCCTAGATTTATATGTCTTACTGTATAATAGGACTTTTACGAATTATTTACTTTGAAGTTGTCTCCCTCTTGCTTCTTCTGCTCTTACTTTCTGATTTTGTCGTCTCAAGTGACTGTAGAGATCGCGCCACATAAGTTGACAGACGGCAAACTTGGAACTAAATTTGACGTTTCCGCCATTGCGTGTTATTTTGTATGAAAGGCAAATTTAGTATTACCAGCGTTTTTTGCTGACTCTTTGTAATTTTTTTGTTTGTTAAGGGTGATTATAATAAATTGATTTCCGGAGTTTCTTGTTAGTTCTTCTCCGAGCTAGGGTCTCCGCTGATCTAACCTCGGTAAAAAATATGTAAAGACAATGCTCAGTGCCATGTTTGAAATAATAGTTTTAAGAGATTCGCGATTTATACTCATGATAGAAGATATAAGGGTGTGTATAAGATTGATTGCAGCTGTGGAAAATCCTACGTCGGACAGACTAAACGGTCTATTGCGGACAGAGTGAAGGAACACATAATATATGTAATATATAATAAGAAGTATAAGTCCCGTTAATTATTAATCATGTTTGAAATAGTTTTTTTAATTTATACTTAGATCATAAGATAACATTCAAAGAGAGCTTGTGATAGGGCCTATCTTAAATAAAAATATTTTGACTTTGATATATTAATTTGTTTTATTTTAGTTTATAGCTCTGCAACCAAAGACCGTTACAAATGAAACCTATAATGTATCGAGCCGAATGGCACAGTGAGTGCTAGTTTTGGCGTGTTTACTAGTAACACTGAATTACGCGACTGTGGCGACGCCTCCAACTGCCAATTTATGTGGCGCGATCTCTAGTACTTACTGTTAACCGCAGAATCCATAATTTATTTCATGAAAATAACTTCAATATCATATCAATAACTTAGTTTTTAAGAACGCTTTGAATAACCAGTAAAATGTTACTACGTTGAGCGATAACTTCACAACTCATTTATTTACTAATATGAAATAAAATCTATTCTCATTTCGATGAAATCTTATAACGCATATGTGCAAAGATTATAATAAATAAAAAGAAATACTCATTACCTACTTTACGAAAAATATTTATTAGTACCCTCGGCATCACTGTGCGATCGCGCCACGGAGGTCGTCAAAAATTCATCCACATAATATATTTCTTTTGTCAATCTACTATCCTTCATCGTCATAACATGTACAAAACTACGAAGCATGCCCTTATAAATCTTAGCCTCTACATCTGTTTTTAATTCTATTATTCAATGTCACTCCTAACATGCTTCTTTGTATGACCAATGGGTGTAGCGGTAATACATACAGCGTTAGTAATTTCATGATTGCTGACTAGCAATTAAATTAGTTTACATACTTTATTAGTTTATTCACCAGTCACAAATAATAGTTAGACGAGAATACATATGAATATATTCAATTATCTAAAGTTAACCTTTGACTTTTATTAGCTAATTATAAGAACTACCCCATTTACTAAATTGGTGACCCCGAATGAACTCAACCAGGCTGATTGTAGTGATAGTGATAATTGCTATTTAATTTAATTTACTAAATCCGCGTGTTACCTCGTTTAAATTCATTGAACAATAGTGACTCCTTGAAGACAATGAATCCTCAAGCACCAACAACATCATCTGTTCCTGCGATGTCCACGGTATCCACTGACCTGGCACAAATCACAGTGTCATCACGGATCTCAGAATTCTGGACAGAAATGCCTAGGCTTTGGTTTGCGCAGTACGAAGCCATAATGTTCCCACAGAAGCAGAGCGACAAAGTGCGTTACAACGTGGTCGTCTCAAACCTAAGTACAGATGCGTTACAGCACATAAGTGACATACTTTTGTCACCACCACCAACCAATAAATACCAAGCGGTGAAAGAGAGGCTATTGCAAGTGTTCGAAGAGAGTGCCGAAAATTGGTAGGTGAGATGGACCTGGGATCACAAAAGCCTTCCCAGCTGCTAAGAAAGATGCGAGATCTCGGAAGGAATACTCAAGTTTCCGATCAAACTCTAAAAAACTTGTGGATTTCTCGTATGCCACCTGCCGCAAGAGCCGTCATTGCTGTAAGTAATGAGTTAGACCTGGTCAGCTTAGAAAAAGTTGCAGACAAAGTTCTGGAGAGCATCACGCAAGGGAGCATTGCAGAAGTATCAGCTGGCATGCCAAGCAGCTTGAACTCTTCCTCCATCAACCTGCCCATCACAGAGCGATTCTCCATGATGCAGAAGTTGACTTTGGAGGTTGCAAGTCTACGTGCGCAAGTCAACCATCGAGACCATCATCGAATCCGCAGTGGAAGCCGCCACTTCGGAACGAAGCCTAGAAGCCGTTCGCAGGATTCCAACAACTCCCCAAGGACACTATGCTGGTACCATCACAGGTATCGCGGAAAAGCGGCATGGTGTGAGCAGCCATGCACATGGAACTCCAAAAGCGTAACCCAGCCCAACAGGTCGGTAAACTAGATGCGGTACAGAAAGAGGCGGATTTCCCTGATCCTTTGCAAAATCGCCGCCTTATGATACACGATCGCAAAATCAATATTTCATTATTAATTGACACCGGAGCAAACATTTCTGTTTTACCTAAAACTCAAATATCCTTTTTCAAAACTTTAGATTGTCAGTACAAGCTATTTGCAGCTAATAATAGTGAAATTAAGACGTACGGCATAGTTACATTAGAATTAAATTAAGGATTGAGACGCGCATATAAATGGACATTCATTGTACCTAAATGACGTAAAACAGGCTATTTTAGGTGCAAATTCTTTTATACAAAAATAGGTTAACGGTAGATTTATATCAGCGTAAATTAATAGATACGGTTACAAATTTGAGATCGTTTGGAACTCTGGTTAACTGTCCTCAGCCATCTATCAAAACTATTCAGAATAACCATCCATATAGGGCTTTATTAGAAAAATATCCTGATATAACAAAATTTATCTGTTTTAAGGATTCCCGCACTCATTCTGTTTACCATCACATAGAAACAACAGGACCACCCGTATATGCGAAAGCGAGGCCACTGCATCCCGACCGCTACAATAAGGTAAAGGAGGAATTTCGCCTAATGCAAGAGGTAGGTATATGCAGGCCAACTAAGAGTCCTTGGGCAAGTCCTTTGCATGTAGTTCCTAAGAAGGATGGGCAGCTGACGCCGTGCGGAGATTACCGACCCCTAAACGCGATTACCAAACCCGATCGCCATCCCATTCCCCGACTACAAGACTTCACAAATGGGTTATCAGGTAAGCACATATTTTCGCAAATAGATATTAACAGAGCTTTACATCGCAATAGCACCTGAGGATGTTGAAAAGACAGCCATCATTACGCCATTTGGTCTTTTTGAGTTCCCTCGAATGACATTTGGACTGCGAAATGCCGCTCAAAGTTTCCAGAGATTTATGGACCATACAGTTCTAGCAGACATTCATAATTTCAAATCAGGTAACCAAATTTCTTCCCCTTTTTTGTTACATCGATGATATTTTAATTGCATCCGAGAACGTACACAAACAACACCTAGAATTATTATTTCAGCGCTTAAGTAATTTAGGTATGACCATTAATATTGACAAAACTTGTTTTGGTAGAAATTTAGTACATTTTTCAGGTTATGAAGTTTCAGTTGAAGGCATAGAGATTGCGCCATATAAGTTGGCAGACGGCAACATTGGAACTAAATTTGACGTTTCCGCCATTGCGTATTATTATGTATGACGGGTAAATTCAGTAATACCAGCGTTGTGTTTTTGCTCACTTTCTTTGTAATTTTTATGTTTGTTAAGGGAGATTATAATAAATTGATTTCCGGAGTTTCTTGTTAGTTCTTCTCCAAGCTAGGGTCACCGCTGAACTAACCTCGGTAAAAAATATGTAAAGACAATGCTCAGTGCTATGTTTGAAATAATAGTTTTAAGAGATTCGCGATTTATACTCATGATAGAAGATATAAGGGTGTGAATAAGATTGATTGCAGCTGTGGAAAATCCTACGTCGGACAGACTAAACGGTCTATTGCGGACAGAGTGAAGGAACACATAATATATGTAATATATAATAAGAAGTATAAGTCCCGTTAATTATTAATCATGTTTGAAATAGTTTTTTTAATTTATACTTAGATCATAAGATAACATTCAAAGACAGCTTGTGATAGGGCCTATCTTAAATAAACATATTTTGACTTTGATATATTAATTTGTTTTATTTGAGTTTATAGCTCTGCAACCAAAGACCGTTACAAATGAAACCTATAATGTATCGAGCCGAATGGCACAGTGAGTGCTAGTTTTGGCGTGTTTACTGGTAACACTGAATTACGCGACTGTGGCGACGCCTCCATCTGCCACCTTATGTGGCGCGATCTCTATCCATATTGCGGTTGCCTGGAAGACATTGCTTTAGCAATAAGGCCACCAATAGTGCATAACAATTAAGTTTTCTATGACTAATGTGTATAATGTTTAAGTGTTATGAGTACAATAAAGAGTTAAATAAAAAAATACATAATTTTTAGTGTAAAAACTTATAACACATAATAACAATAACAATGACTATACCACAGTTACTTGGACCATCTGAGTAACTTACTAAAATACACTTTTTTCAGTCTCGATACACACGGTAAAACAGATATCACGAATTCCCATTGATACCAATCATGGAAAATAACTTTTATTAGATCTACATCATACACCTTTATTCTTTACCCTACATTACTCTTGTCATAGTCATCACTGCACTTCCACGGGCATATGCACCCCAAACCATACCCATAGGTCACACAAAAAAGCATGTTAGGAGTGACATTGAATGATAGAATAAAAAATATGTAGAGGCTAAGATTTAAAAGGGCATGCTTCGATTGTTTATACATTTTATGAGGATAAAAGATAGTAGGTTAACAAAAGGAATATACGTGTGTGAATTGGGAGGGCGATTACCCAATAGGACAAACAGTTAGACAGAGTCCATATTGAAAGTGATGTTAGAAGTATATATAACCACTGAGAGTGTATAAGTGTACAACGAAGCAAAAGTAGTGTCAGTGTGGGTATCTGTGATCTCTGACTATCCCTCTAAAGGGAATTGAGTGTGATGTGTATGTATGTTATTAGTCAGGATCTTTCGAGGTGGCGATCAATAGTCTCTGCTTGTCCCCTTAGGGACATAGGAGGTGTGAATATATGCATGTTCTATAAATATTGTTGTTTTCATCATAACATAATATGTATTTAGAAGGTCAGACAGTAAGAATCATTAAAATCTACCAAATTAGATAACTTATGACTTCTGGGTGCTGATAAATTAGTATATTTGGAGTTTCATTTCTGGTAGACAAAAACAATTAGTTTTATTAATTATGTGAGACTGGGTCAAATCACGATAAATTTATAAAGATATGTGATTACCTTTATTTTGCCCGACGTTTCGACCCACGTACGTCAAGATATGGCGGTGTTGTTGCGGAAGTCAAGAATGCCTGCGAGTAATATCACCTCGGCTGAGTGGTTGGCTTTAAGAGCACTTAGGAAGAATGATGACGTGCTGGTACTAAAGGCTGACAAAGGCAACGCCACAGTAGTGATGAACACCGCGGACTGAAGACGAGTATGGGCAACTGCACAGGGCCAGAGTGGTACATCCACCGAAACTTTATGGCTTGCCGAAAATACATAAAGCTAACGTGTCTTTGCGACCGATTGTCAGCCAAATTGGATCACCCACGTATGACCTGGCAAAGCACGTGTCAAAAGTATTGTAGCAACTGGTGGGCCAGACGTCGTCCTATGTGAAAGATTCACGTCTCTTTGTTGGAATGATAAGGAACACACGACTGGAACCAGGTGAGGTATTGGTGAGTTTCGATGTCGAGTCATTATTTACCAATGTTCCAGTGGACGAGTGTTTGTCAGTCATAAAAGACAAGTTTAGGCAGAGAGACGTATCAGATAGATACATAACGTTGTTAAAGCACTGCTTGAAGGAAAGCTACTTTTCATACCAAGGCCAGTATTTCCTTCAGATCGATGGTGTGGCAATGGGTAGCCCTGTGGCGCCGGTACTAGCCAATATCTGGATGGAACATTTTGAAGAAAGGGCATTAAATGGTGGACCTTTAAGTATTAGACTTTGGAAGAGATACGTGGATGACATCTGTTGTATCATTAGAGGAGGTGAAAATCGTGCTAGAGAATATGCCAGTTACCTAAACTCCATCCATCCAAATGTCAAGTTCACAGTTGAGGTTGAAGAGGATCGAACGTTGGCCTTTTTAGACGTAAAGTAATGGTCAGATCGGATGGAACCTTGGCGCATTCTGTACACAGGAAGCCTACACACACGGACAGATACCTGCACGCCACGTCACATCACCACCCGCGTCATACGCAGTCTGTAGTGAGGACTTTGGTAAACCGGGCATATGATCTGTGTGACCCTGACCATTTCAGCGGAGAACTGGCTCACATCCAGGAGGTGCTGAAGAAAAATGGTTACAAAACGACAGGTCTCACGGTGAAACCAAAGAGGGAGAAACATCCAATTGTACGCAGACAACCGGCATTTCTACCGTATGTGAAAGGAATAACGGACAAAATAGGTGCAATCTTAAAACAGTATTCGATTGACACTGTTTTTAAACCATTATTCAAAGTAGCAAGCAAATTACAGACTGCGAAAGATGTTATCCCTGACGAAAGAAGTGGCCAGGAACGGGTCAAGGAACACATAGCAGCTGTAAAGATTATCAATCAATCAATCAATCAGCCTATGACAGTCCACTGCTGGACGTAGGCCTCCCCAAGGTAACGCCACAAAACACGATCACTCGTGGCCCTCAGCCAACCAGGGTATTCAATCAGTGCGTCCTACCTGTAATGACATACGGTGCCGAGACGTGGAACATGACAGTCGGGCTGGCTCACCGATTACATGTCGCTCAGCGGGCAATGGAACGTTCGATGCTGGGTATCTCGTTAAGGGACAGAGTCCGGAACGAGATTATCCGGCAGAGAACCAATGTCGTCGACATTGTCTATCGATGTTGCAAGCTGAAGTGGCAGTGGGCCGGTCACGTCTGTCGCAGAACCGACGACCGTTGGAGCAAAGCGGTTCTCGAATGGCGACCGCGTCTCGGTAAACGTAGTGTAGGACGCCCCCCTGCCAGATGGACTGATGACCTGAAAAAGGTCGCTGGTAGTGGTTGTAAAGATTAGGCAACCACAAAAGTCAGCGATAGCGGAACACTTGATGTCTGGTTTAAACCATTGGATTGAATTACATCAACCTCAAATCATCTCCACGGAACAACATTATTATCCAAGGGTTGTTCGTGAGGCTATTGAAATTAAAAAACATCCCAATAATTTAAATCGTTAGGATGGTTTTAGGCTCTCAGAAACATGGGAACCGGTAATCATGGGATTATATTCGCGTGGCGTAACTGCGGATGTGTCTTCGGATAGTGTGAGTGTAGTGTGTCGTGCTATGAATTAACAAAAATTGTGAGGGTAGACAGACATTTGCTGACAACTAAATCTAGTGTTCCCGCGACCACGGCCTATGCAACTGGATCAAAACGTCGGGCAAAGTAAAGGTAATCACGTCTATATATATAAAAATGAATTGCTGTTCGTTAGTCTCACTAAAACTCGAGAACGGCTGAACGGATTTATCTGATCTAAGTCTTGAAATGATTGTGGAGGTCTAGGGAAGGTTTAAAAGATAAAAATGAATCGAACAGTCTCCGGGAAGACCCTAAAAACAGCCCTTTTCTATTTGCAATACAAATGTTTTCCAACTAAAACGTAGTAAAGTTTAAAAAAAAGGAAATTAAAAAACGGAAAAAAATGTTACCAAGTAAACGGTGACACTGGCAAAATTGTGGTGTCAAAAACAAAGTTTTGTCAAGTGAGTCACTTTGATCAAACGTAACGATGCCGAGGAGAAGACGACCTGATTTACGTCGTCGCAGTCAGTCAAATGTACGAAGAGCTACCTCACCTGCTAACCACACTGATGACCAGAGAGACAGATCGAGAAAATAGTCGTATTGCTATGTCACAATTGCGTAATTTAGTGAGTGACAATGAAGTGGATAGGCTTAGAATGCAACGAGTTCGTGCACAACAAAGACATCAACAGCAAGCACGACATAATGAAATTGAGCGAATCCGCAGACGCAGTGCTCCTGTGATTCTTGAACAAGCTGCATTTCACTATGATTCGGCAATTGATTATTGTGCCGACACGTCGGTAACAATTGGGGATATGAAAATAATTTGTAAATATTGTAAGGCGTTAAAGTACACTGGTGAATCTATTGGATTATGTTGTGCTGAAGGCAAAGTAAAATTGCCACAATTGGTCCCACCACCAGATCCTTTACGCTCTTTTATAGTAAAAAGCACTAAAATTTATAGTGAAATTGATATAAATGTGGAAATATGTAATTTATTCAATCAATCAGCTTATGTCAGTCCACTGCTGGACGTAGGCTTCCCCAAGGTTAAAACACGATTACTCGCGGCCCTCAGCCAACCCCTACCAACAACCTTTTTCAGGTCATCGGTCCATCTGACAGGGGTGCGTCCTACACTATGTTTACCGAGACGCGGCCGCCATTCGAGAACCGCTTTGAACCAACAATCATAGGTTCTGCGACACACGTGGCCGGCCTACTGCCACCTGGGCTTGTAACATTGATAGACAACGTCTGCGACTTTGGTTCTCTGCCGGATAATATCGTTCCGGACTCTGTCCCTTAACGAGATACCCAGCATCGAACGCTGCATTGCACGCTAAGCGACATGTAATCTCATACCACAGCGTTCATAAATCACACTATCATTGACACAGCTTTCATGAATCCATACTCAGCTATCATACAATCCTACATAATACATTTTCCTGAGGGAGATCATCCCTAATTTTTAATTCTGCATTCATGACACTTCTGCCAAACCCAGCACTCACTACCATACATAAGTGTAGGAAATAGAACATCATTATGAAAAACCAGTCTTCTGTTTCATTCTGAATCAACTGACTAGACATCAGTCTGCTCACAGCCCCATATTAATATCCTAAATGATAAAAAGGCAAGGCGAGGCGAGGTCAGCTTTTGCCCAGCTAACACCTGTGTGGAAGTCCAACATAATTACCCGTCGAACCAAATTAAGGATTTTTGAGTCTAACGTCAAATCAGTCTTGATGTATGGGTGTGAAACGTAGTTTGTCAGAAAGAATTTAACCCAAAGGCTCCAAGTATTTGTCAATAAATGCTTGCGACGAATTCTAGGGATTTTCTGGCCACGCACTATTTCAAATACCGAACTATGGAGATCGAAAAGACAAAAAACTATGGAGACAGAAGCATGTTCGGAGTGATATTGAATGATAGCATTAAAAATAGATGAAGAGGCTAAGATTTAAAGGGCATGCTTCGATTGTTTATACATGTTATGAGGATAAAGGATAGTAGATTGACAAAAGGAATATATGTGTGTGAATTGGAAGGGCGATTACCCAATAGGACAAATAAAAAAAAGTAAAAAAGTAAAAATGTTTATTTCAAAAACCTTAACATTATACATAAGAACAAACCCCCTAAAAAAGGGCAAAGCCCTGTAGCTTAGGATGGGTAAGCTCAACCCAAATTAATGCACATAATTATAAGGAATTGTAGTGAGGCAAAAACAGCAGTTGGTACATAAGAATTAACATTAAACATGTTTAGATGATGGGTTTTAACAATGCTTCAGTATGCTCATATGTGAGGGATTGCAACCATTCAAGGATTTTATGTTTACAATCATAGTAGCATAAATTATAAATAGTAATTAGTTTACTTACATGGTTGTAAAGCTTAGGACTAAGATAAATACAAAAATTGTGGCTGAAACTTGTTTTGAAAGTTGCTCTAGCGCAAACTAGATCGATTCTACGCTTTGAAATGTTTTTAGGAAAACTAGTAAACTGATGCTGATAAAGTATAGCTGCTAAAATAAACAATTTACGGACTGAAAGAACATTAGACAGTGCATACAATGTAACGGTAGGAAAACGAAAAGGCTTTCTATGAATAACTTTTAGTAAAGCTCTCTGCGCTCTCTCAACACGTAAGAAAGTAGTTTTATGCGTGCCACCCCAAGATGTGATACAGTATGTCAATAGGCTTTGACATAGGGCAAGGTATATACTCTTAAGCAGTTTTGGAAACATAATCTCTCTTAGGTTTTTAAAAATACAAATAAGTGATCTTACCCTGTTACATAATTTATAAATATGATACTGAAAATTTAAATTTTTATCAATAAAAACACCTAAATATTTGACCATAACCGCTCTGTCAAGATAAGGGCAGGCACACGATTGTTGCTGCCCACAATTTGTTGAGTGAGCTTGTAACTGGAAACTTGTGTCAGGCTGTGTATTGTCTCTAATTGAAAAGGATATGTATTTGGTTTTAGTATAGTTAAGAGTTAAAACATTTTGCCTTAACCAGTTAGAAACAATGTCTAGACTCAATTGAGCTTTTTGAAAAGTATCCTCCCACGTATTACCAGAAATTAACAAGGCTGTATCGTCCGCATAAGATATGATCTTGATAGATAAATGTACAGATAACAAAAGAAGATCGTTGATATAAATTAAAAACAGCGTTGGACCTAAAATACTTCCTTGAGGTACCCCGAAATTAACTTGTAAATCACTACTGTTACGCTCACCAATTTTCAAACTTTGAGTTCGATTTGATAGATAATCCGTAAAGATATCGAGAGCTGTTCCACGAACACCAATTTTATTAAGTTTGTGCAAAAGAAGCGGAAAGTAAACGGTGTCAAAAGCCTTTGCGAGATCTAAAAAGATTCCTATAACTTTTTCACTTTTGTCTAATTTACGAGCTATAAAGGATGTAAGCTCATGAACTGCTTCAGAAGTTGATTTGCCTTTCCTGAAACCAAACTGGTTCTCGGACAAGATCCCATGCTTATCTACAAAAGAGGTTAATCGAGTATTTAAAAGTTTCTCCAAAATTTTCGACAAGCCAGGAAGAATAGAAATTGGACGATAGTTTGCAATATTGTCGGAAGGACCAGATTTATGAATTAGTATAACAATGGCTTTTTTGGAAAAATACCGAGTTTCAGACAATTATTGAATATGTGTACCAAAATGGGAGTAATTAAAGGTTTAGCCAATTTAAGGATTTTATTTGAAATTTGGTCCCAGCCTATAGAACAATCAGTCTTTAAGTGGTCAATAAGTGAATCAATTTCCTGTGCATCAGTTTCGATTAACACTAAAGAACTACAGTTTGTTGTTAAATGATGAGGGCTGAGGTCTTTGAAGTAATGTGAGCTGAAAGATAAAGGAAGGTTATCAGAACTACTTTGAGCTAAAGTTTTGCCAACATTAACGAAATGTTCGTTTATTTTATCTATTTCATCACTATCATCACCTTCCTTTAAAAGTTGACAGCTAGTCTGTTTCTTCTGACAAGACGACGAGATATTTTTAATGGCCTGCCATAGAAGTTTCTGATTTTTTCCTGCTTTGTCAATTTGGTCTTTTTCATATTGACGCTTACGCTGCTTAATGAGATTAAAATAGAAAGACTTGTATCTAAAGTAGGTAATTTTAGCAATTTCATTGTTAGGGTTTCTTTTATATTTAGCATGGAGACTATCTTTGTTCTTTTGGCAACTGAGTAGACCTGTGATCATCCACGGTTTAAGGGTAATCTTCCTACTTGGAATTCGGACAGCCCTTGAACTCGCGTCAATGGCTTCCTGCAGAGTTGAGACAAGCAAATCAATTCCAACGTCAGGATCGTCGATTTCAAGAATCGGGTTAAAATTAGCCTTGGATAAAAGATTCCAAACATTCTGATAATCAATCCTACGGGCAATTTTATTAACAACGTTATGTTTACTTTTTATCTCCAGATGAAGCAAAACTGGCCTGTGATCAGTAATTGCGGTACTAATCACTATCGTAGCTACTGGAGCTTTAGATCTGAGAAAAACATGATCAATACACGTTCCAGACTCTTCTCTAGTGACAAAATTATGACAAGATATTAAACCGTGAAAAGCTAAGATATTAAGATACCTTTCGCTATTCACGTCGCATTGATCTGGTATTATATTCAAATTAATATCACCAACTAGAGCAAGATTTTGCTGTGTGTTGTGTTTAGACAACACATCATCAAGAAAAATCAAAAAATTATCTACACTGCTCTGTTTTGAACCAAGATCCTTATAGAAAGCATGATGACGGTAAACTGCAATTATCATTAAGAGGGGTGATTTCAAAACAAGCGCATTGCAACTGACCGAAACCAGCTCTTCGACTGTAAAAATTAAGCAATTTTTAATAAACACAACAACCCCATCATTTTGGTATCTGTTCTGACTGGTGGCAAACGAATAGTATCCATCAATATTAGGCAAAACACTACAACAGGAGAGCCAACATTCTGTCAGTATTATAATGTCACAATCAACCTTGAGTCTGTTTAAGAAAATGATGAAATCAGGCAAGTGTGTACTATGGCCAATACTTCTGATATTGTGAGTTATTATTCTTAAACCTGTGAGGCTTGGAAGAAGCCCAGCACAGCCCTCCACATCAGTTTCAAAAGAGTCCAACGTCTGCAACTCATCGATCTCTGCAATTATGTTAAAAGCATCGAATTTTGTTCACATAGAAAAAAATGGTACCAAAACTGCTTAAGCGTGAGATAGTTAGCGCAACAACCGGTATAAAAACATAACACAATTTAACCATCATAAAGGCATTGGAAAATTTGTACAAGTAAACAAAATTAACCCATAAAGAAGTAACATAAGCAAGCAACATATAAATAAAACCCATCTGGTAAATAACACCACCAATTAACAGCAATAGAAAAAAATAAAGTAGTCACAATTCACTCTGGAGCTTCCTGAGGTCATCCCCGCTGACGACTCTCACGAAGGGTTGGCCCTCGGTCTTCCTGAGATAAACCACGCCGCGCGACGTCCAGCAAAAAGCATATCCATTATCCTTAGCAAATAGGCGGCAGCTGTAGAAAAGCTGACGAGTTTTAAAAGTCAGATGCTCAGATATGTAAATCGGCTTAGTAGGTTGTCCACTTTTTAATTTCAGCACACTGGTATTGAGCATTTGCCCCCTGGCCTGACTCTTATTAAAGTGCTTTACAGCAGTCAAGAACTCTTCTTTTTTCAAAACTGATCCCAACTCAACGATGATCGGCGGTGGAGACCTTTTCACAGTAGCCCTTGGGCTATAAACATCCTTGATCTCTGTTTTGTTTAGTGGGATGTTGATAGCAGAGGCTATAGAGCAGACTACCTCGCAGAGATCATTCTTCGTGAGTGGCTTCTCAACGGGGATATTGCGTATTTCTATCTTTGGGGCTCATGACACAAGCTCAAGATAATCTACCCTCTGCACCAACGCACGCATATACTTCTCATCTTCCGCCACCTTAGACTCAAGCACCTGAATTCTCTTGGTGAAAGCATCGCAACTATCGGAGAGAAACTTTACATTGGTTTTTAGATCCTCATTTTGAGTCTTGATCTCCTCAACCGATTGCTGCAGTAATCGAAAATCACGCTTAATATCTGTGGCAAATGATTCGAACATTTGTGTCATGAAGAGTTTCATATCAGTGTCAGAAAAACTTTGCTTCTTACGATGAGTAACGAAGTCCGAGACCTCATTTTCCAGATTCGGTGCGGAATTATGTTTTTTGGAAGCATCCAATGCCGGAGGGATAAGCACCCTCGGACTCTTGTGCGGTGGAGAACGCTGCAATTTACTCATTTTGGCTCAAGAGTAGGCTTTCAGGGGAAGACTGAAGAAAGAGCGGCAAAACTTGCAATCGCAGCAACCTTGAAACCAAACGCTGATGCAGACCCCAACAAATCTCCAGTTTCTTTAATGCGAGCTCACTCCTCTAGCACTCTGAGGTTTCAGTGTCACTAACTGTACTTTCGTATTTTAATATTTTTATTTAAAATAACACAAGTTTGTATGGGCTTTTAGTTCAACTTGCCAACAATAGATGGCGCTACTGGTATCTTTCAAATCGCAACGTATCACGTTAGATATGACAAGATCATAGGAATATGCGATGACTCACGATGTTTTAAGGTTCCATAAATAGATGGCACTACTACACACTTCAAACTTTCAACAGGATTAATTTACACTCTGAACTACTCTCACAACTCACTACACACGTCCACTCACAATGAGATCCGAGGAGGGAGAGGAAATGACAGTTAGACAGACTCCATATTGAAAGTAACATCAGTTTACTTATCATACACTTACAAAACATCACATACACTTTAAAAGTATATATAACCACTGAGAGTGTATAAGTATACAATAAAGCAAAAGTGGTTTGTCAGAGTGGGTATCTGTGATCTCTGACTACCCCTCTACAGGGAATTGAGTGTGATGTGTATGTATGTTATTAGTCTGGATCATTCGCCGTGGCGATCAATAGTCTCTGCTTGTTCCCTTAGGGACACAGGAGGTGTGAATATATGCATGTACTACAAATATAGTTGTTATCATCATAACATAATATTAATATATTCATCACAGACAAACATACAGATATGCGCACTGGTTGCACATGTGAGATGAAATATGAATATGGATAGAGCCATGATATTCATGCCATCCCTAGCGTCCCTAAAGGGATAGAAGGAGACTATGGAAGGCCACCTGGAACGATCCTGGCAAATGTCCCTTGCTTCACTCACACCCATTAATCTTCTCATACGTGCTCTTTCATTCTTCACGCTGCGTACGTGCGTGCGCTGAGAAGATGTAGTAATGAACATAGAGAAAGGTATGTTAGGAGGTTTCGGCATATGGAGCTGATTGATGAGAGAAGGGTTACGAAAGGAATTTATAGAGCTCAAGTGGAAGGTAGAGTAGGACAGACTAGGCTGCGTAGAACATATACTGATCAAATTGAAAACATTTTTGTCAAGGTGGGTGTACACAGCATGAATAATAAAAGAGCATGTATGAGAAGGTTAATGGGTGTGAGGGAAGCAACGGACATTTGCCAGGATCATTCCAGGTGGTGATTCGTAGTCTCTGTCTATCCTCTTAGGGACGTAGAGCCATGAATATATCCAAATGAATATAAATCTATATACATCATCTCATGTGCAACCAGCGCCCTTACTACACGAATGCATTGTAGGCACAATATTACTGCAAAAGCGAACTGTAATACTTCAGTGGCCGTAATTTGACACTTTTGGCACTCCACTAACAAATTTTGGCCACTGAAGCGCTATCGAACTACATCTGAAGTACTTCTGCGTCTGAAGTACAAAAAAGCTACTCCACTGACCAAACGTCAGTCAATAACAGTTCAATAGCCTTATATTTGATACTCCACTATTGTCATTTCCGTACTTTGAGTTGCCCCTGAAGCACCACCGACTCGCTCATATCATGCATGTCTGTTAAGATGAATGTATGCCCAGGAGGCAAAAGTAGTGTTAGGATAAGAAATAATTGGGTTATTTCCTTGAAGGATAGATGTTGTGTGTATGTTTATAGTCTCATTGTAAATATATTATTATTTTCAGATCAAGCACATCATTTAGAATGTGGATGAAGATTGCGCACCCTGATCATTCAAACTGTGTAGATGGCAAAAGGACAAAATAAAAATGTTATTGAAAAATTTATATATGTAGTTTTAATTTGTAAATTTTGTTTAAAATTTTCATCTATACATTAAGTTGACTTGGCTTGGATGCGAACTGCTTCAGCAGTGGTCATGGCAGTATTGGCAGGTTTTTCTTTAGCTGCCACTCATTGTCAATCAATCATTTCAACACACAAGAAGCCTCTACCTGGTAAATATAAACAATAATTAATATATTTAATAAACACATCTCCATAAAATCATGCAGCATTATGGAAACAAATAATTATTCATATGAAACAGATTAAATTGTAGCTTGTTTCTTTCAACACTAATTCTTTTTGTCTACCAGAAATCAAACTCCAAATATACTAATTTGTCAGCACCCGAGTCAAAAGTTATCATATTCGGTAGATTTTAATGATTTTTACTGTCTGACTTTCTAAATACATATGATGATGATTCTAGATACATATATGTTATGATGAAAACAACAATATTTGTAGTACCTACATATATTTACACCTCCTTTGTCGCTAAGGGGATAAGCAGAGACTATTGATCGCCACCTAGAACGATCCTGACTAATAACATACATACACATCACACTCAATTCCCTGTAGAGGGGTAGTCAGAGATCACGTTTACCCATCCTGACAAACCACTTTCGCTTCTACGTGGTCATATATACTTCTAACATCACTTTCCATGTCATTTGTCCTATGGGGCCGGCCCATACGTAATCACCCTTTCAAAATCACCCACATATATTCCTTTTGTCAATCTACTGTCCTTCATCGTCATAACATATACAAAACATCGAATTTAAATCTCATCCTCTACATCTATTTTGAATTCTATCATTCAATGTCACTCCTAACATGCTTCTTTGTGTTACCTATGAGTTTGGTTTGGCGTGCATATGCCCGTGGAAGTGCAATGATGACTATGACAAGAGTAATGCAAGGTAAAAAATAAAGGTGTATGATGTAGATGAAGTAAAAGTTATTTTCCAGGATTAGTATCAATGGGAATGCATGATCTCTGTTCAACCGCGTGTAGTAAGATTGCGTAAAGTGTATTTTAGTACGTAAATTACTAAGATGGTCCAAGTTACTATGCTATAGTCAGTGTTATTGTTATTATGGATTACAAGTTTCTACATTTAAGCAGACAATACCTGCATTACAATACCTCTTCTTGCTCATTCATATGACCTGGCACATCGAAGTTTTCAGTCTGAAAAAACATAATTTTTTAGTGCTAAAGTAATAAATTACATATTTCCACATCTATGTTTATTTCACTTTAGATTTTAGTGTAAAAAAAAATAAAATTCCAAATATGCCTTATCCGCCAGCTCTTAACTTTCCACATATACAGTTTTGGCCCAATGTAGAAAATATTTTTGATTTAAATTTCTAACCTATTGAAAATTTTCAAACATAAACAAACTTTTATTTATTACTAGTTCCACCGATCGCTACTTGATCGCTAGTGGCGCTACTTTCTACGTGTCATTGAATGTACGAATTTCTGTTATGTTGGTAATAGCAGCAAGAACGCGATCAGCGAGCGAACACCTTACATAATACCAATTTGTATAAACCATCAGCAATCGATCGCGCGATCACTTTGCGACCACTGCTGATTGCATATTTTTACATAATAACCCTACATAATTACTGACGTCGAGGCGGCTGACTCGTGCCTGTAGGGTCACCTTCAGTTGTTGCCAGGGAAATGGCTGATGACCTGACCTCGTCATCCTGTCGGCGTTGCTGCGATCTGATCCTTACGCCCTTCTTGTCCGCGTTTTCCTACCTTGGTGTGATATGCATTTTTGGACCCCATTTCTGACACCAAAACGTCAATCAATCAATCACGTAGGCCTCCCCAAGGGTACGCCACAAAAGACGATCTTTCGTGGCCCTCATCCAGCCACTACCAGCAACCTTCTTGAGGTCATCGGTCCATCTGGCAGGGGGGCGTCCTACACTACGTTTGCCGAGACGTGGCCTCCACTCAAGAACCGCTTTACTTCAGCGGCCGTCGGTTCTACGACAGACGTGGCCGGCCCACTGCCGCTTCAGTTTACAACAACGATAGACAATGTCTATCACTTTGGTTCTTTGCCGGATAATCTCGTTCCGGACTCTGTCCCTTAACGAGATACCCAGCATTGAACGCTCCATTGCTCGCTGAGCGACACGTAGTCGGTGGGCTAGCCCGACTGTCATGTTCCACGTCTCGGATCCGTATGTCATTACGGGTAGGACACACTGGTTATAAACCCTGGTTTTCAGGCACTGCGGTAGTGGCGACGAGAAGATGTGACGCAACTTCCCAAATGCTGCCCAGCCCAGCTGCACTCTTCTGGAAATCTCCCGCTCGAAACTGTCCCTACCCAACTGCAATACTTGGCCCAGGTAGACATATTCCTGGACAGTTTTGAACGCCTCTCCATTGATCGCAATCGGCTCCGGGACCACAACTTCATTGAACATGACCTTAGTCTTGTCCAAGTTCATCCGGAGACCGACCGACCGTGAGGCAGCGTTCAAACTGTGCAGCATTTCTTGCAGATCCTGCAGCGACTCCGCCATTAAGACAATGTCATCAGCGAAGCAAAGGTGCGTGAGGTATCTGCCATTAACATTGATACCCACCCTAGTCCAATCCAGAGTTTTGAAGAGGTCCTCCAGTGCGTTTGAGAACAGTTTTGGGGAGATAAAATCCCCCTGTCTCACTCCTCTGAGCAACTGTATAGGACTCGTCTTGTGGTTTTGGACTTGAACAGATATCGTTGCCACACTATATAGGCTCTTCAGCACCTGCACATATCGCCAATCGACCTGGCATCGCTTCAGTGACTCCAGAACAGCCCAGATCTCGACCGAGTCGAAGGCCTTCTCGTAGTCCACGAAGGCAAGACACAGCGGCCGGTTATACTCATGGGACTTCTGTATAACCTGCCGCACCGTGTGAAAGTGGTCTACGGTACTATAGCCTTTCCGAAATCCGGCCTGCTCCGGCGGCTGGAAGGCGTCAAATCTTAAGGCGAGACGATTTGTAAGCACCCTCGAAAACAACTTGTAAACGTGGCTTAGGAGCGCGATTGGTCTATATTTCTTCAGTAGGGCCTTGTCTCCCTTTTTTAAAAATAAGGCCACTACACTCCCACTCCACGCCTTCGGAGTAGTCCCATTGGCTATGACGAATTAAACAAATCCTTGAGCCTCTCCAGGAGCGGAGATCCTCCCGCACTGAGAAGCTCAGAGGTGATTCCGTCCTCGCCGGGAGCCTTCCCATTACTAAGTTGTCTGAGAGCACTCCCAACCTCGTCTACGTCCACGAGTGGAAGATCGTCCGTGAAATGGCGCACCAATGCAGCTCTTGGGTCCCTAGTATCGGGTGGGGGCCTCGTGGCATGCGAGGCGTATAAACGGCCGTAGAAGCTCTCAACCTCGACCAGAACAGTACACGTACTTGTACTAAAATCCACTACTGGTACTTCATATCATATGGGTTGGTATTCCTTCGCTTCGTTATGCATGAAAATTATCATTATATTGTTAAAATCTTAGTATTGGCACACTCACTGCATCGTGAAATGGCCGACAGTGTTTAGGGATCATAGACTTGCTGAAGAAGATAGAGCTAAAAGAAGCGCTCAATTTGTTGAAGCCTTTGTTCAGGGGCTTTAGTCCACTAATCAACTATGACGGCGATACAACTGTGTTGCTACTACGTCACTGCTGTAATAGTGGTAGCGTACTAAAATTTTAATCTATTACAGTTATACTTCGATAGTGATTCAATAGCTCATCAGTAACAACTCAATAGCACAACACAAAAAAACAATAGTGCTGTACTAAAAATAACGCGATTGAACTGATATTGATGCACGATTGATAAGTGGATTAGGTTTTTGGTACTTCGGACGCAGTAGTACTTCAGACGCAGTGGTTAGCAGAGTATCAAAAGTATCAAAATACTGCTACTGACGTGCAATTGTATCACTTCTGAACTAACATTGTGCCCAAAATGCGTTAGTAGAGTAAGGCCCCAGAGATGAACACAGGAGGGTTGAAATATTGATGATCAGCGTCATAAGAAGTATTTATGATAGTTGTTGTGTGAGATGAGAGTTGACCTTATAAGCGATTTTAAATTGACGTAGTTGAAATACTTTATTTAGTGTTTCGATCATGTTGAGGGAATGAGTCAAAATTCTGTTTACCACTGTAGGAAACTCATGAAGCGTAAGCAATTTATTATTGATAAGTTTTGATTATATTTATTATAAGTCTCTAAACCAAATTTATTAAAAATAAACGTATTTCAATATTTTTTGACACAATGTCACTTTTGGTAAAACAGGCAAAACTCTAGTTTTAAGAGATTCGCGATTTATACTCATGGTTAATAACTAACGGGACTTATCGCGTATGTTTTTATGGCCAGTCTGCCCATGACCATGGATGCTGCAACGTAGCCGAAACGTCGGGTTAATAAAGGTAACTTTATTATATAAAAACATACGCGATAAGTCCCGTTGTTCATGCAAAACAGCCCCTCTTATCCAGGAAGTTGACCAGCATTTGCCCTCTGGCATTACTGCATCCAATTCCGTGCGCTCCGATACGCGATTCATCGCATTCGCGTACTCCCACTTTGGCATTGAAGTCCCCCATGACAATGGTGTAGTTGGTCTTGGTGGTGTTATGCATCCCCTTGGCGATATCTTCATAAAGCACCTTGACCTCACTGTCCGAGTATGCCGACATCGGTGCATATACCTGCTCGACCTTGAGAGAGTACCTCTTGGTCAGTTTCAGTACAAGGTACGCTACCCGGGTCGACACACTCGCAACCTCCAGCACGTTGTCACGGAGAACCTTGTTGACGAGAAAACCTACGCCACCCTGTGACCTCTGGTAGCCCTCCCGGAAGTAGAACAGATGGCCTGATTCTAGGGTAATGGTCTCACCAAGTCTTCGGACCTCCGATATCCCCAGAACATGTCACCTTAAATTCAGTCAGTTCTACTTCCAGTTGCGCCAGGCTTTCGTCCAGCTTTAGACTGCATCCGTTGAACGTTGATAGGGTCACCCGTCACTGGTCTGTTGCATTTAGCTACACTTGATATCGAAAAGGTTATACCGCCATTATCGGTCGCCAAAGCCTCATTCGTTAGAAAGCAGGATGCACCACGGGCAGGTGAGGTTGGCTTAGGGCACTAGGGTGATAGAGTGCCCCGTTACATCCCGTGTGTGTATTTATGATACTCAAAATCTTAAATATTCAGTGCACGTTCGCGGTACTTATACTTACGTAGGTTGTTTACGATATCGAACCATCGAAGGAACCAGAAACCTATTGTTCGCAAGCAATAGACGCTCGGGACGCTTCTACCACTTTAACGTAAACAACTTGGATGTCAATAACCGAATGTGGGCCTTATAAATAGGGACATAGGAAGGAAAGTGGGTTGCACATACAATTAGTTTTTTTTTGTATGGAGTATTGTACCCATTGTCCTCCTCTCTCTTTCCCGAATGAGAGCCTTCCACGAGCGGGTTATATAAGCTGCTGCTCTAAGCGGCACAAAGTTGAAGTTAAAGTGAAGTTAAGGAGAACAACTGAAAGCGCAGACGCAAGCAATAGAAGCGAAGGAATACCAACCCATATGATATGAAGTACCAGTAGTGGATTTTAGTACAAGTACGTGTACTGTTCTGGTCGAGGTTGAGAGCTTCTACGGCCGTTTATACGCCTCGCATGCCACGAGGCCCCCACCCGATACTAGGGACCCAAGAGCTGCATTGGTGCGCCATTTCACGGACGATCTTCCACTCGTGGACGTAGACGAGGTTGGGAGTGCTCTCAGACAACTTAGTAATGGGAAGGCTCCCGGCGAGGACGGAATCACCTCTGAGCTTCTCAGTGCGGGAGGATCTCCGCTCCTGGAGAGGCTCAAGGATTTGTTTAATTCGTCATAGCCAATGGGACTACTCCGAAGGCGTGGAGTGGGAGTGTAGTGGCCTTATTTTTAAAAAAGGGAGACAAGGCCCTACTGAAGAAATATAGACCAATCGCGCTCCTAAGCCACGTTTACAAGTTGTTTTCGAGGGTGCTTACAAATCGTCTCGCCTTAAGATTTGACGCCTTCCAGCCGCCGGAGCAGGCCGGATTTCGGAAAGGCTATAGTACCGTAGACCACTTTCACACGGTGCGGCAGGTTATACAGAAGTCCCATGAGTATAACCGGCCGCTGTGTCTTGCCTTCGTGGACTACGAGAAGGCCTTCGACTCGGTCGAGATCTGGGCTGTTCTGGAGTCACTGAAGCGATGCCAGGTCGATTGGCGATATGTGCAGGTGCTGAAGAGCCTATATAGTGTGGCAACGATATCTGTTCAAGTCCAAAACCACAAGACGAGTCCTATACAGTTGCTCAGAGGAGTGAGACAGGGGGATTTTATCTCCCCAAAACTGTTCTCAAACGCACTGGAGGACCTCTTCAAAACTCTGGATTGGACTAGGGTGGGTATCAATGTTAATGGCAGATACCTCACGCACCTTTGCTTCGCTGATGACATTGTCTTAATGGCGGAGTCGCTGCAGGATCTGCAAGAAATGCTGCACAGTTTGAACGCTGCCTCACGGTCGGTCGGTCTCCGGATGAACTTGGACAAGACTAAGGTCATGTTCAATGAAGTTGTGGTCCCGGAGCCGATTGCGATCAATGGAGAGGCGTTCAAAACTGTCCAGGAATATGTCTACCTGGGCCAAGTATTGCAGTTGGGTAGGGACAGTTTCGAGCGGGAGATTTCCAGAAGAGTGCAGCTGGGCTGGGCAGCATTTGGGAAGTTGCGTCACATCTTCTCGTCGCCACTACCGCAGTGCCTGAAAACCAGGGTTTATAACCAGTGTGTCCTACCCGTAATGACATACGGATCCGAGACGTGGAACATGACAGTCGGGCTAGCCCACCGACTACGTGTCGCTCAGCGAGCAATGGAGCGTTCAATGCTGGGTATCTCGTTAAGGGACAGAGTCCGGAACGAGATTATCCGGCAAAGAACCAAAGTGATAGACATTGTCTATCGTTGTTGTAAACTGAAGCGGCAGTGGGCCGGCCACGTCTGTCGTAGAACCGACGGCCGCTGAAGTAAAGCGGTTCTTGAGTGGAGGCCACGTCTCGGCAAACGTAGTGTAGGACGCCCCCCTGCCAGATGGACCGATGACCTCAAGAAGGTTGCTGGTAGTGGCTGGATGAGGGCCACGAAAGATCGTCTTTTGTGGCGTACCCTTGGGGAGGCCTACGTGATTGATTGATTGACGTTTTGGTGTCAGAAATGGGGTCCAAAAATGCATATCACACCAAGGTAGGAAAACGCGGACAAGAAGGGCGTAAGGATCAGATCGCAGCAACGCCGACAGGATGACGAGGTCAGGTCATCAGCCATTTCCCTGGCAACAACTGAAGGTGACCCTACAGGCACGAGTCAGCCGCCTCGACGTCAGTAATTATGTAGGGTTATTATGTAAAAATATGCAATCAGCAGTGGTCGCAAAGTGATCGCGCGATCGATTGCTGATGGTTTATACAAATTGGTATTATGTAAGGTGTTCGCTCGCTGATCGCGTTCTTGCTGCTATTACCAACATAACAGAAATTCGTACATTCAATGACACGTAGAAAGTAGCGCCACTAGCGATCAAGTAGCGATCGGTGGAACTAGTAATAAATAAAAGTTTGTTTATGTTTGAAAATTTTCAATAGGTTAGAAATTTAAATCAAAAATATTTTCTACATTGGGCCAAAACTGTATATGTGGAAAGTTAAGAGCTGGCGGATAAGGCATATTTGGAATTTTATTTTTTTTTACACTAAAATCTAAAGTGAAATAAACATAGATGTGGAAATATGTAATTTATTACTTTAGCACTAAAAAATTATGTTTTTTCAGACTGAAAACTTCGATGTGCCAGGTCATATGAATGAGCAAGAAGAGGTATTGTAATGCAGGTATTGTCTGCTTAAATGTAGAAACTTGTAATCCATAATAACAATAACACTGACTATAGCATAGTAACTTGGACCATCTTAGTAATTTACGTACTAAAATACACTTTACGCAATCTTACTACACGCGGTTGAACAGAGATCATGCATTCCCATTGATACTAATCCTGGAAAATAACTTTTACTTCATCTACATCATACACCTTTATTTTTTACCTTGCATTACTCTTGTCATAGTCATCATTGCACTTCCACGGGCATATGCACGCCAAACCAAACTCATAGGTAACACAAAGAAGCATGTTAGGAGTGACATTGAATGATAGAATTCAAAATAGATGTAGAGGATGAGATTTAAATTCGATGTTTTGTATATGTTATGACGATGAAGGACAGTAGATTGACAAAAGGAATATATGTGGGTGATTTTGAAAGGGTGATTACGTATGGGCCGGCCCCATAGGACAAATGACATGGAAAGTGATGTTAGAAGTATATATGACCACGTAGAAGCGAAAGTGGTTTGTCAGGATGGGTAAACGTGATCTCTGACTACCCCTCTACAGGGAATTGAGTGTGATGTGTATGTATGTTATTAGTCAGGATCGTTCTAGGTGGCGATCAATAGTCTCTGCTTATCCCCTTAGCGACAAAGGAGGTGTAAATATATGTAGGTACTACAAATATTGTTGTTTTCATCATAACATATATGTATCTAGAATCATCATCATATGTATTTAGAAAGTCAGACAGTAAAAATCATTAAAATCTACCGAATATGATAACTTTTGACTCGGGTGCTGACAAATTAGTATATTTGGAGTTTGATTTCTGGTAGACAAAAAGAATTAGTGTTGAAAGAAACAAGCTACAATTTAATCTGTTTCATATGAATAATTATTTGTTTCCATAATGCTGCATGATTTTATGGAGATGTGTTTATTAAATATATTAATTATTGTTTATATTTACCAGGTAGAGGCTTCTTGTGTGTTGAAATGATTGATTGACAATGAGTGGCAGCTAAAGAAAAACCTGCCAATACTGCCATGACCACTGCTGAAGCAGTTCGCATCCAAGCCAAGTCAACTTAATGTATAGATGAAAATTTTAAACAAAATTTACAAATTAAAACTACATATATAAATTTTTCAATAACATTTTTATTTTGTCCTTTTGCCATCTACACAGTTTGAATGATCAGGGTGCGCAATCTTCATCCACATTCTAAATGATGTGCTTGATCTGAAAATAATAATATATTTACAATGAGACTATAAACATACACACAACATCTATCCTTCAAGGAAATAACCCAATTATTTCTTATCCTAACACTACTTTTGCCTCCTGGGCATACATTCATCTTAACAGACATGCATGATATGAGCGAGTCGGTGGTGCTTCAGGGGCAACTCAAAGTACGGAAATGACAATAGTGGAGTATCAAATATAAGGCTATTGAACTGTTATTGACTGACGTTTGGTCAGTGGAGTAGCTTTTTTGTACTTCAGACGCAGAAGTACTTCAGATGTAGTTCGATAGCGCTTCAGTGGCCAAAATTTGTTAGTGGAGTGCCAAAAGTGTCAAATTACGGCCACTGAAGTTTCATATGAATAATTATTTGTTTGTATGATACGTTTCCTGAGGTCCTCTTTAATAGTCCAGGCCTCACATCCGTACAGCAGTATAGGCCAGACGTAGCACTGAAGAAGACGTATGCGAAGTTGGGTCTTGAGACTTCGATTGGAAAGGACCCTCTTCATTCTTCCGAAGGCGCTGCGAGCAATTTCAATGCGAGTCCTGATTTCAACCTCACTATCCCATTCTTCTGTAAGCCACGTACCGAGGTACTTGTATTTACTGACCTGTTCCAGTTTTTCACCCGCCACAAATATGTTTGGTTGGATATCGGGGTTGTTGGAAATGACCATCAACTTTGTCTTGGTGACATTCATCCTAAGGCCAGCTTTGACGCTACATTCATTCACTCGATCGACAATCTCTTGAATCTCGGCTTCTGTGGAAGCCAAAAGAACGGTGTCATCGGCATATCTCAAGTTGTTGATGAGCCGCCCATTCACTTTAACACCACAGTTAAGACCTTCCAGCGCTTCTGCCATTATCGCTTCCGAGTATATGTTAAAAGAGTCGGCGATAAAATGCAACCCTGCCGCACTCCTCTCCTGATGTCAATTTCCTTGGAATCCTCTCCTTCAATTCTGATAGTAGCTCGTTGATTCCAGTACAGATTCTGTATTATACGGATGTCCTTCTTGTCCAACCCGATATCACTGAGAAGTGCAAGGAGACGGTTATGTTGGACCTTATCAAAAGCCTTCTCGTAATCTATAAAACATAGAAAGACATCCTGCTGCATGTCTCGACATTTTTGCACCAGAACCTGTACCGCAAATAAGGCCTCTCTCGTGCCTACTCCAGATCGGAATCCAAACTGACTATCGCTCAGCTGTTCATCACACTTAGTCCGTATTCTTTCATGTATGATCGAAAGAAAGAGCTTAAGGACCTGGCTCATAAGGCTAATCGACCGAAACTCTTCGCACTTTTTCGCGTGTTTCTTTTTTGGCAGTGTGATAAAAGTTGACTTCAGCCAGTCCTCAGGTATGTGGCCAGTATTATAGACATGATTGAATAGGTCTACTAGCACTGCAGTGTGTTCTTCATCTATGAGCTTAAGTATCTCTATGTGAATCTCATCCGGTCCTACAGCTTTTCCAGATTTAGCGCGCCGAAGCATTTTTGTAATTTCATCTTTTAGAAAACTATGGCTATCATCCACATGATCATTGTAATTAGGTACAACACGCTCTCTAGAATCATCCGCAAACAGATTTTCTATATATTGTTCCCATAGAGTCATCTTCCGGCCAATATCCAGAATTGGGACATTATCTTCATCCACAAGTTGATGATGAGTGTGGGTTTTGTGTCCGACCATTGCCTTGATCTCTTTATGCAAATTGAATGCGTCATGTTTAGCATTTAGGTTTTCAACATGTTCGCATCTTTTCTTGTACCAGGAGTTACGTGCAAATCTCACTTCTCTCCGTATTATTTTATCTATGGAGTTATATTTCTCTGGGTTTGTGCTTTTATGTATTCTCCTTTCTTCCATGAGATTGTAGATTTTATCCGTCATCCAAATTTGTTTATTTTCCCAATTTCTATGCCGAAGATATTCCTTATTGATTTCAGATACTTTGCTCTTTAAATCATGCCACATATGCTCGACAGGTTTAGGTACCTTCCTCTCTTTATCCAAGGCCCATTTATTAATCTCGTTCGCCACTCTAGGTCTTATTTTCTCGTCATGAATGACTCGGATATCAATTCTGTTCCTTTGTTTTTTCCGGATTTTCTTGAGTGTGCATGATAAGTCAGCGATTACGGGATTGTGGTCTGATCTTACATCAGCTCCAGGATATGTCTTTACACTCTTAATGCAGTTCTTGAATCGATTGTTGATAGTGATGAAATCAATTTGGTTTCTCATTCGCATCGCCTAGGTGACGTCCAAGTGTACAGTCTTCTTGGTGGTAGTTGAAAAAATGTGTTTGCAATGACGAGGTCTTTTTCTTGACAGAACTGAACAAACGTATCACCTCTATCATTTCTTTCCCCCAGTCCGTATTTTCCCACGACTCCTTGAACTTCTCCTACTCCTACTTTGGCATTGAGATCCCCCATGACAATATTGATTTCATGCTTCTTAGTGATTCTAATTAGCTCTTCCACCTCTGCATAAAAGTCTTCAACCTCCTGATCTGTGCCATCCTGAGTTGGTGCATAAATTTGTATGATGTTCATATTTCTTGGCTCAGCTTGAATCTGTATCATCATGACACGGTTTGACTTAGGCACAAAGGTTACGGATGTGCCAATATTTCGCGTGAGCATGATACCTACACCGTGTTTATTCGACGACTCATCTGATCCAGAGTAATAGAAATCACAGTCTTTATCAATCTGGTGTTTCCCGGATCCCCTCCATCTCACATCACTAATACCCAAAATATCGATGTTCAATCGTGTCATCTCCTTCCTCACGTTAAACATTTTGTCGGGACTCTTGAGGCTTCTTACATTCCAAGTTGCAATTCTAAATGGTTTCCGCCCGGGGATTAATTATAATCACTCTTAACAACATAAAAATTACAAAGAAAGTGAGCAAACACAACGCTGGTATTACTGAATTTACCTGTCATACAAAATAACACGCAATGGCGGAAACGTCAAATTTAGTTCCAAGTTTGCCGTCGGCCACCTTATGTGGCGCGATCTATAATAATCCTTTGAAAACTATGGCAATTAGAGATCGCGCCACATTAGGTGGCAGATGCAGGCGTCGCCACGGTTGCGTAATTCAGTGTTGCCAGTAAACACGCCACTCACTGTGCCATACGGCTCGAAAAATTATATGTAGATTTCATTTGTAACGGTCTTTGGTTGCAGAGCTATAAACTCAAATAAAACAAATTAATATATCAAAGTCAAAAATCAAATTATTTTTATTCAAAATAGGTCCTATCATAAGCTCTCTTTGAAAGTTATCTTATGATCTAAGTATAAATTAAAAAAACTATATATTGACAAAAGAAATATATATGAGTGAAGTGGAAGGGCGGTTACGTAGGGGCAGGCCTAATAAGACATATAAACAGTCAGATAAACGCTATATTAAGAAAAGGTGACGTTAGGAGTACCTATAACCGCCGAGAGTGTATGAGAGGATGTATGAATGCAAATGAAGCGAAACTGGTCTGTCAGGATCGGGACAAATGGGGATCCGTGATCTCTGCCTACCCCTCTACAGGGAATCAGGCGTGATGTGTATGTATGTATGTAAAAAAACTATTTCAAACATGGTACTGAGCATTGTCTTTACATATTTTTTACCGAGGTTTGGAGCGGAGACCCTAGTTTGGAGAAGAACTAACAAGAAACTCCGGAAATCAATTTATTATAATCACCCTTAACAAACATAAAAATTACAAAGAGTGGGCAAAAAACACAACGCTGGTAGTACTAAATTTACCTTTCATACAAAATAACACACAATGGCGGAAACGTCAAATTTAGTTCCAAGTTTGCTGTCTGCCAACTTATGTGGCGCGATCTCTAATCACCTTGTTAAGTTGTGTATTTTTTTATTATATTTCTAGATTTGTGATTTTTAGGGTTGTTGTTTATGTTATTGTTTATATTATTGTTTATATTTAATACTAACTGTTGATACTTAATATCATTACAAAACTTTAGTTGATCCTCATTATTAGATATAGTATGCGCTTGTGTGCATTCCCTAGATCTAATTCTAGTTTGGCAATATGTCTCAGTGCACACTCATATTCATTTCCAAAATATGCAGTGGATTCTTGAAATAGGTCTCGATCGATTCAAAAGCTTTCTCATAATCCACAAATGCGAGGCAGAGTTATACTTTTGAATTTTCCGTATAACTTGCCACAGCGTGTGTGTATGTGGTTTGTTCGTCTCCGTCGAAACTTAGCCTGCTCTAGAGGCTGAAAGCTATTTTGCCAGGCTGGGATTCTATTGGAGATGAAGCTCGAGAACAGCTTATAGATGTGGCTCAGAAATGTTATCGGCCTGTAGTTCTTTAAGAGGGTTTTTATCTCCCCTTTTGAAGAAAAGAACAGGCACACCTCTTTCCCAACATTTTGGAGTTCTTCCAGAGAATGACGCTGTTAAAGATTCTCTGAAGAATCGATTTTCCACCAGATTTCAGGAGCTCAGAAGTGATACCATCTTCTCCCAGAGCTTATCCATTTTTTAACTGTTTTAGGCCATCTCCATCGCATCCATATCGCCTTTGAAAAGTGGCCTGTCATTGTGGTCCTTGAATCGGAGGGGTTAGGAGTTTTGTTTGATCATCTTTTTTTAATGAGGAGAGCATTTGCCTTACGTTGATCACGTCATTTTGCCTTCTTTATCCGTTTGTTTAGCGTAGCTGTTTGCGAAGGAGATGTGTGGAATTTCTCGTCTTAACTTCATGCGATCCAAAGTCTCGTCCTAGAGATCCGACTTTCGGCTGCCAGCTCGAGCCCTGCAGAAAAGGCTCCCTTCCTCGCCGATTATGTTGGCATGGACTTAATTATGCGCATCCTTTCTAGTTTATAATTGATATTCAGAGTGTCTTTTATCATGCGGTGATCACTTCCTGTATTAAACCTTTTGTTCACATCCCTGAATATGTGCTGTCATCCGCCATGATGAAGTTGATCTCATTAAAAGGTTTTCCGTCTGGACTTTTCCAGATCCACTTTACTGCTTCATACAGCTCCTGCGATACAAGAAAGTGAACTAATATGTGTCTCCTGGAAATCCGACTGCCAATGCCGTGTAGCCCCATCATCGAGTCACCACTCTCCGCTAACTTTGGCATTAATGTCCCCCATCACAACGTTAGTGAGCGGACGTGGTATGATGTAAGGCCCGTTCGATGTCATCGTATAGGGCATTTACCTCTAGGTCTGAATGTGTCGATGGGGGGGAGGGGCGTACACGTGGATCATTTTGAGTGGGTATCGATCCGAGAGCTTAAGAACGATGTACGCCACCCTCGTAGATACACAGAACACTATTGTTTACAATGTCGTCGCAGAGGACTTTGTTGATGAGAAAACCTTGGCCCCCCTGGAATATGCTCCCTGGGAATCGACTTTGTATTTGGTCTCCTTACCCTATTCGGATGGAGATACCGACATCGGTCGGTCGCACAATTATATGAATAAATTAATTTTATAATCAATCAGCCTATGTCAGTCCACTGCTGGACGTAGGCCTCCCCAAGAGTACGCCACAAAACACGATCACTTGTGACCCTCAGCCAACCACTACCACAGACTTTTTTCAGGTCATCGGTCCATCTAGCAGCGGGGCGTCCTACACTGCGTTTACCGAGACGTGGCCGGCCCACTGCCATTTCAGCTTGCAACAGCGATAGACAATATCTACGACTTTGGTTCTCTGCCGGATAATCTCGTTCCGGACTCTGTCCCTTAACGAGATACCCAGCATCGAACGTTCCATTGCTCGCTGAGCGACATGTAATCGGTGAGCCAGCCCGACCGTCATGTTCCACGTCTCGGCCCCGTATGTCATTACGGGTAGGATACACTGGTTGTAAACCCTGGTTTTCAGGCACTGCGTTAGTGGTGACGTAAAGATATGATGCAGCTTACCGCATGCTGCCCAGCCCAGCTGCACTCTTCTGGAAATTTCACGCTCGAAGCTGTCCCTACCCATTTGCAGAATCTGGCCCAGGTAGACATATTCCTGGACCACTTCGAGCGCTTCTCTACTGATCGTAATCGGCTCCGGAACAACAAGTTCGTTGAACATGACTTTCGTCTTGTCCAAGTTCATCCGGAGACCGATAGACCGTGGCAGCGTGAAGACTGTGCAGCATTCCCTGCAAACCCTGCAGCGATTCCGCCATTATGACAATATCGTCAGCGATGGTGTGTGAGGTATCTGCCCTTGACATTGATACCCATCCCAGTCCAATCCAGAGTCTTGAAGACGTCCTCCAGTGCGTTCGTGAACAGTTTCGGGGAGATGACATCCCCCTGTCTCATTCCTCTGAGCAACTGTATAGGACTCGTCTTTTGGGTTTGGACTTGAACAGATATCGATGTCACCCTGTATAGGCTCCTCAACACCTGCACATAACGCCAATCGACCTGGCATCGCTGCATGGATTCCAGAACAGCGCAGATCTCGATGGAGTTAAAAGCCTTCTCGTAGTTCACAAAGGTAGGACACAGCGGCTGGTTATACTCATGAGACTTCTGTATAACCTGCCGCACTGTGTGGATGCGGTCTACGGTGCTGAAACCTTTTCGAAATCCGGCCTGTTCTTCGAAATCTTGAGGCTAGACGATTAGTGAGCACCCCCGAAAACAACTTGTAGACGTGGCTTAGGAGTGCGATAGGTCTATAATTCTTCAATAGGGTTCCCTTTTTGAAGAACAAGGCCACCACGCTCTCACTCCACGCCGTCGGTGTAGTCCTATTAGCTATTTTGTAATGAAATTCTATAAAAAGTAAAAAAAAATAATTATAAAAAGCCCTAATATTTTGGTAGCCAAAAATATTTACGATTTCAAAGATAATTTTGAATTTAATATTATTCATTACATATATATTGATTGGATTAAACTTCCCCTTTTTATTTAATAAAACATGTATTTGGTCAAAAGTCATACTTTTTGAACACTACCATTCTAAACAAGTACGCCTTAACGATGAAAAACAATTTTCAAACCAGCTTGTTGCATTCGCAAACCAGCATTTACGGTACATCTGTCCTCTAGGATGCCTGCTGATCTCTCGTAATTAAGTGCTGAATCTTTAACTATTTGTATCTTAACAAATCCAATGCCAGCAACACGACTAGCGTATTCTTGATAATTGTAATCCCTAAGCCGCAGACACCCCAGGCATGTCCTGAAGTTTATGATTATAAGTCGAAAGTACGTGAGTACGTGAAACATTTTATTTAACATTCATGTACGTAATATTTAGCATACGTATAACTACATATTCAAGCGGTTCTGAGATAATAATAAATAAATAACATCATATTAAAAACAAATACTAAATGTAATGCCAAAATATCTAAAACTTTATTTAGCTAGTTTTATAGTCGCAGTTACGTTGATCGGTGGATTTATTCGAATATTAAACATAAGCTTCACGATTTGTGTATACACACTCCCTTTTTTATTATGGCGGGGTAGTCAGAGGCTTGAATGCCCATTTCCGAAATTTCGAAGGCATGTTAGGTATGGGTCATTCGAAGCCCGCGTATCACTAGATAGACAGCACCCAACGTGATAGGTAGTGAACCGTATCGCCGTATATAGGCACTGACTATTACCTATCCTGAGGGATAGGCGGTTTCCTCACGATGTTTTCCCTCACCGTTAGCGACTGTAAATTATGTACGTAAATGAAAAACACATTTAAATTCCATTCATTGGTACATGCCAGAGTCGGGATTCGAACCTCGGACCTTTCTCATACGAAGTCCGAGATCTTACCCACTGGGCTACAGCCGCTGTAATATTCGAATATTAGTTTATAATATGTTTCTAAGTAATTTTTAATGCTGCTTTTGTTGAGCCTGGTCATAAAATATCAACCAAAGCTACAAAAAAATTCATAATCGTAAAAGTTTATAAAACATGCGAGCTCTTCATCATATATTCGAGTATCCGGCAAGTCTAATTACAACTTAATTATAAATTTTAAAGAAAGTAATAACTAAGGTTCATAATCCCATCATATTTAATGTACCTCTTTACAATAATACCTATTTTCTAATTTGCAGAGCCGCGGACACGTCTAGCATTTTCACGACCGTTTATAGACGGCATCTCGATAAAGTTGCTGAAAAATGTTATGGCATTGATAGGGGCTTATAAAATTAAACAAGAAAATGTATGCGCTTCAAAATATGTAGTTGAAAGTCGATGTTGGTATTGATCAGACGCTCTTACTCGCTCTTCGTTTTCAAGGCCATTCCTTATTTTTGCGAGCAGCCTCGTGACGCTATTGCCGTGTCGCGAGTTGTCGTCGATTTTTATTGATGCTCAAAGGATAACTAATGATGGGACTCGAGTGAAAAAAATCACAAAACTAAAATACACTCGGTTCTGGTAAGTTTCTCACTCGAATGCTACTCAACAACCAACTTCAGTGAGTTTTTTTCCACTCGAGTCACTAGGTCCAACTAGAGCGATTTTTTTCAATCCTTCAAGTCTCCTACTTCACTGATGCCTCTTGCCTCGCCCCTGCCTCCTACCTCACTGATGCCTCCTACTTCACCCATGCCTACTACTTCACAGATGCCTGTTGTCTCACCTATGCTTCCTAGCTCGCCTATGCCTCCTACTTCACCGATGTCTCTTGCCACGCCTATGGCTCCGACCTTACCGATGCCTGCTCCATCAGCGATGCCTCCTACTTTACTGATGTCTCTTGCCTCACCCATGCCTCCTACCTCACCGATGCCTGCTGCCCCGGCAATGTCTCCTACTTCGCTGATGTCTCTTGTCTCGCCCATGTCTCTTACCTCACCGATGCCTGCTGCCTCGGCAATGCCTTCTACTTCACCGATGTCTCTTGCCTCACCCGTGAAATAGATATTGTAGACTGGTCTGACAGAATATCTTATGGCCAAAAATCGCAACGATACTAATAATCTTTTCCTAGCGGATAGTGCTTCTTGGACATTTGTATCCTTCTTGCTTATTTTGGCGTTTATGGAAGAATACTCGTTGTCAAATTCAAGTTTACTTATTCGAAGCACAACTATTCTAACAATCTTTTTGTATAAGAGTTTAATCCAAAAACGTTTAATATTTTTCTTTTTGCAAGCCTGAATTATTAAAAAGGCAGCGATAGCTTTCTGAATGTGCGGCCGCGCGGTGTCTATTGGACTTCAAGTACAACTTAGCGTAGATGCTCACGGTGGCTCGGCCTTGCCGACCAAGGCTTCATCGCGCGGCAAGCGTACTGTGGCAAATGTCCGAGGTTGCCACGCGAAGCCGCTCGCTTGGTCAGTGCGCGGCGTATGAGCACACCATTTTTGGAACTAAATTCTCATTGGCCGCTCTTGCAATTTATAAAAGGAGTAGTTTGTTTTTATGTCTGCACCGAGTCCAATTGAATCAGAGACCTTATGATTCTCGTTCATGTGGTTAACTGTTCGCGCGATGGAGGTGGTCATTATTCAATATTGAATATATGAACACGCGAACTTCTAACAACTCATCAAGGGATAATTTTTGTACAGTGTATATACGTAATTAATCAGCAATCATCTTTTTAGGAGCGAAGTTGAATTGACTTATGGGCTGCAATTTTTTTACTATGAATTGGAAATATGGTATGTAATTTGTTTTTTATTCCATCAGAAATGTAATGGTTCTCGTCGATATTTATTCATATGATTCCGAAAATCTAGTTTTGACAGACTATCGTATTCAGTGGGTGATGTTGTATGTCGCTCTAGTGTATATGTAATATTTTTACATCACAAAATCAAAATCCATTTCTTGAGTAATACTCGTATGTGTAAAAAAAGATCTAAAATAAATAAGCAAGTACTAACATGTCCTGCATCATGATCCGGCGTAAATATTAAAACATTTAGTAATTAAAATTCCATAAAAGATGCATTTAAGTCATAATGACTTAAAGTTATGAATTCATGTCAAAATAATATTATAATATAAATGTATTGTATGATCACGGATCTTATTTCGATTCTAAATGGCATCCGTGATGTCGTCAAATAGCTGTCGATGAAGGGGGGCTAAAAGTCTATTTGTGAAAGACAAAATAGAAAAATAAAATATTGTGTTCTCAAATTCGTCAATTACATAAGAAAGCGGTTAAATAACCAAAAAAAAAATTACAATCCACAGCTAACTTAATATTTCGTATTAATAGGTTTAGGTATTTGGCCTTTCATTATTAGTTTGCACGTTTTGAATAGATGTCGTGTGTGTAGTAGAAAGAAAAAACATAGTATGTTTTGTCTAACAAAATGGCGTGTTTTAATCGGTTCTTATATCCCCCTTCATCCAGCGTCCCTTGTTTCATCCCCGCGTAATGCCACGCTACTTTCCATATAAATAATGCGTAAAGTCCCCTCCTGTTAGTAATTGCTCCATGTGTGACTATCGCTTAAACGTTGTATCATAAAAAAAACATTATTAGAGTAATAAGCTCTATTCACTAAGACCTTCAATCTATTTTAGAGACCTAGGCAAAGGATTAAAGACACGAGTTGTCATCCCTGAAACACTGTTTTAAGTTGAGTACACACGTACGTACAAGGTCGTCAAGCAAGTTTTTCATAGAACAAAGCAGTGCTCCATACATGCTCCACCTCGCGGCCAGACGTATAAGCTTGCTCGATGAACATATTCAGTGTGCGTTGAGACTTCGATACGTTCAGTAAGCTTTGACGGGCATTGCCTGCTACATTTTTAGTCTGGGAATAAATATCCCAAGAAAATGAACGAAAGTCCGACATTTTAGCTTCGCGCAGACACCTTTTTTCGCGACAATTTTATTACAAATGACATGCTCGATGTCGCGGCTACACGTACAAACAAGTTCGCTTCGAACATTGAGCAAAAATTATGGTTGTTTCAATCTTGTTCGCATTGATCATTTTGGTTGGTTTCGAGCATGTGTCTTAAGACTTGCATGGTACACACGTTCGAACTTGCTGGAGTCCGAGCAAGTCCATCGAACATGTACGTGCGTGTGTACTCACCATAAAAGTAAGGCAGTTCGGTGTTTCCCGGTGATTATATTACAGGAGACCGTACATAGTAGGCCATAGTTGGCAAAATCCAAGTCAGTATTGACAATATGGATTATTTTCTATATAAATCGTTATGATTTGAATTATCGATTGAAAACAATCAATTAATTATCGATACTGACTTTTTTAATATTTCTAATTTCCCAGATTGTGAATTTCGTTAATTTTTTGCATGATTCAGTAACCATTAAGGGACTATATTTTGCACTAGGTTTCATGTCTTTACATTTTGACCCACGTATATATATATATGTCAAGTTGTAAATTACTGTTAGATTTAGTAGAAAATGTCATAAGCTTTTATTAATCAAGGTAATTTTTGTAATTATTAAGTTCTAGCCAGTCTAACACTTAGAATAGAGTTTTTTGTATTCTACCTAATAAATATTTTAAAATGTTACATTATCATTGGAAGTAGTTATTAGTAACGGTATAAGAAAAATACAAAGAGGGATGAGCATTAAGTAATATTTGTATGGAAAGTACCGTGGCATAACGCGGAAGTGAGACTAGGGACGCCAGAGATTAAAGACATAAAATCTTTCTACTACCTCCGCGACATCTGTTCAAAACGTTCGAACTAATATTGAATGGTCGATTATTTGGTGGAATGGATCATTGTTTGGTCCATCAACCGCTTCCTAACGTAATTGTCACTTTTAAGAACATATTATTTAATGTAAGCACATTGACTTTCACAAGATTAAAAAATAAATTGATGTGACTTACGTACTCCGATATCTATAAAACTGCACCAAATCGACCTACTTCGGCGGACAACAAACATATTGCACAACCTAATCCTCGTCAGCACTCTTACATTACCGTATTATTTTATTTCTAATGTTAAATTAATTATGTTCCAACTTCGAATAGGTTCACTACTATAATTAATTTAATATGGTTTATTACTATTTTTTTATAATTAAGTTATTAATAAATATTAATTTAGTAAGTAAAACTGTTTTTTTGTGTCTTATTGTAGGGTCAACTGTGTCCTACAGGAAAAGAGGAAGCTTCCTACCTGGGCAGGTGTTCGTCCAGGCTAATGGACTGAGTTGGAAATTTGTATATATCTTGTTTCCGATAAATATTTCAATTGCGCGTTCTAGGAAATTGATTTGAAACGTAAAATGGATTCTCAATGTTGTGTCAATAGCAATCACCCAGACAAGCAGCTAGTAATCAACTGTACTGACCTTTCCCTTGACGAGAGCACGCAAAGCATTATAGAAATGGGTTTTAATTTTGCAATGACTCCAAGAGCAATACCAAAGGAGGCAATAATTTGTGTGTGGCGGACATTTTACGACAAGATGTGGCCGTTATCTTACGAAAATCAAAATTGCCTAAGTCAAACGTTACTGCAGGTGAGTCAAAAGCATTGTTGAACCTTAGATAAAACAAAGACGTTTTGGTGCTCAAAGCTGATAAAGGGAATGCCACTGTATTAATGAATGTACAAGAATATAACGCTAAAATAGGTCATTTGTTGTCGGACACGAGTGTATATAAGTCGGTGTCGTATAACCCGACAGCAAGAGAAAACAAGCGAATACGTGAACTTTTGAAGTGCCATCAGAATGTCTTTACGGAGGATGAGCTTAAAACACTTTCTGGACCCAGGATAACTCAACCACCTAAGCTATACGGATTGGCGAAGGTGCATAAAACGAATATGCCACTACGTCCTATTGTGAGTCAAATTGCCTATGTATTATTTGGCAAAGCACGTTGCATCTGTACTACAGTCACTAGTGGGTAAAACTCCGTCTTTTGTGAAGGATTCTCGCCATTTCGTCGCCATTATTGATAATCTGAAGTTGGAACTGGATGAAATTATGGTGAGTTTTGATGTCGAGTCATTATTTACCAACGTTCCAGTGAGGGATTGTCTTGATGTTGTTAGAACGTTGCTTGTGAGTCATGATCTTCCCATCCATTATGCTGACTTGCTTGAAAATTGTGTAGGTGGGAATTACTTCATATACCAAGGACAGTTCTTTTTTCAAATTGATGGCGTGGCTATGGGTAGTCCTGTAGCCCCAGTGATGGCAAACATTTGGATGAATTATTTTGAGCAGAAGGCTTTGAATAGTGGAGCTCAAAATATTGCCCAACTGTAATACTTGGCCTAGGTAGACATATTCCTGGACAGCTTCGAGCGTCTCTCCCCTGATCGTAATCGGCTCCGGAACCACAAATTCATTGAACATGACCTTAGTCTTGTCCAAGTTCATCCGGAGACCGACTGACCGTGAGACAGCGTTTAAACTGTGCAGCATTCCCTGCAAATCCTGCAGCGACTCCGCCATTATGACTATGTCATCAGCGATGTGAAGGTGTGTGAGGTAACTGCTTTTGACATTGATACCTATCCAGTCCTCCCGTGCGTTTGAAAACAGTTTTGGGGAGATAACATCCTCCTGTCTCACTCCTCTAAGCAACTGTATAGGACTCGTCTTTTGGTTTTGGACTTGAACGGTATGGTTGCCATACTATATATGCTCTTCAGCACCTGTACATATCGCTAATCGATCTGGCATCGATGCAGTGATTACAGAACAGCCCAGATCTCGATGGTGTTGAAGGCCTTCTCGTAGTCCACAAAGGCAAGACACAGCGGCTGGTTATACTCATGGGATGAAGGGAAGTCAAAATAATATTTAAACCGAAACAAGGTACAAGTGACTACTCAAAAGCAATAAATAAGGCAATATAAATAGGCCAGAACAGCCCACATCTCGACTGAGTCGAAGGCCTTACTCATGGGACTTCTGTATAACCTGCCGCACCGTGTGAATGTGTCCTACGGTACTGTAGCCTTTTCGAAATCCGGTCATCTCTGAATATGTACCTTTGCCTGCTAAGATAAAGTCGATCTCATTCTTCGTCCCACCATCTGGGCTATGACAGGTCCACTTCCTATGGGGCTTCTTCCTAAAGAATGTGTTCATGCAGAACAACCCCTCTTTGTCCAGGAAGTTGACCAGCATTTGTCCTCTGGCGTTTCTGCGTCCAATTTCGTGCGCCCAGATACGCGACTCGTCGCATTCGCGTACTCCCACTCTGGCATTAAAGTCCCCCCACGACAACGGTACAGTGGGTCTTGGTGGTGTTATGCATCGCCTTGGTGATATCTTCATAACGCACCTCGACCTCACTGTCCGAGTATGCCGATGTCAGTGCATATACCTGTACGACCTTAAGAGACTATCTCTTGGTCAGTTTCAGTACAAGGTACGCTACCCGATTGACACACTCGAAATCTCTAGCACATTGTCACGGAGAACCTTGCTGACGAGAAAGTCTACGCCACCCTGAGACCGCTGGTCGCCTTACCGGAAGTAGAACAGATAGCCTGACTCTTAGGTTATGGTGTCCTCAACTTGTCTTCGGACTTCTGATAACTCTAGAACATGTCACCTTATGTTAGATTGTTCCAGTTACGCCAAGCTCTCATCCAGCCGCAGACTGCGACCATTAAACGTAGCCAGGGTCAGTTTATGGTAGCCAACTGTGACCCGGGGATTCTCAGAACCCCCTACCCTACCGTAACCTCTGCCATGGTCCAGAATAGTAGGACGACCGAAAACTGGGGGCCATGTATTTTTAACTTTTTCCACGGCCCTACTCACCACCCTGGGCAAGCGGGTTGGTGAGCGCAGAGCATAGCTGTCACTGGCATGTATTTGGCTATGCTTATTTAGGAAATGGTTATACCGCTATTTGTCGGTCGCCAGAGCTTCGTTCGTTGGTCAGCAGGGTGCACCACGGGCAGGTGAGGTTGGCTTGAGGCACTTGGATGATGAGTGTGCTTCCTTGTACCCCAGTTTTTTGAATGATGTAGAATTATTATACCTACTGCGTTGACTATCCGGCGAAAACGTACACTTTTAACTTGGTGCACCAAACTTGTAGGAGAACCGAGTCACGCCAATAACTATGACTTTTGTGTTATGAAAACTTATAAAAAATAAATCTCTTATTTACTATATAAATTATAATATGTTTTTTCTTAAAAGAGGCAAAATAATCATTACAATACCTTACTGTCATCACTAGATTACCGAGATAATCTGTATAGAGGATAGCAGGCTCTAAACCATTGTTTACAGTGTTGAAACAGTATGATCTATAGTTTTCACAAATTCAAGGAATATAATATGTATTGATATAGTTAAAAATACCTATTTTTTGGAATTGTGACATCCGTAACCTCGCCAATTCCACAGATACGTAAAATACATTTATTTATTAATTTATTATTCTTAATATGCCATACACCTTGCGGTTAAGTCGGCCGTAAAATACATAATGTTACTTAAAATATATGAATGTGTGATAATATTTACACGTTTAAACAACATACTTATACATTCATACATTTAACTTTTCCACATCCAAATACGAGAGACTCAGGAGATAATTAATAACTAATGTTTTGCATTCATATTTAATTTAAGGGTTTTGGAGTCGTTTTGGGGTTTTCGGGCCTTAATTCTAAAAGGGGCTAATGAAATAAGTGTTTGTTTGTGAAGGTTATAATTTCAATAGGTACTTTGTAAGCAATATGCTTTTTCCTCCTTTTAACAGCAGTGTACGGAACAGAGGTATGTTGCCGGAAGATAATACGGAAACATAAGGCTCGCAAACCGATAGACCATTGCACAGTTTATATAACTCTACTGTTGGAAACAAAATTGGTTTATTAGTAGGCGTTTTGAAAATCCTTCGTTGGTTAATTTCTTAAGGTTTTAACACAATCTTACTCGTAGCAACTCCACCCCACGATGCTATGCAGTAGGACAAAATTCTCTGGCAAAGGGAGTAGTATGTGGTTTGTGCATTTCCAAAAGTCGGCACGCTGCCCGAAATACTTGGGATTCGAAATTCCTGCCCTGTCTCTGCCATTGGATTTCTCCCATTTCCTATACAGTATGTCATTCTGCAGTTTGACGTTCTCCCACTGGGCCCAGTATATGCCTTGGTCATCGAACTTGTTGGGCCAACTTTACTTCACGCTGGCTTAGACTGACTGCACTAGTAAGCCCTAAGGGAATTAACTTCGATTTCTGTCTCACTCAGTGCTTGCAGTCAACCGGACAGGGCCTTCGTGATAACGCATGTGCATTACCGTGAAGTTTGTCTCTACTGTGTTCAGTGACAAAATACGCTCACTTGTACTCTTGCAACTGCTCTATCCAGCGAGAAACATATCCTTTTGGGTTCTTGAATTGGAGAAGCCACTTAAAGGCAGCATATATACATACACATCGACATGGTCTAGGGATATTCTATTTTTTTTAAATAACTTAAAAAGTACTGGACTTACAAAAATCTATTGATGACAGGTTATACAAACATTATTAAATGTAATTGAAAGTAAAAGGTTTTATTTTAAGATGAAATTCGCATTCATTGCTATTCTTCCAAAGAAGTGAATCCTCGCGACCTTATAATTTATTTTAGTTCATAAATTTCTATAAATCTTTGTCAAACTGACCTCCGGTATTCATTTAGTCATGCCACGTAGACACTTGACCAAGAACGAAATGCACGATATCCAAGCTTGAGACTGACCTGCACAATCCCCTGATTTAAATTCTATTAAGCATGCCTGGGATATGCTTCAGAGAAGAGCTTTTAGGAATTACCCGAAGATATTGTGCATGAAAAACAGCTTTTCTTGCATCTTAGCAAGACTCGGGACAGTATTCCACAACTGGATATTGACACCATCGTTTTGAATATGCGGAACTGCTACAGATGGCGCTTCGTCTGGACTCGTGACGGGCGAGTGCTGGCGCGCAAGGCGGATGGGGCCCCTGTTCACCGCATCCGGGAGGAAGAGGATGTGGAGAGGGTTTTTGGCTCTCTCCCTGTTTGTGTTTGTTAATCTTTTTATGTACACGTGTTCTTTTTTGTTATTGTTTATTTGTTGTGAACCATGTTCTGATGGATGCCTTTGATTCGGTGCGGTTTGATGACTGTGTCGCTGCCTATATATTTAATTTTATTATCATATATTATAGTTATTATATTCATATGTATGTGTATAAAATATGTTTTAAATTTATATGTGTATGTACTGTAAAAAGTGATATTATGTTTAAGTATCTCTATGAATCGTTGGTTTATGCAGACATTTCCTTCAACGGTTTCCATGACTCGTATTAAGCGATTCAAGATTGGGTTGTTTAATGCGGGCTCGCTGGGAACTGGCCATGACGAGCTGGAGGCGGTGGTTCTTCGTGCAGACTGCGAGTTGGTGGCCATCAACGAGACGTGGCTGCGGGGAGGCGACGAGAGGCGCGCGCCCTCCATTCCCGGGTATAGCCTGCGCCATGTGCCGCGGCCGCGCTCCGTGCGTGCCCGCGGGGGTGGCGTTGGGTTCTACCTGCGGCGTGGCTTGCGTGCGTGCCTGGTTTCCCACCCTATGTCACCCACGGTGGAACAAATGTGGTTCCGCGTCGTAGTTGGTGGCACCCGGCTCGTGGTTGGGACGGCTTACCGGCCGCCCTGGCATGGCGCTGACGAATTTTTTGACGCATTGACTAACTCCGTGACATCTTTTAATAATTATGACAAACTTCTTTTAGTAGGTGACATGAATATTAATATTAATGACATACATGACAGAAACTATAAATCTTTGACGGACTTTATGACAATCTTAAAACTAACACAGCATGTAAATAAACCGACTCACTTTACTAACCATTCCCAAAGTACAATTGACCTGATAATCACTGACGCACTGGTTCGGTCTGTTGATATACGACACAGCCCTGACTTAGGCAGACATGCCTTCGTTTTGGCTGAACTTGACCTGAAGCGGAAGGGACCAGTACCAAAACACATTGTGTACCTGCCGCTGAAGGACATTGACATGGACCAATTTAACAATGACTTGACTGAAATAGACTGGGCTAGTATGACAGCACATGACAACATTGATGACTTAGTAGCTCTTTTGACTGACAACATAACACAACTTTTTGACAAACATGCCCCAGTCAGAAGTATTTTGGTGGAGGATGCTCCTAAGCCTTGGTTGACGAGCACTGTGCTGCTTATGATGCGGCTACGCGACAACGCTTACAGGCGTTTCAAGCGTACTGGAATCGAGGCACATAAGCAGTACTATAAGGACCTGAAACGACTTGTCGTTCAGGCTCTGCGTTCTGAAAAACAGGCATATTTTGACAAGACAATTAATAACAGGACTAATTCAAAGACATTGTGGAAACACTTAAAAAAATTAATTCTTACTGACAATAACCAAACTGACTTGCCACAATTTTTTGACGATCCTGACTCTATAAACAGGCATTTCCTGGACATACCTGGAAAAGCAGACGTGACTATTAGTGACTTGACATATTATGAATTTCATCGGTTTGGTTCTTCGTCTTTCTCGTTGAAGCCGGTTTCGGCAGCAGCGGTGACAAAGATTGTTTCGGCGATCAAGATGAGGGCCAAGGGTGTTGACGACATTGACATTGACATGCTATTATTGACATTACCAGTGACTATTGACGTATTGACAGCGATTGTGAATAGGAGCCTCAGCACTGGTATCTTTCCGACCAGTTGGAAAGCTGCCAGGGTCCTGCCGTTGCCGAAAATACCTAACCCGACTGATATCTCCCACCTCCGTCCCATAAGTATCCTTCCATGTGTGTCAAAGATAGTGGAGAGGGTTGTGAGTGATCAGCTTACGAAATATCTAGAAGAAAACGGTATTTTGCCCGAGTATCAATCGGGCTTCCGGAAGGGCCGCTCTACTGCGACCGCCTTGGTAAATGTGGTCGACGACGTTCTGCAGGCCCAGGGCGATGGCATGAGCACCCTAATGGTATTACTCGATTTTTCTAGATCTTTCGATAGTCTGAGCATACCCTTGCTATTATCCAAGATGTCGTATTATGGATTTTCTACCGGTGCTGTGAAGTGGTTCGACAGTTATCTATCTCATCGAACGCAAGTCGTTGGGCTGCGGGGGATGGACGGTGGAACTCGGTGGTCTTCTCCTCGTGTGTTGACGAGGGGAGTTCCACAGGGTTCTATCTTCGGTCCTCTGCTTTTTATACTGTATAGCGCGGATGTCGTTAGCAGTATCGAAAGCAGTCGATATCATCTCTATGCTGATGATTTGCAGCTGTATGTGTCCGCCAAGCCTTCGGGAATGCCGGAATGCATACGGAGCATCAATTCTGAGCTCGAACGAATTGCGCGTTGGTCTGATAGGAGTGGTCTTACGCTGAACCCTTCCAAGTCTAAGGTTTTAGTTCTTGGAAGTCGGTCGCAAATTCGAAGTACGATGGATGTCCTTTCCACCAATGGTATAGTTATCGGGTACAACGTCATAGAAGCGGTGGAGGAGGTTAGGAACCTGGGCTTACTGATGGATGGTGAGCTTCGTTTTGAGAAGCACGTCTTCAGTATGGTTGGGAACTGCTTCTACCGTTTAAAGGTGCTTTACAATATCCGCGAATATCTCAGTGTCGACTTGCGTGTCTGTCTGAGTGAAACGTTGATACTGTCGAGGCTTAACTACTGTGATGTTGTTTATGGTAGCTGTATACTTGGTCGAACTAGGAAACTGATACAACGGGTTCAAAACGCATGCACCCGTTTTTGCTTTCATATACCTCACCGATCCCGCATCACTCCGTACTTGAACGACGCGAACTTGTTGAACATGCAGTCGCGGAGGCGGCTGCACTTCGCGGCGTTGTTGTTTGGTGTCATTCGGTCGGAGAGCCCTTCTTACTTGTACCAAAAACTCAAGTGGTCAACGAACCCCCGTCACTTTAAGGTTAGGGCTACTTTGCCAGTGCACCATTCGGCAGCGTTTCGGGGATGTTTCAAGTTCGCTGCGTCCAAGTGCTGGAATGATATACCGCCACCTATCCGTGACGTTGCTTCTAGGACAGTCTTCTGCCGTAGGTTTAAGGCTTATCTGCTGGAGCAACAGAAATCCTTACCCTAAATCCTACCTATGTCTAACCTTGTCGGTGCAAATACCAGATATTTATATATATAAATGTGTTTGTTTTAATATGTCTGTATATGAAATATATTAATGTGTGGTTGAGTGATAATTGTGATATACTGGATATATAGGTATTGAGTTTATATTGTATATATTATATGGATGTATGTGTTGTAGTGGTATGTATATGTGTGTCTTTAAATATGTTCCTGAATTAATTTATATATGTATGTGTAAATATATTTTCATGCGTATGTTTATTTATATATTTGTTTGTATATTTATTTATAAATCTATTATATAAAAGTTATGTATGTAAGTAATTATTGCGATGTTTATTACAATTATTTAATTGTGTGTACGTTTATTATCTTTATTATAGCAGCTTGTAACAGTTTTCGAATCGGGTGCTGCCGGAGGACCAGTGATGCAGCCTAGCTGCATCGTATACTGAGGCAGCACCTTTTCACTGCATCAATGGTTTTCATTTTTGATGTTTATTGTTTGTGTGTTTGATGTAATTTGTGTAGTTGTGGTGCAGTGAATAAAGTGTTTTCTTTCTTTCTTTCTTTTTCTTAGATGTGTCAGGAGTGTCTTAGGTGGATCCACGGATTATTAATTTTAAGTCTTCTACAATTTTAATTAAAAAAGTAAAGGTTTTTTTTTAGGTTTTGATGATTTGTCAAACTGAAAAGAGCACCTCTGATGAAGTACACGGTCCGGCCGTCGAATGCACCAATCGATAACCCCGATAGCTTTTAAGTCTAAATGTTCAATCGCTTTGAATGGTTAGACAACTGCGCATAAGCGGTCGATATAAATAGTAGGCTGGTAGAAACTGTACTCTGTACTGTACTGTATATAAATTCTGCAGTCTATGCTGTTTGAAAAATAACAAAATTTGATTGACGTGAATACAGCAAGACTTGTTTATTTTAGTTATTTTCATAGCGTCATGTCATATGGACTTCCTCTCAAGGACCCCCAAAACAAGGGCACGATGATGGCGCTCCTCTAATCTTTCAGGCACAACACCCTCTGCCCAACATTTCCTAAAGAGGCAACTCTTAATTATTTTCATACAAAGAAAGAAAAATCGTTTATACACTGCATATTTACATTCCAACACAATACAAACATTACAACAATAAAATGGAAACCTTGATGCAGTAAAAAGGTGCTGCCTCAGTATACGATGCAGCCTACACTGGTCCTCCGGCAGCACCCGATTCGGAATCTGTCACAAGCTATAAATAATAAACATACACAAAATAATATACTTATAATAAAACATCATAGCAATAACAGATATAATATAACTAGTACATAAAATTGATAATCTAAAATTCATAAACATAATTAATATAACTGGGATCATTGCTTATAGGCATACATAGACACACGCATACATACATAAATACATAATATAACACATATATATATTATATTTTATATAGTTAAAGACAATAAGAACAAATACGTCACATAAACACATACGTACATATTAATTCAAACAAGTTTACATATAAAAAAATAAATTAATATATATATATATATAATATATATATATATATATATATATATATATATATGTCGACGTCAGGGGCCTGATTTTGTGTGCATTGATCTGGCGCTCGTTTTGAGGGGCGCCCGATGCCGCTCACGACGTGGATGGCGGACCCGCACCTTGGCTGCTGCTGCTCCTCGCGCCATTTCCGCAGCGGCTGGCCACGTGTCCCGCTCCTCCACACTTGTAGCAGATCAGCTTGTTGGGCTGCCCGGTACCTTGGGCCGCCAATTTTTGCACATAAGTGTCGTTATTTCGCTGTGGGCACTGTTGTTGTTTGTGGCCCGATTTTCCGCAGCGAAAACATTTAGTCGTAGTCGGTAGTGCAAACTTTGTGCGTTTTGCGATGGATTCACTGGTATCTGCCAGCGAATTTTTCCTTTTTAGGAGTTTGAATGACTGCAGTTCTTGTTGCAACCGTTTACGCGCGTTTTAATTTCGGTGGTGAATGCTGTGCTGCTCAAACGTGAATCGAACTGAGACAAATGTGCCAGCACAGTAGATGTTGCAATTTCCTCGACAGAACTATTTTTCCATCGATTGAGTAGTTGGGACAGAAGCTACATTAAAACACTGGCTTCACAAAACTTTGTTTATTAAGGCTCACAAAACGAACGCTAGACGGTTCCCAAGACGTAGTGATCGAACCGAGTGCAGGAATGTGGTATATCATCTGTCGATCGGCCACAAAAAATGCCTCGGTAGGGGTGAACCTCCCCTCCCTCGATACCCGCTTAGACTCCGTCATGGCTGCACACGTGAGAGCCCCGTGATTGGTACAGCCATAGCAGCGTTCCTTGTTGCTAACGCGCTTTGCCGACGTTCCCTCTGATAACGATGTTATTGGTGGAAAGGGCATCCATCGTACTCCGAAAAGCACCAGTAGATAATCCATATTACGTCATCTTGGATAATAGCAAGGGTATGCTCAGACTATAGAAAGCTTTAGAAAAATCGTTATTCCGTGTGCGTCATTCAGCGTGCTTCGCGGTAAATATGCTTGTAGTTTCTCAGATGCATCTCATTAGAAATAAAGATATCCTTTAGAGGACTAAAGCTAAAGTGGACATTTTCTAATCACATTATTAGAAAGGTCCGACGGTTGCTGGGGGAGAAAAGTCATTTAGTGGAAGCGTAGTGTGAGTCTTAGAGTAATATGGACGCAACCCCTCTTGTAAGATGAACAGACGACCTGCGCAAATATCCCGATCTGCGGATGGCTTTTGAGAAATAAAAGTGGCGTGTAATAGGTGAAACTTACGTCCAATGGTGAACTGATGATGATGAAGACTTATTCACCTACAAGGACATCTAAGAAGGACAGGCAGTATAATATTTTCGTCCCAGAGTAGCACGGAACAATGCAATTTATATTTATAATATTAATGAACTTTGTTTACGAAAGCATATCACAAATATTTTTCTAAGGATTGACACATGCAATATTATTAATATAAACACTTTTTATCAGCAGACTTTTGTAGGAAGCTAAAATTACATATACTGGACACATCCAGTACGATCCAGCAAAATCTTAATAATGTTGGGCACAAACATTATAAGAGAATAAGCAATTGCAGGTAGACACTGATAGATTAAATAATAATTCTATTAAAACTTTATTTCGAATATTGCACGGACACAAAACGCGCGGTGCTCTCCCGTGCAAAGACTCATGGCAAATTCAATTAGAAAGCCCGCGCTACGCACTGCTACAGCTCCGTCGCCCCTCTCTCATATGGCTTAGAATTGCGCGCGAAATCAAACGTGCATTTCTCTCTGGGCCAACCTGTATATCGCTTACACAGAGACGGATTCGCATAACTCTGATTACTGACCAGCAAGTGGTAAAAGTTATTTGAAATTTTGAAGTGATGTTGATTACTTATTGATACTTATACTTATTGATAATTTTAGGAGAAACACAATGCGATAGAAAACAAAAACCCTCGGGAAAAGCTTAAAAATGTATTATATACACCAATAAATAACAACTTTCTAAGAAAATTTTACTTTGTAATGAGAGAGCTGATAGAGACGGAAGAGATTTATGTTTTGGATTTGTCAATTGTATGTGAACATTATATTCGTCATTTTCAGGTATCATTATTTGTTTAATACTAGTATGATATAAGCAGTCATAGTAGTATATCTAAGCAAATTATATGCACTATATAATAAATAGATATAAGAAGCGGCTTAATTTATTAATTTCATCGTTCACGCATCACTTTTATTTTTAATATGTTTAAGGACATTTTTGAAATCCCGCGGGTATACATGTATTATATATGGCCAATAACATTTAAAAGTGTGTAACGTATATCACCGCATCCAAATATCGTTCACAACAAGCTTGAGGTTTTATTGATTACCCTAAAGTCTGTTGTAGACCCTTCCAAATGTTATCGATTGACTCGATAGGTTCATTACCCGTCATACGCACACTTATTTGCTATACTCGTACTATTACATCTTTTAAGTGATTGTTTGCTTTATTTAATCAATAACGTCGACTAAAACTCTGGGCCCTTACTCCACTAATTCATTTTAGCCACAATATTACTTCAGTATCGATACTGTAATACTTTAGTGGCCGTAATTTGATACTTTTGGCACTCCACTAACAAATTTTGGCCACTGAAGCGCTATCGAACTACATCTGAAGTACTTCAGCGTCTGAAGACCAAAAAAGCTACTCCACTAACCAAACGTCCGTCAATGTCAGTTCAATAGCCTTATATTTGGTACTCCACTATTGACATTTCTATACTTGAGTTGCCACTGAAGCTCCACTGAAACGCCACTGTCTCGCTATTGAGGCACAACTGTGGCAGATCAAAATAGTAGCAGAGTGTCACTTTTACAGCCGAGACGCAGAAGTAACGCAGTAGCGACGTAGTTGTGTGGTCAAAGTTAATTCGTGGAGTAAGGGCCCTGCTCTTGTGACAAGCTCTGTATTTCTTACTTCTTCATCCCATCATAGGGCTTGATTCTTTGGGGGAACATTCGTCCTCTTACGTACTCCACATACTTCGATGGCAGATTCCACCACACCATCCTTCAACACCCTCCAAACATTTTCAATTTCGTCCTCCTTGACATCTTCATTCAATGTACTAATTTGTTCTTCCACTCTTTTTCTATATCTTTCATTTCCACCATCAGCTTTAAATTTTTCTACATTTATTCTTTCCAATCCTGTAGTGGACACAGGAGCACGATGACGCCAACATTGGAACAAACCTCTCAATCGGCTGACGACCAAATGATGATCCGTTCCCACATTAACGCCCCGCTACACTCTAGCGTCCACCACATGTCTCCTCAATCGATCATCCACAATAACAAAATCGATCATACTTCTGTCTACATCCCTTTCCCAAGTATACATGTGGATCTTTTTATGACAAAACATTGTATTTGCCACAAAAAGTCCCCTTTCGAGACATATCTCGAGAAGGCTTTCTCCATTCTCGTTCACTTTTTCATCTCCATACTTACCTAAAACACATTCATGAGAATCTCTCTGTACACCTACTCGACCATTAAAGTCTTCAATCATAACAACATTTTCATTCTGCTTACACTCTTTTAGTACTTCCCTTACATTCTCCCAGAACTCCCTCCGCTCCTCAGTTGGCCTCGACATGTCAGTAGCATATACTCCTACTACGAACAAAAGTTTGAGGCCAACCTTAAGCCTTAACCATAAGAGTCTGGGATTCACACATTTATGCTCTTTCACACATTTATTCATTCGCTCTGATAGGACAATACCAACCCCCTAGCACGCCAGCCTATCTTGTTGAACTCCAGTCCAATACGCGGTGTACGTGCCATGAAGGGTATTGCCCATTCCCTTTCGCTTCGTTTCATTCACACATAAAATATCTAATTTCTTACATTCCATCATCTTGCAAATTTCGTCTATCTTGCTCTCCACTGCTCCACAAACATTCAATGATGCAAATCGGGTCTCCGTGGCCCACGTTCCGCCTCTCCAGGTAAAAAGTAAATCAAAAGTGTAAATCACTATTGTTTTTTTTGTCTTGTAGGCTTTAGGTGCTAACTTATAACCTTGTATAATTACTGATATATACATACATATATATTCTTGTCATAACATATCTATATAAAGACAGATACTATTGTCTGTGAATCTTAGCTTTCATACACACATCTTTAAGTACAGCCTATTACGTATCTTACTGCTCTTTGCCACTATATACCTACTTACACAGTTTAATAGTTTAACAGCTTAGTCGCCTTAGAGTTGAGAGCCTGAGCAGTAATACAGTTCAGTAACATGAAGATGCATCTTTACTAATCTCTCATGAGCTCTTCTGTTGTCCTAGATGTTTCCCTCCTTTTCAACGATTGTGAATCTCTAGACAGTTCATCCTTGTCCAATAGTGATAGTTTCCAGAGCATCCCATCGTTAGGTGATACATTAACCTCAACTTTTTCAGATTCCAAGCCTAATTTAAATGTAGTAAATATCAATGCTCAAAGTGTGCTTAGTCATTATAATGACTTGTTAGCAAATTTTTCGGATGCTAACATTCATGCCAATCTAATTTCTGAGTCTTGGCTGAAGGCGAGTCTTCCTTCTAGTCTGTACTCACTTCCAGGTTTTACTCTAGTTCGTAATGACCGTACGGGATCTAGAGGGGGAGGTGTTGCCATCTATTTAAGCTCACATATTCCTTATTCTATTGTTTCCCTCACCCCGCAACCCCCACCCGCACATGAGGCTGAACATTTGTTGTTAGAAGTCACACTTTCTCATTCCAAATTACTTCTTGGTGTCTTCTACTCGCATAATAATCAAGTAAATTTCTTTAATTCGTTTGTTACTCTCTTTGACGACTTTCTTCCAATGTATAACTATTCTATCCTTATGGGTGACTTCAATACATGTTTATTAAAGAGAAATTCTCGATCCCTAAATTTCGCTCCTTGGTTTCCGCACATAACCTCTCTCTTTTACCTCTACTGGCAACTCGCCACTCACCGGGCTACGAGCCGTCACTCCTTGACTTAATGTTGGTATCCTCTCCCTCAAATGTCGTCAATTTTGGTCAACTTAATGCTGATGCCTTCTCGTATCATGACCTCATTTACCCCTCATTTAAATTACGTGTTCCAAAACCAAAGCCCCAAATTCTCTTGCGACGCAACTTTCATGCAATGAACATAGATACCCTGCCTCATGATGCGTCTCTGGTTAACTGGAAAGTAGTAAGTAATTGTACTAAAGTAGAGGACCAAGTCACATCTTTCACCAACCAGCTTATCATACTTTACGACAAACATGCTCCTATGCGGAGAGTTAGGTTGAAACACTTGCCAGCTCCGTGGCTTACAGACGAAATAAAGAGTGTTATGAAGAAACGTGATAGCGCCAGGTCTCGTTATAAACGCCACCCTACTATTGATAACGAATGTCACTACAAAACTATCCGCAATCAATGCAACAAGCTCTGTAGAGATGCCCAAAAACGACACATTCATGGTTCTATTGCAAAAATTAGTCCATCAAAGATGTGGAGGTTCTCAAAATCTTTGGGTATAGGAAAGTCATCAACCTTATGTAACTCTCTTTCGGTTAATCTTAATACCCTAGCTTCCCATTTTTCTGCATCTTCTAGCCCCAATAGTGAAAAAACTCATACATTATCAGATATATCTTCTTTGCCTCTACCTGAATATAATTCATTTCACCTCGTTCCGTTTACAGATGTTTCGGTTGACAAGTGTATACGCTCTATTTCCTCTGACGCCGTCGGCTCTGACTGTATTGGACGCAGAATGTTGTTGCCTATCCTTGATATTGTAGTGCCTATTATTATTTCCATTCTTAACTGCTCTATAGTTTCTGGTACCTTCCCTTCAGCTTGGAAAGACGCTCTGATCCTACCTATGCCTAAAAATGCGAATCCGTCGTCGGCCAAAGATTTCCGTCCAATGGCTATACTTTATTTCCTTTCTAAAGTTCTTGAAAAACTAGTTCACTAGCAGTTCAGTTTATTTCTTCACCACAATCACCTATTTAACCCTTTGCAATCCGGATTTCGACCAGGTCATAGTACTGCCACAACTCTGTTAAAGGTCACTGGTGATATGAGGCATGGTATGGACAATGGACAGCTCACCATCCTGAATCTTCTAGATTTTAGTTATGCTTTTGGGACCGTTGATCATGACATTCTTCTTGCTCTTATCGGGTCTTTGAAAGTCGACTCGAAGACTCATTCGTACTCGACTGGTTTCGCAGCTATCTCGCAAATCGAAGGTTGCAAGTTAGAGCCGATGATGATTTGTCTGGCTGGTTTGCGGTGTCATCCGGTGTCCCGCAGGGAAGCGTGTTATCCTTTCTCCTTTTTGGCATCTTCGTTCATGGTATCTCAGCTAACATTTCATCTTCATACCATCTGTATGCCGACGACCTACAAATCTACCGGTCAGCTTGTCCTGCCGATCTCCCTGCAGCCATATCTAACATCAATGTTGATTTGGAGCGTGTTGCGCGATGGAATTCCAGCCACGGGCTTGTGGTCAATCCATCTAAGACTCAATCTATCCTCATCGGGAACCCAAGACTCATACAACGTCTTAATATCACAGAACTACCAAGATATTTGACGATCAGGTTATCCCATTTACGGAGTCAGTTAAAAGCTTGGGTTTGACGATCGACCATGGCTTTTCTTGGAGGGATCAGGTTAACCGGATCAGTAGTTAACTGTTTGCCTCTTATGCATCGTTACGAAGGTTACGTGCTTTTCTACCTGTTCCTACTCGAATTCTTCTAGCGCAGTCGTTGCTGCTTCCTTTACTCGATTATACTGACTGCTGTTATCCTGATCTTTCAGAGGAACTTGTTTCGAAACTTGAACAGCTACAGAACGTGGGTATCAGGTTCATCTTCAGCCTCAGAAAATTTTACCACTTTTCCCACTATCGTGAACAATTAAAATGGCTCCCCATTCGTTTGAGACGTGAGCTACACATGTTGTCACTCTTACATAATATTTTATTTAATCCAAACACATCCAAATACCTCAAAGAACGATTCAATTTCACATATGCATATAATGCATATAATAGTGCATAACAATTAAGTTTTCCTTGACTAATGTGTATAATGTTTAAGTTAGCGTACGACCGGCCTAATAAGACATATAACAGTCAGATAGACGCTATATTGAAAAAAGGTGACTTTAGGAGTACCTATAACAGTCGAGAGTGTATGAGAGGATGTATGAATGTCAATGAAGCGAAAGTGGTCTGTCAGGATCGGGACAAATGGGGATCCATGATCTCTGCCTACCCGTCTACAGGGAATCACGCGTGATGTGTATGTATGTATGTATGTACTTTTGACCTACAATTTAAAGTAACTAAACTATTATAATGCTGAGTACCTATATATAAACAAAAATAACAATAATTAAGACTTAACTACATATAAAACGCACCTATCAGGTCTCCACTAGCTTGCCATACAAAAAAAGAACAAATTAAAAGTATTAAAAGTACACACATACAAAGCGCAACAGCTGGGAATAAATTTAACAAAATTGTAAAAGAATAAAGCGCTAGAACGCTAATGCAGAGCGCTCGACCCAGCACATTAAGTGAATTGAAGTGCGACACAAGACAATACACTAGAGTGAACATAAACGAAACAAAGATATAGATTCCATCAAAAAAATTCTTTTTTGGGTAAGTCAAACCTTAGCCTCCTAGGTGCCCCTATTCTCCCTGACGCTATACCATCTAATATTGTCAAGAAGTTGGCAACTTTCGATGAATTTTCAAACCGACTCCTACAAATCAACACTCACATGGCTTATCAAATCATTAAGTACTGTTTATTTGTTCCGAAAGTTACTTACATTTCACGAGCTAGTCCATTTTTCCTTTTTCAAAATTTACTAACTCACTTGATAACAAAAATTCTGAAACCTTTTCTCGCATACTTAACTGCAAACTATCTGATAGTTCTTTTTCCCAGGCTTCACTTCCTATACGTCATAGGGGAATAGGAATCCGTAAAATTTCTAGTGTTTCCCTTCCTGCGTTTTTGTCCTCAACGCATAGTGCCAAAGCATTGGTAGGTAAAATTTTAAATCATAATTCTGTCATGATTTTGCCTACTGATGTTAAGTACTTGCGTGAAACTAAGAACGCATGGGAAGAGGCTTGTCCTGGGGTATCTTTTTCTCTCATCACCAAATCTCGGAGATGTTGGGACGAGCCGATTTGTGACAAAATTTTCCAAACATTATTAACCTCCTTCGCTGATTCTAGTGTCGATCGAGCGCGTCTCCTGGCTTCAGCTCGGAAGGAATCTGGAATGTGGTTACAGGCTTAACCTTCTGGCAATCTAGGCACTTAACTGGAAAATACAACTTTTAGTGTTTGTGTTTCTCTTCGCCTTGGTTGCCCGATCACTACTTCGCATGCGTGTTATCTATGTGGCGTTATGGTCAACAATCTAGCTTCCCATGGTTTGTCTTGCATGCGGAGTGCTGGTCGGTTATCTCGTCATGCCAGTATCAACGATGTGTTGCGCAGTGCGTTTGCCAGCATTAACGTGTCTTTTCAACTTGAGCCAATTGGTATTATGCGTGATGATGGCAAGCGTCCTGAAGGAGTGACCCTCGTGCCTTGGTGATTGGGGAGATCGCTGGTGTGGGATGCAACGTGTGTCGACACTGTTGCAGTTTCACACCTTCAATCAACCTCAAGCAAGGCTGGTGCTGCTGCATGCAAGGCGGAGGACTCCAAGCGGCGAAAGTATACTAACATAATGAATTGTTATACTTTTGTGCCGTTTGGAGTCGAAACACTGGGCCTGTGGGACCAAAGCGCTTGGAAGCTCTTCAGGGAGTTGTCCAAGCGTTTGGTCGACACCTCTGGTGACGAGCGTGCTGGTGCTTTTCTCGGTCAGAGAATAAGTCTCGCTATCCAGCGAGGAAACGCGGCCAGTGTGCTTGGCACTATGTGTCCTGGGACAATGGAATTTTTTTTTGATTATTTAGGTTTATAAGTTTAGTTATAATTTTTTTTAGATTTAATAATACTTTTAATTTTTAGGTTTAGTAATAGTTTTAATTTTTGTGATTATAAATATTGTTGTTAGTTTAATTTCAATAAAATAAATACTTCTTATAATTAATAAGATTAAATGAAAATGTAAAAATACGAAACATGTTTTTAGTTGACTCAACAAGTACAAAACAAATTATCTAGGTTACATAAGCCATGTTAGAGTTTGATTGAAGTTAAATAACAAAATTTACCCACGTAATGCTGTCATAACAACGAGTTAAAACTAAGGATAGCAATTACCATCAAGTTCGATGTGTGGTGAATGTTTCTACAAATGAAATTCCTGCAGTTTAAGGAATACATAGTACAAAAGTAAGTTGGTAATGTATACATGGGCCTAATAGCAAATTCTACGACTCAATTGAGTGAACAAATACCATGAGAGTGTTTCCTTACAGTTATTAATGATAAAGCTTAACTGTGATTTTAAAGCATACCAATTATATTAATATTTGAATGAACAAACCTCACACACCTCCCTATAGACACATACACTGTAAGCCTAAGAACTAGAGACCGCCGCGCAAGCTGAACATGTGGCTTCTATCGTATTTAAAATTCAAAATCTTTTATTTTTTGATAACTACCCACAATTTAAAAAAAGTATGAACACGATATTTAATTTCACTGTTTTTGCACTAAAAACCTTAACAAACACTATTAAAATATGATTACACTACACTATATTTAAACAGATCACCTATGTTTGGAAGGTGTAATAGGCTTTAAAATACTGCTATGAAATTTAAATTGCGTACGTACGTAAAAACACGACGATGCTCAGAAGGCTAATCCCCCGGTAGTTCTTGCAATCTTGCAAGGGTCCCTTCCCCTTGTACAAAGGAACGATAACGGCCCTGCACCAATCTTTAGGCACACGTCCATACCGCCAACACGCATTAAAAAGTAAGTACAAGAGGTTGGCAACCACCGGGCCACCAGCCCTCAACATCTCCACGGAAATCCTATCATACCCAGCAGCTTTACCAGTTTTCATAGCTTTCAAAGCTTTGAAGATTTCTTCCATACTAATATCACTGCCATTATCATCCAAACTTAATTCAGATGTATCATCCTGAAATGATACATCCTCATTTTCAAACAACTCTTAAAAGTATTCCTTCCATCTTTTTAACGCCAAACACTCATCATTTATCAAATTCCCAATTCTTATTCTTAACAGCTCTCATTCTGGATCCTCCAGAGAGTCCCCTGGCCGTTCTGACCATTTTCCAAAATAGTTTGATATTTTGTTGGAAACTCTCGGAGAACTTCCTTTAAGTCCTCTCTTTTAATTCTAACTTCTTTCGTTTCACGATCTCTTTCACTCTCTTTTTCAATTCTTTAAATAGTAACAATTTCCGTTCATAGTATATAACACTCATATTGGTTGCCTTACTTGCCAACAAATCCTGCCATGCTTTTCTCTTATACCCTATTAACGCATGTGACACAATAAAATTTCTTTGTCTTTGACTTTATCCTAGATTTATATCTCTTACTGTATAATAGGACTTTTAAGAATTATTTACTTTGTAGTTGTCTCCCTCTTGCTTATTCTGCTCTTTTACTTTCTAATTTTGTCGTCGCAAGTGACTGTAGAGATCGCGCCACATAAGTTGGCAGACGGCAAACTTGGAACTAAATTTGACGTTTCCGCCATTGCGTGTTATTTTGTATGAAAGGCAAATTTAGTATTACCAGCGTTGTGTTTTTTGCTCACTCTTTGTAATTTTTTTGTTTGTAAGGGTGATTATAATAAATAGATTTCCGGAGTTTCTTGTTAGTTCTTCTCCAAGCTAGGGTCTCCGCTGAACTAACCTCGGTAAAAAATATGTAAAGACAATGCTCAGTGCCATGTTTGAAATAATAGTTTTAAGAGATTCGCGATTTATACTCATGATAGAAGATATAAGGGTGTGTATAAGATTGATTGCAGCTGTGGAAAATCCTACGTCAGACAGACTAAACGGTCTATTGCGGACAGAGTGAAGGAACACATAATATATGGTTTAAAGAACTTTATTTCTCAAAAAAGAACATTACATTCACTTCATTTGAGAATATCATATGTACATATACAAAAAATATGTAATCGCGCGTGAACAGAAACATAAAATTACATTAGATAACATTAAAAAATATTGAATTCAAAAGTACAATTACTTACAAAAGTTGTTACCTATCTATTTTAATTGTTTATTTATTTAGACGACATTATATACTTTTTTAAAGATGTTCTAAATGCATTATACGATGACTCCTTTATGTCGACAGGTAAGCTATTGTAAAGTTGTACCCCTTCAAACGTAATAGTCTTTTTACCATAGTTCGTGCGTGATATGGGTAAATTCAAGTTATTAGCTTGTCTTGTTTTCATTGTATATGTGAGTACTTCGTTGTTTTTAGGAAATCTGATGTTAGTGTGAAAGTCGTTCTGGAGTATTTTCTTGATTAGAAGGCAGGTGTTATACTTATATAGTTGTGCAAGTGTCATTATTTTACTGTCTCTGTATAGTTTATCGGTGGAAGTAAGAAAGTCGTAGTTGAAAAGAACTTTAATAATTTTATTTTGAGTCACTTGTAGATCGTGAAGTGTTGTCTTAGGAGCTGAACCCCAGACTGGAATTAAATAATTGAAATGCGATTGCACAAGGGAATTGTAAATAATATATCTGGTGCTTTTAGGTATGAACGGTGCAAACCTACGAATAGCTCCAGTGAGGCAAGTTATTTTGGTTTGAATGTGTTCTATATGCTGTTTCCAAGATAAGTCTTTATCTAATATAAGTCCAAGATATTTTTCACAATTCACTTGTTGTATGTCAATATTATCAACTTTTAAAGATGTATGTGGTTGCATTAATTTATTTTTTGCGGCAAAGATAATGTAACTAGTTTTGGAAGGATTTATAGTGAGAAGATTGTACTTAAACCATACTGAAATTGTGTTCAAATCATTCTGACATCTCTTTAATGCTTCCTGTAGATTACGTTCATAATAAAACAGACAAGTGTCATCTGCATAGAGTGTCAAATGACCGTACAGTGGGTTTTTGTCAATATTGTTGATGTATAGTAAAAATAACAACGGCCCCAGTATCGACCCTTGTGGTACACCATAGTTTATAGTCTGGACACTGCTTATTGCATTATCCAGGTGAACTAATTGGGTGCGATTCTCTAAATATGATTGTAATACTTTGTAGGCAAGGCCCTTTATACCGATATTCTTTAATTTGTTCAACAATATGACATGGCTAATAGTATCGAAAGCTTTTTTGAGGTCGATAAAAATACCGACAACTATGTTTTTTTGATCAATTTGCTGCTTTAATTTCGTTATGAGATCGATAGTAGCCGTGAGTGTGTTAGATTTGGACCTAAACCCATATTGTTGGCTATTTAAGATGCTATTGCTGTCAAGGTATTCTATTAATCTGTTGTATATGACGCGTTCGTAAATCTTGGACAGTACTGGTAAGACAGATATAGGTCGATAGTTTGAGGGATCTGATTTACTACCTGATTTAAAAATAGGCGTGACTTTAGCGATTTTCAATTGATCTGGAAAAATACCTGTATTTAAGCAATTATTAATACTGCTTGTAAGATCTGTCAGTATAAATTGTTTTATACATTTTACCGTTTTAACATTTATTTTATCAATGCCGGAGCTAACATTATTGTCTAATTTATCAATATAAGTACTTATTTCATCTACGCAACAGGGTCTAAATTGGGTTATTGTATTTAATAAATTGGGAGAGCTACATGTATATGTTTGTGTTGTGTCTTTATGGTATAGAACAGGAATTTTTTGAGCCAATTGATAACCTATTGTTGAAAAGTAAAAATTTAAGTACTCACATATTTCATGCTGGTTTGAGATCTTCTTGTTATTAACTATTAGATTTGAAATGGTACAACCTGATTTGACTTTATTACAAGTTAAAGAATTAATTATTTTCCACATGTTTTTAGGTACTGACTGACACTTATGAAATACGTTATGATAATATGCTTTCTTTAGTTTCTTTTTGTATACTGTGACATAGTTTCTTTGAATAATAAACTTAAGTTTGATGTTTTCGTTCTGAGAGTCCTTTTTCAGTTGGCGATGCAGTATGTTTCTTTTCTTAACCACTAATAGAAACTCTTTTTTTATCCAATCATCTCGTGGTAGATTCATTATTTTTGTTCTTCTTGTGGTACATCTTTTAATATTTAATTTCAGGTTATGTTCAAGATCAGTGTAGTTAATATCAACAAGTTCAAGAAACATATCTTTGTGATCCGCTAAGCAAGTATTCATAATTGAGAGGTGAAATGTAGAATTTTCTAGGTTTGTGTGGATATGGTCTATAATCGTGGCAGTGTTTGCAGCAGTTTCTCTTGTAGCGAATTCATTTTTTACTAAGTTGAGAGTTTTGTAACCCGTTTCTTCCAGTAATATTTTATATCTATCTACGGGTTTGCTTTTTGTAAGTAAATCTAGGTTGAAATCGCCAAATACTATACCTTTTTTTTTCGTATTTAACTGTTTTTCAAGAAATTGTAGAAAATTATTACAACTGCTACTTGGTGATCGATATATGACAGCAATATCTATATCAAGAGCTATTAATTGTATCCATAAATAATGATTTCCATCCAGATAAATATCGTCTGTAACTTTGTGACTGATACTATTATGGACAAAAATGGTCACACCACCACCCCTAGAACTGTCTCTGTAATTGTAAATATGTTTATAGTTTGTAATTGCAGTTAGTTGGGCATCTTTTTCATTTCTTATCCACGTTTCTGTTAGTAATATTATATCAACTTTATCTGAGAAGCTTTTTAATGTACATTTCAGCTCATCGAGTTTACCAGAGTTATTTATACTTTGAGCATTGGCGTAGAAGAATTTCAGTGATGATTTCTTAGGGTGAAGATCTTGAGGATCATCTATTAGACTATGTGAGACCGTTGTTGCATAGTTACTTTTGCTTTTTAGTTTTTTTGCAGTTAAGTTACGATTTTAGGACATCCTATGATATATTTAATTGTAAGATTGGTCTCTCCAAGTGTTTCTCGGTGCGCTAGCTCTTCGCGTAATTGTTTCAGATTGTTCTGTTGAAGTATTGTTTGGTCAGGGTAGATTTTTATTTTCGTCTGTGTTATTTTAGTTTTATTTCGTAGAACTGTAGTGGCGGTATCACGTAACTTGAACTGTACCTTAACAGAACGATTTTTGTTTGCATTGTATTTTCCTAGGCGAAATATATTAATGGGATCCGGACAGCCTGGATGGATGGTTTCTAGAATATTCATTATCTCTTTCTTGTCATGGGATTTTCGTTCTTCTAGATTCTTGTTACTTGTTTCGTTTATGCCAGCTACTATTATGTTACATTCGCGTTGTGAACGTTCTGGAACTTCTTTAAATATCTCTTCATATACTAGAGGCTGCTGCGATTTCAAATGACTAGATTGCTGATCCTTAAGATTGGTAATCTCTGTTTCTAAGGATGAAATACATTCAAGTGCTTGTTTGTGCTCACGTTGCAATGTTTCCATCTGCAACTACAATTCGTTATTTTCTACCACCAACCTTTGTGTTGTCATTATTTTTATTTCAGCGATGTCTTCACATAACTTTGTGAGTTTGGCGTTTTGTGTTTCAATGACTTGTTTCAGAAAGCCCATCATTTCTGTACGGAAGTCGCTGAATTCATTCCAGACTTCATGAGATTCACCGTCATGTTTCCTTTTAGTTCTCAAAGTTACGTTGGTGACTTTGTCTGTCAAACTGTTTCGTTTCCTCTTTGGGATAGTTCTGGATTTGACCTCACTATAGTTTGTTTATCCGGTGATCTCAACAAACTCATTTTGTATATACTATTGTAAATATTTTTGTTGTTAAAAGTTAATTGAATTTAAAAAATAATAAATATTTTAATTTGTAAAACACTTTTGGCGGTGAATGTACTGCTGCGTCGTGTGCGAATATATGTAATATATAATAAGAAGGATAAGTCCCGTTAATTATTAATCATGTTTGAAATAGTTTTTTTAATTTATACTTAGATCATAAGATAACATTCAAAGAGAGCTTGTGATAGGGCCTATTTTAAATAAACATATTTTGACTTTGATATATTAATTTGTTTTATTTGAGTTTATAGCTCTGCAACCAAAGACCGTTACAAATGAAACCTATAATGTATCGAGCCGTATGGCACAGTGAGTGCTAGTTTTGGCGTTTTTACTGGTAACACTGAATTACGCGACTGTGGCGACGCCTCCATCTGCCACCTTATGTGGCGCGATCTCTATCCATATTGCGGTTGCCTGGAAGACATCGCTTTAGCAATAAGGCCACCAATAGTGCATAACAATTAAGTTTTCCATGACTAATATGTATAATGTTTAAGTGTTATGAGTACAATAAAGAGTTAAATAATAAAATACATATTTTATTAAAAATACATCAACAGCAAGCACGACATAATGAAATTGAGCGAATCCGCAGACGCAGTGCTCCTGTGATTCTTGAACAAGCTGCATTTCACTTTGATTCGGCAATTGATTATTGTGCCGACAAGTCGGAAACAATTGGGGAAATGAAAATAATTTGTAAATATTGTAAGGCGTTAAAGTACACTGGTGAATCTATTGGATTATGTTGTGCTGGAGGGAAAGTAAAATTGCCACAATTGGTCCCACCACCAGATCCTTTACGCTCTTTAGTTTCTAGGATTGGAGATGACGATGAGGAGTTGACCCTCTCCCTCTTGGATCACGTTGAGTGTGGACGTCTTTGTAGTGCTAAAATTATTTCTGGGTGTAGTTGGACTGGGAATTTTAGTGTGTTGCAAGTAGGAGTTTACTGATAACGCCATCTGTCGTTGAAAGTGGAGACTGTTTGATTGGAGCGTGGAGTTTGCCCGGACTGGAAGCCGTTCTTTGCCTGACCTATTGTGAGTTGAACATCACTAGTAGCGATATCTATTGTGGAAACTTGTGAAACTATTTTTTGTTGTCAGTTCGCGTCACACATTTCGCGCACTGATAGTGCCTTACTGTTTTTTGAGATTTCACTGCCGTACTAAAGGGTTTTGAATAAATGCCTAAGGTACTTCGCTCGCCGCCAAATACCTCTCAATCGCTTTCTGATGGTGATTTACGCTGCTTAGCGCACTCTGACGACTCGTCTGTTATGGAGGCATCCGTTATGCAGAGAAATAAGCGAAAGAGGAGTCCCGGCTTTGACGATTTCAAGGATGAGCTTAAACAAATGATATCCGAATTAATGGATTCGCAAAACGTTCGTCTCGAAAATCTCGAAACCCATCTTATGGATAATAAAAAGCAGGTCACGGGTATTGAATCACCAAACTGCGACATAGAAAAGTCCATGACTTTTATCTCAGATCAGATTGCCTCCATTGAGTTGAAGATGGCCGACTTTGATAGGGATCGGCAACACCTTAACCAACAAATATCGACTATCACTAACAAAGTGGAATTACTCGAGTATAAATTAAATAAAACATGTGTAGAGATACGTAATATTCCAAAGCGCCCAGGAGAGGATAAAAAAGCCCTGTATCAGATAGCAAACACCTTTATGAAGAGCCTACAGATGGAATCGAAGGATGACTGTATTCGTGATGTAAGCCGCCTCCGTTCTCGCCGAGAGTCTACTTTCTCTTCTGTCTCTATCGAATTCACGAATACCTTGCATAAATCCATCTTTATCCATAAATGCAAGGAATTTAATCGTAGTAACCCAAATAATAAATTGAATTCAACACTCCTTGGCTGCAAAGAGAATAGTTGTCCAATTTATGTGTCAGACCTTCTATCCGACTCGAACAAGTCTTTATTCTACCAGGCAAGAAAGTTTTCTAAGGAGAATAATTACCAATTTGTCTGGACAGCAAATGGAAAAAAATATTTAAGGAAGGATCCGAGTTGCCAACATATTCTTGTGTCTTCCCCCTCACAACTTGAGAGAAAAAAATTGACTGTCAATCTTTGCCCTTAGTTATTATTTGTGTTTTTGTAGTCGTTTCATGAGTGTGTGTTTTAAACAAGTAGATAACTTGTGTTTCAAGTTGATGTGCGCGTTAACAGGACCTTTATTTATAAAATCTGTCATACTATATATATTCATATAGGTTTGAACTATCATAATATATATACATTGTTATTTCCAATAATTATCTTCTATATTACTAAATTCATTTTTTTCCGGATTGCAATCCATCGTAATTTTCAGTTGACTATATCAAATAATAAAATTAAAAGGAGTAAATACACCCTATATAGTGGTAAAAAACTAAGAATAATTAAAAACTCTCATTTAAGGAGCCACTTACTGATGTCCGCAGACGTTATTATATTTTGTTATCATTGTATTGATATTGTTTTTACTTGTGTACTAGAGATAAGCTATGTGTATTGTATTCCTATAAACCGCTTTGTGTCAAATGGAGTAGAAACTTATATTGTGGTAAGCATATATTCACATCTTATAGATGTGCGCGGGACTAAAATGTACTATGTATTGTTGTGTATTATATATATTATGTATTATATACAAAAAAATATTATTATATTAGTTTCTATGTATGTATTAGTATATAATATTATGAAATGTATTACTATGTATATGTCCTGCTACCAATGTAAATATTTATGTATCTATCACTGCTTGTGCTCGAGCATACTATCAATTTATGTATTATGTTTAACACACAACACTTTTCAATTACAGTTAACACTCGCGCCTATACAATACTATACTTTGTGTCTTATACCTTGCTCATCATTTTGTTTTTACTATATTCGCTCTTGTACGAAACTAAAATTAGATGCTATATTACACTTAAGACTGACAACAACTCGCTACTGCAACAACATTGCTTTCTTAAACAAGCACATACAGTCCTTGATTGGTTCCGGGTTTTCCGGTTGTGGGATGTGCGGGCTGTGTGGGGCATATGAGCGTCCGTACTCAAAATTGACTACAGGATGCTGTATGTCTTCGGCGCTCCATACATCTCTCACAGTTTTGGCGCTCGTTTTTCATATTAGTTATGGCTAACGATGCTCTTTTACTCTCGGATGACCTGGACAGGTTGGAGGTGTCGACTGTCTCCATGTGCAGACCAGAAGCCTGTAGCAAATTAACAAATAGCTGTCAATTAAAAGTCTTGACTCTGAACATACGGTCTATAAACCGTAATTTTTCTAGCTTTGAAACACTACTTTATCGAATCAACACCCCCTGTGACATCTTAGTCCTGACCGAATGTTGGCTCTCTTGTCAGACGAACGTTAACATACCCATCATACACGACTTCACTATAGTAAAGACCCTGAAACTTTCAAACCAAAGAGACGGCGTAATTGTTTACATGAGAAATAACATGAACTATTCCGCACAAGAACTACATTTTGAAGGAACTGCATCAGGATTACGGATAACGACCACACAAGATACTGAAATTATTTGTATATATCGCTCTCCTTCTCACACAAACATATACCCCTTTTTTGCACAAATTGAATGAAATCTTAACTCTCATTCCAAAATTTAAATCAGTTATAATCACCGGTGACATCAATGTTGACATCTCACCTTCCTCTTTAGATGCACGAGCCCACAACTATCTAAACCTTCTCTCTTACCATGGGTTTCTTCCAGCTTATGACGTACCTACTAAGGGCTCCAGTTGCTTGCAGCACGTCTTTTTAAGATCTAAGGCTCTGTCACACACTGTTATTATCGAAGATACAACTACAGACCATTTCCCTACATTACTTCTTTTCAACCAACCTTTCGACAAAATCAATTTCAAAAAGGGCCAAACTAAAACCAACTTCACCACACTCGATATTGACGTTAAATCAATAAACTTTAATCAAATTCTTGAATCAACTGATCCTAATTCGGCCATAGACACGTTGATCTCATTGCTCAAATCAGCAATTGATCGCAACACTTCAACAATCTTCACTAGACGTAAAGACCGTCTACTAAAGCCCTGGTTATCTCCCGGTCTTTTAAAATGTATTCGAAACAGAGATACTGACTGTATAAAATACATAAATCAGATCCCACTGATGAAATTTCAAAATTAGCATATACTAGGTATCGAAACTTTTGTACAAAACTCATCAAAAAACTTAAAAGACAATACGAAGCGAATGAACTTAAAACAGCGACCACAAACCCGAAAAGGTTATGGGAAAAAATAAAACAATTTACACATACTTCAAAGTCTGTTTCACCACCGATATCACTACTATCATCTGCCATTACACCAGTCGCTGCATGCGATATAGTCAACGACTTTTGTATAAACACTGGAAAGTCGTTGGAAAACGCATTGCCTAAAGTTACACCATCAACTTCGTCTCAGTTTTTAACTAACTCATCTCCACTCAACTCATTCGTACTTTTTTCCACCGACCCTGATGAAGTATTATCTATCATTCGATCTTTAAAACCCCATACTTCCAGGGATGGGGATGGTATTTCTTCCAACATTATAAAAAGATACTTTACTCTATTAGCCCCTATTCTCGCCCACGTCTTTAACCTTTGCTTCTCGAGAGGCATCTTTCCTACGGCGTTTAAATTTGCTATCGTACATCCTATACTGGACTGGACTGGACTGGACTGGACTGGACTGGAGATAAGTCGTTTCCCACGAACTATCGGCCCATTGCAGTTTTGTCAGCTTTATCCAAAATTTTAGAGCTTCTAATTAACAACAAACTTATAGACTATTTATGCCAAAATAATATAATATCTGCTAATCAATTTGGCTTCCAGAAACAAAAGGCAAGTTCAGATGCAATTTCACGATTAGTCGGTGAAATTGTTGATAAAATAAATAGGGGTAAAAAAGTAATGACAGTGTTCCTCGACCTGGCTAAAGCATTTGATTCCGTACCACTTACAATCCCTCTAAGAAAACTTAATGACATTGGCATAAGAGGTTCTCAATTAGATCTTTTTGAATCCTACCTTACCGGCCGTTCACAAATTGTTAAAATAGCTTCTCATTACAGCAACAAAATGATTACTACTCACGGAGTACCACAGCGTAGTATATTGGGTCCTACTGTTTTTCTTATCTTTGTCAACAATCTGTGTGATCTAACTCTCGGAAATGGCTCTATAACATCCTATGCGGATGATACAGTACTGCTTTTCTCTTCTGACTCTTGGTCAGAATTACTGACTCATGCGCAAAGGGGTTTTGATCAAGTATATAGATGGTTGCTTACTCATAAACTAACTCTAAATACTGACAAAACCAAATACTTAACATTCTCTATATCTCCTAGAACTGGTTGAGTTGAGTTGAACAACTCCGTTTCTAATAGTTGCTCATAGTTGCTCATCTTCCCATTCCTGTTCATGCCCTATTATTTCCCGCACAGATTCTATCAAGTATTTAGGTGTAACACTAAATAAGATTTTAGACTTTAAGACACACATTGGTCACCTCACTTCCAGGGTTCGCAAATTAATGTACGTTTTTAAAATCCTTAGAGATATAGCAACTCCTTCCATTCTACAAACAACCTATTACGCATTGTGTCAATCCATCATTACATACGGCATTACTTGCTGGGGAGGCGCCCCAAAAACTACATTGAAGCCTTTAGAGGTGGCACAAAGAGCTGTACTAAAAGTTGCCACAAAACGCCCAATCAGATACCCTACATATGATCTCTACCAAAGCTGTAAGGTTTTAACAGTTCGACAATTATTTATCCTTCACACAATCTTGCAACACCACACAGCAACAACATACACACCTTCAACTAAGCGCAGAAAAGATAAGATATCTGCTGTCCCAATTACCAACTCTGCGTTTATTCGACGTTTTCACTTCTATCTTGCACCCTCGTTATATAATAAATTGAATCGTTTTCATTATATATACCCTCTTTACTTAAACGCATGCAAACGAAAAGTAAAAAGATTTCTATCCACTCTCTCTTACACTGACACAGAAAAACTTATAAACTCTATGTAATTATACGCGTATGTGTATGTGTGCATGTATATATTTGTGTATATATATATATATATATATATATATTGAAATTATTATGGTTATTTGTTTAATTTATATTTATAGTTACATATTTCATTTTAATCTTCTATGTGCATATTTATTCATATGAATGTATTAGTATGTTTATACTCACTTTAATTATATTAATACTCCATTAATTGGTAACCTATTTTAAGATGTTCATTAAATTACTTGTTATGTTTTTAAGGGGATGGGCCTGCACCTTATCTATTCAGGTTGTTATTGCAACCTATTGACGGGTGCAGCTTACTATACTTTTAAGTCAAATATTGTTTTAGACTAATAAAGAATTTGATCTGATTCTAAGCACTTCTTGACCAACATTCAGACATATAACAACTGTTTCCAGATGACATCATTTGGCGCTACACATATTATACAGGACAATTTCATGCCCACTTTCAAGGTATTATATACCAAATTTTTTTTTCATACGTATTTATGTTTGTACTAAAATATACATTATTTATTATGTACAAGTTTATACTAAGATATCTATATAAATATGAATAAAATTTAATATATTACAGATACAAGGACAAATTTATCACTTACTGGGGGCAATGTTACCACTACCTGATGCAAATCATCAATTTTTACAAATTTATTTTATGGGCAATTCAGAGGTGGAAGTTGATAATCGTTGTGCTCACAATCCTACAGTGAAGAGAACAATTGTCCAAGAATTACAAATGTTTCTTCATCAGAATAACAATTTAGTTAACATCTTCAAAATAGCCTGATGCCATAATATTATCATTCGAGCTGATAAAACACCTGCCGGTGAACACATAAGGAGGTTTAATTCACCTACTATTGATGAAGTGGCTGTTGTCATTGTGGGAGAAAATTTACAATCAAGAGATATTGTGCTTCATCGTCGGAATAGTAATTTAAAACGTGTATCTGAAACACACAGGAGCTATGATGGATTACAGTATCCTTTGATCTTCTGGCAGGGGAAGATGGATACCATTTTAATATCAAAATGGTAAATCAAGTAACAGGTAAATACATTGAGCAAAAATAAATAATATTTTTAAATTACATTAATCTAAGTAAAATTTATAATTTTTGATTGCAGGTGCTGAAACCAACAAAAAAGTTAGTGCTATGAATTTCTATTCATACAGACTCATGATCCGTCAAGATCAAATAAATCATATTTTGATGTGTCAACGACTTTTCACAGTTTGCAGTTGACATGTATGTCAAAATTGAGACCGAACGATTAACATACATCCGTTTGGACCAACGCCAGCTACGATCAGAGGAATACATTCATCTCCGCGATGCTATAAATGCCGATGGCAATGTGAATAATGTAGGAAGAATGACAATTTCGCCAGCCACTTATATAGGAAGCCCACGCCACATGCACGAATATGCTCAGGATGCTATGCATCATATGTTAGGCACTATGGCCGCCCAGACTTGTTTGTTACATTCTCATGTAACCCAAATTGACCCGAAATCAAGAGGGAATTGCTACATAGCCAAACACCAGTTGTTAGACATGACACAATTGCCAGAGTTTTTAAACAAAAGTTAATATCTCTGATGAAATTCTTTATAAAGCATTGTGTGTTTGGCCGATTACGTTGTTGTATGTACTCCATAGAATGGCAAAAGCGTGGATTGCCACATGCACACATTTTACTTTGGTTAGTGGACAAAATAAGGCCAGATGAGATTGATTCAATAATTTCAGCCGAAATTTCAGATGAAACAGTTGACCCAAAATTGCATGCAGTAGTAACCAAACACATGATCCATGGACATTGCGGACTTTTCAACTACAACTCACCCTGTATGATCGACGGCAAGTGTTCCAAGCGATACCCAAGAGCCCTGCTTGCTGAAACCATAACGGGAAATGATGGATCCCAATGTATCGCCGGCGATCATTTGCGGACAGTGGGCGATCGGTAGTTGTGAAGGTTAGAGGACAAAATGTGGAAGTAGACAATCGTTGGATTGTGCCATACTCGCCAATATTGTCCAAAGCTTTTGAGACTCATATCAATGTGGAATATTGTAACTCTGTAAAGTCGATAAAGTACATATGTAAATATGTTAACAAAGACAGCGATATGGCTGTCTTCGCTTTAACCAATGCAAATGATGAAATATCACAGTACCTCAAGGATTCCGTAATATCTTCATCACCGCATCAAATTCGTACATTGTTTGCGATTATCATATCGACATGCTTCCCCTCGAATCCAAAAGATTTGTGGGTTAAGTATAGAGATTACATGTCTGAGGATGTTTTGTATCGTGTCGCCGTGAAACTTTGAATCCTATACTACAAATAACTAAAGAAATTTACAATGAGACATTGATCATGATACAGGATGTGTGTTTATTGATAGCAAATAAAGTATTGTCGTGTTTGGGAATGACAGCACCCAATCGTCATATGCACGATGCATTAAACCACGAGTTGGAAAGGGAACAATAGTATGACATTGAAGCATTGGCCGAATCAGTTCGTATAAATGTTCCTCTATTAAATCAACAACAAAGAATTGCGTAGGTCACTTTGATAGAAGCTGTGAACAGTAGATCTGGTGGAATTTATTTTCTTGATGCTCCCGGAGGAACTGGAAAAACGTTCCTAATTTCATTGGTTTTGGTGTGGATCAGATCGCGAAATGATGTTGCTTTGGCGTTGGCTTCATCTGGAATAGCTGCGACTCTGCTAGAAGGCAGACGAACTGCGCATTCTGCCTTGAAATTATCATTAAACATGCAAATCACCGAAACACCAATTTGCAACATCACCAAAAATAGCGAAATGGCCAAGATCCTACAGGTATGCAAATTAATTGTTTGGGATGAATGCACAATGGCCCATAAGAGATCACTGGAGGAGTTGGATAGAACATTGAAAGATCTTCGTGAGGCCTAAAATATTTTTGGTGGGGCCATGATTCTGTTGTCGGGTGATTTTCGTCAAACTCTTCCAGTTATTCCCCGATCGACTGTTGCTGATGAACTAAATGCATGTCTAAAATCATCGAATTTGAGGCAGTACGTAAAGACACTCCAATTAACAACTAACATGCGAGTATTTTTGCAACATGATGAAACAGCAAACGTGTTTGCGAAGCAGTTGTTAGATATTGGAAATAATAAAGTTGCAAGGGACACCTCGACCGGATCATCACATTACCCACAGATTTCTGTCAGATCACAAATTCAAAAGAGGAGCTTATTCAGCGTGTTTTCCCAGATAAAGCGCAAAAGTTCAATAACCATAATTGGCTGGGTGAACGAGCAATATTGGCAGCGAAAAATAACGATGTCGAGGATCTCAATGCGACCATTCAGAATTTTCTTTCAGGACAGTTGGTTTCCTTCAAATCAGTCGACACCATTATGAACCAAGATGATGTAGTCAACTATCCCACGGACTTTTTAAATTCACTGGAATTGTCTGGATTACCACTTCACAATTTGCAGTTAAAAATAGGATCAGTGGTCATCATGCTGCGTAACATTAACCAACCTCCACTATGCAATGGAACACGACTGGCTGTGAAAAAACTAATGAATAACGTCATTGAGGCAACAATCATAAAAGGAAAATACAAAGGAGAGGATGTCTTGATCCCGCGGATACCGATGATTCCAACGGATTAACCATTCGATTTTAAACGCTTACAATTTCCAGTACATCGGGCCTTTGCGCTGATAATAAATAAACCACAAGGACAGTCTTTAGAAGTTTGCGGAATGAACTTGGAGTTTCCCTGTTTCGCGCATGGACAATTATACGTCGCGTGTTCGCGCGTCGGTAAACCGTCTTGTTTGTTTATTTACGCACCACAAAACAAAACACAAAATATAGTTTATGAAAAAGCTTTAAATTGATGAACAAACTGTTTTTGTTTTTTTAAGTGAGCAACATGATGTGTCGAATGAAAGTAATAATAAAATTTCATGCTTCATTTAAAAATGCTTTTTTATTCAATACGTTTTGTTTGATTTCTAATTAATTTATTCAAAAGTTTAGGCAGTACGAAGTCTGCCGGGTCAGTCTTTGATTGATTGCAGCTGTGGGAAATCTTACGTCGGACAGACCAAACGGTCTATAGCGGACAGAGTGAAGGAACACATTGCAGCGGTCGAGAAATGGGATACCAATAGGTCAGCAATAGCCGAACATCTGCTAAACGATGGTTCAAATCATTGGATTGAGCTTCATAAACCCACTGTGCTCTCTAATGAACGCTGATATTACAGTAGAATTGTACGCGAGGCGATTGAAATAAAAAGCACAGTACATTCAATCGTGAAGGAGGTTACAAACTGTCTTCGGCGTGGAATACCGTAATAGATCGACATTCGGTTCAGCATGATCGTGTGAAGCCACAAGATACTGTGAGTGTAGTGTGTAGGTCGCGTGTGTTTAATAAAAACGAAGCAGTGAGGGTAGTCGGAGAAGAATCTGACAGGGCGCTGCGTTGGAGGCGAAGAAATATGCGTCGTCAGTCTGCCCGTGACCATGGCTGCTGCAACGTAGCCGAAACTTCGGGTTTAATAAAGGTAACTTTATTATATAAAAACATACGCGATAAGTCCCGTTAGTTATTAATCACGGGTCAGTCTAGTATCTTTATAAATCGTGATTTGACCCGGTCTCACATAATTAATAAAATGAGTACAAATCGCGAGTGTTTAAAAATAACTAAAAACAATTAGTGTTTAAAGAAAAAAGGTACAATTTAATCTGTGTCATATGAATTTTTATTTGTTTCCATAATTGAGTATGATTTTATGGAAATGTATGTATTAATTAATGCATTGTTTATATTTATTAGGTGGAGGCTTCTTGTGTGTTGAAATGATTAATTGTAATGGAGCAAAAGAGAGTAGCAGCTAAAGAAAAACGGCCAATGCTGCCATGACCACTGCTGAAGCAGCTCGCATCCAAGCCAAGTCAACCTTATGTTTAGATGAAAATCTTAAATTAAATTTACAAATTAAAACTACAAATTTAAATTTTCTATATATTTTTTTATTTCTTCCTTTTGCCATCTACACAATTTCAGTGATCAGCGCGCGCAATCTTTATCCAAATTCTAAATGATTCACTTGATCTGAAAATAAAAAATATATTTTCAATGAGATTACAAACATACACACAACATCTATCCTTCAAGGGAAAAACCCAATTATTTCCTATCCTAACGCTACTTTTGCCTCCTGGACATACATTCATCATAACAGACATACATGACATGACATACATACAGACATATAATAACGATTATTAGAGATCGCGCCACTTGAGATGGTAGATGGAGGCGTCGCCACAGTTGCGTAATTCAGTGTTGCCAGTAAACACGCCAAAACTAGCACTCACTGTGCTATACGGCTCTATACATTATAGGTTTCATATGTAACGGTCTTTGGTTGCAGAGCTATTAACTCAAATAAAACAAATTAATATATCAAAGTCAAAAGTCTAAATATTTTTATTCAAAATAGGCAAATATCACAAGCTCTCATTGAAAGTTATCTTATAATCGAAGCATAAATTAAAAATACTATTTCAAACATGGCACTGTGCATTGTCATTACAAATTTTTTACCGAGGTTAGATCAGTGGAGACCCTAGCTTGGAGAAGAACTAACAAGAAAGTCCGGAAATCAATTTATTATAATCACCCTTAACAAACATAAAAATTACAAAGAAAGTGAGCAAAAAACACAAAGCTGGTATTACTGAATTTACCTGTCATACAAAATAACACGCAATGGCGGAAACGTCAAATTTAGTTCCAAATTTGCCGTCTGCCAACTTATGTGGCGCGATCTCTACATGGATACATATTTTCATGGCTCTATGTCTCTAGAAGATAGACAGACTATGAATCGCCACCTGGAACCATCCTGGCAAATGTCCCTTGCTTCACTCACACCCATTAACCTTCTCATACATGCTCTTTTATTCTTCACGCTGCGTACACCCACCTCGACAAGAATGTTTTCAATTTGATCAGTATATGTTCTACGCAGTCTAACTTGTCCTACTCTACCTTCCACTTTAGCTCTATAAATTCCTTTTGTAACCCTCGTCTCATCCATCCGCTCCATATGCCCAAATCTCCTAATTTACCTTTCTCTATGTTCGTAACTACATCTTCTCTCATACCACAGTGTTCGTGAATCACACTATCATTATTGACACAGCGTTCCTGAATCCATTCTGAGCTATCACACGATCTTACATAATACATTTTCCTGAGGGAGATCATCTCTAACTATTATTCTGCATTCATGACACTTCTGCACAACACAACACTCACTACCATACATAAGTGTAGCAAATAGAACATCATTATGAATATGATTAATAATTAATTACTAACGGGACTTATCGCGTAAGTTTATATATAATAAAATTACCTTTTATTAACCCGACGTGACTATGACCATCTGCCCGTGACCATGGCTACTGCAACGTAGCCGAAACGTCGGGTTAATAAAAGGTAATTTTATTATATATAAACTTACGCGATAAGTCCCGTTAATAATTAATTAATAATCATGAGTATAAATCGCGAATCTCTTAAAACTATAATCATTATGAATAGTCAGTCTTCTGTTTCATTCCGAATCAACTGACTAGACATAAGTCGGCGCACAGCCGCATATTAATATCCTAAATGATCAAAGTGAAAAGAACAAATATTGTGTAGTGTAAAGGGTAACAGTGAAATTATAATACATAGACATGTTAAGCCCGTTTCTCTCTATGTATTAAAAAATATATAATTCTATTTAATTATTATATAATACTGACCTTCAAACTATATACATCCAGTCTGATTGACCCTGAGGAAACTATAATATTTCATGAATATAATGTTGTTATGTGCAGCTGTAACTTCACACACAGTGTTTGAAACACTGGGCTGGCCCAAATGTTATCTGTAGCTCATCCCAATAGATTTGTGGTCTGAAGATGTAGTTAAATAAATGCAACGGCCGCCAATATCTGTAAAGAAAATTATGTTTTAGTAAGTACATAAAATTATAACAACCAAATGTTGGAAATTTATATTTGAAATAAGTTACCTTACCTTGCATTGTAAGCTCCAACTTGTGCAATGATTTTGTTATGGACATTAAGGGCTTTGATCATCGCAAGGCTGAAGAAACTCCTCGTCAGGCAGAGAATTAGGAGTTTTTGTCTTCTTAATTGTTACGCAGTTTTCGTCGCGCTTTCGCCGACATTCGCCTGCGTTGTGTTTCCCTCTATAGTACCCAAACTTATTTTGTCTACTGCCCACTTTGAGAATAAATATTTTGTTAGCGTCCCCATTTGTTCACCTATTTAAAAACCACTTTAAAGACAACTTCAAATTAAATTAATTATTGTGACCTATATATGTATAATATGTATATTAACGAAGAATTCTAAACGAAACTTTTACTATAACCCGCAACTTGAAACCTGAGCGCAGTAGGTAACATACAACGGCGCTTAGGTCTCAAGTTAACTCTTACGGGCTCCACCTGCCAATAAGAATGATTATTGAAACGCAACTTTATAGTATTTAAACAGAGTATCTTTTATTAAAAATATAACGAAAATAATCAATCCTTATAAAAAAACTAATGGGAAGGATGAATCTGATGCTGTTTAATAAGTTTGACGGTATCAGGTTCCAATTTACTCAAGACCAGTCGCAAGTCGCCACTTTCGGTAACAAGCAAATGATTTCTCTTTTTAGTAAGCAATACAAACACAAATACGACGATGGGAATGCTATCAAGAATCGTTGAACCTCGTTTGACCACAATCCAGGGTATAATTGCGGGCTCGGTTTTGTAGCCAAAATTCTTGGTAACCATTTTTGAACTTGATTTTTATTTCTTCGTTTGTTGTCAATTCTATATGTTCTTTTTTTGCTGTGTTGACATTTGAAAACGGATCCAACACCCAGTCTGGTATTTCCACGTTCAAAATGTCCTGGTATTGTTCGGTGAAGTCAATGTGGAGGTTTTCCAAATGTTGGCAGTAGGCAAGCAATTTGTCGTTATTGCATGATACTGATAAATTTGGAAAATTATGAAACTCACGTCTGCCCAGATTGTTTTTGTGTAGAAGCAGTTTGGCTGCGACAGCAGCAACGACGATTTTTGTTTTAATTAAATTTAGTTTATCGCTTTGCAGTTGGAGATTCATGTCGATGAACAATTTATACAGATCTGTCATGTAAGCTATATCATTCTTTGATGTTATGAGCTTGTCGTGCAATTCTATATCTTTACTTTCCAAGAATTCTATAACAGAGTCAAACAGGTTGTAAAATCGAGTCAGACAATTCCCTCTTGATAGCCAACGAACTTCAGTATGAAACAACAAACGGTTGAAATCCTCGTCATTAGTAACACAAATCTGATGAAATAATCTATCATTCAAAGAACTGTTGCGGATTTTATTGACTGCTTTGATGACATATTTCAGTGATTGAAATAGTTTTTCACTTATGTTTCTAGCAACTAAATGTTGTCTATGAATAACGCAATGTACACCAAGGACATCTGGAATTTTATTTTTTTAAGTACGCTATGAAGCCTTTATGGCACCCTGTCATAGCCGGAGCGCCATCCGTAGCAAGTGAAATAATATTTTTCCAAGGAATCTCTTTCTCATCGCAAAACTTTTCCAATGTATTGAATATGGTTTCACCTTTTGTATCGGTCTCCAAATTTCTAGTAAGTAATAGTTCTTCGCATATTTTCTCATCTTTAATAAACCTTACGTAAGACAACAACAATGCTTCATTAGTTGGTAAAGTGAACTCATCGAGGTGAATTGAGAATTGACTTGTCCTCAGGTGATCGCACAATGATTCTTCAATGTTTTCAGCCATTTCGTCAATTCGTCTTTGCACAAAATTATTCAATCAATCAATCAATCAGCCTATGACAGTCCACTGCTGGACGTAGGCCTCCCCAAGGTAACGCCACAAAACACGATCACTCGTGGCCCTCAGCCAACCACTACCAGCGACCTTTTTCAGGTCATCAGTCCATCTGGCAGGGGGTCGTCCTACACTACGTTTACCGAGATGCGGTCGCCATTCGAGAACCGCTTTGCTCCAACGGTCGTCGGTTCTGCGACAGACGTGACCGGCCCACTGCCACTTCAGCTGGCAACATCTATAGACAATGTCTACGACATTGGTTCTCTGCCGGATAATCTCGTTCCGGACTTTGTCCCTTAACGAGATACCCAGCATCGAACGTTCCATTGCCCGCTGGGCGACATGTAATCGGTGAGCCAGCCCGACTGTCATGTTCCACGTCTCGGCACCGTATGTCATTACAGGTAGGACGCACTGATTGAAAACCCTGGTCTTAAGACACTGCGGTAGTGGCGACGAGAAGATATGTCGCAACTTCCCGAATGCTGCCCAGCCCAGCTGCACTCTTCTGGAAATCCCACGCTCGAAGCTGTCCCTACCCATTTGTAGAACCTGGTCCAGGTTTCGCAGAAGACATTGTCATAATGGCGGGTTCGCTGCAGGATTTAGAGGGAATGCTGCACAGTCTTAACGCTGCCTCACGGTCGGTCGGTCTCCGGATGAACTTGGACAAGACGAAACTCATGTTCAATGAGCTCGTTGTCCCGGGGCCGATCACGATCAGTGGAGAAACGCTCGAAGTGGTCCAGGAATACAAAATTATTACTCAAAGGAAATTTTCGGATAATATCTGCGGCCGGTTTATGAAGCACAGTAGTTATTACTTCATTTATTGCTGGCGATATTAAGTCTTCTCCGATGTTATGTGGTTTGCCTTTTTGAGCAATTAACAAAGAGGTATTGTACGAAGCTCGAAGTCCGTCATCATCTTGCTTAGCAGCCGCCGAAATTAGTTTTGCTACACTTGGCTTAGTATTAGTATTATGCTTCTTCTCTAGGTCTTGAAAATATGCTACATTCTTGTGTTTCTTATCTAAATGCAATTTATTCAAATGATCTTGCAGCCTTGAAGGCTTCATTGCTTCAATCGAAAATGTTTTTAGACATAGAAGACACAGAGGCGACGATGGGTTTGTGAGATTTTCAATAAATCCGAATTTAATATATTCCGCACAGTATTGTCGTCCCGTTTGGGGATGAATATGAGTGTGCGCTGAGACATATTGCTAAACTAGAATTAGATCTCAGGAATGCACACAAGCGCATCCTATCTCTTGAGGCAAATAATGAGGATCAAGTAAAGCTTTGTAATGATATACAGTATCAACAGTTAGTGTTAGGAACAAATAATAGCAGAAACAACTACCCTAAAAATCATATATCTAGAAATATAATAAAAAAGTACAAACAGATTAACAAAGTGATTAAAAAGATGAAGTTAAACTAAGAAGAATAAAAAGGGTTAACATTAAGAAACAGTATAGAAATATCAACTATATTAGTACCATTACTGATTATAAAACCCAATGTAAACTTTTAAATAATAAAATAGATGAGTTACAAGACTCACTTGCATCAATAAGTTATAAATATGAAATGGCCCAAACTGAGATAGGGGAACATATCCAGGCAATGGACAAACTCCTATAATTGAGTGCATCTAACGTTGATGCTTTTAACAATCTAGTTAAAGATGGATGTATGTGCGGCGGCCACTTGTGTGATGCGAAAGGGTATGTTTGTGTCGAGCCTGTGGCAGAAACACTTGTCGACTGCTCAGTCACAGAGGTGGCTAGGTGTGAGAATGTCAGTCTTAGTGGACAGGGAAGCAAGGTAATCTATTGCGATGAGATAGGTAGAAATGTACGTAGGTACCTAGGGGCCATTATGGATGGGCCAATACAAAACTGTTGCTACCCAGGAGCATCTTTAGCTCAACTTATAGATAATATATGTAAGAACCAAAGTGATTGGAATAAAACCATAATAATTTTATGTGGTAGGCGCGGAAAACTTAATAAACTGAAATTAGTTAATTTATTTGATAACTTGATGTCAAAACTTAAAAATAAATTAGTTTATGTACTTTGCCTTACTCCTCATCGTTGTCAGCTGAAGAAAATAGGGCTAGGCATAGGCTGAATTGCTGCTTGCATACTATGTGTATTCATAGTGGTAATTTAGACTATCTTGACATTAATTGAATAATTAAGAATCAAATGTAATTAACAAATAATTTATACTTTTTGTTTAATAGCTGTAAGAGACAGGTAGCAACATCGCTACATTATTCTTTATGTAGACTAACCAAGGTTTTGGTTTCTGACCAGGCCCCTATTGGCCAGAATACCCAATTGGGTAATGACTTTTCCCTAGAAAAAGTTCCAGGGAATAATTTTAATTTAAATTAATAAAGCAGACAAAAGAGATAGACTCTGGCAAATTAAATAAGTTGGTAGTAGCGCCTGACGTCACTTTAGTGCATCAGAACATACAAGGTTTATTAGGCAAAAAATTAGAAGTTGAGCTTTTTTTGGTTTCTTGCGGGGTAGGAATATTTTGTGTAACGGAGCATTGGGCGAGGTCCTATCAATTAATGTTTGGTTTTAGAGCCCACAAGGTTGCAAGTTCATATTGTAGGAACAGTGCAATTCGTGGGGGCTCCCTAATATTGGTTCATAATGATATTAAATTTAAGGAACGGAAAGATATTGTTAGTTTCTCTATTGAGCGAGTAATAGAATTGTCATGTATAGAGATGGAGGATGTTATAATTTTGTGTGTTTACAGACCGCCCAATTCAAACTATTAAGACTTTGAAAAATATATGGAGGAAGTGCTTCTTAGGCTACTTCAGAAATGTAAGCGCCTGATAGTGTGTGGTGACTTCAATGTTAATATACTTGAGGACACTACGGCTTGTATAAATTTTCTAACTTTATTTTTAAGTTACAATTTAAGACATAATTTTTGTCAACCAAGTAGAATCACAAGCACCTCCTCTACTTGTATTGACAATATATTTACCGATTTTATTTTGTCACATACAGAACTTGTTACGGACATTAGCTCTGACCGCCATGGTCAGATGATTAAGTTTAGGTGTCACCGAAATGTCCAGCCTAGGAATGTTACTTGCATTCCTGTGACGGGGACTCGCTTAGTTGATTTCAGGGAAAACGTTTTAAGGTGTTTCCCTATACAATTAGAAACCGATACTCCAAATAATATGTATAGCTCATTTTTCAAAATTATTGATATTGAATATAAAAAAAATTTTACAACAAAGAGTTTTAAAATAACCAGTAAAAGATCTTTCTGTGATTGGGCAACTAGAAGTATAAAAATTAGTAGACAGCGATTATATGAACTATATAAAGAAAAATCTGTTAATTATTGCCCAGATTTTCAAAACTATATAAGAAATTATTCTAAGGTAAGTTTGTGCACAGGCCAAAAAATTGTATATACAGAATAAAATAAAAAATGCCACTAATGTTGTGAAGGAAACCTGGAACACAATTAAACTTGAAAGTGGTAAAGATGTCTCTCACGTTCATGAACCAAAACTTGAACGTAAAAATGTAATCACAGACCATCAGCAGATCTCAAGTGTGTTTCAGGATTTTTTCTCTAATATTCCTGTCTCAATAACTAAGCCACTAAATGCTTGTTCAGAGAGTGCTAGATATATATTAGAAAAGAATGTGCCAAAATGTGACAGTGTTTTTAGTTTCAGAGAAATCAGTACTATAAATGTCATCAAATGTTTTAAATCACTCCAGAAAAAGAAAACATTTGATCTGTGGGGCCATTCAGTAAAGGTTTATTCAACCATTGTAGATTTAGTTGCACCTGAGTTGAACATTATATTTAATCAATGTGTTAAATGCGCAGAGTTTACTGATCAGATGAAATACGGTAAAATCATTCCATTATTTAAATCTGGTAGTACCACTGACCCTGCTAACTATCGTCCTATCTCAATACTACCAGCTTTTAGCAAAATATTTGAGAAACTTATTCTAAATCAATTGCTAGTACATTTTAACCGTTATAATATTTTTAATAAGCAACAGTTTGGTTTTACAAAGGGTCGATCAACAACAGATGCTGGGGTTGATCTTATGAAATATATATTTGAGTCTTGGGAGGAAGCAAAGGATACTCTGGGTGTCTTTTGCGATCTTTCTAAGGCGTTCGATTGCGTGGACCACAAAACTCTGATCATGAAGTTTAAGCATTACGGTATAGGTGATAGGGCACTGGATCTAATTGCATGTTACCTGGGGGAAGGATCCAGAGTGTTGAATTCGGCGGAACTAGATCGAGCGGCAGCTCGGCTGCTATGGGTGTTCCGCAGGGTTCCATTCTTGGGCCCTTCCTTTTCTTAGTTTATATAAATGACTTACCTTATTTAAGTCAGGGCCGTTGCCACATGGTGTTGTTTGCGGATGACACTTCTATATTGTTTAAAGTTAACAGAGGAAAAGACGAAACAGAGAGGATATGTGGGATGATTTCAGAGGTGGAACAATGGTTTAGAATAAACAATCTTGCTTTTAATTGTAATAAGACAAAATGTGTACGGTTTACTTTGCCAAATGTTAGGAGCTCGTCTACTAGCATCTTAAATTAATAATGTGGCTTTAGATATTGCGGGGTCCACTACCTTCTTAGGGGTCACAATGGACTCAAAATTACAGTTTAGTGAGCACATCGGTGGTCTGGCGAAAAGGCTAAGTTCTGCAGCCTATGCGGTTAGGAAAATAAGACACTTGACTGACGTGAATACCGCGAGACTTGTTTATTTTAGTTATTTCCATAGCGTCATGTCATACGGGCTTCTTTTGTGGGGCAATTCTGCTGATATTAATTCAGTATTTGTGCTGCAGAAGAGAGCCATTCGCTCGATCTACCGTATGGGCCCTCGTGAATCTTTAAGAGATGTGTTTAAGACAATAAATATACTCACTGTGGCTTCTCAATATATATATGATAACTTAGTCTATGTTAAAAAAAAAATTATGATTACAGGCTTGTAAGAGACATGCATAATTGTAACACACGCAATAAAAATAAATTGTATTATAGTGGCTCGAGACTAAAAAGAATAAACAATTCGTTTATGGGCCTGGGCATAAAAATGTATAACAAACTTCCAGAGGCTATAAAGTCCTTACCTCTAGACAAATTTAAGGTTTGCACTGAAGCGACTTTGATCGGGAAGGGCTACTACAAAGTGAAAGATTATCTAAATGATGTAATGTGACGTTTCATCTTGGTGTGATTGCAGCCTCACGATGCATGTTCTTATCGGGACACCTTTAATATGTTGCTCATAATATTCGTTGGTTGCTAGTTAGGCTGCTGCAGTCTCATTCTGATGGATTATTTAATTAAGTTGTTATATTGTATTGAAATATGTCTGCAGAGTTTTTTGGCATTTCTTCTCTGCAGGATTTTGCTTTACGAAATGCCATTAGTTTAATTAGATTTATTTAATATTTTTTATTTAAATTGATTAACTGTAATGACAACTTTTCCGGTGGAAATGTTTTTTTTTTACCTTCAATAAGTGATTTTATAATCCTCATATTGAATAAAAAGCATTTCATTTCATTTCAAAGCATTTCATTTCTTTTTTACTTCCGACATTGTTTTGCTTTGAGAAATACGTTCAACTTCGCGAGTAGTGTAGAGGAGGCGTAAGTACTGCTCATCTATTTCGCGCGAGACCACAAATGAAAATAAAATAAATATTACATTGTTTATATAGGAATGCTTAAGCAGCACGCACCGACAGGAATAAAACAAACATGCATAAACTCCTTTATCTCATTTGACGCTCAATCCTACTCAACAAGTCCGAACAAGTATTCAATGAACCAGCCGACTGATAGAGGAATGCACAATTCGGGTTATTTATCAAAAACTTGTTAAAACATTATAGATATCTACGAGTACTAATAACTATTAAAATACTAAAACACTTTCCTCACCTAGCAGTCTTTCAATGTTTATCCTTGATTGTACAGTGGTTGATAACTTTTTTCTGTGGCGCCAATGTGTGAAAAAGACCTCTTAAGCGGGAATCACAAGAAAGTGATGCGTTCCCACGTTAGCACCCCTATAAACCCTTATATCCACCACTTACAATCTCAATGTTACATCAACTATTACAAAATCAATCGTACATAAATTCTCTAATTTGCTCTTTCGCAAGCATGTGGACATCTTTATATGCAAACATTGTATTTTACACAAAGATTCCACTCTAAACATATGTCAATCAAACTTTCACCATTTTCATGAACTCTTACATAACAATTTTCCTAACATCTTTTCACATCCATTGCGCTTCACTCCAATCCAACATTTAAATTCCATAATATAACATTTCATTTAAAACATTTCTTAACGTACTCCAAAACTTCTCTTTTTTGATTTTTGGAATACACATACAAATGACTCGCATCCCAACCAATCCCACCTTAAACTTCACCTAGCTTGCCACCTTAGACTCACAGAATCAAACTCCCGCACTCCGTTGTCAACACCAGATCAAATGGCTATCGACCGTAGTCAAATCGTGCGATCTCCTTTCCCTTAAGTTTCCTAAATGCAAATACTTCTCTTTCTTTTTAAAGCATACTTCTTCTAACTTTTTAAACATTCCTCCACAAAGTTCATCATCGCAACTCGGGTCTCTTGCCCACTAGCCGTTCCGTGGTACGCAGTGGCGTGACATGTGGTGATTGTCGCCGCCTCCGCGTATTGATTCTTTATTACACATTTTTTTCCACCGATTCCAGGAGTATCAACAAGTCCACCTAACCAGGGCTCCGGTTTAATTAGGGAAGGCTATTAGCACCCGATGTAAGCCAGGTATCGGGACAAAAGCCACACTAAAAAACAAGCTTGCCGTTGACCACACATCCATCGGCACGGCAGACCTTGGATTGGCATAAAATCAAAATTTATATTTAATAAATATCTATTACATATACATATATTCACGTCCTTTAATCCCCTTCGGGATAGATAGAACCTCAGAGACATAAAATCTCCTAGGACACTTTTAAATATTTAATTCATGAATATTGGGGTTGCGATCACATAAAGGTCGTACGATCGATTCCATTTACCCCTAGTACTTTAGTCGCCTCCTACGACAAACCGGGAAGAACGGCAGCTAGATAGTATTGTTTTTACGTCCCAAACTGGCTCAGGACACCCAGACTAGCACAGGACATCTATTATTAATTATATATTATATATTCGTAAGAAATAGTAAAAGAAAACAAAATTTTAAATTTCAACATCACAAAAATAAATAGAAACAAATGAAAATTACGTTCCAACGATCTAATTGAACCCAAAATAAATGTGGTGTAGAGCCTTTTTCTGTAATTCAGCCAGCGAACACGAAAACAAATCGATATCCTCTACCATTCTGTTCAGCAAGCGGATTTCGTAGAAGAGGTTGATCCAACGCAGCACCCTAGTAAGAAAGAAAAAAAGAAAGAAAGCTTGAACGGGTACACGGTAGGGAGATGTCTCTGCGGATCCTCTCTACATGAGACTATATTTAGCTTCATGTGTAGCTCAGATCATCGCACCACTTTCAAATAAACTTCGTATCAGCTAGTTATACAGCACTTTAACAACATTAATATTAATAAAATAAGCAAAACTGCGAAGAAAGAAACCTAAACTTTGGAATGCTTCAGTGTAAACCTTTTTAATATGCTCGTGCAAGAAAAGCCCCGAACTGATATGCACACCCAAGTTATGAACCTAAAATGACCGCAGAAGCGGCACGCATTGTAGCTCACGCCCGATTGTAGCAACTGAAGCGTATTCCTGGCCGCCCACTCCGCCACCTGGCTGATGTCTTCCTTCCGGGTCAGGTAGTCCTCCACCCCCGACTACAGCCCCATACACCTTGTGGTCGTCGACGAACAACACCTCCGGGAGGTCGTTTTTGAGTAGACTGGACTTCGGAGGCCCCAGATATGAATCCGGGCAGCCCCTGTGATCGTCTGACAATTGTATTTTTTATTATAATATGTAACACTTGACAGATATATTGACATTGAAGAGCCAACATATCACATTACCATGTACTCTACAATGGCGCTAATGCGTGCATTAAAAGCACTTAACCGATCATTGCAATTTCTACGTAATGACTAGAAATGTTTTGGAGACGCAATGATTTCACTGTCTGGCGATGTCAATCACATATAGCCAGTAATTCCCAGATAAACTGCTGCCGATGAAATAAACGCTTGCATTAAATCATCAAATGTATGGCTCTATATGTTAAGAAATATCAGCAAACGGTGGAGACGAAGAATTATGAATCGTCAGTCTGACCGTGACCAAGGTTGCTGTAACGTAACCGAATCGTCGGTTAATAATAAAGTAACTTTATTACATAAAAACTTGCGCGATAAGTCCCGTTAGTAATAAATCATGAGCAAACATGCTGCAATCTAATAAAAATTTAACAACATAAGCTCGGGCTGAGGAATGTGCTAAAGTCCTACTTAAAGAGATAATTATGATAAATGGCAATGTCTGCTGCTGTCACTTCTTACGTGACAGTCAAAACTTTGTGTTTCGGCATAAAGCTTTGGATTTACTCCCATATATGATCCAGAAACTATCTCAATAGAAAGGAGAAGATGATCATACTTCTTGGGTTGAAAAATTACCAAGTATCTTATTTTCAATGAATACTGTTTGATCAAGTGCTGCAAAATTTACTCCAGCCTATCTAACTTTTGGTAGCCAGTTACGAACCCCTAATGAAGTTTAAAACGATCTCCGGAAAGTCCTTCAAATGAAATTTTGTTACTGAGATAGCCAAAAAGTTAATGATGGCTGAAACGTTCAATCAATAAGCCTATACTTGTCCACTGCTGGACGTAGGCCTCCCCAAGGGTATGTCAAAAAACACCATCTTTCTTGAACTCGGCGACCTCGGTTGACGACCTCCGTGGCGCGATTGGTTAAGCACCTGAACGCTAATCATGAGATCCCGGGTTCGATTCCCGGTGGATGCAGAGTTAAGAACTACGCTTTTCTTCTGCTTTCCTGTCTGGTTGTTGATTATATATGCTATATATGGATTTATCTATATATAATATATATATATATATTTATATATATATATATATATATTTGTTAATTATATGTTGACCAGTACCCTTAAACCAAGTCTTAAATGAACTTAACAAGGGGCTAGTTCAATTGATGTAATAGTGTCCTAAATATATTATATTATTATCGGTCCACCTGGCAGGGGAGCGACCTACACTACGTTTACTTATTCCAATGGTCATCGGTTATACGACAGACGTGGCTGCCCACTGCCACGACTTACAACAGCGATAGATTGTGTCTATCACTACGGTTCTTAGCCGGATAACTTCATTTCGAATTCTGTCCTTTAATGTGATACCCAACATTGAATGTTCCATTGCTCGCTGAGCGACATGTAGTCGGTGAGCTAGCCCGGCTGTCATGTTCCACGTCTGCTGACAACAAATTTAATAGTTGCATTTCTGAACGATACATCGTCCCACGCCAAAATCCTTCTACATCTCCAAGGAATGATTATCATGCTGTCCGGCATAACCAGTGGGTTCGAGCACAGAAGCCATGTCGATAATGTTGAACGACAAGACCCCGATGAGTAACCTCTTTGAAGGCGGCGTGAGAGACCTGCGATAGGTCGACACGAGAATCCAAATGTCGCTCACCATACCTGGACTCCATAAGGTCTTTGAAGCAGCTAACAGAGTTTGGTAGCGCTTCCAGGACTGAAAGAGCCTCGCCACGAAGCGCCACCGTGAGGACCGTCAGTGTTCAGTGTTCATCTGTATATCCTCTGTTCGAAGCCACAGTCTGGAACAGTTGCCGATACGCGGTCCAAGATGTGGTCCCGTCATATGGCGGTACTTTCACTCGGGGTCCTTGTACTTGCCATCAAGTATGACCTGTTACGCATCCAGTTTCCAATCGCTGGATCCTTTGATGTATTCCGATGATGTCTGTCTCAACCATTTCTTGCATGTCCGGTAGATCCGTCTTGACAACGCCTACGCCCATCTCTAATGTTGTTCGTGTGACTCGTCGTTCCACCGGATCCACATCTTCTCTAAGCTTGCATACTGTGCCACTAATGCCTTGCACATCAAGCAACAACAATTATTTTGCTCCCATGCTCTCAAGTTTGGCATTCTGGTCTTCACGCAGTGCCCGGAGCATGTGTAAGACCATCGAAAGATCTTTGTCCTGATCTTTGGTTGCTCTTCCTTGACGTTCTTGGTCGATTCCGGCTGAAGAAGTGATGGGTCGGAAATAGCCACTAAATAGAAATAGACACATACATATAGACATGGTTTCGTTATTTCCGGATAGGACCCAAGCACGTAACATTTGGTGTCAGAAGTGGGATTCGGAAATGCCTATCACACCGACGGAGGAAAACGCGGGGGAGAATGGCGTAAGGGCCCGATCGCAGCAACGCCGACAGGATGACGAGGTTAGGTTACCAGCCATGTCCCTGGTGCTAACTGAAGGTGACCTTAGAGGCACCGAGTCAGCCTCTACATCAGTGGCTATTTCCGACCCATCCTCTGCAGCCGCCGGAATCGACCAAGGACATCAAGGAGAAAATTTCAAATCTTTCAATGGTCTTACACATACTCCGGGCCATGCGTGAAAACCAGAACGCCAAGTTTAAGAGCATGAGAGACGACCACAAAATAATTGTTGATGAATGATAGCAAGGCATTAGTGGCACAGTATGCCAGCTCAGAGAAGATGTGGATCAGGTGGAACGACGAGTCACACCCTTGGAGGTGCTGTCAAGACGAATCTACCGGAGATGTAAGAAAGGGTTGAGACAGACATCACCGGAATGCATAAAAGGACATGACAAAAAATCCTGGAAGCCCTACTAAACTCTGTTAGCAGTTTCAAGGACCTTATGGAGTCCAGGTATGGTGAGCGACACTTGGAGCATGTTTTTCGGGCTCAATTGAAAGACAGGACCCAGCAAACTTCCGAAGGGCTCCAGCAATGGGCCTTTGAGGTGGAGATGCTCGTCCGCAAGGCATACCCAACGGCAGATGCAAACACGCTGGAGATGAACATGGTGCAAGCCTTCGTAGACTGTATACGTTAAAGAATAGAACGTATATTAGATTAAGATTAAAACGGTTAAGTAAAACCGTAACAGAAGAAGATCTCTGGTCCGATATGCTACCAATTCGGAGAGAGAAGACATCTAAAGTTGAGCTGCCCAAGAAGACTTGTGCAAATATGGCTGACCAGTTAGATGCATTGCTAAAACCTCTAGGAACGTTAGAACAGAAAGCAGAGTCACACCTTCCCTTGCCGCAGGTAATTGAGTAAGAACCGGGTACGGGGGGGATTACTAGGTGACTGATGTAAAGCCCCAAACTTTACTGTATCCCAAGCTTATTATAGGAACACATTGGCTGTCGTCTTATCAGTAAATAGCAAGCAGTGCAAGATAACGTTGGACACAGGTGCCTCCAGGACGATTGTTAACCCGCATCTGGTAAATACTGTTTTGAAAACCAATAACGATGTCAATTGTCGCCTGCGCCTAGCCGCTGGTCAGCTAATACCCATCTTAGGTTAAATATCAGTCACAATCCAAGTAATTTATCATTTACACATAGTGTTATTGTGGCTGATACCATTGACGAATTTATCCTGGGCCTAGATTTCATGAAGAAACTTAACTGCTCTATCGACCGTAAGGCAGACGTATTTAAGTGTGGAAAGGAAGTAATCTTCATCCAAGGACTATGATCATTTTTACCTAGATCCCAGAAGTGCCTGCAACTTCTGAGCTAAAACTGCAGGAGCTGTCGCCTCCGGAAATATTAAAGCCCCCAAAAGTGTAAAATTTGACCGATTCAGTACCCTAAGGCCTGGAATGACATTCCGAAAATGTTTCAAAGCAGTATTTATATTATTTTGTGGTGCCAGTATAAATTTAGTTCTTTCGCAATATCGCGCTATTGTGGTAATTTTCCGAAAATATTTTGTTTTAATTTTGTTTAATATTATCCAAAGAGTAAAAAAAGTAATTTAATTTTTTTAAAACGAACATAGTTGAATATACTCTGTACATCATGCATACTCAAGAAAGGGAAATAAAATATTAAAAAACTAGTTATTAAATTGTACTTTAAAATTTTAACGTTTTAGCGTAGAAAACAACTAAATTATTTATTATTAATGGTATTAATGAAATAGTTATTAAAATAAGAATACACTGATTTTAAAATAATTTATAAACATGTTACAAATATATAAAATAATTAAATACACAATTATTCTGTCTCTGGCAGTAACGATGCACTAATCACCATCACTCACTTCAGAAATGTTAATCTTGCATTAATCGTGACGACATTGTCACTCTGACTGCATTTAGTACCTACTCGCATGCTGTTCAGCTTGCAAGGGGCGTCTCTCACCCAGCCCGCGTCGGGGGCCTCAGAAAAGGCCGTTGCTTATGCGCGCACTGCCATGAACGTTTTGCGCCTTGCTTTTCTTCTCTATAGCAATTGTCTCGTGGTGTAACTCATTGCACTCAGTTAAACTATTAAACTCCTCCTATGGTATTGAATATAGATGAATGTCATGTGCTATTTTCTTGCTCTTTTAATGCTTCTAGTCGATCATTCATATTATGCCAGAAGCTGGAGTGACTGCTATAAACGGTTCGGGTATAGACTACTATATTCACTATATTTTCAGTATAAAAAATCAAATTCCATAGGCAGCTGATTATCAATTTGAATCCGACTAAAGTAGTATCTGTTCCCAAAGAGTGAAAGGACTCGCTTCTTAACTCGCGACCTTTGGCTGTATCTATAACTCCATACCCATGTGATCCTCTGAACGCTTTCTCAACAAAACATTCATAGCCATTTATTATCCTGGGTATAAAACCTGAGCCGTTGTTCCACAGATGGGGATCGACTTGTATTACACACTGTTTTATTATCTATTTTAATATCGCATATGTGATTGCCAATTCCAATATTATACACAGGTTTGTTGAGAGAGCATAATATTCTTTGATACATGTATGTATGTTTAAATCATTATCATTAAGAAAAAAATTTAAAACTCGTTGTAAATTATATGCTAAATAAACTACGATTATAATTAATTATATGCAAATATAATATAATATTAACTAAAGGTTTTCATCAAGTATCGTTAGTAGGCTATGAATTTGATTTAATTCATATTCTTCTTTTCTCACAAGAGGAATTCTTGTTTAACATAAATTTGTAACCAACTCTCGCAATTATTTTTATCAGCTTGTATAGAAACTGAATGTGGTCTTAATCCACGGGTAGGGCTATATCTCGTGGTATGTCAGCCGAAATTATATTGATCTGATTTAGCAGCTGCATGGACGGTAACATATATGGGTCAATATGTCCTCCCGAAATATCGCCGGCGGTGTTCACCAAAGTTTTGCTTAATATTCGTACTTTTAAAATTGGATAAGATGAATTGTGCGGACATTGTTGAAGGCAGCTTATCGAGTTCCCATCTGGTTTCAGATAGCTCCCGCTTATACAATAAATAAATTTCTTTTAATATGATTGTACAAAATTTAACTGTTTGTTCATAATAACTTCATTTCTATGCAATATGTTATACTGTTTCTCTGTGATACTAGTTTAGTTCTTAAGTCATCAATCAATCAGCCTATGTCACTCCACTGCTGGCCGTAGGCCTCCCCAAGGTAACGCCACAAAACACGATCACTCCTGGCCCTCAGCCAACCACTACCAGCGACCTTTTTCAGGTTATCGGTCCATCTAGCAGGGGGGCGTCCTACACTAAGTTTACCGAGACGCGGTCGCCATTCGAGAACCGCTTTGCTCCAACGGTCGTTGGTTCTGCGACAGACGTGACTGGCCCACTGCCACTTCAGCTTGCAACATCGATAGACAATGTCTACGAGTTCGAGACGAATCTCGTTCCGGACTCTGTCACTTAACGAGATACCCAGCATCGAACGTTCCATTGCTCGCTGAGCGACATGTAATCGGTGAGCCAGCCCGACTGTCATGTACAACGTCTCGGCACCTTATGTCTTTACAGGTAGGACGCACTGATTGAAAACCCTGGTCTTAAGACACTGCGGTAGTGGTGACGAGAAGATATGACGCAGCTTCCCGAATGCTGCCTAGCCCAGCTGCATTCTTCTGGAAATCTCACGCTCGAAGCTGTCCCTACCCATTTGCAGAACCTGGCCCAGGTAGACATATTCCTGTTCCACTTCGAGCGCTTCTTCACTGATCGTGATCGGCTTCAGGACAACGAGTTCGTTGAACATGACTTGATACCCATCCCAGTCCAATCCAGAGATTTGAAGACGTCCTCCAGTACGTTCGTGAACAGTTTCGGGAAGATGACATCCCCCTGTCTCCTCTGAGCAACTGTATAGGACTCTTCTTCCTGTTTTGGACTTGAACAGATATCAATGCCACGCTGTATAGGCTCTTCAACCTGCACATAACGCCAATCGACCTGGGGCCTTACTCCACTAATTAACTTTGCCAGCCACACAACTGCGTCGCTACTGCGTTACTACTGCGTCTCGGCTGTAAAAGTGGCACTCTGCTAATATTTTGATCTGCTACAGCGACCTCAATAGCGAGTCAGTGTTGCTTCAGTGGCAACTCAAAGTACAAAAATGTCAATGGTGGAGTACCAAATATAAGGCTATTGAACTGACATTGACGGACGTTTGATTAGTGGAGTAGCTTTTTTGTAGTACTTCAGATGTAGTTCGGTAGCGCTTCAGTGCCCAAAATTTGTTAGTGGAGTGCCGAAATTGTCAATTTACGGTTACTAAAGTTATATTGAACCTAGAATGCATTAGTGGAGTAAGGGCCCTGGCATCGCTGCAAGGATTCCAGAACAGTTCAGATCTCGATGGAGTCGAAGTCCTTTGCGTAGTCCACAAAGACAAGACACAGCGGCTGGTTATACTCATGAGACTTCTGTATAACCTGCCGCACTGTGTGGATGTGGTCTACGGTACTGAAACCTTTTCGAAATCCGGCCTGCTCCGGCGGCTGGAAGGCGTCAAAACTTGAGGCCAGACGATTTGTGAGCACCTTTGAGAACAACTTGTAGACGTGGCTTAGGAGCGCGATAGGTCTATAATTCTTAAATAGGGCCTTGTCTCCCTTTTTGAAGAATAAGGCCACCACGCTCTCACTCCACGCCGTCGGAATAGTCCTATTAGCTATGACGGAATTAAATAGGTACTTGAGCTTCTGCAGGACTGGAGCTCCTCCCGCCTTTAGCAGCTCAGATGTAATTCCGTCTTAAGTAATGACATAAAATGATTTTCGTATTCTTTTAAAAACCTTTCATCGAGAACTTCAACTAAACTATTAACTAAATAGCCTACACCATTTATAAGACACCTTTTTGACGCGTTATTTTATTATAGCAGTGAGAAGCTAGTTATAATGATCTAATTCTAACAACTCTTGCTCCAACTGAAAGAGGATACCTAAATACTGAGAAGGAAGGTCGGAACGATCTAATACGTTATTGTGCAAATTAGTTATATACTTTTTTATATTATGTGAGCTATGCCAGTAGTCATATTATAATATATAATCATTTTCCAGTCATCACCTACGAATTTGACGTTACTTATTTTATGAAAATGAACGCTTTGCCTATCCTTAAAATTAGTTTAGATATACGAGCAACTACAGGGGGTGACAAAAAGAAATATAGCTAATCATCAATATATAAAGTTGCAAAAAATTTGAATTTGTGTGGAGCAGTGCGCAATTGCCGCTCTTGCTCCCGCTCTATCCTAGGGTTGTTGGGTACATCTCTGATGACGTCAACTGCAACGACTCTCGCACTGGTAGATGCCTCTACCAGTTTCATTATTCGCCTTATAATAACGCTTTTTATTTTAAGTGAGACAATCCGGACATGTCCATCCTTGTCAGGAAGAACCCCTGTGATTCTCTCTAGTGCCTATTTACCTGATGGTAGATTCTCATCTTTTACAACGACCAGATCATCGACCACCAGATTTTTGGTAGATTTTGTCCACTTTGAATGGGATGGGAGCTCATGCAAATATTCGACAGACCACTTGCTCCAGAACTGCTTATTCATGGGATGTAGTATCTGGTCTTTAGTCATTCTTCTTCGTTTGGTCAAGTTAACATTTTCCTTGTCAGTCTGTGGACGGGCGAGTAGTCTCTCCCACCAAATAATGTCCTGGAGTAAGATAATCGTCATCTGGGTCTTCTGTTAAAGCAACCAGCGGACGCAAATTGAGATTAGCCTCAATCTGATACAACACAGTTATAAACTCTTCGTATGTGAGTTTTTGCTCATCAACAACTTCCTTTAAATGATACTTCATGCGCTTATCAGCTCCTTCCCACAATCTGCCGGCCTCTGGGTTCTCCCGCGCATTGCATACCTACGTTATATTATAAGTACTAATATCGCGAAAAAAATCATTGTTTATATTTTTTACAATTTGTTTTTACTCTTTTTTCAGTAGCCTTCTAGTTACAACATCCACAAAGTTAGTGCAGTTATGGCTTTAAACTTTACTTGGGGTACCACGACGAGCGCAAAATCTTTTGAACGCGGCTAGTAATGCTGGTGTACTAAGGTCTGACACGAGTTGTATATGTACTGCTTATGTACGTAGACATACGAATATAGCCACGTACCCTTCCGAGGTTTGAACTCCCCGTCCCATATTCATTTTAATGTTAAAATGCCCCGTGAAGTCCACACCCACGTGCAAGAAGGGTCTAGAAGGAGTGACTCTAGGCTTCGGAAGATCCGCCATTAGCTGCTGCGTCTTTTGTTCGCTGAAACGCCTGCATTTGACGTATTTTCGTAGATTGTAATGTTATTTTGCTACCATGAAGCCATGGAGAATTTGTTCGACCTCATTTTTGATCTAGCATTCTGTTGGAAAAGATAAAGAAAACCTAAATCTTTGTCGTGTCATCCCGCATAAAATGGAGCAAGTGAACCCGCCTTGGAAGATTATTCCGAAGGTTATTAGAAGGGAAGCAGATGTGACGGATATTGAAACAGATGCTTTGCCAGCCGAGACGCAATATAGGTGCTTTGCCAGCTGAGATGTAATACAGGACCGGAGTGAAGTCAGTGCCTGGTCAGCAGAGGCGCGGTGTGAGGCCAGAGCTAAGTCGGAGCCCTTGTGACGGCGAGTCACGCGGAGGAATTAGAGGTGGTTTTCTCGTGTAATGTGCGGTGCCAACGTTAAAGACTCTAGGTAACTTAATTATATTTCGTATAATTAATTTTTATATGAATAAATTGTTTATTATGTTAAAAGGGTATTTCTCTTAGTAGATAATTACTAATTGTTAAGGAACCTTTTACAAGATCGCTTTTCACTCTACGCAGTCCATTTATAATCCAATACCTTTCCCTGATAAATGAAAGAGCTAAACATAGACCGCCATGAAGGGTTAATATATGAGCCTCAGATATTATTATGTTATTATGATATAATATTATGATGGGTTGCTTCGAATTCGAATTTAGAATTGAGTTACCTAATTTACCCCGTACTCTCATGAGTCTATCTTTTTGGTCTATATAGAGACAAGTCTATATTTTGCTTTATATTTTTATTGTTTATTAATCGGCTCCTAGTTCATATTTTTGCACAGTCCTAATTATAATGTCATAACTATGTTGTAAGTCATGTGATCGTAGGTATTTAATGGGTGGCATACTTTGTTCATCACGTAGCCATGTTATGAAATCAAACCCATCCTACGTTTGTAATGGCACGTCTGCGCATACTACAATCGTTTAGTAATTGATATATAAATAAATGATTAAGATTACTGAGCAAAGCGGTGTTCACATTAGTAATCAAGCGGTTTTTAATTAAAATGTCGGGAAATGGATAGTAAATCTTATTGACTTACTCGGGTCGTAGGTTCGAAGCTAGGATGTGCCTTCCCACCACAAGGAATGTTGTAACAACTGTGTTACTGTTAATCCTCGTGTTGTGCAATCAGCAGAATTTTGTTTAGACTCTACGTAACGCTAAGATTATGATGGTATAATATCCACAATCTTTTGGCTCTAGTCGCTACAAAAGGCTTTCATCTGCTGACGTCGCCACGTATCCACCCAATTGTAACCATTAAATCCGTCCAGCCGTTAATACGTTATATTTTATTCGTTAGTGTTGTCACGACTTTTTATCATAAGTAATAATAACAACGCACTTCAGAATTCAAGTCTCGGTAGTATAGTTTCGTTTTTTATTGGAGCCAACTTTGTTTGAGTTGCCCTTAGAGTTTTTTCTGACCAAGATTTTTGAGATGAAAGTTTTGCTTTTATTGTCAATGGTGCTAGCCACTCTACATGGTCAAAAACTTTTGATATATTGGACAGTAATAGTCTCTTAGTAAGACGTGTATCGTCATATTTACTCTCTTCGAAAAGGTTTTGAAATGTAAACGTATCTGAGCTAGGATTCCATCGTTTGCTCAGGGTCCAATTTCCATTTATCGATTAGAATATCCAATTCTATACCTATGAATTGTCTTGACTTTGTTCTGAAATTGGTTTGCTGTTGCTTAAATAGGTAATCGACAGGTAAGGGCGATGTGACCGATGCATGTGCTTGCGTGGCACTCGGCGTGGACGACGCGTGACCGAACTGACTATGCTGTTGAAGACAATGTTGGCAGGTTTCCTCTTTAGCTAAGGGTTTATCGACTTGGATTGTTTTAGATAGTTAATAGGATAATATCCTGAACCGAACTTTGTGTTAGTATGATCGTGCTTGATCATATTTATTTTCTCTAAAATACGGAATTAATTCCTCTCAAACAAGGACAGCTTATTGTTATTGATATTGAATTCCGTCCATAACTCATCCAAAGTTTCAAGTCGATATTCTAAGTACTCTGGTGTTCTACGACTTGTTCAATCTTTCTTGAAGTTGCGTTCTATCTGTTTGATAAATTCTTAGATTTCTCCTTGACGTGTGATCAACTTGCCCTTGTTGTTGTATAGGTTATTTGATGTCTTCGTGGCTCTTGAAGTTGCACTAATGTAATATTTTGGATCCACGTGTAAGTAAATAGATATGCTTAAGGCACCGTGGCTGTTAGTCACCGGAAATATTCTAATTACATTGTTTAGCGAATGTTATCACAAAATTAAGCACTGTTTGTGATAACAAAAACTTCGATAGTCACCGAAATTCACTCACGGTTAAGGACCTAAAACTTTGTACATACATACATACACATCACGCCTGCTTCCCTGTAGAGGGGTGGGCAGAGATCACGGATCCCCATTTGTCCCGATCCTGACAGACCAATTTCGCTTCATTGACACTCATACATCTTCTCATACACACTCGGCGGTTATAGGTACTCCTAATGTCACCCATTTTCAATATAGCGTCTATCTGACTGTTATATGTCTTATTCGGCCAGCCCCTACGTAACCGCCCGTTCACTTCACTCATATATATTCCGTTTGTCAATCTGCAATCATTCATCCGCATAACATGTCCAAACCATCGAAGCATGCTCTTTTCAATCTTAGTCACTACATCTTCTTTCAAACAACCTTCCCTTGTCACACTATTTTTAATTCTATCATTCAATGTCACTCTCAACATGCTTCTCAGTAACCGCATTTCGATGGCATTGATTCCACTTTCAAGCTTATTTTGCCATTCCCAACTTTCATTACCATAAGTCAATGTTGGAACAACCCTATGAATAGCCATACGTGCCTATTGGGAAAGCAACTGGCTACCCATAACACTATACATGACCCCATTAATCTTAATACGTGCACACACTCTACGTTCAATATCTTCCTCACACTTTCCGTTATTAGTAAATAGTGTTCCCAAATGCACAAAATAAAAAAATAAAAATGACCGAACTCACCGAGTATTATTTTCATGCTGAATTTGTTGGCAAAAAACTTACAATTGCGATATATTTCGTGACATGTACATTGAGGATAAAACCTAGCTTATGTTAATTTCTTTAAAACGAACATACTTGAATGTACTCTGTACACTAAGAATCATGTGAATCATGTGAGATGATGTTTTTTAAGAAGTCACATACTACACTATAAACTATACTACAAATACCTATAACTATACTATAAATTACGTAAAGACGTTTTCCGTGGTAAGACGAATACCGTATTCGGAAGGTTTTCCAGTACCTAAACCACCAAGTCCCACCGAATACTCAAGTACTACTAAGATGAGGACATCTAAGTGACAAATACATCACAATAACCACATTTGATTAGTCAATCTGAGCTCGTCGACCTTGACAGACTTTGATTTCGACGTAAAACATTAATAAATAGACTGTTTGGTTGTCACTCATTGAAGTCACGAAAACCTTTTTGGGAAGATAACGATCAGCTCAGTATGAAAGCCTTATAAATCAAATGTTTGATGCTTATAATGAATTTGGTTGCAATCTGTCATTCAAGATGCTCTTTCTTCTTTTGCAACTAGATCTTATGAATGTTATAGAAAATCTAGGTATAACGAACGATGAGAACGGTGAGCGCTTTCACCAAAAAATTGGTTCAATAGGAAAGCGTTAACAAGGTAAATGTACCACTGTATGGCTTGCAGACTACGGTTGATTTTATATTAAAGAAGTACCAACGTCTTCTTACAACAGAGAGGCCAAAAGTACTTTTTTTTATGTCTCAATAATACATTAGCTGTAAAATAATTGCAAAAATATGTTAATATTAAAAATGAATTCCCTTCAAAGCTATACGTGACTGACATGTTTTATAACCTGTTTTCTATAGCATAGCGATTCAGAATCACGCAATCAAATCTCTGGGAAATATTATAAGTTTCTTTGTTATCTAGTTAATTTTTTTTAATTATCAGGCACAGTTGCAGCTCTGATCATAAAATAAACTTCTTATGTCTAATTACAACTGATATTATAAGACAAAAAAAGACAAACGCGTTAAAGACCATTGTGACTCTTGTGGGCCGGTGAACCTCGTCGCCAACTTGCCCCCCGGAGATTCTTCGCACCTCTGCTCCATTTAAGGAGCATCGGGGATTCGGGGATTTCTTTCTGTCGTACCCATTTGAAAAGTTACTAATTACTGTTACAATGTTAGAATTTTTTATAGAACACATAATGTATAAAATAATAAATGACTACATTATTAATATAGACAAAAACAAACGCGTTCATGACCATTAACCCTTGCGGGGTAGTCAGAGGTTTAGGTTTCCATCTCTGCAATTGCGAAGGTAGTAATTCTATGGTCATCTCAAACCCACGTGTTGACCAGATAGTCAGTACTCAAGCCATGTCGTCATTTACAAGCATTATTTATTACCCGTTCCGGGAACAGGTAGGTTTCCTCACGATGTTTTCCCTCTCCGTAGTATTCGATGCATTTCTTAAATGTATTTATATTACGAAAATGTACACAGAAATTTATTAAACTTCATACATGTTTAAGCGCGATTTGAACCCTGATACAGAGTGAAGCCCTTAAAAAATTGCTACGTCGAATTATACGACGCATTATAGTATACACTAATATAATTATATTAAGCCACTTAAGACAGCGTCGCCATGTTCTGTTCCGAATGACGCTTGAGGAAATGCATCTACATACGTCACCGGAAATACAAGTCTGCACTTACTCGTTATAATTAATATAATACATTCAGGAGATAGATAATTAACTCCTTCTTCACTAACACTAAAATCTGTTAGATTTTTCTTGGACAACCCCATATGATTGTGCTTTACTTTAATTATCTCTTCACTACTCTCTTTGCAATTGTCCTTTTTGTAACCGCCAGCCATACTTTATCAGTTACCGAAGATTTGCTTGATTTATCTATCCGCGAAAGGTTATTTAATGACGTCTCATCTCGTTCGCTTGACTAAACCAATAGTGTTTTTATGGGCGCGGTCAATTACGCTTACTTGGTAGTAACTGTCTTAGCTGTTTTACAAAGTTTTTTCTCATGTAGCCTAATTTGTGATTGTTGAGCCACTGTATGTTTACTTCTTCCAATGCTGTTTTCTTGTACCTCATCTTTGGTTTGATCAAGTAAATCGGTTAATTTATTGATCTTACCGCCTTGTTGATAGAAGTAAACCATGATTTGAAATAATCGAGTTGGAACTGCTCCAGGTCTTTAAATAGATCAAGCTGGGCACCGGGGTTAAGGGCGAACACCGTCGTGCATATTTACTACCACTGACGAAAGTGTTTTTCATGCTTGCTGCGACCTAACGTATGGGCGTATCGCCAGCATTTTGACCCTTACCCTTCATGCATACATACTCCGAGATATATATCCTGGCTGCCTCTTATTCGAGAGTTATACATTTACGAACACGTTTTAAGGTTACATTTTTCTTGCAACATTTGTTTGTGCTTTCCATAAAGGTAATGTTGATTATGGCTTTGCCACTGTGGCACTGTAATTAGATGACATTGCTAAGATTAAGATCCGATCATATAATTATATTCGTTCGAAAATTTATTAATTAACTTTAACTTTAAACAAAATAAAACTAAATATGTACAAATTAAAACAAAAACAAAACTTAAATCTATCAAACAGTACTAGTGTACCAAATTTAGCACCCAGAAGCAAAAGCCCCCAGCACACTAGCAGCGTTGCCCCGCTGGATTGCCAACGACAACCTCTGGGCCAAAAATTCACCGGAGCGTCTATCCAAACCACGATCCCTAAGCCTATGCTATGCTAGCCACAAAAGAAACCGCCTCCTCCCCCCAAACCCCAGACGTTTCAAAAGCCACTGGCACAAACAAATAGGCAGATTTTAGAGCCGCGTATTTTACGTGTTTCTGGCGGGCTGCCGCCTCAGCAGCCGAACCAGCAGACCCAATCGTAGTTGGTAAGTGAGACGCAGCATACGTATCTTCACACGTTGCGTCCCATAAAAGGCACTGTGGCGACCTCTAGAGCGCCACACACACAGAGAAACCTAGGTTGCAATTAGTTAAACATAATTACCACAGATGACGCCGCCAAGAATAATATATAATAATTGCACACAAATCAATTCCTAGAACGCGCAAGTAAAATATTTATCGGAAACAAGATATATACAAATTTCCAACTCAGGCCATTAGCCTGGACGAACACCTGCCCAGGTAGGAAGCTTCCTCTTTTCATGTAGGACTCAGTGGTTCCTACAGCACCGACCCTTCTCCCAGGGCACCAAAGTCAAGCCATCAGGCCGCTTACCATCCGTCCGACTGAGGCCAGGCGGCTCCAACACACAGGGCACATTTGCCGAAACAAGTGCCCTCCGGATAATGTCATTTAACGCATGATGGCGAGGAAAACGACCGACACACCTAGAACATTTTAGAGGATGATATTCTATTTTAAACTGAAGTTGTATTATCGATATCGAAATCAACTTTGCAGTTATGAATGAAGTGATATTATATATGACATTATATATTATATTATATTCTTTAAGAAGGGAGATAAAACCCTCTTAAAGAATTACAGGCCTATAACACTTCTGGGCCACATCTTTAAGCTGTTCTCGAGGGTCATCTCCAATAGAATCTCAGCCAGGCTAGATAGCTTTCAGCCTCCAGAACAGGCCGGGTTTCGACGGGGTTTTAGTACCATAGACCACATACACACGCTGAGGCAAGTTATACAGAAAACTGAAGAGTATAACCAGCCACTCTGCCTCGTGTTTGTGGACTATGAGAAAGCTTTTGACTCGGTCGAGACCTGGGCGGTCATGGAATCCTTGCAGCGATCTCAGGTCGACTGGCGATATGTGAGTGTGTTGAGACATATCTATGATTCCGCCATGATGACCGTTCAACTCCAAAGCCACGGCACGAAACCTATCCAGTTGCAGAGAGGTGTCAGACAGGGGGATGTTATGTCCCAGAAACTGTTCTCGAGTGCACTGGAAGATGTTTTCAAAACGTTGGATTGGGTTGAACGAGGAATAAATATCAATGGGGAATCCATCTCGTACCTCCGCTTTGCTGACGATATCGTCCTGATGGCAGAGTCGCTGCAGGATCTGGAGGAAATGCTGTCCGAATTAGATGCTGCTTCTAGACGCATCGGACTCGGGATGAATTCAGAAAAAAACCAAGATCATGATTAATGATTTGGTAGTCCCGAGACCGGTTGCCCTAGGGGGCACTCCCGTAGAAGTTGTTTCCCAATACACATACTTAGGCCAAATCATACAGCTTGGCAGAAACAACTTTGAAAGGGAGGCGGACAGAAGGTTACAGCTGGGATGGTCAGCATTTGGAAGGCATGTCCTTACGTCTTCTTTACCCCAATGCCTGAAAACGAAGGTTTTCAACCAGTGTGTGCTCCCCGTTATGACGTACGGATCTGAGACGTGGACACTCACTGCGGGACTAGCTCACAAATTCAAGGTCGCTCAGCGTGCTATGGAACGGAAGATGCTCGGGGTTTCTCTGGTAGATCGCATCGGAAATGAGGTGATACGCCAGAGAACGAAAGTGACCGACATTATGAAAAGAATTAGCACGCTGAAGTGGAGTTGGGCTGGTCACGTATGCAGAAGGACTGATGGTCGCTAGAGCAAAAAGGTCCAAGAGTGGAGACCGCGTCTCAGTAAACGTAGTGTGGGGCGCCCCCCGGCAAGGTGGGAAGACGACCTGCGTAGGTTGGCCGGCATCGAATGGATGCGAACGGCCACTGACAGGGAGAAGTGGCGTCATTTGGGGGAGGCCTAAGTCCAACAGTGGATTGATACATACTGATGATGATGACATATATATATATATATATATATATATATATATATATATACTAATTATATATTTTATGACCCGTGCTAGCCTGGGACATAAACAAAGTGCTAACTAGCTGCCATTAATTTTAGCGTGATTTAGGAGATGACTAAACGTCAAACGTGTCAATATAATATATTGAAATGTTATTGGGAGAGGTGGATGTATATTTATATTTATTTCAGGATACCCATTCAATTCAAAATTTACCGGAAGGCCTAGCAAACGATCGATATCGAATTATATTTGGAAATATACAAGAGATTTTTGAATGGCATCGGGAGTACGTAGTAAAAATCAAATGAAAAATAATAGGAGTCTGTGTGTTAATTTATCTAAATTTTTCAGTATTCATGCATTTACTTAGAAATGCTATAACAACAATTTTCTAAAGTCGACGAAATTTAAGTTGCATTTCCGAGGATGTGAGAATTAAATACTCAGATCAAAGATATGTATTTAATACTATTTGCGAATACTCGAAACGTAAACAAGTTAAAATACTTTGGCGTATGGATGTGGTGAACTTTATGCCGCTCGAAATGTTCGCTTAGTCAGTGTACACTCTTGACAGTGAACGAAATTGCCAAGTAGAAAGACTTGGCCCCGACTAACCACCGCAAAAGCGTTATTTAGAACGACAAAAGTGTATAACACTAAATCTTACACTTAAGTACTTAAACTTAAATATTTAGCTAAGAACTTGTTCACAACATTCCAGAGCACAATAAAAAATACACTGATTGGCCGAAACCGGTTTTTAAGGGTATTGTTCGTGGAAATGAGTGAAACGAGTGTTTTAATTTTTCAGTTTAAAGCTATTTAGAATTTACTGACACCTATCATACTTTCAAGGTAGCATAATGAAATACTGAAATTAATGACCGAAGTAGTTTCAAGAGTTAAATATCAATATTTACGTTAATATATACTTATTAGGTAGATAAAAAATCCAAAAATTGCGCAAACAGGGTTTTTTATTTTTTCGTTTATTTCGTCACAGAGTAAGATCTGAAATTAAAATATACAATAATAGTTCTCTAAATTCTAAATAATTTGACTTGAAACATATTAGGTGCTGTTTTATTCACAATACTGAAGTTTTCGTAAGTATAAATTTTTGGCCGCCATCTTGCCATACATTTTTATATGGAGAATTTACGCTTCCGCCGTGAGTTTCAATAGATCGCGTTCAGTCTTGGGCTAATGCCAGCGTCAGAGTACGACCATTTTGTTGGCGATGACAGCTAAACCGCTAGATAATCACACCAGATCAGTTATTTGTAAGTTCAATAAATGAAATTTGGAAATCATTAAGTAATCATTTTGGTGTTTGAGGTTATTGTTTATTATATTACAAGTGCTTTTTTTCTTCCGAAGTGAACTGCTAAAGTTGATTTATTCAACTATATTTTTATATATTCTATTATCTATATCTATATATATAATAATAATAATAATAAAAGCGTTTATTTACAGCCACAAAAACATACACAATACAAAACGTTTACAATTAAAACTTACAAACTAGGGGATAAAACTTGTGCATGTTATTGTCGCAGCAAAAGGGTTCCAACTCAGCTGGGTATGTTGCGTTTGATAGCAAACGCAACGCTGGTCTTATGTCGGAACCATTGCAGGGTTATATTATGAAGAATAGTGAAATAGTGTATAAATTAAATATTCAAAATAAATATATAAATACATATGAAATTTAACTATGATATGAAAACCGATATACATTCTATAATATGGTTAGTTAAAAATATTATAAATATATTATATAGAAACTAATATAGATAATTTATAATTAATATATACAATATATTATAATAAAGTCAAGTGGCAACACGAAATCAGTGGCTAGTCCGATGGGCAACAGAAGGAACAGCCGCCTCCCTTTGCTGGCAGAGCAAATGATCCCGGACGGAACGTTTGAATGTTGATTTAGACTTCAGGTTTCTAATTGGTGGAGGAATATTGTTCCAACATTTGGAGGCGGCGTACTTAAAAGCTCCTCTGAAAGCGGTGGTGCGATGGCGAGGCAGAACAAGCGGTGGTACACAAGCACGGGTCGATTTCTGTTGCTGGGATCGCCACGTCAGTTTATTAAATAAATATTTCGGTTGTTTGTTATGAATAATGTCAAAAAGTAAGCAACTAAGTAGTAGTTTTTGTCGTGATTCAATATTAAGTATGTTAGTATTATTGAGGTACGGTGAAACATGGGTTCGGGGCGGAATGGGAAAGCAATACCGGGCGCACGCATTTTGTACACGTTGTAAAAGCCTACGAGATTTTTTATACAGGCACGGACCGTACGCAGCCAAAGCATAATTTAGCTTTGACAAAACCAACGCTTCACATAGCTTTATTCTCAGGTCCACACTTAAAAACGCGCGGCTTTGGTATAAAACCCTTAAGCGATAGAAACATGCAGACACCAGCTGCGAGACGTGTCTCTCAAAACGCATCCCACTATCCACCACGACGCCCAGGCTTCGAGCCTCCTCAACCCTGCCAATGATAACATCGTCAATTATAATACCTGGTCGTCGCGAAACAACTCCGGACACCATTCGCTGGCTGCCCAGCACCATGTACTTAGTCTTTGAAGGGTTGAGAACGAGGCAGTTATCAACCGACCAGTCATATACTCGTTTCAAGTCGTCATTAAGTGCTTCTATAGCAGAGTCAAAGTTATTAATGTTAATATGTGTGTAGAGTTGAATGTCATCGGCATAGATATGATATTTACAGTTAGTTATGTGTAGTGCAATGTCAGAGGTATATAAAATAAATAATAATGGACCTAGGATAGAGCCCTGTGGGACTCCTCTACTAGTCGTGTGAACTGTCGAGTGTATTCTGGTACCATCTGGCCTTGTCAATGAAACTACTTGTTTTCGTTCGTTTAAGTATGTGTTAAACCAATTAACTGTTACGTCACTAAATCCATAATAAGTCATTTTTGCCAAAAGCAGGTCAGTATTCAAACAGTCAAAAGCACGAGAGTAGTCCAGTAGCACAAGTATTGTTGCGTTATTATTGTCTTCGTTTGTCAAAATATTGTCAAATACCTCCATCAATGCAGTGGTGGTGCTATGCTGTCCCCGAAAACCAGATTGATACAATGGTAAGATATTATGTTTGTGTATGTATTCTGTCACTTGTCCATGTACCACCCTCTCAAGGATCTTCGACAGATAGGGCAATATACTGATGGGTCTCAGGTCGGACACATCAAGCGGGTCGTCAATTTTGGGTATAGGCTTTATGGACGCCGTTTTCCATGCATCTGGGTAAGTACCCGACTTGATAGAAGTGTTGACTAGTAGTGTTATGGTATCGAGTATCTCCGGCAACATCAGATGCACCATGTCCCCTGAGACCCCATCAGACCCAACGGCGTTGTTCTTAATAGACCCGATCACCCTAGCCACGAACGCCTCGCTCACCGGATGCAGTTCAAAGGTTGCCGAGCCATAGCGGCTCGTATGAAATGAGTTGAGCAGAGCAGGCGGAGGCGAGGTCGGACCAGGAGTGTCCAGGATGTGTTGTGCTATGGTGTTTGGATTGTCGAAGTGTGGTGGAAGGTCTTGTTTGGGCTTAAATTCCGCAACAGAACTCTTTAGAGTTTTCCAAAGAAGCTTGGGAGTCTTTAAGTGGTTGTTTATGTGATACTCAAAATAAGCCTTCTTTTCTGTGTGCATACAAGTGTGTACAAACTTCCTCAGGTCTCTGTATTCTTGCAAATGAAGGTCAAGTTTAGTGTGTTTGTATTTGTATTTGTATTTAGTGTGTTTGTATTTAGTGTGTTTGTATTTGTATTTGTATGTTTGTATTTATGTTTGTTTGTATAAAAGAAAGTCGTGTTAGTTACACCACTAACAACTCAACAACGGCAGAACAGATTTTGCTGAAAATTGCTAGGGAGGTAATTTAGAGCCAGGACACGGACATAAGATACTTTTTATTCCGTTCGACAGCATTCCCGTGTGACATGAAACGTCAGTCACTATAAAATGTGGTATAACAAAAAAGAATCACACTTGGAATAACAAAACGCAAATGACAGCTATGTAATTGACGTATGATGACAGCTATGTAATGATGTATGGATGACAATTTGATATTTCTATTTGATAAATATCTTGTTCTGCGTCGCTAATTATCTATTTGTTGACCTCTGTTGTTCGCTCGACGATGCTGCATTGCACAGCGAGCTGTTTCACGGGCTGCTTCACTGCTCGTGATTGAGAAACACGAAGTCGAGCCATACTATCGCAGCGCTGTTCACGTGAAATTTCTTGTTCTTCTTCAGTTCCTTCATTCGCAGTATTTCGTATTCTTCTTGCATTACGGCTTTGTCGGGAAATATTCGATCGTTTTGGTCGCGGCATTATTAATTAAACTTCACTTCACCTAAAAACTCAAATTTTTAACCATACCGAGTTTTATAGTTCACTTCACTGTTTCTACGAATGGGTAATGGCACTATCATGACATTATAATTGTTAATTATTTATTTAATAGTAATACTTTTATTATTGATTTCTTACAAATATCAAATTGTCATCCATACGTCATTACATAGCTGACATTATGCGTAATTAATTTAATCAATTCAAAATAAAACTATTATTTACAATAAAGAAAACAAATAAAATAAAACTTTAAAGGAAAAATATCTCCTTTAGCTCATCGCTGTCAGAGAAAGGCACGGTCCCCAACAAACTGGCAACATTACCTCTCTGAATGGCTAAACTAATGCGTTGGCTGAGGTAAGTGCCAGCCTTTGGATCACCACAGGCCTCGGAGAGGCGAACAGACACCTCCTTTACAAAACGTCGTGCCTCGCCTCCCCGCGTGCCAAGAGTTTCAACAGCGAAAGGAACGAAAAAGTAGTCATTGACTAAATTTCCATATTTTCGCCGCTTGAAACTCTTAGCCAGTGCCGCCGCAGCTCCCGCCTCGACCTCAGACTTGGACAAATAGCAGGGCGCCAAAGTGTCGACGCACGTGGCATCCAAAGCAAGTGCCCTGCCATTCTTCCAAGGCATCAAAGACATTCCATCAGGCCTCTTGCCATCCTCACGCGCCAAGCCACACGGCTCAAGCACCGCCGGCACACGAGCGGTGACAAGGGCCCAACGAATAATATCATTTAAAGCTGAGTGTCAAGACAGACGACCAGCGCTTCGCTGGCAAGACAACCCATGGTGCCCAAACTCGTCAACACGTGCCCCACAACCACAGCGATGAGCCTCGTTTATCCTTACGCCGAGCCTCAAACCCACTCCCAGACAGAAAGTAGTTCCATCTAGAAGCGTCCCAATCTTCTCAGACGGCAATGCATTCAACCAAAGCACCGATTCAGGCTCGGCCGCAGCCCGGAGACGCGCCCGCTGTGCAGGAATAGAAGCAGAATTAATTATGGACAATTGAATCTGCCTGCACAGTGAATCATCCCAGGACCTCTGAAAAACGGCCCCTGACGGAAGCTCGGCATCCTGCCCCAGCAGAGACAGCCAAACAATTCAGGCATCGGACAAACCCGACGTCTGCACCGAACCCAAAGCCCCGTGAATAATTTTTGCGTGCAGACCCTGAGTAGCATGCGCCGAAGACAGAAATGCTGGCAAAGCAACACTGGACGCACTCCGAATCCCAAGACCACCAAACCGAATTGGTAAAGTGGCCTGGGTCCAACTGCCATCATCAAAATTTAAATTTAGAATTTTCGAAAGTGTTTCACGTAGAAGCGAATCTAAATGATTTAAAGCCGATATATTTCGCCAAAGTTCCGTACATCTGAGATAATATGTGATTTTAGGAACGAATAAACAGAATTTTATTATTGTATAAGCCAAATGAGGGTTAATAGATTCTAAAATTGAAGTCGATTCGAAGATTTTTTTCATTTTTGTATCGATGAAGGCAGCGGATGAATCGGAGTTCAAAGGGGCACCAAGGAGGAGAAGCGAACTTTTATCCAAAATTTTAATACCAGGTGCTATTGATTCAAAATTTTCAATGATGTTGAATTTTGACTCGTTTGGTATGGCATCATTTATGAAAATTTCGCATTTAGATGAATTTAGAGATAAACCTATAGATGAGAAACTGTTTTGATTTTTTTCTAAATCCCTTAGAACGGCAGTCGCTTCGCCTCCTATAGTACAGATACCACACATTGAAGCCCGACGTAAGAGCCTCAATATGTGGATGGATTGCCAGGCTGAACAATGTCGGACCAAGAGGGTCACCTTGTTGACATCCAGTACACGAATATATAATTTTTTTATTATAAATTAATTTTAATTGAATTCCGTAACTTTGCCAAATGTAATCATAAATGTTGGGTACTTTCTCTTTCACCTGATCCAACAAGGCAGCCCTATCTACCGAGTTGAAACCATTACACGTCAATTACATAGCTGTTAATTGCGTTTTGTTATTCCTAATCTGATTCTTTTTTGTTATACATCGTTTTATAGTGACTGACGTTTCATGTTAAGTCACACAGGAATGCTGTCGAACGGGATAAAAAGTATCTTATGTCCATGTCCTGGCTCTAAATTACCTCCCTACCAATTTTCAGTAAAATCTGTTCTGCCTAACACGACTTTCTTTCATATATATATATATATATATATATATATATATAAAAGAAAGTCGTGTTAGGTATATATATATACAGGTTGAAATTTCATCACTGGCAATACTTCAAAGATAGATTCTATTCTATTCATTAAATTAAAAAAATATATAGAATTACTCTTTAGAGTACCCGCCACATAAGGTGGCAGTTGGAGGCGTCGCCACAGTCGCGTAATCCAGTGTTGCCAGTAAACACGCCAAAACTAGCACTCACTGTGCCATACGGCTCGATACATTATATTGAGGTTTCATTTGTAACGATCTTTGGTTGCAGAGCTATAAACTCAAATAAAACAAATTAATATACCAAAGTCAAAAGTCAAAATATTTTTATTCAAAATAGGCCCTATCATAAGCTCTCTTTGAAAGTTATTTTATGATCTAAGTACAAATTAAAAAAACTATATATTGACAAAAGGAATATATCGACCACAGCTATTAACAAAGTGGGATCTACATTTTTCCGATTTTCGGTTTATTGCATCAAAGGCCTTAAAATTACATTATCTACAACCCCACAAAAAATTATTATCCTAAAGTAAACAGTTTTTGTTTTTTGAGGTTAACAAAGCTGGATCTATTCATTCTGCACGGGTAATAATGTTGCAGAATATCTTACGATTTTATTAACGGGGCGTGGGAGTGGTATAGACGCGTGCGCGCGCGGGGGATCTGCCATATCGCACCTTGTTATTGGGCCATTATAATAAATTTATTAATTATGTGAGACCGGGTCATATCACGATAAATTTATAAAGATATCTGATTACCTTTATTTTGCCCGATGACAATTTTTTTCCGACAACAATGAAGTATGTGGCACATCCAACAAAGAATTGCCATCAAATTCCGCGGAATATTGTGGGTTGTGCCACATGCGACCAAATCCAGAAGTAGAAGTTCCGATAATATTGATGCATGTGCCACATCCGACCAAAACGAGAACTTAAAGTTTCGGTAATAATGATGGATGTGCCATATCCAACAAAATCTATGTCATAGGTAGCAGCTAAGAATGTTGTATGTGCATTTTAACACATTTGTAGTTATTATTTTTTTTAAATACATACAACACCACTTACAGTTATTAAAATAAATATACTTTACCAAATTTGGTTGAGATACATTGACTTTTGTTCATTTTATACACATTCCAAACTTTAAACGGCCGTCCTGTAAAGTAGCCATTTTGCAGATGCAACATTGTTAATAGCTGCGGTCGATATATGAGTGAAGTGGAAGGGCGGTTACGTAGGGGCCGGCCTAATAAGACATATATGTAACAGTCAGATAGACGCTATATTGAAAAAAAGTGACGTTAGGAGTACCTATAACCGCCGAGAGTGTATTAGAGAATGTATGAATGTCAATGAAGCGAAAGTGGTCTGTCAGGATCGGGACAAATGGGGATCCGTGATCTCTGCCTACCCCTCTACAGGGAATCAGGCGTGATGTGTATGTATGTATGTAAAAAAACTATTTCAAACATGGCACTGAGCATTGTCTTTACATATTTTTACCGAGGTTAGTTCACCAACCATTTCGGCTGCTCAAGATGCCACGTCATGAAGACCACGACCGCTCTGATAAGAGCGTAACGATTGAGAAGAAGAAGTTCAGCGGAGACCCTTGGAGAAGAACTAACAAGAAACTCCAGAAATCAATTTATTATAATCACCCTTAACAAACATAAAAATTACAAAGAGTGGGCAAAAAACACAACGCTGGTAATACTAAATTTACGTTTCATACAAAATAACACGCAATGGCGGAAACGTCAAATTTAGTTCCAAGTTTGGCTACTGCCACCTTATGTGGCGGGTACTCTAATAATAATTGTTTATTGTCAAAAATTTTGTAACGAAATTCCCAAGATGATAATAAGTTTTGAAATTATTTGTTATTAGTTATAATAATTATCGATATAGATTAAAATGAACAAAGATTGAAGAACTAGTGAAATGGAATTGTATTTGTCATCGTGTACCATTTACGTGTGATGTGTTTTGATAATTTTCATTTCAACAGAGTAATTCTATTTTTTTTTTTTAATTTAATGGTCTGGTTACATGTCTTAAAAAGTACTTGAAGTATCAATTACTTTTAGTGACAAAACAGTACATAAAACACATAAGTGAAATAAACAATTTTATTATTAATGAAATTAATGATTTACTTATCATTGTTTATTCTTCATCTCATGTATATTTATTAATTAGTCATACAAAATATTTAAATATTTATGCTCGTAGTAAGTCGAAAGTATAAATTGTAATGCACTTCACCCTGGCTGTATGACGCGAACTTTACTTCATCTTTACTTTATCTGTGGCTAATTTATTTATTTGACCGTTTGTTTACAATGCTATGGTGGTTTAAAGTATTTTTGTCATCTGAATTTATAATTTAATGTTAAATTCCTATTTCATAGTACAATAATGGTGGATGATGTTTATTAATGATGTGAAAGTAAAACATGGTTTAGTTATGTAAATGCAAATTCATACTTTAGTGGAAATGAAATTAATTATTGAAGTGGTTTCGAGGTTATAATTATCGAAATAAAACAGAAATTTGGAATCAAATGTTTTAAAGAACTTATCAAAGCTTAGACTAAAAGGAGATTAATTATTAACTAGCATTGAGTAATCACGCGATTAAATTAAGTACAATCCATAACCGGCTAATGTTCATGTTGTGTTATTGTGTACAGTGATGATTATTTGGATTAAATAAAAGAATAGTGCGTAACATTGTCGGAATTAATGTTTAAAGGAAACCAGTTGAGTATGTTCTATTGGTTTCCTGACCTGTGAAAACACTGTCTCAATAATGAAAAAAGTTTCATTCAAGATGCTATCCTGGTCTACAAACACCAGAGTACCATATAAATTACATAGAATTTAAACTTACAATTTATGAATGAACATGACCTTGGTAAGTAGTACGTTAATAGGGTACCCATATGTTATGAAAAATTTAAAATACAAATTAAAAAATTGACCAAAATTTCCAAAAATTTCCTCCCCTTTTTATTATGAAAATGGCTTCTATAGGTGCTACTAATAGCCAGGTTAAAATATTTCCAGTGATGAATCTGTCACCCTGTATATAGATTCTTCATGTATAGTTTAAGAAGTATTTTACTTGATGCGACGCCATTTTTGATAATATCAACTCATTCTTCCGTCATTTATGCCTGTGACAGGTATAAGTGAGACATGATTTGAAAAAATCATTATATAATTAATGTTATTTTGATGTTTCGGATATTATGACAGGAAGTTGAGAATATACATACATGATATCTACTGACATCACTTCAGCTTTCTTCCCATAAGTTATTTATGCTATAAATATATATATATATACACGCACACATATACATAATTATATATACATAACTATATATTATGCAATAACGACCGTGACTGAATTCAGGGTAGTCAGAGGTTGAGTATGCATTTGTGATTCTCGAAATCATAAATATACATTTGGGATGCTCTTTGGCATTTAAAATTTGAGTTTTTAGCGTACCGGTACCGGTACAGATATACGGAAAGAACGGCAGCTAGTTAGATATTGATTTTTTACGACTCAGACTCATCTCTCTCAAGAAGGGTAGACCGCGGAGCAATTTTTTAGAGATGGAAATCCGAATTCAGCCTCATCATCATCCGTTACCGGATGTCAGGCTCTCATAACGGAGTTGGAGGTCGCACCAAATAATGACCATATTTATTTTATTTATTATACATATCCTGCTGCCCTAAAAACTCTTTTTACTCAGTAGTCTGTAGGTATTTGTTTGCCTCGTCAAACTGTACGCATAAATCGAAGAATTTAATTTTTTTTAAGTACTTTTTCACCTCAAAACCATACGAAAATACAAGCTCAGTACCAGGGTCACAGACTCCTACAAGAGTTCAGGTTAGGGTACTCACTCAAGTACGTTCTATTATACACTATTTGTTAATGTTACTATAAAATTAAAATTATTTACCACAAGTGATTAATAATTTAAATATTTATTACTTTTATAAATTTATGACTAAAATGGTTTTAATAAATAATAAGTTGTTGAATAATCTGATTATTATTTATTTTCGTTTACAACTCAATTGACACACGGAACGTAATGCGATCCGCCATGACAGTAAAGTTTGTTATGATTTTGGTATATCAAGTTTGATGTGACTTATTTTAGTGTTTTTGTAACTATCGTAGTGTGGAACCTGTTTATATTGCAAACATATATAACGTTACATAAAATATCCGCTATTATCCCGCCCAATTGTTTTGTGAATCGATATTTAAAGAAAAATTCTTCGTCACTCAATCAATCAGCCGGAGGTGAATTGAGAATTGACTTGTCCTCAGGTGATCGCACAATGATTCTTCAATGTTTTCAGCCATTTCGTCAATTCGTCTTTGCACAAAATTATTCAGCCTATGACAGTCCACTGCTGGACGTAGGCCTCCCCAAGGTAACGCCACAAAACACGATCACTCGTGGCCCTCAGCCAACCACTACCAGCGACCCTTTTCAGGTCATCAGTCCATCTGGCAGGGGGGCGTCCTACACTACGTTTACCGAGACGCGGTCGCCATTCGAGAACCGCTTTGCTCCAACGGTCGTCGGTTCTGCGACAGACGTGACCGGCCCACTGCCACTTCAGCTTGCAACATCGATAGACAATATCTATGACATTGGTTCTCTGCCGGATAATCTCGTTCCGGACTCTGTCCCTTAACGAGATACCCAGCATCGAACGTTCCATTGCTCGCTGAGCGACATGCAATCGGTGAGCCAGCCCGACTGTCATGTTCCACGTCTCGGCACCGTATGTCATTACAGGTAGGACGCACTGATTAAATACCCTGGTCTTAAGACACTGCGGTAGTGGCGACGAGAAGATATGACGCAACTTCCCGAATGCTGCCCAGCCCAGCTGCACTCTTCTGGAAATCTCACACTCGAAGCTGTCCCTACCCATTTGTAGAACCTGGTCCAGGTAGACATATTCCTGGACCACTTCGAGCGTTTCTCCACTGATCGTGATCGGCCCCGGGACAACGAGCTCATTGAACATGACTTTTGTCTTGTCCAAGTTCATCCGGAGACCGACCGACCGTGAGGCAGCGTTCAGACTGTGCAGCATTCCCTGTAAATCCTGCAGCGAACCCGCCATTATGACAATGTCGTCAGCGAAACGGAGGTGCGTGAGGTATCTGCCATTGACATTGATACCCATCCCAGTCCAATCCAGAGTTTTGAAGACGTCCTCCAGTGCGTTCGTGAACAGTTTCGGGGAGATGACATCCCCCTGTCTCACTCCTCTGAGCAACTGTATAGGACTTGTCTTTTGGTTTTGGACTTGAACAGATATCGATGCCACGCTGTATAGGCTCCTCAACACCTGCACATAACGCCAATCGACCTGGCATCGCTGCAAGGATTCCAGAACAGCCCAGATCTCGATGGAGTCGAAGGCCTTCTCGTAGTCCACAAAGGCAAGACACAGCGGCTGGTTATACTCATGAGACTTCTGTATAACCTGCCGCACTGTGTGGATGTGGTCTACGGTACTGAAACCTTTTCGAAATCCGGCCTGCTCCGGCGGCTGGAAGGCGTCAAATCTTGAGGCCTGACGATTTGTGAGCACTCTCGAGAACAACTTGTAGACGTGGCTTAGGAGCGCGATAGGCCTATAATTCTTCAATAGGGCCTTGTCTCCCTTTTTGAAGAACAAGGCCACCACGCTCTCACTCCACGCCTTCGGGGTAGTCCCATTAGCTATGACGGAATTAAATAGGTGCTTGAGCTTCTGCAGGACTGGAGCTCCTCCCGCCTTTAGAAGTTCGGAGGTTATTCCGTCTTCGCCGGGAGCCTTCCCATTACGAAGTTGTTTGAGAGCGCTCCCAACCTCGTCCTCGTCCACGAGCGGGAGATCATCAGTGTAGTGGCGCACCAATGTGGCTCTTGGGTCCTTCGCATCGGGTGGAGGCTTCGGGGCATGCGAGGCGTATAGATGGCCGTAAAAGCCCTCAACCTCTTTAAGAATCCCCGGAATTGAAGTGACGGTTCTGCCCTCTGAGGTTTTCAGCTTCGTCAGATTAGATGTACCCATTCTTTTACAGAAGACTTTCGACCCCCGATTTTGCTCAATGGCCTCTTTAATTAATTGCGCATTGTAGCTTCGGAGGTCGCGTCTCACCGATTTTCGGATAGTTTTGTTGAGACGTTGGGTATCTGACGAAGCTCCCTCTGGCAATTCGCGTCGAATCCGCATCAATTCCAGGGTTCCGCTTGAGAGCTTAGACCTTCGGCTGCCTCGCCCTCCCCCGAAGCACCTTCCACCCACTTCGCGAAGTACCCCCACCACATCATCGAGGTTCTCGTCAACTGTTGCCGTGGTATTCAGTGCCTCGAAGCGACTGCGTAGTTCCAGCTGGAACGCTTCAGAGCTGTGCACGGATTGGAGCATCGTTGGGCGAAGAACGGACCGTCTCAATCGGCTTCTCTCGGCCTTAAAGTCGAAATTCAGGGTGCCTCTCACAAGGCGGTGGTCACTGCCGGTCTTCAACCTATTAACCACTGAGACATCCCTGAACACGTACTTCTTGTCTGCCAAGATGAAGTCGATCTCGTTCTTCGTCCTACCATCTGGGCTCTGCCAGGTCCACTTCCTATGGGGCTTTTTCTCGAAGAAGGTGTTCATGCAGAACAGCCCCTCTTTATCCAGGAAGTTGACCAGCATCTGCCCCCTGGCATTTCTGCATCCAACCCCGTGCGCTCCGATACGCGATTCATCGCATTCGCGCACTCCCACTTTGGCATTGAAGTCCCCCATGACAACGGTGTAGTGGGTCTTGGTGGTGTTATGCATCGCCTTGGCGATATCTTCATAAACCACCTCGACCTCACTGTCTGAGTATGCCGACGTCGGCGCATATACCTGCACGACCTTAAGAGAGTATCTCTTGGTCAGTTTCAGTACAAGGTACGCTACCCGGGTCGACACACTCGAAACCTCCAGCACGTTGTCACGGAGAATCTTGTTGACGAGAAAACCTACGCCACCCTGTGACTTCTGGTCGCCCTCCCGGAAGTAGAACAGATGGCCTGATTCTAGGGTAATGGTGTCCTCACCAGATCTTCGGACCTCCGATATCCCCAGAACATGCCACCTTAAATTAGTCAGTTCTACCTCCAGTTGCGCCAGGTTTTCGTCCAGCCGTAGACTGCGTCCATTATACGTCGCCAGGGTCAATTTATGGCAGCTGTCCGTAACCCGGGGATTCTTAGCACCCCCTGCCCTACCGTAACCGAGACCGCTGCCGTGGGCCGGAATAGTAGGGCGACCGGGAACTGGGGGCCAACCTTTTGTGTTGCTACTCATTGGGGGTTGTTGCCCATACTCACCACGCTGGGCAGGCGGGTTGGTGAGCGCAGAACGTAGCTCTTCGCACCAGTGACGCTGCTGCCCGTCACTGGTCTGTTGCATTTAGCCACGTTTGATTAAGAAATGGTTATACCGCCATTTGTCGGTCGCCAGAGCCTCGTTAGTTAAAAGCAGGATGCACCACGGGCAGGTGAGGTTGGCTTGAGGCACTAGGGTGATAGTGTGCCCCCTTACATCCCTCGTCACTCATAGCATAAGAATTTACAAATGAAACAACAAATTTATCTGCCACAAATATAATTTATCATGCTGATTTAATATTGACTTATATTGAACTTTGATTTTATCTTATTTTAGATATAATAACATACTTAGCCGCTACTAAAACAGAAAGGTAAACTCAAAAATATTTGTCTCAGAGATAAATCAGTGGCAACAATAGTTTTACACCGGACTTGTTTCTATAACAAAACATCGACTTTGATTTGGAATAAGGTGGTAGGTATCTGTGGGACAACAAACCGATATAAAGAATGATTTGATATTTTATATCAAGTACAAAATATTATGTAAATCAACTAAGTTCGATAACAAATAAAAGCTAAAAGATGTAAGAAATTCTAGATTCCCATACAGATTTCTCATGATCCTGATAAACTACTATTATACAGCCAATTATTAGTTTATGTGTAATGACAATAATGTTTTTGCTAAAATATTGGGTAGGTATTTGAATCGCGCTTATGATAAATTATGATGTGTAGTTGTGATCATAAATTTAGGATTTTACGGTGGTGATTTATATACCGGTTCTCGTTCTATCACCACCTATAAAAGTCTGTGACCATGGTATTCCGCTTTTATTTTATATTTTTTTAAATCATATATTATGTAAAATATACATAATATTATTTTTAGTCACAAAATCAAACAGTGTTGGGGCAAAATTAAATTAGATTTTATGCATTGTAACGGGTTTACGCTTAGATTCATAAGCTCAATTTTGTTACATACTTACATTGTAGTGTAGATAAATGTAACTAATAAACTGTATGACTATTATATCTACTATTTGGTAAAAAGTATTGTAGAATATATAATTTTTATCTTGAATGAACTGAACTACCTTACGAAAAAGAACCTTACAGTGGACAGTCAATGCTACACCGACTGACGTCTAAAAAGAGACTTTCTCAGATTTTTAGGTTATAATAATAAAAATAATATAATAATAATAATAATAAGGAAAATTGCTACAGCCGATCTTTCGGTAAAGAACTCATTTAATTTCAAAATTACTATAATCTAAATACATAGTTTTACAAATTCGGTAACTTTTCGGAATCAGTAAATAATTGGTTCGGTAGTTGCTTACCTACATACATACATAATGTAATTTGTACTTGCATCATTACAAAGACTGGAAAGCTTGATTGATTTATTTCGTGTTGGATTGATTACCATCTGGATTTGGGTGAGAATATCAGTTTATACTTCTGTATATAAAAGCGTGTCCTTCTGTTCACACGGGCACTCTTCTAGACAGGAGGTCGATCTCTGTGTGCGTGGGGTTGCGGTTAGGCGCCAAGATCTATGTGCCACATCACTGTCGTTGTGGGAAGTGGGTGGATCAGTTGGGATACCACGGACTATCGTGCCAGAAGAGCGCCGGGCGCCTCCCTCGGCATGCTGGGTTGAATGATGTCATCCGCCGGGCTCTTGCCACCATAAGTGTTCCAGCTGTTCTGGAGCCGGTGGGCATCCTCAGGGATGATGGCAAGAGGCCTGATGGGATGACATTGGTTCCTTGGAAGGATGGGAGGGCGTTGGTTTGGGATGCCACCTGCGTCGATACTCTTGCGCCTTCTCATCTTTCCGGTTCGGCTACGAGGGCGGGTGACGCGGCTTCGGGTGCGGAGGCGTTGAAGCAGCGAAAGTACAGCGGTGTTACTACTGAGTATCACTTTGTACCTTTTGCTGTGGAGACCCTGGGCCCGTGGGGTCCGAGCACGAAGTCTTTTGTGAAGGAGGTCGCTTCCCGTTTGGTGGATGCCAGCGGGGACTCAAGGGCCGGTGCGTATTTCGCCCAGCGCATCAGCATAGCTGTGCAACGGGGAAATGCCACCAGCCTTCTTGGGACACTTCCTACCACTGCCAGTGATTTGGCAGATATATTTTATTTGTAAATATATTTAGCTTTAAGATTTTATTTTATATTTATCAGTTTATTTTCAACTTTATTTATCTAGATATTATTTAGATTTATTACCTCATGTAAATATTGTTTAATAATTTAATAAAAACTCCAGTTATTTAGTAAATATTAATTAAGGAATCTCTAGCATTACTATCGAAGTTGTGATATTAGTAATAGATTGCTATTCCATTCTCAAAAAAAAAGTTTATACTTTGCATCGTATGGAAACGATACGTACGTCACTTTAGTGCATCAGAACATACAAGGTTTATTAGGTAAAGAATTAGACGTTGAGCTTTTTTTGGTTTCTTGCGGGGTAGGAATATTTTGTGTGACAGAGCATTGGGCGAGGTCCTATCAATTAATGTTTGGTTTTAGAGCCCACAAGGTTGCAAGTTCATATTGTAGGAACAGTTCAATTCGTGGAGGCTCCCTAATATTGGTTAATAATGATATTAAATTTAAGGAACGGGAAGATATTGTTAGTTTCTCTATTGAGCGAGTAATAGAATTGTCATGTATAGAGATGGAGGATGTTATAATTTTGTGTGTTTACAGACCGCCCAATTCAAACTATTTAGACTTTGAAAAATATATGGAGGAAGTGCTTCTTAGGCTACTTCAGAAATGTAAGCGCCTGATAGTGTGTGGTGACTTCAATGTTAATATACTTGAGGACACTACGGTTTGTATAAATTTTCTAACTTTATTTTTAAGTTACAATTTGAGACATAATTTTGGTCAACCAACTAGAATCACAAGCACCTCCTCTACTTGTATTGACAATATATTTACCGATTTTAGTTTGTCACATACAGCACTTGTTACGGACATTAGCTCTGACCACCATGGTCAGATGATTAAGTTTAGGTGTCACCGAAATGTCCAGCCTAGGAATGTTACTTGCATACCTGTGACGGGGACTCGCTTAGTTGATTTCAGGGAAAACGTTTTAAGGTGTTTCCCTATACAATTAGAAACCGATACTCCAAATAATATGTATAGCTCATTTTTCAAAATTATTGATATTGAATATAAAAAAAATTTTACAACAAAGAGTTTTAAAATAACCAGTAAAAGATCTTTCTGTGATTGGGCAACTAGAAGTATAAAAATTAGTAGACAGCGATTATATGAACTATATAAAGAAAAATCTGTTAATTATTGCCCAGATTTTCAAAACTATATAAGAAATTATTCTAAGGTAAGTTTGTGCACAGGCCAAAAAATTGTATATACAGAATAAAATAAAAAATGCCACTAATGTTGTGAAGGAAACCTGGAACACAATTAAACTTGAAAGTGGTAAAGATGTCTCTCACGTTCATGAACCAAAACTTATAGTTGGTAAAAATGTAATCACAGACCATCAGCAGATCTCAAGTGTGTTTCAGGATTTTTTCTCTAATATTCCTCTCTCAATAACTAAGCCACTAAATGCTTGTTCAGAGAGTGCTAGATATATATTAAAAAAGAATGTGCCAAAATGTGACAGTGTTTTTAGTTTCAGAGAAATCAGTACTATAAATGTCATCAAATGTTTTAAATCACTCCAGAAAAAGAAAACATTTGATCTGTGGGGCCATTCAGTAAAGGTTTATTCAACCATTGTAGATTTAGTTGCACCTGAGTTGAACATTATATTTAATCAATGTGTTAAATGCGCAGAGTTTACTGATCAGATGAAATACGGTAAAATCATTCCATTATTTAAATCTGGTAGTACCACTGACCCTGCTAACTATCGTCCTATCTCAATACTACCAGCTTTTAGCAAAATATTTGAGAAACTTATTCTAAATCAATTGCTAGTACATTTTAACCGTTATAATATTTATAATAAGCAACAGTTTGGTTTTACAAAGGGTCGATCAACAACAGATGCTGGGGTTGATCTTATGAAATATATATTTGAGTCTTGGGAGGAAGCAAAGGATACTCTGGGTGTCTTTTGCGATCTTTCTAAGGCGTTCGATTGCGTGGACCACAAAACTCTGATCATGAAGTTTAAGCATTACGGTATAGGTGATAGGGCACTGGATCTAATTGCATGTTACCTGGGGGGAAGGATCCAGAGTGTTGAATTCGGCGGAGCTAGATCGAGCGGCAGCTCGGCTGCTATGGGTGTTCCGCAGGGTTCCATTCTTGGGCCCTTCCTTTTCTTAGTTTATATAAATGACTTACCTTATTTAAGTCAGGGCCGTTGCCACATGGTGTTGTTTGCGGATGACACTTCTATATTGTTTAAAGTTAACAGAGGAAAAGACGAAACAGAGAGGATATGTGGGATGATTTCAGAGGTGGAACAATGGTTTAGAATAAACAATCTTGCTTTTAATTGTAATAAGACAAAATGTGTACGGTTTACTTTGCCAAATGTTAGGAGCTCGTCTACTAGCATCGTAATTAATAATGTGGCTTTAGATATTGCGGGGTCCACTACCTTCTTAGGGGTCACAATGGACTCAAAATTACAGTTTAGTGAGCACGTCGGTGGTCTGGCGAAAAGGCTAAGTTCTGCAGCCTATGCGGTTAGGAAAATAAGACACTTGACTGACGTGAATACCGCGAGACTTGTTTATTTTAGTTATTTCCATAGCGTCATGTCATACGGGCTTCTTTTGTGGGGCAATTCTGCTGATATTAATTCAGTATTTGTGCTGCAGAAGAGAGCCATTCGCTCGATCTACCGTATGGGCCCTCGTGAATCTTTAAGAGATGTGTTTAAGACAATAAATATACTCACTGTGGCTTCTCAATATATATATGATAACTTAGTCTATGTTAAAAAAAAATTTATGATTACAGGCTTGTAAGAGACATGCATAATTGTAACACACGCAATAAAAATAAATTGTATTATAGTGGCTCGAGACTAAAAAGAATAAACAATTCGTTTATGGGCCTGGGCATAAAAATGTATAACAAACTTCCAGAGGCTATAAAGTCCTTACCTCTAGACAAATTTAACGTTTGCACTGAAGCGACTTTGATCAGGAAGGGCTACTACAAAGTGAAAGATTATCTAAATGATGTAATGTGACGTTTCATCTTGGTGTGATTGCAGCCTCACGATGCATGTTCTTATCGGGACACCTTTAATATGTTGCTCATAATATTCGTTGGTTGCTAGTTAGGCTGCAGTCTCATTCTGATGGATTATTTAATTAAGTTGTATTGTATTGAAATATGTCTGCAGAGTTTCTTGGCATTTCTTCTCTGCAGGATTTTGCTTTACGAAATGCCATTAGTTTAATTAGATTTATTTAATATTTTTTATTTAAATTGATTAACTGTAATGACAACTTTTCCGGTGGAAATGTTTTTTTTTTACCTTCAATAAGTGATTTTATAATCCTCATATTGAATAAAAAGCATTTTATTTCATTTCAGGTCTTCGGACCTTCGATATCCCCAGAACATGCCACCTTAAATTCGTCAGTTCTACTTCCAGCTGCGCCATGCTTTCGTCCAGCCGTAGACTGCGTCCATTGTATGTCGCCAGGGTCAATTTGTGGCAGCTCTCCGTAACCCGGGGATTCTTAGCACCCCTTGCCCTACCGTAACCGAGGCCCCTGCTGTGGGCCGGAATAGTAGGGCGACCGGGAACTGGGGGCCATGTGTTTGTAGCCTTTTTGCATTGTGGGTATTGCCCTTACTCACCACGCTGGGCAGGCGGGTTGGTGAGCGCAGAACGTAGCTCTTCGCACCAGTGACGCTGCTGCCCCTCACTGGTCTGTTGCATTTAGCCACGCTTGATTACGAAATGGTTATACCGCCATTTGTCGGTCGAACAGCTGTTGCAACCGAATCAAGTTTGGTGAAATGTGGAATGCGTAAAACTGCAAAAGTTTTGCAATTGGCGTTAAAGGCGGGAAGCCTGGCCTGGCTTAAGAGTTTGGCAAGAACGCACATTACCAAAAAGTAATAATACTTTGTTTGCACCTTATACGCCGGAAGATGTCTTTGCTCTAATTGTAAACACGAATTTATCAAAAGAAGAGTACATAAAAATGGTGCAAAAAAACATGGCGCAAATATATACTCTGCATACAACGTCATAAGACAGGTAAAAGAATCTTTCTACCCCAGTAACATTACGGTTTTGAAAATTGAGGCAAGTATACCAATGTGAAATCTTTTGGACCTCGCGGCAACACGGTTTGTATCTGTTCAACGTGACGCTTTGCTATTGCACCTTCCTCCGAAATCAACTATCGTTGATGTGTATTATAAATCAATGGGGTATTGATGGAAATGGAGGGCATAGTATTTATAAGCAGCACTTAATGAACCGTCCAAGATATTCGGACTTCAAATATTATTTTATCTGTTGTTGTCCCTTTGTAATCCGAAATTACATTTGTATCTCAAAATTACATGCGAAAGATTTTTAAACTGGAGTCCTTCATCGACTAGACATTGTCATCCTATTGCTTTTAAATTGGTTTAAGAAACAAACACCACAATTCAAGAACAATATCGTATGATCAACGAGCAAGTACAACATTTGCAACCTACTGACATATCCCTGATTGAGGAGAAAACTATTAAATTGAAATATATCCCTATATGCTCAACTATGGATAGTAAAACTTGTAACGTCTTAACAAGTACTGCTTCGCTTTGTAGTTTTTGTAAAATTACGACGAAGGACATGGAAAAAATGCTTACAAAACCGTGCGACTTATCTGCACCACATATTCTACAATCTGGAACTGGGTACACGGCAATCAAGAGCGGAAGTGGCGAAAAAGTAAACGTTAACATACATACACGTTTTTTAATCTCTTTCGGTTCCGTCAACTGCCAAAGGCAACTGCCATGAGCTTTCTTTTTATTTACATTAACTATCATTTCTTTACTCGTAAGGGATTAATTCCTGCAACTCACACGACGACGACGTAAGAAGAAAAATTACCACTATGAAACACGCACACGTCAAACATTATCCAGTCCTTGCCTCGCCTATCTCTCCCTACGGTCTGCTGGAGGTAATCTCTAATCAGAGCAAGTACAATTTCGCTGTCCCTGTTAATGAGTAAATGTGCGCAATAAAGAATAATAAAAAAATAAACTGTTTTAGAAACATAAGGTCTTCCCTGATTAGGAACACTCTGTATCAAATTCCCAATATATCATGATTTATCATGGAATCGCTTCATCCATACTGTTTTATAATGTATCGTTTCTTTTACTTTTGACATAAAGCACTATTTCCACAAGCCCAATACAGCAAACTTAGCAACGACATAGGCCAATGTGCAGGGACGAGACGCGAGACGCACTTCCCAGCTACTAATACAATCGCTGCTGGATCATTTTATAGTTGAATTTGACAATAAATCACACCACTATAAACTTTCTTTGTCACAAAACCCATACAGTTCTATTACATAATCTTCAATATTTCTATGCTATTTGGGTAATTTTTAAATTTATATTTTCTATGTAATGCATATATTGACGGCAAGTTTTGACGAGAACCTCGATGATGTAGTGGAAGATACTTCAAGGGAGGGCGAGGCAGCCGAAAGTCTAAGCTCTCAAGCGAAACCCTAGAATTGATGCGGATTCGACGTGAATTGCCAGAGGGAGTTTCGTCAGATACCCAACGTCTCAATAAGACTATCCATAAATCGGTAAGACGTGACCTCCGAAGCTACAATGCGCAGCCCATTCGAGATGCCATTGAGCAAAATAGGGGGTCGAAAGTATTCAGCAAAAAAGTGGATAAGTCTAATCTGACGAAGCTGAAAACCTCAGAGGGCAGAATCGTCACTTAAATTTCGAGGATTCTTACCGAGGTTGAGGGCTTTTACGGCCGTTTATACGCCTCGCATGCTCCGAAGCCTCCACCCGATGCGAAGGACCCAAGAGCCACATGGGTGCGCCACTACACGGATAATCTCCCGCTGGTGGATGAAGAGATATTGAGAGCGCTTTCAAACAACTGCGTAATGGGAAGGCTCCCGGCGAAGACGGAATTACCTCTAAGCTGCTAAAGGCGGGGGAGCTCCAGTCCTGCAGAAGCTCAAGGATTTATTCAATTCCGTCATAGCTAATGGGACTATCTCGACGGCGTGGAGTGAGAGCGTGGTGGCCTTGTTTTTCAAAAAGGGAGACAAGACCATATTGAAGAATTATAGACCTATCGCACTCCTAAGCGACGTCTACAAGTTGTTCTCGAGAGTGTTCACAAATCGTCTGGCCTTAAGATTTGACGCCTTCGGGATTTCATAAAGGTTTCAATACCGTAGACCACATCCACACAGTGCGGCAGGTTATACAAAAGTCTCATGAGTATAACCAGCCGCTGTGTCTTGCCTTTGTGGACTACGAGAAGGCCTTCGACTCCATCGAGATCTGGGCTGTTCTGGAATCACTACAGCGGTGCAAGGTCGATTGGCGTTAGGTGTAGGTGTTGAGGTGCCTATACAACGTGGCATCGATATCTGTTCAAGTCCAAAACAAAAAGACGAGTCCTATACAGTTAGAGGAGTGAGACAGGGGATGTCATCTCCCCGAAACTGTTCACGAACGCACAGGAGGACGTCTTCAAAACTCTGGATTAAACTAGGATGGGTATCAATGTCAATGGCAGATGCCTCACACATCTCTGCTTCGCTGACGACATTGTCATAATGGCGGAGTCGCTGCAGGATTTGCAGGGAATGCTGTACAGTCTTAACGCTGCCTCACGGTCGGTCGATCTCCGGATGAACTAGGACAAGACGAAAGTCATGTTCAATGAACTTGTTGTCCCGGAGCCGATCACGATCAGTGGAAAGGCGCTCGAAGTAGTCCAGAAATATGAGCCAGGTAATATACCAAAAATGGGTAGGGACAGCTTCGAGCGTGAGATTTCCATAAGAGTGCAGCTAGGCTGGGCAGCATTCGGGAAGCTGCGTCATATAGGTTTAAAGAACTTTATTTCTCAAAAAAGAACATTACATTCACTTCATTTGAGAATATCATATGTACATATACAAAAAATATGTAATCGCGCGTGAACAGAAACATAAAATTACATTAGATAACATTAAAAAATATTGACTTAAAGTACAATTACTTACAAAAGTTGTTACCTATCTATTTTAATTGTTTATTTATTTGTAGTTATTTATTTAGACGACATTATATACTTTTTTAAAGATGATCTAAATGCATTATACGATGACTCCTTTATGTCGACAGGTAAGCTAATGTAAAGTTGTACCCCTTCAAATGTAATAGTCTTTTTACCATAGTTCGTGCGTGATATGGGTAAATTCAAGTTATTAGCTTGTCTTGTTTTCATTGTATATGTGAGTACTTCGTTGTTTTTAGGAAATCTGATGTTAGTGTGAATGTCGTTCTGGAGTATTTTCTGGATTAGAAGGCAGGTGTTATACTTATATAGTTGTGCAAGTGTCATTATTTTAGTGTCTCTGTAATAGTTTATCGGTGGAAGTGAGAAAGTCGTAGTTGAAAAGAACTTTGATAATTTTATTTTGAGCCACTTGTAGATCGTGAAGTGTTGTCTTAGGAGCTGAACCCCAGACTGGAATTAAATAATTGAAATGCGATTGAACAAGGGAATTGTAAATAATATATCTGGTGCTTTTAGGTATGAACGGTGCAAACCTACGAATAGCTCCAGTGAGGCAAGTTATTTTGGTTTGAATGTGTTCTATATGCTGTTTCCAAGATAAGTCTTTATCCATATATAAGTCCAAGATATTTTTCACAATTCACTTGTTGTATGTCAATATTATCAACTTTTAAAGATGTATGTGGTTGCATTAATTTATTTTTTGCGGCAAAGATAATGTAACTAGTTTTGGAAGGATTTATAGTGAGAAGATTGTACTTAAACCATACTGAAATTGTGTTCAAATCATTCTGACATCTCTTTAATGCTTCCTGTAGATTACGTTCATAATAAAACAGACAAGTGTCATCTGCATAGAGTGTCAAATGACCGTACAGTGGGTTTTTGTCAATATTGTTAATGTATAGTAAAAATAACAACGGCCCCAGTATCGACCCTTGTGGTACACCATAGTTTATAGTCTGGACACTGCTTATTGCATTATCCAGGTGAACTAATTGGGTGCGATTCTCTAAATATGATTGTAATACTTTGTAGGCAAGGCCCTTTATACCGATATTCTTTAATTTGTTCAACAATATGACATGGCTAATAGTATCGAAAGCTTTTTTGAGGTCGATAAAAATACCGACAACTATGTTTTTTTGATCAATTTGCTGCTTTAATTTCGTTATGAGATCGATAGTAGCCGTGAGTGTGTTAGATTTGGACCTAAACCCATATTGTTGGCTATTTAAGATGCTATTGCTGTCAAGGTATTCTATTAATCTGTTGTATATGACGCGTTCGTAAATCTTGGACAGTACTGGTAAGACAGATCTAGGTCGATAATTTGAGGGATCTGATTTACTACCTGATTTAAAAATAGGCGTGACTTTAGCGATTTTCAATTGATCTGGAAAAATACCTGTATTTAAGCAATTATTAATACTGCTTGTAAGATCTGTCAGTATAAATTGTTTTATACATTTTACCGTTTTAACATTTATTTTATCAATGCCGGAGCTAACATTATTGTCTAATTTATCAATATAAGTACTTATTTCATCTACGCAACAGGGTCTAAATTGGGTTATTGTATTTAATAAATTGGGAGAGCTACATGTATATGTTTGTGTTGTGTCTTTAAGGAATTTTTTGAGCCAATTGATAACCTATTGTTGAAAAGTAAAAATTTAAGTACTCACATATTTCATGCTGGTTTGAGATCTTCTTGTTATTAACTATTAGATTTGAAATGGTACAACCTGATTTGACTTTATTACAATTTAAAGAATTAATTATTTTCCACATGTTTTAGGTACTGACTGACACTTATGAAATACGTTATGATAATATGCTTTCTTTAGTTTCTTTTTGTATACTGTGACATAGTTTCTTTGAATAATAAGCTTAAGTTTGATGTTTTCGTTCTGAGAGTCCTTTTTCAGTTGGCGATGCAGTATGTTTCTTTTCTTAACCTCTAATAGAAACTCTTTGTTTATCCAATCATCTCGTGGTAGATTCATTATTTTTGTTCTTCTTGTGGTACATCTTTTAATATTTAATTTCAGGTTATGTTCAAGATCAGTGTAGTTAATATCAATGTTTTTACTTTTAGTGTATGTAGATTGTAGCTGATTGTAATTTATTGCGTCATATTCTTGTCTAGGTTTAGACATTAGTCGTCTTTTTTCAAGTTCAAGAAACATATCTTTGTGATCTGCTAAGCAAATATTCATAATTGAGAGGTGAAATGTAGAATTTTCTAGGTTTGTATGGATATGGTCTATAATCATGGCAGTGTTTGCAGTTTCTCTTGTAGCGAATTCATTTTTTACTAGGTTGAGAGTTTTGTAACCCGTTTCTTCCAGTAATATTTTATATCTATCTACGGGTTTGCTTTTTGTAAGTAAATCTAGGTTCTATACCTTTTTTTTTTTCGTATTTAACTGTTTTTCAAGAAATTGTTAGAATTATTACAACTGCTACTTGGTGATCGATATATGACAGCAATATCTATATCAAGAGCTATTAATTGTATCCATAAATAATGATTTCCATCCAGATAAATATCGTCTGTAACTTTGTGACTGATACTATTATGGACAAAAATGGTCACACCACCACCCCTAGAACTGTCTCTGTAATTGTAAATATGTTTATAGTTTGTAATTGCAGTTAGTTGGGCATCTTTTTCATTTCTTATCCACGTTTCTGTTAGTAATATTATATCAACTTTATCTGAGAAGCTTTTTAATGTACATTTCAGCTCATCGAGTTTACCAGAGTTATTTATACTTTGAGCATTGGCGTAGAAGAATTTCAGTGATGATTTCTTAGGGTGAAGATCTTGAGGATCATCTATTAGACTATGTGAGACCGTTGTTGCATAGTTACTTTTGCTTTTTAGTTTTTTTGCAGTTAAGTTACGATTTTAGGACATCCTATGATATATTTAATTGTAAGATTGGTCTCTCCAAGTGTTTCTCGGTGCGCTAGCTCTTCGCGTAATTGTTTCAGATTGTTCTGTTGAAGTATTGTTTGGTCAGGGTAGATTTTTATTTTCGTCTGTGTTATTTTAGTTTTATTTCGTAGAACTGTAGTGGCGGTATCACGTAACTTGAACTGTACCTTAACAGAACGATTTTTGTTTGCATTGTATTTTCCTAGGCGAAATATATTAATGGGATCCGGACAGCCTGGATGGATGGTTTCTAGAATATTCATTATCTCTTTCTTGTCATGGGATTTTCGTTCTTTTAGATTCTTGTTACTTGTTTCGTTTATGCCAGCTACTATTATGTTACATTCGCGTTGTGAACGTTCTGGAACTTCTTTAAATATCTCTTCATATACTAGAGGCTGCTGCGATTTCAAATGACTAGATTGCTGATCCTTAAGATTGGTAATCTCTGTTTCTAAGGATGGAATACATTCAAGTGCTTGTTTGTGCTCACGTTGCAATGTTTCCATCTGCAACTTCAATTCGTTATTTTCTACCACCAACCTTTGTGTTGTCATTATGATGTCATTGTTCTGAATTTTTATTTCAGCGATGTCTTCACATAACTTTGTGAGTTTGGCGTTTTGTGTTTCAATGACTTGTTTCAGAAAGCCCATCATTTCTGTACGGAAGTCGCTGAATTCATTCCAGACTTCATGAGATACACCGTCATGTTTCCTTTTAGTTCTCAAAGTTACGTTGGTGACTTTGTCTGTCAAATCTGTTTCGTTTCCTCTTTGGGATAGTTCTGGATTTGACCTCACTATAGTTTGTTTATCCAGTGATCTCAACAAACTCATTTTGTATATACTATTGTAAATATTTTTGTTGTTAAAAGTTAATTGAATTTAAAAAATGAAATGTATGTTACTAATTACTTTATTTCTTTATTTTTTATTTAATTTCTTTATTTATTATTTTATTTATTAATCTTTTTCTATATTTATAAATCTTTTTCTTTAATTATAAAAAATATTTTAATTTGTAAAACACTTTTGGCGGTGAATGTACTGCTGCGTCGTGTGCGTATGCTCGGAGCGGGCGCCGTGCGTCTCGACGCGGCGGCCTGTGTTCGTGTGTGTGTAACTCACAGTCAATGAAGTACTCGTCGCCGCAGTCCGGTAGGTCTGGCTCCGCTCGATTTGTGCACGTTGAATGTGGGTACTTCTAGTTTTGATTTATAAAATCTTCCTATTTTCCGTATTTGCGAGTGATGTAGACGATTTTCGTGGCAGTATTCGTATTCTTCAAACAAAATACTATATTATGATATAATATAATTTAAGTAATCGCAATTTTTGAAACAGTTACGAATATTTTAATGAGACGAAAGAAAGTACGTGTTGTTTCTGTGACTGCGTGCGCGCGAGTCTTCTTGTTGCCACTACCGCAGTGTTTTAAGACCAGGGTTTTTAATCAGTGCGCCCTACCTGTAATGACATACGGTGCCGGGACGTGGAACATGACAGTCGGGCTGGCTCACCGATTACATGTCGCTCAGCGAGCAATGGAACTGTTACATCCCTTATTTCTTCATAAATAATGTTTAGCATACAAATCAACACTAACAGTACTTTTCCATTCAATATTCTTTTGCCGTCAGCATTTTTACTATTCGCGATACATTTACTTCAATTTAATTAGTTAGATTCTGAGACTCACGGTGTGCGGACACTTCCGCAACTTGGGAAATCAATTTATTTTTTATTTGTAGTTTTTCCCAAATAAACTTGTGTTTATTTGGAACCGTGTTTTTTGGAGCAAAGTAGTTCTCGAATGGCGACCGCGTCTCGGTAAACCTAGTGTAGGACGCCCCCCTGCTAGATGGACCCATGAAAAAATTAGAAATTTGGTGATATGCTGTTGAATTAAGTGCTTAATGATACGTCACACGTTACGCACGTTAGTGTACACACGTCAATAAAAACACCAGAAAAATATTATATACCCAGATCAGTAATGATCTATTCAGGTACTTCTTAATATGAAATTATTTACGAAAGATTTGCTTACGCTATCAGCGTCGTTTTTTGATAACGAGTATAGGCATCATCAATATTAGTAAGCTCGCACTGATTGGTAAAAATATATTTAGTATTTAAATTGTCTATAAACGTATTCCTTAACATGTAAAACTTGGTGTCACCGTGATCACCATTGATTCCTTGGTATATTTTTTAGACAAAAGATAAACGCGCTCTCGACCATTACTCCTTGTGGGACAGTCAGAGGTTCAGGTGTCAATCTTCGCAATTCCAAATATAGTAATTCTATGGCCACCTGGAACCCACGTGTTGAGCAGATAATAAGTACTCCAGGAGACAGGTGGTAAGCCGTGTCGCCATTTACAAGCACTAAGCAGAATATTACCTGTTCAGGGAACAAGTAAGTTTCCTCACGATGTTTTCCGTCACCGTAGTATTCGGTGCATTTTGCAAATATATTTTCATTGCGAAAATGTACATAGAAAATCAGAAAATTTCATTTCCATTAGTAGTTGCTCTGAAATTTGAAACTTGTTTCCACTGATACAGAGTAAAGTCCCCAATGACTGAGCTATGCCGAATTTACATACATAATGTTTTTTTATACCTATTATTATCCTTATGAAATTGATAAACTTTTTCTAACATAATCTTCAATCATCAGAATCATACCCGGCCGGAAATAGTATCACATAATGATATTCATATACATTCACGTCTTTAATGTAGCTCATACAACACTTGCAATGAAATTAATAATCACGTGGAAGCAATAACTACTGTTTTAATAACTAGTTTCGAGGAATCGTGCCCGCTCGTGGATTCCAACAGGAAGACCAACAAGGGATCAAAATGGTGGAGTCCGGAGATGGAAACCCTTAGAAACAAGATGCGCAAACAGAGCAATGAATACTAGGGACGACGACGACTGGCTGTTTTATAACAACACTCGTGCACAACAACACAAGAAACATATCAAACACTAATCAGACAATACAAGAAACTAATCAGAAAATGCAAAAGAAATAGCTTGCGTCATTTCTGCAGTAACATTGAAACGACTAACCAAGGCAGCAGAATAACCAAGGTACTTAAGAAAGAGTCGCCCAGAACACCGGAGCGGCTTAAAAAACTAGATGGTACCTACAGCGAAACGGATCTAGAGACCTGCTCTCTCTTGCTAGATGTGCACTTCCCAGGAAGCATTCGTGCTAGCGATGCACCGGGTTTTCAACCAAATGAGAACGACTGGGACGCGGCAAATAATAATAACCGCCGAAGCAGTTCTTGCAGCAATCAACAGCTTCCACCCATTTAAATCACCTGGCTTCGATGGTATTTTTCCCGGACTGATGCGATGGTGTTCAGGCCAACTTTGTGGCCATCTCATCTCCATCTACACTGGCTGCCTGGCGTTTCGTTACACACCAAGGCAATGGAGGGAAGTCAAAATAATATTCATACCGAAACCGGGTAAAAGTGACTACTCACAAGCAAAGTCCTTCAGGCCGATAAGTCTTACCTCATTTCTTCTAAAGGCACTGGAGAGGATATGCGACAAACACATAAGAAACACAACACTAATAAGTGCACCGCTTCACAAAAATCAACATGCGTACACTCAAGGCAAATCAACGGACTCACCACAAACAGTCTACGCTGGGATGCTTCATCGACATTGAGGGAGCATTCGACAGAACGAGCTTTGTGAGCATAGCAAGGGCCCTAGAGGCGTGTGGCGTTGAGCCCGCCATCGCTGGTTGGGTGGACGGCATGCTGAAGGGCAAGGCCGTCACTGTGACTGTGGGCAGGGCTGTGCGTGCTCAGGTTGCGCAGGGCTGCCCTCAGGGAGGTGTGCTTCGCCACTTCTCTGGAATCTGGTGGCTGATGGGCTCATCACGGAGCTAAATTCACAGATCCTTGTTCACCGTGGGCTATGATGATGACATTGCCATTCTCCTGAGCGGGCCTGTTGAGAGCACATTGTGCGACAGGATGGGTATGGCGCTCAGGACGGTCGAGGATTGGTGTAGAATTAACGGACTGTCTGTGAATCCGTCAAAGACCGAACTTGTGTTGTTCACCAAGAGGAGGAAGTGGGCGTCACTAAAGCTGCCACGGCTGTTTGGCGAGCGCCTGTCCCTGGCAACAGAGGTGAAATACTTGGGGATAATTCTTGATGACAACTTACGCTGGAACAAGCATCTGGACAAGAAGCTCGCTAGGGCCTGCGGGCTCTTCTTCCAGTGCAAACGGCTTATAGGCAAAACATGGGGCCTCAAACCTGAAATTACCAAGTGGATGTACACGACGGTGATCCGGCCCGTAGTGGTTTATGGTTCAGTCGTCTGGTGGCAAAGAACTGAATTGTCCACGGTGGTACAGAAACTTCAAAGATTCCAGAGAATCGCTACGACCGCAATAACCGGATGCATGAGGACGACTCCATCGGCTGCCCTTGAGGTCCTGGTGGACTTGGCGCCCTTGGATCTGTACATTCAGCAAGAAGCTACTATGGCCGCAATTAGAATCGATAACTTGGGCCACTGGGCTCGCAGCGACTGTCCTCACACTAGGATACTAAAAAGGGCCCTGGCAAGGGAACCGCTGTTGGGGGCATCGTGTGACAGAATCCCTGCCGTGTGGGCAATGCAAAAAACTACAGCATCAACATGCAGGAAGACGGAGATCGAGCGGACACCAAGTACGTCCGTATATACACGGATGGCTCCAAGACCCATAATGGCACTTAAGCGGGTATATACTCAATAGATCTCAACATAAATATTGTCTCTGGGGGTCCACAGCTCCATATTCCAATGTGAATGTGTGGCAATTATCGAGGTGGTGGTCGCCGTTCTGCGACGTGGACTCAAGGGATACCACATAAAGGTGGTCTCGGACAGCGCTTTCATTTTGATGGCGCTGTCCAGTACGACAATAACATCAAAGCTAATACAGGAGTGTCATCTCCAGCTTACCAAGGTGTCCATTATGAATAGTGTGACGCTGCAGTGGATTAGAGGGCATAGTGGATCACCTGAGAACGACGCAGCGGATGAGCTTGCAAGAAGGGGCGGCGGGGGCCTTGGTGGCTCCGGAGCCTTTGTTGCCCCTATCCTTTAGCAAGTTCAGATCATGAATAAGAACCTGGACCAGGGAACTACAAAATTTGAGATGGAGGGAATACGATGGGTCGAGCCATTCAAAGGAACTTTTTCCGGAGTTGGCCCCCAAATTAACGAACAAATTACTTCAACTAACGAGAAGAGAACTGCGTGTGATGACCGAAAATATCACCGGCCATTGCAGACTAAACGGGCACCTATTCAAGCTCGGAATCACGGATAGCCCACTGTGCAGGGGCTGCATTGACTCCACTGAAACCATTGGCCACGTTGTCCTGGAGTGCGGGGCCGTGGCTGAAGTACGGGCTAAAATACTTGGGAAACCGGGGTCGCTTCGGGAAGCCTGTGAAGACACTAGGCGTCTTCTGCGCTTCTGGCGGGTGCTGGGCTGGCTGGAATAGTCAGCGACATCACGCAAAATGGTCCCAGTGGGGACTAATTGCGGAAACCACGGAGCCCAATAAACTAAACTAAACGTCGAAACTTTTAATGATCTTTATTATTTACAACATATTTAAATAAATTGAATACTTTAAACAAAATAAAACTAAATATGTACAAATTAAAACAAAAAAAAAACTTAAATCTAAAAAACAGTAAAAATTCACACAGCGCTACTAGTGTGCCGAATTTAGCGCCCAGAAGCAAAAGCCCCCAGCACACTAGCAGCGTTACCCCGCTGGATTGCCAACGACAACCTCTGGACCAAAAATTCCCCGGAGCGTCTATCCAAACCACGATCCCTAAGCCTTTTGCCTATGCTAGCCACAAAAGAAACCGCCTCCTCCCCCCAAACCCCAGACGTTTCAAAAGCCACTGGCACAAACAAATAGGGAAAAAAAAAAGAAAACAAACGTCGAAAGGGATTCGGGGTGGACCATGGAGCAATAACTGAGAGGAGTGGGCCCTACGCAATATTTGTATGGAAAGTAGCGTGGTATTACTCTGGGGTGAGACGAGGGATACTTGATGGCGGGGGAATGTTTAAACTTTATTTGGAAAAGCTCGCGATTTACTAAAAATAACATTTCGTTGGCAATCGGTGTTCGCTCACGAGAGCAGGGTGTTTGCGCGGCGGGACGTGTTTGTTTGTGACATTGACTATTTTATGTGCTTGTCTGTTTTTTGTTATTGTTTGTGAATGGCGCAATTGTTTGTGCTGTGGAAGTGTCCGGCCTTCTTATCTATGTACTATTTGTCTACTTAATTACGTTCTCAGTGACTAATTATACATACACAATAGTACATGTACCCAAAATATTACTTAGCATCATACAAATTTCATATATTACAGTAATGTACTTACACAAGTTAATTACAAACATATTGCACAACCGGATCCTCGTCAGCAATTTTACCTCACCTCATTATTTTATTTGTTATAATTAAACAATCCTGTTCATACTTCGATCAGATTCACCAGTGTTATATACAATTAAGATATAATCTATATATATAAAAAGGAATTGCTGTTCGTTAGTCTCACTAAAACTCGAGAACGGCTAAACGGATTTATCTTATCTTAGTCTTGAAATGATCGTGGAGGTCTAGGGAAGCTTTACAAGACAAAAATGAATCGAATAGTTTCCGGGAAGACCCTAAAAACAGCCCTTTTCTATTTCCCATACAAATGTTTGCCAACTAAAACGTAGTCAATTTGAGCTTTATTGCTACTGTATAAAGTTCATATTGAATTACAAGCACTGACTATTGTATAAGCAATGTAGATGTGTAGGAACACAAAACACAAAACACAAAACGTCAAAGATCATATCTATCAAAACAGTGTGCGTGTGTGCGTTGAAGCACAGAAAGCGTCGTTGAATTACTTTCGGCCATAGATAAACAGAGTCAAACTCAAAGACTTAAAGTCATATCAAATTAAAAGTGTTGTTTTTCTTGGATTTTCTACTGAGTTTGCTTTTGTCAACTGCAAACGACTGAAACAAATTCGTATATCGTGTTTTGTGCAGAGTGTTTAGTTAGTGTTTGACAAAATATATATATATTGGATATGCCTCCTATAAGGCGAAGCAATTTAGGTAGAAGAACCCGAAATGCTACAAACCAAGCTAATTACCGATCTAATCGTACTGCACCAGAACGTGACGACCGAATTGAACGTAAAAGAATTCGGATATCACAAACGCGTGAAACGCGAGCACGACATTCACAACTAATAATCGCGGAAGTTTGAATCGGGCTGCTTTCAGGTACGATGTGTCAATTGACTACAGCAACTACCAATGTGTTGTTATTGGTTCTATGGACTCAGTTTGCTCACACTGTAAGGCATTGAAATACAAAAACGAAGCCAATGGATTGTGTTGTGCAAATGGTAAAGTGCAATTGATACCATTGGATCCACCACCAGAGTCATTGTGCTCATTGGTTTCAGGAATAGGAACAGATTCCATACACTTTTTGACACTATCCAACAATATAACAATTGCTTTCATATGACAACATTTGGGGCAACAAATATAGTTCGGGAAAATTTTATGCCAACTTTCAAGGTATGTATATAGCAGTTACTCATAATTATTTTTACGAACAAAATGTTCTATCACCTAAGTTAAGGTGTGTAACTAATCTTCAATTTCTTAATCATTATGAATTATTAGCAATTCACCACAAGAAATTGATCTGCGTTGTGCACATAACAATTTAGTAAAGAGGTCTATTGTAGAACAATTACAAATCTTATTTCATGAACACAAGCGATTGATTATATTGTTTTAAACTGCACTGGATCTGATGCCATCTGATAATCACAAAATTGTAATCAGAGCTGATAGAACACCTGCCGGTCAACATGCAACACGTTTTAATGCACTAACTATTGATGAAGTTGCTATCGTTTTTGTTGGAGAAAACTTGGAATCTCGTGATATTGTTTAACATCGTCGGAATGATCAATTAGAACGAATAAAGAAAATACACCGCTCGTATGATGCGCTGCAATATCCCATTATATTTTGGCAAGGTGAAGATGGCTATGATTTCTCAATATAAAAGATAAATCCCATTACAAGTTATTAAAATATTAGTCTAGCTATGGCAATAATATTTGTCACTATAATATGTATTTTAATTTTATATGTTTCTATGTTATTAAAATAAAATCTATTTACAGGTTCTGAAACCAACAAAAAAGTCAGTTCAATGAACTATTATTCATACCGCCTAATGATTCGGGAAAATGAAGACAATCACATATTAAAATGTCAGCGATTATATCAAAAATATGTTGTTGGCATGTATGTTAAAATTGATACGGAGAGATTAACATTCATCAGGTTGAATCAGACCAAACTCCGGACTGAAGATTATATTCACCTTCGAGATGCGATTAATACTGATGGAAATGCACATAATGTCGGTCGGATGACTATTCTTCCAGCAACATACATCGGAAGCCCTCGGCATATGCACGAATATGCTCAAGATGCCATGTCATATGTTCGTCATTATGGTACAGCAGATTTGTTCATCACATTTACATGCAATCCGCAATGGATAGAAATCAAGCAGGAGTTATTCCTTGGGCAATCACCCATTGATCGTCATGATAATATCAATAATATCTGTAATATTATTACAGTTAGAGCCTTTAGACAAAAGTTGAAATCGTTAATGGATTTCATCGTAAAACATTATGTGTTTGGTGAGACACGCTGTTGGATGTACGCTATGGAGTGGCAGAAACGAGGATTGCCACATGCTCACATTTTGATTTGGTTGGTTGAAAAGATAAGGCCAAAGGAAGTTGATGCAGTGATATCAGCTGAAATCCCTAATGTACAAGTAGACCCTGAATTGCATGAGGTAGTTATCAAAAATATGATACAGGGTTCCTGTGGAACTCTTAGTCAAAATTCACCGTGCATGATGGATGGTAAATGTTAAAAACGATATCCACGGACATTAATATCGGTTACAATTACTGGTAATGACGGTTATCCATTGTATCGTCGCCGATCGACAACAGACAATGGAAAATCAACAATTGTCAAATGAAATCACCAAAATATTGAAATAGATAATCGTTGGATTGTTCCATATTCACCCATTTTATCAAAGACATTCAAAGCACACACCAACCTTGAATCTTGCCATTCAGTGAAATCTATTAAATACATTTGCAAATATATAACCAAAGGAAGTGATATGGCTGTGATTGGGATTGGTGCAGAGAATTCCATTTATGAAGTTACCCGATACCAAATTGGCCGCTATGTTAGTAGTAACGAAGCAGTTTGGCGAATATTTTCATTTCCAATTCATGAGAGACACCCTTCTGTTGTTCAGTTAGCTGTACATTTAGAAAATGGATAAAGAGTGTATTTTACAGCACAAAACGCAGTGGAAAGAGCTGCTCAGCCACCATCTACTACATTAACCAGGTTTTTTGAGACATGCCAAAATGATGATTTTGCAAAAACATTGCTATATTCTGAAATGCCAAAATATTATACCTGGAATCAATCTTCAAGAAGATTTATACGACGGAAACAAGGAAAACCAGTTTCAGGATACCTAGATGTATATTCCACCGATGCGACTGGTCGAATTTATTCAGTGTGTTCAAGCAATAATGAATGTTTTTATTTACGAATGATATTAATCAATGTACGTGGCCTAACATCTTTTGAACATTTACGAACTGTTGATGGTGAATTGTGTGGATTATACAGAGAAGCCTGTCAACGTTGGCAATTGCTAGAAAATGACGTTCATTGGGTTCAAACTCTCAATGATGCTGTAATATCATCACACACACATCAAATACGAACATTGTTTTCTATAATCATATCTACGTGCTTCCCATCAAACCCAATTGATATACAAAGATTATATGTGTGATGATATTTTGTATCAAATACGGAATAGAATAGGAAATCCAAATATACAAATCAGTGAAGAAATTTACAATGAAGCATTGATTACAATTGAGGACATGTGCTTGATGATGTCAAACAAACTATTAATTCAATTAGGCCTGACCGCGCCCAATCGTGCAATGCATGATGCTTTTACCAAGAGTTGCATCGAGAAAAACTGTATGATCTCAATACTTTGAAAGAATTAATTCAAAAAAATCTTCCACTATTGAATGAACAACAGAAGTATGTATTTGATACTCTTATAAAAGTAACAAATGATGAAACTGAAGAGATTTACTTCTTAGATGCACCTGGTGGTACAGGAAAAACTTTTTTAATTTCATTAATATTAGTAACCTCGCTTCGTCGGGAATCGCAGCAACTTTGCTTGAAGGTGGTTGAACAGCCCATTCAGCACTAAAATTGCCATTAAATATGCAAAGCAATGAAACTCCAACCTGCAACATTTCGAAGAAGCAAGGCAAAGGTTTTGCAGCCATGTATATTGATTGTTTGGGATGAATGTAAGAGGGCACATAAAAATCTTTGGAGGCTTTAGACAGAACCTTAAAAAATCTACGAAGCAATAATAACCGATTTGGTAGTGCAATGATTTTATAAGCAGGAGATTTTCGTCAAACATTGCCAGTAATTCCACGATCAACGCCAGCGGATGAAATCAATGCATGTCTAAAGTTCTCTAATTTGTGGAAACATGTCAAGTACTTCATTTAAGCAAGAATATGCGTGTCGACTTGCAAAATGACCATTATGACAATGTCGTCAGCGAAGCGGAGGTGTGTGCGGTATCTGTCATTGACATTGTGGCATAACGGCAAAATGTCCGTTACCAATAAAATATAAGAAGACATATTTCTCCTGTCAGAAAATAACAACTAATAAAATTCTTGTTTCCACCGTAATTTCGCGGCCTCGTTTTAATTGTTATTTGGGGAAATGTCTACCCATCCCCAAATTGGTGACCCCCAGGAGAAGAGCACATGCGGTGGAGTATCGGAGTCCTACGGGGTGAGCGCAAAAAATCCCCCATTTTGGCCTGCCGAACCTGAAATATGGTTCGCTCAGGTGGAAGGACAATTTGCCCTGGCTAATATCACGACCGACGTTACTAAATTCCATCACATCATTGCTATGTTGGGCCAGCAAACTTCTATTGAGGTGAAGGACATTATAATAAATCCTCCCTGTGACAACAAGTACGTCAAGCTCAAAGAGGAACTCATAAAGCGCCTCAGTACATCAAAAGAGCAAAAGATAAAACAACTTATCATGCATGAAGAGCTAGGCGACAGGAGACCATCGCAGTTTCTCAGGCGTTTACAATCATTGGCTGGTTTAAGCATTCCCGATGAATTCCTACGCACTATATGGCTGAGTCGTTTACCATCGTCGATCCAAGCACTGCTTGCTGGGCATGTGTCGTCATCGCTTGAAGTATTAGCGGATTTGGCCGACAAGATCAATGACATAGCAACTACCACGCCAAATTTGGCATCCATGTCCCGCAACGGTCAAGAACTCAACGATTTAAAGTCTGAAATAGACGAAATAAAACAGCTTATTCGAGAGCGAAATCGACAAAACGGACAAAGCTGACCAAGACACTCGGGAGTAGTCACTAAAACGTAAGTCAGCGGTCGGAAAGCAATTACCGTAGATACCCGGTTTGCTATTACCACAACAAGTACGGTGACAAAGCAACAAAATGCGTCCAGGCCTGCGATTTTAAGAAGAAGGAAAACTAGGTGGGCGATTGGTGCAAGCGGCCAGCAGCGATCAGCCCTACACTCCCGGTCGACTTTTCGTAATGGATCAATCCTCAAAGATGCAGTTTCTCGTCGACACTGGCAGCGACATCTGCGTCTACCCACGTACACTACTGCAAAAGCGCCGAGCAAGAACAACATTCGATCTGAGTGCGGCAAACGGGACCACGATCGGTACATACGGGTTTGTTACTCTCAAGCTAAATTTAGGGTTACGTAGAACATTTTTGTGGCGTTTTGTTGTAGCCGATGTCACAAAGCCAATATTAGATTTTCTTAACCACTACAACCTCATGGTGGATTGTCGTAACAAACGTTTGGTTGATAATGTGACAAGTCTTTCCGCATCGGCTAACCATGTAACAAAAAAATTAATTCAGTGAAAATTATGACAGGTGATACAATTTTTCATCAGATTTTATCTGAATTTCCTGAAATTACTCACCCATCTGGAACTTTTCACTCAAAGCCTGTAAAAACACATTACACCACATTCGTACAACCCCAGGACCACCCGTTGTTTCTAACCCTCGTCGCTCCAGATAAGCTAAAAATTGCCAAACTAGAGTTCCAAGCTATGCTAGCAAATGGTACCGCTAGTCCGTCGGAAAGCCCGTGGTCCTCTCCACTACACTTGGCGCCCAAAAAAGATAATAGCTGGCGGCTATGTGGAGACTATCGTATGCTTAATGCCCGAACAATCCCGGACAGGTACCCAATTAGGCACATTCACGATTTTAGTCATAGTTTAGCTGGTTGCCAAATATACAGTACGCTCGATATGGTAAAAGCCTACAACCAAATCCCCTTTTGTCCAGACGATATTGCAAAGACAGTCATCACCACTCCTTTCGGCATGTTCGAATTCTCTTATATGACCTTTGGTCTATGTAATGCAGGACAGACCTTCCAACGTTTCGTTGATGAAATGACTAGGGGGCTAGATTTTGTGTATTGCTACCTAGACGACTTTCTATTTTTTTCTAAGACGCCAGAAGAACATAAAATACATCTCCGTAAAGTTTTTGAGCGACTCAAGCAATACGGAATGATCATAAACGTCTCAAAATGCAATTTTGGTCAAAAAGAAGTAACGTTTCTAGGCTATCGAATCTCAGCCGAAGGAGCTAAGCCAGTAGACTCAAAAATTGAATCGATTCGCAATTTTCCTATACCTAAGACAGTACGTGAACTAAGGCGTTTCTTGGGCATGATTAACTTTTACAGACGATTCATTCCTCACGCGGCTAAATATCAATTATCACTTCATACATTACTCACTGGATCAGTAAAAGGATCACATCCTGTCGATCTCTCAGGTGAAAATCTAAAGGCATTTAATGACTGCAAGGAAAGCTACAAAATCACAAGCAACGCTTTTAGCACACCCTATTTGTGATGCCAAGCTTGCATTGGTAACAGATGCGTCAGATCTAGCCATCGGTGCAGTTCTGCAACAACGTGTAGGCAAAGACTGGCAGCATCTTGCTTTCTTTTCAAAGAAATTAAATAATGCCCAACAAAAATACTCACCCTACGATAGAGAACTTCTAGCCATTTATGAAGCCATCAAGTATTTTAGGCACATGCTAGAAGCTAGACATTTCACTGTATATACTGATCATAAGCCCATCACATTTGCGTTTAGTACTACTAAGCAGTCAAGCTGTTCATCTAGGCAATTCAGACACCTAGATTTCATCAGCCAATTTACGACTGATATCATATTTATTGCTGGTAAAGATAACGTAGTCGCCGATAGTTTATCTCGCATTGAAGAAATACAAACACCGGTGTCACTACTAGATATAGCCAATGCACAAGAATCCCACGATGAACTTCAGCAACTACTTTCATCAGGTTCATCATTAAAACTAGAGAAGCGTAAGATACCTGGAAGTCGGATATACATACACTGCGACGCCAGTACATCCACACCCAGGCTATACGTACCAAATTTTTATCGTAGGCGAGTATTTGATAGCCTTCACTCACTTAGCCATCCTGCTGTTAGAGCTACACAGAATCTGATTTCAGAACGTTTTGTGTGGCCAGGAATGCGCAAAGATTGCCAAACGTGGACGCAAAGTTGCATATTTTGCCAACGTGCAAAGATAAATCGTCATATTTCGGCACCATTAGGCTCCTACACATTACCAAGAGCTAGATTTAGACACATACATATAGACCTTATTGGGCCACTTCCAATTTCCGAAGGTTTTAGGTATTGTCTAACAGTTGTAGACAGATACACACGCTGGCCTGAAGTAGTGCCAATCATTGACATGACCGCGGAAACCGTAGGCAAGGCACTTATCAACACTTGGGTTGCAAGATTTGGCTGTCCTACCGACATTGTCACAGACCGTGGTCGTCAATTCGAGTCTGCTCTCTTCAATTTTTTTCTAACACAATTGGTTTTACTCACAAGCACACCACAGCATACCACCCAGCGTGTAATGGAATGGTAGAACGCTTTCACAGACAACTCAAAGCCTCAATAATGTGTCACGCTAATAATAAATGGACAGTCTTTACCTTGGGTTTTATTGAGCATTCGCAGTTCTGTCAAAGAAGACTTACACACATCTTCAGCAGAACTCGTATAAGGCGAACCACTACGTCTTCCAGGAGAATTCTTCGAACAATCACCAATCCATAACTCTACCGACTTATCTGACTTCACTTCTCGATTACACAACATTGTTCAGTCAATCAAACCACACCCAGCATCTCGACACAACAGCCATCATAAACCTCCCTTCATTCACAAAGACTTGGCTACAGCAAGCCACGTATTTATCAGGGACGACACGGTACGCGGCTCTCTAAAACCCGCTTATTCAGGGCCATATAAAGTCATTGCAAGATCTGACAAGTTTTTCAAAATAAAGGTTAACAGTAGGGAGCAAACCGTATGTTTCGATTGCTTAAAACCGGCCTATATTACGAGAACATGTTAATTTTTTTGTCTCATCCTTAAGACATAGTTTGAAGTTTTTTTATATTTTATTTTAGTACAGTTTGTTGTTGTTAATCCCAACTGTTATTTAATGCAACTATCGATCCTCCAGATCTCTGGTGGGGAGTGATGTGGCATAACGGCAAAATGTCCGTTGCCAATAAAATATAAGAAGACATATTTCTCCTGTCAGAAAATAACAACTAATGAAATTCTTGTAATTTCGCGGCCTCATTTTATTTGTTAACATTGATACCCATCCCAGTCCAATCCAGAGTTTTGAAGACGTCCTCCAGTGCGTTCGTGAACAGTTTCGGGGAGATGACATCCCCCTGTCTCACTCCTCTGAGCAACTGTATAGGGCTTGTCTTTTGGTTTTGAACTTGAACAGATATCGATGCCATGCTGTATATGCTCCTCAACACATGCACATAACGCCAATCGACCTGGCATCGCTGCAAGGATTCCAGAATATGTGTGTATAAATATGTTTAGTTACTATCGCATTAGGTTATTAGACCTGTAATGATAGGATACTTATTTAAAAGAAATAAAAAATAAATAAATGTTTAGACTCAAACCCAGACCACAGCCATCGCATCCCCAACCAATGAGCGGTGAACAATCTTTTGTTAATAGAAACCTACTACACATGTTTGGCGATACAATGGAAATGCCCCTCCATCCAACTACTTTAAAACACGCGAATTGAATTTAACTGAATTCCATCCCTATGACGACGGGCAATATAACTATGACTATAACTACTATGACTCAAATGACTACACTACGTAATATTATGAGTATAACTACGACAATTATATATATGTAGAACCAACACCTTGCGACACACCAGATAGCTTACATAACGACTTTCCTACTTACCAAAATTCATACGAACAACAAGAAGCGATTCCTTCTACTTCACAGTGTAACAACCGAAATTTTCAGAAGCGCAGCCATTCCAACAAATTAAGATAAAATTAAACCTTCAAACTCAACGTCAACTTCCATATATACAATTAGCTAACCCTCCTTTGAAATTGTTGATTGACACTGGAGCTAATCAATCGTTTATTAGCCCCGATGCTGTTCAATTTCGTTTTAGAAATTATGAATTAAATTACGACCCTTTTGAAGTTACTAACGTGCATACAACAACTAGAAACTACTATTCTACTTCGTTTCCATGTTTCGGAGAATTTAATGATGCTGATCAGGTTAAACTTTTTGTATACAATTTCCATGATTATTTTGACGGTTTAATAAGACTTGACTTATTAACTAAATGGGAAGCTAAAATTTACTTAAAAACCTTACTTTGACTACACTCTTTGCAATAAACCCTATACACCTATACATTTCCAAAAATGTAAACTTATATAAAGATATTAAACCAGCTAACAGTTCAAAGATAATTAATAATAATAATAATATTTGGACATTATTACACCAATTGAACTAGCCCTTTGGTAAGTACATTTAAGACTTGTGCTAGGGGTCAACGTATATTTAAGAAATGTATGCATATTATACATACATAGATAAATATATATAGCATATATAATCAACGACCAGACTGAAAAGCAGTAGAAAAGCGTAGTTCTCAACTTTGCCTCCACCGGGAATCGAACCCGGACCTCACGATTAGCATTTAGGTGTCTAACCGATCGCGCCACGGAGGTCGTCATAAGAAGAGTTAATAATTAGAGTTCCAATAAAATCCGGGGACGGAGAAGTGTACGTCCCAGAACAAACTATATGTAATTGTATAATAAGTGAATGTCTTACAGCAGTACATACCAATAGAAGCTTCATAGAAGTGCATAACCCATCAATTTAAGTCTTTTTTTTATTAGACCATTTTATTAACTATGTGAGACCGGGTCATATCACGATAAATTTATAAAGATATCTGATTACCTTTATTTTGCCCGACGTTTCGACCCAGTTTCCAGTTAGACCCACGCCGTGGTCGCGGGAAGACTAGCTCTAGTCTCAGCTAATAGAGATACCGCCACATAAATTGGCAGTAGCCAAACTTGGAACTAAATTTGACGTTTCCGCCATTGCGTGTTATTTTGTATGAAACGTAAATTTAGTATTACCAGCGTTGTGTTTTTTGCTCACTCTTTGTAATTTTTATGTTTGTTAAGGGTGATTATAATAAATTGATTTCCGGAGTTTCTTGTTAGTTCTTCTCCAAGCTAGGGTCTCCGCTGATCTAACCTCGGTAAAAAATATGTAAAGACAATGCTCAGTGCCATGTTTGAAATAGTTTTTTTAATTTATACTTAGATCATAAGATAACTTTCAAAGAGAGCTTGTGATATTTATAATTTTGAATATATTATGGCAGATGGAAGCGTCGCCGCAGTTGCATAATTCACTGTTGCCAGTAAACACGCCAAAACTCTTTCACAAAATGAGTAAACCTTTGATATGATTTCTCTGGCAGCACTTCTGATAGTTTTCTCCTCCATTTTAAACGGTTTTACTACGAATAATGAATTAAATCGAATCAAGCACAAACAGTAAACAACAACAAAATAACACGCAATGGCGGAAACGACAAATTTAGTTCCAAGTTTGCCAACAATATCGTCACGAAAATCTGAGATGCAAGAGTGGCTAAGAAGCAAAAATCTTTATTTTGAGGATAGCTGGACAAAGCCTCTTTTTACCGTTTACCACGTTAGGCGATAGGGATCATAATTATTGTTAAGGAAAAACTGGCACACTGCTCACTTTCTTCGTAATCTTTATGTTTGTTAATTATAAAAATAATAATCTTTATTGTTGTTATACTTAGATCATAAGATAACATTCAAAGAGAGCTTGTGATAGGGCCTATTTTAAATAAACATATTTTGACTTTGATATATTAATTTGTTTTATTTGAGTTTATAGCTCTGCAACCAAAGACCGTTACAAATGAAACCTATAATGTATCGAGCCGTATGGCACAGTGAGTGCTAGTTTTGGCGTGTTTACAGGTAACACTGAATTACGCGACTGTGGCGACGCCCCCAACTGCCAATTTATATGGCGCGATCTCTATCTGTCTACCCTCACAATTTTTTGTTAATTCATAGCACGACACACTACACTCATACTATCCGAAGACACATCCGCAGTTACGCCACGCGAATATAATCCCATGATTACCGGTTCCCATGTTTCTGAAAGCCTAAAACCATCCTCACGATTGAAATTATTGGGATGTTTTTTAATTTCAATAGCAATTGTGAGGGTAGACAGACATTAGCTGAGACTAGAGCTAGTCTTCCCGCGACCACGGCCTATGCAACTGGGTCGAAACGTCGGGCAAAATTAAGGAAATCAGATATCTTTATAAATTTATCGTGATATGACCCGGTCTTACATAGTTAATAAGATGAGTATAAATCGCGAGTGTTTAAAAATAACTATTCATTAGACCACCCTGCACATGCAAATATATTTAATTTCGAAACCCCCATCAACCTTCCAACGAGTAACGGATAATGTTCTCAGAGGCTTACAAAATAACATTTGTTTAGTTTATTTGGACGACATAATTGTTTTCAGTACATCCCTTCAGGAACACAAGTTTTTGAAAGACTCCGTTCATCAAATTTCAAGATGCAATTAGACAAATCAGAATTTTTAAAACTTGAAACAGCCTATTTATCAGTAGAGAAGGTGTAAAATCTAATCCTTATAAAATATTTACAAATTATACAATTGTTAGGTTTGCTAGGATATTATAGAAAAGGTAATAAAATTAATTTAGATTCCAATTATATACACTGTTTTAAGAAAATATGCAAATCTTTACTTGTTAATGACCCTATATTGCAGTACCCCAATTTCCAAAAGAATTCGTATTAACCACAGACGCCTCCAACTTTGCATTAGGCGCTGTTTTATCTCAAGGAACAATAGTTGATGAATGAATGAAATGAATGACAAACCCATAGTATACACTTCACATACACTGAACGATGGCGAAGTAAACTACGATACAATAGAAAAAGAGCTTTTAGAAATAGTTTGGGCAACTAAATTCTTTAGACCTTATCTCTTTGGTAGAAAATTTAAAATACTTACTGATCACAGACCCCTTCAATGGTTAATGAATCTCAAAGAACCCAATTCACGTCTTACACGGTGGCGAACTTAGTGAATACGATTACGAAATTATATACAAAAAAGGTAAAACTAACTAACTATTAAAACTAACTAACTAATGCAGACGCCCTATTCTGTATCGAAATCTTAGGAAAAGATATAAATCCTTTTGCAGTTAATTTAAACTCTTGTACCACCATTGATATAAGCTTGCACCCGACGAAAGACCAATAATAAGTAACTCAGAAACAGACACAGCACCAACTAGTAGAGCTTTTAGTAGCCCTATTCCGATGCAATTATACGAAAACCTCGAAGTAAATTTAGACCCTACTATCCATATAAGCGAAGAAGATCCTATTCTGAATATTCCTATTTCCTAATTCCCTTTAAATACGAGTAGATGTAATAGACAATTAATCCTTACAATTGTACCCGACGTAAAAAGAAAACCTTTAGTATCTAAACCATTTCCAACCCATACAAAAGTATCCCATAACAACCCATATAAGTAAACAGGATCTTGTTCAAGCAATCAAAGAATTTTACACCCTAAAATAAGGACAGCCCTGCTAGTAAATCCCATTTCTTCTATGTACCAGATATCAGTAATGCTACAAAAATATAAATTCCGCTATACTTACACCTAATCGACCTACTTCGGACGACAACAAACATATTGTTTGTGCTCTGGAAGTGTCCGGCCTTCTTATCTATGTACTATTTGTTTACTTAATTATGTTCTCAGTGACTATTTATACATACACAATAGTACATGTACCCAAAATATTACTTAGCAGCAGCATCATACAAATTTCATATATTACAGTAATGTACTTACACAAGTTAATTATAAACATATTGCACAACCGGATCCTCCTCAGCACTTTTACCTCACCTCATTATTTTATTTATTAAAATTAATCAATCCTGTTCATATTTCGATCAGATTCACTAGTGGGCACCGGTCTCCTCCGTATGCTTCTTGTCAGATTGTAAAAGTCGTGTCTAGTTTGTAGGTTTTCCGAGGGTTCCCTCTGTATGCTTCTTCCGGATAGTCGGGGTAGTTTTCCCTTTGTAGTTTTTCTGAAGGCTGCTCGTTTATGCTTCCTGTCGGATTGTCGTCGTCTTCATTTGGTAATGTTTTCCCTGTAGGCTGCCTGTTTGCGTCACCTTAAGGAGTGTAGGTCGTCGTAAATATTCCCTCTGCTTTGATTTGCTCACCAGTGGAGTTTTTGTACGTCCAAGTATACGTTTTTCTTGTAGAAGGCTATTTTTGGTATCCGCTTCCATCTTCATTCTTCTCTACGTTTTCAAAAGTCTTCTGTCCCTATCCTACACCTAATAAGGAACCTAACAAGTACTGCTGTCACCTGTATGTACCCCTCGGCCCGGGTTTCGCGACTACTCTGCTAGTTGGGGGATGCCGCTTGTGGCAAGCCAATTAGCCGATCTGCACTCGGCGAGAGATGTCTACAGAATTCAGCACGTACTATCGAGTCTAACAAAGCCACAACCCGACGCGTTTGATACACCAAGCCGTGACCTTGCGACCACCAAAAATATCCCCTACCCTAAGGGGGATACGCGTTTGGTCTCGAATCGTCACCGCGGTTTTAGTTAAGTTACACGTACCCAAAATTTTCACAAACACATAATTGTGATTACATAACACATAAACTAATTGGCTTGGTATATAGTAGTTTATCAGGATCAAGAGAAATCTGTATGGGAATCAAGACATTTTAAATTTTCGTACGACTGCCCGCCTATAGGAGTCTGTGACCCTGGCATTCCACTTGTATTTTTAGTTGTTTTTTAAATCACTTAGTAAGTAACACCTATACTTTCGTTATTTGAACAAAAAATACCTTATGTAATATACATATATATTTTTTTACTCAATTAATCAGTGTTGTGGCAAAATAAAATTAGATTTTATAAATTTGTGGGGAGTTTACACTTAAATTAATGAGTTCAATTTTGTTACAATGTGTGTAGTGTACACAAATGTACCTAACTAATAAACTGAATGTCTACAATAGCTAAAATTTGGTAATAAGTTTTGTAGTATCAAATCAAATCAAATCAAACTTTATTTGCCAACACACGTATTCACTGTTGTTACAAATTGGTATAAGGTACAGTGTGTTCGACCGTATCAGGCATGCAAATTAACAAAATTTTGTTGAATGCTTTTCACCTAATTGACAATAAACATGCAATACATATTGTTAAATTGATTATGGAATTATAATTATAGTAAAGTCAAAAATTACATGTCTAGGTTAGGATATATTTATTAATAATTGTAATATAACATGCATTATTAATTATTTTATTTAGAATGTCAATATTAAAATAGTAATAAAATAATATCTAATTAAATAAAATGTCATATTTATGATAAATTTACGAATTAGTACAATATTCTTAATGGAAATATATTGAATCCTCTAATTGATCATGCAAATATTCAGACACCGTATAGTAAGCCTTATCCAGAAGGAACTTCGACAGCCTTAATTTAAAAGCGTACAATGTGTCCGCATTTCGCGTACAATGTGTTTTTAGTATATATAATTTCATCGTGAATGCACCTTACAAAAAGTTATTGTGATTAAAAGACTCACAGTGGACAATTAATACTAAACCGACCTTCGCCTAAGAAATAACCTTTTTCAGATTTATACGTAATCATAATACTTACTCACACTACAGCCGAACTTTCAGTAAAGAACACCAGTTTATTTCAAAAGCACTATAATCTAAATACATAGTCTTACAGATTCAGAAACCTTTCGGAGTCAGTAAATAATAGGTTAGGTATGTGCATACCTACATACTGTAATCATAATGTAATCTGTACTAGCATTATTACAAACACTGCACTGGAATGCTTGAATTTATTTCGTGTTGGATTGATTACCATCTGGATTTGGGTGAGAATATCAGTTTATACATTGCATCGTATGGAAACGCTACGTACTTCGCGTTGACATGATCAAATCTAGCTATCACGTTCGATAGTGAATATCTGGTAAGAAGTCGGTCTAGAGTGGCGAAAAACCATCAAAATGTTCATTTGATGGTGGATTGGCAATGTATATTAAATTTAGCAATTAATAAAATTATCTTTAAATCAATGCAGTATTTCGTTTATTAATTATATCTATTATTAATATAAAACTTCCGTAAACGTCCCGTGTTTTTATATTTCATATTCCGGCCAGCCGCTAAAAACAGCCAATTTATTTTTGGAAAACAATACATTTAAATAAGGTTGATCATTGATATAAACTAAGAAAAGGAAGGGCCTAAGAATGGAACCCTGCGGAACCCCCGTAGCAGCCTAACTGTCGCTTGATCTAGCTCCACCGAATTCAACACTCTGGATCCTTCCCCCAGGTAACATACAATTATATCTAGTGACCTATCACCTATACCGTAATGCTTAAGCTTCATGATCAGAGTTTTTTGGTGCACGCAGTCGAACGGCTTAGAAAGATCGCAAGACACCCAAAGTATCCTTTGCTTCCTCCCAGGAGTCAAATATATATTTCATAAGATCAAACCCAGCATCTGGTGTTGAAAATATTGTAACGGTAAAATGTTCTAATAATTAATTTAAAATAAGTTTCTCAAATATTTTGCTAGAAACTGCAGTATTGAGATAAGACGATAGTTAGCAGGCTCAATGGTACTATCAGATTAAAATAATGGAAGAATTTTATCGTAATTCAACTGATCAGGAAACTCCCCGGACTTAATACATTAATTAAAAAAATGCTCAACTCAGGTGTAATCAAATCCACAATTGCTGAATGAACCTTAACCGAATGCCCCACAAATCACATGTATTATTTTTATGGAGCAATTTTAAACTATTGTTAATATCTAGAGTGTTGATTTGTGGCACATTCTGTTCTATTATACATCTAGCTCTCTCTGAACTAGATCTTAGTGGCTCAGTTATTGAGATAGGAATTTTCTAAAAAAATACTAAAAAACATTTGATATCTTCTGATTTCACTATAAGTTTAGGTTCTTTAATGTGAGAGTCATTCAGTTTTATATTTATTTATGTTCCAAGTTTCCTTGACAACATTTGTGGCATTTTTTACCTTAAAGTGTTTTATCGGTAAGTAAAATTTTTTGAGCTCAGCACAAACCTTTTTTCAATAATAATATAATAATTTCTCATGTAAATTTTAAATTTAGGGTTATAATTAAAAGATCTTACTTTATACATATAGTATAGTACATATAGCCGTTGTCTACTTTTTATTATAGCCCTTGTGGCCCAATCACAAAAAGTCATCCTACCAGTTATCTTATAACTCTTTGATGTAAGGATTTTTTTATATTCAGAATCAATAATGCTTAAGAATGAGCTTTACATATTATTTGGAGTATCAGTTTTCAATTGCAGAGGGAATTGTCTCAAAACGTTTTTCCTGAAACTACTCAAGCGGGATCCTGTGACAGGAATAAAGGTAACATTCCTGGGTTGGACCCCGCGGTGACACTTAAACTTCACCAACTGACTATAGTGTTCTGATCTAATATCAGTAATAAGTTCAGTATGAGATATACTAAAATTTTAAAATATATTGTCAATACAGGTAGAGCAGGTGCTTGTGATTCTAGTTGGTTGATTAAAATGTTTTAAATTATTAATTATGTTTTAAATTGTAACTTAAAAATAAAGTTAGAAAATTTATATAAACTATAGTGTCCTCAAAAACATAAACATTGAAGTTGCCACACACTATCAGGCGGTTCTGTTTCTGAAAAACCTTAAGAAGCTCCTCCTCCATACATATTTCAAACACTATAACGTCTGAATTAGGGCGGTCTGTAAACACATAAAATTATAACATCCACCGTCTCTATACATGATATTTCTATTACTCGCTCGATAGAAAGACTAACAATATCTTTACGTTCCTTAAATTTAATATCATTATGAGCTAATATCAAGGAGCTCCCACGGATTGCAGCGTTCCTACAAAATGAACTGGCAACCCTGTGGGCTCCAAAACCAAATATTAATTCACAGGACCCCGCCCAATGTTTAGTTACACAAAATATTCCAACCTGGAAGAAACCAAAAAAAGCTTAACTTCTAACTCTTTGCCTAACAAACCTTAATAATAATAATAATGTTTTTTCAGACTGAAAACTTCGATCTGCCAGGTCATATCAATGACCAAGCAGAGGGGAGCCAGCCACAAATATTTGAAAATGCAGGTGTTGTCTTCGTGAATAATATGTTTAAGTGTAAAAAGTTGTAATTCATAATAAAACTTATATAGCACAGTTACTTGGACCATCTGAGTTACTTACTTACTTAAATACACTTAACTCAGTCTCACTACAGAAGGTTGAACAAAGAAAGATCATGAATCCCTATTGATCCCAATCCTAAAAAAACACTTTTACTTCATCTCCAACATACACATATTCTTTACTCTTGTTATAGTCATCATTGGACTTCCACGGGCATCTGCACGCCAAACCATACCCAAAAGTTACACTAAGAATGGTAAACAGTAATTGTAAGATTACTAATGTTGGTATTTGTCATGAAAATTGCATTCATGCTATTGAAATGTGGTCACTGAGAAGCATGTTGGGAGTAACATTAAATTATAGAATTAAAAATATAGGGCTGTGCTGATTCCAACATTGACTCATGGTAGTGAAAGTTGGGTATGGCAAAAGAAGCATGAAAGTAGAATCAATGCCGTCGAAATGCGGTCACTAAGAAGCATGTTAGGAGTAACATTGAATGATAGAATTAAAATTAGTGGGGTAAGGGAAGGCTGCCGTTTGAAAGAAGATGTAGTGACGAAGATTCAAAAGGGCATGCTTAGTAGTAGATTGACAAAAGGAATATATGTGGGTGAATTGGAAGGGTGATTACGTAGGGGCTGGCCCAATAAGACACACGATAATAGACAGACGCCATAATGTTGGAAATTTATATAATCACCGAGAGTGTATAAGTCTACAATGAAGCGAAAGTGGTTTGTCTGGATGGATATCTGTGATCTCTGACTGCCCTGTATAGGACAGGGAGTTAAGTATGATGTGTATGTATATATGTTATTTGTCAGGATCGCTATATGTGGCGATCAATAGTCTCTGCTTATCCTCTTAGGGACATAGGAGATGTGAATATATGTATGCACTACAAATATTGTTGTTTTCATCATAACATAATATGTATTTAGAAGGTCAGACAGAAAAAAATCATTAAAATCTACCAAATTTGATAACTTACGATTTCTGGGTGCTTACAAATAAGTATATTTGGAGTTTGATTTCTGGTAGGGTAAAAGAATTTAAGTTTTAAAAGAAACAAGTTAATATGAGTTATATGAATTTTTATTTGTTTTCATAATTGTGTATGATTTAATGGAAATGTGTTTATTGACGTATGCGTTGGTTATATTTACTAGGTGGAGGCTTTTTGTGTGTTATGATGATTGAAATTATTTCCTATACTAACGCTACTTACGTAGGGGCCGGCCTAATAAGACGTATAGCAGTCAGATAGACGCTATATTGAAGAAAGGTTACGTTAGGAGTACCTATAACCGCCAAGAGTGTATGAGAGGATGTATGAATGTCAATGAAGCGAAAGTGGTCTGTCAGGATCGGGACAAATGGGGATCCGTGATCTCTGCCTACCCCTCTACAGGGAATCAGACGTGATGTGTATGTATGTGTGTAACGCTACTTTTGTCTCCTGGACATACATTGATCTTAACAGACATGTATGACATATATGCCCATTGGTTGCAAATAGGTGATGAAATATTTATATACATACACATATTCATGCTTGTAAGGGTATAGACAAAGACTCGATCGCCACCTGTAACGATCCTGACAAATGACCCTTGCTTCACTCACACTCATTGACTTTCTCACACATGCTTTTTTATTCTTCACGCTGCGTACGCCCACCTTGACAAGAATGTTTCCAATTTGATCTGTATATGTTCTACGTAGCTTCCACTTTAGCTCTATAAATTCCTTTCTTAACACTCCTCTTATCTATCTACTCTATGTGCCCAAACCACCTTAACATACCTTTCTCTATGTTTGTTACTACATCTTCTTTCATACCACAGCGATAATGAATTCAAACTCAGCTATCACACAATCTTACATTACACATTTTCTTGAGGGAGATCATTTCCAACTATTAATTCTGCATTCATGACACCTCTGCTCACTACCTATTGTGTAGTGTAAAGGGTAACAGTGAAATTATAATATATAGACATGTTAAGTTATTTAAATGTACATGTCTATCCATGTGGCGCCCTCGAGACTTCAAAAGGTCAAGAAATCTTTTGTTGGAAATTGCGTGCGTTTTTATAATCATTTACCGGACTGGATTACGCGATTGCCCTTACCTAAATTTAAGATTATAGTTAGAGGCCGACTAGTCCAGGGCGCTTACTACGCGGTCGGGGACTACCTTGCCGATGCTCAGGATTGGCTATGAGTACATCTAAGCTATATGTGCAAAGATATTTATGTTTCTGTAAAATTTGTTTTTGTAACTGGCACTAGGCAAAAAATCCTGAAAGCCAGAGTTTCTTGTTGGTTCTTCTCCGAGCCAGGGCTTCCGAACCAACCGTTGAGTTTCAATGCTAAAAGAAAACCAGTGTCAGGCAAATGGTTTGACTTTCAATGAATGTTCTGTACTTGTACTTATATTGAATAAAAACATTTGACTTTATCATGTTAAGCCCATTTCTCTCTATGTGATAAAAATAATATAATTCCATTTTATTATAATATAATATATTTTTGTATAATACTGACCTTCAAACTATACATATCCAGTCCGATTGACCCTGAGGAAACTATAATATTTTCTGAATATATTGTTATTGTTATGTGCAGCTGTAACTTCACGTACAGTGTTTGCTGGCTCTAATGTTATCAGTAGTTCATCCCAATTAATTTGTGGTCTGAAGCAGTAGCAAATAAATGTAAGCGTAGCCAACATCTGTAAAGAAAATTATATTTTTAGAACATAAAATTATACCCCTAAATGTTTGCAATTTATATTTGAATATGAGTTTTTACCTTGCGTTCAAAGCCCAAACACGTGCAATAACTTTATGATTTACATCCATGGCCTTAGAACGTCGCAAAGCTAAAGAAACTCCTCGTCAGACAGACAATCAGGAGTTTTCATCTTCTTAATTGTTACGCAGTTTTCATCGCGCTTTCGCCGTCATTCGCCTACGTTGCGTTTCCCTCTACTATCTCCTCACTCTCCAGACTCATAATTTACTAGTCCGAGTGCCTAAATTACTTTTTATGCTTGTTTAAAGTTGCAAAACTTTCTAACAGTCTGGAAGCAATAAACTTGTTGTTGATCGCTATTTGGTTTTTGTGTTTGAAAAACTTTCGCTCTTTATCGCTGTCAAAAATGCTTACGTAATACCAAAAATTATTGTTTTCATATGTTTTTTAGTTCTCTGATCTCTAATTGTTAGTGGGAGCCCTGTTTCGATTGCTTTTGCAAAAGTGATTCCATGATTCATAATACGAGAGTCATGTTTGACAGCAAAAATCTTACAATTTTCGTCGATTGCTTACTGATCGCAAGATACATAATAGCCCTGAACTGCTAGTAGTTTGTGCTTTGAGAAATCGGGCTGGTCACGAAGTAAGTTTTTTTAATTGTTAGTTTTGCAAGGTACTTTTCTATCTTTTAGTAACATTAGACTTAGGGCACCTTGAATTTATTTCGTTTGGTACTTCTGAAATTTAATAAAAAAAAAAGTGAAACTGTTAATAAAGATTACTTGAGTTGTTGCCATAAAATTTACGTTGCATGGCAATGGTTACTTCAATAGGCTCAACACTTTCATAACTTATTTCTAATATTTGCTCAGGTTTTTTTAAACTGGAACTGGTCTGAGGCAGCAAAAGTTGAGCATCAGTACCTATGTTGTTTGAGATCTACAAAAAATATAAGAATTAATGTAGATACGTATAAAAAATAAACTTAACTCCCCTGTCACCATAGTCACTCTTAGCAACTAATATGAATAAGATAATATATTGGAACTGTTTTGCTAGCCTGCAGCGCTAACGGGCTCAGAATTCATATATTGCGATAGCTTCTTTTGAAAAAGTATATAAGTATAAAAGTATATTCCATATTTATATTCTTTGGCAGTATTGTAAGAGGTGTGAGTTACAATTAAATAACATGATACACAACTTTTTACTTCAATATGTGACTGGAGTAACATTAAGATACTGACTGTAGCTAAACATCATAATTAACAGTTCATCACTGTCATAGTTGTTCTCTTCTACAAGGAAATCATGTGGAGCAATTGCTAGAATTGCTTAGTCTTCAGGAGAAGGTGATGCGGGTTTTTCACTACCTCCTACCGCTTTACACCGGCTTTGCAAGGCGTGGGACTGACAAATTGGATTTGGTACACAATTTCAATCTCTTGAAACATAGTTTTAATTCATCCTCTGCCCGATGCTTTCCCGTTATCACATTAAACCTAAGGCAACAAATAAGGTGCTTATAATCACAATAAATAAATTTGTAATTACCCAGAGAAAAGTAAGTAAGTGGCTTACTTTTGTGAAATCGTTTTCCACACTGCACTCCATATTTGCAGTTCTGTATTGTTTTAGGTTTATTCTCTATTTCCTAAACAGGAAAAACAAAATTAGTAAAACTATTAAGCAAACTTTACAGACGAATAAACTTGTCACTTACTTTTTCTTCTGAGCTCCAATTCTTATCCTTTTTACCCTTTTTTTCTAGGGGGTTCAACATTAAAGTCTCTGAAGAATCCCGAGCGTCTATTGTTTGCGATAGGCTTCTAGTACCTTCGTTGATTCGAACATTCTATGCCGCGGCTGTGCACCGAATGTTCTAGACGATGCTCGGAACAAAATTATTCTTAACCATAATTATTTCAAATTCCACAGGCATATGCATCTCAACCCGTAGCCATAGTGCATAGAAAGAGTGGTAAACAGTAATTGTAAGGTCATTACTGTATAAAATCATTAAAATCTACCAAATTAGTTCACTAAAGGCTTCTGGGCACTGACCAATTAGTATATTTAGATTTATCTTGGAACTCTAATGCATAGGTTAGAAATGGATGCCTGGTAGAGCCAAAGAATTGAAGTGTTAAAAGGAACAAGATACAATTTAAAATGTATCCAACGCATTATATTTGATTCCTTATTTGTATATGATTTAATTGAAATGTGTTTATTTATGCATTATTTATATTTACTAGGTGGAGGCTTGTTGTGGAGAGAAGAGAATAGAGAGGTAGTTGAAGAAAAACTGGCCAATGCTGCTATGATCACAGCTGAAGCAGCTCGCATCCGAGCCGAGTCAATTAAATCTAGATGAAATTTTTATACTATACACATTACTATATATACAAAATAAAAATATTTAAAGTTTGTATAAATTATTTTATTAAGAGCCTTTTCCTTCTCCACATTATTTCAATGATTAAAACTCCCCTAAGATGCATGCTGCATCGAGGGAGATGATGCGGAAGTACAAGTAAAACATTTTAACTAAGAAAGTTGCCTAAAAGCTACGACTTTTACGAACAATGTCATACACCATGTCAAAAGCATACTCAAAGATTTTGAAATTATAAAGAAAAAAGATAAAAATCAGCGTTACGGAGATTAATCAGAAAGGTAGTACATTATTCAGTATGAAGTGAGGTGCTACTAGACAAGATATTCTTCTCTTCAGTACAATAGGGATTTTTGCGAGCGGTTCGGATGTTATTGCAGGTATTGAAACATTGTCCTTGATATTAACGTCCTTTTCGGAAAATTGGTTAAATATTTGAATACAACATGAATGATCTCATTTCTTAGGGTTAAGTGGTAAATTTTTAATACATCTAGATTTAAAAAGTAAGTAAGTAAGCCCGATAGACAATGATAGCCATATTGTTGTAAATATGCAGGATTTTCTAATTTGTTTAGTTCATTCTCTAATTTATCGAAGCTAATACTACTGAAGGGCAATGCGTGTAGAGATTTATTTAACTTAGTTTTTTCACAACAGTCGTCTAAAATTATGTTGAAGTTTGAAACAGTTTTTGAAGTACTATTTGAACTTAAAGTATTATCGCTATTGGAACTAAGTTGGATAGTTTTATAGTAGGCTTTACATGTTTTAGGTATGTTTAATATAAACCTGAGAGCTCTGCTTCTATTCTATTGTTGTCCATGTCACATATGATGTGACATTTGCCAGGAGTAGTTCGAATATAGAGCCATGGATTACTTGCTAACATATGAAATACGTCCACAGAGCCGTGAAAGAACTTAACATTATATATAGTAGGTAACTTGACTATGACGTCACTGAATAAAATTGTCTCGCACTTCGGGTTGGCTATAGTCGAATAAACACTTATCATTACACACACATAACACTTGTCTTTGATTCCTTTACACATGCTTATGTCGTGTATCGGTGAGTAGAACATGCGATATGTTGTTATTGCCCCAAAAAGAGTCGAAGGGGAGATTAATACTTACGCATTAGGTTTACTTATATCATAAGGTACAGGTAGAGGTATGGTTTTATATAAGTTTGAGGCATAATGTATATTTCAATAATGTATATTTTGTAAAGATAGAGAAATTGGAAGGTCAGTATGTTTAGGTAGGTTGCTCCTATTCGCATCGAGTTCGTTATAAAGTTGATGAGGACTAAGTACAGTTGGGTGCAGAATATTTTGCTTCGAGAATAAAATTGCATTATTGACGTCATCAATGTCTAAGGAAATAGTTAAAATTATGGACTCTAACGCAATTAATAAAGAATTAATGTTTGGTTGGATCTCGATTTGTCATTTGAGTTGATGATGTATTCCATGGATTTGTGGATAGTTTCCATGTTGGCTAGCAGTCGTTTTTAATTTTCTTGGATATACAAATGGTGTTGTTAAAAGAAGAAATAGAAGATTTCATTACGTGAATGTTATCTTATAAGATAATTGTTTTTCGTCCGATTGTACTTAGCTGAAGGCGTCGGTGAATTTCACCGCGTCGTCAGAATCGAGCGTTCCAAAGACCGTTTTTAAAATAGAGCCATCGAAGGCCATAACACCACGTTTCGCACGATTGTTTGAGTTTTAATTTGTCATAAGATAGGATATAGAGGAAAATTTTCTAATGTTGCTAGTGTAGTATTAGATTTCATGACAATATGGGATTGAATCATCAATGTCGAGTGCTGATGGATAAGCAATTAATTTACAACTAGCTTTGAGAAGTGATTCGTTATGTTTTTGGATAACGGTATCGTAGGTAACACCGCGTTGTTTAGAGTTTTGTAAAAATTTCTCGTAAGTTTCAGAAAAAGATGGAGATTGCATATCTGGAGGGTATACTGCGTCGTCGTAAGAAATAAAAACGGAGGGTTCGTACATCGTGGATTGGTTGTCAGTTTGTAGGCTTGGTTGATTTAAATATTGCGATGACAACGATCAGGAGGCTACAGTGAGAGTTGAAACCGAAGAAGTCGATATATGCAGGGGGGTACGGCAAGGATGCATTTTGTCACCTCTCCTCTTCAACGTGTACTCTGAAGCTGTAATTAGTGAGGCACTTGCTGACTTGAATGTTGGTATTACGGTGAATGGTAAACGCGTAAACAATCTTCGTTATGCCGACGACACTGTATTGCTTGCTTCATCAACAGCAGATTTACATATTATGCTATTGTAGACAGGGTTAGCGAATTCAGTTGTGGGGCTGGGCTTAATATCAATATAAGTAAGACCAAGTACATGATTGTGACCAGTAATCGGCAACTTAACTCGAAAGTATATGTAGCAGGGAAAGAACTAGAGAGGGTGCGGCAGTATAAATATCTTGGCGCTTGGGTTAACGAAGAATGGGATTGTGACCAAGAAATAAAGACCCAGATAGAAATAGCCCGAGCATCATTTAATAAAATGAATAAGGTTTTATGCTGTCGTAAATTGTCCTTGAAGCTCAGAACGCGCTTGCTTCAGTGTTATGTGTGGCCCGTTGTGCTCTATGGATGTGAAGCGTGGACTTTTAAAGAAGACACCAGGCGACGCCTAGAAGCATTTGAAATGTGGTGCTATCGTCGCATGCTTCGCATTAGCTGGGTACAGAAGGTATCTAATGAAATGAAAGAGTCCTCCAACGCATCCAGAAGACCCGAGAGATGCTGCGAACTGTTAAGCAAAGAAAAGTTGGCTATTTGGGGCATATTCTTCGTTATGACAGATACCAACTACTGCAGCTCATAATGATGGGAAAGATAGAGGGGAAAAGACGCGTTGGCAGGAGGAAAAAATCTTGGCTGAGGAACATCCGGAAGTGGACCGGGATTGCCAGTGTGGAAGAGCTGTTCCGGATGGCCAGGGACATGAAAAGTTTCAGCAGGCTGACAGCAGACCTCCAGTAATGGAGTGCCACTAGAAGAAGAAGGTGTCAAATGCGTCTCTTTGGTCTTCGTTTCAATTGAATTTCTCATCCTTTTTCAATAATGACGTCAGTGGTTCTGTGATTTTAAAAAAGTTTTCAATGAATCGACGGTAGTAACCGACAAGTCCTAAATATGATTTTAAGTCCTTTGAATTTTTGGGGGTTGGAAAATTAGTGACTGCTTCGGGGTTCGCACTGACACCTTTGTCAATTATAATAGAACCAAGATAACCTACTTCCTTCTGAAGGAATTTGCACTTATCTGGTTGAAGTTTGAGAATAAATTGCCTAAATCGGTCGATAACCATATTAAGCTTATTCAAATGAGATGGGAGGTCATGAGAGTAAATTATAGTATCATCTAAGTAAACGAAACATTGGAGGCCCTGTAGGTCAGAAAAGGCTGAATTCATTATTTGTTGGAAGGAAACTGGGGCATTTTTGAGTCCGAAGGGACAGTGAAAGCAGTATTTGGGGCATCTTTCCCAGCTAACTTGATATGATGGAACCCAGAAATTAGGTCCAAGGTCGAGAAGTACTTTGAATGGCCCAGCTGATCTAGTATATCTGTGATTAGAGGTAAAGGGTATACTTCAGTGACTGTGGCATCGTTAAGTTTCCGATAGTCAATGACTGTCCTCCACTTCTTTTTCCCCGATGCATCTGATTTTTTGGGTACCACCCATATGGGTGCTGACCATGACGATGATAACGGTTTGATGATGCCATCTTGAAGCACCTTCTGGATCTGAGAATCAACTTCCTTCTTGTGACACTCTGGGAATCGATATGATTTAACTTTAATAGTGGCGGTGTCCTTGGCGTCAATAGTGTGTTGGATAGCTTCGGTGAACGGAATGGGATCACCTTCCAAATAAAAGATGTCAGAGTAGTTGGAACAGCAATCTAATAGCGCTTTAGTTCCTTCGCTGTTGAGGTGATTAGTTCAAATAAGGTCAATAACTTTTTGTTTCTAGGGTTGAATATTATAAATAATTTTGAAAAAAATCTGTTCCAAGAGAGTTGAAGTATCGATATGAGTGATTTGACTATGGTGACTATTGGTGATTCAGTTGTATTTAAAACCGAGATATTTACTCTATGGTTGGGTTTTAGTATTACAATACTATTAGCTAAATAAATACCTTCAGATATTGTTCGGTCTAGGACTATGGCTTCTTTTCACCCTTCGGGCTAGCAACGGCACATTCTATGATGGTTTCAGACCTAGGTGGAATGGTGTAAGTGGTTTTGCTAAATTTCATAGGAAAAATGTGTGATTGTATGATTAGGCAGTTACTGGAATATTGGACGTCGGATTTGAAATGTTTTAGAAAATCGTTACCTAGTATCCCATCATAAGACATGTTCAGATTTTGTTCGACTATATGAAATGTAAATTGAAATCGGATTGCCGTTTTATCTCTCGATTCAAAATGGTAGGTTAAATTCAGACGGGCAGAACCTGTAGTTTCAAAGGCTGAGTCATTATCAGAAAAACCTTTCAATTTGATTTTATCCCGAGAGAGTGATTTAAGTGTTGAATTTTTATCAATCTTTGTGATGCTAACGCTTGCACCGGTATCGATGAAGAAACAGAGTTTCATTCCCGTCTGGCTTTGTGTAAGATAAATGTGTGGTAGTACGCTCTTATGCAACAGTGAGTTAAATTCGTAAATAGGAACATTATCTGTATAACATGGCGTTGATTCTGCTTTTAAGATATACATATTTTGTTGCGTTTTAATACATTCTTGCGGCTTAGTCGGTTTAGTAGAGATGTTAGCAGTTTACGACTCACAGAAAAGTTTACGACTCACAGATACAGCGACAGCAAATACAAGGCGTTCATTCTTCGGACGGCCGCGTTTGACAGGATCTTGGATGTTCTTTCTTGATTTTTCGCACTCACTTTGATAAGAGAGTTCACTGAATTTAGCTGGCTACAGTTTTAGGAATCACGAGGGTGATTAGTTGAGCAAAATCGGCGGCATAATCGGCGAGGCACAAGGCTGGATTCGTTACTCGTGACAAAGCAATGGGCGACACGGGCAGGCACGGCGTGGCGAGATAGGGTCTCCGCTCAGTAGGAACTAGCACAGCAGAATGACTAGAGATGGCTTGGCAGGGATGTAGTTGGTAGTAACAGGACACAACTAAGTAGGTATGTAGCTTTACACCGACGTAGTTGAGCACACCGGGTCACAGCGAAGATTTTTAATTGGTAATTTTTTTTTTATTGAGCTGGCGCGTTTTTGGAATCCAGACAGATTCGAGACGATTATTTTGACTGATATCTCACTTCTGACATCACTGTTACGTGCTGGGTCAGGTTTAGGTTTTTAAAATAAATACTTTAATTGAATTAAAAAGAAGTGTATTTAAGACAAGGGCTGGCACTCGAATGCCGTTATAAAACTAAAAATAGAATCATTAAAAAAAAGGTACTGACATTACATCTGTTGTTTGCATTGCACAAACATAGTGTAAGCGTTTTTGCCTGCATGCATTATAAAGGGAAGTGCTCTTACAACAGTACCAATGAATGAAATATGAATATGTGCTTTTCATTAATTCACTTAATTTACAGTCTCTAACGGTGAGGGAAAACATCCTGAGCAAACCTACCTATCCCGAGGGATAGGTAATAGCCAGCGCCTATATCCGGCGATACGGTTCACTACCTTTCACGTTGGATGCTGTCTATTTAGTGGAACGCGGGCTCCGAGCGACCCATACCTACCCAATTCTCTGACTACCCCGCCACAATGAAAAAAAGGGAGTGCGCACGGAAGTGTATTTCAATACTTTTAAACACAATTTTTAGTATCAAAACTACTTTAAGCAAATTACTAGTATTATATCACTATACACTGTTAGTTACTAAGCGTTTAACGCTGATATAGAATTAGTATACAAGATGTATATAAAAACTCTTCTATACAATTCGACAACAACACAACTTGTGATAAAATCTTATATAACACAAACAATTGTCCCTAGCTTGCGGGAACATTAAAAGAAAAATGCTAACTAGCTGCCGTTCTTCCCAACATGTCGTAGAAGGTGACTACGGGACTAGGGTATAATTGGAATTTATTGAGCGATGAGCTCGCAATATGACACCAATGTTCCAAATAACATTATAACCCCGATATTCATGCTAATAAGTAACCTAGGAGATGTTTGAGTGGGGTTGACAAATAATAAAGGTCGAGGAGAAGGACGTGAATGTATATGTATGAAAATAATCATTAGAATTTAACCAAAACCTGATGAACTTCTTTGATGAGTAACTTTACTTATATAGTTCAGATAATTTACTCGTGCAGTTAAAAATACTCAGCTTAATTTTTTTTTGCAGCACATTTTTACCAGAATTAGGTTGTGCCATGGAAGAACCAGAGAGGTTAGGAGCACTCTTTCGCATATTTTTAGATAAAAAAATATTTTTATACGAAATTTACTGTAGAAATAAATCTATGTCAGACTATTTATTGTCAGCGTTTGAACAATATTTTCTCGATTTACGGTCTAGATTCCGACACAAACTTCTGGTAAGTCATTGCATAATGAACAATAATGCTGTTATGAAAGGTTGAAAATATTTATGCTATTTTTAATTATTCATTCTTTTTTATATTTTTAATTCTTAAGATAACGTAATTCAAATTTAAATGTATTTTTTTTTGACATTTAATTAGTGATATGTATACTTATATTAAATAAAAAGCAGTTCATTTCATTTAAAAACTTTATTCATAACGTACTCTTATATCTAAGTTCTCCTTCTTAGCATAAGCGAGTCCACTGTTAGACGTATGCCTCTTGCAACTTCCTTCACTGAGCTCTGTTTGCGGCGTTTCTCCTCCAGGTCGGCCCTGCCATCTTCTTGATATCGTCGTATCGGCTTCCCGTTCTGGGCTACCAAATTAGGGTCCGATTCCTCCCATCATTGTAGTGGCAGACGTGTCTTGCCAAACCCCACTTCAAGCTGGTAAGTCTTATCGCAATGTCGGCAACTTTAGTGCGGCTCTTGATGTGATCGTTACGCACTTGCATGGCATAGATCGCTGCATCGCTTTTTGTGTGGCTGCGCATTCTTGCGACGGTAAGCATCCACGTCTCACAGGTCAACGGTAAGCTTCCACGTTAACATTGCTAGGACACACCGGTTAAACATTTTTGTTTTGAGTCACAAGGGTATGTCCGACTTGAACACGGCTGTGAGCTTCCTAAAAGCTACCCATCCCAACTGTAACCTCCTGTCAATATAAAAATTTGAAGAATTCTGGATCCAACCTGATCTAAATAAATATGCTCCTAGACTTTGTCGATCGAGCCTGTGTTGAAATAGTAGCATGTGTTGACCTCAACAACTTCGTCTTGTCGAAGCTCATCTTTATGTCCAACCTTAGAGAACCCAGGTTGAGGTCATTGAGCATCTTGCTCAATGACTTCAACCACAAGCTCTTATAGCGATTCAGTTTACGACCTATTCTGAACTGCTTCGCAATTTCGTACCACGACCTCGTATTAGCAGAACCTAAACTGGCTCACTCGCTAAAAGCCGACCAGCTGAAATCGTTCACTTATTTCGTACCATGACCTCTTATTTGACAATTTGCAAACCTAAAAAGAATCGCTCAACTGTAAAAATTAGCAGACCAAAAAAAGTTCCTCGGCCGCGGCCTATTACGTATTCCGAGAAGTTTTCAACTTTATCAGACGTTTAAATTGGCTAAAATTATCTATTTTTAGTTCATTCCCATAACGTTACTTACATATTGTGCATCTCTTGCTAATATTTCGGAACACTATTATTTGCATTAGCAACAAGATGTGTGAGGAATTGATTAAATTAGAGTTTCTGGAGAGTGATTATGAATATAATAAAAGAAGAAAAATGCAGAGGATGCATATTATACAATACAACACTGTCACACCAAGGCGCACTTTTTCGATTATTTACAATAGTTGAAACTTATGAATTTCGAAAAAACTATAACAAACGGTCAAAACATACCTATATATTTTATTATCAAAAATAACTCTGAGAGAGAGAAAAACAATTAATCGTTTAAGAATGTCGTAGACATGAAATAAATCGTCATTATTAATTTCATAAAGACAAATTTAAAAATAACAATAAATTCTTCAATAAAATATTTTATTTAGAGATCGCGCCACATAAATTGGCAGTAGGCAAACTTGGAACTAAATTTGACGTTTCCGCCATTGCGTGTTATTTTGTATGAAAGGTAAATTTAGTATTACCAGCGTTGTGTTTTTTGCTCACTCTTTGTAATTTTTTATGTTTGTTAAGGGTGATTATAATAAATTGATTTCCGGAGTTTCTTGTTAGTTCTTCTCCAAGCTAGGGTCTCCGCTGATCTAACCTCGGTAAAAAATATGTAAAGACAATGCTCAGTGCCATGTTTGAAATAATAGTTTTAAGAGATTCGCGATTTATGCTCATGATATAAGATATAAGGGTGTGTATAAGATTGATTGCAGCTGTGGGAAATCCTACGTCGGACAGACTAAACGGTCTATTGCGGACAGAGTGAAGGAACACATAATATATGTAATATATAATAAGAAGGATAAGTCCCGTTAATTATTAATCATGTTTGAAATAGTTTTTTTAATTTATACTTAGATCATTAGATAAGTTTCAAAGAGAGCTTGTGATATTTATAATTTTGAATAATTTATACTTAGATCATAAGATAACATTCAAAGAGAGCTTGTGATAGGGCCAATTTGAAATAAATATATTTTGACTTTGATATATTAATTTGTTTTATTAGAGTTTATAGCTCTGCAACCAAAGACCGTTACAAATGAAACCTATAATGTATCGAGCCGTATGGCACAGTGAGTGCTAGTTTTGGCGTGTTTACTGGTAACACTGAATTACGCGACTGTGGCGACGCCTCCAACTGCCAATTTATGTGGCGCGATCTCTACAACATTTTAAATATCTACATTTAGACTTTCGAACGCTTGCGGCTCACGGCAATAGTTGTCCAATAAATAATGAACTCTCTAAATTGGGAGCTCTATGTATTTTGGAGGCCAAGCTGGTTAAACGAAAACAAATAATGAGTCTTTCGTCAATCGCGTTGCGATTCAAAACCAGAGTCGTTCTAAAGAGCTTGAGGTACCAAATATTGCGATTCAGTTTAGGAACCTAAACTGAACTGCTCTGCGTTTAGTCCGTTTTAATAAAGCTTGTGGTAGGCCCCCAGGTCTTGGAGGCTCTCAGCGAGCAGCAGCAATGTCGTCTTAAAACCGCAGGTGGTTGAGGTGCTGCCCATCTATGTCTGCGTATATCTATATATTGTATAATCCCAAACCGAACATACATATTTAGCCAGTTCGGCATCACAATTGACTAAATATTCAGCCGAAAATATTTTTTTGTATTTTCAACTTTCACTGAGCTGCTGACTTTGTTGACGAACCATAGATAATTAATTGATTTTATACATTTCATGTGTAAAATATTAACTTTGTAGTTCCTCTACATTTTTCTGTAATCAATTATTATAAGTAAAATGTTTCTTTTATTTAAATGTATGGTCTTGTTTTAAAAATAAGTAGTTTTTTTTATGAATGATTTGGTATTTAAATATTTTTTTTATCTAATGGCTTAATATTTATTTTATGATAATAAACTTATTTATTCTTGTGTAGAGTGCATCGAGACGCTGCACGTTGTCGAATGGCTGAATGTTATGATTTGATGGTTGCACATGTATTTTATTATAAATAAATTTAATTAGACATAAATAATAATTGAAATTTAGTAGCTTTTAATATTTTTATACTGGCAACATTGACAGTGTGCAACTCTTCTATCGTCATCCCCACCTGGAGTGGGGTTGACAAATAAAAAAGGTTATTTAAGCCCCAGGAGCTCGGTCGAGTGCGGATTTTGGTACAGTAAAGATATTGTTATCTATGTCCAAAAGTGTAAAGTTTACTAAATAAAAGTATTGTGCAACGACTTTTTTTATAACCTTTGATAGATATAATCAGTGTAATTTCAGCTACATCTTTTGTAAAGTTTAGTTGATATGTGCATTTAAGTTGCTGTGTTTGTTCGTTTGAACGTATCTGAAGGAAAATAGCATACATTTCTTAAATTGAGTTGTAGTTGTTGTCATCCTATGGTACCCCAGTGGTACAGAGGGACTTCGTGAGACGTCGCCAACCGCTCCTGTCCTGTGCCTTGCGCTCCGCGTCCGTCCAACTCAACTCAGCCGCCCTCAACTCAGCGTCGACTGTGCGCTGCCATGAGCGGATTCCATGTGAACTAGTTCCGATGGCCACAGGGGTCAAACAGGGTTGCCTCCTGTCACCGCTGCTCTTCATCATCCTGCTGGACGACGTCATGAGGAATGTCACAGTAACACCCAGAGGCATTCCGTGGCACAATAGCTCGCACCTGGAGGACCTGGACTACGCAGACGACATAGTGTTGATTTCGTTTTCACTATCCGATCTCCAAAGGAAACTTGACTCGTTAAGAGAGGAAGCTCAAGAGAAAGGACTACGAATCAACGCTAAGAAAACTGTAGAAATGCGTGTTCAGTCGTGTGACAATCAGCCTGTAATGCTCAACGGTGCATCGCTAGAATCTGTCGCAAAGTTCACTTATCTCGGCAGCAAGGTGACTGATAGTGGTGAAGCTAGTGACGATGTTGACGCCAGAATAAGGAAAGCGAATGGCGCCTTTGCCCAGCTAAAACCGGTCTGGAACTCTAATGTGCTTACCAGGCGGATCAAGATTTCCCTCTTCATAGAATTTCATAGTGAAGTCTGTTTTGCTCTTCAGCAGCGACACGTGGAAGGAGACAAAGGGAGTGACGAACAAACTGCAAGTGTTCGTCAACAAATGCCCGAGATCCATCCTTCGCATATTCTGGCCGAACACTATCAGCGACGAGGATCTATGGAAGCGATGCCACCAAGTCCCAATCAAGCGTGAAATCGCTCAGCGTAAGTGGAAGGGGATAGGAGGACCGAAGACCGGAGGACAACATCGCCAGGGCAGCATTCACATGGAGGCCGCGCGCGAGCAAATTGAGTTAGTGTTTAGATATTACTGCACGGAGATTTTTTGTTTGTAAGTATAATTTAAATGAGGAAGTTTCTTGGATCCTTCTGGTTCTGATATTACCTGACTTTGTCAGTTTGGGAACCGTTAGAAAATGATTTCTTGATAAGAAATATCTATTTAGCCTCCTGTGCCTGATGTTACTTGCCTTCCGGAGACAGCGGCTTGCTTAACACTAGAAAGACGGGAAAAACTTGCTACCTTTAAAGACGGCAAGCGGTCAAATGACTGCTAAACTTTATTTATGATGATAAGTCTAAGATAAAGTGAAAAATAACAATAAAAAAGTATAAAAGCACTTCCTCAACTCACTTCTTTAATATTTATAAACAATTCTTAAATTTAAAACTCAAAATTTCATTTCGAAACCCACGAAGTGGATTTTTACATATTTCGCATACTTTGTGGCTTTTACGCTTAAAAATATGACATTGTCGCGTTTTCCTACTTTCTGGAGTTATGGGAATTGTTGACTGCGAAGTTGAAGGGCAAGGATCCATAGAAGAAGACTAGGATACAGGAATTTCTGAACCAGATTTAGAAATACCTGTGAGTTCGCTAGGCTCAAAGTGAATTTTCTTTCTTTTTATAGTTTTACCTTTTTTGCTCCCTTGTTAGCATTGTAAAAAGTTACAGTTTCTTGTATTGATTGCAACTTTATCATGTAGTGTTCTTAGCAATAGCACGTTTTTGTTCCGATTTCCTTGATAGACAGTAAGAGTACAGTTTATCAGTTTTTAAGATTTTTGTATCAAATAATTTCAAAAGGGTAGGATAGTAGGGACATCACATCACGCCCTATTCAGGGTACTGTTATATTAGACAATAATACTAACTTTCTGCTATCATAAGCAATACTAAATAGTATATATACGGAGCTATTAGATGCATAAGTTAGTCTTGTAATTACCGCGTTAGTTCTTATTGTTAATATTAAATTAAACTTAATTTTTTTTAAAAAGAACCTCTCGAGCGCCATCCTTACAAATCGGTGTCCAAAGTGTGATGTGTGAGTGAAGGGTTTTTTCGTGAAATCTAGGACTATTTCGGTGTTAGGCTCATTGCGTTAGCTTCCTGCTAGACACCTTGGGCTCCGGTTCAAAAGGTTCTCACGATCGGCGTTAAGCCTCAGCATCCTCAAGCTCACCACGTGTCGCGGTGTAGCTCTTACGGCTGCACACAGTTCGTCCTGCGAGAGATCGACGGTCAGCCGCAGCTCCAGCCAGCTGAAGCCCCATCGCCCTGCTGCACCCTGCCAGTGGTAAGACAAGACTCACTCACTCCCTCACAGTCTTCTTCTTCGCGTCACGTTGGCTGATGGAAATCGCTGCGTGACCTCCGCAGTGTGTGAATCGCGCCGCCATAGAACACCTTGTTACACCGCCGCACTATGGGAATATAAGGTACTCTCCGTGTCGAAATTTTGTAACTTTCTTTCTGTTCCTCCTTTTTTGTGAAGTTTGGCCCATATATTCTTTAGTAAATTTTCCATCGAATGAATGCAGCTAATATAATGGTTTGTATTTATTTGATAATAAATTTTCAAATTTGTAAAATTTCATACTTTATGTAGAGAAATGAATTCAAAACTAAGTTTCAAAATAGAATTAAACATTAAAAATATCTTACAATAGAAGACTAAATTATAATTACTATATTAAATATTTTATTTATATTTGGAGGTACGAATTGACTAAATTCTAACTTCAAGGAGAGATTTCAGTTCTTCAAGCAATTCTTGGTGTATCACAACACTCGGCTTGCTTAAACTTGTAATATACGGATCAGAAGTATAGAGCAAAGTATAAAAACATGTTCGTTTGTAGCCGATCGCGAACATTTTCTGGCATGATGCAATCGAAATTTCCTGTAATCCTTATTACGCGCTTCTTGCTCATCTTCAGAAAGTTCACCGATTGGTAACACAGCAAAAAATTCAATAATCTTTGCTCCATGTATGAGAATTTTGTGTACAGATGAGGACATATAGTACCAATTATACTTATTAACATATAATCGAGCTGTATCCAATGTATACTGTCCAAAGTTTGTTACATTTATAGAAAAACTAGAAGACATAACTTGTAAAATAATATACAATCGCTTTATCAATTCTATATCAACTCCAGTAATTTCTGCTGAACATTCATAATTCTGAAAAAACCTACGAGCAGTATTACCGTCATTCTGTTACCAGCACCTTATCGTGGGTTATCTATATGTAAGTCAAGTAATTCCCGGAAACGTAATTAGTAGTGTATAATTGAGAGTTCTAGATATCTTCGCTATCTAGAACGTCTCAATTATAACATTGCAAACATCAAATCATTCAAGCTTTCGGTTATATTCTACTTTTACATTAACATTGACTTTAGTAAGTATTAGACGCTTTCATTCAACATTCGAACACTTCTGTTTATCGAGTTTGTTAACTAGAGTTTTATAATGTAGCATACAGATGTGATTTGGTTAAATCGATATGCATGTATTTGTGTGAGTTATGACACACGCTTGACGACACGTGTGCAAGAAATACTCTTGGGTGGTCTTGAATTGAATCATTATTATGATTCATAAATTAGAGATCGCGCCAAATAAATTGGCAGTAGGCAAACTTGGAACTAAATTTGACGTTTCCGCCATTGCGTGTTATTTTGTATGAAAGGTAAATTTAGTATTACCAGCGTTGTGTTTTTTGCTCACTCTTTGTAATTTTTATGTTTGTTAAGGGTGATTATAATAAATTGATTTCCGGAGTTTCTTGATGGTTCTTCTCCAAGCTAGGGTCTCCGCTGAACTAACCTCGGTAAAAAATATGTAAAGACAATGCTCAGTGCCATGTTTGAAATAGTTTTTTTAATTTATACTTAGATCATAAGATAACATTAAAAGAGAGCTTGTGATAGGGCCTATTTTAAATAAACATATTTTGACTTTGATAAATTAATTTGTTTTATTTGAGTTTATAGCTCTGCAACCAAAGACCGTTACAAATGAAACCTATAATGTATCGAGCCGTATGGCACAGTGAGTGCTAGTTTTGGCGTGTTTACTGGTAACACTGAATTACGCGACTGTGGCGACGCCTCCAACTGCTAATTTATGTGGCGCGATCTCTAACAAGTTCCTGTACAATTAATTATCTTCATGTAATTTTATTTTATTGTACCAATAATTAGGATTTCACATTTAACTGAGTAGGAACGAATTTCATAGGTCATATCAAGTTGGTTTTATTTCTTTATATTTTTTGTATGTAGCTGTATAAATGCTATCCCTTTATTGATGTATGGAGGCATTATCGAATTGAAACATTTCGTTGTACTGCGTGGCTCGGAACATGTTAATGAATAAATATTATTGCGCTACTACCTTTGTGGGATAAGTATATCTGTGGCCGTTGGTATAAACATGATAACTCCATTTGACTCAATTTTCAGGAGGAGCATTTTAAGGTTTAAAAAATATTGTAAATCAGATTGCAGGTTTAAGCAAATAATTTATACGTATTTGCATGATTTATTACAATACACAACACATGTGAAATAATTATGTGTTATAACAAAGTAGTATGCCAGTTAATGGCACTTATCACATATGTATCGAAAATCAATTTCATGCTCTAATCCGGCTTATTGGAGTTTCAACAAATCCATCTACAAACTATTTTCGAAATAGTACAAATAAATAGATCACAACCATGAGTACATTCGTTTGCCTTTTAAGAAATTCGTCTCAATTTTCAATATCGTCACACGTGCGCTTGACAAATATGGAGCAGTGGTGCATACATTTATTAGTATTGTTTTTAATTAACTGCTTATAAGTAAGACTATCTAAAGTGAACCTTATTACAAGCATATTAATACTTTTAATTTCTCAAACATACTGTAGATTTGTGTCATTATTTGATTGATTTATTTCTCCTGAAATATTAGTATATATTTGGGAGCAGGCTCTATACTTGCTATCAAACATCTCCAAACAGCAGAAGAAACAACAGGAACAACAACTACATTGGAAATTAAAATGTAAGTATTGTTTATTTAATTTTATTATTAACCAATGAAAATAAAACCCTTTACTGTTTTTCATCTTTATAATATTTTATTATTATTGTTTTAGGGCAAGTCTTAAGGAAGATTTGTTTCTGTCATCGGCGTCGGAGGATGAAGCACTGCAACAGGAGCAACCGAGAAGCAGCAACACAATCCATCCAACCGTCCAACACCAACATCGCAGAGAGAAAGCTCACGAAGACATCAGCTGACCCTTCCAGACCATCCAGTTCGAAGCGAGGGCTCACCACATCCACAAGTAAAGTTTAAGTATTTTTAATTACCTACTCAAATCTATACCTAATACGTCAACAGTGATTAAGTGTGATGCTAGTACTTACTTGTAAATAATAAGTATTTATTTATTATTATATTAAAAGCAAGTTGCATTGTTATAAACGCGAGTGTATTAAATTATTGCTTTATATTGTTATAGATCAAAAGTTGTCGATGAGCGGAAGTCTCACGTTTCGTCGGAAGCTGAGTCCACACCACAGCCGCAGCGACCTACAAAGAAGAAGTTGTCAAGCATTCCTCAAAAGCCGAGAGGGGTCGTTGAGGGCGTCATCGCTGCACGAGCATCACGTATAACGGACACCTAAAATAAGGACGTGGCAGGCGACGGCGTCTGAACTTTTTGGTTCTGATTCTGACGCGGACGAAGATATTTAGGCGATTACAGGTAAACAGATTTTACCTTCTTTAACGCGGAGAATAGCCAAAGGCTTTTCCCGCCAAGTTGACCCCAATAAACAGGGGTCACAGTTTATTGAATTAAAAATATACGATACCAGGGAAGAAGAAATGAAGGAAGAAAGAAGAATGTTTTCCAACTAAAACGTAGTCAATTTGAGCTTTATTGCTATTGCATAAAGTTTATTGTCTAAGCAATGTAGGTGTGTTCCTAATGTCAAAAATCATATCTGTCAAAACAGTGTGCGTGTGTGCGTTGAAACACAGAAAGCATCGTTGAATTACTTTCGGCCATAGATAAATAGAGTCAAACACAAAGACTTTAAGTCATATCATAAAAGTGTTTATGTCGATTTGCCGGTGTACAAGTGTTGTTTTTCTTGGATTTTCTGTTACCCAATCTACTGAGTTTGCTTTTGTCAACTTTTCTGTCACACTTCAGAACAACGCGGAGATATAAGGCTTAAAATAAAGGTAAACTCCAAAACAAGGAAATCAGAAAACGGAAAAAAATGTTACCAAGTAAACGGTGACACTGGCAAAATTGTGGTGTCAAAAACTAAACAAAAAAGAAGAAGTGAAGTCAAAAAGTATTACGATTGACGACGATATTGCTTTGCTTAGAGTATTATTATCTTAATAAAAATATTTTAAGAGTGCATTTTGTTGATATTTTGGGGTAGTGGAGGCACTTTACTATTAAGTTTTTGTCAAGTGAGTCACTTTGATCAGACGTAACGATGCCGAGGAGAAGACGACCTGACTTAGGTCGTCGCAGTCAGTCAAATGTACGGAGAGCTACCTCACATGCTAAACGCACTGATGACCAGAGTGAGACAGACCGAGAAAATAGTCGTATTGCTATGTCACAATTGCGTAATTTAGTGAGTGACAATGAAGTGTATAGGCTTAGAATGCAGCGAGTTCGTGCACATCAAACACATCGACAGCAAGCACGACATAATGAAATTGAGCGAATCCGCAGACGCAGTGCTCCTGTGATTCTTGAAGGAGCTGCATTTCACTATGATCCGGCAATTGATTATTGTGCCGACAAGTCGGTAACAATTGGGGAAATGAAAATAATTTGTAAATATTGTAAGGCGTTAAAATACACTGGTGTGTCTATTGGATTATGTTGTGCTGGAGGCAAAGTAAAATTGCCACAATTGGTCCCACCCCCAGATCCTTTACACTCTTTAGTTTCTGGGATTGGAGATGATTCTAAGCACTTCTTGACCAACATTCAGAAATATAACAACTGTTTCCAGATGACATCATTTGGCGCTACACATATTATACAGGACAATTTCATGCCCACTTTCAAGGTTTATATACCAAAATTTTTTTTTCACACATTTTACTTTGGCTAGTGGACAAAATAAGGCCAGATGAGATTGATTCAATAATTTCAGCCGAAATTTCAGATGAAACAGTTAACCCAAAATTGCATGCAGTAGTTACCAAACACATGATCCATGGACCTTGCGGACTTTTTAACTACAACTCACCCTGTATAGTCGACGGCAAGTGTTCCAAGCGATACCCAAGAGCCCTGCTTGCTGAAACCAGAACGGGAAATGATGGATATCCAATGTATCGCCGGCGATCATTTGCGGACAGTAGGCGATCGGTAGTCGTGAAGGTTAGAGGACAAAATGTGGAAGTAGACAATCGTTGGTTTGTGCCATACTTGCCAATATTGTCCAAAGCTTTTGAGACTCATATCAATGTGGCATATTGTAACTCTGTAAAGTCGATAAAGTACAGATGTAAATATGTTAACAAAGACAGCGATATGGCTGTCTTCGCTGTAACCAATGCAAATGATGAAATATCACAGTACCAGATGGGGCGCTATGTAAGTAGCAATGAAGCAATTTGGCGTATATTTTCATTTGCGATCCATGAAAGATACCCTACAGTAGTCCATTTGGCGGTCCATTTAGAAAATGGTCAACGAGTGTATTTTAATGAATCCAACGCGGCAGACAGAGCGACCATCGACAACATTCGACCATCGACAAGTTTCTTCACAGTTTGTCAAACTGATGATTTTGTTCGCACTTTGCTGTATGCTGACATGCCACACTATCACACATGGAATGCATCATCAAAATCGTTTCAGCATCGAAAGCAAGGAACACCGGTTGAAGGACATCTAAATTTATTTGCATTTAACGCTCTGGGTCGCATATACACATTACATCCAAATAACGATGAATGTTATTGTTTGCGATTGTTGTTGGTGAATGTTCGTGGTCCGACATCATTCAAACAACTAAGAACAATTAATGGGCAGCTACTTGAGAATGATTTGCACTGAGATGATACGCTCAAGGATTCCGTAATATCTTCATCACCGCATCAAATTCGTACATTGTTTGCGATTATCATATCGACATGCGTATGAGTATAGAGGTGCGCCGTAAAACTTTGAATAAGTGAAGAAATTTACAATGACACATTGATCATGATAGAACCAATTTGCAACATCACCAAAAATAGCGCAATGGCCAAGATCCTACAGGTATGCAAATTAATTGTTTGGTATGAATGCATGCCATTAGCCCATAAGAGATCACTGGAGGCGTTGGATAGAATATTGAAAGAACTTCGTGACAACCAAAATATTTTTGGTGAGGCCATGATTCTGTTGTAGGGTGATTTTCGTCAAACTCTTCCAGTTATTCCTCGATCGACTGTTGCTGATGAACTAAATGCATGTCTAATATCATCGAATTTGTGGCAGTACGTAAAGACACTCCAATTAACAACTAACATGCGAGTAATTTTGCAACATAATGAAACAGCAAACATGTTTGCGAAGCAGTTGTTAGATATTGGAAATAATAAAGTTTCATCACATTACCCACATATTTCTGTCAGATCACAAATTCAAAAGAGGAGCTTATTCAGCGTGTTTTCCCAGATATAGCGCAAAAGTTCAATAACCATAATTGGCTGGGTGAACGAGCAATATTGGCAGCGAAAAATAAAGATGTCGAGGATCTCAATGCGACCATTTAGAATTTTCTTCCAGGACATTCACTGGAATTGTCTGGATTACCACTTCACAATTTGCAGTTAAAAGTAGGATCAGTAGTCATCACGCTGCGTAACATTAACCAACCTCGACTATGCAATGGAACACGACTGGCTGTGAAAAAACTAATGAATTACGTCATTGAGGCAACAATCATAAAAGGAAAATACAAAGGAGAGGATGTCTTGATCCCGCGAAACCCGCGAATACCAACGGATTTACCATTAGATTTTAAACGCTTACAATTTCCAGTACGTCTGGCCTTTGCGATGACAATAAATAAATCACAAGGGCAGTCTTTAGAAGTTTGCGGAATCAATTTGGAGTTTTCCTGTTTCGCGCATGGACAAATATACGTCGCGTGTTCGCGCGTCGCAAAACCGTCTTCTTTGTTTATTCACGCACCACAAAACAAAACACAAAATATAGTTTATGAAAAAACTTTAAATTGATGAACAAACTGTTTTTGTTTTTTTAAGTGAGTAACATGATGTGTCGAATGAAAGTAATAATAAAATTTCATGCTTCATTTAAAAATGCTTTTTTATTCAATACGTTTTGTTTGATTTCTAATTAATTTATTCAAAAGTTTAGGCAGTACGAAGTCTTCCGGGTCAGTCTAGTTATAAATAAATGTACATTCTGTAATTTGTGTTATTTTTACAGCTACCACTTCCATGAGTTCCACCCACCACAAAGATGTCAATAAATTTAATAATTATAGAATGAACAATGATACAATGATGAAATGTGACAAATGTCAAATTTCATTAAATAAAATTGACTATAAATACCATTTAAAAGCAATTTACATAAATCAAATTCACTCCTGAGAACTGAATTTGATAACATTTATGTAATGCTTTTAAAAATCGTATTGTAACATATAAATTGAACTCACTGGGAAATGATATACATCTAACACCAGAGTCATTTTTATGTGCGCATAAGCATAATGTGAAAAATATTATACAAAAGTCATTGACGAAACATAAGTGTATCAAAGTAAATTTTGAACTGTTTGCTTACTTTACACTACCTACAAAGTGTGAACAGCAACTTAAGTCATTTAATACAAAGTACTCAATTATTTGTAATAATATTGATATAAATGAATTGATTAATAAGACCTTGCATATATTTCAGAATAAATTTTCAGAATTTGAGCACTGTGAATCTGGTTGGTCACTATTGAAGATAAGTCATTTAGAAATTAATATAAATAAATATTCACCTATGAGAGGGGGAAATTACATAGACCTCCCTCAGATCGTGAAACAAACTAAAAGTTGTTTGAATATTAAAAACAATGATGTGCATTGCTTTGCATGGAGCATTTTAGCAGCTTTGTTCCCCGCAGCGAGCAATGTATGTCACATTAGTTCATATCCTCATTATTCTAAAGTTTTTAATATCAATGGGATGTCATTCCCACCTTCACTGAATGATATACAATTATTCGAAAAGAATAATTCTCACATAAGTATTAATATATATGGTCTACATTATCGATCTCTAGATAATAAATTTTCGATTACTGGACCTCTTTATTTGAGCAAACAAAGAAAATTTGATCATGTGAACTTGCTAACATATATGTTGAAAAATACACCACGCCTAGTGCATCACCAGATCACTAAACACAATGGTAAATTACATTTTTGTGATAGATGCCTACAATTTTTTACAACTAAGAGCAAATACAATTTTCATGTGTGTTCTAAAATTTCTACAATATTACCTAAAGTTGCATTTAAGAACTTTGAAAGAAAGTTGAAAATAAATTTTATAATTTACTGTGATTTTGAGAGCTTATTACTTAGATGTGATGAGAGACCATCTGAAAATACGAAAAACTTGCGCTTACATGAGCCTTCTTGTTTTGGATATTATGTTTGCTGTTCTCTTGATGCAAGCAAAAACAAATATTTTTCGTACAGAGGTCGAGATTGTGTAAAATTGTTTATTGAATCCTTGATAAAAGTTGTTAAAGATATTGACTGTATCTTAGCAAACAAAAAATCAATGAAGAAATTGACACATGAGCAAGAGATTGAATATCAAAATGTCACTAAATGTCACATAATATGTGAGAAACTGCTAATCAAAGATAAGGTGAGAGACCATGATCATGTTACTTCTCAATACAGAGGTGCGGCGCACTCTTCGTGCAATTTATTGTACAGACTGCCCACATTTATACCGATTGTATTTCATAATTTATCTGGTTATGATTCACATGTTTTTATCAAACAGTTATCACAGTATGACGGTAAAATTGATGTTATAGCCAAGTCAAAAGAGAAATATTTATCTATAACTAAAACAATATATAATCAGTACACTTCAAGAAGTATTCAAATGAGATTTATCGACTCATTTCAATTTCCTAGCTCGAGCTTAGATGTACTAAGCAACAGCTTATCTGAAAATGAGTTCGTGTATCTCTCTAAAGAATATGATATTGAAAAACAAAGAAATTTACTTAAACGAAGAGGTACATATCCATATAGTAATATGAATTCATGGGAGCAATACAATGAGACAAATCTTCCATCAAAATCTTACCTATACGATACACTGAAATCGAAACATCTGACCGATGATGAATATGAGCATGCTCGTGATGTCTGGAAAGCTTTCGATATCAAATCTCTTGGCGAGTACACAGATATTTATTTAAAATGTGATATATTATTGTTATGTGATATATTTGAAACATTCAGAAATACTTGCATGCAAAATTATAAGCTAGATCCAGCACACTGTGTCTCATCTCCTAGTGTGAGTTGGGATGTGATGTTATTATATACGGATATGAAATTAGATTTAATAAATGGCATAGAGATATATCTTTTAGAAGAAGGGATTCGTGGAGGTTTATCGCAGGTTTCACACAGACATGCAAAAGCAAATAATGTGTATCTACCTGAATACGATCCTCGTTTGCCAAACAGTTTCCTCATATACTTAGACGCCAATAATTTGTATGGTTATGCAATGAGTAAAAAAATGCCTGTTTCCGACTTTCGTTTTTTGAATAAAGATGAAGTACAATGTTTTGATATATTTAGTAAATCCAGTAATGGATATTTTGGATATACAGGGTGGCGCATTCAAAACGGTCAGTATGGGGAAGTCTGAAACTATAAGAGATACGAAGATTTGTTCTTAGGAACCATGTCACCGATTTTGATAAAAAGAAAAACTGCATTCATACTTTCTTTGAATAATCAACTGTATCCAGTACGGGAATCGAACCCGGTTGCATTTGAAAAAATAAATTGGCCCTTTTCACTTTTTCTTTTTAAATATCGATTGTGTAGGTCTTAAGCTGTAAATGTCTCTATAAAACATGGTGTCGAAAATGAATAAAATGCATTGTTTTGGCATACTTAGTTTATCATAGTAGTTTACATACACCGTAACAATATTCAACAGACATGTAAAATTGTCTCTATGGCTGTTTGTAGTTTTGTACTTCCCTACTTGTTACATACACCATATCATGTGGCATTAGCATTGCATTAATCATTTAAGGAGGTTTTGTTATCTACAGTAATCAAAAACTAACAATCTATAGAAAAGTCCACTTACAGTGACGTGTTATTAAAAAAGTAAATTTCTTGTGGGATTACGTTAAGGATGAATTTTACAAAACAAGCTATGACACCATTGAAGATCAAAAAGTAGCAATAAAGTCAATTGTAACGCAAATTCACCACATGAAAATACAAAATTCAATAGTAAGATTTACCTAAACGTGTTGAATATTGTATTGAAAACAACGGTGGTCACTTAGAAAACCTACTATGATAAACTAAAGTATGCCAAAACAATGCATTTTATTCATTTTCGACACCATGTTTCATGGAGACATTTACAGCTTAATACCTACAAAATTGATATTTAAAAAGAAAAAGTGAAAAGTGCCAATTTATTTTTTCAAATGCAACCGGGTTCGATTCCCGTACTGGATACAGTTGATTTTTCAAAGAAAGTATGAATGCAGTTTTTCTTTTTATCAAAATCGGTGACATGGTTCCTAAGAACAAATCTTCGTATCTCTTATAGTTTCAGACTTTCCCATACTGACCGTTTTGAATGCGCCACCCTGTATATTAGAAGTCGACTTATTATATCCAAACCATTTACATTATGCTCATGAAGACTGACCTTTTGTGGTAGAAAAGTTTATTCCACCGGGTGGTAAAACTCCAAAGTTAATTGCTAATTTGTATGATAAGCATAAGTATGTAATACACAAGTATGCAATTTTGAACATTTAAAGGAGTGTTTAAGAAATGGTTTAGTTTTAAAGAAAATACATAGAATTCTTGAATTTCATCAAGAATGTTTTCTAAAGGATTATATTGATTTGAATACACATTACTAAAAGTTTCGAAAACAAAATTTCAGAAAGATCACTTTAAAATGTTAAATAATGCTATCTTTGGTAAAACTATACAAAATCAACGTAAACATGTGGACCTGTTTACGTTGATTTTGTATAGATTTCATAACTAAGTGGTCAGATACTTGCAATACAACTAACAAAACCATTGGTGCTGAGAAATTGATTTCTAGATCCAATTTTAATAGTATTTCTGTATTTGGTGAAAATTTTGCAGCTATACAATTGAACAAAGAAAATGTAATGCTCGACAAACCAATATAAATTGGTTTTTCTGTACTTGAATATGCAAAACTTCATCCATATAAATTTTATTACAATTACATTAAGAAAAAGTATGGTGAAAAGGCTAAACTATGTTATACTGATACAGATAGTTTACTGTATCATGTGATTACTCCCAATATCTATTCCTATATAACGGACAATATAGAATTGTTTGATACTAGTAACTTTGATGATGAAAATGTTCACAGCGTGCCTAGAATGAATGAATAAATTCCTGGTTTATTCAAAGATGAATTAGGTGGATAAATCATATCAGAATTCGTTGGACTTAGAGCAAAACTATATAGTATTAAAACACTCAAAGCACAAATAAATAAGGCTAAGGGAGTAACAAAACCTATTACTAAAAATCTTAAAATCAGTCAGCATAAAAAATCTTTAATGAACAATGAAAGTTTAAGGCAGAAAATGAATATTATAAGGTCAGTAAAACACATGTTACATACTCAAGAAATAAGTAAAGTAGTTCTGAGCAGGAATGATGACAAACGTCAAATTTTTTGTAATCAAATTGAGACTTTACCTTGGGGCCATTGTTCATCAATATTTTAATAACTGTTGTTTGACATTAGATACACTCTACTTTAAATTATGTTCATAAATAATAGTAATATGAGGCTTTATTAAGATAATTCTATAATTATGATATATTATGCATAATGTGATATATGAAATAAAATGATTGCTTGATACTATTCATGTCTTTTATTGAAACAATATATTATTCTTATAAATATGATGTTTATATCTAACAATACTCATTCTGATTTCAAACTTTGAACCGAGATACGTAGACAAAGGTTACAAAAATAAAAATAATATGAAGTTTGTAAAACAACATCATACCCTAAAATTGAGAAAAATGTGGTTTGATTCAAATAAAAAGCTTAATCGCCATCGTGAGCTATTACCAGATACAATACGATGTATAATTTGTGGACCATCAAATTGTGGAAAAACAAATCTGATGGTTGCTTTACTTTTACATGAGAATGGTCTCTGTTATAATAATGTTTATTTGTATTCAAAAACAAATTTCCAACCAAAGTATGTATTTTTAGAAAATGTGTTGAAAATAGTTCCAGACACAACCTTTGTTAAGTTTTCTGATAAAGAGGATATTTTAAACCCATTAGACGCAAAACCTAACACAATAATAATTTTAGATGACATTGCATGTGAAAAACAAAGTAATATCCGTGATTACTTTGCAATGGGTAGACATAAGTCTGTTGATTGCTTTTATTTAAATCAAACTTACAGTAAAATTCCTAAGCAATTAATCAGAGATAATGCAAATCTTATAATTTTATTCAAACAAGATGACATAAACCTGAAACATATTTACGATGAACATGTAAACTCAGATATGGGATGGCTAGCTTTTCGAAATATGTGTTCAATAATTTGGAAATCACCATTTGGTTATGTAGTTATTGACAAGGATTGTGAAAAAAACAAAGCTGGTTACCGAAAACAATTTGATAAATTCGTAACCTTTGATTGAAATATATTAATGCGTTACAGTGTACTTAAATCATTTAATATGAAGTCGTCCTGTTGTTAAGTCAACAAATTCAATAAAATTATAACAATGGAAAGTGACTTAAAGAAGCAAATTTTGAGATCAGCTATGATTGTAAATGAAAAAGTAAAACGTTTAAGAAATTTAAAAAACGATAATGAAATTGCGTTAAACGCAGTTTTAAAACCTATCACAGGACCATTAAATCAGATGGCTAAAAGATATCCAGTTTTTAATTCTGATAAAAAAGGGAGTGTTAATCATGATTTAGGCAGCAACGATATTAATGAATGAAAAACCACATTTAGAGATCGCGCCATATAAATTGGCAGTTGGGGGCGTCACCACAGTCGCGTAATTCAGTGTTACCAGTAAATACGCCAAAACTAGCACTCACTGTGCCATACGGCTCGATACATTATAGGTTTCATTTGTAACGGTCTTTGGTTGCAGAGCTATAAACTCAAATAAAACAAATTAATATATCAACGTCAAAATATGTTTATTTAAAATAGGCCCTATCACAAGCTCTCTTTGAATGTTATCTTATGATCTAAGTATAACAACAATAAAGATTATTATTTTTATAATTAACAAACATAAAGATTACAAAGAAAGTGAGCAGTGTGCCAGTTTTTCCTTAACAATAATTATGATCCCTATCGCCTAACGTGGTAAACGGTAAAAAGTGGCTTTGTCCAGCTATCCTCAAAATAAAGATTTTTGCTTCTTGAAAGTTATCTTATGATCTAAGTATAAATTAAAAAAACTATTTCAAACATGGCACTGAGCATTGTCTTTACATATTTTTACCGAGGTTAGATCAGCGGAGACCCTAGCTTAGAGAAGAACTAACAAGAAACTCCGGAAATCAATTTATTATAATCACCCTTAACAAACATAAAAATTACAAAGAGTGGGCAAAAAACACAACGCTGGTAATACTAAGTTTACCTTTCATACAAAATAACACGCAATGGCGGAAACGTCAAATTTAGTTCCAAGTTTGGCTACTGCCAATTTATGTGGCGGGATCTCTAAGGACATGATTAACTCAGACAATACTATTGTAAATAGCAGTAAGGAATATGACAGCAATGGTGAAAAGTCAATTAAAAATAATCAATATGGTATGGATGGATGACACTTTTGAATCAACAAATTCTTTACCTACAAATAACGAACTCTTGAAAGACTCTCTATCATGGTCCATGAGCTCAGAAGTATTCAGAGATGTACCATTTGGCGATAGAAAAGATCAAGGAAAACTTATGATAGGTTCGAACCTAATTTACTTGGTTGGAAATACTATTAAAATAGGTGATAATTCATATGAGAAAATACCAGGATTGTATGAGCTGCTATTTAAGAAAACATGTGATTTAGATTTAATAACTAAAGATGATCTAAAACGCTATAAATTTATATTAGAGCAAACTAATTCACACAGAAGAGACAATGATTCTAGCAAACCTGTAAAAAGCAATATAGGTCAAAAATATTTTCAGATTATAAAACCTTTATTTGATTTAACTTCAAATATTAGAAATATACAACAAGGAAATGGAATACCGAATATCAAAAAAATCTCGGAGAATACCGATTTTGTTTACTGGAATGATCCGAATGAATTAGTGCAGAGATTAAGACTCTTATTAGCTTCAAAAGAAGCTGGTAATACTGGATTAGGCAATGAAATTATTTCGATTATTGAAGAATTACGTGAAGAAGGAATAGTGAAATAAAAATTAATATTCAAATACAAACCTTAAATACATATTTAAATAACAACTATTTGAAATTGGAGTGTTAATGTATAGTTTAAAAGATAATTTTAATATAACAGTCTCAGCACCTTCCTTAAGCTTTCAGTAGATATTACATCACATCATAAGTAAGAACTATAGTTATTCAAACATGAGCAAAGTGGGTGTAGTAAATGAGATTTATAAAGGTGCTAGAAAGAATTTCACACGTCGCTCTGTTGTCGTTAAAGGAATTGATGATTTGTGGCAAGCAGATCTGATAGATTTACAAAATTTACGTTTATACAATAAAAACTTCAAATATATTTTTATTGTAATAGATTGTTTTTCAAAATTTGTGTGGGGTGTTCCTCTAAAAATTAAAACTAAAACTGACTGCAGCGAAGCTTTTAAAAAAATTATTACAAAAGGTCGCATTCCACAAAATTTGCAAACCGATATGGGGAAAGACTTTTATAATGATGCATTTAGTAAGATAGTAAAAAAGTATAAAATCAATCACTACTCATCATATTCAATCAAAAAAGCCTCAATTGAGGAACGTTTGGAAAAACTTTAAAAAACAAATACAAATTTATCAGTTATTATTCATACAATTATTCATAGAATTAGTACAATTAGTCATTTATTATTTATACAAATTTTTCAGTCTATCTGGTGAATACCAATGGTTCATTCAATTAGATATTATAATTAAATCGTATAACAATACGTATCATAGTACTATTAAATACAAAACAATTGAAGTTAATTCATCTAATGAGATGACAGTCAAGGAAAACATCTATAACGCTTTTAATAAAACATTGAAATTCAAAACAAAATTTTCTATAGGCGATTTTGTTCGTGTTAGCAAGTACAAAGGAGTATTTGACAAAGGTTATACACCAAATTGGTCTACAGAAATTTTTAATGTTGTTAAAGTACTCAAAACTCACCCTATCACTTATCGTATTGAAGATTCGCGAAAACAGGAGATATTAGGGTGTTTTTATGAGCAAGAGCTCCAGAAAACCAAATATCCCAACACCTATTTGATAGAAAAAGTTTTAAAGAGAAAAGGTAATAAGTTGTTGGTTAAATGGTTGGGTGTCAATGCAACTGAAAATTGTTGGATAAATAAGAGTGCAATAATTGTTTAATTTAAAAATACTTTATTCAATACATTTTTCTTTAGTCATTAATTTGTAATGAAAGGAGAAGGAGTTGATAGATAAATGACCAATTGAGTTACATTTACCTGGATACAATTACTGCGGACCTGGAACAAAACTAAAGAAACGTCTACATAGAGGTGATAAAGGCATCAACAAATTGGATGAAGCTTGCATGTACTCGTATCATGACATAGCATACGCAAATTCACCAAAATTAGAAGATCGACATAAGGCGGATAGAATATTGTTAAACATGGCTAAACGAAGATTAAAATCACGTCAGAGTAGAAGAGGAGAAAAATTAGCATTTTGGGTAGTTAGTAAAATAATGAAAGCTAAAGTAAAGACAAGGACTGGAATTAAAAAGTTTAAATCTTTAGTAGCAAAAATTCATGCTAACCTATTTAAATGAAATTTAAACCAAAAAGTAATTCCGCTGCTGTGAAATATGCTCTTAGAGCTGCTAAAAAACTAACTACAGGAGTGGTAAAAAGCAGACTTCGCAAAAGAATGCGAAAATGTGTACAAAATAGAGGAGGCCACGTTGAGCACGAACTGTAAATATTGTACATCTTTTTTTTATAATAATTGTTAACTGTTAAATAAATGTTCATATTTTACTAATCTCCCGTTTTATTTAACTCTATCTTATTTATTATTTTTATTATTAGGTCGAAATATGATTAGATTGAATACATGTGGAATAAACGCTATCAGTATCACCTCTAAGGTGGCCAAACAAACTAAAATGATAGCTCGTGGGGTTCGAGTCCTGCCCGAAATAAAATTTTGCAATTTGGTTTTCTTTCGAAATTATGGTACCTGAGCCTTTCTAACTATTTTTTTACTATGTTTTGAAATAAAACCCTAGACTGTTATACCTCGTTGGATAGCTGATGAAAGACGTAGATATTATCTAGCACATCTGCAGTACAAGTTCCATTTTATTTTGAATATCCTGTAGAGAATAATTAACTACGTAAATGTTTAATTATCTTTTTCATTTTCAATCGTATACCACGACCTACTCAGTCAGCTTATGTACTATTTTATTTATTAATCTTATAAAACATTTAATCTAGCTTATAAAAAAGTAAAAATAATAATGATAAAAGTCACAAATTAATAAAAAAAAATTAATAGTATAAAAAACGGCTATTTTGTTTAAAAATACTTAAACTCAAATATCTCAAAAACGGTTAGGTTTAGGTTGGGGTGTTCCATAGTGAAATTAATCAGATATGATGAGTACTACACGCCCTTAACGGGAATAGGTCGACTTAACTGGTAACCCATAGTTTTACAAATTGGTTAACCTTTCGGAGTCAGTAAATAATTGGTTAGGTAGTTGCATACCTACATACATACATAATGTAATCTGTACTAGCATCGTTACAAACACTGGAAAGCTTGAATTTATTTCGTGTTGGATTGATTACCATCTGGATTTGAGTAAGAATATCAGTTTATACGTTGTATCATATGGAAACGATACGCATTTTTTAATATAACTGTCTACAATTTACGGCGCGTAATCAAGAAGTGCTTAGAGATCGCGCCACATAAATTGGCAGTAGGCAAACTTGGAACTAAATTTGACGTTTCCGACATTGCGTGTTATTTTGTATGAAAAGTAAATTTAGTATTACCAGCGTTGTGTTTTTTGCTCACTCTTTGTAATTTTTATGTTTGTTAAGGGTGATTATATTTCTTGTTAGTTCTTCTCCAAGCTAGGGTCTCCGCTGATCAAACCTCGGTAAAAAATATGTAAAGACAATGCTCAGTGCCATGTTTGAAATAATAGTTTTAAGAGATTCGCGATTTATACTCATGATATAAGATATAAGGGTGTGTATAAGATTGATTGCAGCTGTGGGAAATCTTACGTCGGACAGACTAAACGGTCTATTGCGGACAGAGTGAAGGAACACATAATATATGTAATATATAATAAGAAGGATAAGTCCCGTTAATTATTAATCATGTTTGAAATAGTTTTTTTAATTTATACTTAGATCATAAGATAACATTCAAAGAGAGCTTGTGATAGGGCCTATTTTAAATAAACATATTTTGACTTTGATATATTAATTTGTTTTATTTGAGTTTATAGCTGTGCAACCAAAGACCGTTACAAATGAAACCTATAATGTATCGAGCCGTATGTCACAGTGAGTGCTAGTTTTGGCGTGTTTACTGGTAACACTGAATTATGCGACTGTGGCGACGCCTCCAACTGCCAATTTATGTGGCACGATCTCTAGTTTGAGCTAACAAACTATAAAAACCTATACTTAAGTGAATAAACAAGTATTCATAATACGTAATAACAATACATATTATGTATTGAAACTAGTTATCTAATTGACAATCACATTTATTTATAGATTTATTTTAATTGACTGAATACATTTATTTATAGGTAGTTATACTAACCGCCAACACACACACACTATGTATGTATATGTCTATTTATACACAGCGACATCTGCTTTAGAATAGAAAACGTGCCTGAAATGTTGCTTCTACAAGTATTGACTAGATGAGACTAGCTGGCAGGATTAAATAAATTTTAGTTTCTTTATTATTTATAAAATTGATATCCGCACTCGCATTACTCACTAGTAAGTAAATAAATTTATATTATTACATATTATGATGAATTATGTATGAATATAGCTAAAAATCTCAAAATTTTTCAATAATTATTTTTTTATCTGGCTTTGATGACTTATAGCGCCATTTATTGATGCGTCAAGTTTTGGTCGAAAAAAATAGTATGGGATGGGACCCCATGCTTGTATCAACTAAATTATGTCGGCAATTCTGACGCAATGCAGAATCACTCAACGTCTTACTATTAGGACGAAAATGAAAAAATGAAAATGAAAAATTCTTTATTACTTTAACTCAAAACACGTTAAACATACAATATCTTGTTCCGGGCACTCCCAGTGGGTGACAGAAGTCGCCTGTGTGGCGAGTGTCCGCTCTTCCATAACAATTAACAATCATTTTTAACTTAAGCGCTAGAGTTACAAGGATACATCAAATTAAGTATACATATTATTATCATTACACATAGAAAATAATAGATAAAGATAATGAAAAATTAACTATTAGTGAATTATATGCTCGTGTCTGTGTGTGCGTGCGTGTGTGTGTGTGTGTGTGAGAGAGAGTATGATGCGATGGTTTTGCTTCTACTATTAAGGTAGGGTGCGATCTGCAAAAATCGTGTCAGGTCACGTATTGTAATAGGCTTTCAACCAATTCGTAGTCATTGCCTTTAAGCCATTCTATTATGACATTCTTGCATTTATGAAAGTGATATGAATAGAAGTTAATTTTTTTATTCAGTTGATTATAAATATGGGCTGACTGTGTTTGGTACTGTCTACCCGCAAACATTGTATTACACTTTTTTGCTTTAATTACGTTCATTTGGCGATGACTCAGTGCAACGACGGGGTCATACACCAGGCCCTTGTGTCGACGGAGGGCAGAAAGCAACACGTAGAGCTTGCGTACTGTTAGCAAATCTGTCAAATTATATAGGTCTGTTGTTGGAAACCTGAAGGGTTTCAAATACATGACCTTTAGGAGAGCGCGTTGACCCCTTTCAACATCAATAAACGCAGTTTTTACTGCGCCTCCCCATACTGTAAGACAATAGGATAGTATAGATTGACCAAGCGACACATAAATGCGATTTAAAAGAGAGGGTGACACAACATGCCGCAATGTTTTAAACACCCATATAAGCTTTCTGATCCTACAATTAACGTAGTCAATCTGATTTCTCCACGACAAGTGCCGATCCAGCATGAGGCCCAAATATTTGGTGCAGTGCACCTCAGTCAGATGCTCGCAGCAGCAGTTCCCTAAGCCAGTCCGGTCGCAGCGATGGATTTTGAGCCCGAGTCCGGGAGGTGGCCGCGTACGCTTGTTAATCGTGAAACAGATGTAATTTGACTTCTCGATGTTCAGTGTTAGCTGATTTCCCCGGAGCCAATCAGAAATCAGCCCCAGACCAGCCTGTGCATCAGCAAATACAGAGTCCCAGGAGTCTCCAGAAAACACGATTGCCGTATCATCAGCGTAAGAGAACACTTTTCCATTGTTTAGCTCAAGGTTGGTGAGGCTATTTATATATATAAGAAAGAGCGTTGGGCCCAACACACTTCCCTGAGGCACACCGAAAGTCACTTCAACATCACTGCTATGCAATTCATCTATCTTAACCCTCTGAGTGCGTTCAAATAGATAGCTTCTAAACAAATCAAGTTGCTTGCCCCTAATTCCAATATTTTCTAGCTTACGGACCATGCGTGGGAGTGAGACGGCATCAAATGCCTTCCGTAAATCGAGGAAAAAAGTTATACATTTTTTTCCCCTGTCCATGTGCTTAACTAACAGAGATGTCAAGTCCAAGATTGCGTCTTCAGTTGACAAATTACGCTGAAAGCCATATTGCGTTCTTGAAATGATTTCATTCTTCTTCAGGTAATTAATGAGACGAGAGTTTATGATTTTTTCTAAAACTTTAGATATGCTTGGCAGTACCGAAATAGGCCGATAATTGTTGGCAATGTCTTTAGCGCCATCTTTATGCACAGGGGTGACAAGTGACCTCTTCAGAGAGGATGGAAAAATACCCGAACTAAAACACAAGTTGGCAAGATGACTAATTATTGGAGCCAAAATTGATACTCCGTTTTTCAAAAAGGCGGTGGGAATAGCATCCCAACCCGGTGCGCTGGACATCTTGAGGGATTTTATAACGCTTGTGACCTCCTGTGGGTCAGTGTTAAGTAACACAAAGGAGGAGCTATACGTCCCAGTGACAGAACACAGTTTACAGTTCTCCTGGTCTGCAAGAGGATTAATGGCACTAGCCAGGTTCTTTTTTTAGCATCACATGATCTAAACAACTGCCCAATCTAGTAGGGTACAAGTGTCCAGGTAAAAGTCCATGCGAGGCCAACATATTTAGATAATTAGTCTTATTGTTTGACTCCTGAGCATCCTGGGCAGACTTTGAGATAAGATTAATGTTGAGATCGCCAGTAACTATGATATTTTTGAAAGAACTTAAAGACGTTAGATAGTCGCTCAGGGAATCGACGAAATTTGAGGCGTTACTTTGCGAGGGAGAACGATAAATACCCAAAATGACCTGATCAAAAACTTCTATTCGTATGCATGTGGCGTGTGTTAGTGCTACTTCCTTAAGAGGTGGATTAATTTTTTCCTTGGCGTACACCACAGCTCCATCATTTTGGTTCTGATTACACGCAGTGGCAAGCGATACATAGTTTGTATTATTGGCAATCGCTTAAGACTATCTAGTCGACACTCTGTTAAAATAAATATATCGGGACTAAACTCAAGATCCACAAGAGAAGTTAACAGATCATCAGTGTTCGAGTAGACACTCCTGATGTTTTGGGTAATTACGGTTAAATCCGATTTGTTTACATTTATGCACCTGTTAAGATCACGAACATCACACTGCAGTGACCCTGACAGTTCAGTATTGTCCAAATCTGCAATAGTGTTAAATACACTATCCATTATTGTCGTAGATTAATATAATAATGAGTTGCTTTAATAGGTTATTACATATATGCGAGTGTGTCAGCGTGAGCATGTAAGTGTGTGCGTGGGTTTGTATATGTAATGTAGTGTAGTTATAGTATGAATAAATAATTGAGGTTTTAATATATGCATTAGTGTATGCAGATGTTATAAGTTCACAAGCACATAACACGACAAGTAAAACTCTCACAGCTACCAAAAAAACAAAAATCAGTATACAAAATTGATATGCAAACAGAAGATGGTTCCCGGCAATTCTCAAACGGCACACTAGTCATGTCTGCCGCAGCAATCCATGCGCCTGCGCTTCATCCTTAATTAGGATTATAGGCGAAATATCGTCTTTACGCAGGTACACCCTTCCATAGGCAGTCCAGCAGTACTTATAGGCTTTGGTTTTAGCAAGGTCTCTTGCTAAGAAGTGCAGACGGGACCCACGCGCTGTAAGCTGCTCGGAGACATACACGGGAGTAGACTCGTTTTGGGTTTGGCCTAAATGTCTAGTAGAAAGTTTGTCTTTGTGCTTAATATTGAAAGATTTTACCCTCTTCCTAAATTCCACCTTTTTGATCGAAGACACTAGTTCAACTACTACAGGACCGTTCTTTACTTTGTTTCCTTTCGGTTGAACTCTGTAAAGGTCCCTCAAATCATGTTCCTCAATTTTACACTCAACAGCTGAAGAAAGGTTCAGAGTCATACTTATCAAGTCCTGCCTTGTTTCACCTGCTTTCCTGGGAACATTTTTTATTTCGACATTTGCGTTCCGGCTTTCCCGCTGCATATCCTCTAATCTATTCTCCAAAACCGATATTTGATCCTTATCTCTACGTGCCTGGAGCTCAAGGCGTTCAATCTTCTTCTGTAGCTCTTCGTTCTGAGCAGAAAGTTACGAGATGGAAGTCTCAATGTTCGTGTTACCCGTTTTAGTTTCAACAAGTGTAGAATGTAGCCTCTTAATTTCATTGTTTTGTGTCTTAATCAATTCTTTAATTTCCGCTTGAAAGCCAATCAGGACATCTTCACTAATATGTTTCGCTCGTTTAGTGACATAGTTAGGTGGAGTACGTTCTATTCGGTCGCTTCTCTCAAATACATTCGAATCAGACATTGACGTGTTCGATAAATCCACAGTCTCAGTCATATTTGCTTCTACTGAATCAGAGATGGCGCCACCAGTAGTTTTGAAGTCGTAACTGATCCAGATATCCTGATTATACTGAGACTGCAGTGATGTCGTTAATAACGAAACTAAACTCACCAACAGATGGCGCCACGGGTAAGCTCAAACTCGCAATAGAACTAAAGTTGACGATTTGTATACACACAATTGAATCCTAAAGCGTAACTCTAAACACAACCACTCGTTACGAGGTCCGGGAGGGAAGAGAAAAATTATGAACTATTTTATAAAACTTAAAGAATAGGATTAATAGCACACAATACAATGAATCGATTTGAGTACTCTCAGTATCATGCCGCTATCTGCTACCGCTACCGGTTGGCTTTCCTGGCGTATTGATAGTTAGATACTATCTTCCTGTCTGTTTGCTCGTAGTTCGGATATTCCTTTCGGGGCTTGAAAGTCACCCGGCGTGAGAGCGCGATCGCGGGATCTTCCGGAAATCTTGACACGTTCGCGAACCGTACCGCGAATATCCTACCGACTGCGCCAAATACGATCTGCGCAGCAGGAAGACTAAAAAAAACCAATTTCATTTACTTTATTAATATTTATTACTAACTATATCTTAATTCTAAATTACACTAGTGATTCTGTTCGAAGTATGCACAGAATGATTATAATAATAATAATAGTAAAAGCGTTTATTTACGGCCACAAAAACATACACAATACAAAACGTTTATAATAAATAACTGACACACTAAGGGGTATAATTTGTGCATGTTATTGTCGCAGCAAAAGGGTTCTAACTCAGCTGGGTATGTTGCGTCTTGTGGCAAACGCAAAGCTGGTTTTATGTCAGAACCACTGGAGAGCAACGTTTATATTTTAAAGAAAATAGTTAATTACAGTGCTACGTAAATAAACAGTATAAAACATATACATAGATTTTATTAATATACATAGATATAAGATATGATAACATGTGTGTGGATAGCATATGCAAAGATTTAAAAACGGAATTATTCTATAATAAGGTTTAGTATAAGTAATATAGATCTATTTATATAATATTATAAACGATATGAAATGAAAAGCTTTTTTATTCAACATGAGAATTATAAAAATCACTTATTGAAAGTCAAAAAAATAAACAAAAAACATTTCCACAGGAAAAGTTGTCAATAAAATTAGTAAAACTTCAAAAAATAAAATAAATCTAATTTAACTATTGGCATTTCATAAAGCAAAATCCTGCAGAGAAGAAATGCCAAGAAACTCCGCAGAAATATTTCAATACAATACAACTTAATTAAATAATCCATCAGAATGAGACTGCAGCTTAACCAGCAACCAACGAATATTATGAGAACCATATTAAAGGGGTCCCAATAAGAACATGCATCGTGAGACTGCAATCACACTAAGATGACACGTCACATAACATCATTTAGATAATCTTTCACTTTGTAGTAGCCCTTCTCGATCAACGTCGCTTTAGTGCAAACTTTAAATTTGTCTAGAGGTAAGGACTTTATTGCCACTGGAAGTTTGTTATACATTTTTATGCCCAGGCCAATAAACGAAGTGTCTAGTCTTTTTAGTCTCGAGCCACTATAATACATTTTATTGTTATTGCATGTGTTACAATTATGTATGTCTCTTACAAGTTTGTAATCATTGATATTTTTTTTAACATAGATCATGTTATCATATATATATTGAGAAACCACAGTCAGTATATATGTAGGTATATAATGTATTATAAATTAAGTGTCCCAGGGGCAATAGAAGGAGCACCCGCCTCTTCATGCTGGCAGAGCAAATGTTCCCGGAGACATCGTTTAAATTTTGGTTTAGAGGATAATTGTCTTATAGGTGGGGGAATATTGTTCCAACATTTGGAGGCGGCATATCTAAAAGCTCCTCTGAAAGCGGTGGTGCGATGGCGAGGCAGAACAAGCGGTGGTACACAAGCACGGGTCGATTTATGTTGCTGGGAAGCCATGATTAATAATAACAATAAAAATATGAGGTGAGACAGAAATGCTGAGGAGGATTCAGTTGTGCAATATGTTCGTTGGCGGTCGATGAGGTGTGAGCAGTTTTGTCGGTGGTGGGAGTATGTAAGTAGTGAATCATTTGGAATGTGGATGAAGATTGCGCACCCTGATCATTGAAATTGTGTAGTTAGCAAAAGGAATAAATAAAAATTTAAATATGTAGTTTTTATTTGTAAATTTAGTTTAAAATTTTCATCTAAACATTGACTTGGCTTGGATGGGAGCTGCTTTAGCAGTGGTCATGGTAGCATTGGCTGGTTTTTCTTTAGCTGCCACTCTCTTTTGCTTCATCTCAATCAATCATTTCAACACACAAGAAGCCTCCACCTAGTAAATATAAACAGTGCATGAATAAATAAACACATTTCCATAAAATCATACAACATTATGGACACAAATAAAAATTCAGATGACACAGATTAAATTTTACCTTTTTTAACACTTTAATTTCTTTTTGTCTACCAGAAATCAAACTCCAAATATACTAATTTATCAGCACTCATAAGTCATAAGTTACCTAATTTGGTAGATTTTAATGATTTTTACTATCTGACCTTCTAAATACATATTATGATGAAAACAACAATATTTGTAGTACATGCATATACTCGTATTAACACCTCCTATGTCCCGAAGGGGACAAGCTGAGACTATTGATCGCCACCTCTAATGATCCTGACTAATAACATACATACGTACACATCACACTCAATTCCCTATAGAGTCGGAGATCACAGATACCCACCCTGACAAACCACTTTTACTTCATTGTACACTTATACACTCTCAGTGGTTATATATACTTTTAAAGTGTATGTGATGTTATGTAAGTGTATGATAAGTAAACTGATGTTACTTTCAATATAGAGTCTGTCTAACTGTCATTTGTCCTATTGGGTAATCGGCCTTCCAATTCACACACATATATTCCTTTTATCAATCTACTATCCTTTATCCTCATAACATGTATAAACGATCGAAGCTTGCGCATTTAAATCTTAGCCTCTACATCTATTTTTAATTCTGTCATTCAATATCACTCCTAACATGCTTCTTTGTGTGACCTATGGGTATGGTTTGATGGGCGTATGCCCGTGGAAGTGCAATGATGACTATGACAAGAGTACTGTAGGGTAAAGAATAAAGGTGTATAATGTAGATGAAGTAAAAGTTATTTTCCAGAATTGGTATCAATGAGAATTCATGATCTCTCTTTTACCGTGTGTAGCGAGACTGAATATGGTGTATTTTAGTAAGTAAGTTACTCAGATGGTCCAAGTAACTGTGATATTGTTATTATGTGTCATAAGTTTTTTACACTACAACATATTATTCAAGGAGACAATACCTGCTTTTTCAAAGAGCTATGGCTGGCTGTCCTCTTCTTGCTCTTAATATGACCTGGTGTATCGAAGTTTTCAGTCTAAAAAACATAAACACATAAAACTTAACTTTTAGTGCTAAAGTAATAAAATACACATTTCCACATTTATGTTTATTTCACTATTAATTTTAATGTAAAATACTTACCATTATTTCAAATTATGTCTTATCTGCCAGCTCTTGACTTTCCACGTGTACAGTTGTGGCACAATGTAGAAAATATTTCTAGATTAAATTTCTAACCTATTGAAAATTTCCAAACATAAACAATAACAAACTTGCTAGTTCCACCGATTGCTACTTGATCGCTAGTGGCGCTAGTGTCTACGTGTCATTAAATGAACGACTTTCTGTTATGTTGGTAATAGCAGCAAAAACGCGGCCAGCGAGCGAACACCTTACATAATATCAATTTGTATTCGCATAATATCTATTTGTAATGGCGCGATCACTTTGCGACCACTGCTGATTGCAAATTTTTGCGTAATAACCCTTCTGAATGAGATTATCCCACAGAGAACCAAAGTCGTAGACATTGTCTATCAATGTTGCAAGCTGAAGTGGCAGTGGCCGGCTACGTCTGCCGTAGAACCGACGACCGTTGAAGCAAAGTGGTTCTCGAATGGCGGCCGCGTATCAGTAAACGTAGTGTAGGAGGCCCCCCTGCTAGATGGACCGATGACCTGAAAAAGGTCGCTGGTAGTGGTTGGCTGAGGGTCACGAGTGATTGTGTTTTGTGGCGTACTCTTGGAGAGCAGTCCAGCAGTGTACTGACATAGTCTGATTGATTGATTGATTTGTGTTGTTGAAGGCTTTGGGGTATATGAATTTATGAATCACCTTGCATCTCAAATATCCTAAATAGAAAGAAAGAAAGAAAGAAAAAAACTTTATTCACTAACATACAACACAAACATGGAAAAAAAATATGCAAAGAACACCGTTGATGCAGTGAAAAGGTGCTGCCTCAGTACACGATGTAGCTAGGCTACATCACTGGTCTTCCGGCAGCACCCGATTCGGAAACTGTCACAAGCTGCATATAATAAATAATAAACATACACAAAATAATTCATTTATAATAACCATCGTGACAAATACAGATATAATACTCATAGTTACAAAAAATTTATACACTATAATTCATAATCATACTTCGTGGAACACAAACAAGAACATTAGTTATAAGCATGTAAATAGATATAGTCATATACATAAATACACACTCATACATATACGTACATACACATTATATATATACACACACATACATATATATGTATATACACTATAGACTGTAGTAACATCATAAACATCATATAAACATACATTAATATATTTCAGACACATACACATTAATTCAAACAATTTATAGAAAGAAAATATTTATATATATATATATATATATATATATATATATATATATATATATGGTATTTGCACAGACAAGGTGAGGCATTGATAGGAGTTAGGGTAAGGATTTCTGTTGTTCGAGAAGACAAGCCTTATACCTACGGTAGAAGGCTCCCCTAGAAGCAACGTCGCGGATAGGTGGCGGTATATCATTCCAGCATTTAGACGCCGCGAACTTGAAACATCCCCGAAACGCTACTGAATGGTGCACTGGCAAAGCAGCCCTAACCTTAAAGTGACGGGGGTTCGTTGACCACTTGAGTTTTCGGTACAAGTAAGAAGGGCTCTACGACCGAATCACACCAAACAACAACGCCGTGAAGTGCAGTCGCCTACGTGACTGCATGTTCAGCAAGTTCGCGTTGTTCAAATACGGAGTGATGCGGGATCGGTACGGTATATGGAAGCAAAAACGGTTGCATGCGTTTTGAACCCGTTGTATCAATTTCCTAGTTTGCCCTAGTATACAGCTACCATAAACAACATCACAGTAGTTTAACCTTGACAATATCAATGCTTCACTCAGGTTGACACGCAAGTCTACGCTGAGATATTCGCGGATATTGTAAAGCACCTTTAAACGGTAGAAGCAGTTCCCGACTACACTGAGGACGTGCTTCTCGAAATTAAGCCTACCGTCCATCAGCAAGCCCAGGTTCCTAACCTCTTCCACCACCCCTATGACGTTCCCCCTGATAACTATATCATTGGCGGAAAGGACATCCATCGTACTCCGAATTTGCGACAGACTTCCAAGAACTAAAAGCTTAGACTTGGAGGGGTTCAGTGTAAGACAATTTCTATCAGACCAACACGCGATTCGTTCGAGCTCAGAATTAGTGCTCCGTATGCATTCCGACATCCCGGAAGGTTTGGCGGACGCATACAGCTGCAAATCATCAGCGTAGAGATGATATCGACTGTTTTCGATACTGCTAACGACATCGGCGCTATACAGTATAAAAAGCAGAGGACCTAAGATAGAACCCTGTGGAACTCCCCTCGTCAACACACGAGGGGAAGACCACCGAGTTCCACCGTCCATCCCCCGCAGCCCAACGACTTGTGTTCGATGAGATAGATAACTATCGAACCACTTCACAGCACCGGTAGAAAATCCATAATACGTCATCTTGGATAATAGCAAGGGTATGCTCAGACTATCGAAAGCTTTAGAAAAATCGAGTAATACCATTAGGGTGCTCATGCCATTGCCCTGGGCCTGGAGAACGTTTTCGACCACATTCGCCAAGGCGGTCGCAGTAGAGCGGCCCTTCCGGAAGCCCGATTGATATTCGGGCAAAATACCGTTTTCTTCTAGATATTTCGTAAGCTGATCACTCACAACCCTCTCCACTATCTTTGACACACATGGAAGGATACTTATGGGACGAAGGTGGGATATATCTGTCGGGTTAGGTATTTTCGGCAACGGCAGGACCCTGGCAGCTTTCCAACTGGTCGGAAAGATACCAGTGCTGAGGCTCCTGATCACAATCGCTGTCAATACGTCAATAGTCTCTGGTAATGTCAATAATCAGACAATCTTTGTCACCGCCTCAGCCAAAACCGGCTTCAGCGAGAATGACGAAGAACCAAATCGGTGAAATTCGTAATACGTCAAATCACTTATAGTCAGCTCTGCTGCTCTGCTCTGCTTCCAGGAAATGCTTGTTAATATCGTCAGGGTCGTCAAAATGTTCAGTCAAGTCAGTCTGGTTATTGTCAGTTAGTATTATCTTTTTCAAGTGTTTCCACATTGTCTTTGGATTAGTCCTGTCATTAATTGTCTTGTCAAAATATGCCTGTTTTTCAGGACGCAGAGCCTGAACGACAAGTCGTTTCAGGTCCTTATAGTACTGCTTATGTGCCTCGATTCCAGTACGCTTGAAACGCCTGTAAGCGTTGTCGCGTAGCCGCACCATAAGCAGCACAGTGCTCGTCAACCAAGGCTTAGGAGCATCCTTCACCAAAATACTCCTGACTGGGCCATGTTTGTCAAAAAGTTGTGTTATGTTGTCAGTCAAAAGAGCTACTAAGTCATCAATGTTGTCATGTGTTGTCATACTAGCCCAGTCTATTTCAGTCAAGTCATTGTTAAGTTTGTTCAAATCAATGTTCTTCAGCAGGCGGTACATAATGTGCCTTGGTGCCGGTTTCTTCCGTTTCAGGTCAAGCTCAGCCAAAACAAAGGCATGCCTGCGTAAGTCAGGGAAGTGCCAAACGTCCACAGAGCAAACCAGCGCGTCAGTCATTATCAGGTCAATTGTACTTCGTGAATGGTTAGTAAAGTGAGTCGGTTTATTAACATGCTGTGTTAGTTTTAGAATTGTCATAAAGTCAGTCAATGATTTGTATTTTCTGTCATATATGTTATCAAAATTAATATTCATGTCACCTACTAAAACAAGTTTGTCACAATTATTAAAAGATGTTACGGAGTTAGTCAATACGTCAAAAAAATCGTAAACGCCATGCCAAGTCGGCCGGTAAGCCGTCCCACCCACTAGCCGGGTGCCACCAAATACGACGCGGGACCACATTTGTTCCACCGTGGGCGACACGGGGTGGGAAACCACGCACGCACGCAAGCCACGCCGCAGGTAGAACCCAACGCCACCTCCGCGAGCACGCACGGAGCGCGGCCGCGGCACATGGCGCAGGCGATACCCGGGAATGGAGGGCGCGCGCCCCTCGTCGCACCCCCGCAGCCATGTCTCGTTGATGGCCACCAACTCGCAGTCTGTACGAAGAACCACCGCCTCCAGCTCGTCATGGCCGGTCCCCAGCGAGCCCGCATTAAACAACCCAATTTTGAATCGCTTAATACGAGTCATGGAAACCGTTGAAGGAGATGTCTGCATATACCAACGATTTATAAAGATACTTAAACATAATATCACAACTTATAGTCCACAAATATATACATTGTAAACATATTTCATACATATACATACGAATATAATAATTGATATATATGACAATAAATATACTAAAGACATAGGCAGCGACACAGAGACCAAACCGCACCGAATCAAAAGCATCCATTACGATACAATTTACATATAAAACAATAATTACAAAGGACTTCACAAACATATATACAAAAATACATATCAAACGGGAAAAGGGCCAAAAACCCTCTCCACGTCCTCTTCTTCCCGGATGCGGTGAACTGGGGCTCCGTCTGCCTTGCGCGCCAGCACTCGTCCGTCACGGGTCCACACGAAGCGCCAGCCGCACGCCTTGGCCCGCTCGCGCGCCCGCCGGAACAGCTGTCGGTGGAGGCGGGTGAGGCGCTCGTTTAGGTAGAACCTACGAGGCTCACCCGGCAGGCCCATGTCTGCAGTGGTTGCTCCACGCCGTACGCGGGCCGCGCGTATAAGGTCGTCACGCGTCGAACATCGAGCAAGCCGGACGACTATCGGCCGCGGACCACGGTTCGAGGCACCAGCAGCCCCGGCAGCATCGCGCTGCGGCCCCATGCGCACCGCACTGACAATGTCACCTGTCATAAATGATTAACCATTTGTTATTGTTTGCAGATCGATTCGAAGATGCAGATAAATTTGTTACAATATTTTAATTTTTATACAGTTCAGTAATATTAGGTTTTTGTTTCAGCTGTCAGATTTACTAATTAAACCGATACAGCGTATTCAGAAGTATCACTTGCTGTTAGAAAAGGCATTCTTTTATTTAAATATAGGCGAAGGTAATGTTGATCCTTTTTTGTTGGATAAAGTCAAAGAGGCAGCTTATTATTCGTCAAATTTACCAAAATATGCAAATGATATGATGGACGTTGGAAGACTTCGTGGTTTTATAGTAAGTACTATAATTAAAATTGTTTGCAATCACTATTAATGAAATTCTTAAAGGAAACGACAAAATAAACCGTGCTAGTTCATGGACCTATGAACATAGGTATGAAATTCAAGCTATGAACAAGGAGCCTAACATATCAAAACTTGAACACGTTACCAAGGCCTTCCCCGCGCTCCTTCTTGCAAGTTAATCTCATGCATCGTTCCCTGGTACTAGAGAGACGAGAAAAACGTGCCATCTATAAAGACGAGAAGCGGTCAAATTACCGCTGAACTTTATTCAAGATAATAAGTTTAGCGTAAAGTAAAAATAACACTATAAAACGTATCAGAAACAAAATAAAAAAACACACATAGAAATATAAAAATGTATACACAACTTTAACATTGAAAACTGAAAAATACATAACAAGACCCATAAAGAGGCTTCTTGCATATTTCACATATTTTGTGGGTTTATTTACACTTAAAAATATGACATTGGCGCCTTCCTACTTTCATACAATAAGACTCGCATGCAGGAATTTCTAAATCATGTTCAGAAATACCTATCAGTTCACTAGCTAAACTCAAAAGAAAATTTCTTGATTTCTATTTTTACCGGACATTTTATTATTTGACCTGACACTTTATTCCATAGAACGTTTAATTGTATTTTTAGCACCATAAGCACCACGTGCGTAGCGAATATCAATGAAATCTTCAAATTGTTTCAAAGATAGTTGTCTACTAGCCTCTTCTTTCGTACATTTTTGAATCAGCTTCTTATTAGACTCATCAACCATTAGGTTCCATGCGTCCAATATAGACTTACGGAAATTTCTCATCGCGTAAGGTACTGGTTGCTCTTTCGCATAATTTTGTCTTACGCGGTGACCTACTGTGAGTCGATTCCGTCTGAGATATCAAAGAAATGCAGTCTGCAGATGTCAAATTATTAGTGCCAACATGCCGTAAAGATAAAAGCGGTGCATCCTCAGACTCACCTCCCTACGAGGCAATTCTTCTTCAAATTAACTTGAACTTGCAATTGGCAATTTACTCTCACTAGTAATTTCAAGTTCTGTGGGTACGCGTTCGGGTTCACAGTCAGTTTCATTCTAGGAAAGTTCTTGCAAATAGAAAAAGAAAGAAAAACATTTATTCACTGCTTATATACATTTTGACATAACACTATACACTCTTTGACACAACAACTTGATGTGAACAGGTGCTGTCGCAGTATTTGATTCAGCTTAGTTGTATCACTGATCCTCCGACAGCACCCAAACCAAAGTCTGTCACTAACTGCATACTATATAATATATATATATATATATATATATATCGCACACCCGCTAAAATACTATCATAACTCAAAAATCATCTTTTTTCAGTACAGGCAAAAACGTGTTTGAAAAAAATAACTAGTTTTTTATAATATACATCTTTATTAACCAGTAACTTGCCTTACATTACTAGAATCAGTTTTTAACGTACTCTTTAGTTTTTAATAATAAATTAAATAAAAAGCCGTCTAAACTACATTTATGACACTTTTTTAGAAAAGATATTAGACATTTTGTCATAATTAGGTTAACAATTTTGAGTTATAACACTAAATTATGACAAAATGTCTAATATTTTTTGAATAGATTTTTCTATATTTTGACTTATGATTGTCTTGTACGATAAATAGGTAGGAAAAAAACACTGTAACTTTTCGAGTTGTGAAACTTTTTATCAAATTTAACGGAGATGTTGCTTGCACAAAGCGAAATGTAACACTGTTTGAGGAAGGGCAGGGGACAATCTTCTTTAATATTATACCATCACAACGCCATCTGGAGGGTTTTTTGTGGAACTAGAAATGTGGTGTTTTTGTAGAATAAAATACATGAAATTTTAACAACAGTGGCTTACTTTTTAAAATTTGAAAGATTTTGATTTATGACACTATATTGGCGGATGTGCGATATATATATATATATATATATATACAATGATAAAACTTACAAAAAAAACTGATAAACGTACTTAGATGTTAAATATTATGTAATCTTGTATAAAAACTACTAAGAAATAATAAATACACATGTATGATACAAATATATACATACATACATAAAACGCAAGCAAACACATATTTACACATACATAGATCTATCTAAATGTATCAAATAGGCAAGTATAAATTCAAAGTCAAATGTTTTTATTCAACATAAGTACAAGTACAGTACATTTATTGAAAGTCAAAACATTTGCCTGACACTGGTTGTCTCTTAGCATTTGAATTCTACCGTTGGTTCGGAAGCCCTGGCGCGGAGAAAAACCAACAAGAAACTCCGGCTTTCAGGATTTTTTGCCCAGTGCCAGTTACAAAAACAAATTATACAGAAACATAATTAAGCCTTTGCACATATAGCTTAGATGCACTCATTGCTAACCCTTGAGCATCGGCAAGGTAGTCTCCGACCGCGTAGTAAGCGCCCCGGACTAGTCGGTCTCTAACTATAGTCTTAAATTTAGGTAAGGGCAATCGCGTAATCCAGTCCGGTAAATGATTATAAAAACGCACGCAATTTCCAGCAAAAGATTTCTTGACCTTTTGAAGCCTCGAGGGGTGGCGCACACAGCTTATGTACAGCTTATGTTTGTTTCTAGTATTAATTTTATGAACATCACAGTTTCTTCTAAAAATATTTATATTTTTATGTACATAAATGACACACTCATATATGTACTGAGCAACAACCGTCAAAATATCAATTTCTTTAAAATTTTGTAAAAACGTATATTGTGTTTATGTCAGCAGCACAACCCCACAGCAAGATGCAATAAGACATAATGCTATGAAAGTAGCTGAAATAAACAACCCTAGCCCTGTACTCGTCCGTATATTCCCTAATCCGTTTAACAGCATATGCCGCGGAACTAAGTTTTTTAAATAAAACGCGAATGTGGTCTCCCCAATGCAGTTTTGAATCTAAAGTTATCCCTAAGAAGACAGTAGTATTTATTTTATCTATTTTCTCATTATTTATTATTAGATTGGTTTCAACACCACTAACATTTGGCCAAGCAAATTGAATACATTTTGTTTTATTATTATTAAGAACTAAATTGTATATAATGAATATTTCTGAGATAATGAGACATTTAGTATAATATTATAGGAGACGTGCGTAGTAACAAACCTTTCGATGTACTATGAAGGATCGACACGGAATAAAATGCATACATTGATATAATTAACTACACTCTCATATTACCTACTATAATGCCCACCCAACCTAAATCCACAGTAATAGGAAAAATGCGGTTCGGAGATAATCGCGGTTAAAGGTTAAAAATACGAAAAAGTAATAGAAATTTAGGAATTCCTACTAAAATTTCTGTACAAATTGATGAAAAAAGTAAATATCTTTCATATTAAGATCAATAGATGGTATAATTACTAATAAGAAATATCAGCATTTTAAAAAAAATGCCCCTAATACTTTCCGGGTTTTTTTTTAATTTCAGTTCTAAAACTACTTGAAACACAGTAATATTACCTATTACTGTATTGGCATATTTTTTTATTATTATCAAGTTTAGAAAAACCATTTAATATACAGTAAGTTACGAAATATTACTGTGTTTTAAATAGTTTTACCATTTAATTTACTAAAACACAGTAAAATATTATGTTGTTAACTGAAACAATATTTTTCATACAATATTTTATAATTAGTTTTCATACAATATTTTATATATGAAATTTCTATTTAACGGTTTAATTAAAATTTAACTGTGTTTTAATTGGGAATACGTAAAAAAATCGCAACAGTAAGAGCTTTACTGTGTTTTAAGTGGGAAACTTCAAAATTTACTTGATTTTACTGCATATTTTGAATATTGCTAGAACACAAAAATTAAAAAAAAAATGGGTTGTAGTTGACTTTTTAACTATCTAAATGTACAAATAACTCAAAATGGCCAAATTGGCTATTACTGTGTTTTAAGGGTTGGAGGGCAGTACAAACAAATGCGGTCAAATGACCGCTTCAGTCTTTGGTACTGTATTGTAAAATAAATAAATAGACAAAGATAATTATAATAATGTTGCTACGTATATATAGTTATTTCTATTTATAGTTTTTTTTCTCTTTTTATTTTTATTTAGTTTTATATAACTAAAGTCACAAATTAATAGATGATTAATTAAATATATTTTTTAAATATCAAACTTTAAACTCAACGCGACAAGTTTGTTTTTATTGCTTAGCATCTGACGGCCAAAGCTGCACCCATGTCTTAATCAAATGAGAACAAGTGTTACTGGACTTTCTATGGAAAAATCTATGAAAGTGGAGATGAGAATCCACCTATAATCCGGATGAAACATGAAGAGTAAATGTAACAACTTCGCAATGGTACGATCAATTCTGATCTAAATTTGTTTTTTTCATAAAATAATAATTGATCCTTACTTCGAATTCCCTTTGATTGTACCTCTTTTTATACTATTTGCATATTCAAAGTCAAAGTCAAATGTTTTTATTCAACATAAGTACAGGTAAAGTACATTAATTGAAAGTCAAAACATTTGCCTGACACTGGTTGTCGCTTAGCATTGAAATTCTTCCGTTAGTTCGGAAGCCCTGGCTTGTTGTTTGGAGAAGAACAAGGTTTTCAGGAGTTTTTGCCCAGTGCCAGTTACAAAACCAAATTATAAAGAAACATAATTATTTTGGCACATAAAGCTTATATGCACTCATGCCAACCCTGAGTATCGGCAAGGTAGTCTCCGACCGTCTTGTAAGCGCCCCGGACTAGTCGACCCTTAATTTTAGTCAGGGCAATCGTGTAATCAGTCCGATATATGATTGTAAAAACTCCCAAAGATTTCTTGACCTTTTGAAGCCTCGAGGGCGCCACATACAGCTTATGTTTGTTCCTAATATTAATTTTATGAATATCACAATTTCTCGTAAAACTATTTATATTATTATGTACATAAATAACACACTCATATATGTACCGAGCAATAACCGACAAAATATCAATTTCTTAAAAATTTTCGCGCAGTGACTCTCTGGGGCCAATTCTATAAATGCAGCGGACAGCCCTCTTCTGCAAAACGAATATTGTGTTCGTTTCACCATACCCACTCGATAGCTTGCGGTGTGAACACAAAACATGTTGACTGGTGAAAGGACGTGGCGTGACCTGCGCTTTGATGTTCGTCTTGTAATGTAAAGCTTTGCTGAAGACGAAATGCGATCATCATATTACTAATTGATCTAGTGCTAGATGAGTTATAGATGGGGAGGGAGACGTGGCGAGGAAACCTACCTTTCATCCGAAGTAGGGATAGTTTCGGTGTACACCGGCGGCTAGTTTCCAGATAAAATCCATAATTTTATTTAGATAAAATTCAACTGGAACAGTAATAAGCAAGAATGATGGAATGTGTTTTATCCGCTTCTAATTGGGATGAAATTTAATTAATTTAATCTTCATTTCAAATATGATCACACAGCTAGTTGTGGTAATCTCAAAAGGAGTCCAGCTCGGCGGTTATCTGTAGAGCCCTTAAGGCTCCACAGAGCCGCCGATTTTCATTTTCATAATTTTACATGAAATAAACGTACATACGATACTCAAAGTAAAAGTGAAATATAAGAGTGAATACGTGAGAAGTGTGAATATTACATGAAATAAGTACATAAATAGTGTAGGTGTTAGAGGCGAGGGTGACTTTCACTACGGCAATTCTTGTTGTTTCATAGAATTCAATATTTCAACAGAATATTTTGAAATTTCAGTTTAAAGGTGAGTTTATTTTGTAACTGTCGTAGGGGGGGCAGTGTATTATTACAACATTTGGTCGCTGCATAGTGAAAACCACCCTCGAAAGCCGCTGTGTGATATTTGTGTGGTTCAAGAGGAGTCCTCGCCACTCTCTGTGTACAGGTGCGACCGCTTCGTGCGAACTTGAGCCTATCGGACAGGTAAGGCGGCTCCCGGTACTACACAATATCGAATGCTAGACAGGCAAGATGCAGCCGTCGTCGGGACTCGATCTTTAGCATATTTGCTCTATTCAAAGAAGGCGTTACGTGAGCTTGGCGCGGCACGTTGAAGCAATATCTGCAACAGGCGTTCTGCACTCTCTGCACAGCCCTCGCGGTATCGGCAGTGATACGAGGCCCGTAGACCACGTCGCTGTAGTTGAGCTTAGATAGCACGAGTGCCTCGCAGAGGGTCACCCGGGAACTCACAGAGAGCATATCACGCACAGAATATAAGAGCTTCAAACGATAGAAACAGCTCGATATCGTCCCTACTATGTGCGACTCAAAACGCAGCCGCTCATTGAACAGCGCGCCCAAATTCCTAGCCACAGACACCCGTTCAAGTAAATTGTCCCCGATCCTTACAACCGGAGCAACAGTCCCCATGGCATTAAGCTGCGACCGACTGCCCAGCATCATGAACTTGGACTTCGCTGTGTTGAGAACGAGGGCACTGCTGTCAGACCACTCTTGTATCCTTCTCAAGTCTTCGTTCAATCCCGTGATGCTCAAAGCTATTTCTCCTGGAAGCGCAGACATATAGAGCTCCACGTCGTCAGCGTACATATGGTAGCGACAGTTCTGTACCTCGCGTGGCAAATCAGCCGTGTAGATGATGAAAAGTAGAGGCCCCAGGACAGATCCCTGTGGAACACCCCGATCAACATCACACAAACGCGAGAATACGACGGAGCCGTCATCCTGTGTTAACTTTACCATCTGCTTCCTTCCTTTTAAGTAACTGTCAAACCAATCAAGTGAAATCCGTAATATTGTAGTTTCGAAAGTAACAATTCTATTTTTAATGAGTCAAACGCACGTGAATAATCTAATAAATTCAAAATAGTTCCCAGTCCCCTATCCTGGTTCGTCAAAATATGGTCGACAACATCCAATAAAGCCGTAACCGTTCCCCGTCCCTTCCTAAATCCGGATTGAAATTTAGGAAGGATCCCTTCATGATTTACGAAACTTGAAAGCTGCGTGTATACAATCTTTTCTAAGACCTTAGAAAGGAATGGCAGAATACTGATAGGTCTCAGGTCCTTAAGCGCTGAAGGCTTGTCATGCTTGGGAATCGGAGTTACCAAGGCATGCCTCCAACGGCGCGGAACCTTCCCAGTTGATATTGAGACATTTATCATGTGTGTTATGACAGAAAGTGTTCGTGGCAGTGTACATATGACCATATCTCTAGTGATGCTATCTACACCAATAGCGTTCGATTTAATCGACATAATGGCCTTCAAAACTGTGTCTTCCGGAACCGCACGTAAGTTTAGCTTATTTAATAAATGAAAGGGTTCATGGCCGTCGGTCTCGGCAGACTATAAAGCCTATAGCCAGCCACCACTGGTGCCACTGCGTTGCGGTCAGACAACCAGGTCTCACAAATTCCCACCAAGTCAGCCCGATGCAGATTCATGGCAGCTATAAAGTTATCATGACCTGTGTTCAGTGAGCCCGCGTTGTAAAGTGCTAATTTCATTAATTTTATCCTAACAGACATATTTAATACTAAAAGTCAAACCATAATCAGAATACATAATAATTAATGTTAAATTAAAAAGTTGTTGCTCAGTAAACACTTTTATCACAGGATTTAATGTCAAGAGTAAAATAAAATAAGGCATGCACAAAAACAATTCTAATAAATTTGCTAGTCTATGGCGTACATATGTTATGTCAAATTTAATGTCAGAAAAAAAAGTTAAGTAAAAGTAAAGTAAAAATGTTTATTTCAGAAAACCTTAACATTATAAATAAGAACAAACCCCCTAAAAAAGGGCAAAGCCCTGTAGCTTAGGATGGATAAGCTCAACCCAAATTAATGCACATAAATATAAGGAATTTTAGTGAGGTAAAACAGCAGTTGGTACATAAGAACTAACATAAAACATGATTAGATGATGGGTTTTAACAATGCTTCAGTATGCTCATATGTGAGGGATTGCAACCATTCAAGGATTTTATGTTTACAACCATAGTAGCATAAATTATAAATAGTTATTAGTTTACTTACATGGTTGTAAAGCTTAGGACTAAGATAAATACAAAAATTGTGGCTGAAACTTGTTTTGAAAGTTGCTCTAGCACAAACTAGATCGATTCTACGCCTTGAAATGTTTTTAGGAAAACTAGTAAACTGATGCTGATAAAGTATAGCTGCTAAAATAAATAATTTTCGGACTAAAAGAACATTAGACAGTGCATACAATGTAACGGTAGGAAATCGAAAAGGCTTTCTATGAATATAATAAAGTATGTCAATAGGCTTTGACATAGGGCAAGATATATACTCTTAAGCAGTTTTGGAAACACAATCTCTCTTAAGTTTTTAAAAATACAAATAAGTGATCTTTTTCTATTACATAATTTATAAATATGATACTGAAAATTTAAATTTTTATCAACAAAAACACCTAAATATTTGACCATAACCGCTCTGTCAAGATAAGGGCAGGCACACGATTGTTGCTGCCCACAATTTGTTGAGTGAGCTTGTAACTGGAAACTTGTGTCAGGCTGTGCATTGTCTCTAATTGAAAAGGATATGTATTTGGTTTTAGTATAGTTAAGAGTTAAAACATTTTGCCTTAACCAGTTAGAAACAATGTCTAGACTCAATTGAGCTTTTTGAAAAGTATCCTCCCACGTATTACCAGAAATTAGCAAGGCTGTATCGTCTGCATAAGATATGATGTTGATAGATAACTGTACAGATAACAAAAGAAGATCGTTGATATAAATCAAAAACAGCGTTGGACCTAAAATACTTCCTTGAGGTACCCCGAAATTAACTTGTAAATCACTACTGTTACGCTCACCAATTTTCAAACTTTGAGTTCGATTTGTTAGATAATCTGTAAAGATATCGAGAGCTGTTCCACGAACACCAATTTTATTAAGTTTGTGCAAAAGAAGCGGAAAGTAAACGGTGTCAAAAGCCTTTGCGAGATCTAAAAAGATTCCTATAACTTTTTCACTTTCGTCTAATTTACGAGCTATAAAGGATGTAAGCTCATGAACTGCTTCAGCAGTTGATTTGCCTTTCCTGAAACCAAACTGGTTCTCGGACAAGATCCCATGTTTGTCTACAAAAGAGGTTAATCGAGTATTTAAAATTTTCTCCAAAATTCTCGACAAGCCAGGAAGAATAGAAATTGGACGATAGTTTGCAATATTGTCAGTAGGACCAGATTTATAAATTAGTATTACAATGGCTTTTTTAAGCTTTTTTGGAAAAATACCGAGTTTCAGACAATTATTGAATATGTGTACCAAAATGGGAGTGATTAAAGGTTTAGCCAATTTAAGGATTTTATTTGAAATTTGGTCCCAGTCTATAGAACAATCAGTCTTTAAGTGGTCAATAAGTGAATCAATTTCCTGTGCATCAGTTTCGATTAATACTAAAGAACTACAGTTTGTTGTTAAATGATGCTGATGAGGGCTGAGGTCTTTCAAGTAATGTGAGCTGGAAGATAAAGGAAGGTTATCAGAACTACTTTGAGCTAAAGTTTTGCCGACATTAACGAAGTGTTCGTTAATTTTATCTATTTCAGCACTATCATCACCTTCCTTTAAAAGTTGACAGCTAGTCTGTTTCTTCTGACAAGACGACGAGATATTTTTAATGGCCTGCCATAAAAGTTTCTGATTTTTTCCTGCTTTGTCAATTTGGTCTTTTTCATATTGATGCTTACGCTGCTTGATGATATTAAAATAGAAAGACTTGTATCTAAAGTAGGTAATTATTGTTAGGGTCTCTTTTATATTTAGCATGGAGACTATCTTTGTTCTTTTGGCAACTGAGTAGACCTGTGGTCATCCACGGTTTAAGGGTAACCTTCCTACTTGGAATTCTAACAACCCTTGAACTCGCGTCAATGGTCAATGGCCAACGTCAGGATCGTCGATTTCAAGAATCGGGTTAAAATTAGCCTTAGATAAAAATTCCAAACATTCTGATAATCAATCCTACGGGCGATTTTATTAACAATGTTTTGTTTACTTTTTATCTCCAGATGGAGCAAAACTGGCCTGTGATCAGTAATTGCGGTACTAATTACTATAGTAGCTACTGGAGCTTTAGATCTAAGAAAAACATGATCAATACACGTTCCAGACTCTTCTCTGGTGACAAAATTATGACAAGATATTAAACCGTGAAAAGCTAAGATACTGAGATACCTTTCGCTATTCACGTCGCATTTATCTGGTATTATATTCAAATTAATATCACCAACCAGAGCAAGATTTTGCTGTGTGTTGTGTTTAGACAACACATCATCAAGAAAAATCAAAAAATTATCTACACTGCTCTGCTTTGAACCAAGATCCTTATAGAAAGCATGGTGACGGTAAACTGCAATTATCGTTAAGTGGGGTGATTTCAAAACAAGCGCATTGCAACTGATCGAAACCAGCTCTTCGACTGTAAAAATTAAGCAATTTTTAATAAACACAACAACCCCATCATTTTGGTATCTGTTCTGACTGGTGGCAAACGAATAGTATCCATCAATATTAGGCAAAACACTACAACAGGAGAGCCAGCATTCTGTCAGTATTATAATGTCACAATCAACCTTGAGTCTGTTTAAGAAAATGATGAAATCAGGCAACTGTGTACTATGGCCAATGCTTCTGATATTGTGAGTTATTATTCTTAAACCTGTGAGGCTTGGAAGAAGCCCAGCACAGCCCTCCACATCAGTTTCAAAAGAGTCCAACGTCTGCAACTCATCGATCTCTGTAATTATGTTAAAAGCATCGAATTTTGTGCGTGAGATAGCTAGCGCAACAACCGGTATGAAAAACATAACACAAATTAACCATTATAAAGGCATTGAAAAAGTTGTAAAAGTAAACAAAATTAACCCATAAAGAAGTAACATAAGCAAGCAACATATAAATAAACACCATCTGATAAATAACACCACCAATTAAGAGCAATAGAAAAAAATAAAGTAGTCACAATTCACTCTGGAGCTTCTTGAGGTCATCCCCGCTGACGACTCTTACGAAGGGTTGGCCCTCGGTCTTCCTGAGATAAACCACGCCTCGGGACGTCCAGCAAAAGCATATCCATTATCCTTAGCAAATAGGTGGCAGCTGTAGAAAAGCTGACGAGTTTTATAAGTCAGATGCTCAGATATGTAAATCGGCTTAGTGGGATGTCCACTTTAATTTCAGCACACTGGTATTGAGCATTTGCCCTCTGGCCTGACTCCTATTAAAGTGCTTTACAGCAGTCAAGAACTCCTCTTTTTTCAAAACTGATCCCAACTCAACCACGATTGGCGGTGGAGACCTTTTCACAGTAGCCCTTGGGCTATAAACATCCTTGATCTCTGTTTTATTTAGTGGGATGTTGATAGCAGAGGCTATAGAGCAGACCACCTCGCAGAGATCATTCTTCGCGAGTGGCTTCTCAACGGGGATATTGCGTATTTCTATCTTTGGGGCTGATGACACAAGCTCAAGATAATCTATCCTCTGCACCAACGCACGCACATACTTCTCATCTTCTGCCACCTTAGACTCAAGCACCTGAATTCTCTTGGTGGAAGCATCGCAACTATCGGAGAGAAACTTAACACTGGTTTTTAGATCCTCATTTTGAGTCTTGATCTCCTCAACCGATTGCTGCAGCAATCGAAAATCACGCTTAATATCTGTCGCAGATGATTCAAACATTTGTGTCATGAAGAGTTTCATATCGGTGTCAGAAAAAGCTTGCTTCTTACGATGAGTAACGAAGTCCAAGCCCTTATTTTCCAGATTCGGTGCGGAGTTGTGTTTTTTGGAAGCATCCAATGCCGGAGGGATAAGCACCCTCGGACTCTTGTGCGGTGGAGAACGCTGCAATTTACTCATTTTGGCTCAAGAGTAGGCTTTCAGGAGAAAACTGAAGAAAGAGCGGCAAAAATTGCAGTCGCAGCAACCTTGAAACTAAACGCTGATGTAGACCCCAACAAATCTGTAGTTTCTTGAATGCAAGCCCTTTCCTCTAGTACTCAGAGGTTTCAGTGTCACTAACTGGATTTTCGTATTTTAATATATTTATTTATATAACACAAGTTTGTATGGGCTGTTAGCACAACTTGCTAACAAAAGATGGCGCTACTGGTAGCTTTCAAAACGCAACGTATCACATTAGATATGGCAAGATCATAGGAATATGCGATGACTTACGATATCTTAGGTTTCAACAGGATTTAATTACACGCTGAACTACTCTCAAAACACTCACAAATCACTATACACGTCCACTCACAATGAGATCCAAGGAGTATTGTATTTGTGGGTAGTGTGAAATAATCGTGCAGTGTTATTGTGTTGAATGTGATAAAAGTAAAATAGGATTAAGATAATACTTATATAATTAATTGTTAGTCATAATATAGAATATATATTAGTCACCTCAAATGAGGGGTTGGGAAGTCGGTGGTATGGTCTTGGTGGTAATTGCTGACGTAGTGAGGTCGGCATTGCCTATAAAGTGCCAAGTAGCCATCTGCAGTGTCCAGTAGTGGGACACCGATATACGCAGAGCCCCGGCCAGTCCGCGCATCCACGTCCAAGTTCGTCCACCCCGGGACCTGCTGCAGCTGAGCCGACGGATGCAGGGCACAGGCGAGCATTCTGCGCCTTAAAACAGAACCATCTCACTAGGAAGGATACCCGAAACAAAATCGAACTTGCCTGGGAGTTTCAAGGTGGCACCCCCACCACCAGGCTAGGGTACAGTGGGTTAATCACCCGCTTGCCTGAAATAAAATGATTAATGAAACAGAAACAGCAGAAAACCGGACCGATTCTACAACGACGACCTTTGGCATGAAAAAACGGACTCGAATAGCTTTCTGGAACATACGGACCCTTAGCGATGACAACAAACTAGCCCAAGCGGAAGCAGTATTGCTTGATTACAAGCTGCAGATTCTAGGCCTCAGCGAAGTACGCAGGAATGGCTTCGGGGAACTGAGAACGTCCAAGGGCTTGACTTTTCTTTACTCTGGTAAGGAAAGTGAGGAAGACACTCTGGAATACGGTGTCGGTATGCTCCTTTCCGATGCCGCTAAGAAAAGTCTCTTGGACTGGAAACCGATCTCAGACCGAATCATCTGGACCCGCTTTAACTCAAGAGCCGGAAAGATCTCCATTGTGCGTGCTACGCTCCCACCAACACGGCTACAGACGATACCAAGGACGACTTCTACAATGCGCTAAACGCCACCTTGAAGCGTATCAAAAAGCAAGACATTGTCATCGTCATGGGAGACCTGAACGCTAAAGTCGGGAGTGACAACACCAACTGTGAGCGGCACATGGGAACAAGGGGCCTTGGAGTTCGCAATTAGAATGGAGATCGTTTCGTAGAGTTCTGCCAATACCACGATCTGACCATCGGAGCACTCTGTTTATTCACAAGGATGTCCACAAACACACTTGGAATTCACCCGATGGCAGGACCAAGAACCAGATTGACCACCTCGCCATTAGCTCCAAATGGCGCTCCTCGTTGCTCGACGTCCGTAACCGGAGCAGAGCAGATGTCGACAGCGACCATCACCTGGTTGTTGCCGAGCTGCGCCTCAAGGTCGCAGTAGCACGACCAGCCGGCGGACCTGGCAAGGTGGGTAGGAGGTTTGACGTCACCAAGCTCAGAGTGCCTGACACCCGCACCAAGTTCCAGCTCGAACTGCGAAACAGTTTCTCCAGCCTCAACGCAGATGTGGGCTCCATAGACGGAGAGTGGAATCGAATCAAAATGGTCTACACAGAGACCAGCTCCGCCGTCTTGGGGCACGCGGCGCGCTCCCGCGAGGACTGGATGTCTCAGACCACCTGGCAGCCCATCGACGACCGTAGGGATCTTCACCTGAGACTGCTGCAAACCAGAGACGCAACGCAAATGGCTGATCTCAGACAGCAATACCGCCTGATCCGCAAACGGATCTATCGCAGCACGCGGAAGGATATGCGGAAGTGGGCAGACGACATTGCTGTTAAAGCCCAACACGCTGCTAACTCCGGCAACCTGAGAGAGCTATACAAAGCGACCAAGACCCTGGCTGGAAGCAGTAAGCCGAAGAGGAGGCCGCTGAGGTCGAGGGATGGGCAGCTCATAGCAACATCTGAGGGGCAACTGCAACGCTGGCGCGAGCATTTCGAGGAAATCTTCCGCTCAACAGCATCAACTGCGCCGGCTCAAATCAACTGCACGCCCTCACCTCCTGGGCAACTGGACATCAGTGTCGACCCCCCAACCCGCGAGGAAGTGACGAAAGCCATCCTGTCACTGAAGACCGGCAAAGCTCCAGGCCTGGATTGTATCACCGCGGAAATATTGAGGGCTGACATACCCTCCGCCGTAGAAGCCCTTACACCTCTGATTCGGAACTTATGGTCAAATGAGGAGCTACTTGAAGACTGGAACAAGGGGCTCTTAATAACGGTACCAAAAAAGGGCGACCTAAGCCAATGCAACAATTGGAGGGGTATCACTTTGCTCTCGATACCATCGAAGGTGTTCTGCAGGATCCTCCTAGATAAGCTGTCGGGAGCTATTGAACCTCTGATCCGCAAGGAGCAGGCTGGCTTCCGTCCCAACCGCTCGTGCACCGACCAGATCAACACTTTGCGCATCATCCTCGAACAGGCATCAGAATGGCAAAGGGAGGTTTACCTTACCTTTGTTGATTTCGAAAAAGCCTTCTATACGCTGAAGTGGGAAAGCATTTGGTCTCGACTGGCTGACATTGGTGTACCGGAGAAGATACTCAACCTCTTAAAGGCCATCTACAGAAATTATTCCTGCAGAGCGACACACGACGGCCTCATCTCCGAAGACATCACAGTACATGCCGGCGTCCGACAGGGCTGCTTACTCTCGCCGCTTCTGTTTCTGGTTATCCTCGATGGGATTATGCATCGCACGTACCTCGACAGGCGACGTGGGATAGAGTGGGGCGTGACCCAGGTTCTTGAGGACCTGAATTACGCAGACGACGTATGCCTGCTGAGCCACACGCACCGCGATATGCAGTCTAAGCTGGACGACCTGAACAGGGAGGCAATTAATTACCGCGGGACTAAAAATTAACACGCGGAAGACCCAAGAGATGCGCGCTGGTGTCGGAAACAACACTCCGCTGCGGATTGGTGCAGAGGATGTGAAGCGCGTCCACAGCTACTTACCTCGGTAGCGTCGTGTCGGAAACTGGGGGTACCGAAGAGGACATCGCTTCGCGGATTGCCAAGGCCAGAGCAGCCTTCGCACAACTTCGGCCGGTGTGGCAGTCACGGAAATTGACCCAGCGAGTCAATTATTATTATTATTATTATTATGTTCCCTTCGCCGAATTCTCGGTATATTCTGGCCCGAGAAAATATCTAACGAACAACTATTGGAACGCTGCCACGAAACCCCGATCGACCATCAGATCAAGCGCCGCAAATGGAACTGGATTGGCCACACGCTGCGCAGAGACCCAAGTCACATCCCAAAGCAAGCGATGGACTGGAATCCCCAGGGAAAGCGCAAGCGTCGTCGCCCCAAGCAATCCTGGCGGCGCACCGTTACAGATGAAGCGAAGAGAATAGGGAAGACCTGGAGCGAGATAAAACGCGAAGCTCAAGACCGATCGGGATGGAAGACTGTTGTGGACGCCCTCTGCCCCACCCAGGGGACATAGGACAATAAGTAAGTAAGTACCTCAAATGAGCAATTCGAGACCACCACATCAGTAAACTGAATATACCAAATAAGCTGAATATAAATGAAAATCTGGTAAGTACGTAATATATAACTCAAAATCTGTACCTTGATTAAATTAACAACGTGATTACTAAATACTGTTTTTTGTTTCAGAGCAAACGGAGACACAGCCAAAAACCCGGAGCAGATCAGCTTCCGTGCGCACCCGAAGCCGTGGCGAGTAATCCGCCCGCTTCCGCACGAAAATCTTCCCGTCGCGTGTCCATACGTACCGGAATCCTAGTTTGAGTCCCAGCTAACGTGCCCGGCGGAAGATCTGGCGATTGCAGCGAGTCAAACGTTTGTTGACGTAAAACCTACGGGGCTTGCCAGGCAGATCAAAGCCCTCGGTGGTAGCTCCTCGTCGCACCCTGGCCTGCTGGAGCAGCTGGTCCCGGACGGCGCGGCGCGCCAGTCTCACCACGATCACTCGCGGCTGCGCGGGACCCTCAGCCACCGGGAACACACGGCCAACATGCGCAACGTGAACCACGTCGTGCTCCTGCAGATCGGCGCCCAGCTTCGTCCCGACCGCTCTCACCACATGCTGCAACCTCTCGACCTTCGCCTCCGGGATGCCACTAATCTCGACCTCGTTGAGAAGTAGCTCCTGGTCGCGATCGTTGAGGTCTGTCTTCAGCTCGTCCACCGTCTGCACCAGTGCCTGAACCTTCGCAGATGACACCTCCTCGAACCGGTGCTCCAACTGGTCGAATCTATCCGCGAGCGCGTCGATCCGATCGCCCAGGCGATCCAGCACCGTAGACAAGGCCGCAGTGAACGTGCCCATCTCCTGGCGCATGGCACAGATCTCGGCGCGAAGCAGGTGCATCTCCGCCGCCATCGCGCCACACTCCCTGTCGCCGGATCCAGGCTCCACCACTGCCGCAGCCCGATCAGGACTAGGGACGGCGCCACGGCGGCGAGTGCACACCGACTCCGCTGCCGCTCGCACGGGCGTCTCGGTATTATCCGTCCTGGGCGCCCTACTCCGGCAAACGACGCACTCCCAGCCGGACTTCTGCTCCCTGCTCATCTCCCGGAAGCGCTTGGTAGTTACGTTCGCGCACTCCAGGTCGAAGCGCTCCCGGCACAGACGGCATGCGAGGAATTGCCGGTCCATGATGAGCCGCGGGCAGCCCGAGCACTTAAATCCAGCTGACGAAGACATCTTCTAGTTATATTAGGTAGTACTCAACCAAGTTATGGATTCGATTTTAAATTTTTAACGGCTGTGATCGTGGAAATTATTAAAATGAGCAGTATAAGTGTTTGTGTCTTTTAATGGGTTGCGAAAACAGGTACGTTTTTATATTCACTGATCACGAATCACTTATTCACGACTTATTTTTGTTTATGATACGTAAATCAATTTTTAATGCAAGAGCGAATTTAAACACAACATTCACAATTAAATGCTAATTACCGTCTCTGAAATTGTTTAGGTTAAATAAAAAATAAAGTTTGATCAAGACGAAACATTTATTAATCCATGACATTTGAGTGATCTTTTGTCAGTCTTTTGAGCTTGACGTGTATTCGGTTTCTATCTAAGTTGTTTGTTAATAACATTTTCTAAATTTGCTATTGGTTAATTATCGAAAACTAAATTCTCGTTTCTCCTTGAGTATTATGGCTGACTCCTCCCAGTGGGCGGCGTGAGCAGGAAAACAACTAAGTTGGTGTCTGCGTTTGTCTACAAGAGAAGGTCTCACGAGATACGTAAGAACAGATTTGAATTGGATTTTTATCAGAATCGAACCTGGGTCCCCCCTTGCAAACGTCTCGGCACTCTGCTGTAAGGCGAAATAAACACACTGCTTTGCTTTGGCTTTGCTACAGCTTTGCTCAGTGCTACGAACGGTTTGATAGTTATTGCTACGGCAAGATTGCACAATGGCTACGAACTGCTATGCTTGTAAGGGCCAAATTAGGTCATTGGAATATATGGAGTGTACTGGATGCAGTGAGTCTTTTGATTTACCGTGCTTGGGCATCGACCGCGCTGTGTTTGCCCATTCACGGACACTTTCAAGAGGCAGTGGTCCTGTCCAGCTTATACTGCTGCCCTGCCAAGGGGTGACAACTCGTCAACCCCCATACGACTGGGGCTTGGCTTTAACACCACATTCACAAATTCATTTGTTAATGTTAACGCGGTTCGGGGCGGGGGTAAGTGTGCCGATTCATCTATTGATGCCCCCTTGGGTGCGGGTGTAGATCTTGCTGCCCTGATGGCTTGAATACGTCTTTTTAGAGAGGATTTCAGGGAGTTCAGGGAAGCCATCGCTGGAATACTCTTGACGCTGGATCAGGTGGTGAATAAGCAGTCCGATGAGATAGCGGAGCTGAGGACCACTGTGTGCCTGCTTCATCACAATTGCGCGTACAGGAGCAGGTCTTGTTTGGCAACGAGCAGGAGCTGTTTGGGGTACCGGAGCGCGCTGGCGAGAGACTTAATCATTCGCTGTTCAGGTGGCTCAGAAGATTAGCGTCAGCTTGACCAACCAGGATATTGATCATGTGGTTCGGGTTGGTGCTCGGCGTCTGCCCCTGTAGTCCGGCGGCTCTGGGAGGGCTCCCCCAACACGTTCTATAGTGATCAGGTTGCTGCGTCGCGACAAGTGAGATGAAATACTGAAACAGTACAAGAGTTAGGAGGTCTCTTACGTGTGAGGGAATAGTTTCCGATTGCTCATCTCGTGTTTTTATTAATGACTTAAAAAGGCGAATAGGCTGCTTTTCTGGGAAACGCGAAATGAACCATAATTTTCGTTATTAGAAGAAGGAATGCCTGCAGTTCAGATGCTCAAGCTCGAAGATCTTGAAAGGATTGGACCATGTTTGTCGCCTCCGGCTCACTCCTCTACAGCCACCTCGGGTTGACTCTTGTGCTCCGTCTGTGCGTTGTGATAGTGTGTGCTTTCTCTCGAGTGTAGTCATTATATTTTTACAGGATATAAATAAATTTTGTTTGTTTTTTTATACTTTACATGTATCAGTGTCACATATCTATAAGTATATATGTTTATTTTTATATATTTTCTTTGTATTTTGAGCCAATACCCAATACTAATTCTGATAACTATTTAATGTACATAATGCAAGCTTTTCCAAAAGTATAAAGCTCGTTAGTTTGCCCTGTGTCTGTATTTGTAATATTAGTTGCCATTTTATTTTGTGATAGCGTATATACTGTTTCTGTTTACATCGCAGTTATTAATCTTTTTTTATTTATTTCGATAGATTAAATAATTAAGAAGTTCAGTAGATGATATTTCGGTATCATCTTCCATATCTTGTTACCCCGAGGACTGTAGAAAGATTTTACCAATTTGTAATAATTCTTTGAAAATTATCTGTCAGAACAACCGTAGCATGTCAGCCAACATGGATTGTTTTACAGCTTTGCTACATAGACTCCAAATGAATTTTGACATCATTTCTTTCTCTGAATGTTGGCTATCTTGTAACCTCTACATTCCGCAACTAAATGGTTACGTGCCGCATTCTTCGTCTTCCCCTGTCAATAAGAGTGATGGTGTTACCCTTTATATAAAGGATTCAATCCGACGAGTTAAAGTAGAGGAACCGAAATTGGAAGAGGCTAGTTGTTTATTGGCAACGCTTGGTGAGGATGTGGCGGTTCTAGCTGTCTATCGCCCATGGTGTTTTGCTAATCCTTACATCTTTATTAGCTCCTTAGATTGTGTTCTGCAGACTCTTTAACTGTTGTTCATCTGGGTGATACTAATATTGATATTTCACAGTGCAATAATTCCATTTCAACTGACGAATACCTAAATGCTACTGCTAGTCATGACCTGCTGCCAGCGCATACTCTGCCAACACATGGTGCCTCAATCACGTTTTACTAAAAACTCCGTTACCTGCGGTGACGCTAGTTGTTTGGGCCTCTGTAATTGATCATGACACTATTGTACTTAACGTCAAACAAAGAAAATCTCGCCCCGTGCAAAGATACCTAAAGAAATTGGACGATGAAGCTGTTGCAATTGCCCTAAATGATATAGATTTATCTCCAATTTATTCATCCACGGACCCTGAACTTCCTATCTGATTGATTCGGTCCGGACAGTATTACAAAATTGCACGAAGGTCACTCTGCTCCCCCACGGCCTGCATCCTATTAAGCCGTGGATCACCCCGAAACTTTTGAGATGTATTCACCATAGGAATAAACTTCATAAAATTTGAATAAAGACAAGCATAACGAGACCTTGGGCTTAGTTTATCGAAGAAAGGAATTTCTGTAACAATCTCATACGTAAGGTTAAGTGTCTTTATGAGAAGACACAAATTGAAAGTTCTGGAAAAGACACCAAGAAGCTGTGGGGGGCTATTAAGCAGATTGGTTTTATGATTAGATTAGATTATGAAATGAAATGAAATGCTTTTTATTCAATATGAGGATTATAAAATCACTTATTGAAAGCTTAAAAAAAACATTTCCACCAGAAAAGTTGTCATTACAATTAGTTAATTTAAATAAAAAATATTAAATAAATCTAATTAAACTAATGGCATTTCGTAAAGCAAAATCCTGCAGAGAAGAAATGCCAAGAAACTCTGCAGACATATTTCAATACAAAACAACTTAATTAAATAATCCATCAGAATGAGACTGCAGCCTAACTAGCAACCAACGAATATTATGAGCAACATATTAAAGGTGTCCCAATAAGAACATGCATCGTGAGGCTGCAATCACACCAAGATGAAACGTCACATAACATCATTAGATTTATTTATTACATTGCAATAATGTCACATAAAAATAAAATACAATTAACACATGTCCAAAGTTACAATGATCGTCATATATAAAAATAAAATGAAAATGTCAAAAATAATAATAATAATGTCACAAAATAATAATAATATGTATATAAAAATAATTAATATATAACAAATTTAAAATACGATAAGTATATCAGTACTCTTTCGTCATTACTCTTTTACAGAGTAAAACGCACTTTCTAGCAAGAATTTCTTCAGTCGGTGACAGAACGTTTCGTCATCCCTAATATCACGAATTTCAGTGGGAAGGTGCTCGTAATACTTGGGCCCCACCACCCTAGGGTTCCTACAGGCAAACCTCGTGCGGTGCGCCACCGCCGCAAGCCTCCCCGCGTTACGAAGCGAACGATCGCTGCCCACGGGGCGCCCAAGCGAACCTAGCCTCTTCCGCACAAGGACCATCACCTCATACAGGTAGACGAAATAAAGTGTCATTATGTCACAGGCTAAGCGTTCTGCTCAAGAGATCTGCTTGCTCATGACTGCTCCTATTCAGACTCAGTTAATGCAGTCAATGAGTATTTTTTACACCTTTAATCAATGCTTAAACACTGGTGTTTTTCCATCATGCCTAAAAAGAGCACTCGTTCCTCCTATTTTTAAAACTCGAGATCGTGGCTGTGTCTCTAATTGCCGTCCAATCTCAGTCCTTCCTGCTCCATCAAAAGTTTTAGAAAAAATAATTTATCGTCGCTTAAATAAGTACTTGGTTGATAAGAAACTACTGTTTGTGAATTAGTACGGTTTTCGGTCTGGGTTGTCGTGCTCTGACGCTGTTCATGTATTCACAGACCGAGTAGCAACTGAGTTGGATAGTGGAAGGCGATGTCTAGCTATATTCCTAGATCTTGCGAAGGCATTCGACACGACTTCCATACCTATATTAGTCCGTAAGCTTGAATTGTTGGGTATTCGGAACACTCAATTAAATCTCTTTCGTAGCTACCTAAAGGGTCGCACTCAGTCTGTTGTAATTGAAAACGTAATAAGTTCAAAGATTCCTGTAACAATGGGTGTCCCGTAAGGAAGTATACTCGGCCCTTTACTGTTCCTCATATTCATCAATGATCTTTGTAATCTTAATGTACCAAATGCCGAAATTACATCTTATGTAGACGACACTGTCATTTCTTTCTCTGGAAACTCTTGGGTTAGTGTATTCGAGATTACTCAGGTTGGTTTCAATGAGATCTTGTCCTGGCTTAGACTCAATGCATTGGCCCTAAATTCTGGTAAGACGAATATTATCACCTTTTCGCTTACTGAGAGAAGTCAACCGTCCTCAATTTTCACCGTGGGCATCAACTGCTCTCATACTGGTTTTCCTAAAACCTGCTCCTGTTATTTGCTTGAATGAACCACATCGAGTAAATAACTAGGGTTACTTATTGATAATAGACAAAATTTTTCAGCTCATATGCTCGTTGGTCGCATAAGAAAACTTATTTTTGTAATTAAAAAACTGAGGCGTGTTGCTGATCCTAAACTTGTGAAAATGGTTTATCTTGCTTTATGTCAATCACTGATCACATATTGCATCACTAGCTGGGGTGGGGCCTCAAGGTCTCACTTGCTGTTTCTCGAAGGGTCACAAAGGGCTGTTCTGAAAGTAAGGCCCTTCTAGCCGAGACTCTTTGCAACTTTCGAACTGTATAAATGCTGTGATGTCCTTAATGTCCGACAACTCTTCATAAGGTCTAAGGTCGTCTCTTCTCAAGCAGCATGCTGCCGTCGATAAACCGGGTTTCTTCACTCAAAGGAAGCATACCATAGTTGCCGCTTAAACATTCAAGACAAAATTTTGCAATCGGTTTTTTGTTTTTTGGGACCTTTCTTATATAATAGTTTTTGTCGCCTCAGTGGCAAAATTTTAATCATGAATAACTTAAATTCACATGACTTCAAATTGCTTGTCGAAGAATGGCTAAGTGACTTGAACTATGACGAGACTGAGGCACTTCTTAGGCTATTCTTCTTCTTAGTTTATTTCAATGCAGGAGTTTATTCATGCTAACTTTATATATTTTATTTACTCTTTGGTAGGTTATTTAAGTGTTTTTGATATACCTACGCGAATAGTGTATGTAATCTAAGTTTATGTTGCTTTTAGTTTTAAGCATCAAAATAGGCAATTAAGGGATATGAAGACTGAAAATTGTTATTGTAATATTATTTCTGTTTAGTTAAGGATTTTGTTTTTTATATTCAAATAAGCTCAAGACTAATTCCATTGTTTAACACTGTACTTGTAATTGATGCCTATAGCGCAGGTTCACTTATTATAGGCATCAATGTCCATATGTGCTAATGATTAACAACAGTACCTCAATCAGTGCTTTATAAGATAATATTGAACTTTGTTTAACTTTGTAGCCTATTAACATTGTTTTAGTTTTTGTGTTTTTAGTAAATTATTATTATTATAAATAGGAAGATTTTAAAGTGTTGGGGCTGTGGTGATGAATTGGTTCAGTCATCAGTAATATGCACCAATATTTAGTACTAACAAAAGTTCAGTTCGCGAGAGAATTAAAGTTAATAGTTTTTCTTAGGTTTTTGTTTGTATAGGCTGACCACCATCAGTAATATCCCTAAATTTCTAAATTCATGTCATTCATGTTATGAAAATAAATATGTCAAAATCTTCATTTACCGAAAGATAAACGCTCAAACCTATAACTGTGATGTGTACGTAGTGTATTTAATAATATATCACTAAGACATAAAACAATAAATAACATACGACGTAGCTCAGTTGTTTGGGGCTTGACTCTGTATCGAGGGTACAGAGCTCAAATCCCGCTTGAGCCTGTACCTACAGAAATGAAGTTTAGTGAATGTGTATGTACATTCTCGTAATAAAAACATATTTACGAAATGCGTCGAATACTACGGTGAGGGAAAATATCGTGAGTTAACCTACTTGTTCCCCGAACAGGTAATAATTAGTGCTTGTATGGCGACATGGCTTACCACCTGTCACATTGAGTACTAACTATCTGGTTAACACGTGGGTTCGAAGTGGCCATAGAATTACTACCTTTGCAATTGCACGGATGGACACCTGAACCTCTGACTAGGCGGGGGCAAGGGCTAATAGTCGTGAACGCGTATGTATGTATGATGGTTAATAACTAACGGGACTTATCGCGTAAGTTTTTATATAATAAAGTTACCTTTCTTAACCCGACGTTTCGGCTACGTTGCAGTAGCCATGGTCACGGGCAGACTGACGATTCATATTTCTTCGTCTCCACCGCAGCGCCCTGTCAGATTCTTCTCTGACCACCCTCACTTCTACGTTTTTATCAATAACATGCGACATACACACTACACTCACAGTATCTTGTGGCTTCACACGATCATTTTGGGCTGAATGGTGATATATTACGGTGTATGTATGATTCACATGTTAAAAGATAAGCGGTTTTAAGACCATAAATTCTTTCGCGGTAAGATAATCAGTACTCAATGTTACAGGTAGTAAGCCACTGACCATTACCACTATTTAAACTATTATTATTATACGTTACATCGTTATTTACGCCTGTTCGCTCTTGCTTCACTTACACCCATAAGCCTTTTCATACATGCTCTTCTGTTCTTCTCGCTACGTACACCCGCCTTGACTAGATTGACTCCATTTGATATGAATCAGTCCTACGCGGCATACCCCATCCAACTCTTCCTTCCACTTTGCCACTATAAATTACCTTCGTAACCTTCCCTTTCAACCATCTGCCCCATTTGCCCAAACCACCTCAACATACCTTTCTCTATTTTTATTGTATTATTAGTATAGTTTACTTAATATGTTTAAGTTATATTATGTGTTAATGAAATCATCGTTACATTTTAACATAATTATGCTATTAATAGTCTGATCCAAGAGACGGTTTCTATTTGGAGTTAAAAGCCGGAGCAGCTAGCACAACCAAAGCTACAGCAGCAAAAACGTTAGGAAGCTTTTGTGTCCAGTACTTTATAACATTCTCTGCCATAGATATTCTTCCAGCAATACTATATTCTGCTAGAGATCGCGCCACATAAGTTGGCAGACGGCAAACATGGAACTAAATTTGACGTTTCCGCCATTGTGTGTTATTTTGTATGACAAGTAAATTCAGTAATACCAGCGTTATGTTTTTTCCTCACTTTCTTTGTAATTTTTATGTTTGTTAAGGGTGATTATAATAAATTGATTTCCGGAGTTTCTTGTTAGTTCTTCTCCAAGCTAGGGTCTCCGCTGAACTAACCTTGGTAAAAAATATGTAAAGACAATGCTCGGTGCCATGTTTGAAATAAAACATAACATACGCTTCACGACTTGTGTAAACACACTCCCTTTTTTATTATATTCATTGGTATCTAACAATTGTCATTGGTATCTAACGATTGTATAGAATGTTGAACGCATTCACATCGCTCTTGTATTTTTAATTGTTTAGGCAGTTTAAAAGTGTTCTAAGTACCTGTTAAGGGTACGCAAGTGTGCCATTTCAATTGTGCTTCAGTATTCAGTGCTTGCTGTCGTATTATGAGCTACAGCTGTCAAGTTATTCGTCTTTAAAGTTGTCATAATCAAGGGCAAGAATATCATACTACCCTCACTTTTGGATTGTTCACTTTGTGCACTGAGTGTTTCTTTGTCAGGGGTTGGCAGTATTTTCGATATGCGGTGTGCTACTTGTGGTGAAGCAGTCATTGATGTCGTGACGTGTGGCCAATGCCGAAAAAAGTATGGATTCTGTTGTGCGAATATAACTGAAGGGGGTTATCGCAAGCTCGGTGCGCGACAGGCCAACTGGCGTTGCGCTGCGTGCAAAGATTGTGGGCCTTCGTCTCCTCTGCCTGTCTCGCTCGAGAGTATTATGTCACAGCTTATGGCTATGCAAAAGTCATTGGATACCTTTCCACAACTTTTGAGCGAATTAAGAACATCAAGCAGGATATAAACGATTTGAAGAAAACATGTGTCTGAAGTCGCCTCCAATAATGAAAAACGCATTGCTGTTGTTGAAAAGGAACTGCCAATTTTGACAGTTTCAAATCTAGCATGGATTCTCTGAAGCACCAAATGGAGTCATTCGATCAAAGAGCTAGATTGAACAGCGTCCAAATAAAAGGCGTGCCGCATTCCAGAACGGAAAATTTATTCCAAGATTCTAAATGATGTTTCCGAAATAGTAGGTTACCCAATTCAGAAAGCAGCTGTTAACTACATATCTAGAGTCCCGATAAGAAACAGTTCTGAGAAGAATATCATTGTCAACTTCACAAACAGATATGGCAAGGAGGATTTTGTTGCTGCTGCTCGTGGCAAGAAATCGTTGAGCGCCTCTGACATTGGTTTTAATGGATCTCATCGTCTGTTTATCAATGACCATCTTGCACCTAATCAGAAATTACTTCTTGCAGAAGTAAAAACTCCAGCTAAGGAACGGGGTTTTGCCTACGTATGGGTCAAATATGCAAAAATCCATGCCAGGAAGAATGACGCATCGCCCGTAATTATTATCAACAATAGTGTTGATTTAAACAAGTTGCGCTAAAATGGTTGATATCTGACTTTAGTAACAACATTTTTTTTAGTTTTATTTATGTTTTTCTCATTCACCCAAACATGTTGTTACCTTCTGCATTTGACCGTATTTTTTTCTTGTGTATTTTTCTCTTCTTTTTGTTTCGTCGATTCGCCGATGTCTGTGTGGTTTGCGTTGATAGGATATACCTACTATTTTGGTTGCTGTTAACTATTCGTGTTATTTGTGTTTGTTTTGCATTGTGTTTTTGTCTGTTTTCGTGTAGTTCTACTAATACGAGTATGTCGAATGGGCCTGCGCTTCTTGTACTACGTCACTGGTATTTCAGTGATGCTTACCATGGTGCGCTAACTGACAGCCACAAACAACTCTTTGTTATACTATCATGCCTAATTATTTTACTTAAAAGATACGATAACAGTTTGTCATACCTTTATATTGAGCTACTTTTACGTAATATATTGTTAGTCGTTCTTTTACTCGTGGATAGTGTTTTTGTTTTGTCCCTTTTAGTTGCGTGTATTACATATTCTTGTGAACATGTATACTATTTATCTGCATCTTGTCTTTTACATACAGACTATGTGCTTATATTATTATTTTGTTGCAGTTGTTATATATTAGATATTGCTGTCATATATCGATCACCAAGTAGCAGTTGTAATAATTTTCTACAATTTCTTGAAAAACAGTTAAATACGAAAAAAAAAGGTATAGTATTTGGCGATTTCAACCTAGATTTACTTACAAAAAGCAAACCCGTAGATAGATATAAAATATTACTGGAAGAAACGGGTTACAAAACTCTCAACCTAGTAAAAAATGAATTCGCTACAAGAGAAACTGCAAACACTGCCACGATTATAGACCATATCCATACAAACCTAGAAAATTCAACATTTCACCTCTCAATTATGAATACTTGCTTAGCGGTCACAAAGATATGTTTCTTGAACTTGAAAAGAGACTATAGTTTTAAGAGATTCGCGATTTATACTCATGATTAATAGCAAACGGGACTTATCGCGTATGTTTTTAAATAATAAAGTTACCTTTATTAACCCGACGTTTCGTTAGTCGTCGTTAACCTGACCGTGACCATGGCTGCTGCAACGTAGCCGAAACGTCGGGTTAATAAAGGTAACTTTATTATTTAAAAACATACGCGATAAGTCCCGTTTGCTATTAATCTTGAAAAGAGACAACTAATGTCTAAACCTAGACAAGAATTTGACGCAATAAATTACAATCAGCTACAATCTACATACACTTAAAGTAAAAACATTGATATTAACTACACTGATTTTAAACATAACCTGAAATTAAATATTAAAAGATATACCACAAGAAGAACAAAAATAATGAATCTACCTCGAGATGATTGGATAAACAAAGAGTTTCTATTAGAGGTTAAGAAAAGAAACATACTGCATCGCCAACTGAAAAAGGACTCTCAGAACGAAAACATCAAACTTAAGCTTATTATTCAAAGAAACTATGTCACAGTATACAAAAAGAAACTAAAGAAAGCATATTATCATAACGTATTTCATAAGTGTCAGTCAGTACCTAAAACATGTGGAAAATAATTAATTCTTTAAATTGTAATAAAGTCAAATCAGGTTGTACCATTTCAAATCTAATAGTTAATAACAAGAAGATCTCAAACCAGCATGAAATATGTGAGTACTTAAATTTTTACTTTTCAACAATAGGTTATCAATTGGCTCAAAAAATTCCTGTTCTATACCATAAAGACACAACACAAACATATACATCTAGCTCTCCCAATTTATTAAATACAATAACCCAATTTAGACCCTGTTGCGTAGATGAAATAAGTACTTATATTGATAAATTAGACAATAATGTTAGCTCCGGCATTGATAAAATAAATGTTAAAACGGTAAAATGTATAAAACAATTTATACTGACAGATCTTACAAGCAGTATTAATAATTGCTTAAATACAGGTATTTTTCCAGATCAATTGAAAATCGCTAAAGTCACGCCTATTTTTAAATCAGGTAGTAAATCAGATCCCTCAAATTATCGACCTATATCTGTCTTACCAGTACTGTCCAAGATTTACGAACGCGTCATATACAACAGATTAATAGAATACCTTGACAGCAATAGCATCTTAAATAGCCAACAATATGGGTTTAGGTCCAAATCTAACACACTCACGGTTACTATCGATCTCATAACGAAATTAAAGCAGCAAATTGATCAAAAAAACATAGCTGTCGGTATTTTTATCGACCTCAAAAAAGCTTTCGATACTATTAGCCATGTCATATTGTTGAACAAATTAAAGAATATCGGTATAAAGGGCCTTGCCTACAAAGTATTACAATCATATTTAGAGAATCGCACCCAATTAGTTCACCTGGATAATGCAATAAGCAGTGTCCAGACTATAAACTATGGTGTACCACAAGGGTCGATACTGGGGCCGTTGTTATTTTTACTATACATCAACAATATTGACAAAAACCCACTGTACGGTCATTTGACACTCTATGCAGATGACACTTGTCTGTTTTATTATGAACGTAATCTACAGGAAGCATTAAAGAGATGTCAGAATGATTTGAACACAATTTCAGTATGGTTTAAGTACACTCTTCTCACTATAAATCCTTCCAAAACTAGTTACATTATCTTTGCCGCAAAAAATAAATTAATGCAACCACATACATCTTTAAAAGTTGATAATATTGACATACAACAAGTGAATTGTGAAAAATATCTTGGACTTATATTAGATAAAGACTTATCTTGGAAACAGCATATAGAACACATTCAAACCAAAATAACTTGCCTCACTGGAGCTATTCGTAGGTTTGCACCGTTCATACCTAAAAGCACCAGATATATTATTTACAATTCCCTTGTTCAATCGCATTTCAATTATTTAACTCCAGTCTGTGGTTCAGCTCCTAAGACAACACTTCACGATCTACAAGTGACTCAAAATAAAATTATCAAAGTTCTTTTCAACTACGACTTTCTCACTTCCACCGATAAACTATATAGAGACACTAAAATAATGACACTTGCACAACTATATAAGTATAACACCTGCCTTCTAGTCAAGAAAATACTCCAGAACGACATTCACACTAACATCAGATTTCCTAAAAACAACGAAGTACTCAAAATACAATGAAAACAAGACAAGCTAATAACTTGAATTTACCCATATCACACACGAACTATGGTAAAAAGACTATTACATTTGAAGGGGTACAACTTTACAATGGCTTACCTGTCGACATAAAGGAGTCATCGTATAATGCATTTAGAACATCTTTAAAAAAGTATATAATGTCGTCTAAATAAATAAACAATTAAAATAGATAGGTAACAACTTTTGTAAGTAATTGTACTTTTGAAGTCAATATTTTTTAATGTTATCTAATGTAATTTTATGTTTCTGTTCACGCGCGATTACATATTTTTTGTATATGTACATATGATATTCTCAAATGAAGTGAATGTAATGTTCTTTTTTGAGAAATAAAGTTCTTTAAAGTTCTTTTAACCTATATAATACCTATTTCCAGGAACTGCCGTTATTCAGTTATGCCCCTTTACCTCAAAAATAAATATTGATCATACCTACTACCTATTTGTGTTCCTTTTAAAATCTTTTATTAGTCCCTGTTCTGCAAATAGTATATCCCTTAACTACGCCTTACGCAGTAACTATTATAGCGTTCGCGTGGACGGGGTCATCGCTATACTTGTGTGGCGCGAAGAATACTTAACTAATCTTACTTTGTTACTACTTTTTAATGCAACCCATAGTAAAAGGCCTTGACAAGGATAATATGTTACTTTTATACTATCAGAACGTTAGAAGTATACGTGGAAAGACCAATATTTTTTACAGGAATCTCTGTTTGAGTGATAACAAATATGATCTCATAATATTGACTGAGACTTGGTTGGTAGAGAGTATTTTGGACACTGAGTTGTTTAATAGTGGTTATGTGGTATGGCGTCGTGATAGGGACTATTCATTGACAAAACAGAAATTTGGTGGGGGGGTTCTTATTGCAGTACGCAGAGATATTAAACTGTTGCCTAATTTTGGAGTTCAATCTAGTGCAGAAGATCTCTGGATTTCTATTTGTTTGAGTGATAACCCTCAAGTGAGGTTACACGTCTGTGTTCTTAATTTAATTGATCAATGCCATTGACTTTCAGTCTACGATCAGCTAAGCAATCATTTCTCTAAAGCTGATGATCTGATGGCAGAGGCGCCGTCCGATATGTATCATCCTCATTGTCGGTGATTTTAATATGCGTAATATAGTATGGGTACCTGATCCAGATATGTCTCATTTGACGGCGCTAATCATTGGTCAATGAGCGAGCGCTTACTGATGGATGAAATGGCTTCTTTGGGTCTTAAGCAATATAATTATCTGCTAAATAGTACTGGTGTCATTTTAGATCTAGTCTTGTCAAACTTTCATGTTAGTGTCACCCCATGCAATAAAGCACTTGCAACCCCGGTAGACGGGCATCACCCTGTATTAGATATCACTTGCAGGTTCAAAGTTTTTGATCGTTTGGAGACACAACCTTTTGTGCGATTTTTGTATGACAAAGCTGACTATGTGGCTATTAATAGGGAATTGTCTTTGGTAGATTGGCAACTAGAACTAACTAAGAGACTTTTTAGTGAAGCCGTAGCTTTTTTCTATTCTACATTTGAAAGGCTTAAAAATGAATTTGTTCCCAGTAAATCAGTAGCTCAAAGTAAATATCCAAAATGGTTTTCTTCGGCCTTGGTCAAAATGATTAGAGAAAAATATAAATTTTACAAAAGATTTAAAAAATATGGCAATAAACATGATGGGCAAACTTATAAATTACTTAGAAACAGAGTGAAAGATTCCGAGAAAAAATGCTATGAAAGTTACTTAGGTTCTGTTGAAAAGTCTATTGTGGACAATCCTAGGTACTTCTGGTCATATGTTAAGTCTAAAAATAGAAACTTTGGGGTTCCAGACTGTATGACATATGCAAGTTTGCCTTTGAACAACGGGCATGATATTTGTGAAGCTTTTTCCGCTTATTTTAAGTCTAACTTTATGGATCCTCTTACATTACCAGCTCACGACTGGTTTGCTGTTCCCTATAATCAAATAACCGGTATATCAGACATTTCTATTGATATTCATACAGTTTGTCTTTTACTTAAACATCTAGATGTTTACAAGTCTGCAGGGCCAGACGGTATACCAGCTAAGTTTCTTGTTGAATGTCATCAAACTGTTGCCTTACCTTTATCTATTCTTTTTCGGTTATCACTTGTTTCTGGGGTTGTATCTACTATATGGAAAAGTGCATTCATAACGCCAGTATACAAAAAAGGTTCTAAAACTGATATAGTCAACTATAGGCCCATAAGTAAACTATGCATAGTATCTAAATTTTTTGAAAAAGTTATATATAAACAGATATATGCTGCAATCAAACACTCATTCAGTGATTCGCAACATGGTTTTCTTAGGGGAAGGTCTTAGGTCTACTTCTAGCAACTTGGTGCTTTTGAATGAATTCTTAACTTCATCCTTAGATACTGGGAAACAAGTGGACGTCATTTACACTGACTATAGCAAAGCTTTTGACCGTGTCAGCCATAGTTTGCTTATCAAGAAGCTTGAATTGGTGGGTATTAGCGGAGACTTCGCTGGTTTTCTTCTTACATTGAAAACCGTAGCCAGGCTGTTGTCATTAATAACTACATGTCAGGATGGGTGCCTGTGCCAAGTGAAGTGCCACAAGGATCCTTGTTAATAATAATAATAAAATCATTTATTTACAGCAACAAAAACATACACAATACAAATATTTTACAAATCAAACTTACAAACTAGGAGGTATGGCTTGTGCATGTTATTGTCACAGCAAAAGGGTTCTAACTCAGCTTGGTATGTTACGTTTGGTGGCAAACGCAACGCTGATATTATGTTAGAACCAACAAGAGGGCAAAATGAACTATAAGAGCTTAATAAACATACATATTAATAAGTGTAAACTATAAATAAATTATTGTGTTACGTATTGCCGTTAGGCCCTCTGTTATTCTTGATTTTTATTATTGATATCGAATCTTGCTTGAAATCCTCCAATTTATTATGCTATGCTGGTGATATGAAGATCTTTTCCTCCATCACCTGCCACCAAGATGCTGTAAACTTGCAAGAAGACCTCCATAAACTTGAACACTATTGTCAGCAGCACCATCTTGATCTCCATGAAATGAAATGAAAATGAAATGAAATCTTTTTATTCAATATAAGGATCATAAAATCACTTATTGAAAGTCAAAAAATGTTTCCAAATGTTGTGTAATTACATTTAGTCGCAAACATCTGAATATCACATTTGACTATACGATAAGAGATAATATTTTATTAAGAGAATCTTATGTCAGAGATATAGGCGTTTGGTATGACCCTAAGCTTCTATTTGACTCTCACGTAGATAAAATTGTCAATAAAGCACATAAGGCTATAGGTTTTCTCAAACGTTGTGCCAAGGATTTTAAATGTGTCAAGACCTTGAAGATTCTGTACTGTTCTCTTGTAAGAAGTAATTTAGAATATTGCACACAAGTTTGGAATACAAAATTTACACGGTCCGTATAGAAAAAATTCAAATGAAGTTCATGAGGTATATTCGTTTCCGGACCTTTGATTCCTGTACTGACTATGATGCTCTATGTAGGAAACATCATTTATTACCCCTTATTATGAGAAGAGAAATAGCTGATATTGTGTATCTTTTGAAAATAGCCCAAGGCCTTATTGATTGTCCTCTACTACTGTCTTATCTGTCATTAAAAGTACCTTCTGATCGACAGCTTCGCAATGTTCCACCTTTAAAAGTCTCTTTTGTCCACACCAACTACAGGCAAAATTCATTTTTTGTTGGAGTAAGTAATCAATTCAATCATCTAAGCATTGAATTGTGCAATTTAGATCTTTTCAGTGGTAGCATTCCAGCAACTAGAGCCATATTGAGTCGGCGTTTTTTCGATGATGTTTAATATATGTTTTATATTATGTTTGTGTTACACTTGATTTTTAAGTTATGTTTATGTTAGTATTATTTGTTATTTTGTGAAATTTCTCATTGCATAATCATTGGTAAATAATCTTTAATATGAACACCGTGTTACTTTTTTATGTACGTATATACCTATTGTTACTATAAGTTGAGACCTATTATTGGCTTTCAAGGAGGTACTTTGTTATGCATTAATATTAAGAAGCTGTTGGTTTCACTAATAAAATAAAATAAATAAATAAATAAATTATGGCGGGGTAGTCAGAGGCTTGAATGCCCATCTCCGAAATTTCGAAGGCATGTTAGGTATGGGTCATTCGAAGCCCGCGTATCACTAGATAGACAACACCCAACGTGATAGGTAACCGTATCGCCGTATAAAGGCACTGACTATTACCTATCCTGCGGGATAGGCAGGTTTCCTCGCGATGTTTTCCCTCACCGTTAGCGACTGTAAATTATGTACATAAATGAATTTTCCCTAATGTGTGAAATAGTTTTTTTAATTTATACTTAGATCATAAGATAACTTTCAAAGAGAGCTTGTGATATTTATAATTTTGATTAATAATATTTTGACTTTGATATATTAATTTGTTTTATTTGAGTTTATAGCTCTGCAACCAACGACCGTTACAAATGAAACCTATACAGTCTTATTACAAAAGTTTAGTTCTAGGAACAACTCAGGTTTAGTCCAGAGATGTTACTTAAACGTTATTACAAAAAACAAACTATTCCTTAGTACAGTAACATCTGTGGTACTAAAGTTAAACTACTGTAGCCCCTAGTTTATCTCTAGAACAAATATTTTTGAGGTTACTATTTTATAGTTTTGTCTGTAGTAAAGAATGTTTTTGTTTCTAAAATAAGTATATTAATGATTAGTATATTTTTCAATGACATTGGTATGATGATTTAGATTTGTTGCAGATAAATTTGATGTTTTAATTGTACATTATGTTATGAGTGACGAAGAAATTTTTCTACTACAATAAATATTGATTCACAAAGCTATTGAGCGTGATAATAGCCGATATTTTACGTAATCTTATTTACGTTTGCAATATGAACAGGTTCTGCACTACGATAGTTTCAAAAACACTGAAATAAATCACATAAAACTTGATATAACAAAATCATAACAAACTTTATTGTCATGGCGGATCGCATTACGTTCCGTGCGTCAATTGTGTTGTAAACGAAAAAAAACTTCAGGTATCGCGGAGATTGACTGATTCAAAGATCCGTCTTCTGGTAAATTTTGCGTCTATTTCAATTATAATATTTCATATGACAACCAACTATAGCAGAGACATTATAAAGCTATAGCTAAAGAAACATGTAATCTACCAATATGAACGTGAGTAGCCAAAGAATTACTATCTCGGCGATACATGAACCTCTGACTACCCCGCAAGGGTTAATGGTCATGAACGCGTTTGTCTTTGTCTTTTTTAGCCAAATCACAAAATAAATGATCAAAAAATTTATAATAGTAATTTGTAACTTTTTTTATTCAATATTAAGATATTTTTTTGCACAGCTTCAATACATTTCTTGCCAACACCGATCATTAATGAGATAATCGTCAAACGTACAATACGCACCCTGAATAGGACTGATTCGGACAAGCAATTTAAACCAATTAAAAGGTAACTGCGCAACCCAAACTCGGCATAAGGTTATAAAATTGTATGCAGTTACGAACAAAAGATTTTCAACTTTTTGAAGCTTTGATGCAGTCATACAAAGTTTATGCCTGTCACCCACTTCCTTAAATTTCTCACGGAGAGACTCTTTGTACCCATTTTGTTGATATTGCGGATAGCTCATGAATATGAGTGGCACTACTCCAAAGCAAGATACCGTGAGACCTAATGCTGTGAAAGTAGGTGAAGTATACAACCCTTGCAGTAATCAATATGTTATGTTTCACGCAATCAAAAGTCTTTGAGAGGTCACAGAAAACATCCAAGGCATCTTGCTTTCGCTCCTAAGCTTCAAATATGCCCTTATAAACTCCACAGACCCTGTATGATGTTTAAGAGTCTATAGTGAAGTCAGGGTAATTTTGATAAAATGGAAGTTGATGATATATAAAGACGAGTGTACTTGATTGTGGCGGGCTATGACCGCTCTACTTAAAATATGCACTTTGTACATTCTGCTGTCGAAAAATAGTTAACGAGGTTATGATTATGAGTGATATGTATGAGCGATACAATGATTTAAGGACGAAGTTACAAACATGAGATTATAACGAATATTCTAGCAGATGGGCTATGGATCGATCTATAGTATTACTTTCGGTATAAATTGTGGATTAACTAAAAATAAAAAGGTTTCATGAAATTGTAGTGCAATGTGTACCTAAACGTAATGTTAGTTAATAGATGTATAAATTGCACAATTTCGATTAATGAAAAAATAGCTGAATGATGTATGCGTGTCAATCATAAATGTAAACCATAATGGTCTCAACCCCATTTTATCTCGAGCCACCATGGTGCTGGTTGTGAAGTGGTCTCGACGTCGTTTTGGGTATGTTGCGTCCTTCTAGCCACTCGTTCTCTCGTCCGCACAGGCTGCTTTGAATGTAGCAACACATCCCGGTTGTAATTATTGCGACTATGCAGGATGACGTAAGCCATTGCGTAGGGATGATAGTGATATGTTTCGACTATTTTTACTTCTGATTGAGTTTGAAGATCATCAATCAATCCTTTTCTATTTTTGAAAGTCATGTTTCCAGAGTAAGTTGGCTTATGGGTAGCGTAATGTTTATGATATCATTTATTAGTGGCATGGATGGTTTTGTTTCTAAGAATGGTTTAGATTTCAGACGCTGTGTAGTTCAAATGATGACTTGATGATAAAATTGTCTCCCTTTGCTACATATGCTTCATGTATGCATGCAAGGAAGTGGATGGAAATATTTATTTAAATTAAGTTATTTGACAAAAGTGGATTCCCCTTGCATTAGAAATGAAACTTATGCACAGCTTAATTCCCCACCGTGTCTTAATGTTGTTCATCAAAACATTAAAAACATAGCTGGAAAGGAATTAGAAATTAAATTATTTTTAATTAATATAAATGTATTCTGCATTTTGTGAACACTGGGCCAAAGATTATCAATTAATATATCGACGCTGTTCCGACTATTTGGCTAACGAGCTATTTTTGACATATTGAGTTATATATATATTCGGAATCAGCAGAATTTTCAGGTTTCATTACGATAGGAGCTAGTTTTTTTCTCGTTAGACGTTTCATAAATCGATTTTTTTTAATTCTCTGGCCTAAACAGCCAAAAAAACTAAAGAAAAATGAATTTTGTGTTGTTAGTTACTTAGATTTATATTCAATTTTGATGTTTAAAATCATTAACCTTTTTTCCTTTCCTAAAAAAATAGATTACATGCACGTTAAGCGTTTTTCCAGTCTTTGAGAATTATACCATAAGCTCGTTAGTAATTTTTCCGTTCCGTTATTATTTGAAAGTAGTTTATTAAGCTTATAATAAGTATATAATGATCTAAATAAAGGTAGTTTAAACTATTATCAAGAAAGAACTAAACTAAAAGAAAGATATTTTATCTTTCTTGTTTACAACTTGTTAAATTCTTTTAGTCAACTTAAAATGTCTTCCATTAATCAATTAGTTGCGCTTTAGGCATTTCATATTTTTGAATTCGTTTTTAAGTCAATAGCTGTTACTATGCAAAGTTGCGGGGGGACCTCGTTAGTGCCACCAAACCTTACTTACTTTACTTTCTTCGGCGCTACAACCTTTTGTGGGTCTTGGCCTCTTCCACGATGACTTGCCACTCCGATCGGTCATTGGCTTTTGCTTTCCATCTCGTCATCATATTCATGGCCTTGAGGTCTTCCACCACACAGTCACCCCACCTCTTCTTTGGCCTCCCAGTAGGACGTTTCTGTTGTGGCTTCCATTCCGACATGACTTTTGGTGCTCTAGAAGATCCCATTCTCTCCAAGTGACCCGCCCATCTCATACGCTGCGACTTAACGTACCTAACTATGGTCTCTTGGTGTACGAGTTCCTCCAACTCATAGTTCATCCGGATACGATAAGTCCCACCTTCCTTTATAGGGCCAAACACTCTTCTCAGCACTCTTCTCTCAAACACCGCCAGTTTTTCCAGCTCCTTGGTTCTGAGTGACCATGTCTCCGCTCCGTACGTAACTACTGGGCGAATGATAGTTTTGTAGATGGTCATCTTGGCGCTCGAGCGATCTTGATCTTGGTGCTTAGACCGGAGAAGCTTGTGAAGAGAATAGAAGCATCTGCTTCCAGCCATTATCCTCGCATTCACTTCGTTTTCCACTTTGTTGTCGCTTGTTAACAAAGATCCCAGGTATTTAAAGCTGCTGACCATTTCGATTCCCGCTGTGCCCACGGCGATATTTTGAAGTGGGTATGGCTGACGAGAGCTAACTAGGTAATTAGTTTTGCCTGCGTTCACCATTAGTCCATATTATGCCGCTTCCTGCTGTAGCGTAATCGTACTTCGGATCATGCTGCTTTGTGTTCGACTGGTGATCACTATATCATCCGCGTAGGCTGCTAACTGGCTGGTGTTGTAGTATATAAGCCCCCCAATTCCGACATCCCGGATCGCAGCTTCCAGGGTGAGGTTGAAGACCAATGTGGACAATGAGTCTCCCTGTCGTGTCCCGGATCTTACTTCAAATGACTCAGAGTACTCATTCTGCACAGACACCACTGATTTCGAGCCCGCCATCGCTGCCTCCACCAGACGCACTAATTTGCTGGGGACACCGAGTATTCGCATGGCTTCGAAGGACTTCTTTCTATCTATGCTGTCAAAGGCCTGTTTGAAGTCTATAAACATGTGGTGCAAGTTGATGTTGTACTCCCAAGCCTTTTCCATCGTCTGACGCATTAGATGTATCTGGTCAGTGGTTGACCGATTTGGCCTAAAACCGCACTGATACTCACGAAGTATCTCTTCTGCATATTTTCTCAGCTTCAGGTACACTACCCCTGAGAATACTTTGTACGCAGTAGATAGCAGAGAGATTCCACGGTAGTTCCCACAAACAGTTTTGCCGCCCCCTTTATGTATGGGCATCACAACACCCAGACACCAGTCCTGTGGGATCCTCTCATCCAACCTGTACCACTAGGCCGTGCAGTCGTCTTCAGCATTCCCGCTGCACTGGTATCCAATCCAGTCGCCCTGTTATTGTGTAGGTACTTCACACACATTTCAACATCCAGAAGCGACGGTGGGGCAATGTCCTCTTCTGCATCATAGAAGCAGCCAGTCCCACTCAACTCGCTGCCTACGTTCAGCAGTTCATCGAAGTGCTCCCTCCATCTCCTCAGAATGTCCGTTTTGTCTGTGAGCGCAATTACCTCCTTGCTGAGACAGATGTTCACTCTGGGTTGATATCCCTTGTACACAGCGTTGACTTGTCGGAAGAAGGGGCGTATATGACCACGCTTTTTGCAGTCATCCAGCTGTTGAACCCTCCTTTCTGCGTCAGATTTCTTTTTCCGTTTGATCAGCTTGCGCACATAAGCCCTTTCTGCTTTATATTTCGCTGCATCTCTTTGAGACTGGGTCTGTAACCATGCCAGTCGAGCCTTATTCTTGTTTTCTAGCGCCATTCTGCATTCATTATCGTACCATTCTTTAGCTCGCTCTCTCTTTCTCTCACCAATCGTTTCTTTTGCAGTCGTCAACAAGCACTCTTTTATAGTATTCCACTCTTCATCAAGGTAGTCTACCTTCGGCTTTTCATGCAGCAGCTTTTCAATACAAGATCTGTACTTCATTTTCATCTCTGCAACCTTCAGCTTTTCTGTAGCGCACCTGATTTTCTTTTCGCCTTTGCCTTGTACTGTCGAAGTCCTGCATCTCACTTTTGTTACTACCAGGAAGTGGTCTGAGTCACAGTTTGCTCCGCGGTATGCCCGTATATCGAGAATGTTAGACATTCTTCGCTTTTTGCATAGTACAGGATCGATCTGGTTGAACTGATTTCTTCCTGGAAGCTTCCATGTACCTAAGTGTACGGCTTTATGTGGAAATTTAGTGCTAGAGATAAAAAAGTCATTGGTGGCTGCGAAGAAACAAAATCTCTCACCATTATCATTAGTTACGTCATGCTATGAGTGTGTACCAGCCACATCTTGGAAAGCTTGCTCTTTTCCTATCTTGGCATTCAGGTCACCGAGTATTATCAACGCGTCATATTTAGGGACCTTATCGCAGACTCTTTGCAGCTCTTCATAGAACCGTTCCTTGTTTTCGTCACTGGCTTCTTCTGTTGGTGCGTAGCATCATATAAATGTGAAGTTGTACAAGTGACCTTTCACTCTAATGCTACAAAGTCTGTCGCTTATGGGTTCGAAGCCCAGTATACACCGTCTTATGTTTTTGCTGACTACGAATCCTGTTCCATAAAGTCCTTGCGTTGCAGCACCACTGTAGTAGACCGTGAAGTCTTGCTTGTCAATCTGTCCAGATCCACTCCATCTGACCTCCTGAATAGCCATCAGATCTAGTTTGTAATTACACAGCACATTTCCAACTTCCGTCATTTTGCCAGCCTGCAACATTGTCCTCACATTCCATGTTCCCAATCTCATATTGCTTCTTTTGTCCGTTTTCCATAGCCTTGGTCGTTGTTTATAAATCGGTCCGGTTTTTTCATTCTTAGAAGTCTTCGCAATCAGGTTTATTTTGCCATACCGGGTGATTAGCCCAGTGATGAACTCTCCTCTTTTACCCGGGCTTGGGACCGGCAGTGTGTTTTGTTACCTCCACACACAGGCAGAGTCAGTGTAATACCATCCAAATAAATATTTTTTTTATTATTAACACTTCTAACTAACGGTAGAGTCGTAAGTCAGCTTTGTAAGACAACCAGTGCCTCACCAAACCACCTGATAGAATTCTCTTAATAAAACCCTATTTGCCACTATTTAATTTGTTTTATTTGCTAGTGTAGGTAGAATTTAGGGACTAGCCCTGATTTTATAGTGAGTATAGTCTATTGTCTGGATAGTTAGTTAAAATAAACTATTCATAAAGTTTTTTGCTCGGAATAGTACTGATTAGATTGATCTATTAATGCAATATTCCGGGAAGTAAACTGACTTGGATCCTTATATGAGTTATTTTATCCGAGCAGAAATACTATTCAACTAAAGTAGTTAGCTGTTTTTCCGGGCGCAAAATTAGGTTAAAATGTCTAACGAGAAATTTGCTCAAAAACTATAGTAATTATGTATTTTTTGTAATACTGAGTATATAGATAACAATGAAAACTATAACTTTCTAGTACATCACTTTTAACTGTGATGAATAACAAAGAAGTTTTAACAATTTTTAAAAAAAAAATCACTTTAAATGGCTCTCCTGAACATTTTGCATAATGCTCGTTAGCCAAATAGTCGGAACAGCGTCGATATAATTTAAAAAATCATAATATTATTGAATTAATATTAAAATCATGGTATTGTCAATTAATATGTACGTATATGAAAGATATAAAGGGTATTGTATTCCAAAAATAAATTCACGAACTGTAAAAAATCCGACATTTCAAGCGCAATGGCGCGGAGTACCGCCCGAGTCAAGGCTATTATTAGCGGCCGGCCGGAATATGAAATATAATAAGGCGCTAATTTCAAAACATCGCGACACATTTACGGGAGTTTTATATTTAATAATAGAGTTGAATTGTTAACAAAATAGTCTATTTCACCCATTAGACAATTATCCTCTAAACTAAAATTTAAACAATATCTCCGGGAACATTTGCTCTGCCAGCAAGAGGAGGCGGGTGCTCCTTCTATTGCCCCTCGGACACTAAATTTTTAATACATTATATATCAATTTTAATATTATATAAAAGGATCACACTTTTGATTTGCATTTGCTATCCACACACATGTTATCATATCTTATATCTATGTATTTATACTGTTTATTTACGTAGCACTCTATTTAACCATTTTCCTTTAAAATATAAACGTTGCTCTCCAGTGGTTCTGACATAAAACCAGCGTTGCGTTTGTCACCAGACGCAACATACCCAGCTGAGTTAAAACCCTTTTGCTGCGACAATAACATGCACAAGTTATACCTCTTAGTTTGTAAGTTCTTTTTATTGTAAACATTTTGTATTGTGTATGTTTTTGTGGCCGTAAATAAACGCTTTTTATTATTATTATTATTTCAATTATAATATTTCATATTGGTAGATTACATGTTTCTTTAGCTATAGCTTTATAATGTCTCTGCTATAGTTGGTTGTCATATGAAATATCAAATATTATGATTGCGTTCAGAAATTTTATTTGATACAAAAGTTAAGATTTATCAATTTCATAAAAAAATTAATCCGACAGATTAATAAGTGAAGATAGCTAAAATTAACTTTCCCAATAGCCGAGACAGGTAAAATTTATGAACAATGTATTTTTTGAGTACGCAATCATTCCAATGAGTATCATTAGACGTGTGTAATGAATTGAATAGGCTTGAAAGTTTAATACATTAGATTATTTTATTTTATACATGTTTCTTTTTTGATAGGGAAAAATAAAAATACAAGGTAAACTTCTTATACGAGAACCAATGATGTGTGTTGAAATTTGGTCCAGCAGGAAAACTAGATTAAAAACACAACAAATATTCCTCTTTGAGCAAAGTATTATATTTAGCGAGCCAATTGGAAAAGTTAGCCATTTTGATAATCCTACTTATATATATAATATTCACTGTCAGGTACGGGCAATTTTATATTATTTTAATTACGACCATATTCATTTTAGTCAATTGATTTGTTTTTAATTTTTAAATTGTATAAATATTATAATGAGTTGGTATAACAGATAATATAATACTATACTATGACCATTGGTCCATCACATACAATGATTTTAACCATTATTCATTGCATAACTTTGGAATATTATTCTGGGAATGTTTGTTATGCATTTTTTTATTTTGTAGGCCTAACTTCTTGGAAACTATTATTACTATACTATTTATTGTTTCTCACGCCTCCCCATTCTCTATTTTAGACTTTATTTATAGACTAGATTGGACTTATTACTATTGACAAATATCACCTGATATTGGCGGCTTCTGCCGGTATTGAGCAATGTATTTAGTAATGTATTTAGACATGGTAAATCTATCATTTGCGGTTTCGATTTCTCATAACATTTAAAAATTAATTGTCTTCGATTGATATGGATCAATTTTATCGTACATAGGTATGTACGATGAAATTGAAATTCAAGACTTGTGTATACACGCTACCTTTTTTATTATGGCGGGGTAGTCAGGGGCTTGAAATTTTCGTATTGAGACGCGGGTTGAAATGAAATGAAATGCTTTAGCTCCTGAATTAAACATTTAATACTGTTCAATCAACAAGTTATTACCTACTTACGAGTACGTTACAACTACTTAGTTGTCTGTGTGCGTTTAGCTATCAAATAACTTTGCGAATTAAAGTATAGGAAATGCAATGCTACTAAAACATCTACTTCAAAGTTTTTGTGTACGGAGTTTGGAGAATAATGCTCTCTTGCTCATTTGATCTTCTATGGCAGGGTTGCAATGATAAGTGACGCAATGGCTCAAAATGAAACGATGTTATCGTGTAAGAGGAAGAATATTTGAAAATTGATTTATTACTTAAGTTAAACTTAACACTAACTACGACATTCCCTGTGCGTGACCTAGGTTAGCTGTTTAGTTAGCTTAGAGGTACATTATTAAACTACAATAATTATTTTGCGAGTAAATTTTGATATTAGACAAATAATTATTTTCAAATATATCATTGTAATTATCAAATTAATAGTACAGTGATAAGCAACACAATTCAGTAAAGGTGGGTTTAAGGGTATTGTTCGCGGAAATGAGCGAAATGAGTGTTTTCATTTTAAACCTATTTAGAACTTACTGACACCTATCATACTTTCAAGATAGCATAATGAAAGACTGAAATTGATGACTGAAGTAGTTTTAAGAGTTAAATATCAATAATTACGTAAATATAACCGCATAAAGTTGATAAAAAATCAGAAAAATGGCGCAAACAGGGTTTTGTATTTTTTCGTTTATTTTGTCACGGAGTAAGTTCTGAAATCAAAATATACAATAATGGGTTCTCTAAATACTAAATAATTTAACTAAAAACATATAAGGTCCTGTTTTATTCATAATACTGCAGTTTTCGTAAGTATAAAACGCCCAATTTTTGACCGCCGTCTTTTTCATACATTTTTATATGGACAGTTTACGCGTCCGCCGCGAGTCGCTAGTTTCAATAGATCGCGATCAGAATTTGGCGAATGCCAGCGTGAGAGCACGTCCATTTTGTTGGCGATCACAGCTAAACCGCTAGATAATCACACGAAATCAGTTATTTCTTAGTTGTGAACGTAAACTTAAGATTAGCCGGCTAAACTTAGGTTTATCTTCGAGAAGCAGCTAAAGTTCGATAACATGTTAGTTTGCGTTGTGATATTCCATCTTTAGCCGGTTAATGTGCATATTAACCGAAACGAAACGGCTAAAAATGTATTCGAAGGGCGCGCCAGGCCGGCGGGGGGCTTGAGGGGGCGCGGGCGGTGGGGAGATAACTAACTACAACTTTTTTTTTTTTAACGTCACTAAATCCCCACGGATACCCGTCCGGCCCTGGGGAGCCAGAGGGTTATGTCGGACTCGAACCGACTAAAACCTGACGGTGTCCTCCGGGGTGCCTTACTCGGCGGGCTCGCGGGAACGCGTGGGCATAACATCACGCGACCCCACCGGCGCAGTCCGGCCGAAGCCAGACCCATCCCCGGCCAGGTGAAGGGAAACCCCTTACCCATCCAACACCGAGGGGCACGCGGGACATGCGCGCACCACCTCTAGGTCGAACGCGAAGGAGTGGTAAACCCCAGCTTACCACCCCACGGCCCTAGGTAGGGGAGAGAGGAGGTCAAGAATTAGCCTATTCGTGACCCCCCCTCCCCACCACCCAGCCCATCTCCAGAGCCCAGTTTCCCGGGCTCAAGTAATTTTTTATAGAGGTTTTCTTCCTCGTGGTCCAAGGAGCAAGCAACTAGAGAAAAACTCCAGAACAGGGTTACGAGATTTGACGGTGGCAGCGCAGAAGCTGCCTGCCCAGCAATCGCGTCGATTGCCGGGCCCGCCCACAAGCCAGGGACGGACAACCCAGTGCCGGGACCAGGCACCAAGAAGCCGTCCCCGGCACCCGCTGCTCCAGGACTCCGTCGGGTCCATCGACGGAGATGGAGCAGCCCCGGGACAATTGGTTTCACGGCCGCTCCTTCTCGACCGCTACTCACATGGTGGGCCACGAGAAGGCTTGCCCCATCCACCCCAACTACAACTAACCTAACCTAACCTAACCGTTTTATTTTGTAATTTTAAATACTTGCAGAAGATTCTGTAATGACCAATTGGTTCCTTATTAGGTTAGGTTACGTTAGTTGTAGTTAGTTGTCTACTAATTGTTACTTTGAATACCTACATAGTACTTAAAAGTATGTGAAATGAAAGTGATTATTTTTTAATAAAGTTTTCGTGTCAACGACAGACGAACACAAAAAACCTATATACAAAATATGCATTCACATCCCTTTCGGGGTAGTCAAACGTTGAGTGGCAACTAAGTTTTTTTGCAATCTTTCGACAATCGAAACCCAATCGTTACCTGATTATCAATAGCCAATGTAATAGGTGATCAACTAAGTCCTTACTTACCCAAACCCGGTTCCCTCACCAAAACAACAGCTCGTGAACAATTTAAATGGTCACCCATCCAATTACTTCCCACGCCCGCGTTGCTTAACTTCGGTGATAGAACGAGAACCGGTGTATAAATCACAACCGTAAAGTCCTATTATTCACGATCACAACTACACAACATAATTTCTCATAAGCGCGATTCAAATACCTACCAATATTTTAGCAAAAACATTTTTGACATTACATAACACATAAACTAATATTTGGCCGTAAAATAGTAGTTTATCAGGATCAAAATAAATCTGTAGTGGAATTGAGACATTTACATTTTTCGTACGACTGCTTGCTTATAAAAGTGTAGATAAATGTAACTAATTAACTGTATGACTACCTACTATATCTACAATTTGGTAAAAAGTATTGTAGAATTTGTAATTTTATCGTGAATGAATAATACTTACGCATTTTAAAAAAATACTACAGCCGATCTTTCGATGAAGAACATATTTTATTTCAAAAGCATTATCATCTAAATACATAGTTTTACAAATTCGTTAACCTTTCGGAGTCAGTAAATAATTGGTTAGGTAGTTGCATACCTACATACATACATAATGTAATCTGTACTAGCATCATTACAAACACTGGAAAGCTTGATTTTATTTCGTGTTGGATTGATTACAATCTGGATTTGGGTGAGAATATCAGTTTATACGTTGCATCATATGGAAACGATACGTATTTCTTGATATAACTGTCTGCAATTTACACGCCGCGACAGCGCGTCGTCATGATCAAAACTATCTGTCACGTTCGACAGAGAATATCTGCTAAGAAGTCGGTCTGGAGTGTCAAAAAATCATCACAATGATTATTTTATGCTAGATAGATAATGTACGTTTTATTTAGCAATAAAAAAATTTACTTGCAATCGGCACACTATTAAGTTTAAAAATCATCTATTATTATTAATATAAAACCCCCGTAAACGTGTCGCGATGTTTTGAAATTCGCGCCTTTTTATATTTCATATTCTGTCTGGCCGCTAAAAACAGCCCTGACCCACGCGGTAATCAGCGCCGCTGCGCTAGAAATGTCGGATTTTTGACAGTTCGTGAATTTATTTTTGGAATACAATACCCTTAAGGGTTTACCAAAACATCGCGACACGTTTACGGGGGTTTTATATTAATAATAATAGATGATTTTTAAACTTAATAGTGTGCCGATTGCAAGTAAATTTTTTTATTGCTAAATAAAACGTACATTATCTATCTAGCATAAAATAATCATTGTGATGATTTTTTGACACTCCAGACCGACTTCTTAGCAGATATTCTCTGTCGAACGTGACAGATAGTTTTGATCATGACGACGCGCTGCCGCGGCGTGTAAATTGCAGACAGTTATATCAAGAAATACATATCGTTTCCATATGATGCAACGTATAAACTGATATTCTCACCCAAATCCAGATTGTAATCAATCCAACACGAAATAAATTCAAGCTTTCCAGTGTTTGTAATGATGCTAGTGCAGATTAACGTTTTTGCGTACTCTTTCGATGCGACTGAATTGGTCGTGGTGATGGAGTATCCGGAATCTCATCTTCAGAACCGATGAAGATTCGGATCTGATGTGTAATAGTGGGGTCTTTCAGTATTGATAAAGACATCGTAGAACCAGTCTCATCTTCGGAAATTACCTTAACTGGAGGTATTAGCAATGACACTTCTTGTGAGTGCGTTGCCATTTCGCTTGAACCTGAAGGGAAGCAATAAAAAAACACACAGTTAATTAAATAATCCATCAGAATGAGACTGCAGCCCAACCAGCAACCAACGAATATTATGAGCAACATATTAAAGGGGTCCCAATAAGAACATGCATCGTGAGGCTGCAATCACACCAAGATGAAACGTCACATAACATCATTTAGAAAGTCTTTCACTTTGTAGTAGCCCTTCTCGATCAACGTCGCTTTAGTGCGAGCTTTAAATTTGTCTAGAGGTAAGGACTTTATAGACTCTGGAAGTTTGTTTTACATTTTTATGCCCAGGCCCATAAACGAATCGTTTATTATTTTTAGTCTAGAGCCACTATAATACAATTTATTTTTATTGCGTGTGTTATATATTACAGGGTTACAATTATGCATGTCTCTTACAAGCCTGTATTCAATAATATTTTTTGATCCTTCCCCCAGGTAACATGCAATTAGATCCAGTGCCCTATCACCTATACCGTAATTGTGGTGCACGCAATCGAACGCCTTAGCTTCCTCCCAGGACTCAAATATATATTTCATATGATCAATGCCAGCATCTGTTGTTGATCGACCCTTTGTAAAACCAAACTGTTGCTCATTAAAAATATTATACCGATTAAAATGTACTAGCAATTGATTTAGAATAAGTTTCTCAAATATTTTGTAAAAGCTGGTAGTATTGAGATAGGACGATAGTTAGCAGGGTCAGTGGTACTACCACATTTAAATAATGGAATGATTTTACCGTATTTCATCTGATCAGGAAACTCTCCGCATTTAATACATTGATTGAATATAATGTTCAACTCAGGTGCAACCAAATCTACAATGGCTGAATAAACCTTTATTGAATGGCCCCACAGATCACATGTTTTCTTTTTCTGGAGCGATTTAAAACATTTGATGACATCTATAGTATATATCTATAGATTTCTCTGAAACTAAAACAACTATCACATTTTGGCACATTCTTTTCTAATACATATCTAGCACTCTCTGAACTAGCATTTAGTGGCTTAGTTATTAAAACAGGAATATTAGAGAAAAATCCTTAAACACACTTGAGATCTGCTGATGGTCTGTGATTCCATTTTTATCGACTATAAGTTTTGGTTCATTAATGTGGGAGACATCTTAATTGTGTTCCAGGTTTCCTTCACAACATTAGTGGCATTATTTTTTTTATTCTGTATGTACATTTTTTTGGTCTGAGCACTGAGCAGTATATTTAGAATAGATTAGATTAATTTATTTCACTGTAACAATGTCCACATAAAAACAAAATACAATTAATAGATGTCCGAAGATTACAGTGATCGTCATTGCAATTATATAAAATTAAAAATGTCAAATAATCATTTAAAATACAATATGTACATCAGTATTGTTTCGTCGTGTACTCTTTTACAGAGTAAAACGCGCTGTCCAGCAAGAATTTCTTCAGACGGTGGCAGAACGTTTCGTCATCCTTAATATTACGAATTTCAGTGGGAAGGTGCTCGTAATACTTGGGCCCCACCACCCTAGGGTTCCTGCGCGCGAACCTCGTGCGGTGCGCCACTGCCGCGAGCCGCCCCGCGTTACGAAGCGACCGTTCGCTGCTCACGCGGCGCCCAAGCGAACCTAGCCTCTTCCGCACTAGGACCATCACCTCATACAGGTAGACGGAATAAAGCGTCATTACGCGATGCTTCTGGAACACAGTTCTGCACGTCTCACGAGGCCCTATTCCATCCAGAATACGTAAGGCCCGCTTCTGCACCACAAAGACGCGATTCACGTCGACAGAGTCACCCCATAACAAGACCCCGTATGACATAATGGAATGGAAATGAGCGAAGTACGTTTGCCTTAACACTGAACCCGACACCAGTGGTCTCAGTTTACGCAACGCATAGGCCGCCCCACCCAGTTTTTCACTTAGCAATTGGATGTGACTTTTCCAATTCAAATTGGAATCCAACGTGAAACCTAAAAAGCGACATTCACTTGCGAATGGTATCGGGCAGCGCACAGCAGCAGGCCTCGCCATTTCCTTTATCGAGAACAATAGCACTGATGATTTTGCGTCATTAAGTAATAAGCCGTTGCTCGAGAACCAATCGTGCAGCCGCTCGAGTACCCTATTAATTTTTATATTTAGGTCGTCATATGTTTTCGCACAAACTACAACCGTGGTATCGTCAGCAAATAATAATATAATTCCGTCAGTAATATAATATGTCAAGTCGTTAATAAATGTCAAAAATAATATATTTCCCAGGGATGATCCTTGTGGGACACCGATCGAGATATTGCCCATCGGAGACCGAAATCTCTGCCCGCCAGCAGCTATTTCAACCGTCTGTTTTCGATCATCCAAAAAGGACGAGAACAAGTGAAGCGAGGCCTGCCTTACTCCATAGGCTTCTAATTTTTTGACGAGAAGACTCGGTCGGACCACGTCGAAAGCCTTGGTCAAGTCACAGAAGATCCCGGCCGCGACATACCTATCATCCAAGCCCGTCATGATGGCGTCAATAACTTCATACGCAGCACCAGCTGTTGACCGACGCTTCCGATAAGCATGCTGCGCGTCGCTAAGCAGACCATTTCCCTCGAGATGCTCCGTCAGACTCAGTGATAATATGGATTCAATTATCTTGGACACGGTGGGGACTATGGTGATTGGTCTGTGACTCTCCACCCGTGTCTTGTCACCCTTTCCCTTGTATATTGGGCAAACCCTGGTGCATTTTAACGCATCGGGATACGTACCGGATATAAACATTTCATTTATCAATGTAACTAATTTATCGACAAGAATAGACCATATAGACAGGAGAACTCGTACAGAAATGTCATAAATATCTAGAGTACCTGACGAATGCAACATACGTTTAAGAGTTTTATTTAAAATGTCCGTGGTAATAAGTGGAAGAATAAAATTGGGAATGTCTCGATGTATTAAATGATTTCGTAAGTGATCTAAGGCTACGTTTTCGTTTGGATATATAGGAAGGTTTTCAGTTATTTTAAGAAAATACTTATTGAATCGTTCTGGAATGTCGCTATTGTCAACCACCGTGTCACCATCCATTAAATTAGGACCCGAGTGTGGTTATCGTAGTGACACTTGCTCGTTCACGACGCGCCATATCTCCTTAGAAATGTTTTTGCACCACTTATCCTATCGTCATAGTACTTGCGGCGATCGCGGAGACTAATTGACTTGACCAAGTGTGAGTAGTGGTTGACGCATTGGTTTATATGTTCCACGGTAGGATGCTGCTGTCGTATCTGACAGAAAGTTTCAAATTTCGATAAGCATTCCGAGAGCTCGCTGCTTACCCAAGGTGATTTTATTTTATTATAATTAATCTTTTTTAATGGAAAATGAATGTCAATTAGGGATGTCAATATTTTAATTAATTTATCAAATTTCTGATTTATATTTATGTCATGTTTGTCAATAAATGTCCAATTATAATTCTCAATGTCAATATAAAAATTACATCTGGAGTCATTATTAAAAATTCGTTTTATATACTTATTATTATTATTACAATCGACCGATACCGTTTCCATTGTAAAATACTGAGCGTCGTGGTCACTAATTGCCGTTTGAACGGGCCTTATGGTGACGGCACAATCATCACGAGCAACAATCCCACAGTCCAAAGAAGTCTCATGAGCTACACACGCGAGTAGGGAAGTCAACAATGTTATGCGAGTTATAACATTGCAACAAATCATTTAAACTACGACGTTCGTAGTTATCCTTCAGAAAATCTACGTTTATGTCACCGACCAAAAGAAACCTCTTGCCTTCGTCTATGATTTTACATAATAAAAGTTCCAATGAACACAAGAAAATATTTAAGTCACCTTTTCCAGCACGGTACATACCAACAACAATTAACTTACATGTGATAAGTTCTATTACGGTGCAGTCAAAATGATACTCGACTGCAATACTTTGTAAGTCAGGGCGTGGCTTGTATTGGAATGCGTTGCGAACATAAAGGGCAACGCCTCCGTGATTAATGTTCGAACGACAATAATAATTTGCCAGTTCATAGTTAGACAAGCCCACACGTTAAATGTCGCTGTTTTTACACCATATTTCAGTGCAAACCAGTATACTTGGTTTATATTTATATAAAATTAATTCGAGTATTGATGTTTTACCTGTAATCGATCTTACATTTTGATGTAGTATAGTACAGTGTTGACTTCGGAGTGTGTTTGAGGTTATTTTTGTTTGACTATTGTGCGATGAGTTTTTAAGTTTTTTGGAAGGATTGCGTGATAATTTCGCACTTGAACACCATCGGGCCAGAATCTGGGATTGCGAATTGATCTCGATTTCGCCATCGGTACATCGATCTTGAAGGATGCGTAATCACCTCTCGTCTGCAACTTCTCACACGAAGCATCACCGACGCCTAAAGTAGATGAAAGATGCCCCATGATATCTTCAGAGGTGGTCACGCTGCTGCAGTTGAATAGATGGAGGCTACAGATGCGTGGGGGCGCAGCGCGGAGGGTCCCAGCCGAAGCTTTGGCACTTGGAGCACGGCGAGGCGATCCGGTTTCACCATCCTCAGTCCTTATCTTGGAACAACCCGAAGCTGGAGTCGAGACGCACACAGGTTTTGGCAGTTTCTTATTTTGTTTCTGGTGTCGATCCACATTTGAAACTACGATTTGTTCATTGAGCCGAACCAAAGCATTGCCACGCGCCCTAGTGTTTCTTGAGGTTGAAGATTTGGGAGCTGATAATGATGTCAAGCCCATGATGGAGGTGCTAGTGTCAGTGTCTTGTGGTTCACAAGTGGTCAGGGCTAAAGGGCCAGATTCGTTCAGTGTTGGAGGAGTGCTGAACCTGGCTGGCATTGTGCTGCGGGCTATGTCGGCATAGGAGGTAATGTCAGGTGAGTGTGATTCACGATTGTCACTCTTGGATCTTGATTGTGCTGACATCATATGGATCGTAGTTTCCATCATGGAGTGTTGTTCCTCAATAAGCAAGCCTTGTTTGCATACAATATTACGATATTGTTTCAATTCCGTGTTGATATCCTCAAATTTCTGTTCGAAGTTTGAAATAACCGCCGTCAATTTTTCAATAGCTGCCTTTGTTGTCCGTGCCATGTTTATGTACTGTTTTTTTATACTTAAACACTTTTTATACTTTTACACTTTATTTTTAAATTATCTTTTAATGAATATTATGTATTAAACGAATATTAAACAATTAATTAGTCGGATACAGAAATATATTTACGTTACTTGGGTTCTACCCACATGTGAATACTTATAAATACATATGATAAATACATATAATATAATATATAATAAATACATATGAAAAGTTTCAAAATTTAATAGTTTTTATTTACCTTAGCCCGGAACGAGCGATGCGCCATTTTGCTACAGCTGTGAAAATTATGTGGCTTTGACAAGTATGTTTCTTAATTACGTTATATTTCACCTTTATTTTCAACCAAAATATGTCACTGCATTTCGTTTAAGAGAATTTTGATAGTTCTTAACATTACGAATTATGGGTTACCATTGAAGTCACCACACACTACTAGACGCTTACAGTTCTACACAAGATTAATAAGCACTTCCTCTAAACATTTTGCAAACTTTATAAAGTCAGAATTAGGAAGCCTGTAAACACAGAAAATTATTACATTTTCCTGCTCACTACAAGACATTTCAATTACTCGCTCAACAGATAGGCTAACTACGTCTGTGCGTTCTTTAAATATAATATTATTATGAGCTAGTATTAAGGAGCACCCACGAAGCGCACTGTTCCTACAAAATAAACTGGCCACCTTACCAAAAACCCAAAACCAAATATTAGTTGAAAGGATTGGTCCTTGGTTCAGTCATACAAAAAATTCCAACCCAGACTGAAGCCAAAAAAATTGAACGACTAACTTTTCATCTAATAAACTTTGCATGTTCTGATGCACTAAAGTGACATCAGGTACTACTACCATTTTGTTTAATAAGCCAGTCGTCTACATAAACAATAATGTAGCGATGCCGTTACCTGTCTCTTACGGCTATTAGATAAAAAGATATAATTATTTAACTTTATTTGTTTATTAAGTAAACAATTTATGTCAATAAAGTCTAAATTAGTACTATGCACACACATAGTATGAAAGCAGCAATTTAGCTTATGCCTAATCCTGTTTTCTTCAGTGGGCACCCATGTGAAATATGGTAAAGTACACAGAAAGCTATTGTTATTTTATGTTTGTTAATAAATCATTATTTCATTTCATGACTGACACACTTGTGGACTGCTCAGTGACTTGTGGTGTGCTCAGTTTTCGTATCACTAAGGTGTCCACCTACCTTTCATACATCATTCTTTCATCAGCTCGTTAAAAGCAACAGCGTTAGATCATTGAGTGAAAGTAATTTATCCATTGCCTGAATATGTTCCCCTATTTCTGTCTGGGTCATCTCATATTTATAATTTATTGCGACAAGAGAACTTTGCAGGTTGTCTATTCTATCATTCAAGTGTTGACACTGGATTTTATAATCTTGAATTGATGCTTGAAATTTGTTGTTATATTCAACCATAGTACCAACATTTGTTTTTAGTTTTGTAAGGATTTTTAATGTAACCCTATTTCCTAATTTAGTTAATGCCTTTTTAATCAACTTATTTAGTTTCCTATGTTATTTTAATACGTGAATATTTTGTTTATTAGATGTTGGTACTGAACACTATTACCTACACATCTTTAGGTGATCTTCCCTATGTGTATCATGACATGCTATATGCTTGTGACATACAATTTCAAGTTGGCCGATATGACGCAGAGCGCACTCATGGTCCCCAAAATATGAAGTAAAAAATCTATATTCTCTGCAATCTATCGCAAGACCCTAGAAACCATCTCATTCAAACCATATTCTACCTTACAAACAAAAAATAGCAGCATCTCCCGTGCTCTTAACTCTAAACATTCTCCTAATTTAAATTAACACATTCCCAGATAAGTGTAATGTTCATAAAATAACAGATTAAATTCACGAAACATTACTAAGCTTTTAGAAATACTGATTTAAGCAGCTTATTGCAGCAGCATAAGCAGATTAAGGTTATAATTTATATTGAACTTTTACGTTAATTTTCGGGATTCAACGTTTATTAATATGTTTAATATCTTACACGTACACGTTACAACACACGATTTATTAACTTATTTCACAGTTTCTTATTCGAATTTTTAAAACTTACGGACATACACTTGTGTATATTTTTGATGTTTTATGATATTTACTAATAATCTAATTCCACTGTCTATTAAAGAAATTGGTTCTTACTTACTATCAAACACTTTTAGTTATAAATTGGGCAACTAAGCCTATTTCATATCAAAATATAAATTTATTTCCTTACGAGCTAAAAGAGCTGTATAGAGCAAATGTTGTTAGCGGTAACGAAAGCAGTCGATATCATTTCTATGCTGATAATTTGCAGCTGTGTGCGTCCGCCCAGCCTTTGGGGATGTCGGAATGCATACGCAAAATTAATTCTGAGCTCGAACCAATTGCGCGTTTGTCTGATAGGAATGTTCCTACGCTGAACCCTTCCAAGTCCAAGGTTTTAGTTCTTTTTCTTTTAGTCGCAAATTTGAAGAACGATTGATGTCTTTTCCACCAATGATATAGTTATCAGGGGGAACGTCATAGAGACGGTGGAAGAGTTTAGGAACCTGGGATTGCTGATGGACAGGAGCTTTGTTTTGAGAAGCACGTCCTCAGTATGGTTGGGAACTGCTTCTACCGTTTATAGGTGCTTTAAAATATCCGCAAATTTCTCAGCGTAGACTTGCGTCTGTCGGAGTGAAACGTTGATATTGTTGAGACTTACTGTGATGTTGTTTTTGGTAGCTGTATACTTGGTCGAACTAGGAAACTAATGCAATGGGTACCCAACGCATACACCCGTTTTTGCTTTCATATAATTCGACTATCCCGCATCACTTGAACGAAGCAAAGTTGTTGAACTTACAGTCACGTAGGCGATTGCACTTCGCGGCGTTGTTATTTAGTGTCATTCGGTCAAAGAGCCTTCTCAATTGTACCGTAAATTCAAGTGCTCAACGAACCCCCGTCATTTTAAGGTTAGGGCTGCTTTGCCAGTGCACCATTCAGTAGCGTTTCGGGGATGTTTCAAGTTCGCTGCGTCTAAGTGCTGGAATGATATGGACCTTGCTAAATTGATTGTACCTAAACTTTAACGTCAAATATTTTTATGATTACTGGCCAAATAAGTTCAGTTTTATATGTCAAATGGAAGCAAATCTCATAGAAACGATGGATCTAATAAGAAGTTAATAGCGCCACCTATCCGCGACGTTGTTTCTAGGGGAGTCTTCTACCGTCGGTTTAAGGCTTGTGTGCTGAAGTAACAGAAATCCTTACCCTAATTCCTATCAGTGTCTCACCGTGTCGGTGCAAATACCACATATTATATATCAGTAAGTTCGCCTGCTAAGTTATCAATATCAATCGGTTAAAATGGTTCAGTGTGGCAGGTGTGGTGATGAGGTTCAGGACTATGTCAAATGTTCGTCTTGTAACTTATGTTACGATTTCGCATGTTCCGGTGTCACCGAACAGGGATATCGAAGACTTGGTGCTGACCGTCAGGCGGCATGGAAGTGTCCTGCGTGTAAATCAGGCCCATCGAAGATGACCAAGCCGACCGTATCTGTTAAGTCAGCTTGTAGTTTATCCCCTCTATCTGTGCAAGGACCATCGTCGGAGGCTTCCCCGCATGTTTCGCCAACGCCCTCTTCCTTGGATCTAGTTATGAAGGAGCTCATGAACATAAAAATTAATTTGTCAGGGTAAAAAACGCCAAAATATTTGCCCGCAAGGATACGCAGTCGAAGACTATCGCCATAAGAACCCCAAACGATCTGAAGAGGCTAGAGCAAATCACACCATAAACTTATCTTCTTTATTATTATTTGTGATGTTATTCCGTTTTGGTTATCTCCGCTGTTGTTGTGCTGGCACTTTGAGAATTCCTATTCATTTAAACCGGTTCTTTTGTGTGCAATATTGTTGCAGTCTGTTCAATACATGTTTGTTAAGCGTTGGGCTGTCATTAGTTGATTTATTTATGTTTGCATTACTTTATTATCATAATACTGATGATTTTCATATGTTTGTGGCTGCTTGTTATTGAATTTATTTTTATGTATGGCCAAGGTTTATTGGGACGTATTTTTCTCGTCAACATACGAATAATTAGTGTAATATGTGGTTGTCATTATAGATTCAACTGTGAATGACCTTGTAGTTTATTAACAAAATTGCCGGGGGTTGCGAACTAGGACTAATATATTTTATAGGAATTTATGTTTAGCCAATTAAGATGTCATAGCAGTTACCGAGACATGGTTGCTCGATAGTATTACTGACGCTTAGTTGTTCGACGATAGGTATATTGTCTATCGGTGGGACTGCGATTATAGGCGAACTGAGCAGCAATTCGGTGGTGGTGTGGCTATCGCTGTTTGGCGTGATTTATTGGTTGCCTATCATTCGGATTGGAATTCCTCGGCGGAGGATATATGGATCACTATTAAACTACGTAAATCGCGGAGTTAATCTTATATTAATTTACATATTTGTACAATTTATCTTATTGATCAAAATTTAGGTCATAGGGTTTTCTACTCAATTATATAATTTTCTTAGTAATCTGAGTGGTATTGTAGATCGATATAATATAGATAAATTTTTAGTTATTGGTGATTTCAATATGAGGGAAATACAGTGGCTCTCTTCTGACTCTGGGCTTCAGCCGTCAAATTATTTTAATAAAGAAATGCTCATTTATTTATAGATGTTATACGTGATTGCGGTTTAACACAATTCAATTATCTGCTCAATACGTATGGAGTGATCCTTGACTTGATATTGTGAACGGACCCGGTTTCAGTCTCCGAGTGTCTTGATCCTCTTGTGAGCGAGGATCCTAACCACAAGACTTTGCTTATCAATTTATTTTTGTATAATATGGGTGACAATGATAAAATATGAAGTCATTTGTCTGATACTCATAGGTCAGAACTGCTTATGCAGGATACTGTTGAAACTGCAATGGCCAAGTTTTATAAAATAGTTTATGACTTGAGATCTAACTTTATTCCTACTCGTGCAGCTAGACGCCGTGACTATCCCATACATACATACACATCACGCCTGATTCCCTGTAGAGGGGCAGGCAGAGATCATGGATCCCCATTTGTCCCGATCCTGACAGACCACTTTCGATTCATTGATATTCATACATCCTCTCATACACTCTCGGCGGTTATAGGTACTTCTAACGTCACCTTTTTTTCATTATAGCGTCTACCTGACTGTTATATTATGTCTTATTAGGCCAGCCCCTACGTAACCGCCCTTCCACTTAACTCATATATATTCCTTTTGTCAAACTGCTATCATTCATCCGCATAACATGTCCAAACCATCGAAGCATGCTCTTTTCAATCTTAGTCACTACATCTTCTTTCAAACCGCAACCTTCCCTTATCACACTATTTTTAATTCTATCATTCAATGTCTCTCCTAACATGCTTCTCAGTGACCGCATTTCGACGGCATTGCTTCTTTCATGCTTCTTTTGCCATACCCAACTTTCACTATCATAAGTCAATGAACCTATGAATAGCCTTGAGAAATCAACTGGCTACCCATAACACAATACATAGCCCCATTAATCTTATTACCTGCACACACTCTACGTTCAATATCTCCCTCACATTTTCCGTTATTAGTAAAAAGTTTCATTATCTATGTCAATCTTGCACTCTGTCTTGCTAAGTCCCTCCATGACCATTACTTTCGTTTTATTTACATTAATTTTCATTCCTTTCCTCTTAAGTGACTCATTCATGCAAGTGACCATCTCCTGCAACTAACACGCCAATGACGCAAGAAGAACCTGATCGTCAGCGTACAAGAGGCATTTAATGATCAACTCGCCCATACGCAATCCTCTGTCACTTTCTTTCAAAACAGTCAAGCAACTATCCATGAACAGATTGAACAGCCACGGCGAAGCTACACAGCCCTGCCCCTTTCGGATACTGAACCAGTCTGAGTAGGCCCCATTAACCCTAACACAGGCTCCCGAATCCATATATAAAGACTTTAGAGCCCGTATTAAGGTACTGCCCAAACAAAATGCAGGTAGCGCCCTCCACAAATCGTTCCGGGATACACGATCATACGCCTTTTCCAAATCCAAAAAAGCACAGAAAACCTTTTGGTTCTTCGCCAAAAACTTTTCAGCCACCTGGCGTAACGAAAAAACCTGATCTGTACATCCCATTCCCTTCCGAAAACCTGCCTGTACATCCCATATCTTGGTTTCAGTCTCACGAACAACTCTTTCAATCAATACTTTTGCATATATTTTTCCGACGATGCTCAGAAGGCTAATCCCCCGGTAGTTCTTGCAGTCTTGCAAGGGTCCCTTCCCCTTGTACAAAGGGACGATAGCGGCCCTGCGCCAATCTTTAGGCACACGGCCATACCGCCAACACGCATTAAAAAGTAAGTACAAGAGGTTGGCAACCACCGGGCCACCAGCCCTCAACATATCCTCGGAAATCCTATCGTACCCTGCAGCTTTACCAGTTCTCATAGCTTTCAAAGCTTTGAAGATTTCTTCCATACTAATATCACTGTACCATGATCCATGATACCGACTGCACCATCCTGAAATGTAACATCCTCATTTTCAAACAACTCTTTAAAGTATTCCTTTCATCTTTTTAACGCCAAACACTCATCATTTATCAAATCCCCATTCTTATTCCTAACAGCACTCATTCTGGATCCTCCAGAGAGTCCCCTGGCCGTTTTGACCATTTTCCAAAATAGTCTGATATTTTGATGGAAACTCTCGGAGAACTTCCTTTCAGTCCTCACTTTTAATTCTAACTTCTATCGTTTCACGATCTCTTTCACTCTCTTTTTCAATTCTTGAAATAGTAACAATTTCCGTTCATAGTCTATAACACTCATATTGGTTGCTTTATTGTTGGCCTTACTTGCCAACAAATCCTGCCATGCTTTTCTCTTATCATTTACAACCTTTCTTACTTCTTCATCCCACCATAGAGCTTGATTCTTTGGGAGAGCATTCGTCCTCTTACGTACTCTAAATACTTCGATGGCAGAGTCCACCATACCATCCTTCAACACCCTCTAAACATTCTTAATTTCGTCCTCCTTGACATCTTCATTCAATGAACTAATTTGTTCTTCCACTCTTTTTCTATATCTTTCATTTACACCATCATCTTTCAATTTTCCTACATTAATTCTTTCCAATCCTGTAGTGGACACATATATCCTACCCCCCGTGGTATAATTCCTCTATTATCAAATTAATAAAGTAAAAATTAAAATTTTTATTAAACATAAGGTATATAGAGCTGACAAGGCAACTTATTTATTATTGCGTGATCGAGTGAGGGTGGTTGAGGATAAATGTTTTAGGGAGGATATGGTATTAGTTGAAAATGCTATTAGTAAGAATCCTAAATTCTTCTGGTCTTTTGCTAAGAGTAAACGTGGCAGCAGTTAATATCCTGTTAAAATGACATATTCTTCATCAGTTAGCGAGTCGGGTTAGGACATCTGTCAATTCTTTTCGTCATATTTACAATCAACCTTTTTGCATTCTGATTGTGATTCATCAAGACGGGCGTTACTTCATAGTGATCCGTGTGTTTCCTGTGACATAAGTAGTATAGAAGTTTCTCAAGAGCAAGTTTATATGTTGCTGAGACGTTTGGATCTTGCAAAGTCTGCTGGCCCTGATACTCTGACAGCCCTCTTTCTGGCTAAATGTGCTAAGGAACTATCGGCACCAATTAGTATTTTATTTCAAATGTCTATTCGTGAAGGTGTGATGCCTCCGATTTGGAAGTCAGCTTTAGTAACACCAGTTCATAAAAAAGGCCCCTTAACCATGGTCGAAAATTACAGACCGATCTCCAAGCTATGTCTGCTAGCCAAAGTCTTAAAGACTTAAAGACAAACGCATTGTGTATAACCAACTTTATATTTGTGTTCAGAATATTATAATCCCGCAGCAGCATGGGTTAGTGAGAGGAAGATCTACTGTTTCCAACCTTGTCGCATTCGAGGAGTGTCTCACGGCTGTTATGGCTGAGGGTAATTAAATTGACGTGATTGACACCGATTATAGTAAGGCATTCGATCGTATCGACCACTACATCTTACTTATGAAGCTTTTTAAATTGGGTAAGTATCAGGGGCGATTCGTTCTGGTGGTTTAAGTCTTATGTCCAGAATAGAACTCAGGCTGTGGTTCTGAATGGCTTCACATTTTCCTGGGTAGCAATCCCCTCGGGAGTGCCGCAGGGATCCTTGCTTGGGTCACTTTTATTTGTATTGTTCATCAACGACGTAGCCATTTGTTTCCATCATTCTAATGTGCTATTATTTGCTGAAAATCTTTAGAATTGTGAATGACTTCGATGAGTATTGTTTTCTCAATAAGCTTGACTTGAATGTTTCCAAGTGTCTGTGTGTCAACTTTACTAGGAAACACAAGCTGCTCGTCTTCTCTTACTCTCTTAAAGAGCATATTTTAAGTAGGTCCAACTGTATAAAAGACTTAGGCATACAGCTAGATAGTAAGTTGCAGTTCGACCAGCATTTTAGCAACTGTATTGGTAAAGCATACAAGTCTCTTGGATTTGTAAATGTTTATCCAAGTCTTTTATGATAATGAAAACAATTAAAATTTTGTATTGCGCCTATGTACGGAGTCATCTTGAATATGCTTTTCAAGTCTGGAATTCATGCTATTCTATTTATAAAAACAATATTGATGGCATCCAGAATAAGTTTGTTAAATTTTTGTGCTTTAAACTTGGCCGACCCTACTCTCACTCTATTTATGAAGAACTGTGTTATAAATTTCATCTTCTACCTCTTCACGTGCGTAGATCCATTGCCGATGTAAGTTTTTTGATGAACTTGGCGCAGGGGAAAATTGACAGTTCGCACAACTCCTTGGTAGTTTGGATTTTGTTATTTCTCAACGTAATTTACGGAATAGTGAACTGCTACATGTCTCAATTTGTCGTACAAACTATTGATCAAATAGCTACCTCCCGAGAGTCACGGGTGTATGTAACAGATTGAACTGTCATAATCGATTTGATCAATTTTAAAGTAGTAATAGACGATCGAATATGGTACGGTCCGCACAGCGGACTTGGTATGCTCCGGACCATATTCGACGATGTGTTCAGCGGTCCACCGTACATTATTATTATTTTTGACGGTCCGCTCGGTTCGATGAAATTTCTTTAGGATTTGGTGCGGTCCACACCAAGTTCGCTAGTGTGTACGAGGTCGGGCGAACAATTTGACAGGATTCGGTGCGGTTCGCACTAAATTCGCTCGTGTATATACTTGTGTGGTCGAACCACCGCGCTTTGTGCTTTTTATCTATGTATCTGTTTTAGATATATATGGTCTCACAAGTTCAAGCAGTTCAACAAATGAATCTGTACTCATTCGTAAATAAATACGAAAATCTTCGTCGTCCAGGTCTCTTATGGTTTATAAGAGACCTGGACATGTGACTGTAAGACTCTCTGTTTTTCAAATAAAATTTTGCCCATACTTTTCTTTTTTTTCTTTTATTTTCAATTGGTGTAGTAGTAGCTGCGACGACGGTTGCCGCCACTAAAGCCATTTTAGCTTGCTTGGATAGAATTGGAGGCATGTCGAACGTGTTCACTTAGTAATAGCAGGGGAAGCACTGGACCGTTTTGATGTAGTACGGTCGTGTGGCGAGTATAGCGCACCGTACAGTCCGTCGGTCCGGCCGTACCAAATTCGATCGTCTATTACTACTTTTATTCTAGCCCTCGAAGTGTGAAAATTTTACTTAGTAGAGAACCCCAACTTTTATTATAGTTTTTGTGCCCTTGCTTCTTGATTCTGCCCGTGCTTTCTGGCTGGCGGAACTTAGCATTTATAGCTTTGTTTTTTTTGATATTTTTATTGTTTTTATTTGTTTCCTAAGTTGTGGGTGTTTTAGTTTTGATTTGTTTTTCTGTATATCTATGGTAGCTTGTAATTGGCAAATTGCTTTTGTTTATATTTTTATTTTGTAAACTAAGCTGTAAGCTGCCCGAATAAAAAAAAATATAGGGTGAATTTTTTATCACTGGCTATACTTCAAGGATAGATTCTATGGTCAAAATTGAAAAGCCGTTGTTAATTATTTTATTACTCTCCAGTACTAACATATTGAGAACAGCCTCCTCATAGATTGGGAGTCAATTCAGAATACATAGACACTCTACATTCTTAAGTTCTCATCAAACCAAACATATATTAACAGCCAAAACAAACACCTATCAGCAATAAAGCATCCAAGTAAAAAACTACAACTCTATTACTTGTGTACTCAATGCGGTGCAATGGAAAGGCAGTTAGTCATCACCTCGGCGCACCTGCTGTTTATTGCATGATGGCAAATTATACAGGGTGTAACAGAAGAGTGTAGCAATACTTCAGGGTCGTATAAAGCATCACCTAATTAGTCTAAATACCAAGTTTCAGTGGGATCGGACTGAAATTGCCTTTTTTACAGCTATCTGAAAATGAGTAACATTCACGATCAGCTGATCGCAACAAAATTCCGACCCATCACTATGAGTAAATCAGTATAGGTAGGCGGCGAAGTCAAACGCTTTCAGGAAAGCCGCTCAAAGCTCCACCCCCAACACCTTAGGTGCCGTCCATTCTTTGTGAAAAGCCGCCCGCCGCCGCCACTGATATTAGGGCGAGTTCACATACTAATAATATTATGCGTTCACTTTTTTACATAATTAACGCGTGGAACATGTTAGGTACTTGATTAGCTTAGCATTCCTAATGTCGTAAGTCATCGCTTAGGGTCGTCGTAGAATTACCTTTTATCACTAATTACCTATAGCCATCAAATCTTGCGAGATCCCTTGACGTCACATAATAAATGAGACCGTGGAGACTGCTAGAAGCCTAAATTCTGTCCAAAGTCCAAACCTAAGAAGATTACGGCGTTTGTTAGGTATGTTACCTATACCTGTAAACGTAGTTATGTTACATTCCGTCGCTTGCGCATTTTTATAATAGGTATTTTTATAATTATTACCTATCTATTTATCTTCGTAACGGTCTGGACTTAAAGGTAACCAGCTGCCTTATTCCCGGCATGTCGTAAGAGACGTTGAAGGGGCTATATGGGCTTTTTTGTTTACCTAAATACCTACCGAGACGGAGGCTTCCTCGTTCCTTTTGATTTTTATGGGGATTATGGGAGATATCGTGTACGATTGTGTGTATGATTTAGTCATGTGGATACCATCTATCCACACAATCCGACCATGTGGTCTCTTGGTTGCCATTTACGACATCCCGGGAAGAAATCAGCCGGTTACATTCTATTTAACTTATGCCAGACCAGCACTGGACAGTCCCGGACTAGCACGGGCATTTCATAATACATTATCAGTAGGCACGTAACACCATCATTTCAGTATCTTTAGTTGTAGATCATTAAATTAAATAAAATTCTCATGTTCAAATGTAATGTAGGTAAGTAACCACAAATACAGGTACCTAATCAAATTACGCTTGTATGGAATCGCCCTTAGAATTTTGAGTGAAATTTACCTATTGTTAATTTTGTTTGTTTTAGTTACTCAGTTGATTTTTGACACGTGTCCAGTTGGCAACGTTTTTGCATATTGAGATTTTCGAGATTCGTGCGTGAAAGTAAACTAATTAATATGTCTTTTAGTAATAATGAATACTATAATATGATGTTGTGTGTGGGAGCATGCGACGGAAGCCTCTCATAGTGGATCCGCCCCACCGGGAGTGTTTGGCGCCGACCGTTTTGAGCAAATAGCTGATAATTATCTTAGTTTATTATTAACTAAGAAGTGTAGTGGTTCAGTGTCATGATACCTACTATTGATGTGAAAGTTGTGAAACTGTACAGAATCTTATCAAGAATTTGCTAACGCAATAAAAACCAACAGGTCAGTTAATAATAACATAATTTGAAGGGTAATAAGATTATTCAAATAATGAAATTCAATTTATGTTTTAAATAGTTTTTATTTAAAACATAAAGATATGTAATACTTTGTCTTGTGTTTATGTACGTATCCAGTTTGAATTCATTCTTTCGGTACCTAAGTCCTAAAACGCGACCAAGACTAAACTATCATTGGTCGAAAGGCTGACAATCTCTATTTATTTCTAAAGTGACTCCGTGTCACAGTTATTATCCTAAGTTTTGATTCTATTGAAATTCTAATGTGACCCAATGCTAATTATCTTAAGTCACCCTAAGTTCAGTCTACCCTTACGAGGATTAACTACCTGTCACTTACCTATTAAAGAGCGAAAGTATTATGATTAGGTTACGCTAAACGTTGACTTCAAATCTTAAAGAGGTAAAACATAAAACCTCTTCCGTCACGTTTAGTTTTTATGTAGGTACCTGGTAACTACTGAACAAGGCATTGCAGTCGTGATGTTTATGAGAAAAATAATAACCGGGTTGGCAGGCTTCAATAAATTATCTTGTATGTGAAAGAAAGGTCAGATAAATTTGTTTGGTTACCTACATACATATGCATCACGTCCATAATCCCCGAAGGGGTGGACAGAACAAAAGATTCCGAAGACCCTTTTGTCACGTTTAGCCTGTCGTTGGGGGACAAAGATATAAAACATTTTGGTACACTGGGGATGGTGGCTAGCCAATCGCCCAAAATACCTAACAAACCCCCTAGTCCTTTAGTCGCCTTTTACGACATGCCGGGTAGAAGGCAGCCGGTTACAGTACCAGTCCCAGACCAGCACGGGACTACAATTCTCAATAACCTACTGAAAAGTAAACAAACTTTGAATCGCCGACAAAAATCCCAATCCATATTTACTACAAACAGATTTTGAGCCTTATTGCGTAATGCATAACGTTCAATTTTCAATAACACAATGTACTGCAATAGGTAGTAGGTGCGCGGCCGTGCGGCGGTGCACTGATTCTTTTGACGAATGCCGATGTCTCAGGAAAATGAGACTTAATGCTAAGGAAATACTGCGAAATGAATTTCCTTGCCGTAATCATGAAGGCGCCGAACTTTCTTTTGTCTTTCTCTGTTTACTAGTTGGTTTCAGTTGCACTAGGGATGGGACATTGTAATATTTGTACTTAGGTACTTACTCATTTTTGAGTATCAGATTATGGAAAATTCTAGATTTTAAGATATCGAGCTAAAACTTTACAATTACACTAAGTAGGTGATAGAGAATCTAGCCCTAAAGTATGACTACACTCTTCTGTTACACCCTGTATTTCATTAGTTTTTATTTTTTATTTACTAATTTAGCTACAAGTCTTTCCTTACGCATATTATTATTGTAACAAACATATTTTATATTTTATTTATAATATTTCATATTTTTATGCCAATGGAAGTATGAAATGAAATATATTCACCCTAGCTGTAGGACAAGCCTTTACTTTGTTTTGCTAATTATTCATTGAATTAATTTGTTATCATTTTGCAAAATAGCTTTGACGGTAAAATGTAATTTTTATGCATTTTGTTGTCTTAATGTATAATTTGATGTCAAATTGCTATTTACTTAATACCATAATTGCGGTGGATCATATCGATGGCAGTAACGCAATTACGGACGACTACATGTTTTTACAAAATATTGTTTTTATAGAAAATAGCATGTTATATCAATACATAACGTTTCATGAAAGAAAATTATTAAATTTCATTTCATTGTGTTTTTTCGGAAGTAATTAAAGATATACTCTCTTTTTTTTAAACAGGCAACGTAAACTTTCTAACTATGTATGTCCGTAATTACGCGGGAGTTTGCGCCCGTAATCAGGTGTAAACAGGAACAGGTGTCAGTTGTTATATCATCATCATTCTTGCACAGACAGGTTAGATATATTGAATAATGAAATAAAATTGAGATACAAAACAATATAGATGGATATCAACACAAACGTACAATTATACAAAATTATTATGTAAATGTTAAAATTTCTTTTAAAAAATTCGTTTTAGAATTCATTTCCCATCAAAATACCCTACAATTGGAGACAAAACGCTTCGTCATGGGTGATGTCACGAATATTAGCAGGAAGGTGCTCGTAATGACTGGGACCGATCACGCGCGGGTTCTTCTCTGCGAACTTGGTGCGTCGCGGCACGCTGGCTAACCAATTCGCATTGCGCAAAGACCGCCCCGCTACTCGGCGAGCAAATGAAAATATATTAACTCGTACAAATATTATCACCTCGTATATATATAGGTTGGGAAATGTTATAATGTTAAGTTTAGCGAAATATGTAAGTCTTACATCAATCCTTTTCAAACCTACCAAAATTCTGATAGCTCGCTTCTGCAGTATGAAGACTCGGGCTGCCTACGTGGACCCATCCCACAACACAATGCCATACGACTTTATGAAGTGAAATTGGGCTAAGTAGGGGAAATTGGGCAAGGGTTTAAGTATATTTAAAGCTAACGCCGCCCCACTGAGTCTCCCACATACAAATCCTACGTGCTGTTTCCATTTAAGGTTTGAGTCTAGCGTGAATCCCAGGAGCCTGCTCGACTAAGCAATGGGCACTGGACTACACATACATTTAGGTATTTGTCTCGGCATCGTCGAGAACAAAATAACAGCTGATGTCGCACCGTTCAATGTGAGTACACCGTGTTTAATTTAAAGTTAAGCTCTTCGTAGGTTTTCGCACACACAATCACAGAGGTATCATTCGCAAATAATATTACTAAACTCTAAACTAAGTCGTAAAATCATAAATAAAAGCCATAATTAATAAATTGCGAAGCGCCGAACCCTGGGGGACACCAATAGTCACAGACCCCGGGCCTGACCTCACCTTGCGGCCACCTGTTTTGACCTCGACGCACTGTTTCCTCCCAATAAGGAAGGACGATAAGAGACGTAAAGGCGTATGCCTAACATCATACAACGCGAGCTTTTTCAGCATCAGGTCATGTTGGACAACATCGAATGCCTTCGACGGATCACACAGGATCCAAGCAGCCTTATTACCCGGCGTCGATTGCTGTTTATACCGAATCGACCAACCGTTGCGCAGCGCCAGTTGTAGACCCACATTTCCTATAAGCATATTGAGCTTAATTAATGAGGTCGTTATTTTCCAATTGGTCCATTAATGTGGTCGTAACGTAATGCGGTCAGACTCAATGTTCTGTCTAGCCTGTCCAGACCAGCCGTAGGCATAGCAAAATCAGGGAAGACGTAACCTCACAAGTGACCGCGAAGTCATAGCCGCATCGCTGTCCAACGACACACGGAGACCACTGGCCACCCTAAGTAGTCGTTGAATCGATCCGGTACCACTCACTCACCTCATCCAACTCAATGACAATGCAAGGATCAGACACAAGGCTTACGCGAGATTTGTTCATTTACAACCCGTCACATCTCCTTAATAGCATTCGATAACCGTTGGTCATAACAGTTACGTCGATCTCACCAGGTAATCGTCTTATTAACATGGGAGCAATAATTAACTCGATTATTGATGTAGTGTTTGTTTGGGAATTGTTTATTTAATACGCATAATTCATCATATTTCCTAATATTGTCCAAAAGTTATTCATTCGCCTATGTTAATCTTATAATAATCTTAAAATATTTTTTTATTAAAAAAGTGTATGTTTTGAGAATTGTTATTAAATTTGTAGTTTAGTTGAATGTCATTGTTATGTATAAAATCCCAATTATAATTAGTAATGTCAAGGTAAAATCTAGTCATTGGGTCTTGTTCAAAAATTCGTTTATAAATAGTTTATCCGTGTTGTCTTTAATTTGTTTATAAAGTCTTTAAAGTAAACATATGTGCATCATGATCATTATAAACCGGTCCCGCGCTGACGTCCTCACGAGACACGATCCCGCAGTCAATAGATGTGCTACATGTAGCAGAAATACCCGTGGGAAAGTCAACAATATTTTTTGAGTTATGACAACTTAATTGATAGAAGACTAGACGAGTCTTTGACATTAGTAGCTATTAGACAAGTAATCCACGTTAATGTCTCTCACCAACAGGTATCTTTTGCTTTCGTGGGTAATTGAGCTAAATAATAGTTCTCATACATTTATCAAATTGTTAGAATCAACCTTACCGGAGCGTTAAATATTATTAACTTACATTTTATGAGTTCTATTACACATAAGTCGCAATGCTATTCAGCGGTGAAACAATCTATGCGGTTCCTATACAGACATGATTTATTCACAAATATAGCGATACAAATATAGTGTGCTGTTTCATAGATCTGCAATACTAACCCGCAAGTTGGTACTGAGATACGTTCACGCGTTTTAATCTCATAGTAATTTGTCCATGTTTCGGTGCACACCAAGATCTGAAAACTATACTTGCTTAATATTAGAACCAAGAGTTATTTTTCAAAAATAAAAAAAAAATTTGAGTTGCACTTGAAAATAATTGTTTTTATATTAAAAAGAAGAAAAAACTTGTGTGGCAAGGAGCAAACTTCTGTTAAATATGGCATAAAAGGTGAAAACAAACATAATAGAAACTTATGTATGTATAAGACTTTTAGGAGATTCGCGATTTATACTCATGATTAATAACTAATTAACTTTCATGATTGATAACTAACGTTAGTTATTAATCATATGTATAAGAAATTTATTTTAAATAAATTTTAATATCTTTAAATACGTTTTAATTTATTCGACGTTGATTTCGTTGTTATCTGTACTAATACAAAACTTGACGTTATTACGGCGTAAAAACTTAGGATCGAATTAAAACTTAGGATCGATTAGGATTGAAACGCAATCCGTAAATAAATGATGCAAAAGTATTATATACCTGTTCCTTCGATACCTGTCCAGTTCGTTCGACGTAAAAAATGCTATCTTGCCGTGGGGCAATGGAATCTATTAGGCAATGGTCTAGTAACCTGTCAATAATGTCGTATATGATGTTTATGCTTAAAAGTGACCTAAAAGGTATTTTTATGCCTCCAAGGTTCTGTCCTCCCTGAAGGTATTAAAGGAATGTAGGTATACTTCCCAACTTTTTTAAAATATATACTTACTTCACGATCGTATACTAGAGGGGTAGGAAGAGACCACGGATCCTAATATACCACTTTTGCATCTTTTGCGTCCATACATGTCTTCATGGCTTCATGCTCCCAAGTCCATAGATATTTCCATCTCTTGTAAAAAGGGGCCCCTGCTTTACAAAGTCATTCACTAGCTCACAATCTCTTGATCAATTTTAACTTTACAATTTATCCTTCCGTTCCTTTCTACTATCATAACTTTCGTTTTATACCTTTCATCTTAAATGCATGATTCACACACGTGACCAGTTTCTTCGACTCCCCAGCAGACGAGGCAAGTTGGACCTGGTCGTTTATATAGACAGGACACTTGACATTCAGCTCATCCATTCTCTATCCCTAGCCTTTTTACTATAAAAGAAAAGGGGTTCCAACGAACTTGCCAGTTGCCTTTACGACATTACATTAACAGGAAAGCTGAGGAGGGTGTCGAAGATATATATATATATACGCTTATGGTCAGACAACTGCGGTGGCCAGAGCCGGAACCGTATTTTTTTGCTTTGTATATTTTTACTATGTATAGTTCATATTTACGGATAGGCAGATCTGAAACGATCCTGACAAATCTATCTTGCTTAACTCACACCCATCAACCTTTTCGTACAAGCTCTTCTGTTCTTCACACTACGGACACCCATCATAATACGAAAGTCTCCAATTTTTTTTTTTATTCTATGCGGCTTCTCCTGTTCAACTCTACCTTCCATTTTTAGCTTAATAGACTCCTTTTGTAACCCTCGTTTCATCCATCTGCGCCATGTGCCCAAACCATATTAACATACCTGTCTCTATTTTCGTCACTACCACTTCTTTCATAGCACAACGTTCATGTATCACACTATTTCGTACCCTTTCACACAATCTTCCATTACACATTTTCCTAACGGAATTTGTTCTCTACCGCATTAAATCTGACTTCATGATTCTTCTCCCAAACCCAGCACTCACTACCATATATTATAAGCGTAAAAATCAGAACAGCTTTATGAATAGCTATACGTGCACGTTCGTATTCGATTCCCATCTGTCCCAATCCTGAGAAACTACGTTCACTTTATTGGTATTCATACACCTCCTCATACACACTCGGTGGTTATAGGTCTATCTGACTGTCATATGTCTTATTGTAACCACCCTTCCACTTCATCCACATATATTTCTTTTGTCAATCTACCATCATTCATCCGAAAAACATGCACGAAAAACATCGAACCATAGCCTTTTCAATAGTCATTACATCTTTAAAACCGGAACCTTCCCTTATCACACTATTTTTACATTCTATTATTCAATATCACTCCTAAAATGCTTCTCAGTGATAGCATTTCGACGGAATTGATTCTACTTTCATGCTTCTTTTGCCATACTCAACTTTCACTGCCATAAGTTAACGCCAGGTCTCATTGTCGGATTAGCCAAAATTTCTGTCTCTGCCATACTCAACCCATGAATCCATGGCTTGCGCTCTCTGGGCATCCACCTAAACCCCAGGCTCGCGCTATAAATGCGCCCTCCAAAATATCATAAGGCCCGCCGCCAAAAAATCATATAGCCCGCGCCGAAGCGTCCGCATTTTCTGAAGCCAACAACCTATCAACGGTACAAGTGCCCGTTAGACACACGCTCCATAATAATCATCTTGCTGGCCAGCTTCTTTCTCTCACTCTCAATGGTAGTCACGTGCACCATCAAACAGTCAATCTATAACACTGTCAGTCGACAGCCGCAGCCGCGGTCGCACAAATTGGTGGCTCCCTAATACCTCGAACAACTATGAGCATCATTAGTTCCTCGCTGAGACCCCGCAAAATTCTCAGTCTTAATAAGGTACGCTGTGCATACTGAGCGTATGCAGGATACTTGTCGTATGAAGTACCCATTATCTCGAACAAAATATCCGCATAGTCCAGCTTTCTGAGGCACAAACATTTGAATTCTTCTCTGAATTTCGACCACTATGTGTCTTTAGTGACCTATTCGCTGAGCCATCCTAGCTATCTAGCATCACTCTTGAGACAATGAGCCACTTGCGACAAGCACTTCCTATCATCCAATCGGTTAGAACATCCGATCTCATGAATCGTCGGGTCCAAGTCAGACATGTAATAATTTGCCACACGTGTGGGTTGCGCGAGTTGAATCGCGTCTACTATAATCTGTGTCGCAGATGAAACCGACTTTAAACAATGCCCGGCGAGCTGAAGAAGAGAATAGGACCTATTCTCTTTTCTAGAACCTATTCTCTTTTTTGTTGTCCATTTTGTAGAAGGTGTAGAAGGCACGCGTCTTGCATTGTAAGATTTACGAGTGCCATGACAAGGTCTGGACCTACGCCGTCCTCCGTTCATTAGCCAGCGCTCCATCATGTTGAGAGCACTGCTTGCTATATACGAGTATATACATATACACCGAGGACAGTTAACCTTCTTCATTATTAAAACCTCGGGCAGCAAAGGTATGTTGGTAGTACGATTCTTACTGGGACTCTGTAAGTATAGAGTAACTGATATAAAATCCAAATAGATCACACATTTTATGAAAAAGTCAGTACCAAACGTGATATACAGTTTACCGTATCGCCATGTGCAGAACTTGACTATTGCCTTTTATTGGCTACTTTTAAAAATAGGCATGCTCCTTTCTCTATATGGTTAGTAATTTTTTTTTTTGCTTGATTGGCAGATGAACAACGTTGTTATTGAAGTTATAAGTACTGTGAGCAATACTTTTATTGTTGTCAGTGCTTCTGAGTGCCCACAAAAGAAGATGATGTGTCATATCCCTGGTCTTCATGCAATCATCTGGATACGAGCAATTTCAAACATATTATTATCACAGCAGAGATTTAGAAACGCACTTGAAAATCCTACAAAATTTTTAAATCTCTCAAAATGAAAATAAAAATCTTTAATTCAATAAATTTAGTGTAGTAGTAGTATTTGACATGATGTACATTATTAGCTGTCATCGTTAGGTTACCGAAGCAACCTGTATCGATGTCAGTAGGCTCCATTCTCGGTCACACATTCTGGTCTCACTTAAATTAGTATATTAAAAGTAAACGATACAATTTTAAATACATTATTTGTGAGGTCCAAGAGACAAAAGTACCTTTTAGTGGGGGAATTATAAAACGAGCGAACAAAAAAAAACTTTGCGACTGATGATGACATACTGTTTTAATAACTTGAGCGGTATGAATTTGAGTAAGCGAAAAATTAACTAAACTGACGACGAATATTGATTTATAATAAAATCCAGAACGAGCTTACAAAAAGTAGATTGTGATAAATCAATTTCAGATATTAAAATTTTATCCGAGCGACTTCATTACTAAGTGAGCGACTGGAAATACAGAGAGGGCAACTTCAATATTAAGATAGATTCGATTTTTCTAAGTGAGGTTATACTTAGCGAACTACTAAAATGTTCACTTTGAGCAAAGCTTTGTAAGCTGCTTTATTAATGATAATTGATTACTGATATTCTATTTGAGGGCTTATGTTTTTTATTTTGACACGCTTTTTTAATGAAAACTACAGATTTTTAAGTGCGGTAGGTTAGGTTAGGTTACTTTATTTTTACGGAGTAGATTGTTTTATTTAATTACCCTTATATTTCGATAGTAAAATTTCTCAACTAATAGAATAGTGTTTCTTCAAATAGTTATTTCATATTATTTTTGTTTTTTAAATGTGAGCTCATTATACTCTGCTCATCAGTGTATTTATCAAAGTAGTTTTTGTATTCGAAACACTTCATTTAAGATAAAATGCCGCTCAGTATAAAAAATACATTTGCCAAATATTTAAAAAAATGCAGGACGTAACGTTGACCCGCAAACAAATATTAGGTCGCTCAAATATTTTGAAGCTGCTCATTATGTATTTTAAGTAACTCAAATTAATGTTTGTAAGTTGCTGTTCTGTTGATTTCTCGTCACTCGCAGTCAGTCGCTCACTTAGTAATTCTATAACCCAAATTAATTAATTTTGACACTTAGAACTGTAATTTACAGTCACTCGTTTTATTGCTATCCCTTTTAGTGCAGGTGAAAGATGAGGAAGGAACATAAATAGCTAGGTCCTATCATCTCCTGGTAATATAACGATAAATGACACATGAGTGTTGTAGGAGGATAGCATTTTAAATGTACAGTTTTCAAACTAAAAAGGTCAAAGTCAAATGTTTTTATTCAATATAAGTACAAGTACAGTACATTCATTGTAAGTCAAAACATTTGCCTGACACTGGTTGTCTCTTGGCATTGAAATTCTACCGTTGGTTCGGAAGCCCTGGCTTGGAGAAAAACCAACAAGAAACTCCGGCTTTCAGGATTTTTTGCCCAGTGCCAGTTACAAAAACAAATTATAAAGAAACATAAAATTATCTTTGCACATATAGCTTAGATGCACTCATTGCCAACCCTGAGCATCGCGTCGGCGAGGTAGTCTCCGACCGCGTAGTAAGCGCCCCGGACTAGTCGGCCTCTAACTATAGTCTTAAATTTAGGTAAGGACAATCGCGTAATCCAGTCCGGTAAATGATTATAAAAACGCACGCAATTTCCAACAAAAGATTTCTTGATGTTTTGAAGCCTCGACGGCGCACTATGGGAATATAAGGTACTCTCCGTGTCGAAATTCTGTATCTTTCTTTCTGTACCTCCTTTTTTTCTGAAATTTGGCCCATGTATACTTTAATAAATTTCCCATCGAATGAATGCAGCTAATATATGTTTTATAATCTAGTTTTGTATTTATTTGATAATAAATTTTCAAATTTGTAAAATTTCATACTTTATGTAGAGAAATGAATTCAAAACTAAGTTTCAAAATAGAATTAAACATTAAAAATATCTTACAATATAAGACTACATTATAATTTTATATATAATATTTTATTAATTTAAATGATGTGCCTTATTGCTAATATTAATTTATATTCGCAGGTACGAATTGACTAACTTGTAACTTCAAGGAGAGATTTCGCTTCTTCAAGCAACTCTTTGTTTATCACAACACTCGGCTTGCTTAAACTTATTAACATATAATCGAGCTGTATCCAATGTATACTGTCCAAAGTTTGTTACATTTATAGAAAAACCAGAAGAGAACCATAACCATAGCCAGAAGAACATAGAATTCAACTCAACTCGAATATCAACTCCAGTAATTTCGGCTGAACATTCATAATTCTGAAAAAACCTACGAGCAGAAAGCCAAGTAATTCCCGGAAACGTAATTGAACTTGCTTTTTCTTCTCTTCTTTCATTTTTTTGTATTCATCTGTTATTGCTGACCACGATTGAAATGCCAAGTTGTAGGAAATGTGCAGAATCATCTCCATGCACCTGATCCAGGCGTGTAAGGTGGAGAGGGCAAATTTAAAAGAATTTTCCTTTAGATCTCTTGCTATGACTTTGGCTAAGTCATTCATTAGTTTAGGAGTGGCACCACAAACAGTACAAGAAGCGCTAAACCGCGTTTCCGTCAGTTCCTGTGCAACTTTTCCATCAATAATCGTCAAGAATAATTTGTGTTCCACTTGTATGACATTTTCATTGTGAGCTATAAGTTTAAAAGTTTAAAAAGTTTATTTTTCACAAAAATTCTTAAATTAGTTACAAAAATGGGCAGTGCTCTCCTAAACTAGTCTGTTGACTGTATCTCGGGAGAGACACTCTTCCCTTAGAGTTCTCAATCGAGTTTAATTTGTAGAGGTACAATGAAAATACCAAATATGGTCAATAAATTGCAAGCACATGTAATTTTTTTACAATATTATTAATTCTAATTACAAGAAATTACACACTTATGGACTAGATAACTTTAATATAACATAAATATATTTTGTTTAGTGTGATCCCCTTTTGTGAGTAAGTGAATTATGATTGTGTGTATGTTGAAGGGGATGAGTAGATGAGTGTGAGCCTAGAAAATATAATGATTGAAAGCACTTTATAATAGGTAAGTAGTACATATATGTAATACTTAAACTCGTAAATAGATTTAATACATAAAACATTAGTAACTTATATACATAGGGAGTAAGTACCTAGGAAAATACGATATGACGAGTCTTTGTGGTAATTACGGTAAAGTAGCTTGTTTGTTTATAAGGAATTGATAACGTTATGATTATGAGAAAAATGATATTTAAAGCTCAAATTGGTGTTTTACTAAAACATATCTCTATCGGGTTGCCAAATAGTTTTTCTGTATCCTCGTAAGAAAGTTCTTTCAGGTGTTGAGTGATCTTACGTTTACATTCAAACATGGTTAAATGAGATAGTTCAATTGAATTATTAATTATATTATACAGGTGTGGCCCTGTGAATTCAAAGAAGTGACGTGCTAGTGATGTACGTGTAGCCTTTGGAACTGCCACATATTTGAACCTACACCTTCTTTTTACTTTTTGCTGGTTATCAACATACGGTATAAGTTTGTGCTGTTTGAGAACGACGTCTTTTATATATAACTGACGAACTGTGTGGACTTCACAAAAACAATATAGGTCAATCGAACAATAGTAAAAGGGCTTAAATATGCACAGTTTTAGCAAACCTCTCTGTGCAATTTCCAGAGCTTTAATTGTTGTTTTATGAGTTCCGCCCTAAGACGAAATGCAATAAGTAAGAACTGATTGAGCCAACGACAAATAAATTAGTCTTAGTTGATTGCCATCCAGTATGTGCCTTATGTTTCTAAAGAGATGCATGAGGTTCCGGATTCGTCCACACAACACGTTGATGTGTGATTTGAAGTTAAGGTTATTATCAAGAGTTACACCGAGATATTTAATAGAAGAGACTTTTTCTAATGGATTGCAAGAGCAGTCATCTTTTAATGGCAAATTACAATTATGAACAATCAAATTTCTATTAATTGCGGATTTGAAGTTGCGTATTGAAAAGCAGATATATTTTGTTTTCTCAGTGTTCAGTGTTAACAAGTTATCCTGAAACCATTGAGTAACCATTGATAGACCGGTTTGAGCGTTAATATAGCATTCGTCCCATGTGTTACCATAAAACAGTAAGGCAGTATCGTCAGCATATGCAAATATGTTACCATTTATCTGAAGATCAAGGACGTCATTAATGAATACCAGGAACAGCAGGGGCCCCAAAATGCTGCCTTGAGGGACGCCGATGGTAACAGGGAGCTCATTACTGATTACAGATCCTACCTTAACTCGTTGTGTCCTTCCAGACAAATAATTGTACAAAATAGGACAGTCTCTAACACCAAATCGTTCCAACTTATTAATGAGAATGTTGATTGGGACCGTATCAAATGCCTTTGCTAAGTCGATGAATACTCCAATACATTTTTTACCTTTATCAAGATTCTTTGAAATACTGTTAACAAGTTTTAGAACAGCGTTATCAGTAGATTTACCAACACGAAAGCCAAATTGATTATCACTCAATAGATTATTACTCTCAAAAAAATTTGTAAGTCTTTTAGACAATAGTTTTTCTAGTATTTTTGATATAGAAGGTAATATGGAGATTGGTCTGAAATTGGAGATACGGTCCCTCTCACCACTTTTGTAAATATAAATACGACTGATTTTTTTAGCGCTTTAGGAAACACACCCTGTTTAAAACAGGCATTGCATACCTTTGTGAGAACAGGAACAAGAGTGGCAGAGTTCATTTTTAAAATCTTATTGTCGATGTTATCTATACCTTTTGTACAATTATTTTTCAGGCTTTTGATGATCCCACCTACTTCCTTTTCAGTAGTGTCAAAAAGTACAAATGAGTTACAAGTTTGCACTGGTAGCTTGCACGTAGTTTTATTGACAGATTTTCTAATTCTGATTTCTTTAGAAAGCGTGTGACCTATCTCAACAAAGTATTTATTGATAGAATTGATTGTCTCAATGGGATCGTCAGAACCTGTGAGTAGGTCAGAGTTTATAGATTTGTTATTTTTCGAATATCCTTTTACAATTTTCTATAATTTTTTACTATCATTACCTGCATTTTCGACTAATTCCTTCTCATATTTAGTTTTCATTGTTTTCAGTAGCTTACAACAGAAATTACGGTAGCGACTATATGTTGTCTTAGCAACGATATTGTTTGGGTCTTTCCTATACTTGGTGTGTAATTTATCTTTATTGCGTATGCAGCGTAGAAGTCCAGGAGTGATCCAGGGCTTAACTATTCGTTTACGTCTTGGCAACAAAACTTCAGATGTGTTAGAATCAATTGTGCTCTTAATCGCAAAAATTATCTTATTGATTGAGTCATCAGGATTGAGTATATCAACTAATAAGTTTAAATCAATGTTCATGAGATCATTTTGAACTTTATCATAGTTGGTTTTGTATAAAGTACATTTCGCGGGGATTCGGTCAACTGTAGTGTTTAGTCCAAGAAGTACAATACTATGATCTGTTATCGATGAGTGGCAAATCGCGATTTCTGCTTCAAACTTTGACTTAATTAGCACATGATCTAAGCATGAGCATCAAAGAATGAGCATTCAAGAGTCCATGAGATGCCGCTAAATTGAGATAAGAATCTGCTGATACATCATACTTATTTTTTGAGATAGAGATATTTATATCCCCCATTATAATCACATTTTTATAATTTGTCAATGAACGTAAAACATTATCTAAATAACTTAAGAATACATCTAAGTTTTTATAGGATGGAGAACGATAGATAGCAACAATAGCCATAGTTTTACCAATTTTGATCACTATGCAGTTGGCTTCCTTAAATTCCGGCTCAACCACAAGAATTCCATTTAAATCCGAGCGAACGTATACGACAACACCATCATTTTGAAGATCATTGTTGCAAGTGTAATAGCTATCATAGTTACAAATTTGAGGTATATGGTCGTTATTTAATAGCCAGCATTCAGAGAGGATAATAATGTCATGATCAATGCCTAACCTTTCCAGAAAAATTTCAAGTTCTGAAAGTTTTCGATGTATGCTACGAATGTTTTGGCTAAGAATGGACATATGTGGTTTGAATCTAGATCGACATTCAGAAATGTCACAACTAAAAGAATTCGCTGTTGAAAAACTATCAACTTCATTTATTATTTCATAATGGGTATCGAATGTTATAGAAATTTTTAGTCATAAGCGAACAATTAATAAAGTATGGAATTGAAATTTTCATGTTAGAGTCATGATAGAAATAGAGATAGGTCGTAGTCGTAGAATAGAGGTAGGTAGATAGGCCCATATTGAACCCAGTATTATTCATCGCAGTGCAGAAACAAGTTAACTGATCAGTGTAGAGTAAGCAAAATAAATAAAATCTTTTGTTACTAAGTGGTGCAAATCGGGGTAGACCCATGCCCAGCATTGGAGGTCGAAAGGCTGATGGAAATTCATCCATGGATGGAATGTTACTTTGTGTACCCATGTATATAGTGGTGTAATTATGAATAAAATATGTGTGTACAGTGTTAATAAAAAGAGTAGGTAAGTGCTGTAATAATTTGTGAAAGTAGAGTATTATAATAAGTACAATCAATAAAATAGGTAAAAAATAATCTAAACTAGTTCCAGAAACATAAGACAATATGAACAAAGCAAAGGCAATCGCTATTTGACTGATAGAAAATAGTCACAGGTTGTTTAACTGGTGCTCACTTTGAACGACAATATAGGAACTATTTGAATCTTTCTTAAGCAGAACACGCCCATCAACAGTCCAACAGAAATTGTACTTTTCCCGCTTAGCGAAATTTCTAGCAAGGAAGAACAACCTCCTAGCTACCGGTGAAAGCTTTTCGTTAACATAGATAGGTAAAAATTCCTCCGTGTAGCCTATGTTGGATGTATTGAGTTTCAACGAAGTATCACGGTTTTTGTTATAATCTTTTACCTTAGACAGAAACGAAGACTTAGCCAATGTACTATTGAATTCGACCGAGATGGAAGTAGTACGTTATTCCTTTTTCGTAGGCAGGCGGGTAACGTCACGTATGTCACACAGTTGTATATTGTTGCATTGAAGGTTTTTAATAAGAGCAAAGGTGACATTAAACATGGATTCCTTGGTATCAGCTAGCTTTTTCGGAATATTGCGTATTTCAATTGATGTGATTGCCATCTGCTTCTCAATTGAATCTATTTTCAGCTCCAGTTGTGATAGTTGGGTTGCCATAGTTTTACGTTCCACATCCAGCGAAACTATTTTCGACTCAATCGAGGTTATTTTGTCACTAACAAAGGTCAAAGATCTCTCAATATCCGAGTTAGTCTTCGCTAGCGTAGTTGATTGTTGCACCAGCTCAGTCAAATGCTGCTCAAGCTTATCCATGCGAGCCGATTGTTTCTCCATAAATTCATACATTGCTTGCTGAAAGTCGGTGTTAGAAATCGGCTCATTGGAGCTACGAGGTCTTTTTGTTCTTTGAACAATACTGAGATCAAACCCAGAACCATCCTGAGGCTGGTTAGGCCTACCAGCTAAATTGGAATCAGAAGAAGACAGGTTCTTGGGAGAGTGCCTAACATTTGCCATCCTAGTATCTATTCACTGTTAATAGGATTCAAGATGGCAAAACAGTTGAACTTCAATAGTAGATAGTGTAGATATTAAATTCGAGCACTCGAACACAAAAGACACACTAACGATGATTGACAGCACTGATAAAGAATCCTTTGTGCAAAATGCACATTTATTTTTAAGTAACGATTTTTTGTCTGAGTACTATGAGAGCTAATTCGTTAATGTCGTTTTCGATCTCTCGAACTGTAGATTCTGTTTTTTGCGGAGTTTCCTTGGAAACCTTACAGAAGAACAGGTTAGGTTTCTACATACTACAACATAATTATTTTTGTCTATAAGTCTCAAAGATACGAGTGATACAATAAATGGATTGGCGTCTGATACTTTTCCTCGTTTTCCTCCCGTAAAATTTGCTTGTATTCACTTTGTCCTGATGGACCATCACATCCCCATTTACAATACAGCTGAAGGTGCTTCGAATCTGTTGTCACTGAATTTATTTTCAAAATGTGTCTTACTGTATGATCCAAAAGATTTTGCAACTTTACGTTGGCACGGATATTAGTAACAATGATATTAGGTGGGTAACATTCCTTTTAAGCTTCATTTATCTGAATTTAAGGCGGTAAAATAGCTCTAAAGTGAAGTGAATGAGAGCTGTTGTCAAATAACTGTATTGAGCTTTTGACAAATCTATATCTAAGTATAACGCAAGAGCTTCTTCTTTATCGAATGTTAAGTGCTCTGGCTTGTGCAGTATGTTTTGCAAAACATTGCGTTTTTTGTCTTTCTCTATGATGTGCACGATGCTCACAATTGAAGCTTCTTTATTTTCACCTGACGATCTCAGCGCTTCTTTGTCCTTTCAGAACATTCTTCATAACTCTTAGATGGCCGACCACGGGCACTGGAAGAGTCATGAGTGCAGGGTTCGAGGGTTAAGGAAATTCTGAATTCACCATTTAACCATTCCAAATTCTCCTGCTCAAAACGATCTTATTTCCTTTGGGCCTTATTCCACCATTTGGGTAACAATTGCTTCTGGAAACTTTTTATAACAGTAACAGCAATTGCACTCAATTTTATGCAAACTTAACGAGTGCAAAACCGCATAACTTCCTTTATTTTATTATCAACATTATTTTTAACATCGTTATCATTTGTTAACACAAATCTGAAACCACTAGTGATATCCAGTGTCTATCTTGCTTCATCATAAACGACAATCATTGCACTAAAATAACTACTTAAATACTAAGTAACAACAAAGAGTAAGAAATTGTATTCTCATCAGAAACTATAATCAATTAATATTTATTGATAAAAGTTTCATTTTATATTAGTTAATACTTAAAGTAGCAATTTACCATAAAATCGCGATTTTACGATTCCCTTCCCTTTTGCGTGTTTTACCTAATAAATCCATTTTGCCCAAAATTTGCACAAAATTTTATTTTGGATTATTATAATTTAATAGATTAAGCATTCAAAACTGTAAAAAAATCAACGGAGGCAGCTGGAGCTAACAATGATATTTCTGTTAAAAAATCGGAGTAATTGAAATCAGCTCTCATTCTTTATTGATATGTATGATTATTTTTTCATGATTATTTAGATTTTTATTTCATTATTCTTTAAAAGACTAAGAAATGAGCTTTCTAAAAATATATAATATGTATATGTTTCAGGCGTATATAGGGTCGGAAACGCATCATGAAGTCAACAATTTTATTCATGTGATTTTACGTGGAATCAAAGTTTGTACTTTTGGTGTTCTAAACACATATTAATACTAAAAATATGATAAGAAAAACTTTATCATTGGAAAGAACGTTTATTTTGGTACATAAAACCATGCATAGTTAATTCATACGTAACCATTTGTAAAACCTATTTTCGGCACGGTAAGTACTTTATATTCCCATAGTGCGGCGCGACATACAGCTTATGTTTGTTCCTAGTATTAATTTTATGAACATTACAGTTTCTTCTAAAAATATTCATATTTTTTATGTACATAAATGACACACTCATATATGTACTAAGCAACAACCGTCAAAATATCAATTTCTTTAAATTTTTTGCGAAATAACTCTGTGGGGCCCATTCTGTAAATGTAGCGAACAGCCCTCTTCTGCAAAACGAATATTGTGTTTATGTCAGCAGCACAACCCCACAGCAAGATGCCATAAGACATAATGCTATGAAAGTAGATGAAATAAACAATCCTAGCCCTGTACTCGTCCGTATATTCCTTAATCCGTTTAACAGCATATCCCGCGGAATTTTTTAGATAAAACGCAAATGTGGTCTCCCCACTGCAGCTTTGAATCTAAAGTTATCCCTAAGAAGACAGTAGTATTTATTTTATCTATTTTCTCATTATTTATTATAAGATTGGTTTTGACACCATTAACATTTGGCAAAGTAAATTTAATACATTTTGTTTTATTATTATTAAGAACTAAATTGTTATATTGAAACCATTGAACTACATCTCCTATCACCGAGTTTATTGCTTGCGACTCATCAATATTCCGTCTGGGACCGTCCTGCACCTATCTTTAGTTACACAAGGTAAGTCATTTATGTATACTAGGAAAAGAAACGGACCTAATATTGAGCCTTGAAGCTGGATCTGGACTGAACGACCCGACGACTGCTGTGCTCACCTGACCAATAGTTACTTTTTGTACTCTGTTACCTAAATATGATTTTATTACATTTAGTGAATTATTTTTAACTCCATAATACTCTAATTTTCTTATTATTATATCATGCCGGACACAATCGAACGCCTTAGAAAGGTCACAGAAAATACCAAATGCATCCTGTGACCGTTCCCTCGCATCAAAAATCCCTTTTATTAGTTCTACACCAGCATCAGTGGTGGACAAACCCTTTGTGAAGCCGAATTGTTTAGAATGTAGCAGTCCGTTCAAATTAAAATGGTACAACATCTGATTTAACAAGATTTTCTCGAATACTTTACTTAATGCTGGTAGCACGGATATTGGACGGTAATTAGATGGGTCCAAGGTACTACCAGACTTATATCGGTGTTACTCTACTTAGTTTCATTAAATCAGGGTACGAAACTGATTCTATCGAGGCATTGAAAACCGATGCCAGGTAAGGTGCCAACAAGTCAATAATAACTCTAATTGTTTTGACCGAGTGTCCAAACAGGTCCACAGTTTTTTTCTTACTAAAATGTTTGAATATTTTTATCATTTCTAATGTAGTTGTAGGCCTAAAACAGAATTCACCATCACAACACGGGGCGGACCACGCAAGCAGATCGCAAGCCTTCTCAGCACAACTGTTTAGTGAGCTGGATGTCATCAAAGGGAGGTTTCCAAAATATTCTTCAAAACATGAAGCAACATCTGCTACCCCACATACAATTTTATTATTAAGTTTCAACTTTAGATTATTTTGATTATAAGTTTTAACTCTCCCAGTTTTAGATCTAATGACATTCCACGTTTCCTTGATTATATTTTTAGATTTGAGTATTTTATTCCTAATATACAGCGACTTAGCCTGGACACAAACGTTTTTGAATATCTTTGAATACAATTTTACATAGTTTCTAAAAGCTACACTAAAGTTTGTTGTTTTTGCTTCATACAATTGATACAATTTTGTCCTACTAACGTGGATACCCGGTGTTGCCAAATCACTAAACTTTTTCCTTGAATTTATATTTAAAGTTTTTGGAATAAAAACAGATTTATGTTCCCCATTAATTAGATCAAAAACTTGGAACATTTTGTTAGGACAGCAACTGTGAATATTAAACAATCTTAGTTTGTTGTTAATTTGTTCTCTAAAACGCTCCAGACGCCGTTCAGTTACCGGAATACAAGTTATAAGCTGAGAATTAATAGAATATATATTTTTGTTAAATGAAGCTAACAGGCCACTGTGACCAGACCTCAAAACATTAATAATTTTGCTGCTGTTTGGGTTCTCATTACTGAATATATTATCAATACATGTAGCAAAATGGCTGGTCACCCTGTTGGGCTTTCAAATATTCTATCCAACCCAAAAGACCAAAACAAATTTAGAAGTCTAGTAGCCCGTGTCGAGGACTCCAAAAGATTAACATTGAAATCACCACAAAAGATTATAGTCTTATTAGATTTACACAGTTTAAGCAATACCATTTCCAAAATGTTCTCAACGACACAGAAGTCGCCATTACGTGGCCTATATAAGCAACAAACAATGAATGCATCTGCCTCCACACAGGACATTTTATAATTTTTTCTACACTTTCTGAGATTATATCATTCCGAACATTATTTTTAATACTTTTATGCATAATTATCATAGAGCCACCGTGTATTGAATTTTCACGGCAAAAAGAACTAACAATATTATGATTTTTAAAATTATATATTAATTCATAATCTTTGGCCCAGTGTTCACAAATACAAAATACATTTATATTATTATTATTTAAACATAATTCAATTTCCAATTCCTTTCCAGCTATGCTTTGAATGTTCTGATAAAAAACACTAACACACTGTGTGGAGTTAAGCTGTGCACAAGTTTCATTTCTGATGCAAGGGGAATCCTCTTTTGTCAAATAACTTAATTTAAATTAATATTTGCAACCTCTTCCTTTAAAGAGATGCATGAATCAAGCCCAAAAGGGGCAATGTCAGAGGCCAGTGAATTGGCTTGGTCAAAACTAAAATAAAATTGTAGCATTTCAGCTACTTGTTTTTTACAACTATTGTTGAGATAGTAAGTATCTCCAGTAAAATATAATTTGTTCTTTAAAATACAATTTGTTTGTATCATCATATTAATTCAATATTACTATTATGCACTGAAATAATGTGCATAGTCTGATTTAATATATACCGAGATTTATTTTCTGCGGGGGTCAATGTCTTAGGATAAGGCAAGGTACACAGAATTATACGTTTAATATGTTTTTGAATTATTAAATTATCTATATGTTTCATTAATCTATGTTTATTTAGATTCCCCCTGCGACAACACATTAGAAGCAATGTCATATTGCATTCTAACCTAGTTCTCAATATATTGTCTATTATGTTGTCAAAATCAGCTCCTGGTAGGCAATTGTTGTAAATTGCCGTATTTGAAAGTTCACTTCTCACCATTACACCGATATTTTTCACCATTTCATCACCATAAATATGAACTAATTTATGATTTAACTTTTTATTTAAATTCAGTTGTTTGGGTGATGAACATTTAGTATTTTTCTTAGAGCTGGCCATAGAAACCTGTGACACACCGGCACTAGGACATCCTGCAGCCACAAGCGAATCAAAACGCTCCTGGTTCTCCCTACAAAGTTTTAGGAGCTCATCCATCTCCTCAGTATACCGGGCAATATCTGGCTGACAACTTTCATAACTTTAAGTCACAGCACTCAATTCACCCTCAAGCAGAACTACCTTCCGATGAAAAGCCTGCATCTCATGTTGTATAGTTAAACTCAAGCAATATATTTTTCTCTTTACTTCATTCACTTGACTGTGAATGTTTACTCTGTGAATGTTCAACTGTGTGCATTACGTGTCGTCATTGCTCTAATTGACTACTTGACTATTGAGCTGCAGGAGTTCCGCCGAGAGATCAGGCGAGAGGTCGCGCTCGTCAATAATGAGGTGAGCGACCTCGAGCGCCGCCTCGTAGCCCTGGAGGAGAGGATGAGGGTGCTACAGGGACTTTATGACAATTCTAAAACTAACACAGCATGTTATTAAACCGACTCACTTTACTAACCATTCACAAAGTACAATTGACCTGATAATGACTGACGCGCTGGTTCGGGCTGTGGACGTTCAGCGCATCCCTGACTTAGGCAGGCCTGCCTTTGTTTTGGTTGAGCTTGACCTGAAGCGGAAGAAACCGGCACCAAGGCACATTATGTACCGGCCGCTGAAGAACATTGATTTGGACAAACTTAACAATGACTTGACTGAAATAGACTGGGCTAGTATGACAACACATGACAACATTGATGACTCAGTAGCTCTTTTGACTGACAACATAACACAACTTTTTGACAAACATGCCCCAGTCAGGAGTATTTTGGTGAAGGATGCTCCTAAGCCTTGGTTGACGAGCACTGCTGCTTATGATGCGGCTACGCGACAACGCTTACAGGCGTTTTAAGCGTACTGGAATCGAGGCACATAAGCAGTACTATAAGGACCTGAAACGGCTTGTCGTTCAGGCTCTGCGTTCTGATAAACAGGCATATTTTGACAAGACAATTAATGACAGGACTAATCCAAAGACAATGTGGAAACACTTGAAAAAAATAATACTAACTGACAATAACCAGACTGACTTGACTGAACATTTTGACGACCCTGACGATATTAACAAGCATGTCCTGGACATACCAGGAAATGCAGAGGTGACTATTAGTGATTTGACGTATTACGAATTTCACCGATTTGGTTCTTCATCATTCTCGCTGAAGCCGGTTTTGGCTGAGGCGGTGACAAAGATTGTCTGATTATTGACATTACCAGAGACTATTGACGTATTGACAGCGATTGTGAACAGGAGCCTCAGCACTGGTATCTTTCCGACCAGTAGGAAAGCTGCCAGGGTCCTGCCGTTGCCGAAAATACCTAACCCGACAGATATATCCCACCTTCGTCCCATAAGTATCCTTCCATGTGTGTCAAAGATAGTGGAGAGGGTTGTGAGTGATCAGCTTACGAAATATCCAGAAGAAAACGGTATTTTTTTACGGCCTTTGGTATTCTGACAATAGCCAACAAATATCATTTCTGTTGATTTCTCATCCCATTTTTGTCGTTTTTGGAGGGGCACATGTACCATCGCTTTGCAACCAAAAATTTTCATGTGGCTAATGTTTGGTTTCTTTCCTGACCATTTCTCTTCTAGGGTTTTATTATCAATAACCCGCGATGGACATCTGTTTAGTATGTAAGCTGCTGTAGACACAGCTTCAGACCAATATTGTTTTGATAAATTAGCATCATTTAGCATGCATCTGGCCCTTTCAACAAGTGTTCGGTTCTTTCTCTCACTCAAACCATTTTGTTGTGGTGTATAGGGCACTGTTGTTTGATGTTTTATGCCATTAGCTGAAAGATACCTGGAAAATAAAGTGTTGCAGTATTCTGTGCCATTATCAGTGCGGAGCACTTTTATTCTGCAATTGGTCTCATTCTCAATTTACTTTTTGTATTCATCAAATATTTTAACAATATTCATTTTGTTTTTCAAAAAATAAACATGAACTTTTCTTGAAAAGTCATCAATAAAAGTGATGAAATATCTTGATCCTCTCAAAGAGGCACATTCCATTGGTCCACACAGATCAGAATGGATGATTTCCAGCAGAGACATTGCTCTGGTACCTTCTTTGAATGGTAATTTTGCTTGTTTGCCTTTGAAGCACGGAATGCATGTTTCACAATCATTTTTTAATATGTTTATTCCTTCTGTGCATTTTGCTAAGTTTTTTACATCATTGTAGTTCAGATGCGCCATTCTACGGTGCCATATATTCAAACTTTCGGTGGCAGTATTAGCGGCAGCATTGTATGCTGTTGACTCAATAACATTCAGCTTGTACATGTTGTTGACAAGTCTTGCGGTTCCAACTAGTTCACTTTGCTTGTTGAAAATATGAAAGGTAACTTGACAACCATTCTTCACTAACTGACTCACGGACAATAATTTAGAGCTCAGATCGGGTAAGAACAATACATTGGTTACTTGCACAGCTTTCACAGCATTTTTGCAGCGGAGATTGAGATTTACATTTCCCATCTTCTGCACGGGTATCAAAGAATTATTGGCCACCTTTATACTCTGTATCAAAGGAGTTTTGGTGTCATACAGCGAATCGGATCTTTTAGTCATGTGCATTGATGCACCAGAGTCAATAAACCATTCATTTTCACTTGTATCAACTTTTGCTGAGAATGCGGCAGCAAATTGTGCATTTGAATGGATTTTTCCTTTCTTTGAAAAACATTTTTTGCTTAAGTGTCCATATTTGTTACAGTTCGCCTGCGAGGGCCTTGAAAAATGAGTTTTTGCTGATTTTTGCTATTTCTATTCTGGAGGTAGTTTTGCTTAGAGTAAAATGCTAAGGAATTTTCACTTTTTAACTCACTAACTTCTTGTAAGAGCTTGCTTTTAATAGAATCAGAGCATATTTTCACACCTGAGCTTTCAAGTCCCATAATCATAGGCTTATACTGTCCTGGCAAGCCTGCTAACATGAGTGTGCCAAGCCACTCATCATCTACTGCAAAGCCAAAATTTCTCAGCTTATGTGCACTGGTTGTGATCTTATTGAGGTATTCCTCTACATTGGTACACTCTGCAAGGTTTGTGTTGATTAGTTCACGCAGTAAAGCCACTTTTAGTGATAAACCAGAATCTTCGAAGGCATTTTGCAATTTTGCCCACACTTCACGAGCTGTTGTTGTCACTTCGATATGGTGGTAGTTGCAGGAATCAATCAGCAGTATGATTTTGCTTTTTGCCTTAACGTCTTTCTTAGGATCAGCTGCTGTGGTGCAGACAGGGTCAACACAAGACCATAAGTCTTCTAATTAAAGATATGCTTTCACAGCAAATTGCCACGTGTTGTAATTATGGCGGCTGGTTAGTTTTTCGATGGAACTGCTCAAGTTGTTCATTTTGTTCGGTACTTCGGAATCACTTTCTTCTCGGCTCGCTAGTCATACGGCCCATAACCTGATGTAATTGGAAACACAGCGAGTACTTTACACAGATTTATTGAAAGTAATTTAAAGAAGAAAGCATGAAAGAAAAAAACGTACATAAAAATTCATTTCTATTGGTTTTATCAGGCGGCAAGGTACAGTCAAGAACAAACCACTAAGCTACACCGCATTATAAATAAATAGACGCTCGACAAACTAATCTACTTTCGAGCGAGCTGGTAAGCTTCGTGCCATAGACAACTTTTTGATGATGACAAGGACGGACCTTTATCCTCCTCCTCCCGTTATTTCGATCAAATGCTTTCGTTGAGTCTTTGTATTTCGTTCATGGTTAATAACATCATTACGATGTTTTATCCTATTGTTTCAAGTTTGTCTAGGGACACGAAATAATCTATGTTGTAAATAAATGGTTGATTGAAAAAGACTAAAATATTCTAAATTTCGTGTTTTACTCAGTCAGTCAATTTTTCAAATGAATAAATGAAACTAACACCTGGGCCCTTACTCCACTAATGCATTGTAGGTACATTATTACTTCAGTATCGATACTGTAATACTTCAGTGGCCGTAATTTCACACTTTCCACTAACAAATTTTGGTCACTGAAGTGCTATCGAACTATATCTGAAGTACTTCTGCGTCTGAACTACAAAGAAGCTACTCCACTAATCAAATGTCAATTGACGACCTCCGTGGCGCGATCGGTTACCTGAACGCTAATCGTGAGGTCCCGGGTACGAGTCCCGGTGGTGGCAGAGTTAAGAACAACGCTTTTCTACTGCTTTCCAGTCTAGTCGTTGATTATATATGCTATATACGTATGTCGGAGAATGATTGAGGATGGATCCGTTGTTTTAGTAGCTAAGAATACCTAGTTTAGTTTATTGTTTAGATCATAAGTTACGTAAATTCTAGTTGTTGATTTACGAACATTTTAAGTAAGTTAATCTTTTGTTAATTTTGCACTTATTTCTCAACGAATATAGTTTGTTTTTAAACTCGATGCTTACGTCACGCGATCAGGCGACTTTTAGTTAGCCAATAGGAAACTAGTAGCAAGTGGCGTGATTTAACCTACCAATGAGAGAGCCGGGGCGATATTGTGCCTAGAGTGGGGTCGGGATGCTAGGTTGGAGGATTTTCACCGGACTGGAGACATTCAATTTGTGAAGGGGAAGTCGGAGAGTCCTCTCGACCATAGTGTTGCGAACCTACTGCTCTAAGTTAATGTACTCTGAAAGTAAATTAATTTAATCTCTAAGTTAATAATTTTGTGAATAAACTGTTAAACTATACAGTGTTTCTTTGTGCTTGCAAATACCTACAATGCCGCCCACGGATCCTAAAGATCAACATCATGTTGATGATAGTTCCTCGACATGTATTTATCTATATATAATAAATGTATACATTTCTTAAATATACGTTGACTAGTACCCTTACCACAAGTCTTAAATGTACTTACCGAGGGGCTAGTTCAATTGGTGTATTGTCCAAATATTATTATTATTATAATGTCAGTTCAATTGCCTTAAATTTGGTACTCCACTATTGACATTTCTATACTTTGAGTTGTCACTGAAGCACCACTGACTTGCTATTGAGGCGCAATAGGCATGTTGACAAATTTTGAGAAACTGTTCTATACTATTTGAAAATATATTCGGATTATAATAATCATAATATTTCTGCGGAAAATTAAGGTTTAGTACTTAAAAAATAATGTTTGATTCATAAATTTAAAATTTGCGCCAAAACGAGTCAAAGTGTCATGGCGTCGCTTACATACGTCACTTTAGAGTACAAAGAACATTCGGTGTATGTAAACATTATCTAATTCATATTTAATTTGAACATTTTACTAGTTTTTACATTAAGACATGACTTCGAAAGCATATAGGTGGTGTTCCGTCCCTCTGTGTACTAATACGTCCATAAAAACTAAAGTTATTTATTTTCGTTCCTTTCGATAAGGAATTAAGAAAGAAGTGGCTTAAACTTGCAACACTTAATTTGGAAGGAATATTACCCACTACACAGCTTTATTTTTGTGAAGATCACTTTGACGTAAGTATTTTCTATTTTATTTTCTTAAATATTTAATTGCAAAAAGAAATATTTAACATAAACATAACCTCAAATTGTAATATTGAATGTTATACTGAAATAGGTATAATAGCTATGCTTTCAACGAATTATTTTTATGAATTAAATAGTTAATTAACTTGTTAATACATACTTACATGGAAGTTTTAACATTTCTAAATTTTGCTGAACAGAAGTCTTTGTTTAATGCCAGAAACGTTCCTAGCATTATCAAGTCGATTCTTGGTAAATTTGCGCTTGGAGCTTTTGTGAATCCTTGTTCCATGACTCAATTTAGCGTTATCAATTTACACAAAAGAAATTGAAGTTAATAAAACATTAGCGGCGCAATTAATTAAAAAAGCGAGCGAGTGTGTAGTAATACAAATGTAAACAATGAGAAAGAACTCTAACGTGACGTCATGCACTCTGATTGGCGTTCAACATGTCATGGCGGATTGCCGTATTTAGCGATTTTATTTTATCGATGATTATATTAATCTTGGTTTTAATTATGAAAAAAATCAGAGTTATAGAATTAGCAATTTTGTAATAATATACACACAAAATATTTCAATGAAATTCAGTTGTTGTCAACATGCCTATTGTGGCAATGGCAGAAAATATTGGCAGAGTGCCATTTATACAACCGAGACGCAGAAGTGACAGAGTAAAGACGCAGTAGCGACGCAGTTGTGTGGCTGTCAAAGTTATTTAGTGGAGTAAGGCCCCTGCTCTATGTTCTACTACACTTTTCACATGGTTCATTCATTGGCAATTTCATGGTTGTGCGATCATAGATAGTGTTCCAATTGCATTTCTAGCAATTCTTTCCATTTTTGCTAACCTTACATAACAAAAACCAATAATAAAAATGATTTTTTTTACCGTGTGTAAAAAAGGTAGCAGCAATGTCATCTACGTTTGGTATATTTTCTTATAACACCACTGTCGCCATGTAGTTTCCAAAAAATGACCGAATATTTCCTCATCCATTTTGATTTCTTAGGCCTGGAGAAAATTTTGGATGAGCGTCCGTACTAGTGTAGTATTATATTATCTGTTGTATTAACAGAATGTGTGAATGGCGGTGGACTTACAATGAGTCAGTTGGATACAGAATTTCTTTTTAAAAGCCTATAAACCAAACACAGAATACACTAGAAAAAAAGTCGGTCGTGATAAGTATGTATGCAAGCGTTAACTTTTATACACAATGTATGGATGAAAGGTAAACACAGCCAAAAAAGTAAGCATTATTGTTTCCGATAATACACACCTTGTTTTTACCTGATTGCGTCGTAATTTAAATCGGTAGGTTATTAGTAACAATAGCCACATGCGTAAGTTTTCGCGATGCAGTTCCACATTTGTACCGCATGTACAAAGTGAATAAAGCATTACTTAGATTTTATTAAAAGAAGACACATATTTCTAGATATTTTTTTGCGCTTTCTTTGAATAAAATGCGGATCAATTAACTTAAAATGTACACGTGTAACAACTTATATTTAAAACTAATTATAATATATAATAAAGACAAAAAATTAAATTAAATGTACCATTTGGAGACAATTTAGGTAAGTGATAAAGATAAAAAACATACCAAGTAATTACAACTAATGCAATACCTATGGTTATATTGCGCTTTAAAATGAGTCTTGCATTAGCCATACATTTTCACAATTAATTTGCTATATTACTACATATATAGTGATTCGCAAGAATCATAACTGGTAATGATAAATGTTTTCCTTAATTATATTTCTTTTATTAGCACTGGTTTTTTTTCCTCAAATAACATTACCCCATAACAAAATATATTTATCACTTTTTAGGTTTATGTTTTTATGTGTTATGTAGTAGGAGAATATTGATAGGTCAATATGTAAAATATTGGTGTGATATCCTCATTCTATAAAGATTATGTTTAAAATCTTTATTAAAAGCTACGTAGCACATGGGTTGGCAACAAAATCAATCAAAATTTTATTGAAATTAGTTGTGTATAGATAACAAAAATGTGTGTATATGAATAATATGTTAATGCCTTCGATAGTACAATTTAACTAGAGATGTTAGGTATCTCAACACTTGCGTATAATTCTTGTTTAATGACACTTTCTCTCGGGTCTCGCATACCGACGTGTGCAGCTTTATTCGTTTTAGTATTGCAATGTAGAAGTGTTTGGTGATGATATCTGTTGGTGTGGGTTTCTAGTTGTGCTCTGATGCATTCATTCTCCGATCGTCGGGCCGATAGTATATTAAACTAGTTGTTTTGAAACGGAACAATAACTCAAGCCAAAATCAAATCAAGATCTCGATCTCGATCAATGCCTGATAATTCGAGTCTGTGTGGAAGGTACTTACTACGACAAGATCTAATAATCTAATACCTATGGACTCTTGAGATAGAAGTGAGCTCAATGGTGTGATCAGAAATGTAAATATTTATTACATTTCAATAAATTAGCCTACAGTAGTTCAAGGGTACGCCACAAAACAAGATCATTCGTGGCCCTCATCCAGCCACTACCAGCGCTTTTTTAGGTTACCTGGCAAGGGTCGTCCTACACTACATTTGCCGATGCATAGCCCCCATTCAAGAACCGTTTTCTATCGTCGTTGTCTCTATGATAAGACGTAGCCGGCTCACTGCCACTTTAGCTTACAACACCAATAAATCGTGTCTATAACAATAATAATGTTTAGGACATTATTACAACAATTGAAGTAGCCCCTTGGGAAGTTAATTTATAACTTGTGTTAAGGGTACTAGACAACGTATATTTAAGAAATATATGCATATTATATAAAGATAAATACATATATAGCATACATATAATATATCAACAGCCAGACTGGAAAGCAGCAGAAAAGCGCGTGGGCCTCACGATTAGCGTTCAGGTGCTCAACCAATCGCGCCACGGAGGTCGTACAACTTTTAACTTTGATTATTTGGCAGATAATCTCGTTTCAGAAATTGGACGTAGCTCAGTTGTTTGGGGCTTGGCTCTATATCAGTGGGTACAGGGTTCAAATCCCGCTTGAGCATGTGCCAATGGAAATGACGTTTAATGAATTTCTATGTATATTTTCGTAATAAAAACTCATTTACGAAATGCATCGAATTATACGGTGAGGGAAAACATCGTGAGGAAACCTATCTGTTCGTCGAACAGGTAATAGTTAGTGCTTGTGGCGACATGGCTGTGCACCTGTTAGGCCACGATCCCAGGTCGACAATGAGTCTGAGGCAAGAGCCTCAAGCCTGGACTGCTTTGTACGAGCAGTGACGATATGCAGACGAGTATTTTGCTATACAGCGTGAGCCGCTGTTGTGCCCTTCACCACAGAAGCCCTCTGTTCCGAGACCGGCAGAAGACACATCCAGCTCGCACCAGATTCCAATTCCTGTCAGACGAGATATCGCAAGATGTTCCTGAGCTTTACCTTGATTCTGTGAAAGATATTAAAGAAGATATTATATTATCCGAGTGTTTATTCTATTCAAATGAATTTTATAGTAAGGTTAGTCTCACACCATTTATTTGTGATACTCGTATGTTAACTATTTTTATTCTTAACTTGTATGCCAAATTTAATGCCTTCATCCAAAGATATCACTAAAAAGGAGGAGCCCTTGGAAGAATTCCAACATTCTTCTGAGAAAAGTGATAGACGAAAATCTATATTATCCATTTATTCAGATAAAACAGCCAAAATCATGAGTAACCAAATAACTTTGAATGTCCTCGCCAAATTCATTAATTCATTATTTATTAAACCATATAATGAGGATCGGGAGTCACTCCCGCATTCCTTACTAACTGTAAAAACGCTATGTCGTTAGCTAGCGACGAGCAGCAAAAGTTTCTGTAAATGTTTATACTATTCCAGTTAGAGGGAAAAGCGCAACTCGCGTGCTCTCTGAAAACCTTTAAGTCATGGGCAGGATTCAAAGTTTTCCTGTAATCAACATTTGGGGAAAAGAAACATTCCACACCCCTTCTTGTAGACTTACTAAGCTACAAGCAGTCCGGTACTGAGGACGTCACCCAGTACTCTTTACGCCTAGAAGCGTGCTTAACACGTTGCTCGATATCGCTTAGCTGCGATGGAAGACCTCGCCTTAAACACATTCTTGCTGTCGTAACCCCAAAGATCTCAACGATGCGATTAACCACGCCGTTAAGGAAGAAAAGCTATATAAATTAAATAGGATGTCTTCCCACTTCTCCAAGACACGTAGTTATTGCCATAAAAATGGATATAATTCATCGGAGTGCTTTGCCAAAAAGTAACACTCTTACGAGTCTTATCATATACCTAAAAATAATTTTTATTCTAAGCTCAACACTATTTCATATGCGTACAAACAATTTAATACTAATTCTATCTCTAATCCTAATTCACAGAATCACTCCTACTCTGACAGTCACACATCACAAAGATCAGTGCATATTGTAAGAACAAGGGTTACACTATAAATGAATGTCGTAAGAGACAGTTCAATAAATCGAAGCCGCGGTTATCAGAACAATATGCAATCGCAACCTGATACGCGCGTGCTTTATCTCGCCAATGGAAACAACCATCCCAACAGCTCTCCACATATAGTATTGAACATTTAAACTAAAGCCAGGATCGAAAATGTGTTTTCCGAAATATAGGGATATCAACAACACAATTCATTGTAACTCTTTTAATAATAAGTGCACTGTATCTATCTATTATAATTCGAATAAGTATCCTAAATCTTTTAATAACTTGTCGATTAAATCTACTTAACCTTAAAAAACTTAATCTTTTATCGATAAGTACATTTCTAATTCTCGTAGTCCTAACCGACAGGGTAACTAGCCCCAAACAGATGGGATACACTGAATCTTTTTATGATCGTGTTAACGATAAGCCCAATAGGGACATATCTCATGAGTCTAATATTAAATCTTTAATTACAATATCAAACTGATGCCTTCCCCTCTGTGTTCCAACTCTTTTCCCCTCACAGACATGTCAAGATGATGAGTTAATCAGCACTGAATCGAAAGATAAACTTTTTCAAATAAATATCATGAATAAAGTATCTCTTCCTCAAATTCATTTAAAAACTAACTATAATAATAATCTTTTAAGTTTTCTAATAGACGCTGGTTCTTCTATCTCAATTGTAAGATACTCTTGTTTTCCCACACAGCCAGTGCTCTCTAAGGAAGTAATCAAACTTAAAGGATTGAGCAACAATGGATCTCATTGTGAATCTCTAGGATCGATTCAGCTTTATATTAATCATAACGATTTAGCCTTTAATTATAAAATTGCCATTGATGACTCAATTGATCTCCAGTATGATGGGATCACCGGAAAGAACTTTATTAAGCATTTCAAAATAGATATAATAATATTCTTCTGAATCTTTAAGTTTTTTCGGTTATGATTTACCTTTATTTCTCTAAAACTTTTTTAATGTACCGTCACGTTCGGAAGCTGTGATCGAGTGCGAAGTCTCTTATCAATCTGAGGTGTCGCCACTTAAAGAAGCCCTGGTACTTGATCATCGCATAAGCGAAGGCGTATATGTAGTAAATAGTTTAGTCACATTAAAACCTAATAACCGGGTTAATATTTCAGTATTAAATACGACAGAATCCGACGTCATCATTAATAACTACAAGGTCAAGCTAACCCTATTCGACTTTATAGTTTTAAGAGATTCGCGATTTATACTCATGATTAATAACTAACGGGACTTATCGCGTATGTTTTTATATAATAAAGTTACCTTCATTAACCCGACGTTTTGGCTACGTTGCAGCACCCATGGTCACGGGCATACTGACGATGCATATTTTTTCGCCTCCACCGCAGCGCCCTATCAGATTCTTCTCCGACTACCCTCACTGCTACGTTTTTGTTAATAACACGAGACCTAGAGATCGCGCCACATAAGTTGGCAGACGGAAAACTTGGAACTAAATTTGACGTTTCCGCCATTGCGTGTTATTTTGTATGACAGGTAAATTCAGTAATACCAGCGTTGTGTTATTTGCTTACTTTCTTTGTAATTTTTATGTTTGTTAAGGGTGATTAATAAAATTGATTGCAGTTGTGGGAAATCTTACGTCGGACAGACTAAACGGTCTATAGCAGACAGAGTGAAGGAACACATTGCAGCGGTCAAGAAATTGGATACCAATAGGTCAGCAATAGCCGAACATCTGCCAAACGAGGGTTCAAATCATTGGATTGAGCTTCATAAAGTCACTGTGCTCTCTAATAAACGCCGATATTACAGTAGAATGGTACGCGAAGCGATTGAAATAAAAAAGCACAGTACATTCAATCGTGAAGGGGGTTACAAACTGTCTTCGGCGTGGAATACCGTAATAGATCGCCATTCGGCTCAGCATGATCGTGTGAAGCCACAAGATACTGTGAGTGTAGTGTGTAGGTCGCGTGTTATTAACAAAAACGTAGCAGTGAGGGTAGTCCTATTCGACTTTCCTAATTCTTATGCCAATTCGTCTCCCAGTGAAAAAAACCATCACTTATGTCCTCCTAATCTTAATAGGTCCTAGCAAATTCGATGCTCTCACCTAAGTCCTGAAGAAAAAAAGATGTTTGATCAAAATATAATTAGTCCATCTACACCTGCGTTAAGCGCACCCATCTGGGTGGTTCCTAGAAAGCTCGACGCCTCCGGAATACGGAAGTGGCGTATTGTTATAGACTAACGTCATTAAAACGACGCCATAGTCACCAAAATATATTCCTTCCAAGAGAAGAGAGAAGAGAGTCTTCCCTTAATTACAGACATAATATACGACCAATTAGGTCATTCCAAATACTTCACCACTTTAGATTATATATAGGCGAGTGGCTTTCACCAAATTTGGCTCAATCCTCAGGATATAATACAAAACAGGTTTACATGTAATGTCGAAGGGTATACCCAGATATACCATTCGACCGGATATACCATTTTGAGTTTACAAGAATGCCATTTGGGCTGAAAGCCTCAATGCCTCATGAATCTGGTTTTCACAGGATTGCAAGGCATTCATTGTCTTATCTATTTAGACGACTACGTCTGTTTATCACATGACTTAGATTCTTACATACATAAGCTCAATCTCATCTTCACACGATTCCAAGAAGCGAATCTCAAATTACCGCCCGATAAGTCCGAGTTTCTCAAACGAGAAGTCGCATATCTTTGCCATGTCATCATCGACAGAGGTATCATGCCGAGCCCTGACAAGGTCAAGGCTATTTCGGGATTTCAAATTCCCAAAAATCCAACGGACGTGAAGTCCTTCATGCGATTCACAGGATATTATCGCCGTTTCATAGAGAACTTCTCTATGATTACAAAACCTTTAACATATTTCATTCTTTCTTTAAAAAGGATGTTGCCTTCATTTCGTCGCTTGAACAAGTCAATGCCTTCTCATGCCTTCTTATAGTCCAAGAGCCAGTGAACCCTGGGAGTAACGGTCTTCCTGTAAGGTTAAAAATTTGCATACCTACAATTTATGGCATTCTAAAAGCAATAGCCATGACCTGGCAGGCGTCAGCCCTGCACGTCATCAACCCCTGTATTTTTTATACTGTTAGATAAATTAAATTTTAAAACTTGTTTCTGTAAGTTTGAAAATTTTATAGGATAAAGTTTATTTATTGTTCATCTTAAAAACAAAATGCCAGGCGATTTCAATAAGCAGAAGTACATGACAGGTGACTTAGAAAATGCACATTGATGAGGTAAAATAAACTTTATCCTGTATGATTAAAACTTTTATATGTTTTTAAGTAACCGTCTTAGAATATAAATGTGCAATGCCAGGCGGTTTTGACCAGCATAAGACCTTGCCAGGCGATGGTACAGCTGCTAAGGGCGCGCGAGTGAGAGGTGTTATATGAACGCAAACATGTTTCTGTAAACTTGAAAATTTTATAGGATAAAGTTTATTTATTGTTCATCTTAAAAAAAAATTGACAGGCGATTTCAATAAGCAGAAGTACATGACAGGTGACTTAGAAAATGCACATTGATGAGGTAAAATAAACTTTATCCTGTATGATTAAAACTTTTATATGTTTTTAAGTAACCGTCTTAGAATATATATGTGCAATGCCAGGCGGTTTTGACCAGCATAAGACCTTGCCAGGCGATGGTACAGCTGCTAAGGGCGCGCGAGTGAGAGGTGTTATATGAACGCAAACATGTTTCTGTAAACTTGAAAATTTTATAGGATAAAGTTTATTTATTGTTCATCTTAAAAAAAAATTGACAGGCGATTTCAATAAGCAGAAGTACATGACAGGTGACTTAGAAAATGCACATTGATGAGGTAAAATAAACTTTATCCTGTATGATTAAAACTTTTATATGTTTTTAAGTAACCGTCTTAGAATATATATGTACAATGCCAGGCGGTTTTGACCAGCATAAGACCTTGCCAGGCGATGGTACAGCTGCTAAGGGCGTGCGCGTGAGAGGTGTTGCGTGAATGCCTATAGTGCGAGTGAGACCGTTTATTTAATACGAAGGGACGTATACCTACTCTCGAGCAACAACGTACAGAGAAATATGTTACAAATAATTTTAATTAATAATTTTAATTTTAATATGTACAAGTTTACAGAAACATGTTTGCGTTCATACAACACCTCTCACTCGCGCGCCCTTAGCAGCTGTACCATCGCCTGGCAAGGTCTTATGCTGGTCAAAACCGCCTGGCATTGCACATATATATTCTAAGACGGTTACTTAAAAACATATAAAAGTTTTAATCATACAGGATAAAGTTTATTTTACCTCATCAATGTGCATTTTCTAAGTCACCTGTCAAGTACTTCTGCTTATTGAAATCGCCTGTCAATTTTTTTTTAAGATGAACAATAAATAAACTTTATCCTATAAAATTTTCAAGTTTACAGAAACATGTTTGCGTTCATATAACACCTCTCACTCGCGCGCCCTTAGCAGCTGTACCATCGCCTGGCAAGGTCTTATGCTGGTCAAAACCGCCTGGCATTGCACATATATATTCTAAGACGGTTACTTAAAAACATATAAAAGTTTTAATCATACAGGATAAAGTTTATTTTACCTCATCAATGTGCATTTTCTAAGTCACCTGTCATGTACTTCTGCTTATTGAAATCGCCTGTCAATTTTTTTTTAAGATGAACAATAAATAAACTTTATCCTATAACATTTTCAAGTTTACAGAAACATGTTTGCGTTCATATAACACCTCTCACTCGCGCGCCCTTAGCAGCTGTACCATCGCCTGGCAAGGTCTTATGCTGGTCAAAACCGCCTGGCATTGCACATATATATTCTAAGACGGTTACTTAAAAACATATAAAAGTTTTAATCATACAGGATAAAGTTTATTTTACCTCATCAATGTGCATTTTCTAAGTCACCTGTCATGTACTTCTGCTTATTGAAATCGCCTGGCATTTTGTTTTTAAGATGAACAATAAATAAACTTTATCCTATAAAATTTTCAAACTTACAGAAACAAGTTTTAAAATTTAATTTATCTAACAGTATAAAAAATACAGGGGTTGATGACGTGCAGGGCTGACGCCTGCCAGGTCATGGCTATTGCTTTTAGAATGCCATAAATTGTAGGTATGCAAATTTTTAACCTTACAGGAAGACCGTTACTCCCAGGGTTCACTGGCTCTCCAACTATTATCTTTGCTCCTTAATAACAATATTCCGATTTTTCTAAACCGTTCATAGTTACCACAGATGCATCCAATTATGCCATATGAGCCATTCTCTCACTGGACGAAATAGGCGCAGATAAGCCCATCGCCTTCGCTTCGCGTACCTTGAACAAGGCAGAGGGCAACTATTCGACCACCGAGAAAGAGTTCCTCGCTGTTAACACTTTCCACCGCTATTTATATGGTTACAAGTTTACCATTGTTACTGACCACTGTACTCTCGAATGGGCTACCAAGTTTAAAGACGCTGATGAACGCCTTTTAGGGTGGCGCCTTAAGTTAGAGCAACATGATTACAAAATAGTTTTTCAACCAGGCAAAATAAACGCCAACGCTGACGCGTTATCCCGCAATCCCGTGTATGCCATAACTCATTCAAATTAAATAAAGACATTTATCAGCAGTTTTTCAAGAACCAATTTCCTAAATTCCCTTACGTTCGACACACACATTCAAGAGCATAACGAGTCCATACATCTGTCCAAACAAAAGCACATCGTCTACCTAACCTCTCTAGACTATGATGATTTAATGCCACACTGTACACCGTTATCATCGCACTTGAATGAAGCACAGTCATCAGAATTGCTATCATCGGAACGCTCAAGCGATTCCATTAAGGCTATAAGATTATAAAATGATGATAACATTATTTATTTCCTCTTCACAAAGATTCATCATTATGACGAAACTAGCTATAGAACTATTTACAATGTATTACTGAAATTAAGAGACCTCATTTTATCTCACAACTTTTAACATAAGGAAGTTGCTATATCAGATTTCTCCGAACCTTTTACTAAAATTAATTATTCTAAAGTTTACAATATGGTATCCTATATATTTAGTTACACTAACATTAAGATACACAAATAGAAAAATTAAATTATATACGAGTAGGTATAAAGGATCTGATAGGCAGGGCATGTCAAATACTGTTTGCTCAATTTATGGTTTACTTTAGATTCATAAGGTGTTTCTATAAAATTAAGTAGGTATGTAAAATCACCGCAGAGTCTATTTCTAGCGAGCAAGTATCCGTCGTCAGACAATTTTACCTCGATGTGCCTCGATCACGATTCATGGACTCTTTAATAGGTACTCACAATTCAGCCTTCTGTGTTTGGTCACAGGTCTCACAGATATTATAATATATACAGGGTTTTTTCCATCAAGCTGTAAGAGGCGACAAGGAGATCAGGGGTAATGTTAATAATGGTCATGAGCCCATATACGTACGCATACATAATATTAAGTTATGAATTAGAATTACATATATACATACGCGTCACGCCCGCTTCCCCTTAGAGGGGTGACAGAGATCACGTAGCCCCATTTCTCCTGATCCTGGCATGCCACGTTCGCCTCTTTAACACCATTGCATACATGGTTGTCAATTATAGGTACTCCTTACATCCCCTTTTCTCAGTACTTCTAACTAATATATAAAATTACAAATACAACATGTAAAATACTGTTTGCTCGATTTATGGTTTATTTTCGATTCATAAGGTGTTTCTATATAATTAAGTATGTAGGTATGTAAATTTGATAAAGTGGTATGCCAGCATCAATATCAATCAAGTCATGGGTGAGGGGTTGCCAACCCATCGCCCAAAATAGACAAAATCACTTTAGAGCCCTTATTCCACTCTTACAACATCCACGACGATAAATCGGGTGGTGGACTTCAAATTAAGTCATGGGGTGACGGTATTGTATCTTTCATCAAATGGTTCAATTCGTTTTCGTTCTTTTTACAAGATTCTATTGCAGCATCGTATTTTAGGGCATCATCGGCATCTAGAGTGCCGAAGAAGAGTTTAAGGATCTCGCCTCCAAATTCTAAAGAACTTTTCACCTTATTAGGTTTATTAGAAACTAAGATATTTATTTATCAATGAAATCTTTACAATAAATTAACAAAATATTTACAAACTTAAAACTAATTAAAATAATTTATTAATTCTAAAGAAACTATTAATTCTACTACTAGAGTACGCGGCACATAAGTTGGCAGACGGCAAACTTGGAACTAAATTTGACGTTTCCGCCATTGTGTGTTATTTTGTATGACAGGTAGAGATCGCGCCACATAAATTGGCAGTTGGAGGCGTCGCCACAGTCGCGTAATTCAGTGTTACCAGTAAACACGCCAAAACTAGCACTCACTGTGCCATACGGCTCGGCCAATTTAGTATTACGGCAAATTTAGTATTACCAGCGTTGTGTTTTTTGCTCACTCTTTGTAATTTTTGTGTTTGTTAAGGGTGCTTATAATAAATTGATTTCCGGAGTTTCTTGTTAGTTCTTCTCCAAACTAGGGTCTTCGCTGATCTAACCTCGGTAAAAAATATGTAAAGACAATGCTCAGTGCCATGTTTGAAATAATAGTTTTAAGAGATTCGCGATTTATACTCATGATATAAGATATAAGGGTGTGTATAAGATTGATTGCAGCTGTGGGAAATCCTACGTCGGACAGACTAAACGGTCTATTGCGGACAGAGTGAAGGAACACATAATATATGTAATATATAATAAGAAGTATAAGTCCCGTTAATTATTAATCATGTTTGAAATAGTTTAATAAACATATTTTGCCTTTGATATATTAATTTGTTTTATTTGAGTTTATAGCTCTGCAACCAAAGACCGTTACAAATGAAACCTATAATGTATCGAGCCGTATGGCACAGTGAGTGCTAGTTTTGGCGTGTTTACTGGCAACACTGAATTACGCAACAGTGGCGACGCCTCCATCTGCCAACTTATGTGGCGCGATCTCTATTAAACTATCTACTAAAACGCATTCTATATTGGAGGGCACTAATGTACTCAAGGTAGGTGTTATTATCTGACGGATCATACATAGACTTAGATGTATACGTATAAAAGTTCAGACGGGGTGAGAAGCATGGTGCAGCGAGAGGTTGTGTTATATAAGAGAGGATTGCTTTGGCGTGATAACAATGCCAATCATCTTTTTTTATTGACGAATGATGTATGTGGCTGCGTACATGCACGCCATTGGTTTAGGGATGATACGCAGTAGAGAAAAGGTTTTTGACCTTAAGAATTTGAGTAAGTTGTTTAAGCAACTCTGAAGTGAAGCAAGTACCTTGGGTCTGTGAGAATCAATACAGGAATCCAAAAAGGAGATAAAGTGAATTAAATTTCGAGCAACCTCGTCGTCTAATTCCACTCTTACAACATCCACGGCGAGAAATCGGCTGGTGGTCTTCAAATTAAGTCATGGGGTGACGGAATGCCAACTCATTGCCCAAAATAGATCAACCTAGAGCCCTTATACCACTCTTACAACATCCACGGTGACACATGCGAGAGTGTGCGTGCCTTTGGTTTATGTAGTAGTAACTAAAATCCGATCTTGTTATTATGTCACGGACTCTTATTTCTCACAGTCAGCTTTCGGTCACAGGTCTCACAGATAATACATACAGTTTTTTTTCTCAACTATCTGTAAGAGGTGACAAGGAGACCAATGGCTATATTAATACCTAATATATAAATACCTGTATAATATGTATGTCTACAAGTACAAATAAACAAGTACTTCTTTGTAATTAAACGAAACAATGATATTGAAAAATCCGAAAAATTAATAAAGTAATTAAAAATTTATCAAAAAGTGCTTATTTTGAGCTAACAAACTATAAAAACCTATACTTAAGTAAATAAACAAGTATTCATAATACCTACTTAATAACAATACATATTAATTCAATACATATTATGCATTGAAACTAGTTATCTAATTGACAATCACATGAAAGCAATTTATATAATAAAATCAGTATCAATTTCAAACAATATTACTTACACACATCTTACAATCCCTGAAGGGGTGGGTAGATTTTAATTGTTGAAAGATAATAGTAATGAGTGCAAAATATCCTCGGAGGAATGGAGTCAAGGAGTGAACAAGTTGGCACAAACGATTCAATCTCTTATAATAATTAACAATGTTTGAATTATTCTAGATATGTACTTGTTAGGAATAGATGTTATAAATTATGAAGATAGCCTAACATAAGATATTTCATGGTATTGTGAGCAGCCAGTCGTATCAAACAAATTCAGGGTTATTTCAGTTAAGGAAGAGTAAGATCAAAACTGTAAAAATGCTGACTTTAGAAGAATGAGAAGCAGTTGTAAAAGTTTAATTCGTTTTGTATTTTATTAGTAAACATGTCATGCATTCCTAAGAATTCTTAATTTTGATACTGATTTTAAAGATTTTTTACGACTCTTACAATAATCATGAATTTTGCCTTCCAATAATTTTTTAATCAAGTAATCTAAATGGTGATAATGGTTAACCGAACTTAATAAATTATCATTTTTTATTCTTTCCATAAAATTTGTAATCAAATATGTTTTATGGAGTTCATTAATATTACAGTTGTAAAAGTCTAAAATTTTGTCAACTACCTACTTTAAATAAGTAGTCAGAGGGTGATTTAAGTGTAGGAGTCAAGCACAGCAGTCAAGATATTTGAATAAGTTCTGTGAATTAACAATAATTGCTTTTTATTGTTTAAATCAACGCTCTCATTTAGGAGAAGTTTTCTACATTCTGAACAATTATACTTTTCTACACATGATTTACCTAACCAACTAGCAAAATATACAACAGAACAAGTTTCCAATGTAATATTTGTCTCTAAAGAATGGTTTGATTCCTCGTGCTTGGATGTAACTTTGAAATGCCACGAAATTACTATCCCTTTTGCTGCTAGACTGACCACATTCACTATTCCTATCAGACTGCTCTATTACTAAAGATGTTGAAGGTCTATTCATTGAAATTGGTGGCTTACTGGGGCTTGTTACAAATTTTTCCTCATCTGTTTCACAATTTGTTTTATCAAACGACATGAAGTTGTCCAATAAACTTGATCGAAACATGGAACGTAAATTTTTTGTTTTTGGGATTTTTGTTACATCCTCCTTTAACTCTAAATATACCAAACAGATTTTTAATTACGTCTTGATTTAATCTATATGTGTCAATAAATTTAATGCTACTTTCTTAAAATTCTTCTAAAGAAAACTGAAGAACGACATTGTTTGACTGATTGTTTGAACTAGGCCATCAAAACAAGGAGGACGGGTAAATTTTATTTCATTATGTTTGTTGTACTCAATTTCGAATATAAATTTTTTTATTATTAATTATTATTATATTAATCAGCCTATAACAGTCCACTGCTGGACGTAGGCCTCCCCAAGGTAACGCCACAAAACACGATCACGTGGCCCTCAGCCAACCACTACCAGCGACCTTTTTCATGTCATCGGTCCATCTGGCAGGGGGGCGTCCTACACTACGATTACCGAGACGCCGCCGCCATTCGAGAACCGCTTTACTCAAACGCTCGTCGGTTCTGCGACAGACGTGACCGGCCCACTGCCACTTCAGCTTGCAATGTCTATGACTTTGGTTCTCTGCCGGATAATCTCATTCCGGACTCTGTCCCTTAACGAGATACCCAGCATCGAACGTTCCATTGTTCGCTGAGCGACATGTAATCGGTGAGCCATGTTCCACGTCTCGGCACCGTATGTCATTATAGGTAGTAAATAAATATAAAATAAAACGTAATAATATAAATAAATACTAAATAGTATATAAATTTTGAATAATTTACTAAAAATATCTTTTCCTTTGATGAAAGTTTTATTCACGATACTGTTTGGATTTCTGGTTAAAGACATCTAAACGGGTTGCGATCAAATTTATTTTTAGAATTTAGACAATCAAATAAATTATTATACAACTGTACAAAAATCAGCCGTGTGTTCAGCAGTATTGCTGCTTAGCTCTCGACTCTGAATAGCCGTCCTAGAGATCGCGCCACATAAGGTGGCAGATGCGTAGTTCAGTGTTGCCAGTAAACACGCCAAAACTAGCACTCACTGTACCACACGGCTCGATACATTATAGGTTTCATTTATAACGGTCTTTGGTTTGCAGAGCTATAAACTCAAATAAAACAAATTAATATATCAACCAAACGCAAGCTCAGAAATAATGTAATGTAATATGTACATAATGAAATATGTAATGTATTAATTATATCTTACATATTTCATTATGTACATATTACATTACATTATTTTTATCTATAATATATTCTTTTTACCTATGATATGTATATGTATTTATGAATTTGTATTTTTATCAGAGGTTTATAGTATTTTTTAATATATTTGTGTGTGTATATTACGTTTGTACAACTGGCTTGGCGAATGCACATAACCCTCATGGTTCTAGCATAAGATCAGCGCAGTGATTGTACTTCAATCATTGTATATATGCTGAGCTGGGACCATTTCACTGGGCAATGACATGCACATGTAGGATTTAATAACTTACTTGTATAAACTCATTTTCTCTATTTTTTTAATTTTCTGAGCAAAGAAAAAGAAAAAAAAGAAAGTGAGCAAAAAACACAACGCTGGTATTACTGAATTTACCTGTCATACAAAATAACACGCAATGGTGGAAACGTCAAATTTAGTTCCAAGTTTGCCGTCTGCCAACTTATGTGGCGCGATGTCTAATAGCCCCAGCCGCCGCAGCATTACTGAAAACCTGAGTTGCTAATTTAACTTTCATCTTTTCAAAATCATTTGGAGTAAGGTGGGCTGGTGTGATCTTCTTCAAACATTTACTTTAATTTTTACTATATATTTCATATACCTTGAATATGTCATTGAATGAAATATGATTACTAAGTATCTAATATAAATTCATTGTAAAGTAAATTATTCCTAACATTTTTAATAAAATGCGGAACATCAAAAATTTAAAATATTTTATGCTCATTAATAAAATAGAATGGGCAATCTGCAGTAGCCCCTAAATTTTTAAATAACTGGACATTACGTGAGGCTTGATCGCACACTGACACTTTTACCAATATATTACTATCGAACAACTTAATTATCACGGATTTAAGAATAATTTCAAGCTTTTGAGCACTGACAGTTTTTGAGGATAAAAAATAAGCTACAGGCATTTTCCATTTTGTATAAATGCCTCGTGCCACAAATACTAAAGCATATTTTGCTTCCTTGTTTTCGCGAACACCACCACCAAAATCCTCATAGCCTTCAATCAGATCATATTTACTAGTGTATTCTAAAACATAAACTTATAAGCTGAGGATGATTTATAATATAACGACATGCAAAACTTTCTCTCCTCATCAGACCACTGCTTCTTGAATAATTTCAATTGCACTATAGGCTATTAGCGTTAAGTAAATAGTGACGTCATGATAATCAGAGGTTAAACTGGCCAATGAGACGTGAGTAAATGAGAAAACAAGTCACATTGACCAATCGCAGACATTCGTTGTCACGTCTCATTGGTCAAATCGTTTGGGTAATGATGACGTCACTATTTTCTTAACGCGAATACACTATAATGTAAGCATTTTACTGGATTTACTTTTAAAAGGATAATTAAAAATTTTGTTAGGTTTGTTAACGCGTTTTGTACTATATTTAATTTCATAATGTAGTTTTGGTTTTGTCTTTGTAAGCAATTGTTTAAGCCTTTTACACTTTGGTGTGTCTATATTATCTTTACTTATAATGCGAGTCCTTTTCAGTGGAGAAGGCCAAGGACTTTAAACTTCTTGTGAATTGGTATTTTTAAATTAAAAAAATATAAATCTCAGCATAAAAACAAAGTTTCTTAAATATTATTCTTGTTTTTTTCTCTCATATACTTTTTTCGTGTTAAAACCTTCAGATCCGCCATATCTAAGAAAGAATAATGGGCAATGAATAACAAAGTACTTAATGAAACCGAACCCACAAACAAATAAATTATTGACAAAGTATTTATTATTCAATGTATCTACTTGGCAGCTAATTTCATGTTTAAGAAATAGGATTTGAAAAGTTTGTAGGATTGAAGATAGCCAAGCTGTTGTTAAGCTAATTAAGGCAAGTCCACTAACAATAAACATTTCAAGTGCCTTCATAGATTGAGTATACATATTATGTTGTTATTAAACGTATTGATTGGTATGTACGTATAAATATTGCTAAATAATAGTGTAATATTATAGTTAAATATTGCTAATAACTTCTGTATGATAACAGGCACATACCTGGCGACTGACAGGAAAGCTCCATTGCATCACCAGAAAAATTCCAAGGTGCGGGCACAGCGTCTTTCTGGAGACGCTTTCTTTTGATATTTGCATTTATATCTTTCTTGTTAAAATGATCGATACACAAAAGCTTAGATTGCAAGCGGTTTAATGGCAAATGTGTAATGGATGTATTACCTGTTTGACAAACCAATACTGCCATTAGTAAAAAGCACAAGAAAATCAGTCTTATACCTATAATCTGTGCCTCCAGCACACATAACAATGATATACTATTCTAATTTCTCTTTAAAGGAAAGAAAAAAAATATTACACGCACTTAAGTACTTTGTGGATTTATTAAAACCTTGGCAAATTTAGTTTGTATCTAATTTGGTTTCCTAAGTTTAAGGGATACATTTTTACAATATTGGAAAGTAAGAACGACAATGTTTTAAATTTTTTTAGTTAATAATTAACATTTTTATATAATTTATCATTGTTGAGAGTTTCCCTCCTATGACACATGATAAATTGTGTTATTAGTTATAGGCACAACCCTGCAACTGCAGCAACACCCCGCAGCAACAAAAGAGTGAAGCACTCCTAATTTTCATTACACAATTTAATGAGGGTGTCCATTTCTTTAATATGATTTTTATAACTACCTGTGACTACTTACTCACACTCTTGAGTTATTATATTTAAAGTATTTGATGACGCGAATCTACAGCCAAAAGGCTTTAGTGGACTGTATAAAGAATATTTGACTTGCTACCAAATGGAGAGGGGGAAAGGAAACGTGGCTCACCTGACGCAGACACACGCTGCTTCTCGAAGGGCCCTTCATCGATCTGGCACAAGTAGAACTATACTGCAGATTCACACACCACTAGCGGAAACACAATGCGGGGAAACGACAATTTCCCACGCTATAGTTGTTGCGGGAGTTCGTACACCTCACAGGATACACAGCGGTATTGCGTATAGGGTCGCGCGTCACGATTGCGGAATGGTAGTACGGCAACTGAGGCTGCCCCCGTGCAAGAGGAGGCAAGCCACGCTAGGAAAGGTGAGGGTAGGTTGGGATGGTAGCAAGTACCTTCAGATTGAAAAACCAATAAATTGGCGAATCGGCGCCACCATTTCCAGCCGCCCTTAAAGGGTCACCTTTAAGAAAAATGAGCGCAAATAAAAATATAAGCGGTTAAATATATAATAGCGGTTAAGTATGAGCGGGTGTATATGTATGTTTATATATAGCGGGTAACTATGAGCGGGTGTTTATATGCGGGAAAATCTATGCGGTGAAAATTATATGAGCGGGAAAGTATATATAGATAAATCTATTTTACAAATAACATGAATACATATAAACAGAGTTACGACATAGTACTACTGGTTAGGGAGAGGGCAGAGCTTAACGACTGGTCAAAGGTAAGTACCCTTAGATGTGCGCACAGATACAACACGAATGACGCCGTCTTTAGAAGGGTGAACTTTGTCAACAATAGCGATTGGCCACGAAAGAGGCGGCCCATTTTCAGTCATGATGACTACAACTGTACCTTCAGTGATAGGCACCGAAGGCGAGTTCCATTTCTCCCTAACTTGAAGGCTGAAATATTTAGTTTTCCATCGCTTCCAAAAAGACTGCACAATTTTGTCTAAAAGAGCATATCTATGAAGGAGGTTGACATTCTCAGACTCGACTTCAACCGCCGGAAACGAATGGAGCGGCACGGTGTGCAGAAAGTGACCAGGCGTCAATGCTGCAGGCTCGCCGGGGTCACAGCTTAATACGGTCAGCGGACGCGAGTTAAGCAAACACTCAATTTCAATAAGAACCGTATTAAGTTCTTCGTAAGACAGAATCTGTTTTCCTATAACCTTATACAAATGGTTTTTGATAACCTTTATCATAGTTTCCCAGCAGCGCCAAAATGACTGGCTGTAGGACAATTGAACTGCTAGGAAATTCGATTTTCCGCAAGATATTCTTCAAAGCGCGGTCGGTACTCCTTGTCTAAGAATTTGTAGAGGTCTTTCAGGTATGAACTAGCACCTTTAAAATTGGTTCCGTTGTCTGAGTGGATGGTGTCCACGGGGCCGCGGCGCCCAAGAAACCGTTTTAAAGCAGCTAAGAAACTCGCGGTTGTCGAATCCGTAACTAATTCAATATGAGTAGAGCGGGTTGTAAGACAGGTGAATACACAAATGTACGCTTTAAGGCTACGAGCACCTCTACGTCTAGCGGGGACATAAGGCACAGGTCCAGCATAATCAACACCAGTATGGGTAAATGTCTTGACTGGCGCGTGCGAATATCGGGCAGCGCAGACATAAGTGGGTACGTAGCTTTAGGTTTCGTTCTAAAGCAAGTGTTACACGAATGCACCCTTTTCCTAACAATATTACAAGCGGAAAGAATCCAGTATCTTTGTCGCAGCAACGACAAGGGTAACTCTGGACCAGCATGTAAATATTTAATGTGGTAATAGTCGATCAACAAATAAATTACATGATCATTGCGTGGCACAAGTATAGGGTGCTTGTGACCATAGTCGAGGTCGGAATTTGAAAGCCGACCGCCGCCGACGCGGATGAGGCCATCGGGTCCAAAAACGGGCTAAGCTTTGAAATGGTGGATGAGCATAATTACTAGCCTTAATGGGGTTTACTTCATTAACGAAATGTTTATGTTGAAGGATAGTCCAAGTCCACAGTGATGATGTTATGGTCGCGGCAGAGTATTAATTTTAACATACGAAAAACATAACCTAATATTCTTAATAATTTACTCCAAGACGAGCAATTTTGTGCTACATTGTTAATAGGACAGCGATCATCATCAGCGGGTAAGGGGACCGCGTGAACGTTAACCTTCTGCTCCGAAAGGTCTTCAGGAGGGTCTCCGATTTCACTGACAGGCCATTGGGCTATAGGCTCCTCTCGTACTAAAACATTGCAGCATATCGAAGATGCCGCGCGGTTATTAACACTATAGGTAGGTACCAATCCCATAACAACGTAACCTAATACTGTCTCAACAGCGGGAGGCAAATTCGATCCACTATCGACCTTATTGCCTAGTAATAAGTGCAGGAATAAAGACGCGCCAATTAGGGCATATATTTTGCTAGGCATAGCAAACGAACTATCAGCCAGCGGAATATTATTTAAATACGGCAATAATGAGGTATTGACAGCTACAGTAGGTAATTTGTCGGTAATATTGTCGACAACCATAGCTGAAACCTTGTAGCTATTTCTATGATCAAACCGGGAAAAGAATTCAAAATCCACCGAGTTTCTAACAATCTTTTCTGAGCCACCAAAACCCCTTACGTATGTGCTTTTATTCGTTTGTATTTGCAAACCCAAACGTTTAAAACACTCGTGTGAGATGAAATGACTCTGAGACGCAGAATCCAAAATTATACGTATTATATGTCTGTTGCCAAACGTATCGTAGCTATATACTTGCGCGGTAGCTAATAAAACGTCTACCGTAGTATTAAGCTTGCTACGCAAAGAACTGCTAGACTCCTGAGTGCGAGGGGCAAGAGCTACTAGTGCGATGTCCTCAGTGCGTGAGCCAGAGTGAGATGGCATGTTTTCCGAGGGCGAAGATCGCGCGGGCGCATTCATTGGACGCGGGCATTGTAATTGATCAATATGACAAGAGGCCGATTCTGTTAGTCGATTGAAATGTAATAGCGTGTGATATTTAAGTTGACACACACGGCAATGCGATTTTGAGTTACAAGAAAGGGTACGATGCTTAATGCTCAAACAATTAATGCATGAATTATTTTTCTTTGCAGCTTGAAATCTATATTCCGGTGTCATTTTATTAAAAGCGGGACATTTAAATAAATGTTCATGCACAAAATTACTACCTAAACACTTTGCGAATAAGAGTCTGCGGTACTGACATAAGTTTGATACTTAGGCGGGTTGATAGTAGCATTTCGCGAGCGATTGGGTTTATTTTCATAAGTACTCGGTGTAGGGGCGGTACGCAATAGTATTTTATTTTGAGTTTTTATGAAATCAACTAAGTTGGCGACCGTGGGAATTTCCAATGATTTTACAGTTATTTCAAATGCGTGAACAGTATTTCCATTCAACTTTTGAAGCGCGATAAACAGCAAAATAAAATCGGACAAGTTATTTATTTTTAAGTTTTCAATGCGTTCACGGACGTTACAAAGCGGTCAATGAATGAATCGTAATTGCTAGAATTGGGGCCGTGAAGCGGCTTGAAGTTTAATATTTGCTTCAAGTGAGAAGAAGCGAGTGTCCGCTTGTCTTCGTATTTGTCGATTAAGCTCATAATTATCTGAATTAGGTGTTATACCTGAAATGGCAGATAAAGCTTTGTCTGAGAGCTTACCTAAAAGATAATACAACTTGTCAGCTGTTGAAAGCGATGGGTTTTCATGTATAGTGGACTTAAAACTTGAATAAAAGAGTGGCTACGAACTATAATCACCATTAAAACCAACCAACTCAATAGGTGGCAATGTACAAAAATTCCTACGGGGCACATCTTGCTGGACAACACTCCCCGGTAAAGAGTGTTGAGAGCGAATGCGTTTAATTCCACTATACAGTTGCTCAAACGCTATAAGAGAACTAAAAGTAGGTTCAGCCTCTGGGTGAACAGTTAATAAACGTTCATTGTATTTATCCAAAGAAGACTTGAACTCCGTATGAACCGCGTCAATACTTTCGGATTCACTGAGAAATTTATCAAGCAACTTTGGATCAGTATGTACTAACTTAACTCAACTAAAACTAAAAGTTAACTCAAATAAAAGTTGTATGTGCTGAAATAAGGCATTGCACCTAGCATTAATAATTGTAAGTTGAGCATCGCGAGGGAGCTCACCTTGGACCTTTCCTTTACTCATATTAAGGTAAAGAAGAAGCTAGTCGAACCTTCTAGAATAAATCGACGCGAGTAATAAGGTAATAAAGCGGGTAGAAAAATAAAGTTCGCACTCACGGAGTGCGGTGAGACAAAGGAATGTTCAGCTATTGCGGTGTATATAAATAGATATGCGGGTTAGTTTAAATAAAATAAGTGGAATAAGTAAATACATACAATAAATAAGTCCGAGGTCAAAACTGACTCGGTTCGAGGGCCCAAATGGACCGGCTCGAGAGCGACTGAAAATGGCGGTGATCCGGTTCGACAGGAACCAGAATGGCGAATCCGGCTCGAGGACCAAAAAATGATGACACGAATCTACAGCCAAAAGGCTTTAGTGGACTGTATAAAGAATATATGACTTGCTACCAAATGGAGAGGGGGAAAGGAAACGTGGCTCACCTGACGCAGACACACGCTGCTTCTCGAAGGGCCCTTCATCGATCTGGCACAAGTAGAACTAGACTGCAGATTCACACACCACTAGCGGAAACACAATGCGGGGAAACGACAATTTCCCACGCTATAGTTGTTGCGGGAGTTCGTATACCTCACAGGATACACAGTGGTATTGCGTATAGGGTCGCGCGTCACGATTGCGGAATGGTAGGACGGCAACTGAGGCTGCCCCCGCGCAAAAGGAGGCAAGCCACGCTAGGAAAGGTGAGGGTAGGTTGGGATGGTAGCAATTCCAAGTACCTTCAGATTGAAAAAACCAATTATTTTAAATTAAATACGAAAGAGCCGAAGTTGATACAAAGACCTTCGTTGATACAAATTATATAGAAATTAATGCTAATTATTTTCCAAACTGGCCATTAATATGACTCGGAAAATACCTACCTAATGTAAACTTATTACTCATTTTAATTTATCATAGGTAATCACTACCACAGATAATACTGTGTGTTTTAAATTAATATTCTATAAACTTACCAAAGTTAGCAACCCATATTTTCAATCGTTTTGAATCTTTTATTGGAAATTTGAACATCGATTTCTTGCTGGAAGTATTTGTGCAGTTGATATAATTGCATTTGCATGGAGCCATTTTCAATCTTCTTTTCCTCTGTAAAAGCAAAACACTTTTATGCGGCGAAAATAGTTAGGTAAATACTTTAATTCGCAAGTGCGATTCAAAGTATTTAATATCAAATCCAGCTTTAGAGTAAACACAACCGTTATAAAAAATTTAAGAAAAGTTGCCTGATACTCTCAAAGACTGAAATTGACTGAATACATTTATTTATAGGTACATTTATTTATTTATACTAACCGCCAACAATACACAGCGACATCTGCTTTCGAATAGAAAACGTGCCTGAAATGTTGGTTCTACAAGTATTGACTAGATATTACTAGATGGCAGGATTAAATAAATTTTACTTACTTTATTATTTATAAAATTGATATCCACACTTTCCAATACTCACCAGTAAGTACATAAATTTATATTAACACATATTATGATGAATTATGTATGAATCCAAGCTAGAAATCGCAAAATTTTTCAATAATTATTTTTTTATCTGGCTTTGATGACTTATAGCGCCACCTATTGATGCTTCAAGTTTTGGTCGAAAAAAATAGAACGAAACGGAACACCATTCTGTTAGATATTAATTTCGCTATAACTTTGGACGACTGTTGTGAAAAGGATAAATTTAATAACACATTACCGCATTTATCTCCGATAAATTTAATTAAAATTAATTTAGAATCATTAAAATATAACATCATCATCATACGCTTCACGACTTGTGTATACACACTCCCTTATTAAAATATATTTCACATAAATTAGATAATTTAGAAAATGAATTGAATCAATTACAATCAGAGTCCCATTTTGTCAAATTTATGACATACTTATTCTAGCTTCACCTACGTTTTGATTACATTAATATATTTGTTTGTTTTGTATAAACTATATATTTGTTTTAGAAACCTAAATGGTATACATAAAAGTTCTTGTTGTATACAGGTATTTAATCAGTGCCACAATAAGCGGTATGTAAATAAATCAAGCAAGATTTCGAAACCTATAGAAATGACTTCTATAAGTTTCTATTAAAGCTATTAAGCTTCTATTAGACTTCTTATAATGATATCTGAATCTATGCATGAAATGTCTATCGAGGATAATTAAAAATTAAGAAGGAATCTTACTAATAATTAGATATTTATGTATCTCCTTAGATTAAGTTTTGTAACATTCCCTGTATCATTGTATGTCTATTTCATGTGTTAATCTTAACGTTTTTGTTTTAATGTGTTAATTTCTATTGTAAAGCTGAAAGTTTTCTCAATGTATGTGTCTATCTCGTTTAAACTCCGCATATCTATCTCTAAGATATAGCTCAATTTTATGGTGGGAGCTCTTATGTCCTACAATAGTTCATATATATTGCTGTACTACCACTATAGACATACTCTCAGTTGTTATTTTCAATTGTCTTTATAACTTTTTCCTAATAAAGTCCTGCAAAGTGTAAAGTTTATTTTTTTTACACTTTGTACTTTTTATTACAAACAGTAAATTAATTTAAGATAGGTGCCTGAGTACCATTGGTTATTTTACTTGATTATCTAAACAACTAACTAAAATGACCACGTGGCACCCAAGCCCTTATGTGGAATATGTTAAGTAAAAAATGATCATTTGGTATTAGTTTTTGTGAGACCTCGGACTGTGAGGAATGCTACCTATTCTCTTTACCTATCCCAAGGTTACACTGCCTGTCCGTATAGCCTCTAATTATCTAGTGTTAGTGATCATCTACAGCTTCACAATTATAATGGACGGCATCCAAAACTCTGAATAGCCCAAACGGGTTATTTATTAATCAAGACACGTATCTATAAGATTATTTATTTTAAGTCTTTTACAATTTTTATTAAAAAGTAAAGGTTTTGATGTTTTAAAAATAAAGTTAATGTTGTAGTTTTGTCTGAGTTTTTCCTCTTCTTCTAAGATGTTTGAAGCTAAAAGTTTATTATCACTGGTATCTTTCCGACCAGTTGGAAAGCTGCCAGGGTCCTGCCGTTGCCGAAAATACCTAACCCGACTGATATATCCCACCTTCGTCCTATAAGTATCCTTCCATGTGTGTCAAAGATAGTGGAGAGGGTTGTGAGTGATCAGCTTACGAAATATATAGAAGAAAACGGTATTTTGCCCGAGTATCAATCGGGATTCCGGAAGGGCCGCTCTACTGCGACCGCCTTGGCGAATGTGGTAGACGACGTTCTGCAGGCCCAGGGCGATGGCATGAGCACCCTAATGGTATTACTCGATTTTTCTAGAGCTTTCGATAGTCTGAGCATACCCTTGCTATTATCCAAGATGACGTATTATGGATTTTCTACCGGTGCTGTGAAGTGGTTCGATAGTTATTTATCTCACCGAACGCAAGTCGTTGGGTTGCGGGGGATGGACGGTGGAGCTCGGTGGTCTTCACCTCGTGTGTTGACGAGGGGAGTGCCACAGGGTTCTATCTTAGGTCCTCTGCTTTTTATACTGTATAGCGCGGATGTTGTTAGCAGTATCGAAAGCAGTCGATATCATCTCTACGCTGATGATTTGCAGCTGTATGCATCTGCCAAGCCTTCGGGTATGTCGGAGTGCATACGGAGCATTAATTCTGAGCTCGAGCGAATTGCGTGTTGGTCTGATAGAAATTGTCTTACGCTTAACCCTTCCAAATCTAAGGTTTTAGTTCTTGGAAGTCGGTCGCAAATTCGAAGTACGATGGATGTCCTGTCCACCAATGATATAGTTATCAGGGGCAACGTGATAGAGGCGGTGGAGGAGGTTAGGAACCTGGGCTTGCTGATGGACGGTGAGCTTCGTTTTGAGAAGCACGTCCTCAGTATGGTTGGGAACTGCTTCTACCGCTTAAGGGTGCTCTACAGTATCCGCGAATATCTCAGCGTAGACTTGCGTGTCTGTCTGAGTGAAACGTTGATACTGTCGAGGCTTAACTACTGTGATATTATTTATGGTAGCTGTATACTTGGTCGAACTAGGAAGTTGATACAGCGGGTACAAAACGCATGCACCCGTTTTTGTTTTAATATACCTCGACGATCCCGCATCACTCCGTACTTGAACGACGCGAACTTGCTGAACATGCAGTCACGTAGGCGGCTGCACTTCGCGGCGTTGTTGTTTGGTGTCATTCGGTCGGAGAGCCCTACTTACTTGTACCGTAAATTCAAGTGGTCGTCGAACCCCCGTCATTTTAAGGTTAGGGCTGCTTTGCCAGTGCACCATTCAGCAGCGTTTCGGGGGTGTTTCAAGTTCGCTGCGTCCAAGTGCTGGAATGATATACCGCCACCTATCCGCGACGTTGCTTCTAGGGGAATCTTCTGCCGTAGGTTTAAGACTTACCTGCTGGAGCAACAGAAATCCTTACCCTAAATCCAACCTATGTCTTACCTTGTCGGTGCAAATACCATATATATATATATCATTGTGTGTATGTATATGTGTGTGTGTGTGTATGTATATATATGTTATATGTAAACTTATTTGAATTAATATGTACGTATATGTTTATGTGACGTATTTGTTCTTATTGTCTTTAACTATATTAAATATAATATATATGTGTAATATATATATATGCGAGTTGACCCCAGTTATATTAATTATGTTTATGAATTATAGATTATCAACTTTATATACAAGTTATATTATATCCGTTATTTCTATGATGTTTTATTATAAGTATATTATTTTGTGTATGTTTATTATTTATAGCTTGTGACAGATTCCGAATCGGGTGCTGCCGGAGGACCAGTGATGCAGCGTAGCTGCATCGTATACTGAGGCAGCACCTTTTCACTGCATCAAGGTTACCATTTTGTTTGTTGTAATGTTTGTATTGTTGTAATGTTTGTATTGCGTGCTAATGTAAATATGCAGTGAATAAACTATTTTTCTTTCTTTCTTTATCACAAAAACAAGGTTTATTTATAAATTGAGTTGTTTTGGTATAATTAAAATATCCTTAGACCATGTTGATGTGTGTATCTATTCTGAGAGATAAAATAGTTGCATTACGATGTTTTCCCTTAGCGTAGAACTAATTACTTATTTAAACAATTGCCAAAATATACATCGAATATGTCACATTCATTTAATTTTATTCGCTGAAGATAAGGACACAAATATGTATCTTCACATCCTTCGGGGTGAGCAAAACCTCAAACTTACAACCAATTCACAGCTTTTATATAAATGTTAATCTACTGGCTCCCGGAACAGGTAATAAGTGCAGGCGAAACGGCTCGTAACTTGTCACATTGAGTATTGGCTAATTGGACATCACGTAGGTCTGTGCTGGCCGTAAACTATTTACTCTGTATGTGCGGATGTTAACACCGGAATCTCTGATAACGCAACGATGAATAGTTGTAAAAGGGTTAAGTGAAAACATTGATATGAAAATTATTGTGTTCTAGACGACAGGCGTGCTCTCTCTTATTATATGATTTTATATTGTGGAACATCTTGAATTCAGTAACAGTATTCGAGATTCCATAATTATCATAACATCGACGAAATCATGAGCGACTATTTTCAAGGGCACGCTGTCGATATGAGAAAATCACATGTTTATCGTGTTTCACAACCAAAAAGTCAAGAAGTAAGTATTAACATTAAAAGGTTTTATAACACTGTTGCTATAGTCTTGAACTGTGCTTTATCTTACTATTTACACCGAAGTTGGGTAAACAAACATATGCATGTGTATATACCACCGAGAAAAATACATAATCCCTTGCGGGGTAGTCAAAGATTAACAGCCGGTTTCTCGTACGCCAATCAAATCATTTGTTGACTGACAATTTGTCAGTTGTCAAGAGATTGTTGACAATTCACGGGTTTCTCGAAGCATTTTGGACGCCTTGATACGTGATTGTAGAGTACCCGCCACATAAGGTGGCAGTTGGAGGCGTCGCCACAGTCGCGTAATCCAGTGTTGCCAGTAAACACGCCAAAACTAGCACTCACTGTGCCATACGGCTCGATACATTATATTGAGGTTTCATTTGTAACGATCTTTGGTTGCAGAGCTATAAACTCAAATAAAACAAATTAATATACCAAAGTCAAAAGTCAAAATATTTTTATTCAAAATAGGCCCTATCATAAGCTCTCTTTGAAAGTTATTTTATGATCTAAGTACAAATTAAAAAAACTATATATTGACAAAAGGAATATATATGAGTGAAGTGGAAGGGCGGTTACGTAGGGGCCGGCCTAATAAGACATATATGTAACAGTCAGATAGACGCTATATTGAAAAAAGGTGACGTTAGGAGTACCTATAACCGCCGAGAGTGTATTAGAGAATGTATGAATGTCAATGAAGCGAAAGTGGTCTGTCAGGATCGGGACAAATGGGGATCCGTGATCTCTGCCTACCCCTCTACAGGGAATCAGGCGTGATGTGTATGTATGTATGTAAAAAAACTATTTCAAACATGGCACTGAGCATTGTCTTTACATATTTTTACCGAGGTTAGTTCACCAACCATTTCGGCTGCTCAAGATGCCACGTCATGAAGACCACGACCGCTCTGATAAGAGCGTAACGATTGAGAAGAAGAAGTTCAGCGGAGACCCTTGGAGAAGAACTAACAAGAAACTCCAGAAATCAATTTATTATAATCACCCTTAACAAACATAAAAATTACAAAGAGTGGGCAAAAAACACAACGCTGGTAATACTAAATTTACCTTTCATACAAAATAACACGCAATGGCGGAAACGTCAAATTTAGTTCCAAGTTTGGCTACTGCCACCTTATGTGGCGGGTACTCTAGTTTGATTTGCGTTGTGATTTTTGAGCTGTCATTAAAACGTCAAATTATGCCATACGGTCTCTTTCTGTTGTATTTTTTGTAGGTTATGCTATTTACGAAAAAAATTAGTTAGGAAAAGTTTTAAAAGTGCGAAAATTTTGTGGTATAGTCATGTCTATTTATTATTATAAACTTAGACAGGTGCAAGTCGGGGATTGCATTTGCAGATAATAATAACAATATTTAGACAATATTACACCAATTGAACTAGCCCCTTGGTAAGTATATTTAAGAATGTATACAAATTATAGTATATTGATATATATATAGCATATATAATCAACAACCAGACTGGAAAGCAGTAGAAAAGCGTAGTTCTGAACTCTGCCTCCACCGGGAATCGAACCCGGGGAACCTCACGATTAGCGTTCAGGTGTCTTACCGATCGCGCCACGGAGGTCGTCAAATAGATAATATACATACGTATACATTCACGTCCTTTAATCCCTTTCGGGGTGGGCAGACCACTGAAGATACGATATTACTTTATAGGTCACATAAGAATATTGGTGTTGTCATGTTATATGGACCAGTGATGACAGGTTACTAGCCCATCGTCCAATTGATTCCGTTGCCCCAAGTCCCTTAGTCGCATCATACGACATGAACGGCAGCTAGTTAACATTTTTCATCCCCGATTAACACGGGATATAATAAAATAAAGTAGGACACTATTACACCAATTGAACTAGCCCCTTGGTAAGTACATTTAGGACTTGTGTTAAGGGTACTAGTCAACGTATAATTAAGAAATATATACATATTATACATAGATAAATACATATATAACCATCGACCAGACTGGAAAGCAGAAGAAAAGAGTAGTTCTGAGTTATTTTGCAATAAAACTACTCAAAATCCGAATACAACGAGGAATAACAAGGCGAAAATCTATGATTATTTTTGGCTAGTCAACGGCTTGTCAACAAATAGTTGACAGTTTGATATAGTTTTGAGAAACCCAATTTCGATACAAAAATGATTTTGATCAGACTTTGACAAGTTGTTAGCTTGTGTTGATTTGACAAGCCGTTGATTTTGTTTCCAGCAACCTGAGAGTAATCATTCTCTTGCTAACTATTAGTTAATCTCTGGTCAGATTTGATTTGCGTACGAGAAACCGGCTGTAAGCTATTCATTTCTATAATCACGCAGTTAGTGCTGTGTGGATCCCAAGCAAAGAAGGATTAGGTCAGCTTCCTCGTGATGTTCTATATAGTTCCGCACCCTATACATTTTTAGAGCTGAGATGTACATAGTAGTATAGTAATTAGGAAACTTCGTTTTCATTGTTAGATCTTCATAGGTTTAAATCTGAATCTCATTGATTCAAAACAAAGACCTCTATGACTAAGCTTCAATTTTTAAATTTAAAATACCGCATGCGTCCTCGGCGCATTGATGACTTTGAGCTGTGATACGCGTCATTTTGTTGTCTCGTGAAGTTGAATCATTTAGCTCAAGAGAATAGCTATAATAGGAAAAAACTTATATGGGCCACCAAGTATAACGATTTAGGAAACTTACGGCCTTCATCATCATCAGTCTGTCTGAATCCACTGTTGGACATAGGCCTACCCCAAATGACGCCACTTCTCCCTGTCAGTGGCCGTTGGCATCCATTCGATGCCGGCCAACCTGCGCAGGTCGTCTTCCCACCTTGCCGGGGGGAGACGCGGTCTCCACTCTAGGACTTTTTTGCTCCAGCGACCATCAGTCCTTCTGCATACGTGACCAGCCCAACTCCACTTCAGCGTGCTAATTCTTTTCATGTCGGTTACTTTAGTTCTCTGGCGTATCACCTCATTTCTGATGCGATCTACCAGAGAAATCCCGAGCATCTTCCGTTCCATAGCACGCTGAGCGACCTTGAATTTGTAGGCTAGTCCCGCAGTGAGTGTCCAAGTCTCAGAACCGTACGTCATAACGGGGAGCACACACTGGTTGAAAACCTTAGTTTTCGGGCATTGTGGTATAGACGACGTGAGGACATGCCTTAGCCTTCCAAATGCTGCCCATCCGAGCTGTATTCTTCTGTCCGCCTCCCTCTCAAAATTGTTCCTGCCAAGCTGTATGATTTGGCCCAAGTAAGTATATTGCGAAACAACTTGCCCCCAAGGGCAACCGGTCTCGGGACTACCAAATCATCAAACATGATCTTGGTTTTTTCTAAATTCATCCCGAGTCCGATGCGTCGAGAAGCAGCATTTAATTCGGACAGCATTTCCTCCAGATCCTGCAGCGACTCTGCCATCAGGACGATATCGTCAGCAAAGCGGAGGTGCGAGATGAATTTCCCATTGATATTTATTCCTCGTTCAACACAATCCAACGTTTTGAAAACATCTTCCAGTGCACTCGAGAACAGTTTCGGGGACATAACATCCCCCTGTCTGACACCTCTCTGCAACTGGATAGGTTTCGTGCCGTGGCTTTGGAGTTGAACGATCATCATGGCGGAATCATAAATATGTCTCAACACACTCACATATCGCCAGTCGACTTGAGATCGCTGCAAGGATTCTATGACCACCCAGGTCTCGACCGAGTCAAAAGCTTTCTCATAGTCCACAAACGCGAGGCTGGTTATACTCGTTAATTTTCTGTATAACTTGCCTCAGCGTGTGAATGTGGTCCATGGTACTAAAACCCCGCCGAAACCCGGCCTGTTCTGGTGGCTGAAAGCTATCTAGCCTGGCTGAGATTCTATTGGAGATGACCCTCGAGAACAGCTTATAGATGTGGCTCAGAAGTGTTATCGGCCTGTAGTTCTTGAAGAGAGTTTCATCTCCCTTCTTAAAGAACAGACCAGCCACACCTCTACCCCAACATTCTGGAGTCCTTCCGGAGAAGATGACATTGTTAAAAATTCTCTGGATTTCAGGAGCTCAGAGGTGATTCCATCCTCTCCCGGAGCTTTCCTATTTTTAAGCTGTTTTAAGGCCATCTCAAGCTCATCCAAAGCTATTTCAGGAATGTCTTCCGTGAAGTGGCGTGTCAATATGGCCCTTGAATTGGAGGGGTCAGGAACCGGATTTCGGCAGCGCGAGCGGTATAACTGGCCGTGAAAATCTTCTGTCTCAGACTAGATCAGAAGAAGGTTTAGAGGTGACCATGTCTCCACGAGCAGTCCTCAACTTCGTCATGTGGCTACGTCCCAGTTTTCGACCGAATACGTGCATTCCCACGTCCCACGGTTTTGCTCGATCAACTCTTTTATGAGGGGAGCATTAGCCTTACGTAGGTCACGTCGTATTGCCTTCTTGATCTGTTTGTTTAGCGTAGCTGTTTGCGAAGGAGATGTCTGTGGAGTTTCTCGTCTTAACCTCATAAGGTCCAAAGTCTCGTCCGAGAGATCCGACCTACGGCTCCCAGCTCGAGCCCTGCAGGACCGGCTCCCTTCCTCTCCAATTATTTTGGTCACATTTTCAAGGTCCTCGTCAACATTGGTCGCGGTGTCAAGAATGGCAAAGCGATTCTGGAGTTCCAATTGGAACTTGGATGAACCAGCGGCCATTTGCAGTCGGGTAGGTCGGAGCGTGGACTTCATCATGCGCATCCTTTCTAGCTTTTAGTTGATATTCAGGGTGCCTCTTACCATGCGGTGATCACTTCCGGTGTTAAACCTGTTGATCACGGAGACATCCCTGAATATATGCTTTTTATCCGCCATGATGAAGTCGATCTCATTAAAGTGTTTTCCGTCGGGACTTTTCCAGGTCCACTTTCGTTGGGGCTTTTTCTTATAGAAAGTGTTCATAAGATACAACCCCTGCGATTCAAGAAAGTGGACCAACATGTGTCCCCTGGAATTCCGACTGCCAATGCCGTGTGGCCCCATCCTCGATTCACCACTCTCTCTTTGACCAACTTTAGCGTTGAAGTCCCCCATCACAACGCTGTAGTGAGCGGACGTGGTATGATGCAAGGCCCGTTCGATATCATCGTATAGGGCCTCTACCTCTTGGTCTGAGTGTGCCGATGTGGGGGCGTACACCTGGATCATTTTAGCGAGTATCGATCCGATAGCTTAAGGACGATATACGCCACTCTTGTCGACACACTGGACACTTCCACAACGTTGTTACAGAGGACTTTGTTGACGAGGAAGCCTACGCCCCCCTGGGACTTGCAGTCTCCTTCCCGGAAGTAGAAGAGGTGGCCAGAGCTTAGGGTTAAACAGTCCTCACCCTGTCTTCGGACCTCGCTTAACCCCAGGATATGCCACCTAATTTTGGAAAGTTCTACTTTCAGCACGGCAAGATGCGAATCCAGCCGGAGACTGCGTCCGTTATACGTCGCCAAGGTCAGTTGATTTGGTGACTCGCTTGACGCCTGGGGATTCTTCGCACCCCTGGCACTGTCGCTGCCCCGACCGTCACTGTGGCCAGGACGACAGTGCCGCCAGGAACTCGGGGCCATCTTTTTACGTGTCGTCATTCATTTGGTGGGGGGTATTGCCTTAATCTCCACGCTGGGCAGGCGGGTTGGAGATCGCAGGGGTAAGGAGGTTAGCACTAATGACGCTGCTGCCCGTCATCGGCTTTTTATTTAGTCTCCCTACCCTTTTTTTGGATGGATATACCGCCATCGGTCGGTCGCACAAATAGTATTAACAGACTATGATGCACACTATATAAATAAATATTAAATTTATAAATTATAAAAAGATGATGGTGGTAGCTAAAAATGTTTACAATTTTAAACGATTTATAATTTAAAATTTATTTTCCTACCACCGTCAAAATATTTTCAACATATTAAATTTTGTGGGTACCCTCAAAAATAAATAAATAATAAGAAATACATATATACATTATATTTATAATTTAATTTTATGTGTATTTTATATCTATAATAACAATAAATACATATAGGCATCATAGTCCGTGAACACTACGTGGCCTAGAACCTATGCTTGTTAAAGGTCCGATTTATTCCCTTAGTCGCCTTTTACGACACCCACGGGAAGAGATGGGGTGGCGGACTGCAATAATGTACTACAGTCTTATTCTAAAGCCGCCGCCACACGGCCTAAAACTATGAGTTTGATATTACCCAAATTCATCCCGAGACTGATTCATGCCTAATGCGGAGAGCATTCACATATTCTATAATAACTAGTAGCGTGTTTATTAAGTTCGTAAGTTACGTTTACAGTTTATAACAAGTTATGTTTACAAGAACCATTTGGAGCCACTTTTGACCCCCTCATTACTTATTTGACTATTGCTTGTAAGTGAGGGCATGGCTTTTGTTTTGGCACATTGAGTACTGATAATCTGATTAACGCGTGGGTGGCAAACCTTAGAACCTTAATAGAGGAGATGACCACGTGCTCGTTCATTTAAATATGTGAGATACACGTGTGCTCTAAATTTCATAAATACCTCTTCAACGATTATTACCACATTCAAAAATAAATTATTAATTAATATTATAATGACAGTTCAAATTTAGCTTTCAGGTAGATAGACGGTTAAGTACAGACATAGGAAAAATCAGAAACTGATAAAGTATTATCATTATTATTGTAGATCATCGTCGTCGTTTTAAAATAAAAATCAATATTTTGTAAATTTTTTAAATTATATTTATAGTAATTCATGTAAAATAGATTAAACAATGTGGACAGATGTGGAGTGATGCATTGAGTAACTGATTGTTTTGGATGTGTGATGTGGTGAGCTGCCGTGCGATTCTTGAAAAAAGTTAAGAGTAAAACAAGACCAAAACAGTATTGTTTTTGGTTTTGGTATTCTTGAAACGTCAAATGCACACACGTTACCGATTGCAGTTTTGTTTTGGTTTAACGCTCAATTTGGTATTCTTGAAAAAAAATTGAGTCGAAACGTAATCACTATCGGCATGAATCGGTATTCTTGAAATAAAACAAAAAAAATCATCTGTCAAATCACAGGTTTTGGATGCGTTTTGCGTAGGTTTTACAAAAGCTTATTTTCAAAGAGTTTTGATAGATTTTTGGTTAGAGTTTTCACCACAATTAGTCAAAATGAGTCTGCAAATGAAGTTCGATCTGCTAGAAACGGCTTAGTAGGTTACTACCTACTGGATTATCTTCTTTTTTCAATACGCTAGTAAAGACATATTACAGTCAGATAGACGCCAAATTCAAAGGGTTAGAAATACCTTTAACCACCGAGTGTGTATGAGGCGGTGTATGATAGTCATTGAAGCAAATATGGTTTGTCAGGACTGGTACAGATGGGGATCTATTTTAACAATCACTGCCATATCCACATGTATCAAAATCTCTGAAGCATATACACTCCAATATTTTTCATTTCATCATTTAGGAAATCTATTTGCAATACATTAACAGTGTACGATTTTCTTTTATTTACTTATAGTTACTATATAGTGTAAATATTTCTAATTGGAGGTACCTAATCATTTCTTTTTCTTTGAAGTAATAAAACATATACCTTACTCTTTCTAGTGAACTAGATTTGTTATATGTTATCTAAATCTTGTTTAGTTTACTAAGTCTAGCTATGTATGAAATGAAAGAAATAATTTTTGTGTATTATTAAATATATAATTTTATCATAACTAGTTTGATTTATGCTGTCATTGCTATAGATTGCAAGATATTGGAAGATATTTACCTATTAACTTTCGAACTGAAAAGTAAAAGCCTAACCACAGATAAAATAATACTACAGTAACAAACTTTTGAAACAACGTTTTGGTTTTGCCAAAATATACGTCAAATATCGCACATATGACACATGGTTGACGTAATATTTACTAAACGAACATGGTAGTTTTGTAAAAGTGAAATTATGGTAACACAGAAGTGTAAGGTTTTGAATCGGTTTTGGTGCAGGAATAAAACGAGAGCGCTGCGATTCAATAATGGTGCAGTTTTGTAAAAGAACTTCAAGAATACGAAAGTAAATCTGCACTGCACCTGCACTGCAGCGCTATCAAAACCAATTTGAAAATTTTATTGTTTTCAAGAATCGCGCGGCAGGTATGAAATAAATCTTAGACTAAGTTGAATAGTGGATTATGTATCAATAGACCACCCATGCGCCATATGTACATACACTGCACCTTCCCCCTTTTTAAAAAATATAGCAAAAAAATAAATTATACGAGTATATGAAAAAATCAAACATGTGTCCGATATTCGGTACAATTTATCCTACAACAGAATTAAATGCAGTAATTCGAATGATTTTCCAAAGCTGTTGTTTACAATTTTGTTTCTTATTTGGATTAAAGCTTGAAAATTGATACATAATATGAGTATAATAAGCCCAAGATCGAGATGGCAGAGCTCTGTGGATGCCCTCTGCCCCATCTAGGGGGCATAGGACCTTAATAATAATAATGAGTATACACAATATATATACATTTATGACAGATTCATCACTGGCAATATTTTAACCTTGCTATTAGTAGCACCTATAGAACCCATTCATAATATACAGGGTGAAATTTTCATCACTGGCACTACTTCAAAGATAATAATAATATTGTAGGACGTTATTACACCAACGCCAACTAGCCCCTTGGTAAGTACATTTAAGACTTGTGTTAAGGGTACTAGTCAACGTATATTTAAGAAATGTATACTTATTATATATAGATAAATGCATATATAGCATATATAATCAACGACCAGACTGGAAAGCAGAAGAAAAGCGTAGTTCTTAACTCTGCCTCCACCGGGAATCGAACCCGGGAACCTCACGATTAGCGTTCAGGCGTCTAACCGATCGCGCCACGGAAGTCGTCATAAGAAAGATAGATTCTATGGTGAAAAATAAGCGGCTTGACATGATTATTTTAGTACCCTCCGGTACAAAAATTTTGAGAAAAGCCTCCTCAAAGTTTTGGAGCCAATTCAGAATACATGTTCACTCTACATTATTTCATTCATAAGTTCTCATCAAATTAAACATCTTTCAACACCCAAAACAAAAAACTATCAACAATAAAACAAACAAATATCAACAATAAAACATCCTAGTAAAAATCTAAATTTTTTTAGTAAACTCTATTTCTGGTTTACCCAATGCAGTTTTAGGGTTTGAAGATAAGGCGTCATCATCATCACTACGGCTTACCTGCTGTTTCATACCCAAAAACATAAAAGTTTTTTTGTGGTCGAACATCACATGCTTCCAATGAAAATTATCAAAACATATCACACATACATGGTACACGATGACAAATACAATTTCATTTCACTAGTTCTTCAATCTTTGTTCATTTTAATCCATATCGATAATTATAAAAAGTAATAACAAATAATTTCAAAACATTATCATCTTGCGAATTCCGTTACAAATTTTTTTACAATAAACAATTCAATTTCAATTCAACATAGAGTAATAACATTAATTTAATGGTATGGTTACATGTCTTAAAAAGTACTTGAAGTATCAAATACTTATAGTGACAAAATAGTACATAACACATAAGTGAAATAAACAATTTTATTATTAATGATTTACTTATCATTGTTTATTCTTCATCTCATGTATATTTATTTATTAGTCATACAAAATATTTAAATATTTTTGCTCGTAGTAAGTCGAAAGTATAAATTGTAATGCACTTCACCCTGGCTGTATGACGCGAACTTTACTTCATCTTTACTTTATCTGTGGCTAATTTATTTATTTGACTGTTTGTTTACAATGCTATGGTGGTTAAAGTATTTTTGTCGTCTGAATTTATAATTTAATGTTAAATTGCTATGTCATAGTACAATAATGGTGGATGATGTTTATTAATGATGTGAAAGTATAACATGGTTTAGTTATGTGAATACAAATTCATACTTTAGTGGAAATGAAATTAATTATTGAAGAGGTTTCGAGGTTATAATTATCGAAATAAAACAGAAATTTGGAATCAAATGTTTTAAAGAACTTATCAAAGCTTAAACTGAAGGTAGATTAATTATTCACCAGCATTGAGTAATCACGCGATTAAATTAAGTACCACTCATAACCGGCTAGTGTTCATGTTGTGTTATTGTGTGCAGTGATGATTATTTGGATTAAATAAAAGAATAGTGCGTAACATTGTCGGACTTAATGTTTAAAGGAAACTACTTGAGTTCTATTGGCTTCCTAACCTGTGAAAACAATGTTTCAATAATGAAAAAAGTTTCATTCAAGATGCTCCTGGTCCACAAACACTAGATGACCATAGAGAATGTAAACTTACAATTTATGAATGAACATGACCTTGGTAAGTAGGACGTAAATAGGGTACCCATATGTTATGAAAAATTTAAAATACAAATTGAAAAAATTGACCAAAATTTCCAAAAATTTCCTCTCCTTTTTATTATGAAAATGGGTTCTATAGGTGCTACTAATAGCCAAGTTCAAATAATGCCAGTGATGAATCTGTCACCCTGTATATCATAATATTTTCATAATAAAAACGGTAGAAAATTTTTGGAGATTTTGGACAAATATTTTAATTTGAATTTTAAATTTTCCATAACCCATATGTTCCATAACCCTATTGACGTACTACTTACCGAGGTTATGTTCATTCATGAATTGTAAGTTTACATTCTATGTAATTATCTATGGTAATCTGGTGTTTGTGGACCAGGATTGTACTTAATTTAATCGCGTGATTACTCAATGCTAGTTACTAATTAATATCCCTTTAGTTTACGCTTTGAAAAGTTCTTTAAAACATTTGATTCAATTAAAATTTCTATGTTTTAGTTCGATAAATTATAACCTCCAAAACACTTCACTAATTAATTTCATTTCATTTCCACTAAAATATGAATTTACAATCACATAACTAAACCATGTTTTACTTTCACATCATTCACCATTATTGCACTATGAAATAGCAATTTCTCATTAAATTATAAATTCAGACGACAAAAATACTTTTTACCGCCATAGCATTGTAAAAATGACAACAAACTTAGTGAAATAAATAAATTAGCCACAGATAAAGTAAAGTTCGTGTCATACAGCCAGGGTGAGGTGCATTCAATTTCGTACTTTCCACTTACTACGAGCATAAATATTTTGTATGAGTTATTAATAAATATATATAACACGAGATGAAGAATAAACAATGAAAAGTAAATCAAGAATAATAAAATTGTTTATTTCACTTATTTGTTATGTACTATTTTGTCACTAATAAAAGTATTTTTTCCTCTGAATTTATAATTGAATGTTAAATTGCTTTTTCATAGTACAATAATGGTGAATGATGTTTATTAATGATGTGAAAGTAAAACATGGTTTTATTAATTATGTGAGACCGGGTCAAAACACGATAAATTTATAAAGATATGTACCTTTACTTTGCCCGACGTTTCGACCCAGTTGCATAGGCCGTGGTCGCAGGAAGACTAGCTAGCAAGCTAGACTAGCGGGAAGTCCGTTACAGCTAAAATGTCTGTCTACCCTCACAATTGGAATTTTTGTTAATTCATAGCACGACACACTACACTCACACTATCCGAAGACACATCCGCAGTTTTGCCACGCGAATATAATCCCATGATTACCGGTTCCCATGTTTCTGACAGCCTAAAACCATCCTCACGATTGAAATTATTGGGATGTTTTTTAATTTCAATAGCCTCACGAACAACTCTGGGATAATAATGTTGTTCCGTGGAGATGATTTGAGGCTGATGTAATTCAATCCAATGGTTTGAACCAGACATCAGGTGTTCCGCTATCGCTGACTTTTGAGGTTGCCTATTCTTTACAGCTGCTATGCAAAAGTATTAAAAATAAGGTTCGCAATGATATAATCTCAGAAAGTGTAGAAAAAATAATAGAAATGTCCTGTGTGGAGGCAGATGCATTCATTGTTTGTTGCTTATATAGGCCACCTAATGGCGACTTCTGTGTCTTTGAGAACATTTTGGAAACGGTATTGCTTAAACTGTGTAAATCTAATAAGACCATAATCTTTTGTGGTGATTTCAATGTTGATCTTTTGGAGTCCTCGACACGGGCTACTAGACTTCTAAATTTGTTCTGGTCTTTTGGGTTGGATAGAATATTTGAAAGCCCAACAAGGGTGACCAGCCATTCTGCTACATGTATTGATAATATATTCAGTAATGAGAACCCAAACAGCAGCAAAATTATTAATATTTTGAGGTCTGATCACAGTGGCCTGTTAGCTTCGTTTAACAAAAATATATATTCTATTAATTCTTAGCTTATAACTTGTATTCCGGTAACTGAACGGCGTTTGGAGCGTTTTAGAGAACAAATTAACAACAAATTAAGATTGTTTAATATACACAGTAGCTGTCCTAACAAAATGTTCCAAACAGTTTTTGATCTAATTAATGGGGAATATAAATCTGTTTTTATTCCAAAAACTTTAAATATAAATTCAAGGAAAAAGTTTAGTGATTGGGCAACACTGGGTATCCATGTTAGTAGGACAAAATTGTATCGATTGTATGAAGAAAAAACAACAAACTTTAGTGTAACTTTTAGAAACTATGTAAAATTGTATTCAATGATATTCAAAAACGTTTGTGTCCAGGCTAAGTCGCTGTATATTAGGAATAAAATACTCAAATCTAAAAATATAATCAAGGAAACGTGGGATGTCATTAAATCTGAAACTGGTAGAGTTAAAACATATAATCAAAATAATCTAAAGCTGACACTTAATAATAAAATTGTATGTGGCGAAGCAGATGTTGCTTCATGTTTTGAAGAATATTTTGGAAACCTCCCTTTGATGACATCCAGCTCACTAAACAGTTGCGCTGAGAAGGCTTGCAATCTGCTTGCGTTGTCGGCCCCGTGTTGTGATGGTGAGTTCCGTTTTAGGCCTACAACTCCATTAGAAATAATAAAAACATTCAAAACTTTCAGTAAGAAAAAAACTGTAGATCTGTTTGAATTCTGAATTCTGGGATAATAATTTTGTTCCGTGGAGATGATTTGAGGCTGATGTAATTCAATCCAATGGTTTGAACCAGACATCAGGTGTTCCGCTATCGCTGACTTTTGTGGTTGCCTATTCTTTACAGCTGCTATGTATTCCTTGACCCGTTCCTGGACACTTCTTTTTGTTTGGCCAATGTAAACTTTACCGCAACTGCATTGAATTTTATAAACACCCGGGTTTTGAAAAGGGATAACATCATTCGCGCTCCGTAATTTGCTTGCTACTTTGAATACTGGTTTAAAAACGGTGTCAATCGAATACTGTTTTAAGATTGCACCTATTTTGTCCTTTATTCCTTTCACATATGGTAGAAATGCCGGTTGTCTGCGTACAATTGGATGTTTATCCCTCTTTGGTTTCACCGTGAGACCTGTCGTTTTGTAACCATTTTTCTTCAGCACCTCCTGGATGTGAGCCAGTTCTCCGCTCAAATGGTCAGGGTCACACAGATCATATGCCCGGTTTACCAAAGTCCTCACAACAGACTGCGTATGACGTGGGTGGTGATGTGACGTGGCGTGCAGGTATCTATCCGTGTGTGTAGGTTTCCTGTATACAGAATTCGCCAAGGTTCCATCCGATCTGACCATTACTTTTACGTCTAAAAAGGCCAACGTTCGATCCTCTTCAACCTCAACGGTGAACTTGACTTTTGGATGGATGGAGTTTAGGTAACTGGCATATTCTCTCGCACTATTTTCACCTCCTCCAATGATACAAAAGATGTCATCCACGTATCTCTTCCAAAGTCTAATACTTGAAGGTCCACCATTTAAAGCCCTTTCTTCAAAATGTTCCATCCAGATATTGGCAAGTACCGGCGCCACAGGGCTGCCCATTGTAACACCATCGATCTGAAGATCATGATCAAAGAGGGATAAACATCCAATTGTACGCAGACAACCGGCATTTCTACCATATGTGAAAGGAATAACGGACAAAATAGGTGCAATCTTAAAACAGTATTCGATATTGACACCGTTTTTAAACCAGTATTCAAAGTAGCAAGCAAATTACGGAGCGCGAAGGATGTTATCCCTTTTCAAAACCCGGGTGTTTATAAAATTCAATGCAGTTGCGGTAAAGTTTACATTGGCCAAACAAAAAGAAGTGTCCTGGAACGGGTCAAGGAACACATAAAGTCAAAGTCAAATGTTTTTATTCAACATAAGTACAAGTACAGTACATTCATTGAAAGTCAAAACATTTGCCTGACACTGGTTGTCTCTTATCATTGAAATTCTACCGTTGGTTCGGAAGCCCTGGCTCGGAGAAGAACCAACAAGAAACTCCGGCTTTCAGGATTTTTTGCCCAGTGCCATTTACAAAAACAAATTTATAAAGAAACATAATTAACTTTGCACATATAGCTTAGATGTACTCATTGCCAACCCTGAGCATCGGCAAGGTAGTCTCCGACCGCGTAGTAAGCGCCCCGGACTAGTCGGCCTCTAACTATAGTCTTAAATTTAGGCAAGGGCAATCGCGTAATCCAGTCCGGTAAATGATTATAAAAACGCACGCAATTTCCAATAAAAGATTTCTTGACCTTTTGAAGCCTCGAGGGCGCCACATACAGCTTATGTTTGTTCCTAGTATTAATTTTATGAACATCACAGTTTCTTCTAAAAATATTTATATTTTTATGTACATAAATGACACAATCATATATGTACTGAGCAACAACCGTCAAAATATCAATTTTTTTAAATTTTTCACGAAGTGACTCTATGGGGCCCATACTATAAATGCAGCGAACAGCCCTCTTCTGCAAAACGAATATTGTGTTTATGTCAGCAGCACGACCCCACAGCAAGATGCCATAAGACATAATGCTATTAAAGTAGCTGAAATAAACAACCCTAGCCGTGAACTCGTCCGTGTATTCCCTAATCCGTTTAACAGCATATGCCGCGGAACTAAGTTTTTTAGATAAAACGCGAATGTGGTCTCCCCACTGCAGCTTTGAATCTAAAGTTATCCCTAAGAAGACAGTAGTATTAATTTTATCTATTTTCTCATTATTTATTATTAGATTGGTTTCGACACCATTAACATTTGGCAAAGTAAATTTAATACATTTTGTTTTATTATTATTAAGAACTAAATTGTTATATTGAAACCATTGAACTACATCTCCTATCACCGAGTTTACTTTTTGCGACTCATCAATTTTCCTGCTAATTTTAAAGATTAGGGATGTGTCATCAGCAAAAAGGACCATCCTGCACCTATTTTTAGTTACAAAAGGTAAGTCATTTATGTATACTAGGAAAAGAAACGGACCTAATATTGAACCTTGAGGCACCCCCATCTGGACTGAACGACCCGACGACTGCTCCAAACCAATAGTTACTTTTTGTACTCTATTACTTAAATATGATTTTATTACATTTAGTGAATTATTTTTAACTCCATAATACTCTAATTTTCTTATTATTATATCATGTCGGACACAATCGAACGCTTTAGAAAGGTCACAGAAGATACCAAATGCATCCTGTGACCGTTCCCAGGCATCAAAAATCCCTTTTATTAATTCTACACTAGCATCAGTGGTGGACAAACCCTTTGTGAAGCCAAATTGTTTAGAATGTAGCAGTCCGTTCAAATTAAAATGGTACAACATCTGATTTAACAAGATTTTCTCGAATACTTTACTTAATGCTGGTAGCACGGATATTGGACGGTAATTAGATGGGTCCAAGGTACTACCAGACTTATATATCGGTGTTACTCTACTTAGTTTCATTAAATCAGGGTACGAACCTGATTCTATCGAGGCATTGAAAACCGATGCCAGATAAGGTGCCAACAAGTCAATAATAACACTAATTGTTTTGACCGAGTGTCCAAACAGATCTACAGTTTTTTTCTTACTGAAAGTTTTGAATGTTTTTATTATTTCTAATGGAGTTGTAGGCCTAAAACGGAACTCACCATCACAACACGGGGCCGACAACGCAAGCAGATTGCAAGCCTTCTCAGCGCAACTGTTTAGTGAGCTGGATGTCATCAAAGGGAGGTTTCCAAAATATTCTTCAAAACATGAAGCAACATCTGCTTCACCACATACAATTTTATTATTAAGTGTCAGCTTTAGATTATTTTGATTATATGTTTTTACTCTACCAGTTTCAGATTTAATGACATCCCACGTTTCCTTGATTATATTTTTAGATTTGAGTATTTTATTCCTAATATACAGCGACTTTTGAATATCATTGAATACAATTTTACATAGTTTCTAAAAGTTACACTAAAGTTTGTTGTTTTTTCTTCATACAATCGATACAATTTTGTCCTACTAACATGGATACCCAGTGTTGCCCAATCACTAAACTTTTTCCTTGAATTTATATTTAAAGTTTTTGGAATAAAAACAGATTTATATTCCCCATTAATTAGATCAAAAACTGTTTGGAACATTTTGTAAGGACAGCTACTGTGTATATTAAACAATCTTAATTTGTTGTTAATTTGTTCTCTAAAACGCTCCAAACGCCGTTCAGTTACCGGAATACAAGTTATAAGCTAAGAATTAATAGAATATATATTTTTGTTAAACGAAGCTAACAGGCCACTGTGATCAGACCTCAAAATATTAATAATTTTGCTGCTGTTTGGGTTCTCATTACTGAATATATTATCAATACATGTAGCAGAATGGCTGGTCAACCTTGTTGGGCTTTCAAATATTCTATCCAACCCAAAAGACCAGAACAAATTTAGAAGTCTAGTAGCCCGTGTCGAGGACTCCAAAAGATCAACATTGAAATCACCACAAAAGATTATGGTCTTATTAGATTTACACAGTTTAAGCAATACCGTTTCCAAAATGTTCTCAAAGACACAGAAGTCGCCATTAGGTGGCCTATATAAGCAACAAACAATGAATGCATCTGCCTCCACACAGGACATTTCTATTATTTTTTCTACACTTTCTGAGATTATATCATTGCGAACCTTATTTTTAATACTTTTGCATAGCAGCTGTAAAGAATAGGCAACCACAAAAGTCAGCGATAGCGGAACACCTGATGTCTGGTTCAAACCATTGGATTGAATTACATCAGCCTCAAATCATCTCCACGGAACAACATTATTATCCCAGAGTTGTTCGTGAGGCTATTGAAATTAAAAAACATCCCAATAATTTCAATCGTGAGGATGGTTTTAGGCTGTCAGAAACATGGGAACCGGTAATCATGGGATTATATTCGCGTGGCATAACTGCGGATGTGTCTTCGGATAGTGTGAGTGTAGTGTGTCGTGCTATGAATTAACAAAAAATCCAATTGTGAGGGTAGACAGACATTTTAGCTGTGACGGACTTCCCGCTAGTCTAGCTTCCCGCCTGCGACCACGGCCTATGCAACTGGGTCGAAACGTCGGGCAAAGTAAAGGTAATTACATATCTTTATAAATTTATCGTGTTTTGACCCGGTCTCACATAATTAATAAAATGAGTATAAATCGCGAGTGTTTAAAAATAACTAAAACATGGTTTAGTTATGTGAATGTAAATTCATACTTTAGTGGGAATAAAATGAAATATTGAAGTGTTTTCGAGGTTATCATAATCGAAATAAAACATAGAAATTTTAATGGAATCAAATGTTTTAAAGAAGTTATCAAAGCGTTGACTAAAGGGAGATAAATTAGTTATTAAAGGGAGATAGTATATTATTAAATAAAAGAATAGTGCGTATCATTGTCGTAATTAATGTTTAAAGGAAACCACTTGAATATGTTCTATGGGCTTCCTGACCTGTGTAAAACACTGTTTCAATAATGAAAAAAGTTTCTTTCAAGATGCTATCCTGGTCCACAAACACCAGATTGCCATAGATAATTACATAGAAGGTAAACTTACAATTTATGAATGAACATGACCTTGGTAAGTAGTACGTTAATAGGGTACCCATATGTTACGGAAAATTTTTAATGCAAATTAAAAAAATTGTCATTGAATTCACATGATTATTTTAGTACCTTGAGAAAAGCCTCCTCAACAGTTTGGGAGCCAATTCAAAATACATGTTCACTTTACATTATTTCATTCACAAGTTCACATCCAATTAAACATCTATCAAGAGCCAAAACAAACAACTCAATCAATCAGCCTATGTCAGTGCTGGACCACTGCTGGATGTAGGCCTCCCCAAGGTAACGCCACAAAACACGATCACTCGTGGCCCTCAGCCAACCACTACCAGTGACCTTTTTCAGGTCATCGGTCCGTCTAGCAGGGGGCGTCCTACACTACGTTTACCCAGACGCGGTCGCCATTCAAGAACCGCTTTGCTCCAACAGTCATCGGTTCTGCGACAGATGCGACTGGCCCACTGCCACTTCAGCTTGCAACATCGATAGACAATGTCTACGACTTTAGTTCTCTGCCGGACAATCTCATTCCGGACTCTGTCACTTAACGAGATACCCAGCATCGGACGTTCCATTGCTTGTTGTTTTTTTTATTATTTTAATTTACATTATTTTAATCGGTGAGCCAGCCCGACTGTCATGTTCCACGTCTTGGCACCATATATCATTACAGGTAGGACGCTCTGATCCACCTTGGTCTTAAGACACTGCGGTAGTGACGATGAGAAGATATGACGCAGCTTCCCGAATGCTACCCAGCCCAGCTGCACTCTTCTGGAAATCTCACGCTTGAAGCTGTCCCTACCCATTGGCAGAACCTGGCCCAGGTAGACATATTTCTGGACCACTTCGAGCGCTTCTCCACTGATCGTGGTCAGCTCCGGGACAACGAGTTCATAAAACATGACTTTCGTCTTGTCCAAGTTCATCCGGAGACCGACTGACCAGCGTGAGGCAGCGTTAAGACTTTACAGCATTCCCCGCAAATCCTGCAGCGACTCCGCCATTATGTCAATGTAGTCAGCGAAGTGGAGGTGTTTGAGGTATCAGCCATTGACATTTATACCCATCCCAGTACAATCCAGAGTTTTGAAGACGTCCTCCAGTTCGTTTGTGAACAATTTCGTGGAGATGACACCCTCCTGTCCCACTCCTCTAAGCAACTGTATAGGACTCGTCTTTTTGTTTTGGTCTTGAACAGATATTAATGCCACGCTGTATAGGCTTCTCAACACCTGCACATAACGCCAATCGACCTAGCATCGCTGCAAGGATTGCAAGGATTCTAGAACAGCCCAGATCTTGATGGAGTCGAAGGGCTGCTCGTAGTCCACAAAGGCAAGTCACAGCGGCTGGTTATACTCATGAGACTTTTGTATAACCTGCCGCACTGTTTGGATGTGGACCACGGTACTGAAACCTTTTCGATATCCGGCCTGCTCCAGCGGCTGGAGGGCGTCAAATCTTGAGGCCAGACGATTAATGAGCTCGCTCGAGAACAACTTGTAGACGTGGCTTAGGCGTGCGATAGGCCTATAATTCATCAATAGGGCCTTGTCTCCTTTTGTGAAGAACAAGGCCACCACGCTTTCACTCCACGCCGTCGCACTGTGGTAGTATAAGATACTTACCGTGCCGAAAATAGGTTTTTCAAATGGTTAGGTATGCATTAACTCTGCATGGTTTTATGTACATAAATATACGTTCTATATAATATATAAAGAATGGGAGCTAATTTCAATTACTTCGATTTTCCAGCTGCCTCCGTTGATTTTTTACAGTTTTAGATGCTTAATCTACTACTAGCGTAAAATGGGTTTATTAGGTAAAACACGCAAAGAGGGATTTTTTAATGATCAAATTATAAGCAACCTAACAATTAATTTGATCAAATTATAAGAATAACCAGTCTTTGTAGAAAAAACTTTCAATATGAGTGAATTCGTTTGTACTCGACGTGATTTGTGTACTTTGATTATAAATGGAGTAAATCCACTAGCAATTGAGGAGTATTTGGCGAGCAACTATCATTTGACCCCCGAAAATGTTAAGACTGTTACAAAAAGTTTCCAGAAGCAATTGTTATCTAAATGTAATGACAGGTGGAATAAGGCAAAAAGGAAAAAAGATTGTTTTGAGCAGGAGAATTTGGAATGGTTAAATAGTAATTCAAAGTTTCCTTAACCCTCGAAACTTGCACTGATGACTCTTCCAGTGCCCGTGGTCGGCCATCTAAGAATTATGAAGAATACGAGGGTCAAACTGAAAGTTCTTAGAAAATCAAAAACTGATTACATTAGCCAGTTTTTAGTTTTATTATATCTTTTCAAAATATTGTCCATTCACGTCAATGCACCGCTGCATGCGATAGAACCACTGGGAAAAGCACTTTGCCCACTCGTCCTTAGGGGTCTCTTCAAAGGCATCGCGATACGCAGCCACCGCTTCTTCAGCATTCATAAACCGCTTTCCTTTAAGTTTTTCTTTAATTTTTGGAAATAAATAAAAATCACAAGGCGCGAGGTCGGGGCTATACGGCGGGTGACCCAGTAATTCAACGTTTGATGTCGCCAAATAGTCGATCGTTCGCTTGGCGGTGTGCGACGAGGCGTTGTCGTGGTGAAGGAGGATCCTACTGCGAGGTCGTTTCTCTCGAACTTTTTCCAAGACAAGTGGCAAACAATTGGTAGTGTACCATTCTGCAGAAATTGTTTTTTGATCCTCTAACACAATTGTTGCGAAATGACCTATCCTCCCAAAGAACGAGGCCACCATTTTTTTTCCCGTACTTCGATCTCTCTTCACTTTAGTTGGCAACTCCTCGAAAGGAAACACCCACTGAGCAGATTGTCTTTTGGTTTCAGGATCATAACAGTAAATCCAGCTTTCGTCACCTGTTAGTACGTCGAACACAGCATTTGAGTCACCTCCGTTAAATTTTTCAATCATTTTACGGCACCAATCCACACGATGGAGTTTTTGAGCCTCAGTCAAATTATGAGGTATCCACCGGGCGCAAAGCTTCCTGACCGCTAAATGTTCATGGAGGATTTTGTGCACTTGACTCATACCGATACCTAAGCTTGTCCGAATCTGCTGATAGGTCACTCTTTTGTCAGTCTCTATCATACGTCGCACAAAACAGATGTTATCTTCAGTTGTCGCCGTAGAAGGCCGTCCCTCACGTAAATCATCAGTGAGATTAGTGCGACCACGTTTAAACTCATTAAACCAGTTGTAAACAGTCGCACGAAATGGGGCTTCATCGTGAAAGGCCAATCGTAGTCTATCATAACTTTCTTGTGGACTTAAATGACATCGAAAGTCATAAAAAATCATTGCACGAAAATTTTCTCGTGTTAAATTCATGTTGACGTGTCACAGACAATTCTCAATTTGCCGCCAAATCGAAAAACAAATGACAAATGAATGAAATATATAGTCAGTAATATTGGCAAAGAGTTCTATTTTCAAATTTTAGAATTATTTTTTTATTATATTGTTTATAAGTGGCCAGTTCTAAGAACTTTCAGTTTGACCCTCGTATCCTGAAAGGACACAGAAGCGCAAAAATATGGAGGTCATCCGAGAGCATGGAATGGGATTTATGCACAACGCTTATGTTCAAGGGCTGAACTCGTCAGGAGAGAATGAAAAAGCTTCAATTGTGAGCATCGTGCACAACATTGAGAAAGACGAAAAACGCAATGTTTTGCAAAACATACTGCACAAGTCAGAGCACTTAACATTCGATAAAGAAGAAGCTGTTGCGTTATACATAGATATAGATTTGTCAAAAGCTCAGTACAGTTATTTGACAATAGCTCTCATTCAAAAGAACTTAAGAGCTATTTTACCATCTTATAGTCAGATAAATGAAGCTAAAAAGGAATGTTACCCACCTAATGTCACTGTTACTAATATCGGTGCTAACGTAAAGTTGCAAGATCTTTTGGATCATACAGTAAGACGCATTTTGAAAATAAATTCAGTGACAACAGATTCGAAGCACCTTCAGCTGTATTGTAAATGGGGATGTGATGGTTCATCAGGACAAAGTGAATACAAGCAAATTTTACGGGAGGAAAACGAGCAAGTATCAGATGCCCATCTATTTATTGTATCACTCGTACCTTTGAGACTTATAGACAAAAATAATGATGTTGTAGTATGGAAAAATCCAACCTGTTCCTCCGTAAGGTATTGCAGGCCAATCTCAATTAAATTTTCCAAGAAAATTCTGCAAAAAACAGAATCTTCTGTTCCAGAGATCGAAAACGACATTAACGAATCAGCTCCAACACTTATAGTTCACAATGAAGATGTCATACAAGTGGAACACAAATTATTCTTGGATCCGATGATTGATGGAAAAGTTGCACAGGTACTGACTGAAATGCGGTCTAGCGCTTCTTGTACGGTTTGTGGTGCCACCCCTAAACAAATGAATGACTTAGCCAAAGTCATAGGAAGAGATGTGAACGAAAATTTATTTAAATTTGGCCTCTCCACTTTACACGCCTGGATCAGGTGTATGTAGATGATTCTGCACATTTCTTACAACTTGGCATTTCAATCGTGGTCAGCAACAACAGATGAAAACGAAAAATTTAAAGAAGACAAGAAAAAGCAAGTTTATTTCCGGGAATACTTGGTTTACATATAGATAAGCCACGACAAGTAATGACGGTAATACTGCTCGTAGATTTTTTCAGAATTATGAATGTTCAGCAGAAATTACTGGAATTGATATTGAATTGATAAAACGATTGTATATTATTTTACAAGTTATGTCTTCTGGTTTTTCTATAAATGTAACAAACTTTGGACAGTATACATTGGATACACCTCGATTATATTATGTTAATAAGTATAATTGGTACTCTATGCCCTCATCTGTACACAAAACTCTTATACATGGAGCAAAGATAATTGAATTTTTTGCTGTGTTACCAATAGGTAAACTTTCTGAAGAAGCACGTAATAAGGATTACAAGAAATTTCGATTGCATTATGCCAGAAAATGTTCGCGATCGGCTACAAACGAAGATGTTTTTCATACTTTGCTCTATACTTCTGATCCATATATTACAAGTTTAAGCAAGCCGAGTGTTGTAATACACCAAGAGTTGCTTGAAGAAGCGAAATCTCTCCTTGAAGTTACAAGTTAGTCAATTTGTACCTCCGAATATAAATTAATATTAGCAATAAGGCACATCATTTATATAATTTAAATATTTTATATAAAATTATAATGTAGTCTTATATTGTAAGATATTTTTAATGGTTAATTCTATTTTGAAACTTAGTTTTCAAATTCATTTCTCTACATAAAGTATGAAACGTGTTCATTCATAACAGCCCCTCTTTATCCAGGAAGTTAACCAGCATTTGCCCTCTGACATTTTTGCATCCAACCCGTGCGCTCCGATACGCGATTCATTGCATTCGCGCACTCCCACATTAGCATTAAAGTCTCCCATGACAACGATGTAGTGGGTCTTGGTGGTGTTATGCATCGCCTTGGCGATATCCTCATAAAGCACCTCGACCTCACTGTCCGAGTATGCCGACGTCGGCGCATATACCTGCACGACCTTAAGAGAGTATCTCTTGGTCAGTTTCAGTACAAGGCACGCTACCCGGGTCGACGCACTCGAAACCTCCAGCACGTTGTCACGGAGAATCTTGTTGACGAAAAAACCTACGCCACCCTGTAACTTCTGTTCGCCCTCCCGGAAGTAGAACAGATGGCCTGATTCTAGAGTAATGGTGTCCTCGCCAGGTCTTCGAACCTCCGATATCCCCAGAACATGCCACCTGATATTAGTCAGTTCTACTTCCAGTTGCGCCAGGCTTTCGTCCAGCCGTAGACTACGTCCGTTATACGTCGCCAGGGTCAATTTGTAGCAGCTGTCCGTAACCCGGAGATTCTTAGCACCCCCTGCCCTATCGTAAACGAGACCTCCTGCTGTGGGCCGGAATAGTAGGGCGACCAGAAACTGGGGGCCGTGTGTTTCTGACTTATCCATTAGGGGGTATTGCCCATACTCACCACGTTGGGCAGGCGTGTTGGTGAGCGCAGAACATAGCTCCTCGCACCAGTGACGCTGCTGCCCGTCACTGGTCTGTTGCATTTAGCTACGGTTGATATCGAAATGGTTGTACCGCCATTTGTCGGTCGCCAGAGCCTCGTTCGTTAGACAGCAGGATGCACCACGGGCAGGTGAGGTTGGTTTGGGGCACTAGGGTGATAGAGTGCCCCCTTACACCCCCCAGACAACTATCAACAACCAAACATAAAAAAAACATGAAGAATATTATAACTTCTCTATTTCTGGTGTATCTCATGCCGCCCTAGGGTTTGAAGTAAAGGCACTTAGTCATCACCACGGCTTACATGTCGTTTAATACGCATGAAGCTAAAAGAATTTAATTGTGTTCGAACTTTACATGCCCAAATGAAAATCATAAAAACAACAAGAAATTCACATTCAGTTATAAGGCTTTATTCTGTTCGAACATTCAATCTTTGCTAATACTAATATGATTATTTTATTCTAAAATTATCTTATTTTCACTATTTTCTAACGATTCTATAGCCTGATTATATTTTAATGCATCAAAATAGTAAAAATTTCCAGTAATGCTCGTTATAACTGAGCCTAAACCGTCGACTATACCTCTTTTAGCACGGCTAGGTTCCAAGTATTTTAAGTTCTTTGAAATTTTATACAACTTTGAGTGTATGTGATTGATTTATGTGCTGAATAAACTGTAATTATCTTTGTCATTTTGTCATTAATGTCGCCTAATTTTACATATGGAATAAAGGTGTGGTAATGAGTCATTAGTCTTGACGGTCCTAGTTTAAATGGTAGGAGTCCGGGTCTATTGTCCAAATTGTCGAGTCTTATTTCTTGTGCTTGGGCCAAGAGTAGGCTTGTCAGGGTCAATTAAGACTGGATGGATAATTCCTGTAAAAATACGACTTTCTTAGGAGGTCGCTTGAGTCGTGTCTTACCTATCGGATTGCGTTTATTTGATGTGTAAATGTGAATGGGCATGTTGGATGTAACTTTGTCGTGAGTTTATCGTGATGCTATCTTTTGTCGTTGAATTTCAGGTTCTCTGCGTTGCGACGGTCAATGATGTGGGCTCTGTCTCTGAGTGCTGTTTCGCTAATTGTGTTATATATATATATTTTCTTCATTATTATTGTTCTTTATTTGTTTGCATGTACTGTTGTAGTAAGGTTTCAGTAGGGTCAAAGTCAATTGGGTCTCTAGGGTCAAAATGTCCTGTTAATAAATTAAAGGGTCTGCATTTTGTAAAAGAGTGTATAGAACTGCTGTATGCTATTATTGCGTGTCACGGATTCATTTTTGTGTGTGAGTTTTAAAATTCTAATGTGTTCAATTAAGGTGGAGTGGAATCTTTCGACGTTACCGTTGCAGTTAGGTGCGTGTGCGAGTGTTCTGTAGTGTGTGATTTTGTAGTTCCTGGTAAATTCTGCAAATATTTGTTTTGTAAATTCAACACCGTTGTTTGTTACAATCGTTGTAAGGAGGCCATGATGAGAGCTAAACATTAAAAAGGCTTGAAGTATACAGATTGCTGTACCATCTCGCAAATGATAAGCTTAAGCATATCGCGTATGTTTTTATATAATAAAGTTAGCTTTATTAACCCGATGTTTCGGCTACGTTGCAGCAGCCATGGTCACGGGCAGACTGACGAAGCATATTTCTTCGCCTCCAACGCAGCGCCCTGTCAGATTCTTCTCTGACTACCCTCACTGCTAAATTTTTGTTAATAACACGCGACCTACACACTACACTCACAGTATCTTGTGGCTTCACACGATCATGTTGAGCCGAATGGCGATCTATTACGGTATTCCACGCCGAAGACAGTTTGTAACCCCCTACACGATTGAATTTATTGTGCTTTTTTATTTCAATCGCCTCGCGTACAATTCTACTGTAATATCGGCGTTCATTAGAGAGCACAGTGGGTTTATAAAGCTCAATCCAATGATTTGAACCCTCGTTTAGCAGATGTTCGGCTATTGCTGACCTATTGGCATCCAATTTCTTGACCGCTGCAATGTGTTCCTTCACTCTGTCCGCTATAGACCGTTTGGTCTGTCCGACGTAAGATTTCCCACAGCTGCAATCAATCTTATACACACCCGGTGTTTGGTACGGGATTACATCTTTAGGTGTTCTCAGAAAGTTTGTTACCTTCGAAGATGGAACGAAAATAGGCTTGAGTGAGTAGTTTTTCAAGACTGTTCCAACTTTGTCTGTAACACCCTTCACATAAGGCAGGAACACCGGCACGCGATCCACACACGGGGGTTTCTCTCTTTTGGATATACGGCTTACCAACTTAGTACCTATGTGATGACCATTTCTCCTAAGTACATCCCGAACGTACTGTAGCTCCTCATCCAGATGCTCAGGGTCACACAAATCCCTTGCCGTGCTTGTAATAGACGTCGCCACAGAAATTATGTGTTTCGTATGATGATGTGAGGATCCATGGAGGTACCGATCTGTGTGTGTAGGTTTTCTGTAGATAGTATGTGAAAAAAGTGTGCCATCAGGTCTCACCATAACCTTAACATCAAGGAATGCAAGTGATCTATCAATTTCCATCTCACAAGTGAACCTTATATTCGGATGAATAGCATTCAGGTATAACAACCACTTATCTACTTCTTGTGCGCTTCCTTTCAATATACAAAAGATATCATCGACATATCTTAACCACAGTTTAATATTTTGAGCCCCACTATTCAAAGCCTTCTGCTCAAAATGCTCCATCCAAATGTTGGCCATCACTGGGGCTACAGGACTACCCATAGCCACGCCATCAATTTGAAAAAAGAACTGTCCTTGGTATATGAAGTAATTCCCAGCTACACAATTTTCAAGCAAGTTAGCATAATGGATAGTAAAATCATGACTCATAAGCAACGTTCTAACAACATCAAGACAGTCCTTCACTGGAACGTTGGTAAATAATGACTCGACATCAAAACTCACCATAATTTCATCCAGTTCTAACTTCAGATTATCAATAATGGCGACGAAATGGCGAGAATCCTTCACAAAAGACGGAGTTTTACCCACTAGTGACTGCAGTACAGATGCAACGTGCTTTGCCAAATAATACGTAGGTGAATCAATTTGACTCACAATAGGATGTAGTGGCATATTCGTTTTATGCACCTTCGGCAATCCGTATAACTTAGGTGGTTGAGTTATCCTGGGTCGTGAAAGTGTTTTAAACCCATCCTCCGTATAGACATTCTGATGGCACTTCAAAAGTTCACGTATTCGCTTGTTTACTCTCGCTGTAGGGTTATACGACACCGACTTATATACACTCGTGTCCGACAACAACTGACCTATTTTAGCGTTATATTCTTGTACATCCATCAATACAGTGGCATTCCCTTTATCAGCTTTGAGAACTTAAACGTCTTTGTTTTTTTAAGGTTCATCAATGATTTTCGCTCACCTGTAGTAACGTTTGACTTAGGCAATTTCGATTTTCGCAAGATAACGGCCACATCTTGTCGTAAAATGTCCGCCTCCTTCGAGAAATTCTGTTATTTTAAATTGCCTCCTCTATGCTACAAATTATTGCCTCCTTTGGAATTGCTCTTGGAGTCATTGCAAAATTAAAGCCCTTTTCTAGAATGCTCTGCGTGCTCTTGTCAAGGGAAAGGTCAGTACGGTTGATTTCTAGCTGCTTGTCTGGGCGATTGCTAATGACACAACATTGAGAATCCACTTTACGTTTCCCGCTATCCGCCAACTTCGTGATTTTATTTTCATGCGACGCCTCACAGAACTTACGTGTTGTAGTAGCTTGTTACATTTTCGATCGCACAAATCAAAATCACTAGTAGATAACACAGCACTGCATTCCGAGAGTAAATTATATTGCTCACTATGCACTTTGTTTAATTCACAATGGCGGTTACGTATTAAACGTTTTAAAGACGAATACTTGCGTCACGTAGAATCACTTCAGAACCCACAATATCACTACGAGGTTTCAATTTCAAACAAACCGGAATTACGTTATGATCACGGCATTTCAAAAGAAAACACAACGAGCTTTCAATGCGTACACGTTTTTTAACGAAACAAAACAAAGTTGGAACAACCTATTTTCGTTCCATCTTCGAAGGTAACAAACTTTCTGAGAACACCTAAAGATGTAATCCCGTACCAAACACCGGGTGTGTATAAGATTGATTGCAGCTGTGGGAAACTTACGTCGGACAGACCAAACGGTCTATAGCGGACAGAGTGAAGGAACACATTGCAGCGGTCAAGAAATTGGATACCAATAGGTCAGCAATAGCCGAACATCTGCTAAACGAGGGTTCAAATCATTGGATTGAGCTTCATAAACCCACTGTGCTCTCTAATGAACGCCGATATTACAGTAGAATTGTACGCGAGGCGATTTAAATAAAAAAGCACAATACATTCAATCGTGAAGGGGGTTACAAACTGTCTTCTGCGTGGTATACCGTAATAGATCGTCATTCGGCTCAGCATGATCGTGTGAAGCCACAAGATATTGTGAGTGTAGTGTGTAGGTCGCGTGATATTAATAAAAACGTAGCAGTAAAGGTAGTCGGAGAAGAATCTGACAGAGCGCTGCGTTGGAGGCGAAGAAATATGCTTCGTCAGTCTGCCCGTGACCATGGCTGCTGCAACGTAGCCGAAACGTCGGGTTAATAAACTTTATTATACTTTATTATATAAAAACATACGTGATAAGTCCCATTAGTTATTAATCATGAGTGTAAATCGCGATTCTCTTAAAACTATAAACTTAAGCATATTTAGTAAAAACGTCAACTATTGTTAGATATTTCTCATATTCTAAGGTAAGTAGGTAAATCTAAATGGATTATTTCTAATGACTTTGTTGCTGGGGGTACTATATTAAATTTTTGCATAATGGGGTTCCTCTCATACTTTACTTGTCCATACAATACATTTATTAATATACTTTGAGATTTTATCCTTCATTTTGGGCGAATAATATCTATGTGATAATGCTAAATAATATTCCTGTATTCCTCTATGGTTAGTTTTCCCTTGATGGTTTTGTAAATTATATCTTGCTGCTGTAAATAATCTTTGTCGTTTTCTAGTTCTGTCTTAGTTAATATAAGTTTCAATGCTGATTTTAAGAATAAATTTTGAAGTATTATAGATATTTTGTACATAGGGTTAATCAGGAGGGCTGTTCTAATTTTGGGGTCAACGAATTCTTTACTTATATAAAGAAGGTCTTCTTTAAGATTATTTTCCGAGAGTTGGACTGAGATTCTTGTATGTGTTGGAAATGGTTTTGATACTAAGGGTTTTTCTTTTGACTTTGGGAACTATAGTTAGAATTAATTGACGATTAAATCTGTTTAAAAGGCAATCTAAAATAGGGATATTAAGAATAGGATCTTTGGCACTTGTGTAGACTGTGGGAGTATCTATAATATTATCTCTGGTACTGGACTACTGAGAGGTCGCATGCTGGGTGCAGTGTCTGTGGAAGTTGAACTCATTAGGGGTCTATCGTCGGGTGCTGTAATAGTAGATTCTGGATCGCGTTCGGAAGAAGAGGAGCTCATGTTAACTATGACGGTATCTAATTCCTCATTGTGAATTTCTAATCGGGAGAGTGCATCTGCATTAGTGTTCATTTTACCTTTTTTGTATAAAATAGTGTAGTCGAATTCGCTTAGTTTTAAACGCCATCGATTGAGTCTGGAATTAGGTTCTTTAATGTGCATTTATCCTTCTAATGGTTTGTGATCTGTAATGATTTTGAATTTCCTGCCGAAAAGATATGGGCTGAAGTATTTCGTTCCCCATACTACTGCAAGGAGTTCTTTTTCAGTAGTGCTGTAATTAATTTCGTTTTCATGGAATGTCCTGGATGCATACGCTTTGGGTTTATCCTTGGTCCTTGTGATCAAATAAAGCCAATAGCATAGTTTGACGCATCTGCTGTGAATATAAATTTTTCTGTAAAATCGGGGGTATTGTAAAATGGGGTCGTTGAGCAATAGGGTTTTACATTTTTCGAAACAGTTTACATATTCTGAGTCTAGTGTAATTCTCCTACCTTTTTTGAGACAAAATGTAGTGATACGTGCAAAATCAGGAATGAATTTACGGTAATAACCTAATAATCCTAAAAAATGTTGAATCTGTTTTGTAGTGTTTGGAATGGGGTATTCTAAAATTGCTTTAATTTTATCGGGGTTCGGTTTGACTCCGTCTTTACTAATTATATGACCTAAATACGTTGTTTCTAACATTAAAAATTCAGATTTGTCTAACTGTAACTCTTAAAATTGGATTCTCTTAAACGCTGAAATACTTTTTCTGAATTATGTATATGTTCCTGTAAAAATGTGATAAAAATTATTATATCGTCTAAATAGACTAAACAAATTTCATTTTGTAGATTTCTTAAGACATTTTCTATAATGCAGTGAAACATAGACGGGGAATTTTTCAATCCCATGAATATTGGAAGGAATTCAAAATGACCATGTACCACGTTAAAAGCCGTCTAATGTATGCGATGACATGGATGCATCTCAACTTGATAAAAACCTGAAGCTAGATCGAGAGTTGTCAAATATTGTCATTTTCCTAATTTGTCAAGTACATCGGTAATGTTGGGGATAGGGTATTTGTCGTCTATGGTATTAAGAGATCGTTGGGTTAATAAAGGTAACTTTATTATATAAAAACTTACGCGATAAGTGTCGTTAGTTATTAATCATGTCTGTGGTTTTTTTCATTTACTTTTCGGAAATCAACAAAATTGTAGATTTAGATTTGCTTACGAAATGGGAAGCAAAAATGGATTTAAAAGAACAGGATTTATCTACGTTATATTCTAAGAACCACATTAGAATGTATAACTCATGTAATATTAATTTATACGAAGATATTATCCCGGCAAAACAAACTAAATTAATGAAAATCCCCATGAATAGATCAGATGGAGAAGTTTTTGTTTCTAAACAAATTATTTGTAATTGCATAATGCGTTAATGTTTCACTACAGTTACAGATAATAGAGCTTATTTAGAAATTTTCAACCCCACAATTAATGATATTATATTCTCAATAGATCACCCAGCCCATTCTGAATTTAGAGTTTTTACACGCTCAGTTGTCAAAAACACGTGCGAAAGAATTAACAGTTTAAGGACTGAGGAATGACAAGCATAACTACCAATTTTATTGATGTCAATGTAAAAAAGGACGTCTTTATACCACTCTCAGAAAATGAGATATCAAGCTGCCTTCAATTAAATGAACAAAAGTTGTTATGCAAACTAAATTATCCAGAATACAGCATACAATTGCGTAACACTAATTCATTATGTGATTTACAATTAAAATCAAATAATGAAATAAGATATTGCAAAACAGAGATAACGGATTGTTCCGACAAATGGGTCAAGTTACATCAAACGGACACCTGGCTGTTCGCCAGTAATAACGTAATTACTTTGATAATCGTAACATAGAAATGAATGTTTTACCAAGTGCCAGATTGATATAAATAGAACCTCACAGTGACTATCGTGGTTCAGTGTTAAGTTTGGACAAGGCGACCTCTCCCATGGCCCGAATAACTGTAGTGTTAGATGAGTAAATAATTTATATACCATACAAACAACAAAAAATATTATAAATTTGATAATATATAAGTTTGAGAATCACATCATATTCAATTTACCTATTTACCTAAATATCCATATTCCGCCATAATTCCTGGTTTAAAATCACTAGACTGTTGCCACAATCTTATCTTTCGTTGCACAAACAGAACTAAGGAAATAAACTGCCACAATGTATTATTAACGTATTTAGAAACATTAAACTTCGCGTAGAGCCAACGGACACGCGTGGCGTGTTCATTTTTTCTTAGTCGCAGAGCCGCGGACACGCCTCGCGTGTTCATGACCGTTTGTATGGCGGCTCCGCTAGTAAGACGCTGAAAAATGGCTCGGCGTCGAATGAGTTAACATAATTTCTAATTTACCTAATAAGCATTTTACGTGTAATTACCTAAGCAACGAATCCGCCAGTAGTTATGTACTTTAGCACCTACTTATGATAGTCTTCAATAAATCATCTTAGCTGGCACTCGCCTATAATAATATTTTACCTTCCACTTCAACCCTCACCCTTAGAGTGACATTGGCAGACATTTACCTTAGTACATAGTTGCTTATACACCCTCAAATTTTAATTCATCATCTAGACAGCATAATAATATTATTTTTAAGTGGGAAAATACTTGCTAACCCAGACATTTCAATCCACCCATGCAGTTTAATCGACAGCCACAACAAAACTCCAGATTAGTACCTTTGCATAATCCCCAGGTCTCTATGCCAGCGCGTACTGTTAGAGTGAGGATTTTAAAACACTTTTTTAATTTATTTAGAGAATAAAATTATAATATAATGAAATACAGGATTAAAATATAATGTGCTCTCTTTTGAATCTGGATAAGGAATGATTCCATTTGTCGTGTGTGAGGTTGTTTTATATTGTATGGTGTTATCGTCTGTAACAATGTATGAGAATGAATTCTTGGGACATACTGTATTGTTTTTTAGGAATTGGTCTAGTGTGTATGGTGTCATTGTCTGTAACAATGTATGAGGATGAATTCTGGGAAATGCTGGTGATAAGAAAGGAAGGCGTAAGCTTCATCTCTCACAGGGATAGGATATAATAGCCCCCCGGTTAAAGGGAACTTTGGGGTTGAAACAAAGTTCTAGTGTAACGTCAAGGATCTGATCATAAACGTGGGAATTCGGGTGAAGGATTGCGTGGATGCGTATGTATCTAAGTGTATGTCTTGTTGGGGTGTGTTATGTGTTTCAACAGGAGAACAGCACATTTTCTTAGTTTTATTACACAAAACAAACAAAAATAGAACAAACATGAAACTTAAAGTAAACCAAATAGTTGTAACATAATAGGTCTCATTTTTATAATGTGTGGGGTATTTATAATAGTGTTTAATTTATTAATTTTCTCAATATCATTGTTTTCAAAATCTAAATTGTCGAGGGTGGTTCTCACTAGGGTTACATGAGACGTATTATATTCAAGAGACTTATCTAAACTAATATCAAAAGAACTGATATATAATTGTGCTGTGATACATATGGATTGTGATGTCTGTATTATTAAATAAGTAATACAGTATGTTCATGAGCCTTAAGGGCAGGTGTTTGTCGAATGGGTATTTGAAGTCCGTAATAGCGATTTCGTTGTTAGTAGGGGGTGTGCTGACTAGTTCGTTTCTAAATGCTTTTAATGTTTTAAAAATATCTTCATAAGAGCAACTATCAAAGTGGTGTACTTTAGTGTATAAGAGGTATATGTTATTATTATTGGTACGAAAGTTTGTAAAAGAGTTAAGGGATTTTTCTAGCTCTGTAATACTCTCGGGGTTTTCCATATTTGATAAGATTTCTTCTACATAGGGGTTGGATTCATCCAAATCTATAGAGGTAGGTAAGGCTACGGTTTCACAAGAACTTTTCAAGATGCTTTCGCTATGTTCAATGATCTGAACGTTAGTTTCGAAGTTCCTGCCATTAATGGTTTTCAGGAATCTGGAATAATTATCATCTTCGAGGTTAAGTAATGGAACTATGGGATTTTCCGGTTGTATTTCGGTAGTTATTTCTGGATTTTCAGGAGGATTTGCGGGAAGCGGTTCTACAGGTAAGTTTTCAGGGTTTAGTATGTTTTCAATGTTGTCGAGTGACGCAGGCGTTGGTATATTACAGATTTCAACAGGCAATGAAGGGGTTGATTCATCGATAATAGGGTTAACGGGGTATCGTGAGAGTGCATCTGCGTTTCTATTTATTTTGCCTTTTTTATATTTGATTTCATAATTGAACTCTTCTAAGAGTAGACGCCATCACAAGGCGTGAGCAGGGGTTTGTTACGTTCATAAGCCATTCAAGGGGTTTATGGTCAGTTATTATTGTAAAATGAAATCCATATAAATAGGGGCGGAATACTTTTGTATTACGGCTAGACATTCCTTTGTTTGAAATCCTTAAGAATATCCCATTTAAACGCCGAAGAAACAGAGATATTATTAGAAACCTGTGAAAAATATTCAGATATTTTCCATTTGGCAAACGAACCTCTATCTTATACAAACGCTATTAAACATACAATAAAAACCACCACAGATATTTCCATATCCGGAAAATCCCTAAGAAACTAGATGCCTTAGGAGAACGCAAATGGCGTATAGTCATTGATTATAGAAAACTCAAGTATTAACTTTTTCCTAATTGATCTAGGATTTCTGTAATATTGGGTATGGGGTAAGAATCACCGATAGTGACGTCATTGAGTTTTCTATAATCAATGACTATACGCCATTTGCGTTCTCCTAAGGCGTCTAGTTTCTTAGGGATTTTCCGGATATGGAAATATCTGTGGTGGTTTTTATTGTATGTTTAATAGCGTTTGTATAAGATAGAGGTTCGTTTGCCAAATGGAAAATATCTGAATATTTTTCACAGGTTTCTAATAATATCTCTGTTTCTTCGGCGTTTAAATGGGATATTCTTAAGGATTTCAAACAAAGGAATGTCTAGCCGTAATACAAAAGTATTCCGCCCCTATTTATATGGATTTCATTTTACAATAATAACTGACCATAAACCCCTTGAATGGCTTATGAACGTAACAAACCCCTGCTCACGCCTTGTGATGGCGTCTACTCTTAGAAGAGTTCAATTATGAAATCAAATATAAAAAAGGCAAAATAAATAGAAACGCAGATGCACTCTCACGATACCCCGTTAACCCTATTATCGATGAATCAACCCCTTCATTGCCTGTTGAAATCTGTAATATGCCAACGCCTGCGTCACTCGACAACATTGAAAACATACTAAACCCTGAAAACTTACCTGTAGAACCGCTTCCCGCAAATCCTCCTGAAAATCCAGAAATAACTACCGAAATACAACCGGAAAATCCCATAGTTCCATTACTTAACCTCGAAGATGATAATTATTCCAGATTCCTGAAAACCATTAATGGCAGGAACTTCGAAACTAACGTTCAGATCATTGAACATAGCGAAAGCATCTTGAAAAGTTCTTGTGAAACCGTAGCCTTACCTACCTCTATAGATTTGGATGAATCCAACCCCTATGTAGAAGAAATCTTATCAAATATGGAAAACCCCGAGAGTATTACAGAGCTAGAAAAATCCCTTAACTCTTTTACAAACTTTCGTACCAATAATAATAACATATACCTCTTATACACTAAAGTACACCACTTTGATAGTTGCTCTTATGAAGATATTTTTAAAACATTAAAAGCATTTAGAAACGAACTAGTCAGCACACCCCCTACTAACAACGAAATCGCTATTACGGACTTCAAATACCCATTCGACAAACACCTGCCCTTAAGGCTCATGAACATACTGTATTACTTATTTAATAATACAGACATCACAATCCATATGTATCACAGCACAATTATATATCAGTTCTTTTGATATTAGTTTAGATAAGTATCTTGAATATAATACGTCTCATGTAACCCTAGTGAGAACCACCCTCGACAATTTAGATTTTGAAAACAATGATATTGAGAAAATTAATAAATTAAACACTATTATAAATACCCCACACATTATAAAAATGAGACCTATTATGTTACAACTATTTGGTTTACTTTAAGTTTCATGTTTGTTCTATTTTTGTTTGTTTTGTGTAATAAAACTAAGAAAATGTGCTGTTCTCCTGTTGAAACACATAACACACCCCAACAAGACATACACTTAGATACATACGCATCCACGCAATCCTTCACCCGAATTCCCACGTTTATGATCAGATCCTTGACGTTACACTAGAACTTTGTTTCAACCCCAAAGTTCCCTTTAACCGGGGGGCTGTTATATCCTATCCCTGAGAGAGATGAAGCTTACGCCTTCCTTTCTTATCACCAGCATTTCCCAGAATTCATCCTCATACATTGTTACAGACAATGACACCATACACACTAGACCAATTCCTAAAAAACAATACAGTATGTCCCAAGAATTCATTCTCATACATTGTTACAGACGATAACACCATACAATATAAAACAACCTCACACACGACAAATGGAATCATTCCTTATCCAGACTCAAAAGAGAGCACATTATATTTTAATCCTGTATTTCATTATATTATAATTTTATTCTCTAAATAAATTAAAAAAGTGTTTTAAAATCCTCACTCTAACAGTACGCGCTGGCATAGAGACCTGGGGATTATGCAAAGGTACTAATCTGGAGTTTTGTTGTGGCTGTCGATTAAACTGCATGGGTGGATTGAAATGTCTGGGTTAGCAAGTATTTTCCCACTTAAAAATAATATTATTATGCTGTCTAGATGATGAATTAAAATTTGAGGGTGTATAAGCAACTATGTACTAAGGTAAATGTCTGCCAATGTCACTCTAAGGGTGAGGGTTTAAGTGGAAGGTAAAATATTATTATAGGCGAGTGCCAGCTAAGATGATTTATTGAAGACTATCATAAGTAGGTGCTAAAGTACATAACTACTGGCGGATTCGTTGCTTAGGTAATTACACGTAAAATGCTTATTAGGTAAATTAGAAATTATGTTAACTCATTCGACGCCGAGCCATTTTTCAGCGTCTTACTAGCGGAGCCGCCATACAAACGGTCATGAACACGCGAGGCGTGTCCGCGGCTCTGCGACTAAGAAAAAATGAACACGCCACGCGTGTCCGTTGGCTCTACGCGAAGTTTAATGTTTCTAAATACGTTAATAATACATTGTGGCAGTTTATTTCCTTAGTTCTGTTTGTGCAACGAAAGATAAGATTGTGGCAACAGTCTAGTGATTTTAAACCAGGAATTATGGCGGAATATGGATATTTAGGTAAATAGGTAAATTGAATATGATGTGATTCTCAAACTTATATATTATCAAATTTATAATATTTTTTGTTGTTTGTATGGTATATAAATTATTTACTCATCTAACACTACAGTTATTCGGGCCATGGGAGAGGTCGCCTTGTCCAAACTTAACACTGAACCACGATAGTCACTGTGAGGTTCTATTTATATCAATCTGGCACTTGGTAAAACATTCATTTCTATGTTACGATTGTCAAAGTAATTACGTTATTACTGGCGAACAGCCAGGTGTCCGTTTGATGTAACTTGACCCATTTGTCGGAACAATCCGTTATCTCTGTTTTGCAATATCTTATTTCATTATTTGATTTTAATTGTAAATCACATAATGAATTAGTGTTACGCGATTGTATGCTGTATTCTGGATAATTTAATTTGCATAACAACTTTTGTTCATTTAATAGAAGGCAGCTTAATATCTCATTTTCTGAGAGTATAAAGACGTCCTTTTTTACATTGACAGCAATAAAATTCGTAGTTATGCTTGTAGTAATCATTTGTTTATTTTTAATGAATTGTGGCACTGTTATCACTCTTTCTAATTCGAATGTGTCATGAGTTATCAATGGGATTTTTATTTCAATTATAGGGTAGGACTGTGTCAATCGCGCTTGGCCTCTTAATAGCTTAAACATGTCAAATTAGTTTTCTTTGAAATCTGGCAGTGTCAATTTTGTGGGTAAATGGTCCGAAATATCATTCAGATGTTGCTGTAATTGTTCTGGGGGCAGTAAGTGCATATCAATGTGACTTTGGTAGGTGTTTGTCATGGTATTTATCAAAGTTTGCTGAATTGTTTTCAAATTAGCGATTATGCGATCTGCAGATGTAGAGATCGCGCCACATAAGGAGGCAGATGGAGACGTCGCCACAGTCGCGTAATTCAGTGTTACCAGTAAACACGCCAAAACTAGCACTCACTGTGCCATACGGCTCGATACATTATAGGTTTCATTTGTAACGGTCCTGGGTTGCAGAGCTATAAACTCAAATAAAACAAATTAATATATCTAAGTCAAAAGTCAAAATATTTTTATTCAAAATAGGGCCTACATCACAAGCTCTCTTTGAAAGTTATCTTATGATCTAAGTATAAATTAAAAAAACTATTTCAAACATGGCACTGAGCATTGTCTTTACATATTTTATACCGAGGTTAATTCAGCTGAGACCCTAGCTTGGAGAAGAACTAACAAGAAACTCCGGAAATCAATTTATTATAATCACCCTTAACAAACATAAAAATTACAAAGGAAGTGAGCAAAAAACACAACGCTGGTATTACTGAACAGTAAACAACAACAAAATAACACGCAATGGCGGAAACGTCAAATTTAGTTCCAAGTTTGCCGTCTGCCATCTTAGGAGGCGCAATCTCTATTGGCGGATAATGTGTAAAAAACATGTGAGATTTAAATGATGATGTCAAGTTATTAATTAGTTCATTTATTAGCTTAATTGAGAATTCATAATTGCTTCATTTTTTCGAATTATATTATTCTTTGCTTCAATAATAGTTGTTTGATTTTTGATCAATGCAAGAATGTGGTTGTAATTTTGCTGAATCTGATCTGTGTCATTAGTGTATTGGTCAGCAAAACGTTGATTTAAAACGCCAAAAAATGAGTTAGCTACGAACCCAATGCCGTTATATGAGCTCTTTTCTGCTTTTTCTGATTCATTCATATCATGTTGTAACTGGTGTATTATCAGTTGGGATTGTGAATCGGGTTCGGTATTCATAGTGACGACGTTGTCAATATGTTTAACGTAGCCCTGTATATTTGTCATGCTTTGCCTATATATGATGTCATATTATAATACAAAATTAATTTCCAATCCTGTCTCTGCTCTGTCAGGAGCCAATGAAGTATTTTTTAAGGTCGTGAAGTTCGCTGCAATGCTGGGTGTGAACATGATAAAGAGTAAGAATATGAGACTGGGCATACTTGTTAATGTTTTTAACTTTTGTGAATTTTTATATCGTCTGGTAGGTATTGAATCTTCAATTTCATTAGATTGTTTGACATCTTTGTTTTCATTTGTCAGTAACTTTGAAAGTTTAGTTATGGGTCTTTTTATGATTTCCTTTTCCGTTTTCAATGTCACAACTCTCACGCGCTTGTCACTTTTCGATGTTGTTTTCGATGATGCATTTAATACCACACGTAATTTTGTGGTACTGGATTCTTGTTTGATATCACCATGGTAGGGTAAATATGTATGTGCTTCGCTTCATATGTCCCAACTCTAAATAATCTTTCATCTTCCCCCCTTGGACCTCATAGTGAGCAGACGTATTTATACAAATAGTAGTGAAGTTTGAGTTTTCTGTGTCCTTTCTATTTTATTATTGCGGTTTCAAAGTGATCAGTGATGACATCTGTAATTTAAAAAATAACTAAAAATAAAAACTTAAGTGATAATTGTGGGATCGGAATTAAAAACAGTTTCGATCGGAGTTCAAATATATAACTGGCGCCATCTATTGCCACCTATAACAAACCTATAACAATTATCAAGTAAAAATTGATGGTCATTGCACCGAAAATTTTGAAGAGGATTCGCTGTAAGTTTGGATTAACAACTAGCGCCATCTGTTGTTCAGCCTGCTGTCACCCTTTATTACATAAAATCAGAAAAGTCTTATTACATCCGTGATGCCTAACCTAATTCGCGCACCACCACTAAATACTTCACACTCTGACTCAAACCTGCAACGTCTACTCCGCGAAAATAAAGATGAGAACGAGATCGCCACTCTAAATGTGACCCAAAGAGTGAAGAGGCGCAGGTGCTCAGATGAATGTGTTGCCACTGGTTTAATTGACTTCCAAAATGACATCAAAGATATCATTTCGCAATTCATCACAAATCAGGCTTCTCGCCTTGACATCCTCGAGCAACACATTTTGGAAGTGAAAAAACATACAAACTCAATCGAGAACACCAACACGGAGATCGAGAAGTCACTTGTGAAGATTGAGGAAAAAAATCAAGCTCTGGACAATGAGCGCGCTTCTATAGCCAAGCACTTTCATGACCTGGATGAGAGTGCCTCTCGATTTGAGCGTCATATGGTGAGAGGCTCAAACAAAATTCGTAACATACCTAAAGAGCATAAGGAAACTAATCAGTGTCTCTACAACATGGTACAAAAGCTGTCAACTCATCTGGGTATGGAGTTACAGTGCCAGGACATTAAAGACGTGAGTCGAATGCCATCGCGCAGGGAGAGCAAGGTTTCCGCCATTGTAGTTGAGTTAAACAACACACTGCTACGATCAAATGTTCTTCTAAAAGCTAAACAAGTTGGTAAAAAATCCGGATTACAGACTACTCATTTGGGAATTGCTGGTGAACCGCTGCCTATATACGTCAGTGAACTGCTGACTCCGTCTACAAAACAGCTGTTTTTTGCCTGTCGCTCCTTCGCGAGGGAGCATCATTACGCCTACTGTTGGACTTCGAACAACAAAGTGCTCTTGCGAAGGCTAGACTCAAGCCCCTATATAGTGGTAAAAAACGAAGAACAATTAAAAACTCTCGTTTAAGGAGCCACTTACCGATGTCCACAGACGTTATTCTATTTTGTTATCATTGTATTGTTATTGTTTTTACTTGTGTACTAGAGATAAGCTATGTGTCCGTACTATTACTCATTAAGTACGCTATACCTATTCCTATAAACCGCTTTGTGTCAAATGGAGTAGAAACCTATATAGTGGTATATGCACAGAAATAACCACAAATACGATATAACACTTCTAAATATTTACCCACAAACATGTATTATCGTATAAGTTTCTATGTATGTATTAGTGTATAATATTATGAAATGTATTACTATGTATGTCTTGCTACCAATGTAAATATTTATGTATCTACCAATGCTTGTGCTCATGCATACTATCATATGTATTATATTTTACACACAACACTTTTAAATTAAGGTTAACACTCGCGCCTATACAATACTATACTTCGTATCTTTTACCTTGCTCATCATTTCGTTTTTACTGTATTCGCTCTTGTACGAAACTAAAATTAGATGCTATATTACACTTAAGACTTACAACAACTCGCTACTGCAACAACATTGGCTTCTTAAATAAGCACAAACATTGTGCTTATCGGCCGGCGACGTCCTAGATTGGTCCCGGGTTTTCCGGTTGTGGGGTGTGCGGGCTGTGTAGGGCGTATGAGCGTCCGTACTCAAAATTGACTACGGAATGTCTTCACCGCTCCATACATCTCTCACAGTTTTGGCGCTCGTTTTTCATATTTGTTATGGCTAACGATGCTCTTTTACGGATGATACTTTTTTTTCTTTGATGATCTGGACAAATTCGAGGTGTCGACTGTCTCCATGTGCGGACCAGAAGCCTGTAGCAAATTTACAAATAACTGTCTTAAAATGTTATTAAAAGTCTTAACTCTGAACATACGGTCTATAAACCGTAATTTTTCTAACTTTGAAACACTACTTTATCGAATCAACACCTCCTGTGACATCTTAGTCCTTACCGAATGTTGGCTCTCTTGTCGGACGAACGTTAACATACCCATCATACACAACTTCACTGTAGTAAAAATCCTGAAATTTTCAAACCAAAGCGACGACGTAATTGTTTACATGAGAAATAACATGAACTATTCCGCACGAGAACTAAATTTTGAAGGAACTATATATCGTTCTCCTTCTCACACAAACAGACCCTTTTTTGCACAAATTGAATGAAATCTTAACTCTCATTCCAAAATCTAAATCAGTTATAATCACCGGTGACATCAATGTTGACATCTCACCTTCCTCTTTAGATGCACGAGCCCACAACTATCTAAAACTTCTCTCTTACCATGGGTTTCTTCCAGCTTATGACGTACCTACTAAGGGCTCCAGTTGCTTGCACCACGTCTTTTTAAGATCTAAGGCTCTGTCACACACTGTTATTATCGAAGATACAACTACAGACCATTTCCCTACATTACTTCTTTTCAACTAACCTTTCATCAAAATCAATTTCAAAAAGGGCTATACTAAAATCAACTTCACCACACTGGATATTGACGTTCAATCAATGAACTTTAATGAAATTCTTGAATCATGTGATCCTAATACAGCCATAGAGATCGACTTTATAAAATATATAAATCAGACGCCACTAATTAAATTTCAAAATTAACATATACTAGGTATCGAAACTTTTGTACAAAACTCATCAAAAAACTTAAAAGACAATACGAAGCGAATGAACTTAAAACAGCGACCACAAATTCAAAAAAGTTATGGGAAAAAATAAAACAATTTACACATACTTCAAAGCCTGTGTCACCACCGATATCACTACTAACATCTGCCATTACACCAGTCGCTGAATGCGATATAGTCAACGACTTTTTTATAAACACTGGAAAGTCGTTGGAAAACGCATTGCCTAAAGTTACACCATCAACTTCGTCTCAGTTTTTAACTAACTCATCTCCACTCAACTCATTCGTACTTTTTTCCACCGACCCTGATGAAGTATTATCTATCATTCGATCTTTAAAACCCCATACTTCCAGGGATGGGGATGGTATTTCTTCCAACATTATAAAAAGATACTTTACTCTATTAGCCCCTATTCTCGCTTACATCTTTAACCTTTGCTTCTCGAGAGGCATCTTTCCTACGGCGTTTAAATTTGCTATCGTACATCCTGTACTTAAGACTGGAGATAAGTCGTTTCCCACGAACTATCGGCCCATTGCAGTTTTGTCAGCTTTATCCAAAATTTTAGAGCTTCTAATTAACAACAAACTTATAGACTATTTATGCCAAAATAATATAATATCTGCTAATCAATTTGGCTTCCAGAAACAAAAGGCAAGTTCAGATGCAATTTTACGATTAGTCGGTGAAATTGTTGATAAAATAAATAGGGGTAAAAAAGTAATGACAGTGTTCCTCGACCTGGCTAAAGCATTTGATTCCGTACCACTTACAATCCTTCTAAGAAAACTTAATGACATTGGCATAAGAGGTTCTTAACTAGATCTTTTTGAATCCTACCTTACCGGCTGTTCACAAATTGTTAAAATAGCTTGTCATTACAGAAACAAAATGACTACTACTTACGGAGTACCACAGGGTAGTATATTGGGTCCTACTCTTTTTCTTATCTTCGTCAACAATGTATGTGATCTAACTTCTCGAAAATGGCTCTATAACATCCTATGCGGATGACACAGCACTGCTTTTCTCTTCTGACTCTTGGGCGGAATTACTGACTCATGCGCAAAAGGGTTTTGATCAAGTATATCGATGGTTGCTCACTCATAAACTAACTTTAAATACTGACAAAACCAAATACTTAACATTCTCTATATCTCCTAGAACTCAACCTACAACTCCGTTTCTAATAGTTGCTCATAGTTGCTCATCTTCCTATTCCTGTTCATGCCCTATTATTTCCCGCACAGATTCTATCAAGTATTTAGGTGTAACACTAAATAAGTTTTTAGACTTTAAGACACACATTGGTCACCTAACTTCCAGGGTTCGCAAATTAATATACGTTTTTAAAATCCTTAGAGATATAGCAACTCCTTCCATTCTACAAACAACCTATTACGCATTATATCAATCCATCATTACATACGGCATTACTTGCCGGGGAGGCGCCCCTAAAACTACCTTGAAGCCTTTAGAGGTGGCACAAAAAGCTGTACTAAAAGTTGCCACAAAACGCCCAATCAGATACCCTACATATAAGCTCTAGCAAAACTGTAAGGTTTTACCAGTTCGACAATTATTTATCCTTCACACAATCTTGCAACACCACAGAACAACAACATACACACCTTCAACTAAGCGCAGAAAAGATAAGATATGCATCTGCTGTCCCAATTACCAAATCTGCGTTTATTCGACGTTTTCACTTCTATCTTGCACCCTCGTTATATAATAAATTGAATAGTTTTCATTATATATACCCTCTTCACTTAAACGAATGCAAACGAAAAGTAAAATGATTTCTATCCACTCTCTCTTACACTGACACAGAAAAACTTATAAACTCTATGTGATTATACGCGTGTGTGTATATGTATGTATATATTTATATATGTATTGTAATTATTATGGATATTTATTTAATATCTATTTATAATTACATATTTAAGGGTATTGTTCGCGGAAATGAGCGAAACGAGTGTTTTCATTTTTCAGTTTAAACCTATTTAGAACTTACTGACACCTATCATACTTTCAAGATAGCATAATGAAAGACTGAAATTGATGACTGAAGTGGTTTCAAGAGTTAAATATCAATAATTACGTACATATAAACGCATAAAGTTGATAAAAAATCAGAAAAATGGCGCAAACAGGGTTTTGTATTTTTTCGTTTATTTTGTCACGGAGTAAGATCTAAAATCAAAATATACAATAATGAGTTCTCTAAATACTAAATAATTAGACTAAAAAACATATAAGGTCCTGTTTTATTCATAATACCGCAGTTTTCGTAAGTATAAAACGCCCAATTTTTGGACCGCCGTCTTTTCATACATTTTTATATGGACAGTTTACGCGTCCGCCGCGAGTCGCTAGTTTCAATAGATCGCGAGCAGTCTTTGGCGAATGCCAGCGTGAAAGCACGTCCATTTTGTTGGTGATCACAGCTAAACCGCTAGATAATCACACGAGATCAGTTATTTCTTAGTTCAATAAGTGAAATTTGGAAAACAATATGGGGGCGAAAATACAACGACGAAAGCTCGCTGGTGGTACTAATTGCCAGAGGGCGAATGGGAAACACTCACCTTTCACGGAGATTTGGTCGGGAATAGATATACCAGGATTTCTTCTAATGCTGTTAGGTTTTCACATCACTTGCACACGATTTTGTAGCGATAGTTCACGAGCTCGATAGCTGGATTAATTTATTTAATTTTTATTGCGAATGCGCTGCTTCCATGCAGCGCCGATACGATACTAATTGTCGCGACGAATAAAAACAAGGAAGGAAAGGCGAGGTAATGAAAGTATTGCCAGGAATTGAAAGGTTTGCGTAGCCACAATGTGTAATCATTTTGGTGTCTGAGGTTATGCTTATTACAAGCGATTTTTTCTTTCGACGTGAATTGCTAAAGTTGATTTATTCTACATGTATATTTTAAGAAGTATTTTACTTGATGCGACGTCATATTTGATATAAATTTATTCTTGCGTCATTTATGCCTATGACAAGTATATGTCAGACATGATATGAAAAAAATATGATAATTAATGTTAATAATTTTGATTTACCGCTTGATGTTTCGGATATTATGACAAGAAGTTCAGAATATATGTACAAACATGATACCTACTGACATCACTTCAGCTTTCTTCCCAGTAGGTAGGCAGCAATTAGTGAACCCCAAGATAGGTTATTTATGCTATATCGCTCATTTGGTGCAACAATGGCGTAATTACACTTTTACAATTTTTAAAGGAGAGCCGATTAAAGATTTGTGTACGATGCATACGATACGATATGATACGATGTACTCGCGCCGTCTCGCGGCAAATCCCCCAAAAAACATTTCGGTCGATGTTTCTCCGGGTGTAAATAGACTTTTCGAACATAATGACATAATAACTTTAATTTACAAAAAAATGTAATTACGACGTTGTTGCACCAAATGAGCGATATATAAACACACACGCACATATACATAATTATATATTATGCATAATGACCGTGACCGAATTCAGGGTAGTCAGAGATTGAATATGCATCTGTGATGCTCGAAATCATAAATATACATTTGAGATGCTCTTTAGCAACTTGAATTAGAGTTTTTAGCGTCCTGCAGAATAGGTTATACCGGTACCGCACAGATATACGGAAAGAACGGCAGCTAGTTAGATTTAGTTTTTTTTTATGACTCACAATACGGCAATTTTTTAGAGACAAATTGCTATGGAAATCCTAATTCAGTCACTAGGCTCTTATAACGGAAAGAGGGACGAGGAGGTGGTTTGGGATTTTTTGTCCGGGTGGGCTTGGTGTGCGCCATTTGCCCTACGTGGACGATGACCTGGAGCAGATGTGGCAGCGAGTTGTCATTGGGTTGGTTTCTCGGCCAAATTGGATTAGCTTCGATCTTTGCGTTGAATCACTATCTGATTCTATCTTGGACATTTTGATTATATTATACTTATAAGAGATTTCAATATCAATTTTCTTATAAATAATATGGGCCTTAAACAGCTGATATCGGAACCAATTCAATTGACATCGGATAATAAGACCTTAATTGATCTGGTATGTACTAATGCTCGTGTAAAAGATATAAATCATTATAACGTCTGTTACATTATGATGATTTGTCCCATGGACATTTGATGATCAACTTTTCTGTTTGTCTTCCCAAACCTAATTTGATTCCTAAGTTTATAACGTACAGAACATTAAATCATATCGGGTCGTATCACGATAAATTAATAAAGATATCTAATCACCTTTATATTTCACCCGACATTTCGACCCAGTTGCATAGGCCGTGGTCGCGGGAAGACTGGCGTTTTAGCTAATGTCTGTCTACCTTCACAATTGGAATTTTTGTTATATGCCACGTGAATACAATCCCACGATTACCGGTTCCCATGTTTCCGAAAGCCTAAAACCATCCTCACGATATAAATTATTGGGATGTATTTTAATTTCAATAGCCTCACGAACAACCGTGGGATAATAATGTTGTTCTATGGAGATGATTTGAGGTTGATGTAATTCAAACCAATGGTTTAAACCAGACATCAGGTATTCCGCTATCGCAGACTTTAGTGGTTGCCTATTCTTTACAGCTGCTATGTGTTCTTTGACCCGTCCAATTGTGAATCAAAAAGAATCAAAAATCCAATTGTGAAGGTAGACAGACATTAGCTGAAACGCCAGTCTTCCCGCGACCACGGCCTATGCAACTGGGTCGAAACGTCGGGTGAAATATAAAGGTAATCAGATATCTTTATTAATTTATCGTGATACGACCCGGTCTCACATAATAAATAAAATGAGTATAAATCGCGAGTGTTTGAAAATAACTATTAAAACATATCGTCATGAATTTATTTAATTTTGATTTATATAATATTTTATAATAATATTTGTAACATTTATTGACATTATGACACGATTGATTATTTCGAATATTGTATGCAGACGTTGTTTGTTATGCACTTTCAAAACCCTAGTATTTATAAAATACAATGCTTTTGCGGTAAAATTTATAGTGGCCAAACAAAAAAAGTGTTCAGGAACGGGTCAAGGAACACATAGCAGCTGTGAAGAATGGGCTATCACAGAAGTCGACGATTGCGGAAAACTTTATGTCTACTTCAAACCATTGGATTGAATTACATCAACCTCTAATCATCTCAGAACAACATTATTATCCCAGAGATGTTCGCGAGGCCATTGAAATTAAAGAAACATTCCAATAATTTTAATTGTCTGGATGGTTTTAGGCTTTCAGAAACAGTGGAACAGGTAATCATGGGATTATATTCTCGTAACATGTCTGCAGAAGCGTCTTCGGATAGTGTGAGTGCACTACACTCGTCGTGCCCTGAATGTCTGAATGTGCCTGATGCTAGTACAGATTACATTATGTATTTAGGTTACAGTGCTTTTGAAATAAAATGTGCTCCTTACCGATAGGTCGGTTGTAGTAATTCTTCATATGCGTAAGTATTATGATTACCTGAAAATCTAAAAAAGTCTCTTTCTTAGACGTCAGTCGGCACAGCATTGACTGTCCATCGTGAGAGTCTTTTATTCACAATAACATTTCGTAAGGTAGTTCGGTTCATTTACGATAAAATTATATATTCTACAATACTTTTTAGCAAAATTGTAGAAATAGTAGTCATACAGTTTATTAGTTACATTTATCCACACTACATACATTGTAACAAAATTGAGCTCATGAATCTAAGTGTAAATTCGTTACAATGCATAAAATCTAATTTAATATAGCCCCAACACTTGTTTGATTTGGTGAATAAAAATAATATTAGGTATATTTTACATAATATATGATTAATAAAAACATCTAAAATGCAAGCGAAATACCAGGATCACAGACTTTTATAGGCGGGCAATCATAAGAAAAATGTAAACGTCTCGATTCCCATACAGATTTCTCTTGATCCAGATAAACAACTATATACCAAGCCAATTATTAGTTTATGTGTTATGTAATGTCAATAATGTGTTTGCGAAAATTTTGGGTAGGTATTTGAATCGTGCTTATGAAAAATTATGATGTGTAGTTGTGATCATAAATGTAGGATTTTACGGTTGTGATTTATACACCGGTTAAGCAGCGCGGGCGCGGATAGTAATTGGATGTGTGACCATTTAAATTGTTCATGTGCTGTTGTTTCGGTGAACCTGGTTTGTTTATGTAAGGACATAGATAATCACCTATTATATTGGCTATTGATTGACCAAAGATTGCAAAAAAATCTTAGTTGCCATTCAACATCTGACTACCCCGAAAGGGATGTGAATGCATATTTTGGATATAGGATTTTTTTGTTAGTCTGTCGGGTAACGACACGAAGCGACGTAGCCATATCAAACGGGGTCGGCTGCGGCGACATAATGTAAGCACAGTATTATATAGACACTAGCACCAGATGCCAGTACCTCTTTAAGTGTTAAAATTTACAAACACACATCGTGTAATGGTTACTGCACTAAATTATTGTTTGTTAAAATACCTTTTAATTAATTTTATAAGTGCACGCATTAAGGTTGCTTTACACTTTGATTAGTGACTACGTTTGGACAGCTACTTATTAGTGCAAGTGATTTCCTGTGTAGGGAAGTGAATAGAAGTGCGTTCTATTTTTTTGCGAACAACCTCGTCCGGCGTGCCCTCACTTGCAGCGAGCCTGCCACTAAACACGTCTGGTGTAGTCAGTAGTCTGGTCTGAATTCAGCGTTTAGTGAGCGTTGACGTTGTTGTACAAAAATGGCAAAGTGGAACGAATACATAACTTAAAAAATTGTGCAGGAATATATAAAACATGAATGCCTTTACAACTTTCAATCTCGCCCTTGCGGTTTATTGGATACTACTCGCATTACACACTTAATCTCGCACTAATCAAAGTGTAAACCAGCCTTATGTTTTATGTCACCGAAAATTATACAGGTATAAACTCAACTTTGAACTACAGGACTACTAGACAGTAAAAATTAGTAATAATATAATAATAATAATAAAACGTTTATTTCAAAAAATGAATTCACAATACAACACATTTGCATACCCCCTAAATAAGGGCAAAGCCCTGTGGCTTAGGGTGGGTAGGCTTCCAAATACACTAACTGTAGGTGGTTGACGTGTAAAATTTAGAGCAACTACAGTAACTATGTTAAATCAACAACTATCTCTATTTAACAACAAAAAAGAAAATTTATATTAGGTGAAGGGCTTAATTAGTTATTCAGTTTGATCGTAGGTAAGACATTGTAACCATTTAATTACTGACTGCTTACATTCATATCAATTTAAATTATACAGTGTGATGTGCTTACTTATTAAGTTATAAACTTTAGGACCGAGAAAGATACAAAATTTGAGGCTTAAATTGGTGTGAATTTTTTCTCTGATACATACTAAATCAATTCTCCTCTTAAAACAATATGATGATTTGTAAACTGATGCTGATAGAGTACAACAGATAATACAAACAATTGGCGGGATAATAGCGGGTATTTTATGTAATGTTATTTATGTTTGCGATATAAACAGGTTCCACACTACGATAGTTACAAAAACACTGAAACAAATCACATCAAAGACATGGTATAACAAAATCATCACAAACTTTATTGTCATGGCGGATGGCATTACGTTCCGTGTATCAATTGGAATGTAAACGAAACAAACACTAATAAATTATAACCTGATTATTCAAAAACTAATTATTTATTAATACATATATGTCGGAGAATGATTGAGGATGGATCAGTTGTTTTAGTAGCTAAGAATACGTAGTTTAGTTTATTGTTTAGATCATAAGTTACGTAAATTCTAGTTGTTGATTTACGAACACTTTAAGTACGTTAATCTTTTGTTAAATTTGCACTTATTTCTGAACGAATATAGTTTGTTTTGAAACTCGATGCTTACGTCACGCGATCAGGCGACTTTTTGTTAGCTAATAGGAAACTAGTAGCGAGTGGCGTGATTTAACCTACCAATGAGAGAGCCGGGGCGATATTGTGCCTAGAGTGGGGTCGGGATGCTAGGTTGGAGGATTTTCACCGGACTGGAGACATTGAATTTGTGAAGGCGAAGTCGGAGGGTCCTCTCGACCATTATAGTGTCGCGAACCTACTGCTCTAAGTAAATGTACTCTGAAAGTAAATTAAGTTAATCTCTAAGTTAATAATTTTGTGAATAAACTGTTAAACTATACAGTGTTTCTTTGTGCTTGCAAATACCTACAATGCGGCCCACGGATCCTAAAAATCAACATCAGGTTGATCATAGTTCTTCGACATATATATTAAAAACATTTAAGTCATAAATATATAATCATCAATATTGAAATAATTAATCACTTGTGGTAAATAATTGTAATTTTATATTAACATTAACAAATAGTGTATAATGGAATGTACTTGAGTGAATACCCTAACCCTAACGTGACCTCCTGTAGGAGTCTGTGACCCTAGTACTGCGCTTGTATTTTCGTATTGTTTTGAGCTGAAAAAGAACATCGAAAAATTTAAATTCCTCGATTTACGCAGTTTGATGAGGCAAACAAAATCTTACTGACTACTGAGTAAAATTTTGGGCAGCAGGATATGTATAATAAATTGGGTAATTTTTGGTTTTTACTCCGTCCTTTTACTCCGTCATGAGAGCCTAGTGACTGAATTCGGATTTACATAGTAATTATAAAGTATCGTCTTTAAAAAATCTCCGCTTATCTGTATACATCAGTCTACCCTTCTTAAGAGATATGGGCCACACGTGTGTCTGAGCCGAAAAAAATCCAAATCTAACTATCTGCCATTATTTCCGTATGTCTGTCCACCCGTATAATCTATTCTGCATTACGCTGAAAACTCTAATTCAAGTTGCCAAAGAGCATTTCAAATGTATATTTATGATTTCGAGCATCACAAACGCATACTAAACCTCTGACTACCCTAAATACTGTCACGGTCGTTATGCATAATATATAGTTATGTATATAGTAACGTATATATTATGCATAACTACTTTATTTTATTAATAACTATATATTATGTGTGTACATATATATATATATATATATATATATATATATATATGTGTGTGTGTGTGTATATGGGGTTCACTAATTACTGCCTATCTACTGGGAAAATAGCTGAAGTGATGTCAGTAGGTATCATGTATGTATATTCTCAACTTCTTGTCATAATATCTGAAACATCAAATCATGTCTGACATATACCTGTCACAGGCATAATTACGCATGAATGATTTTGATTGATATTATCAAATATGGCGTTGCATCTAGTAAAATACTTCTTAAAATACAAATGTAGAATAAGTCAAGTTTAGTAGTTCACTTCGAAAGAAAAAAAGCGCTTGTAATATAATAAGCAATATCCTCAAACACCAAAATGATCACTTATTGTTTTCCAAATTTCACTTTTAGAACAAAGAAATATTTGATCTGGTGTGATTATCTTAGCGATTCTAGCGGTTTAGCTGTGATCGCCCAAAAAATTTACGTACTCTCACGCTGGCATTAGCCCAAGACTGAACGCGATCTATTGAAACTCGCTACTCGCGGAGGAAGCGTAAATTCTCAATATCAAAATTTATGGCAAGATGGCGGCTCAAAATTGGGCGTTTTATACTTACGAAAACTGCAGTATTAAACAGGAACTAATATGTTTTATGTCAAATTATTTAGTATTTAGAGAACCCATTATTTTATATTTTGATTTCAGATCTTACTCCGTGGCGAAATAAATGAAAAAATACAATACCCTGTTTGCGTCATTTTCTGATTTTTCATTAGCTTAATGCGTATATATTTACGTAATTATTGATAATGAACTCTTTAAACTACTTCAGTCATTAATCTCAGTCTTTCATTATGCTATCTTGAAAGTATGATAGGTGTCAGTAAGTTCTAAATAGGTTTAAACTGAAAAATGAAAACACTCGTTTCGCTCATTTCCGCGAACAATACTCTCTGCCTGAACTTGTCTTTTATGACTGTCAACCACTCATCCACTGTAACATTGGTAAACAACGACTTGACATCGCAACTCACCAATAATTCACGTGGTTCCTGCTTATATAAAGGTATTCATATATTATTAACTTAATTTATCGTGAAACGACCCCATCTCCTATAGTAAATAAAAACTCACTTAACTTCACTTCCTCATGCCTTTTTTGTCGACAGACTGGCTGCCTGATTCTGATGTAGTCGGCCCGGAGGCCATTACTACTTCACCGGCCATTTTGGCCGGCGCGAAGTGCGCCTGCCTGAGGATTTGCGATTGACTGGATACCCAGTCCTGGCTTCGCGAATGATTTTGATCGGGCTGAGAGGAATTTTAATTTTGTGCGGCGGCTGGACGCGTCGAGGCGGACCGCGCATGGGCACGGCCGAAACGACAACCAGCCCCCGCCGTGCTGTGGACCCGCACGGGTGCCCCGCACAGCAATTGGTTACTGGCGGGATCCCGAACGGCATCGGACTAGTTTGATGGCGAGAATTTTTACCGCAGCTCCGGAAGTGTGTCCATGGAGAAGGAGCTGCAGGAAACTCCATGGACTTGTGTTAGGACTACTTCCTCATGCCGCTTAGAGCGCCGGTTTATATACCCCAATCGTCGAAGGTTCTGATCCCGAAAAGAGAGGGGTAAGACAATGAGAACAAAAGTCCATACGAAAAGAACAAATTGTATATGCAATCCACTTTACCCGCTATATCTCTATAAATAAGGCCCAAATTCGTTTATTCACATCTAAGTTGTTTACAAATAAAGTCGTCGAAGTGTTCCGAGCGTCTATTGTTTGCCAACAATAGGATTCTGGTACCTAAGTTGAGTCGTTATCGTAAGCAAGTCACATAAGTATAAGCACATATATACGTGCCGCGAGTGTCATTTGTGCTAAAGTCCTTACCCCTGTGATCTCCAACCCGCCTGCCCAGCGTGGAGATTAGGGCAATACCCCCCACAAAATAAAATGACGGTACTGAAAAAAATGGCCCCGAGTTCCTGGCGGCACTGTCGTCCTGGCCACGGTGACGGTCGGGGTAGCGGCAGTGCCAGGGGTGCGAAGAATCCCCAGGCGTCGAACGAGTCACCAAAACGACGGACCGTGGCGACGTACAACGGACGCAGTCTCCGGCTAGATTCGCATCTTGCCGAACTGGAAGTAGAACTTACAAAAATCAGGTGGCATATCTTGGGGTTAAGCGAGGTCCGAAGACAGGGCGAGGACTGCTTAACTCTAAGCTCTGGCCACCTCTTCTACTTCCGGGAAGGAGACTGCAAGTCCCAGGGGGGCGTAGGCTTCCTCGTCAACAAAGTCCTCTGCAACAACGTTGTGGAAGTAAATGTCCAGTGTGTCGACAAGGGTGGCGTACATCGTTATTAAGCTCTCGGATCGATATTCACTTAAAATGATCCAGGTGTATGCCCCCACATCGGCACACTCAGACCAAGAGTTATAGGCCCTATACGAAGACATCGAACGGGCCTTACATCATACCACGTCCGCTCACTACAACGTTGTAATAGGGGACTTTAACGCTAAAGTTGGTCAAAGGGAGAGTGGTGAATTGAGGTTGGGGCCACACGGCATTGGCAGTCGGAATTCCAGGGGACACATGCTGGTCCACTTTCTTGAATCGCAGGGGCTGTATCTTATGAACACCTTTTATAAGAAAAAGCCCCAACGAAAGTGGACCTGGAAAAGTCCCGACGGAAAAATCTTTAATGAGATCGACTTCATCATGGCGTATAAAAAGCACATATTCAGGGATGTCTCCGTGATCAACAGGTTTAACACCGGAAGTGATCACCGTATGGTAAGGGGCACCCTGAATATCAACCATAAGCTAGAAAGGATACGCATGATGAAGTTCACGCTCCGACCTACTCGACTGCAAATGGCCGCTGGTTCACCCAAGTTCCAACTGAAACTCCAGAACCGCTTTGCCATTCTGCACACCGCGACCAATGTTGACGAGGACCTCGAAAATGTGACCAAAATAATCGGTGAGGAAGGGAGCCGGTTTTGCAGGGCGCGAGCGGGGAACCGAAAGTCGGATCTCTCGGATGAGACTTTGGATCTTATGAGGTTAAGACGAGAAACTCCACAGAGATCTCCTTCGCAAAGTGCTACGCTAAACAAACAGATAAAGAAGGCAATACGACGTGACCTACGTAAGGCTAATGCTCTCCTCATAAAAGAGTTGATCGAGCAAAACCGTGGGATGCGCGTATTCGCCCAAAAACTGGGACGTAGCCACATGACGAAGTTGAGCACAGCTCGTGGAGACATAGTCACCTCTAAACCAGAGATCTTGTCTGAGATTGGAGATTTTTGCGGTCAGTTATACCGCTCGCGCTGCCAATGTCCGGTTCCTGACGCTTCCGATTTTAGGGCCACATTAACACGCCACTTCACAGACGACATGCCCGAAATAGCCATGGATGAGATTGAGATGGCCTTAAAACAGCTTAAAAATGGAAAAGCTCCGGGAGAGGATGGAATTACTTCTGAGCTCCTGAAATCTGGCGGACGACCAGTTCTGAAGGAGCTCCAGAGAATTTTTAACAACTTCATCTTCTCCGAAAGAACTCCAAAATGTTGGGGCAGAGGTGTGGCTGTTCTTTTCTTTAAGAAGGGAGATAAACCCTCTTAAAGAATTACAGGCCTATAACACTTCTGAACCACATCTATAAGCTGTTCTCGAGGGTCATCTCCAATAGAATCTCAGCCAGGCTAGATAGCTTTCAGCCTCCAGAACAGTTTCGACAGGGTTTTAGTACCATAGACCACATACACACGCTGAGGCAAGTTATACAGAAAACTGAAGAGTATAACCAGCCACTCTGCCTCGCGTTTGTGGACTATAAAGTCAAAGTCAAAGTCAAATGTTTTTATTCAATATAAGTACAAGTACAGTACATTCATTGAAAGTCAAAACATTTGCCTGACACTGGTTGTCTCTTGGCATTGAAATTCTACCGTTGGTTCGGAAGCCCTGGCTCGGAGAAGAACCAACAAGAAACTCCGGCTTTCAGGATTTTTTGCCCAGTGCCAGTTACAAAACAAATTATAAATAAACATAAAATTATCTTTGCACATATAGCTTAGATGCACTCATTGCCAACCCTGAGCATCGGCGAGGTAGTCTCCGACCGCGTAGTAAGCGCCCCGGACTAGTCGGCCTCTAACTATAATCTTAAATTTAGGTAAGGGCAATCGCGTAATCCAGTCCGGTAAATGATTATAAAAACGCACGCAATTTCCAACAAACGATTTCTTGACCTTTTGAAGCCTCGAGGGCGCCACATACAGCTTATGCTTGTTCCTAGTATTAATTTTATGAACATCACAGTTTCTTCTATAAATATTTATATTTTTATGTACATAAATGACACACTCATATATGTACTGAGCAACAACCGTCAAAATATCAATTTCTTTAAATTTTTCGCGAAGTGACTCTCTGGGGCCCATTCTGTAAATGCAGCGAACAGCCCTCTTCTGCAAAACGAATATTGTGTTTATGTCAGCAGCACAACCCCACAGCAAGATGCCATAAGACATAATGCTATGAAAGTAGCTGAAATAAACAATCCTAGCCGTGTACTCGTCCGTATATTCCCTAATCCGTTTAACAGCATATGCCGCGGAACTAAGTTTTTTAGATAAAACGCAAATGTGGTCTCCCCACTGCAGCTTTGAATCTAAAGTTATCCCTAAGAAGACAGCAGTATTTATTTTATCTATTTTCTCATTATTTATTATTAGATTGGTTTCGACACCATTAACATTTGGCAAAGTAAATTTAATACATTTTGTTTTATTATTATTAAGAACTAAATTATTATATTGAAACCATTGAACTACATCTCCTATCACCGAGTTAATTGCTTGCGACTCATCAATCTTCCTGCTAATTTTAAAGATTAGGGATGTGTCATCAGCAAAAAGGACCGGAGAAGGAATATAAGAAAGCTTTTGACTCGGTCGAGACCTGGGCGGTCATGGAATCCTTGCTGCTATCTCAGGTCGACTGGCGATATGTGAGTGTGTTGAGACATATCTATGATTCCGCCATGATGACCGTTCAACTCCAAGGCCACGGCACGAAACCTATCCAGTTGCAGAGAGGTGTCAGACAGGGGGATGTTATGTCCCCGAAACTGTTCTCGAGTGCACTGGAAGATGTTTTCTAAACGTTGGATTGGGTTGAACGAGGAATAAATATCAATGGGAAATTCATCTCGCACCTCCGCTTTGCTGACGATATCGTCCTGATGGCAGAGTCGCTGCAGGATCTGGAGGAAATGCTGTCCGAATTAGATGCTGCTTCTAGACGCATCGGACTCGGGATGAATTTAGAAAAAACCAAGATCATGATTCATGATTTGGTAGTTCCGAGACCGGTTGCCCTAGGGGGCACTCCCGTAGAAGATGTTTCCCAATACACATACTTAGGCCAAATCATACAGCTTGGCAGAAACAACTTTGAAAGGGAGGCGGACAGAAAGATACAGCTGGGATGGGCAGCATTTGGAAGGCTAAGGCATGTCCTTACGTCGTCTTTACCCCAATGTCTGAAACGAAGGTTTTCAACCAGTGTGTGCTCCCCGTTATGACGTACGGATCTGAGACGTGGACACTCACTGCGGGACTAGCTCACAAATTCAAGGTCGCTCAGCGTGCTATGGAACGGAAGATGCTCGGGGTGTCTCTGGTAGATCGCATCAGAAATGAGGTGATACGCCAGAGAACTAAAGTGACTGACATTATGAAAAGAATTAGCACGCTGAAGTGGAGTTGGGCTGGTCACGTATGTAGAAGGACTGATGGTCGCTGGAGCAAAAAGGTCCAAGAGTGGAGACCGCGTCTCAGTCAACGTAGTGTGGGGCGCCCCCCGGCAAGGTGGGAAGACGACCTGCGTAGGTTGGCCGGCATCGAATGGATGCGAACGGCCACTGACAGGGAGAAGTGCCGTCATTTGGGGGAGGCCTATGTCCAACAGTGGATTGATACAGGCTGATGATGATGATGGTACGTGCCGCGGCTGGGCATCGAATGTGGGCGATGCTCATAACATTATTATGATAGCGAAAGTGTGTGTAGTAGTAGTGTAGTGTGGTAAAAGATGCATTAAAGTAGAGTCAATACCGTCGAAATGCATGCATCGAGAAGCATGGTAGGAGTCGCATTGAATGATAGATATTAATAAAAATGAGGTAAAGAAAAAAGAAGATATAGTTATTAAGATTGAAAACGATATATTAAGCAATCAATCAGCCTATGTCAGTCCACTGCTGGACGTAGGCCTCCCCAAGGTTACGCCACAAAACCCAATCACTAGTGGCCCTCAGCCTACCACTACCAGCGACCTTTTTGAGGTCATCGGTCCATCTAGCAGCGGGGCGTTCTGAAAAACCACTTTCGCTTCATTGACACCCATATACTTCCTCTTACACAGTCGGCAGTTATAGGTACTTTTAACACCATCGTTTTCGAATATATCGGACTGCCATGTCTTATTGAGCTGACCCCTAGGTAACCGCCCTTGCACTTAACCCACATATATTCCTTTTGTCAATCTATTATCATTCAATCGCTTAACATAGCAGTGTCTCAAGACCAAGATTTTCAATCAGTGCGTCGTACCTGTAATGACATACGGTGCCGAGACGTGGAATATGACAGTCGGGCTGGCTCACCGATTGTCATGTCGCTCAGTGAGCAATGGAACGTCCCATGCTGGGTATCTCGTTAAGGGACAGAGTCCGGAACGAGATTATCCGGCAGACAACCTAATTCATAGCCATTGTCTATCGATGTTGCAAGCTGAAGTGGCAGTGGGCCGGCCACGTCTGTCGCAGAACCGACGACCGTTGGAGCAAAGCGGTTCTCGAATGGCGGCCGCGTCTCGGTAAACGTAATGTAGGACGCCCCGCTGCTAGATGGACCGATGACCTGAAAAGGTCGCTGGTAGTGGTTGGCTGAGGGCCACTAGTGATTGGGTTTTGTGGCGTAACCTTGGGGAGGCCTACGTCCAGCAGTAGACTGACGTAGGCTGATTGATTGATACACTTTCACACCATATTATAAGACAAATAACCCGTGACATGACCACTAACCCTTGCGGGGTAGTCAGAGATTCAGGTGTCCATCTCCGCACTTCAATTGCGAAGGTGGTAATTCTATGGCCACCTCAAACCCATACTTTTACCAGATAGTCGGTACTCAATGTGACAGGTGGTAAGCCATGTCGCCATTTACAACTATTACTTGTTCTGGGAACAAGTATGTTTCCCCACGATGTTTTACCTGACCGTATAAGATACATAATAATTAGTATTATAGTAAATAGTATATAACTATACACATACACGATACGTGTACAATAATACATAGATGGGTATATACATACAATTATACGATATTCAGAATCTTAGGCCTTGACTCAATGAGGGGTGGAAAGTGACTTCTGCTGGACTAGCAAAACCTCCTTGAAGAGTCACTCTAATTTACGTTTGGAGGGCAATTGTCTGATAGGCGGAAGGATTATGTTCCAGCTCTTAGTGGCGGAACGCACCCCTAAACGCAGCAGTGCTATGTTGCAGCAGAAGAAGAAGCGAGAAGTTTCACAGTCTCCGCCTACCCCTCCACAGGGAAACGGTTGTGATGTTTATGTATGTTGAACCATAATGACATATCAAGCGGTTTAGCTGTGAACGCCAACAAAATGGACGTGCTATAACTCTGACATTAGCCCACGATCTGTCGCGGTCTCATTTAGTTCCACACGACCAGCACGAGCGTAAACTTGCCATACAAAATAGTAGTGCTGGTTTTACGGCCGAAATTGGATGCTTTAAAAGCATGAAAGCAGCTTTATTATGTGTAAAACAGTACCTTATATGTTCTTATTCGGAATATTTAGTATTTCGAGATTCCATTAATGTAAATTTTAATTTCAGATCTGACTCCGTAACGAAATAAACGAATAAATAAAAAACCCTGTTTGCGCCATTTTTCAGATTTTTTATAAACTATAGGAAGATGAGAAAATTAGTAATTATTGATATTTCAGTCTTGAAACTACTTCAGTCATTAATTTAAATGTTTTATTATGCTGCCTTGAAAGTATGATAGTTGTCAGTAAGTTTTAAATAGGTTTAAACTAAAAAAATAAAACACTTGTTTCGCGCATTTCCGCGAACAATACCCTTAACCAAACCAGCTCTTTGCAAAATCTTTTACACATTTATAATACCTGATCTCTTGTTTGGTGACCGTAGCAGCTGTTTTAAGTCAAATGCTTACAAGAGGTTTTGTTGCGATAAGGGTAGTATGCATATTAAAATTTTGTCTAGCGGTCTAAAGTCTAACGGTCGTGTTATAAGATATAACGGCACACTATTAAACTCTTTGAGGGTAAGGCGTTATGAATGAGACTGAGACAGTCAGTTAGGCAAGGTACAATAAGCTGAACAATATGGCACAAATAACAACGAGAAAACGGCCCGCAGATGTGATGTCTGGAACAGTTATAAATAGTGACATTAATACTAGTTTAAATGAGGTGATAGAAGAGGTCCGGAAATATGTTGAGGTGTCCGAAAATATATCACCGGTAAAGATATACCCGAAACATACGTGATGTTGAGACCTTCAGCCAGGGTGATGTTATAAACATGACGGATTTGATTGGAAAAAAGCTTTTACATGAGACCGTTTCGTTTAAGTTTTACGACAAGGCAGATACAAAATTTCATCAATTCCAATACGTGTACAATACTAAGAAACGTAAAACGACGGTAGCTGCAGATCGCATGTTACCGTGGATACATATTGCAACGTTATAATTAAATGATGACCACTCTAACAAATCATGTGATAGCGATAGTGATTAGTGAACTAATCATAAATTTCTCACAATGTGTTCTTTACTAGCGTCTATATACTTCACTACAGAATCATTGTTTCTTGTTTTCAGGACTTAAGGATCGACTGGCTCAATTGGATCGCGCGTCCGTAGTAGAGTGACAATATGGAAAGAGAAAATTAAGATACACACATATACATTGACGTTCTTTAATCCCTTTCGGGGTAAACAGAACCCCCGAGACATGAAATCATTCCCTTGGTTAATTTTTAGCAAGAATTTTGTGGTTGTGATGACATTCTATATGGATCAATGGTGACAGATTGCTAACCCATCGCCCAGTATATTCAATTTGGCCCTTGTCCCTTAGTGTCTTCCCACGACATGCCGGGATTAACAGCATTCCTTTTACGTCCCAGTTAGCACAGGACTCAGAAATAAATTTAAAAATATTTCTTTAAATTAAATAATAATGAAAATGTTTAAAAATTAAGATATAAAAAAAAAATATATTTAAATATGTCACAACGAAGATTGAAGATTTCAATATTGATTGCGCCTCTGATAACAGGCGAGACAGAGAGTTAATCTCTTTACTCAAGTCTTAAGGCTTTGTGACATTTGTTGATTTTATAACTTTAATTAGAAATTCAGCTGACTCGTGGTTTAATTAAGTTTGTGCAACCGCTAGAACATCGAACTTTAGTATGTAACGTAGTGTAATATAAATTAAAATAAAATCAATCTTATCTTTACTTCTGAAATCTTTATCTGAATCTGTTTTATTTTACCCTTAATACCATAGCACGCTACACACTTTATTCTATCATAACATGTTTACGAATCTGGATCAGAATCTTATTAAGGGCTGTGAGATTGATCACAACGGCCTGGGGGACAGCCATGCCGCACTCATTTGCGAGGTTCTGGCGGATAGGATTGAAACGGTAGCCAGTGAAGCGTACTACTACAAAAAGGTGCGATTACAAACGCATTAAAATAATTTAAAATGTAGAAATATTTTTCGGAGCGTCATATGGGAAATAACAGGTTTATAACAAAATTGACTGCGTTGTATATAAAAAGGCATTTAAAATAATAAAAAACCGTTTACGGTTTCTAAAAAAGTATGTTGAATGACCATGGGAATAAGACTTAGTAGTAAAACTAAAAGGTTTTTAAATACATTAGACAAACACTGTGCTCGAATTAGTCATTTCTCAGGTGAGACACTTGCAAAAGTTTGAGGGAAAGAATCAGAACAAATCGCGGCCGCCCGCCGATAACCGCCGCCGGCTTCGAATGTTCGTATCAACGAGGGTACTAGAAGCCTATTCGCAAACAATAGACGATCGAGATGCTTCGACGACTATAATGTAAGCAAATCAGATGTGTAAGTGAATGTCAGCCGGGTAAAGTGGCTTGCATATACAATTAGTTTTTTTTGTATGGAGTATCGTTCGCATTGTCCTACCCTCTCTTTCCAGGAAGAGAACGGCGAGTAGTCCTCGGATCAGTAAATGACAAGCAGTGCAAGATAACGTTGGACACAGGTGCCTGCAGGAAAATTGTTAACCTGGATCTGGTGAAACCTGTGTTGAAAACCAGGGATGTTGTCAATTGTCGTCTGCACTCAGCCGCTGGTCAACCAATACCCGTCCTAGGTGAAATGTCAGTCACAATCCAAGATGGAGATTTATCATTTGCGCATACTGTAATTGTGACTGATATCATTGACGAATGTATACTGGGTCTTGATTTCAGGAAGAAATACAACTGCTATATGGATCTTAAGACAGGCGTGTTTAAATGTGGACAGGAAGAAATATTCATCCAAAGAGACCCGACTGGTAACCAGACTCTGGTACCTGTTAAATTACTCAGTCAAGTAAGCGACACAAGATGTGTGCTTGTTGAAGATGTCACCAAGGATTCACATCTGAAGAAAGTGCTAACGGCGCGAATATTGGTGGTCAGCAGACCGAAGGCACTGGTAAGGCATGTGAATCTGGAGGAAGAGCTCATTCGACTTAAAGCCGTGACGTGATTGGACAGTGTCAAGAAGTCTTTTCAATGAGGTCATGGGAGTCTAAAAGAAACTCCAAGATACCTTGCACTTCAAGGACAGAGGTACTTGCGGATCTAATCGATGACTGTAATAACCTCACATTAACGCAGAGCTCCAAAGCAAAAAGGCTGTTAACGAGGTTCACGGATATTTTCTCAAATCAGACGAAGACTACGGAAGTGCGTCGCTGGTTCAACATCACATTGACACTGACAATTAGATGCACATACGTCAGAGAGCGAGAAGATTACCGATTGCAAAGGAGAAAAAGACATGAAGAAGAATAAGCTCATATTACCGTCAACAAGGCAGTGGTGCTCGCCTGTAGTACTGGTCAAGAAGAAGAAGGAAGGAGCTCACGGTTTTGCGTAAACTACCCACGCCTTAACGAAATAATGAAGAAGGACAGTTATCCGCTGCCAAGAATTGACGATACTCTGGACACCTTGAGTGGAATGAAGTGGTTTTCAACCTTGGACCTGAAGTCTGGATACTGGCAAGTTGAGATTCACCCTAAAGGCAAAATGAACAGCGCCTTTTCGACAGGGCAAGAATAACGGCAATATAATGTGATGCCGTTCGGGCTGTGTAACGCCCCAGCCACGTTAGAGCTACTCATTGAATGCTTGCTCTCTGGATCTGCTCAGAAGCTTGCTTGGTCTACTTGGACGATGTTGTGATCATGAGGCGGGACTTTGCAGAGCATTTGCGGAACCTGGAGCGAGTCTTCCTAAATATTCGAGGTGCCAACCTTAAGCTCAACCCTAAAAAGTGCAAGTTATTCAGGACAGAGGTCAACTATCTCGGCCACGTTATATCGTGTGACGGTGGGTGAAGTTATACAGAAGTAGCGTACTCCCACGAACAAAACGGAGGTATGAGTGTTCCTCAGCCTATGCTCATACTATGGACGGTTTGTAAAAGTGTTTTTAGACTAACGGAGGAGAAAAGAACTTTTTCTTGGGATGACTCTTGTGGAGAATTGTTTCAGACTTTGAAGAAGAAACTGTGTGAGAACCTTATCTTAGGGTACTGTTATGATAGACTTAAACACTAAATTATACCGACGGAAACACTTCTTTTATTATATATAAGTTGCGACACGTGTTTTCCAGTCCCGTTCTAGAATTCATCATATATTCTAAGATCATTCAGTGTTAGGTGCGACGCGTTAGCTTTAGAATTTGAGCAAATAATCTTTTCATTCCAACACCATTAAAAGGTGTTCAGCCTGCCATAAGGCTGGTCACACATCATACGAATGTTATAAGAATAGAAATCCTAATTACTACCTAATAATAAAAATCCGTATTCTAACAATAAACCTCCTTTTACGCCTCAGCCTTCATTCCACTTTCGAAACGAGCAAGTTTCACATACTACTTCTCCAATTCAATGCAAATATTGCAAACATATTGGTCATTCTATTCAAGATTGCCGAAAGCTGTAATTTCGATATGGCCAGCATAGTTATCCCTCTTTATTATCTAGCAATTATAATTCTAATCCTAAAAGTTCTAATGTGCACGTCGTTAAATTCCAGACCGAAGGTTTAAACGAACAGTGATTTCGGATCTGTGCCTGCCGAAATCTTCCCAAAGACACGGCACGCTAATTTTCCTAACTAAACTAAGTTCTCTGAATTTAATTGTCATGCTAATTTCTCTGAATTTGATATTAACAACAATTATATTCTATTTTTAATTTTGTCTAATTTTGTCACATCTCAGGATAAAATAAAGAGATCATCCCAAGATCATTCAAATCCTCTGAATTCTAATACTAAGTTTTCGCTAAATTGTACAAAGTTATTGGCCCATAGCAAGTCGAGTTTATCTAATACTTATAATAATAAAGATATGGTACATGTTACACCAGCGTGTCGCTCAGCGTACAATGGAGCGTTCAATGCTGGGTATCTCGTTAAGGGACAGAGTCCGGAACGGGATTATCCGGCAGAGAACTAAAGTCGTAGACATTGTCTATCGATGTTGCAAGCTGAAGTGGCAGTGGGCCAGTCGCGTCTGTCGCAGAACGGACGACCGTTAGAGCAAAGCGGTTCACGAATGGCGACCGCGTCTCGGTAAACGTAGTGTAGGACGCCCCCCTGCTAGATGGATGACCGATGACCTGAAAAAGATCGCTCTTAGTGGTTGGCTGAAGGCCACGAGTGATCGTGTTTTGTGGCGTAAACTTGGGGAGACCTACGTCCAGCAGTGGACTAACATAGGCTGATTGATTGATTAATGAATTATCAATAAATCGCATTAAAGCTCGCCGCACGAGATTTTTTAAAGAAAAGAATGCTCCAGCCCTGGGTTCCCCACTTATCAATTAAAAGGGACGATATTTCCTTAACTAATTGATAAGCCCCAGTATCCCAAGAACCCAAAGTCTAAACAGCAAACGGGAGAAAACAATACTCGTTAGCAAGTGCTGAGCACTTCCTCGACTTTTGAGACTCGGCCAGAGTGGCCGCAGTGCTAGTCCCGTTAGCCGACCCAGCGAGATAGGAAGGAGTCAGAATGTCCAGCATGTGGCGTCCAAAAGCCTTCCACATCTTTAAGGATCTTCCCGACAGGCCTCTTACTCTAGTGATGACACGAGCCAAATCAGTAGGCTCGAGCACAGCAGGCATGTCGATAGGGACAAGAGCCCGACGAATAACCCCATTGATCGCGGCGTGTCGAGACCAGCGACCAGCACTTCTCTGACACGAGAGTCCATGGTGTCCCAACTTATCAACCAGCCTACCACAACGACAGCGATGACCCTCATTAATTTTTGCACCCAGTCTCAAACTGACGCCTAGACAGAAAGTGTTACGGTCAAGAAGCGTTCCTGTATTGACTGATGGTAAACCGTACAGCCAGTGACCAGATTCCGACTTAAAAAAGGCCATAAGACAAGCACAATCTGCAGGAGCAAGAGAAGATTCCGATAAGTTACTTTGAAATTGCCTGCACAACGTCTCGTCCCAAAGTTACGCCACTAACAAAAGACCACTAACATCAAGACCAACCAACAAAATTCGAGCATTTCTGGTATCTGACATATAATTTAATTCAAGGCCAGGATAAGAAATTGATATTTCGGTGAACAAATCGTGAATACTATGCGCAGATGACAGAAAAGTTGGCAAAGCAATGTGCTACACATTGCGTACTCCCAGCCCGCCATACCTCACTGGTAGGGCAGCTGAGTCCACAACAGTAGGTAATTAAATAATCTATTTCTAGTAACAGAGAAGCATATTACCAAAATGGTGAACAACGTAAAAAATTAATTAATTTTGGAGTGAATAAACAAAACTTAACAATGATGATTAATAATTAACGGGACTTACCGCGTAAGTTTGTATATAATAAAATTACCTTTTATTAGTCTGCCCGTGACCATGGCTAGTGCAACGTAGCCGAAACATTTATTTAAATTTGGATTTAAACCAATAGAATTCAGATTCTAAATTAAGTTTTGCAAATCAGAAAGAACTTTCTCTACTTCGCCTCCAAAAATGTCGTCGTCTAAATACCAATCATTGAATTTTGAACTTATTTTCTGAATATGAGGATGACCTTGTGCAGCTCTTGTCCGGCCAGCGGAGCCAAAATGAAAGCCCGAGCAGCGTGGATGGCAACCTCGCAACCACCCCTAGTGTCGAAACCTACAGGGGCTGGAAATGCGATGACAAATTATTCTTAATTATTTTACAACAATCTTTTGAGACATTTCTCCCAATACTCTTGCCCACAGCTATAGGCCTGACGCTTCCGTCCTTGTTCTTGAATGCGCACAGATTTGCACCGTAAAGAAGGTCAGTGATTCCCTCACACAGCTTGCCAGACAACATGAGGTAGCCGAGCCTAATTAATTCTTCCATGAGTAACCTATCGGCATCCTTAACAGACCCACACACTGTCCACAATCACGTGGACATACCGCGCCGGCCGAGGTCAGTGCTTTTGGCCACAGCGTTAGAATGCTGACGCCAACCACAGAAAGCTGCAGTCGGACTTTGGTGCCACCAAGCATGCTGACGAGGCTCCGGCGCAGTGACGGTGATGGCAGCGGTGCAAGAGTGCAAGTCAGCATATGCAGCGGCAGCAGCTCCGAGCCCGCGGAGAGGCAGCGGCAGTAGCATTGACGTCAATCACTCGTTCTCGCATTGTTGTATATAAAGACTGATACTTTAATCAGTAAACTAGATCGTTACGAACCTTGTAGCGTTCTCATTTCTTCACCTCTACTCCCGTAGTGGCAAAGACACCTTCAGTCTCAAATGGTGACGCTGAGTCTGGCTCACAAGCTACGGGAAAATCCTCACACCTAAGCCTTGTTCTCCCAACCTAGGCTCCCGGCCGCGCCTTTAGGTCTAGAGGCGTAGCTTACCCTACCGTTAGGCACTACACACGGCTAGGCACACTTTATGCCTGGTGGCTCCGGCTGCCTTACATCCACGCGCCACACGCCTTACACACCACTCCTCACTTATTATATATAAGTATATATTCGGGTTAGGCTATAGGGACTTAGGGCCAGTTAGGTACACACACCTTATTGGTGGCTAGGTTCGTCTGTAGGCTATCCCCCATATCTTCCCACACTGCAGGGTCGGGACCCCTCTGTCACGACTCTGCGGTGTGCCCACACACCATATCTTTGTAATGTTGTGGGGTAAATCCGTCGAGGCCACCAGCAGAGGCACCCTCGAAGGACAACAAGGCCACCATCACCGCATCAGCTGTCACACAAGGGGCCCCAACGGCATCTCCCGACAGCGCAGTAGGGAACACAGAGGCCGCGGGTGTATGCTTATCCCGTAGAGATTGGAATGCTTCTGGGGTGTCAGGGGCAATGTCGTCTCGGGAGAAAAGCAGAGTTGCGGCTCCTCTGATATCTCCATCCGCAATTTTATTGGCAAATTTATTGTTCAAATTTGATTTCAAAGCTTTGTGCTTTTTCTCAAAAACTAATTATTTTGAATTTATGCAATTATTTTTGAATTTTTAGTTAAGGAGCCGCTATATAATATATTGTTTTAGATCACAAAATTTGCGATGGAGTTTTCGTAGCTAACAGTTTGGTATAATTAAACCAAATTATCATGTTAATATTTCTATTTTAAATACAACGAATTCCAGAATAACATTAAATAACTACCATGTAACTTTAACGCCTTTCGAATTTCCTTGAAATATTTCAGATTCTCAAATTAACCAATTACAAGCTTTTTCCTCATCTGACCGTGTAAAGTGTAAAGGTCACGGATTCGCTATTCTCATCTTAATTAAGAAGAGAAAAAGGAACTTAATTAATCTCTGAATTTAAAGATATATTTTATTTAGATGGCGAATTTTTAACATTTACTTACGTCATTAAGGGTATTGTATTCCATAAATAAATTCACACACTGTCAAAAATTCGACATTTCTAGCGCAGCGGCGCTGAGTAGAGATCGCGCCACATAAGTTGGCAGATGGAGGCGTCGCCACAGTCGCGTAATTCAGTGTTGCCAGTAAACACGCCAAAACTAGCACTCACTGTGCCATACGGCTCGATACATTATACAACCCTGGCCAAAAGTATTAGGCACCCTAACAAAAACGCCAATGGGGTAGTTTAAAGTGATAAATAAAACAGATTTTGGTTTTATATTGATAATTAATGAAATCCGGTCTTCTCGAACCGTTCAAGGGCAGTTTGGACCACATAACGAGAACATTGGACCACTTTGCTCGTGGAGAAGTTAGATTTGAATATTTTTTTTAGATTAACTTCACTGGTTTTAGGCATTTTTCACACTAAGCACTATTATAATTCAGAATATAATGCGTCCACGCCGAGTATAATGCAACCAACGCCAATTATATAAATAAGTTTGAACATTTTTAACAGCTTAAAGTGCTACTCAAAAAAAACGACTTCTTTCGATTTTGATCGCATGTGGCCTTTTGACAAACAAAATAAGCTTATTTATTGGTTTAAGCAAGCCCTAATAACACCTACAATGCTTCCCAAAAAACCTTTGCGCCACTTTGCACGAGTTTTGAAAATATAGGAGTTTTGCAGGGGAGCCTAATACTTTTGGCCACGGCTGTAGGTTTCATTTGTAACGGTCTTTGGTTGCAGAGCTATAAACTCAAATAAAACAAATTAATATATCAAAGTCAAAATATTTTTATTCAAAATAGGCCCTATCACAAGCTCTCTTTGAAAGTTATCTTATGATCTAAGTATAAATAAAAAAAACTATTTTAAACATGGCACTGAGCATTGTCTTTACATAATTTTTACCGATGTTAGTTCAGCGGAGACCCTAGCTTGGAGAAGAACTAACAAGAAACTCCGGAAATCAATTTATTATAAGCACCCTTAACAAACATAAAAATTACAAAGAAAGTGAGCAAAAAACACAACGCTGGTATTACTGAATTTACTTTTCATACAAAATAACACGCAATGGCGGAAACGTCAAATTTTGTTCCAAGTTTGCCGTCTGCCAACTTATGTGGCGCGATCTCTACCGTGCGGGTCAATGCTGTTTATAGCGGCCGGACAGAATATGAAATATAAAAAGGCGCGAATTTCAAAACATCGCGACACGTTTACGGGAGTTTTATATTAATAATATAGTTGATTTTTAAACTAAATAGTGTGCCGATTGCAAGAAAAAAATTTAATTGCTAAATAAACGTACATTATCTATCTAGCATGAAATAAACATTGTGATGATTTTTCGACAATCCAGACCGACTTCTTAGCAGATTCTCTGATCTCTGTCGAACGTGACAGATAGTTTTGATCATGACGACGCGCCGCCGCGGCGTGTAAATTGCAGACAGTTATATCAATAAATACGTATCGTTTCCATATGATGCAACGTATAAACTGATATTCTCACCCAAATCCAGATGGTAATCAATCCAACACGAAATAAATTCAAGCTTTCCAGTGTTGTAATGATGCTAGTACAGATTACATTATATATGTATGTAGGTATGCAACTACCTAACCAATTATTTACTGACTCCAAAAGGTTAAAGAATTTGTAAAACTATGTATTTAGATTATAATGCTTTTGAAATAAAATATGTTCTTCACCGAAAGATCGGCTGTAGTCATTTTTCATATGCGTAAGTATTATGAATACCTAGGTTAATTCACTTCATTCACGGTAAAATTATAAAATTATATGATACTTTTTACCAAATTGTAGATATAGTAGTCATACAATTTATTAGTTACATTTACCTGAATTAAAGTATAAACTCGTTACAATGCATAAAACCTAATTTAATTTTGCCCTAATGCTGCTTGATTTTGCGACTAAATTTACAAACGGAATATGTACCAGGGTCACAGACTTTTATAGGCGGGCAGTCGTACGAAAAATGTAAATATCTCGATTTCCATACAGATTTCTTTTGATCCTGATAAACTACTATTATACAGTCAATTATTAGTTTATGTGTTATGTAACGTCGATAATGTTTTTGCTGAAATATTGGGTAGGTATTTGAATCGCGCTATCGCGTAGTTGTGATCGTAAATAATAGGATTTTACGGTTGTGATTCATACACCGGTTCTCGTTCTAGCACCGAAGTTAAGCAACGCAGGCGTGGGTAGTAATTGAATGGGTGACCATTTAAATTGTTCACGTGCTGTTGTTTTAGTGAGTGAGCCTGGTTTGGTTGTGTAAGGACTTGGTTAACCCTAGAAAGATAACCTATGTCGAAAAGGCGCCTGCGCGATGAATATCGTGCTGTCTTTTTCGACTAACAATAGGTGTCGAGTTGTCCTTTTCAACCAACTCATACGTCGATGTACTCTCCCACGGGATGGCCATATTTTCGCAGTAAGTACCATAGTTTAGACAATACAGCAAACTCATGCGCTCTTTAGGCGTATGGTTATCTTTTATGTAACTTTAAGCGATTTTTTGTTGTCGTGTTATTGAACATAAAGTGATGTTTATGTGTTTTTGTCTTAGGGGAGATCATTTAGTATATTAATATAACAAGCAAAAGAAGATTGGCAGATGATCAAATGCAACAGATTCTTGGGGAATTAAAAAATACACGATCTCGACCAGTTTGTAGCTCAATGTTACTATGGACCTTTGACACTAGTTTCGTATAAACCCAAACCATTAAAGATTGTGTATTTCTTATTATCATGCGCCGAAGAAGGTGTTCTCAACTCAGCAAACGGCAAACCTAAAATAATAATGTATTATAATCAAGCTAAAGAGGGGTTGACACTCTCGATCAGATGTGTTCTGCAATGTCTTGATCAAAGAAAACTAATAGATGGCCTATGGCAATATTTTATGGTATTTTGAACATTACTTTCGTGAAGTTGTATATCATATATTGTCATAATGTTTTGTCTGAAAATGAAAAGCGATTAAACCGAAGAGAACACATGAAAAAACTTAGTACTCGGCTAACTGCCCCTTTGATGTCGCAAAGATTAAATGCTCCCACTTTGCCAAGACATTTTCGGAGTAATATTGTAAATATTCTCCCAGAGCCCCATAGCCAAGCTTCTGCAGATAACGAAGAGCTTCCAGCAAAAAAAGGCGTTACTGTAACTACTGTACTGGTCTAAACAAAACAAGGATGTCGAAAACTACTGGGGTCGAATGTCGAAAAACACTGTGGGGAGAACACAGAATTGCCGTTTATCATGCCTGTATATAAAGTACCCTTTTTGATGTAATAATTGATTTTTGAGACTGATTATTTAATAGTCAAACTAGTTTTTAAGAAAAAATCGCATTACTTCAGTGATTTTTCATAATTTAGTCCATTTACAGAGAAGACTGTAATATTTAGTTAATTTTGGAAGCCGATAATTTTTTTTGTTTTAAAATGTTTTAATTATATAATTTCTTATGAAATATCATTTTTATTTCTAAATAACAGTCTAAACCCCTAAAAAAATACATTTATTGGCCAAAATATTACTTATTACCATTACATAATCACTTTTGAAAATCGTGCACCTTTAAAGCGTATGTTTATCTTTTACGTAAGTTAGAGATGGTTATCTTTCTAGGGTTAATCACCTATTGGCTATTGATAATCAGGTAACGATTGGGTTTCGATTGACAAAAGATTGCAAAAAAACTTAGTTGCCACTCTACATCTGACTACCCCGAAAGGGATGTGAATGCATATTTTGTATATAGGTTATTTGTGTTCGTCTGTCGGGTAACGACACGACACGAAGTAGCCATATCAATCGGGGTCGGCGGCAGCGACATAATGTGAGCACAGTATTTTGTACCTATTCAGGATTATAAAACTATAAACAGAGATCCCGCGCACTCGTAGATAGTTTTCAGTTACTTTAGTAACTACGATTTAATTATAAGCATTTTGTCACGATTATGTGTCTTCTCGGCATACTCAAAACACATACACCTGACCTGAGAAAGCGTACCTACCTACTTTATTATTTGCTGATTTGATATAGTAACAGTCTGGCGTATTTAAAATAAAAGTGGTAAGATGATTATTAGCTCTCAGAAACTGTAACTGTCAGCTATTCATTTACGTTTAAATATGGTTTAGACCACGAACCTTTGTAATTGCTCTTACTTATTTAAGACTCTACAGAGTCAACGCCTCAGGAATATTTTAGAATATACACGGTTCAATTATGCCAAGAGCAAAAAAAGTGTTGTCGCTATGATACCTGTCATATATAATAAGCTACCAGGTGCCATTAGAAATGCGGACACATTATACGCTTTTAAATTAAGGCTGTCGAAGTTCCTTCTGGATAAGGCTTACTATACGGTGTCAGAGTATTTGAACGATCAATTAGAGGACGCATTGTATTTCCCTTGAAAATGAAAGAATGTTCTACTAATTCGTAAATTTATCATAAATATGACATTTTATTTAATTAGATATTATTTTATTACTATTTTAATATTGACATTCTAAATAAAATAATTAATAATGCATGTTATATGACAATTATTAATAAATATATACTTACCTAGACATGTAATTTTTGACTTTACTATAATTATAATTCCATAATCAATTTAATAATATGTATTGCATGTTTATTGACACATAAATTGTCAATTAGGTGAAAAGTAAGTGTTCAACATAAATTTGTTATTTTGCATGCCTGATACGGTCGAACACACTGTACCTTATACCAATTTGTAACAACTTTGAATACGTGTGCACAGATAATATAATACTATACAGTACAGATACCCCATCCCATACAAATTTTTTGGTAAGTGCTAACTTCTTATTTTACTCCGCTTATTTTTAAAGCGAAATTGGAAAAACAGATGGCGTGACATCGAATGCATGAAATCGTGCATAAATCGTGCATCTTCTCAATAATAGAGGTCACTTTTTCATTTGTCCATACTAGAGCGATTATCTAGCTAAATTAAGTGAAATAGCTCCATCTAAATTTGAGTAGGGTATATGATACTCGCCGATAATTTTTTCATTATTTTTTATCTCTGTTTTAATTGGTCCCACCTAACACGTTTTACGGCTAGGACGGACCAGAGTGTGGACGCAAGGCACATATTTATTAGAAATTAGAAATAAACATTGGTGCCGCCGGGATTCGAACCTGGATCACCCAGAGAGTTAAGGCGCTAATCCACTCGGCTACCCCGCCACCTATGTATAGGTGCCTTCCTTAAAAAACTTGAATGACATACGAGTAGGTATTATGGTATGGCAATTTATGGTTTATTTCATAAGGTCTTTAGATTCATAAGGTGTTTCTATAAAATAAAGTAGGTATGTAAAATTCACCGCAGAGTCTATTTCTAGCGAGCAAGTATCCGTCGTCAGACGATTTTACCTCGATGTGCCTCGATCACGATTCACGGACTCTTTAATAGGTACTCACAATTCAGCCTTCTGTGCTTCGTCACAGGTCTCACAGAATATATTAAAATATATACAGGTTTTTGCCATCAAGTTGTAAGAGGCGACAAGGAGACTAGGGACAATGTTAATAATGGTCATGAGCGCATATACGTACGCATACATAATATTAAGTCATGAATTAGAATTACATATAATACATACGCGTCACGTCCGCTTCCCCTTAGAGGGGTGACAGAGATTACGTAGCCCCATTTCTCCTGATCCTGGCATGCCACGTTCGCCTCTTTAACACCTTTGCATACATGGTTGCCTATTACAGGTACACCTTACATCCCCTTTTCTCAGCACTTCTAATATATGAATAAAATTACAAATACAGCATGTCTAATACTGTTTGCTCATTTTATGGTTTATTTTCGATTCATATGGTCACAGATAATTAAATACTAAGGTGTTTGAGTTTATATATATTCTAAGGTGTTTACATAACATAAAATACATACGCTTCACGACTTGTCTATACACACTCCCTTTTTTATTATGGCGGGGTAGTCAGAGGCTTGAATGCCCATCTCCGAAATTTCGAAGGCATGTTAGGTATGGGTCATTCGGTAATTTTATAGAAACACTAAGGTGTTTCTATAAAATTAACTAGGTATGTAAATTTAATAAAGTGGTATGCCAGCATCAATATCAATCAAGTCACGGGCACAGATAATATAATACTGTCTCGGGTGATGGGTTGCCAACCCATCACCCAAAATAGATAAAAATCACTGTAGAGTCCTTATTCCACTCTTACAACATCCATGGGGAGAAATCGGGCGGTGGACTTCAAATTAAGTCATGGGGTGACGGGATGCCAACCCATTGCCCAAAATAGATAAAAATCAACCTAGAGCCCTTATTCCACTCTTACAACATCCACGGGGAGAGATGGGGTGGCGGACTGCTGATTAAGTCCTATTAATCCGTGTATCACCAATATAGTTTGACACTCCCATCCCCCCTGTAGGTGTAAAAGGCGACTGTTGGATTGAGGTAATTTCTAGTATTACTAGAGTTAAGACGGTTTAATTTGCTTTGCACTATATTATTAGATTGAGTTTATTATATTACTATAGGCAGTTACTTTTGGTCAAAGAGTTCACCTAAATAAATACCTAATCCTAATAAGTATTCTGGAATACCTACAATATATTATAGAATTTAAATGCATTATTAACCCGTGTTTCACCAATACAGTTTGACACCCTTGGTGTAGGTGTCGTAAAAGGCGACTGAGGGATGCAGACCGGTAAAAGTAGGTACTGTCTTAGCAGTGAGCGCATACACGTACGTATACATATTTATGAAATAGAATTACGTACATACACGTCACGCCCGCTTCCCCCTAGAGGGGTGGCAGTAATCACGTAGCCCCATTTCTCCCATGAATGTAAGGTACCTACCTATTCATTTATTGATCAAAATCAAGCGACGCGCGCGACTACCTCGAACACAGACAGGCGCCGCGCCTTATCGCGCGAGTGTGCGTGACTTGTGTTTGTGTGCGTAGTACCTAGCAAGGTAGAAACTAAAAAGTAAAATCCGAACTCGTTATATTTCACATTTTGGAGAAGATTGTAAAGGTTTTCACTGTGAAGTGTATGCTAGTGATTAAATATAATAATAATAAATTTCGAATATTTTATCGAATATGCCTTCGAAATATATATAATAGAATTGATTTTTAAACGAAATAGTGTACCGATAGAAAGAAAAAAACATAAAACATACCTACGCTTCACGGCTTGTGTATACACACTCCCGTTTTTATTATGGCGGGGTAGTCAGAGGCTTGAATGCCCTTCTCCGAAATTTCGAAGGCATGTTAGGTATGGGTCATTCGAAGCCCGCGTATCACTAGATAGACAGCACCCAACGTGATAGGTAGTGAACCGGATCGCCGCATATAGGCACTGACTATTACCTATTCTGAGAAATAGGCATGTTTCCTCACGATGTTTTCCCTCACCGTTAGCGACTGTAAATTTGTACGTAAATGAAAAACACATATTTAAATTTCATTTATTGGTACATGCCAGAGTCAGGATTCGAACCTAGGACCTTTCTCATACGAAGTCCGAGGTCTTACCCACTGGGCTACAGCCGCTTTTCAGCGCTTCTAATTTAGAGGAAATTGTTTAGATTAAATAAAAAACTTAAGTATTACTTAGACTATTATTATTATTCGTTACATAGGTACATAATATGTATATTTACGCCTGCTTCACTCACACCCATAAACATTTTCATACATGCTCTTCTGTTCTTTACGCTACCTACACCCGCCTAGAAAGGATTGTCTCAATTTGATCTCAATAACTCAATAATAATCTTCCTTCCACTGTGCCACAATAAATTACCTTCGCAACCTATATAAAAATATATTATCATTATATTTCAGTAGTTAATTTTATATTAATGTTTTATATATGTACTTGTATATGTAGATCTAGCAATGAACATTTTAATCATTCTCTTTATATTCGATTAAATATGTCGATTAATTTTAACGCAATATACAATATACAAACAAATGAAAAGAAATATAAAATGAATACCTATTGCATTTTAAATTTTAAATATTGCAAATGCATAAAAATTAAAATTAGTTTTATAATTCTATTTCAATAAAGTCTAATTTTGCATCATCATAATATGATTAGATATTGACAGATGTTTACAGAACAAAAACATGCCAAAATGAAATACAAAATGCATACCTATTGCATTTTATTGAAATGTGCAAATGGAAAATATTTTTTCTGCATTTGTAATAAAGTTTATTTTGGATCATCATAAAATGATTACTATTTTTACAGTCCAAAAACATGCCAAAATGAACTTTAATTACGAATAACCGCTATATATATCGGTTATTTTCTTTACGTGTTAATCGATATCTGTTTGGCTTAGTAACAGATATATTTCGGTTGTTAACCGTAACCGTCGGAACGCTGATTCGCAGAGATACCCTATTATTTACTTTTATTAGTGCCCGTAATAGAGCAGAGAGCGACTTGCAGCGCTCTCGGCGAGGGCGGCGGGGGCTGCCGCGGTGCGCCGCTTCGCTCCATGCTCCCTCGTAAACTATGCCTACCCAATCTACTAGTGCGCGGGATCTCTGTTATAATCCTGAATAGGTACATAATACTGTGTTCACATAATGTTGCCGCCGCCGACCCCGATTGATCGCCGATCCCCGTCGTCACCCGACAGACGAACACAAAAAACCTATATGCAAAATATGCATTCACATCCCTTTCGGGGTAGTCAGATGTTGAGTGGCAACTAAGTTTTTTTGCAATCTTAAGTCAATCGAAACCCAATCGTTACCTGATTATCAATAACCAATGTAATAGGTGATTAACTAAGTCTTTACATAACCAAACCAGGTTCCCTCACCAAAACAACAGTACGTGAGTAATTTAAATGGTCACCCATCCAATTACTTCCCACGCCCCCGTTGCTTAACTTCGGTGATAGAACGAGAACCGGTGTTTGAATCACAACCGTAGAATCCTATATTTATGATCACAACTACACATCATAATTTTTCATAAGCGCGATTAAAATACCTACCCAATATTTTAGCAAAAACATTATTGACATTACATAACACATAAACTAATAATTGGCCGTATAATAGTAGTTTATCAGGATCAAAAGAAATCTGTATAGGAATCGAGACATTTACATTTTTCGTACGATTGCCTGCCTATAAAGTCTGTGACACTGGTATTCAGTTTGTATTTCAGATGTTTTTGAAATCATAATTATGTCATTTGTACTGAATACATTTATTTATAGGTAGTTATACTAACCGCCAATACACAGCGACATCTGCTTTCGAATAGAAAAATGTTGCTTCTACAAGTATTGACTAGATGGCAGGATTAAATAAATTTTACTTACTTTATTATTTATGAAATTGATATCCGCACTTTCTATTACTCACTAGTAAGTACATAAATTCATATTATCACATATTATGGTGAATTATGTATGAATATAGCTAAAAATCGTAATATTTTTCAATAATAATTTTTTTATCGGTCTTTGATGACTTATAGCGCCACCTATTGATGCTTCAAGTTTTGGTCGAAATAATTTGTATGGGATGGGACCCCATGACGTGTGTTTGCAAATAAAGTTTGATTTGATTTGATTTGCTCATTGGTTTAGAAACTAATACCTCTGTAGGTGTTAAAATTTTGGCAGGTGTTTAAATTGATATACAATTTACTACTTATGTAACCTCCTTAAATAAGTATACTATAATGTATGTAAGTAATCGTTACTGCACCGAAATATTGTTTGTAAAAATAGGTAGAGATCCCGCCATATAAATTGGCAGTTGGTGGCGTCGCCACAGTCGCGTAATTCAGTGTTACCAGTAAACACGCCAAAACTAGCACTCACTGTGCCATACGGCTCGATACATTATAGGTTTCATTTGTAACGGTCTTTGGTTGCAGAGCAAAATTATAAATTTCACAAGCTCTCTTTGAAAGTTATCTTATGATCTAAGCATAAATTAAAAAAATATTTCAAACATGATTAATAATTAACGGGACTTATCCTTCTTATTATATATTACATATATTATGTGTTCCTTCACTCTGTCCGCAATAGACCGTTTAGTCTGTCCGACGTAGGATTTCCCACAGCTGCAATCAATCTTATACACACTCTTATATCTTATATCATGAGTATAAATCGCGAATCTCTTAAAACTATTATTTCAAACATGGCACTGAACATTGTCTTTACATATTTTTTACCGAGGTTAGATCAGCGGAGACCCTAGCTTACAAGAACTATACAACAAGAAACTCCGGAAATCAATTTATTATAATCACCCTTAACAAACATAAAAATTACAAAGAGTGGGCAAAAAACACAACGCTGGTAATACAAAATTTACCTTTCATACAAAATAACACGCAATGGCGGAAACGTCAAATTTAGTTCCAAGTTTGGCTACTGCCAATTTAAGTGGCGGGATCTCTACCTATTATTTATTTTTATAAATGCTCGCATTAAGGTTGCTTTACACTTTGATTAGTGACTAGGTATGAACAGCTACTGATTAGTGCAAGTTATTTCCTGTGTATGGAAGTGAGTTCTATTTTTTTGCGAGTAACGTCGTCCAGCGTGCCGTCACTGCCCCCTCACTTACAGCGTGCCTGCCACTAAACACGTCTGGTCTGGTCAGAGTTTAGAAAGCGTGCACGCTTGTTGTTATACAAAATGGCAAAGTGGAACGAATACATAACTTATAAATTTGTAAAGGAGTATATAAAACATGAATGCCTTTACAACTTTAAATCCTTAAATCCTTAAATCACCTGCACTCAAAATTTATTGGACACTAACCGCACCACACACTTACACTCGTACTAATCAAAGTGTAAACCAGCCTTTAGAGCAGAGAGCGATTTGCGTCTGCCGCCGCGCACTTTTTGCGTCATAGAAAATTATATAGGTTTAAACTCAGCTTTGAACCACAGGACTACCAGATAATAAAAATTAGTGTTTTAATTTAATAAATAATATTTTATAGCAATAACAATCAACCACCTAAAGCACCTATACACATTATATCGTATTTTACGACATTATTTATGTAAATAATTATAAATAAAAGTTATTACATAGATGAAGAAGAAGTTATTTTCAGTGTATTCTCAGAGATACTTATTATTTAATTTTATTAGTGCCCGTAATAGAGCAAAGAGTGACTTGCGCCGCTCCCGGCGGCGGCGGCGAGAGCTGCAGCACTGCGCCCCGCGCGCGCCGTTTCGCTCCATGCTCTCGCGTAAACTATGCCTATTGCGTATTTATTTAGCGTATTTAGCATAATTAATCGTAATAATTAAAAACAATACCTTGGATATAAGAATACTATAAAAGCTACTTTTACGTTTTGTCGTATAAAACATAAACTAATAATTGGTTCTGTGAAAGTCGTTTTTTTGGACTCAAGAGAAATCTGTAAGGGAATCTAGAATGTCTTACATGTTTTAGCTTTTATTTGTTATCGAACTTAGTGGATTTACATAATATTTAGTACTTAATATTATAAAATATCAAATCATTCTTTATATCGGTTTGTTGTAAATACTATGAATACATTTGATATCATTACTAAACAGTATGCGTCAAGTTAGTTCACTATGTTCTCACAGATACCTACCACCTTATTCCAAAACAAAGCCGATGTTTTGTTATAGAAACAAGTCCCGTGTAAAACAATTGCAGCCCCTTGTTTATCTCTGGGATAAATAATTTTGAGGTTACCTTTCTGTTTCAGAAGTGGCCAAATATGTTTTTATAATATAGATATTTTCTAAAATAAGTTAAAATCACAGCTAATATAAGTCACTATAAAATCAGCATGATGAATTAGATTTGTTGCAGATAAATTTGTTGTTTCATTTGTAAATTATGCTATGGAGTGACGAAAAATGTTCCTATAAATATTGATTCAAAAGCAATTGGGCGGTATAATAGCGAATATTTTATGTAATGTTATTTATGTTTGCGATATAAACAGGTTTCACACTACGATGGTTTCAAAAACACTGAAATAAATCACATCAAACTTGATATAACAAAATCATAACAAACTTTATTGTCATGGCGGATCGCATTACGTACTGTTACATCCCTTATTTCTCAATAAATAATGCTTAGTATACAAATCAACACTAACAGTACTTTTCCATTCAATATTCTTTTGCCGTCAGCATTTTTAATTATTCGATACATTTACTTCAATTTAATTAGTTAGATTCTGAGACTCGCGGTGTGCGGACTCGCGGTTGCCCTAAGGACAAGTCTGCGTCAGCCACACCTACAAATTTCCCGACTGATCGACGGTTAGTCTCAGCCACCAGGTCTGAACCCGCGTTAGTGCCACCGAACAGGTCTAACTCATCCCGAAAGTCAAGCTGATTCCACGTGGTCTGGTTCCCACCGCGTGATCAAACGGCAACGTGTCAAGTTCCAGTCCAAGGTTGCGAGCCGCCGCGCTGCATAAGCCGCCGCGCTGCATAAGCCGCCGCGCACCTGCCTTGCCCCGCCGCTGCATTCCGAAGCACAGTCCAGGATGTTCCAAGTGTTCCTGTTTCTGTGAGTAACAATTTCCTTAAAAGTGTAGTGATTTCTAATTTTAAACTATTTTTTAATATTTCGTCACTGACTTTCTTTGCTATTTTCTAAGGTTTTATTACGTTTCAAAGTTTTGCTAATTGTAATTGTAATATTAAATATGACTGAACACAAATCAGATTCTAAGATGAAGACTAGATCTGCAGCTGCCTTAGCAGCTTCAGATGAAGGTCCACAAGTACCTTTATCAGTTTTAACAAAATTTATCAAGTCTTATAGTGGATACAAAGAGTCCCTCCCTGCTTTCCTCACAAATTGTGACAATGTCATTGGCCACAAATGACCAAAAGTTTGTACTCAATGCGTGCAGCCTTAAAAATTTCAGTGCTTGGGAAGAAGTAAAATGCTTCCTAAGAAGCACCTTTGGTGAGACAAAACACACCACAAATCTTTTATTAGATCTCCAAAATTGTCTTTAGTTACATTCAGAGATGTAACCCGATACATCTTAAGGTTAGAGTCCATTCTAACCAGGTTGTTGGCAGATATTCACAATAATTGCAAAGAACCTTCAGAGCTTCCTGGTAGAATAGCTGCCATGGAGGACTTGGCTCTCAATACCTTCGTTTTAGGGTTGAGCAGCTAAATTTCCAATATAGTTAGGAACCCTACAACCCTTCATACGGCAACAGAGCTTGCCGTCGAAGAAGAAAAGCTCTTTAATTTGTCCAAATCTTCTTCTGCTTCTTTCACCTATAAGCGATGTTCTAACTGTAATAAATCAGGGCACAACTCCTCAGAGTGTTTCAAAAATAAAAAAACCCAGTTATTATCAGAATAATAATAACTATCGATCCCCTAATAACTCACAACGGTCTTTTCACGTACAAAAGACATCTTCTCAACCTCCTCCTTTGCAATGTAAATATTGCAAAAACATAGTCCATAGCATACAAGATTGCAGAAAGCTCAAGTTTAAAAACAACCAGAGCGGCCCTAATAGGCCTCAGGCTTCTTTTCCAAAAGCACAAGCACACAACAGTGCTAGTGTTAACGTCACCCAGACTGACTCATCTTTAAACTAAGGAAGATTTCGGATGAGTGCCTGTCGAAATCATACTCTAAAAATGGCACAAAACAACCCTCTGATTTTGACTCTTTTCCTAATTCTAATACATCTCGATACCAATCATCGAGTTCACCTCAGCTAAGTCTGAGTTCTGCTAATTTTAATACATCTCGATATATCACATCGAGTTCACCTCAGTCAAACCTGAGTTCTGCTAATTTTAATACATCTCGATACATTCCATCGAGTTCACCTCAGTCAAACCTGAGTTCTTCTAATTTTAATCCTACTAATTTTATTGATTCATCTCTTAAAGAAAATAAGAGTTCTACTAAGTCTAATACTAAAAATTGCAAATCGATTCCAAAGGAATCGACTTTGTGCACACTGTCTACACTGAATTCTCTGAGTCGTGATTGTAGAGATGAGAAGTCACTCAATACTACTAATTTGAATTATGACAAGAAATTTAATTTCCAAGTCTATTGCGATAAAATAGTTTCTTATCGTAGTAATACTACACATAATGATAATTCTGTTAAGAATAATCACTCTATTCCTATCTTTGAAACTGAAATTTATTCTAAAAAGGTATCTTTACCTCACGTATATTTACATACTAATCACTCAGATCAGCCTATTTGTTTTTTAATCGATACAGGCGCAAGTCTTAGCCTCATAAAAAGATCGAGTTTAGATCAAATCCCAGAGCTGTCAAACGAAATCGTTAAGCTCAAAGGTATCAGTGATTCGAATTCATTAATTGTTACGTTAGGTACACTTCCGTTAGGAATTAATCTTTCGGATCAAACAATTAATTATAAATTTCACGTCACAAACGACGACGTTAATTTAGAAAATTATGATGGTATAATAGGTAGTGATTTTCTTAATTATTTTATGGTAAATATAGACTATTTTTCCAAGTCATTGCTGATCAAGAATCAAGCTTTACCCATTGTTTATAATCAACCCACATATGTGATTCCCGTGCGCTCCGAAGCGATAATCGAGTGTGCAATATCAAATTACGCTCCCGAGCTTTATCATAACAATGAAGCATTAGTATTAGATCAAGCTTTATCAACCGGTGTTTTTATTGCTAATTGTATCGTTTATATTAAGCCTAATAAAAAGGTTAATGTCTCTGTTTTGAACACTACCGACTCTTATTTAGAAGTTAAGGATTATAGTGTAAAATTGACTCCTTTCGATAATGAAGTTGTAACAGAAACTTTTCAATCAATTAACGCTTTTAGCTTTTCTAAGTCTGACCGAACACAAAAAGTTATTAACTCAATTCGTTGCAACCATTTGAATTCTGAAGAGAAAAGTAAATTACTACATTGTTGCTCTCGTTATACTGATATTTTTCATTTAGAGGGTGAATCACTGACTTATACTCATGCAATTGAGCACAAAATCAATTCCAGTAATTCGTCGCTCATTCATGTAAAATCTTACCGTTTCCCCGAATGCCACAAGGATGAAATGGACACTCAAATCCGCAAAATGTTAGATCAAAACATCATTAGACCATCAGTTTCACCATGGAGTGCCCCAGTACGGGTAGTTCCCAAGAAAATGGACGCGTCAGGTAAAAAGAAATGGCGTGTTGTCATTGATTACCGTCGCCTCAACGACGTCACTGTTTCCGAGAGTTATCCCTTACCACTAATTTCAGATATTTTAGACCAATTAGGTCATTCCAAATACTTCAGCACCCTTGACCTGGCCAGTGGATTTCATCAGTTAAAGATGTAAGACAGGATTTTCTGTTTCAACGAATTCGAGTACTTCCGGGCACTTCGAATTTGTAAGAATGCCCTTTGACCTCAAAAACGCACCTGCTACATTTCAACGGCTAATGAATACCGTACTTTCTGGATTACAAGGTCTTCACTGCTACGTTTATCTAGATGATTGCATTATTTACTCTCACCACCTTGATTCCCATATGTCTAAGCTTCAACTTGTCTTCGATAGACTGAGACAATTCAATTTAAAATTACAACCCGATAAATGCGAATTTTTACGACATGAAGTCGCTTATCTCGGTCACATAATTACAGACAAAGGTGTGTCTCCTAACCCTGAAAAGGTCCGAGCAGTCACTGAATTCCCAATTCCTACTAATGTTAAACAAATTCGCTCATTTTTAGGTCTCGTCGGTTATTACAGACGATTCATTATGAATTTTTCCAAAGTAACTAAACCACTTACATCCCTTTTAAAGAAGAATGTACAATTTATTTGGAGTGTTGAGCAACAAAATGCATTCCAATTTTTAAAAGAAAAACTAACTTCAGCCTCTCTGCTTCAGTATCCAAATTTTTCTGTTCCTTTTATTATTACAACAGATGCCTCCAATTACGCTATTGGCGCAGTTATCGCTTGTTTATTCGTTGTTATCGCAAGGTGAGATAGGAAAAGATAAACCTATCACATATGCTTCTAGAACCTTAAATAAGGCTGAAGGAAATTACGATACTACTGAAAAAGGAACTACTTGCTATTCTATTGGGAGTTAAAACTTTCAGGCCGTATGTATACGGTAGACAATTTACTATAGTAACGGACCATCGTTCTTTAAAATGGCTTTTTAATGTAAAAGACCCAGGTAGCAAGCTTACACGCTGGCGCCTTAAGCTGGAAGAATACGACTATACTATAGAATACAAACAAGGTCGTCTAAACTCAAACGTGGACGCGTTATCACGATGTCCCATTCATATCATTGACCCTAAGACTTTACTTAATGCTAGTTACGAAAAATATTTTAAGACTCAATTTACCAAATCTCTGTCTAAACCTAATAACGTTATAGAAGAACATGCACAATCTTTACATTTATCTAAGTTTAAGACTATTGTCTGTCCTACTTCTTTAGATTTCGATAAATCAATACCTCATATAGAAGAAATTCTATCACAACTTAGCAATCCTATCGAGTTAACTGACTCAGAAAGAGAAGTTAATACTATTAGATATTTAAATGATAAAAAACATTATTATTTTCCATTTACAAAAGTACATCACTACGATGAAACTAAATTCAAAGATATCTATGACTTATTAATTAAACTCAGGAACATGATCTTATCAGATAATTCAGAAGACACTGACTTAGTTATTTCAGATTTCACTGATCCTTTTTCTAAATTATCTTATACGAAAATATATAATATGATTGCTCATATTTTTAGTAATACAAATAATAAAATTCATATTCATAAAAATCAACTTATTTATCCAACCCCAGTGGAAGTTCCCACTATTTTGAAAGAAAATCATGATTCTACGATTGCTGGTCACCCAGGATCGAAAAGAATGTATTCCAGAATCAAAGCTGCTTATTATTGGAGAAAACTATGTGAAGAATTGTAAGCCTTGTCAATTAAATAAACCTTTGCGAAAAAGCAATAAAGCTCCTATGGAGATAACCTCCACTTCAACTAAACCGTTTGAGCGTTTAGCTTTGGTCATCGTAGGTCCCTTACCAGATGCTGGTATCCAGAAATTTAGATTTATATTAACCTTACAGGATGACTTAACGAAGTTTTCCAGTGCTTACCCTATGGTCTCATCAACTAGTGAAGAGATAGCTCGAAACCTAGTTCATTTTATGTCTATTTGGATTTCCTAAAATGATTTTAACAGATCTAGGCACTTGTTTTACCTCAGATTTATTTAAGGAATCAACAGACATTCTAAAGATAAAATCTTTATTAACTACCTCTTATCATCCACAGACTAACGGAGCCCTTGAGAGGTCTCATGCAACCTTAAAGAAATACCTAAAATCTTTCGATAATGATAACCAGAACAGAACGACTGGCATTGTTATTTATTTACAGCAATTTTAACCTATAATACAACTCCTCACAGTATACTCAATTTACTCCTCATGAATTATTGTATGGTTACAAACCTTCTATTCCAACTTCTCTTAATGAAACTAATAATAACACGACTTATGAAGAATACATACGCGCTCTACAATACAGAATGCGTTTCAGTCGTGAAAAGGCTATTCAAAATATTATTTCTAGTAAAGAACGCTCTAAGCAATATTATGACTCTAACTCTAGAGAATTTCAATACAAGACAGGTGATATTCAATATTTAAAACACCATCATAGACTTCGTAAAGCACTTTCTCCTATATAGAAAGGCCCCTATAAAATAATTAAAGTTCATAACAAGCATAATGTGACCCTACAGATAGGTAGGAAACATGTTAAATATCATACTAATGAGATCAAACCTGCCTTTTAACACATATTCATTTATTTTCAGAACCCTTCTTTATGGGTGCAACGCTGAATCAAAAATCACTGAGATAGTACATAGCCCAGGAATTTATTTTGAACCAATAACTATGATTAATTTTTATAACGACTATTGGAATGTAGTTACACACATTGATCTTATTTCTTTAGAACCTTACCTTAACAATATTGTAAATTTATTACATAAAACTCAAGAGCTTTGCAACAAAATTGAATCCTCTGATCTTATACAATGTAATCATGTATCTAATCCTATAGAAGTACTATTGCAGTCTAATTTCATAAAGCTTCAATCCTTATCTCACATAGGTAATAGTTTCCAAAAACCCTAATAAGGTTAAACGCTCTTTGGAATTTGGAGGCGAGGTCCTCAAATTCTTCTTCGGCACTCTAGACGCCGACGATGCCCGAAAATACGATGCTGCAATAGAGTCTTGTAAAAAGAGCGAAAACGAATTGTTTCATTTAATGAAAGACAATATACATAAATCAACTTTGAACAATTTAATTCTACTATCACTAAGTTAAATGAAAACGAAATTAATATGAATTCCCAATTAAATAAACTAAATGATATTTTAACTCAAACTACTAAGAATGATAATTTACTATTTTATGTGTCTAGGATTAACAGTTTATTTAATATTATTGAAGGATCACTCCTTTCAATTTCTAATTTGCTTTCTACTACTCTTAATTCTATTTTATTTTCTAAGATAAATATTTTACACCCTAGTGTCATAAGTCCACTGAATTTAGTTAAGGAATTAGCTCAGCATAGTAATCAAGTTAATAAACGACTCGATTTCCCTGTTCAATTAAATATTGATAATATACACGCTGTTATAGATATATCTCAATTAAGTTCATACTACCTATTATAAGAATAAAATTGTGTTTGTTTTACATATTCCTCTAATAACTTTAGATAAATTCATTGTATATAAAAATATACCACTTCCAACCCCTCACGATGAATCATCGACTAGAACCTTTGCACTTATACAACCCTCAGATAATTATATCGCAATAAGCGAAGATAGGATGCATTACGCTGTAATGAATGATTTAAATATTTGTAAGAAGATTACTAATGATTATTCTATATGTGAACAAATTTCTATATTTTCTACCATTGGTAACCCTAATTGCGAATCCAAACTTTTGACTGAAGTAACCCTATCATTACCTCCTGAATGTAATTCGAAACTATTAATTGGTCAAATTGATATATGGCAGAAACTTAATAATAATAGAGATCCCGCCACATAAGGTGGCAGTAGCCAAACTTGGAACTAAATTTGACGTTACCGCCATTGCGTGTTATTTTGTATGAAAGGTAAATTTAGTATTACCAGCGTTGTGTTTTTTGCCCACTCTTTGTAATTTTTATGTTTGTTAAGGGTGATTATAATAAATTGATTTCCGGAGTTTCTTGTTAGTTCTTCTCCAAGCTAGGGTCCCCGCTGATCTAACCTCGGTAAAAAATATGTAAAGACAATGCTCAGTGCCATGTTTGAAATAATAGTTTTAAGAGATTCGCGATTTATACTCATGATATAAGATATAAGGGTGTGTATAAGATTGATTGCAGCTGTGGGAAATCCTACGTCGAACACACTAAACGGTCTATTGCGGACAGAGTAAAGGAACACATAATATATGTAATATATAATAAGAAGGATAAGTCCCGTTAATTATTAATCATGTTTGAAACAGTTTAATAAACATATTTTGACTTTGATATATTAATTTGTTTTATTTGAGTTTATAGCTCTACAACCAAAGACCGTTACAAATGAAACCTATAATGTATCGAGCCGTATGGCACAATGAGTGCTAGTTTTGGCGTGTTTACTGGTAACACTGAATTACGCGACTGTGGCGACGCCTCCAACTGCCACCTTATGTGGCGGGATCTCTAGATGGATTTATGTTCAGTCTGTACCGAATAAAATAACTATTAAATGTGATAATGATGTCATTGATTATCCTATTGTCGGCACAGGTATAGTTAAGCTCACTGATAATTGTATCGGATTTTCTAAAACTATTCAACTTGTACCTACTAGTTCATATTCTATTTTTCTCACATCCCCCTTAGATATCGCTTTTGATATCACAGAGGATGACTGCTGCAAGAAGGAAACATTTAACATGAGCTTGCCACATTTGTCACCGATAAAGTTAAGTAAGATTAATTTAGAGTCTTTAAAATATGCAACACATAAAATGGATAATTTAGAGAATGAAATTAACAAATTACAAACAGAATCCCATTTTATAAAATATTCAAGTTATTATTCCACTTTTACATATGTTTTAATTGTAATTATTTTAGTTTTTATATTTTATAAGTTATATAAATGTTATCAACGTAATACTAATTCTGGATGTTGCATTCAAATTTATAATCAATGTTATAATACAGGGTAGCAAAACATAAGAACCAAAATCATACTTCTGTTGAACTTACTGATATCTCAACATCAGAAGAAGACAAGAAATCTGTAAAATCTCTGCCTGTTCCTAATTTAACCTATAAGTCTTATACACATAATTTTTCTCATTCCTCCAAGAGGAACTTGAACTTTTAAACATTATAACAATGTTAAATTAATTTAGAATATTAATGATGTTAATTTAAGTTTCTATTTTCATGTGATTTCTATTTTGTGCATTGGTTTCTCAAGTTTCGAAGTACCGACTTTTCGTATTTGTTTAATAATTGACTCGCTTCATTTTCTTTTTCTGGATGAAGCTCCGTCTAAAAGGGGGAGCTGTTACATCCCTTATTTCTTAATAAATAATGCTTAGTATGCAAATCAACACTAACAGTATTTTTCCATTCAATATTCTTTTGCCGTCAGCATTTTTAATTATTCGCGATACATTTACTTCAATTTAATTAGTTAGATTCTGAGACTCGCGGTGTGCGGACACTTCCGCAACTTGGGAAATCAATTTATTTTAGATTTTTGTATTTTTTCCCAAATAAACTTGTGTTTATTTGGAACCGTGTTTTTTTTTAAAAGACAATCTTAAAAGCCCGCGTAACAAATTGGTGTCAGAAGTGGGATGCCAGAATACCAGTTCCAGAAGAGCTGCAGTCGAGAGACATTGGCATAGAATCCAGGCGAAAGACTGTCTGCCGATCGACAATAAGCCTTGCCCTAAGGACAAGCCTGCGTCAGCCACACCTACAAAATGTGGGTGTTTATTTGGAACCGTGTTTTTTTTAAAAGACTATCTTAAAAGCCCGCGTAACAGTACGTTCCGTGTATCAATTTGTAAATGAAACAAACATTAATAAATTATAATCAGATTATTCAACAACTTAGTATTTATTAATATATATTAAAAACATTTTAGTCATAGATATATAAAAGTAACCAATATTTGAATAAAAAATCACTTGTGGTTAATAATTGTAATTTTATAGTAGGATTAACAAATAGTATAATGGAACGTACTTAAGTGAATACCCTAGCCCGACCTCCTGTAGGAGTATGTAGCCCTGCTACTGCGCTTGTATTTTCGTATGGTTTTGAGCTGGAAAAGAACTTCGAAAAATATAATTTCTTCGATTTATGCGTAAAATTTGACGAGGCAAACAAATACCTACAGTAAAAGTACAAATACCTGAGTAAAATTTTGGGCTGCAGGATAGGTATAATAAATAGGGTCATTTTTTGGTGCAACCTCCAACTCCGTTATAAGAGCCTAGTGACTGAATTCGGATTTCCATGGCAACCATTAGACGAGTCTGAGTCGTAGAAAAATCAAAATCTAACTAGCTGCCGTTCTTTCCGCATATCTGTCCGGTACCGGTATAACCTATTCTGCAGTACGCTAAAAACTCTAATTCAAGTTGCCAAAGAGTGTCTCAAATGTATATTTATGATTTCGAGCATCACAAAAGCATACTCAACCTCTGACTACCCTGAATTCGGTCATAGTCATTATGCATAATATATAATTATGTATATGTGTGTGTATGTATGTATATATATATATATATATATACAACATAAACAACCTATCCAGGGGTCCACTAATTGCTGCCTACCTACTGGGAAGAAAGCTGAAGTGATGTCAGTAGGTATCATGTATGTATATTCTCAACTTCTTGTCATAATATCTGAAACATCAAGCGGTAAATCAAAATAATTTACATTAATTATCATGATTTTTTCATATCATGTCTGACATATACCTGTCATAGGCATAAATGATGCAAGAATGAATTTATATCAAATATGGCGTCGCATCAAGTAAAATACTTCTTAAAATATAAATGTAGAACAAATCAACTTTAGCAGTTCACTTCGAAAGAAAAAAATCGCTTGTAATATAATAAGCAATAACCTCAAACACCAAAATGATTACACATTGTTTTCCAAATTTCACTGATTGAACTAAGAATTAACTGATCTCGTGTGATTATCTAGCGGTTTAGCTGTGATCGCCAACAAAATGGACGTGCTCCCCACGCTGGCATTCGCCAAAGTCTGCTCGCGATCTATTGAAACTAGCTAGTCGCGGCGGACGCGTAACCTCTCCATATAAAAATGTATGAAACAGATGGCGGCCCAAAATTGGGCGTTTTATTCTTACGAAAACTGCAGTATTATGAATAAAACAGGACCTAATATGTTTTTAGTCAAATTATTTAGTATTTTGAGAACCCATTATTGTATATTTTGATTTCAGATCTTACTCCGTGACGTAATAAACGAAAAAATACAAACCCCTGTTTGCGCCATTTTTCTGATTTTTTTATCAACTTTATGCGTTTATATTCACGTAATTATTGATATTTAACTCTTGAAACTACGTCAGTCATCAATTCCAGTCTTTCATTATGCTACCTTGAAAGTATACCTACACGATTTTGAGGCCAACCTTAAGCCTTAACCGTAGGAGTCTGGGACTAACATATTTATGCTCTTTCACACGTTGATTCATTGATTCATACTCAGATAGAAAGATAGAACCCCCCTGACACGTCCACTCCTCTTGTCGATCTCCGGTCCAAAACACTGCGTACGTGCCATAAGAGGTATTGTACACTCCCTTTCGCTTCATTTTGTTCACACCTAACGTATCTAATTTCTTATATTCCATCATCTTACAACATTTGTCGTTCCAAATCGAGTCTACTTGACCGATGGCGAACCTTGTCGCTGACTTGCCCCCGAGATTCTTTGCATTATTAGGTTATGGTTTTCGTATTTCCAATTAAATTTTATGTTAAACTATTGGGTAGATATTTTAATCGCGCTTGTGAATAAATTATATATGTATATGTGGTCATAAATATAGTTTTCATAATAAATATAATTTTGTGGTCGCATTTGAGCTGAGACCGTCTCGCGGCCAGGCGCGGTGGCCACCGCTGTTATTGCCGCGGCACGCGGTGCCTTATGTTTTCGCTGTTTTACGTCATAGAAAATTATATCATATGATATTATTATATTATATGATATAATGCTAAAGTAGAATTCGTAATCGAAATATATTAATAAAGGAAGAATCTAACTAATAAAATAGATACTTTATTAAGTAGGCTCCTCCTTCAAAGAATTAAACGATGTGATAATTGTATTTATAATAAATTTTTCAATACAGTCTATAACACGTAACTTGATAAGTATTACACATAGTAATCTTATACCTGTGGTATGACAGCTCTCATTCAATGCATATTAATATCGATAAAATATATTGAAATGTTAGATTGGTCACACAATATTTACTTTACGACAATTTGTACAAGGATTAAGTAGTAAAATTAAATACATTATTGTAGTTTATAAATAACACACATTTATTGGCACTATGGTTTAAATTATTACGGTTACATAAGTAAATATAAATAATAATGGAACTTGACAATTAATAGTCTTTATAGTATATAGCTACTACTATACGTTATTCTATATATTCTTCTTTATTTCTAATACTTACGTAGCTACTAAATTTACTTTGAAATATGAGATTGATCGGTCACGTTTAACTTTACTTTCGGTGACTTTCGGTTATTTTCTATACAAGTCACAAATCTGCAATGTATACGTTTCTATGTTTTTTAAGTCAATCGTTTACATGAATATTGTCATTAAATATATTGTTACGAACAATTGCCTGGGACATTCAATGCACAGCCGCTGCACTTATACATGTGCTTATACTTATGTAGGTTGTTTACGATATCGTCTCAACAAAGGTACCAGAAGCCTATTATTCGCAAACAAAAGATGCTCGTGATGCATCGACGGTAAACAACTCAGATGTGAATAAGCGAGTGTTAGCATTATATATAAGGACATAACGATTATAGTGGCTTGTATATAGTTTCTTTTTGTATGGAATATTGTTCACATTGTCCTCCGTTCTCTCTCCGGGACCAGAACTTTCTAAGGGCGGGGTATATAAGCCGGCGCTTTAAGCGGCCTGGGAAGTGAAGTTCAGTGAGAGCAACTGAAAACGTAGACCCATACGATAGCGATACCAACTCAGCGAAGAATAAACAAGTGCGTGTACTGTGTGAGTTTCTGGAAAGAACCAAAGCACTTAACTTTGGTGTCAGAAGTGGGCTTCGGAAATACCTGAAAACGCGGAGAAGAAGGGCGTAGGGACCAGATCGCAGCAACACCGACAGGATGACGATGTAAGCTCACCAGCCATGTCCCTGGCGCCAACTGAAGGTGACCCTAGAGGCACCGAGTCAGCCGCCTCTACGTTAGTGGCTACTTCTGACCCATCACTCCTGCAGCCGGAATCGACCAAAGACATCAAACCGAACCAAGCAACCGAAGATTAGCACGAAAACTCTTCAAGATCTTTCGATGGTTTTACACATGCTCCAGGCAATACATATAGGCTAGAGGACTATGCTTTGCGTTAAGAGCAGAACGCCAAGCTCGAGAGCATGGGAGAAGAACAAAAAATAATTCTAGATGCTGTCCAAGGCATTAGAGGAACAGTATGTCATGTCAGTTGTCAAGTCAGTAGGCCGTAATGTCAGAGCAGCTTGGGAACACATTGCATTCCACGTGGCTGGACCGTTTCCGGTTACTGATGCGGGAAACAAGTTCACAACTTCACTTAGTGGGCTGAAGAGTTCGCCATCTCGAATCAAGAAGTCACAACTGTAGCAAGCAGGTTGACGAAGTCATATGCCGTTTCAGAGGAATTCAGTCGGATCAGGGCAAGAATTTCAAATCCGAAGTATTTCAGGAGGTGTACCGACTTATGGTTATGCACAAAAATTGGACCACGGTTAATCACCCTTAGTCAGATGGAATGGTTGAACGATTCAACCGAACGATAGAAGGTTACCTTTTTCTTCTGGCGAACAGAACTGCTGCCCATTAATCTACAAAGACTACTCCAGTGTTCAGTAATTTTGGCTTAGAGTTACAATTATCAGTTGACCTCTTGACTCGAAATCAGAAAGAGTCCACCTTCTGATTTACACGACGCACCGCGGTGACATGATCCATCATCTATCATGATACTACCTGTCACGATCGATAGTGAATATTTTGTTAAAGTCGGTTCGGAGTGGTGGACAGTTAATGTCTAGCCGTCACAAAAGACATTACAGTCGTGAGGTATATGATACTTGTATGTGTATATATATGGTTACGCGAATTCAATTACTTGATTATTTTGAGAATGATTTTCTAATATTTTTGTTGTAAATTCAATTTGTTTATATGAATTTTATGATCATTATTTTGTTGTTATTTAAGATTAAACCATACTAAAATAACTTTAGTTACAGTAAGTAATTAATTAATTGTAAGATTTATTTTTTGTGACACAGTTGATCTCTTGTTTGACCGCAAAACACCTATAAAACGGGCCAAACAGCTGCACGGGGCTCAGTTTGAATCGAATATCCACCGAGTGAACATTTTATTCGAAACATAATTGAGAAAAAAAAAATAAACAAGTCAGGTATGAAATTTGTAAAAAGGTGTAAATTTTAAGAAATTATAGTCGAAAGTCATTGAAATGGACGCAAATGTTTGGAGGGGTTTGATTATTAGTTGTTTGGAAGGTTATACGATTATTATCCCTGGTGTTGTTGCTGTTGAAAATGTTGGTCAAATTGAGTACGATATCTTGTACGCAAATGAAGAAGCCATTTTCAGTTTATAGCGCTGTATTTGTTCCAGTTGTGGGTTATAATCCTCACGCCTTGTCTTCTATGATAGTATTAACAAGCTGCGAACTATACAAGAATGATAACCTTAAAATCGCTAAATCATTCATGAATAACTTAGTTGAAAAATTGAACAGAATAAGATGAGCCATTTTACAGTGTTATCTACACCCATGAAACGAAGCACATACAGTCCTCTTCTTTTCGATATGTTGCCCATGACATGTCTTCATATTTACGTAAAGCAAATCCTTTAAAATGAAAAGAGCACACTACAGAAGAGCCGCTAAATATTCAAGATGGTGAACTTGCAAAAATATTATTTAATTTGTTCACAGAAAAACCATATTTGATGATATGCAAGTTTTATAATAAAGAAGATAATTTGCCAGAAGCAAGATGTCAGCTTTCACAATCAAAAATATTTTTTTAATATTAAAACTAATAAAATGCATGGGCGACAATAGTGAAATGGCCCCGAGTCCCCGGCGCTCCGTAAATGGAGCAGGGCCGTAGATAATCTCCGGGGGACAAATCGGCGATGAGGTTCGCCACCCACCACGAACGGCTCTCTGGAGAGGTGGAGCGTGGGTCGCGGAGATCCGATTTGTATCATTGAATGTATGTGGAGCAGTGGAAAACAAGATAGACGAAATTTGCAAGACGATGGCATGTAAGATATGAGTGTGTTTAATTATTATAGAAGATATTGAGAATGTTTGGAGGGTGTTGAAAGATGGTATGGTGGAATTTGCCATCGAAGTATGTGGAGTACGTATGATGACGAATACTCCCCAAAGAATCTATCTTGACGGTGGGACGAAGAAGTAAGAAAGGTTGTGAAAGATAAAAGAAAAGCATGGCAGGATTTGTTGGCAAGTACGGCCAACAATAAAGCAACCAATGCGCGTGTTATAGATTATGAACGGAAAGTGTTACTATTTAAAGAATTGAAAAAGAGAGTGAAAGAGATTGTGGAATGAAAGAAGTTAGATGCAAGAGAGAGGACTGAAAGTATGTTCTCAGAGAGTTTCCATCAAAATATCAAACTATTTTGGAAAATGGTCAAAACGGCTAGAGGACTCTCCGGAAGATCCAGAATGAGTGCTGTTAGGAATAAGAATGGGATTTGAGAAATGCTGAGTGTTTGAAGTTAAAAAGATGGAAGGAATACTTTGAAGAGTTGTTTAAAAAGGAAGGTGTATTAACTCAGGATGGACATCTGAATTAAGTGTGGATGATAATGGCAGTGATATTACTATGGAAAAAATCTTCAGAGCTTTGAAAGCTATGAAAACTGGTAAAGCTGCAGGGTACGAAAGGATTTCCATGGAGATTTTGAGGGCTGGTGGCCCGATAGTTGCCAACCTCTTGTACTTACTTTTTAATGCTTGTTGGCGATATGGCGGTGTGCCTAAAGATTGGTGTAGGGCCGTTATCGTCCCTTTGTACAAGGGGAAGGGACCCTTGCAAGACTGCAAGAACTACCGGGGGATTAGCATTCTGAGCATCGTCGGAAAAATATATGCAAAAGTATTGATTGAAAGAGTTGTTCGTGAGACTGAAACCAAGATATGGAATGTACAGATCAGGTATTTTCTTTACGCCAGGTGGCAGAAAAGTTTTTGGTGAAGAACCAAAAGGTTTTCTGTGCTTTTACGAATTTGGAAAAGGCTCGAAAGATCATGTATCCCGGAACGATTTGTGGAGGGCTGTGTCTGAGTTTGGTTTGGGCAGCATCTTGATCCGGGCTCTAAAGTCTTTATATGTGGATTCGGGAGCCTGTGTTAGGGTTAATAGGGCCTACTCAGACTGGTTCAGTATCCGAAAAGGTGTGAGGCAGGGCTGTGTAGCGTCGCCGTGGCTGTTCAATCTGTTCTAGATAGTTGCTTGACTGATTTGAAAGAAAGTGACAGAGGATTGCGTATGGGCGAGTTGATCATTCAATGCCTCTTGTACGCTGACGATCAGGTTCTTCTTGTGTCATCAGCGTGTGAGTTGCAGGAGATGGTCACTTGAATGAATGAGACACTTAAGAGGAAAGGAATGAAAGTTAATGTAGGTAAAACGAAAGTAATGGTTATGGAGAGACTTAGCAAGACAGAGTGTAAGATTGACATAGATAATGAAAGAGTCGAACAAGTGAATGATTTTATCTATTTGGGAACATTATTTACTAATAACGGAAAGTGTGAGGGAGAAATTGAACATAGAGTATGTCCAGGTAATAAAATTAATGGGGCCATGTATAGTGTTATGGGTAGCCAGTTGGTTTCTCAATCGACACGTATGGCTATTCATAGGGTTGTGCTGGTTCCAACATTGACTTATGGTAGTGAAAGTTGGCTATGGCAAAAGAAGCATGAAACTAGAATCAGTGCCGTCGAAATGCGGTCACTGAGAAGGAGTGACATTAAATGATAGAATTAAAAATAATGTGATAAGGGAAGGTTGCGGTTTAAAAGAAGATGTAGTGACTAAGATTGAAAAGCGCATGCTTCGATGGTTTGGACATGTTATGCGGATGAATGATAGCAGATTGACAAAACGTATATATATGAGTGAAGTGGTAGGGCGGTTACGTAGGGGCCAGCCCAATAAGACATATAACAGTCAGATAGACGATATTTTTTCTCTATACTATATCGCTATCTACTACTTATAGACTATATCATTTCTTTCTATTCTTCCATCACTTTCACATATTTTTCTTTCAGTGTAGGGTTCTTATGAAATTTTCGTTCTAATTGGTATAGTCTTTTCAGAGATATGTTTCTTGTTTTTCCTTGTGTTCACAATAGTACTTCGGTCGAATTTCGAAAGAAAAAAAGTGCTTGAAATATAATAAATAATAACCTCAAATAACAATATAAACTATCAAATAACAAAATTGTTTTCCAAATTTCACTTTTTGAACTAAGAATTAGCTGATCTGGGGTAATTAACATTAGTTGTTGATGGAAAAAAAAACATTTGAGTGGATCGAATAAGTCACGGGGTAAAAATTACTAGAATTAGAAATTCATCTGAGTACCCGATGGTCATTTGGGGGCCTCGTTTGTGTTGAAATGACTCGAGTGACAAAAAATCACTAGAGTTGGATATTCACTCGAGTGATAAACTTACCAGAACCGACTGGCTCGTGTAAAAAAATTCACTCGAGTCCCATCTCTAGTTGCGATCTAATTTTATTCGACCGGAGCAAGCGTATACTCTCCAAACAAAATAGTAGAGAGATTTCGCTGTTAAAATTTGACGTTTTATAAGCTTAACAGCAGCTCTATTGTGTCTAACAGTACTTAATATGTATCTTAGCCGATTTATTTAATATTTTGTGATTTCATTAATGTATATTTCAATTTCAGTTCTTATTCCGTGACGAAAAAATAAAAAAAACCCTGTATACGCCATTTTCTCAACTTTGTACGTATGTATTTATGGAAATGTCAATATTTTACTTTTTATTTAATTTTTCAAACTACTTCAGTCATTAATATTAACCTTTCATAACGCAACCTAGTTAGTATGAAAGGTGTTATTAAGTTCTAAATAAATTAAAGCTGAAAAATGAAACCACTCGTTTCGCTCATTTTTGCTATTAATACCCTTACTTTTGATGCTTGTCTGGTGGTGATAATTACGGGGGTTAGAAATTGCAGATACAACTCCATTAACTACATTGCTTACGGTTTGATCGTCATTCTATGCAATATTGTAAGTAATGAGATTGCCTAGGCAAAGTGTAAAATAGTTTAAAAAATGAATGTCATTTCATACATTGTCTGACCAGCCCCGGAATAAGATAAAATTTTGATATGGAATGATAGCATTAGACACATTGGCTATCATCATTCAGCCTATGTAAGTCCAATGCTGAACGTAGGTTTCCTCAAGATTACGCCACAAACAGGATCACTCGTGGCCCTCAGCCAACCACTACCAGCGACCTTTTTCAGCTCATCGGTCCACCTAGCAGGGAGGCGTCCTACACTACGTTTACCGAGAGGCTTTCGCCATTCGAGAACCGCTTTGCTCCAACGGTCGTCGGTTCTGCGACAGACGTGGTCGGCCCACTGCCACTTTAGCTTGCATCATCAATAGACAATGTCTACGGCTTTGGTTCTTTGCCGGACAATATCGTTCCGGACTCAGTCCCTTAACCTCCTAAGGCCCGGGCTTTATTAATAATAGTTGTTATTAAAACCGAACTTCCTTTCTACGGAACAAAATGACCACCATGTTCAAGTCCTGATCAATCAAAAATAATAAAGAACAAATTGTTTTTCGGTGTTGCTACCATGTTTTAGAATGAAGTGGCATTATTTCAACCGTAATATTTTCGTCCCTTTCCAGTATTCAGGACTCAGGATGATCGCCATTTTGTTCTTTAGAAAGGCACCTGGGTCTTAGGAGGTTAACGAGATATCCGGCAAAGAACGTTCCATTGCTCACTGAGCAACATGTAATCGTTGAGCCACCCCGTCTGTCATGTTCCACGTCTCGGCACCGTATGTCTTTACAGGCAGGACGCACTGATTGAAAACTCTGGTCTTAAGACACTGCGGTAGTGGCGACAAGAAGATATGACGCAGCTTCTCAAAAGCTGCCCAGCCTAGCTGCACTCTTTTGGAAATCTCACGCTTGACGCTGTCCTTACCTATTTGCAGAACCTGGCCCAGGTAGGCATATTCCTGGACCACTTCGAGCGCTTCTCCACTGATCGTAACCGGCTCCGGGACAACGAGTTTATTGAATATGACTTTCGTATTGTCCAAGTTCATCTGGAGACCGACCAACCGTGAGCCAGCGTTAAGACTGCGGCATTCCCTGTAAATCCTGCAGCGACCTCGCATTATGACGATGCCTTCAGCGAAGCGAAGGTGTGTGAGGTATCTGCAATGGACATTAATACCCGTCCCAGTCCAATCCAGAGTCTTATAAGATGTCCTCCCGTGCGTTCGTGAACAGTTTCGACGATATAACATCCCCCTGTCTTTCTCCTTTGAGGAACTGTATAGTACTCTTCTTTTTGTGTTTGTATTTGTATTTGTATCACCGGTGTTAGCTTACTTAGTAAATTTAAGCATTCAGACCGGTGTATTTCCTATGCAATTAAAAAAAGCTGTCATCAAACCGTTGTACAAAAAATCTGACCGAGAAAATATTGACAACTATCGTCCTATAGCTCTTTTACCATTGTTCTCGAAGGTCTATGAAAGGGTTATCTACAATAAATTAAACGTTTTCTTTTCACAAAATGATATATTTGCTAGAGAACAGCATGGGTTTAGACAAGGTCAAGGAACGGAAAATGCAATCTACAACTTTTTGTGCAATGTCGTGACAAATACGGACAAGAGACTTGTAGTAGCAGGTGTCTTTATGGACCTGTCAAAAGCGTCTGATAGGGTCGATCACAATTTATTGCTTCACAAATTAGAGTCTTACGGTATAAGAGGAATACCTCTACAGTTATTAAAATCATATCTAAATGGACGGACACAATATACTCAAATAACTAGAATATGTGCAAATACCTTGGTTGAAACTAAGTATTCTTCAAAAATCCAACTAGTCACAAGAGGATTACCACAGGGAAGTATATTGGGCCATTTATTATTCATAATTTACATAAATGACATGCCGAATATTACTGAAAATCATCTATGTTTATTTGCAGACGATAGTACACTCCTAGTTGTTGGTGAGAACAGCAATATAGTTTCTACAAAAATCAAGACTTCATTAACTAATATCAATCATTGGCTAGATAATAATAAATTAAAATTGAACATTAACAAAACATATACAATTGACTTCACATTGACATCTAATATACCAATCCATAATGACATAGCTAATAATAACATTGAATCTACAAAATTTTTAGGTTTACATATAGATAGTAATTTATCTTGGGATGTGCATGCAGAATCTATTTGTAAGAAATTGAATTCTTTGTCCTATGGTCTACATCAACTCAGAAAGTCTGTTAATATTACCGCTCTTTTGGCGGCCTATCATGGGAATGTAGTCTCCATTCTACGTTATGGCCTAATTTTCTAGGGAAATACAAAAACAATAAATAAGGTATTTAAATTTCAAAAAAAATGACTGCGGGCTATATGCGGGATATTTCCCCCCGATAGCTGTGTGCCTAAATTAAAGTATCTTAAACTATTGACGCTACCGTGTCCTTACATATTAGATATAGGAATGTTTGTAAAAAAATTTTGCATCTATTTCATACTTTGAAAAGCAAGAGACGGAAAAACGTGTTAAATTTGCAAAGGTTTGAGTACGCGAAAAATAAAAAGAGTGTTGTAGGAATGATTCCGACAATATATAACAAACTTCCAGGAGATATTAAAAACATACAAAATATACAAACATTTAAAATAAAACTGACACAATTTCTTATAGGTAAAACATATTACTCCATAACGGAATATCTAGACGATAAGTTAGAGCACTCGATGTATTTTCATTGACATCTATTTGACATTTTTTATTTGACAAATGTTACATGCCACATTTACTAAAATTGATTTATTGTTGACATGAAATCATCCTTGCATGTAATTTTATCTAATATGATTTATTTTAATTTATTACCAAACCTAATACTATTTAAACTTAATTAAAATTTGTGTTTAGTTTGCTTTTTTCCTTTAAGCATCAAAAATTTGAGTGCGTGGGTGCTGACATTTGCATGCCAACTTGACTTGGTCTTTCACACTGAAACATTACTTTTGTATACCTACCTAACATCTTGAAACGTGTGTGAAAGCAAATAAAGATATTTGATTTGATTTGATTTTGTTTTGACTTGAACAGATCTCAAAGCCACGCTGTATAAGCTCGCTGCATGGATTCCAGAACAGCCCAGATCTCGGTGGAGTTGAAGGCCTTCTGGTAGTCCACAAAGGCAAAACACAGCAGATTGGTACACACAGCACTTCTGTATAACCTGCCGCAGTGTGTGGATGTGGTCTCCGGTACTGAACCCTTTTCGAAATCTGGCCTGCTCCGGCGGCTGAAAGGCGTCAAATCTTGAGGTCAGACGATTAGTGAGCACTCTCGAGAACAACTTGTAGACGTAGCTTAGGTGTGAGTTAAGTGTAGGGCGCTACAAATAATAATAATAATTATTATTTATTAATTTATTTCAATCAGAACATTAAACTATTACAAATTTAGAAGTAGAAAGAACTATTGCTTTAATTAGAATCGCTATTTATAATATTATACTGCTGACTTAACTTACTTATTACTAGCAAAGCTAAAATTATTGGATTGTTTACTTATAACTAGCGCGATATGCCTATAATTCTTTAATAGGGTATTGTCTCCCTTTTTGAATAACAGGCCCCCCTCGCTATCACTCCACGCCGTCGCACTATGGGAATATAAGGTACTCTCCGGGTCGAAATTCTGTAACTTTCTTTGTGTACCTCCTTTTCTGTGAAATTTGGCCCATATATACTTTAATAAATTTTCCATCGAATTAATGCAGCTAATATAATGGTTTTGTATTTATTTGATAATAAATTTTCAAATTAGTAAAATTTCATACTTTATGTAGAGAAATGAATTCAAAACTAAGTTTCAAAATAGAATTAAACATTAAAAATATCTTACAATATAAGACTACATTATAATTTTATATAAAATATTTTATTTATATGAATGATGTGCCTTATTGCTAATATTAATATACAGGTGACAGATTCATCACTGGCAATATTTTAACCTGACTATTAGTAGCACCTATAGAACCCATTTTCATAATAAAAAAGGTAGGAAATTTTTGGAAATTTAGAACAATTTTTTTAATTTGCATTTTAAATTTTCTAACATTCATAAATTGTATGTTTATATTCTATGTAATTATCTATGGTAATCTGGTGTTTGTGGACCAGGATAGCATTTTGAATGAAACTTTTTTCATTATTGAGACAGTGTTTCCACAGGTCAGGAAGCCAATAGAACATACTGAAGTGGTGTCCTTTAAAGATTAATGACCACAATGTTACGCACTATTCTTTTATTTAATAAAAATAATCATCACTGCACACAATAACACAACATGAACATTAGCCGGTTATGGATTGTACTTAATCGCGTGATTACTCAATGCTAGTTACAAATTAATCTCCCTTTAGTTTACGCTTTGATAAGTTCTTTAAACCATTTGATTCCAAATTTCTGTTTAATTTCGATAATTATAACCTCGAAAACACTTTAATAATTAATTTCATTTCCACTAAAGTATGAATTTGTATTCACATAACTAAGCCATGTTTTACTTTCACATCATTAATAAACATCATCCACCATTATTATACTATGAAATATCAATTTAACATTAAATTATAACTTCAGACGACAAAAATACTTTTAACCGCCATAGCGTTGTGATTTATTTTTTATTTAACTGCTTTATGGTAACGAAGACCTTCCAGCCTGTATTAGTAAATATAGCGTTGTAAAAATGACAACAAACAATCAAATAAATAAATTAGCCACAGATAAAGTAAAGATCGCGTCATATAGCCAGGGTGAAGTGCATTACCATTTATACTTCGACTTACTACCAGCATAAATATTTAAATATTTTGTATGACTAATTAATAAATATACATGAGATGAGGAATAAGCAAAATCAATAATAATAAAATTGTTTTTTTCACTTATGTGTTATGTACTATTTTTTCACTATTAATATCATGTACTTTTCAAGATATGTAACCAGACTATTAAATTAAAAAAAAATAGAATTACTCTATGTTGAATTGTTTATTGTCAAAAATTTTGTAACGAAGTTCGCAAGAGCATAATAAGTTTTGAAATTATTTGTTATTAGTTATAATAATTCCATTGGAATTCCATTTCACTAGTTCTTCAATCTTTGTTCATTTTAATCCATATCGATAATTATTATAACTAATAACAAATAATTTCAAAACTTATTATCATCTTGCGAACTTCGTTACAAAATTTTTGAATTTGTCATCGTGTACCATGTATGTGTGATGAAATCGATGTGTTTTGATAATTTTTATTGGGAGCATGTAATAGTTCGACCACAAAAAAACTTTTATGTTTTCGTGTAGGAAACAGCAGGTAAGCCGTAGTGATGATGATGACGCCTTTTCTTCAAACCCTAGAACGGCATAGGGTACGTCAGAAATAGAGCTAAGTTAAAAAATATAGATTTTGACTTGGATGTTTTGTTGTTGATAGTTTTTTGTTTTGGATGCTGAAAGATGTTTAATTGGATGAGAAGTTATGAATGAAATAATGTAGGGTGTACATGTATTCTGAATTGGCTCCCAAACTTTGAGGAGGCTTTTCTTAATATTTTTGTACCGGAGGATACTAAAATAATCATGTCAAACCGCATATTTTCCACCATAGAATCTATCTTTGAAGTATTGCCAGTGATGAAAATTTTACCCTGTAAATTCGGAGGTACGAATTGACTAACTTGTAACTTGAAGGAGAAATTTCGCTTCTTCAAGCAACTCTTGGTGTATCACAAAACTCGACTTGCTTAAACTTGTAATATACGGATCATAAATATAGAGCAAAATATGAAAAACATCTTAGTTTGTAGCCGATCGCAAACATATTCTGGTATGATGCAATCGAAATTTCTTGTAATCCTTATTACGCGCTTCTTGCGCATCTTCGGAAAGTTCACCAATTGGTAACACAGCAAAATATTCAATAATCTTTGCCCCATGCATAAGAATTTTGTGTACAGATGAGGGCATATAGTACCAATTACACTTATTATCATATAATCGAGCTGTAGCTGTAGTCCAGTCCAGTAATATCTGCTGAACATTCATAATTCTGAAAAACCTACAAGCAGTATTACCGTCATTACTGTTACAAGCAGCTTGTCGTGGCTTACCTATATGTAAGCCAAGTACTGCCCGGAAACGTAATTGAACTTGCTTTTTCTTCTCTTCTTTCATTTTTTGTTTTCATCCGTTGTTGCTGACCACGATTGAAATGCCAAGTTGTAGGAAATGTGCAGAATCATCTCCATACACCTGATCCAGGCGTGTAAGGTGGAGAGGCCAAATTTAAATGAATCTTCATTCATATCTCTTGCTATGACTTTGGCTAAGTCATTCATTTGTTTAGGAGCGGCACCACAAACCGTACAAGAAGCGCTAGACCGCGTTTCAGTCAGTCCTGTGCAACTTTTCCATTAATCATCGTCAAGAATAATTTGTGTTCCACTTGTATGACATCTTCATTGTGAGCTATAAGTGTTGGAGCTAATTCGTTAATATTGTTTTCGATCTCTCGAACTGAAGATTCTGGATTCTGTTTTTTGCGGAGTTTCCTTGGAAAATTCAATTGAAATTTGCCTGCAATACCTTACAAAGGAACAGATCGGGTTTTTCCATACTACTAAAACATTATTTTTGTCTATAAGTCTCAAAGGTACGAGTGATACAATAGATTGGCGTTTTCCTCCCGTAAAATTTGCTTGTATTCACTTTGTCCTGATGAACCATCACATCCCCATTTACAATACAGCTAACGGTGCTCCGAATCTGTTGTCACTGAATTTATTTTCAAAATGCGTCTTACTGTATGATCCAAAAGATCTTGCAACTTTACATTAGCACAGATATTAGTAGCAGTGATATTAGGTGGGTAACATTCCTTTTTAGCTTCATTTATCTGACTATAAGACGGTAAAATAGCTTTAAAGTTCTTCTGAATGAAAGCTATTGTCAAATAACTGTATTGCGCTTTTGACAAATCTATATCTATGTATAACGCAAGAGCTACTTCTTTATCGAATGTTAAGTGCTCTGACTTGTGCAGTATGTTTTGCAAAACATTGCTTTTTTCGTTTTTCTCAATGTTGTGCACGATGCTCACAATTGAAGCTTCTTCATTTTCAACTGATGATCTCATCCCTTGAACATAAGCGTTGTGCACAAATCCCATGCCATGCTCTTGGATGAGCTCCATATTTTTGCGCTTCTGTGTCCTTTCAGAACATTTTTCATAAACCTTAGATGGCCGACCACCGGCACTGGAAGAGTTATCAGTGTAGGGTTCGAGGGTTAAGGAAACTCTGAATTCACCATTTAACCGTTCCAAATTCTCCTAACCATTCTAAATTCTTCTGCTTAAAACGATATTTTTTCCTTTGGGCCTTATTCCACCTGACATTACATTTGGATAACAATTGCTTCTGGAAATTTTTATATCAGTCTTTACATTATCGGGGGTCAAATGATAGTTGTTTGCCAAATACTCCTCAATAGGCATGATGACAAATTTTGAGAAACTGTTCTATAATATTTGGAAATATATACAGATTATAACCTTAATTTTCCGCAGAAATATTATGTTTAATATTTCTGCAGAAAATTAAGGTTTAATACTTAAAAAATGATTTTAGATTCATACATTTAAAATTTGCACCAAAACGCGTCAAAGTGTCATGGCGTCGCTTGCATACGTCACACGTAGAGTACAAGGAACATTCGGTGTATGTAAACATTATCTAATTCATATTTAATTTGGACATTTTACTAGTTTTTACATTAAAACATGACTTCGAAAGCATATAGGTGGTGTTCCATCTCTCTGTGTACTAAAACGTCCATAAAAACTTCTGAGAAGTTATTTATTTTCGTTCCTTTCGATAAGAAATTAAGAAAGAAGTGGCTTAAACTTGCAAGACGTGATTCGGAAGGAATATTACCCACTACACAGCTTTATTTTTGTGAAAATCACTTTGACGTAAGTATTTCCTTTTTTATTTTGTAGACTTTTTTTGTAGAATAATTAAAGCAATGGTAAATATTAAATTGAAAAAAGAAATATTTAACATAAACATAACCTCAAATTGTAATATTGAATGTTATACTGAAATAGGTACAATAGCTATGCTTTCATCGAATTATTTTTATGGTTTAAATTGTTAATTAACTGGTTAATACACAATACTTACATGGAAGTTTAAACATTTATAAATTCTGCTGAACAGAAGTCTTTGTTTGATGCCAGAAACGTTCCTAGTATTATCAAATCGATTCTTGGTAAATTTGCGCTTGAAGCTTTTGTAAATCCTCGTTCCATGACTCAATTTAGCGTAATCAATTTAAACAAAAGAAACTGAAGTAAATAAAACATTAGCGGCGTAATTAATAAAAAAAGCGAGCGAGTGTGTAGAGATCCCGCCATATAAATTGGCAGTTGGGGGCGTCGCCACAGTCGCGTAATTCAGTGTTACCAGTAAACACGCCAAAACTAGCACTCACTGTGCCATACGGCTCGATACATTATAGGTTTCATTTGTAACGGTCTAAAAATATTTTGACTTTTGACTTTGATATATTAATTTGTTTTGATTAATAGCAAACGGGACTTATCGCGTATGTTTTTAAATAATAAAGTTACCTTTATTAACCCGACGTTTCGGCTACGTTGCAGCAGCCATGGTCACGGGCAGACTGACGACGCATATTTCTTCGCCTCCAACGCAGCGCCCTGTCAGATTCTTCTCCAACTACCCTCACTGCTTCGTTATTATTAAACACACGCGACCTACACACTACACTCACAGTATCTTGTGGCTTCACACGATCATGCTGAACCGAATGTCGATCTATCACGGTATTCCACGCCGAAGACAGTTTGTAACCTCCTTCACGATTGAATGTACTGTGCTTTTTTATTTCAATCGCCTCGCGTACAATTCTACTGTAGTATCGGCGTTCATTAGAGAGCACAGTGGGTTTATGAAGCTCAATCCAATGATTTGAACCCTCGTTTAGTAGATGTTCGGCTATTGCTGACCTATTGGTATCCAATTTCTTGACCGCTGCAATGTGTTCCTTCACTCTGTCCGCTATAGACCGTTTGGTCTGTCCGACGTAAGATTTCCCACAGCTGCAATCAATCTTATACACACCCGGTGTTTGGTACGGGATTACATCTTTAGGTGTTCTCAGAAAGTCTGTTACCTTCGAAGATGGAACGAAAATAGGCTTGATCGAGTAGTTCTTCAAGACTGTTCCAACTTTGTCTGTAACACCCTTCACATAAGGCAGGAACACCGGCACGCGATCCACACACGGGGGTTTCTCTCTTTTGGATATACGGTTTACCAACTTAGTACCTACGTAATGACCATTTCTCCTAAGTACATCCCGAACATACTGCAGCTCCTCGTCCATATGCTCAGGGTCGCACAAATCCCTAGCCCTGCTTGTGAGAGACGTCGCCACAGAAACCATGTGTTTTGGATGATGATGTGAGGATCCATGGAGGTACCGATCTGTGTGTGTAGGTTTTCTGTAGATAGTATGTGAAAGTGTGCCATCAGGTCTCACCATAACCTTAACGTCAAGGAATGCAAGTGATCTATCAATTTCCATCTCACAAGTGAACCTTATATTCGGATGAATAGCATTCAGGTATATCAACCACTTATCTACTTCTTGTGCGCCTCCTTTCAATATACAAAAGATATCATCGACATATCTTAACCACAGTTTAATATTCTGAAATAATATTCTGAAATAATTAATATTCTGGCTTTGAATAGTGGAGCTCAGAATATTAAACTGTGGTTAAGATATGTCGATGATATCTTTTGTATATTGAAATGAGGCGCACAAGAAGTAGATAAGTGGTTGATATACCTGAATGCTATTCATCCGAATATAAGGTTCACTTGTGAGATGGAAATTGATAGATCACTTGCATTCCTTGACGTTAAGGTTATGGTGAGACCTGATGGCACACTTTCACATACTATCTACAGAAAACCTACACACACAGATCGGTACCTCCATGGATCCTCACATCATCATCCAAAACACATGGTTTCTGTGGCGACGTCTCTCACAAGCAGGGCTAGGGATTTGTGCGACCCTGAGCATATGGACGAGGAGCTGCAGTATGTTCGGGATGTACTTAGGAGAAATGGTCATTACGTAGGTACTAAGTTGGTAAACCGTATATCCAAAAGAGAGAAACCCCCGTGTGTGGATCGCGTGCCGGTGTTCCTGCCTTATGTGAAGGGTGTTACAGACAAAGTTGGAACAGTCTTGAAGAACTACTCGATCAAGCCTATTTTCGTTCCATCTTCGAAGGTAACAGACTTTCTGAGAACACCTAAAGATGTAATCCCGTACCAAACACCGGGTGTGTATAAGATTGATTGCAGCTGTGGGAAATCTTACGTCGGACAGACCAAACGGTCTATAGCGGACAGAGTGAAGGAACACATTGCAGCGGTCAAGAAATTGGATACCAATAGGTCAGCAATAGCCGAACATCTACTAAACGAGGGTTCAAATCATTGGATTGAGCTTCATAAACCCACTGTGCTCTCTAATGAACGCCGATACTACAGTAGAATTGTACGCGAGGCGATTGAAATAAAAAAGTACAGTACATTCAATCGTGAAGGAGGTTACAAACTGTCTTCGGCGTGGAATACCGTGATAGATCGACATTCGGTTCAGCATGATCGTGTGAAGCCACAAGATACTGTGAGTGTAGTGTGTAGGTCGCGTGTGTTTAATAATAACGAAGCAGTGAGGGTAGTTGGAGAAGAATCTGACAGGGCGCTGCATTGGAGGCGAAGAAATATGCGTCGTCAGTCTGCCCGTGACCATGGCTGCTGCAACGTAGCCGAAACGTCGGGTTAATAAAGGTAACTTTATTATTTAAAAACATACGCGATAAGTCCCGTTTGCTATTAATCATGAGTATAAATCGCGAATCTCTTAAAACTTTAATTTGTTTTATTTGAGTTTATAGCTCTGCAACCAAAGACCGTTACAAATGAAACCTATCGAGCCGTATGGCACAGTGATTGCTAGTTTTGGCGTGTTTACTGGCAACAGTGAATTATGCAACTGCGGCGACGCCTCCATCTGCCATAATATATTCAAAATTATAAATATCACAAGCTCTCTTTGAAAGTTATTGTGGCGGTATCTCTAGTAGAGATCCCGCCACATAAATTGGCAGTAGCCAAACTTGGAACTAAATTTGACGTTTCCGCCATTGCGTGTTATTTTGTATGAAAGGTAAATTTAGTATTACCAGCGTTGTGTTTTTGCCCACTCTTTGTAATTTTTATGTTTGTTAAGGGTGATTATAATAAATTGATTTCCGGAGTTTCTTGTTAGTTCTTCTCCAAGCTAGGGTCTCCGCTGATCTAGCCTCGGTAAAAAATATGTAAAGACAATGCTCAGTGCCATGTTTGAAATAGTTTTTTTAATTTATACTTAGATCATAAGATAACTTTCAAAGAGAGCTTGTGATATTTATAATTTTGAATATATTATGGCAGATGGAGGTTAATTATATAAATGTTATGTTAATTATAAAAATAATAATCTTTATTGTTGTTATACTTAGATCATAAGATAACATTCAAAGAGAGCTTGTGATAGGGCCTATTTTAAATAAACATATTTTGACTTTGATATATTAATTTGTTTTATTTGAGTTTATAGCTCTGCAACCAAAGACCGTTACAAATGAAACCTATAATGTATCGAGCCGTATGGCACAGTGAGTGCTAGTTTTGGCGTGTTTACTGGTAACACTGAATTACGCGACTGTGGTGACGCCCCCAACTGCCAATTTATATGGCGGGATCTCTAGAGTGTTCCTTCACTCTGTCCGCAATAGACCGTTTAGTCTGTCTGACGTAGGATTTCCCACAGCTGCAATCAATCTTATACAAACCTTTTTTGTGCTTGATTCGGTTTAATTCATTATTCGTGGTAAAACCGCTTAAAATGGAGGAGAAAGTTATCAGAAGTTCTGCCAGAAAAATCATATCAAAGGTTTACTTTACGTCTTTGAAAGTTATCTTATGATCTAAGTATAAATTAAAAAAACTATTTCAAACATGATTTTTAATAACGGGACTTATCCTTCTTATTATGTATTACATATATTATGTGTTCTTTCACTCTGTCCGCAATAGACCGTTTAGTCTGTCCGACGTAGGATTTCCCACAGCTGCAATCAATCCTATAAACACCCTTATATCTTATATCATGGCTATAAATCGCGAATCTCTTAAAACTATTGTTTCAAACATGGCATTGAGCATTGTCTTTACATTTTTTTACCGAGGTTAGATCAGCGGAGACCCTAGCTTGGAGAAGAACTAACAAGAAACTCCGGAAATCAATTTATTAAAATCACCCTTAACAAACATAAAAATTACAAAGAGTGAGCAAAATACACAACGCTGGTATTACTACATTTACCTTTCATACAAAATAACACGCAATGGCGGAAACGTCAAATTTAGTTCCAAGTTTGCCTACTGCCAATTTATGTGGCGCGATCTCTAATACAAATGTAAACAAAGAGAAAAATCTCTGACGTGACGTCATGCGCTCTGATTGGCGTTCAACATATCATGGCGGATTGCCGTATTTAGCGATTTTATTTTATCGATTATTATATTAATCTTGGATTTAATTATGAAAAGAATCAGACTTTTAGAAGTAGGAATTTTGTAATAATATACACACAAAATATTTCAATGAAATTCACTTGTTGTAATCATGCCTATTGCTAGTGGATTAAACTTTATTATTATTATTTAAAATTAAATTAGTGGAAAATCGAGATTTAACAAAAAATCCCTCTTGGCGTGTTTTACCTCATAAATTCATTTTGCGCAAAATTTGAATCAACGGAGGCAACTGGAGCTAACAATGATATTTCTGTTTAAAAATCAGAGTTATTGAAATTTGCTCTCATTCTTTATTCATTTGTATATTTATTTTTTCATGATTATTTGGATTTTGATTTCTTTATTCTTTGAAAGATTAATAAATTAGCTTTCCAAAAATATATAATATGTATATGTTTCAGACTTATATAGGGTCGGAAACGTGTCATAAAGTCAACAATTTTATTCATGTGATTTTACGTAGAATCAAAGTTTGTACTTTAGGTGTTCTAAACACATATCAATACTAAAAATATGATAAAAATAACTTTACCATTGGAAAGAACGCTTATTTATGTACATAAAACCATGCATACTTAATTCATACCTAACCATTTGTGAAACCTATTTTCCGCACGGTAAGTATCTTATACTACCATAGTGCGTTGTTGTTGTCCCATTAGCTATGACGGAATTAAATAGATGCTTGAGCTTCTGTTGTATTGGAGCTCCTCCCACCTTTAGAAGTTTAGAGGTAATTCCTCCTTTTCCGGGAGCCTTCCCATTACGCAGTTGTTTGAGAACGCCCACAATCTCGTCTTCGACCAGGAGCTGCCGCTCATCATGTGTGAAGTGGCGCACCAATGTAGCTCTTGGATCCTTCGCATCGGGGCATGCAAGTCACATAGACGGCCGTTAAAGCCCCAGATCTCGGTAAGAATCCCTGAAATTGAAGTGACGGTCCTGCCCTCTGAGGTTTTCAGCTTCGTCGGATTAGACGTACCCATTCTTTTACTACAAACTTTCGACTCCCGATTATGCTCAATGGCCTCTTGAACGAGTAGCGAGCGCATTGTAGCTTTGGCGTCTCACAGATTTACGGAAAGTCTTATTGACGTCAGATACCCAACGCGTATCTGACGAAGCTCCCTCTGGCAATTCACGTCAAATTCGCATCAATTCATTTTGCTTGATGGTGGCTGTACACACTCACTCTCGTCTCTCTCGCCGAATGTCTGGCCTCTTCACTATCCCGCACTCTGTTCTATTAGTTATACTCAAGCCTTCCAAGATAATGGACGTAGAGTTAGCTGTTGCGGTTTGTCTTTGCGCCATGAGCTACTACAATATTTTACAAGTTTATCATACAAAGAAAATTTGTAAGCGATGGCACACACATTTTTTGCCCTAGTACACATGTCCTATTCATAACATAGATAGCAAGCAAACGAATGAAATGATGTGGGTAGGTACATGATCAATCCTTTGACTCGTGCGCAAAAACAGACAAGTAGCCGAGACACCCCCAGGCGGCTCGCCTCAGGGTGTCTCGACGAGTGTGTACAGCCGCCATGAGAGCTTTAACTTTCGGCTGCCTCGCCCTCCCTTGAAGTATCTTCCACTCACATCGCGAAGTACCCTCACCTTATCATCGAGATTTTCGTCAACGCTTGCCATCTTGGTTAATGGGCGTGAGTGGACAAAGGGACATTTGCCAGGATCGTTGAGGAGTTGTTCATTTGCCAGATGGCGATCTATAGTCTCTGTCTTTCCCCTTAGGGATGTAGAGCTATGAATATATGAATCCATATTTCATCTCAGATGTGCAACCATTGGGTATGTCTGTCATGTCATGCATGTCTGTTAAGATGAATGCCCAGGAGGCAAATGTAGCGTTAGGATTTGTGTGTATGTTTGTAATCTCACTGTAAATATTTTTTTATTTTCAGATGAAGTGCATCATTAAGAATGCGGATGAAAATTGAGCGCCCTGATCATAAAATGGCAAAAGACAAAATACAAAAATAAATATAATATTTATGTAAATAATACTTATGTAGTTTTAATTCGTAAATTTAGTTTAAAATTTTCATCTAAACTGATGCGAGCAGTGGTCATGGCAGCATTGGCCGGTTTTACTTTAGCTGCCACTCTCTTTTACTCCATGACAATCAATCATTTCAACTCACAAGAAGCCTCCACCTGATAAATATAAACAGTAGGGTGGGTCGCTTTTGTATGGAAAAAAATAAAGTTGTCCAATAAGTTTTGTAATAGCAAAAAAAACGTGACCCACATACATTAATGGAAAAATAACGAAAAAAAAAATTTCTAGGTTAACCCCTTCTACCCGCGCATTGAGTTTGAAAAACTGAAATTTTTGATATTTTTGTAATTTATTTGAAAATTTGTTTCTCGTGACCTATAGGAAAAACAACTAAGTAAACCAATAAAATAAAGTACTTTTGGACTAATTTTTATTATTAAGAAAGAAAAATCAACAAATAATACGACAAAATAATAATAAAACATGTTCAAATCACGATAAAATCTTTTTTACTTTCGAACTTAGGCATAAGTTTTCGTGATCTAATTTTATTTTTAATTAAAGCTTCTCTTGCTTTTTTATGGCAAAGCTGCATAGATGCCTCGGTCACTGTTTTAACAGCTCGCTCCACAGCTTGAGTATGACATGGTAGCCGCAGGAAAAGGACTTCATCATCACCACCTGACTCAACTAGGGAATGAAGAGTCTCATCCGGGACATTGGTCAGTATAGGTGGTTGCGAGTAAGATTGCTGCCAGTCTATCAAATCGATGTATGTCGAAGCGTTTAAATTTATCTTTGGCACTTCAAAAACTCGAAGCTGACGGGGTTCTGATGGTTTCCTCGCCTTTGAAATGCGTCTAGCGGCAAGTTCTCTTACATGTTTTTGTTCATCAGATAACATAGACAGGAGCAAGTTCTCTGGGTGCGCAAAAAAAGCATTTCGCCTTAGTACAGGATCAACAACACTCTGCAATTCTTGCAGAAGATATCTAGAATAATAAACCAACTTCCAAAAGTGCCTTGCTCCATCTTTACACGTCGGATTTAATTTGATTTCAAACCAAATAGGAGAATATACTTTCGCTACAAAAACAGCTAGTTGTTTCAGTTCGTTTGTTGGTATCTCAGTAGCCACATATAAGCGCAAAATCCTGTTAGCCACCTGGCATGTGACATTTTTCCCGGAGAGCGATTAGACAAATCGGGAGAGCACTTACCACTTATGACGGCAGATGTGATATCATAAAGGTAACGTTGATCAGAACTGAGGTCTTTTACATTTGAAATGTCTGGTAACATGCCTTCTATCCTTTCAAACACGATAACAGGTCGCTTCTCACAATCATCTAATAACTTTCCGATAGCACCTGAATAAGTATTAGGTCCTGTTGTGGTGCCATCAAGTTTTGCAAATAAATGTCTCAAGGGCAGTTCATTTAAGTGTAAAAGGCATATGATCCATTGAAGTGGTCGTTGTAAACGCTTTTCTAAAAGTCGTATGACTCCGCCGTATTTGCCCGTATTGGTTACCGTCCCATCACAACCTATGGCAAGAGTATCCTCTAGAGACATATTCAATTGACCTGTTACTGTTTGAAAGATAGCTGACTCTAACCCTTTTGCAGTTCCATGGCTTGGAACGGCATACCCGACATAAACCGATCCTGGTTCTTTAATTATTGAAATGTGTTCTTCCACGGATGTCAAACGGTATTTTTTGCCCCCTTTCATAACAATTTTCAGGGTTTTATCTTTTCGTCCATCAAAAAATAAGGCAGGTATAGTGTCTAAATGGCCTTGAGATAATGTTTCTTTTCGTAATTTTTGTCTCGCTCGCCGCAATTTTGACTTATCGATTACTTCGTTATTAATTTTCGCATCTTGCAAAACAGCAGAAGCGACAGCAGCGGCTGCTCTGTCGGATATCCCGTATCGGTCACAGATAGTTGACAAATTCTTCAGAGATGCTATTGTACGTTTTTTTGATACTGGTTTTAATGGACTTGAGGGCACAGATTGTTTTTAATCGCTACTTTCAGACGTTATTAAGGTATTAGGATTTTCGTGAGAAGGACCTGGTTCACAAACGCTAGAATCGTAATAGGTTTTAATCTTAATTTTTCTATCACTCAGTTTTCTCTTCCTCTTACTTGTCAGTAAATCAACAGTTCCCATAATCATTTTTCTCTCCGTTCTCTGATCTATTAAAAAAGCTCGTTCTTCTTTAGGAATCTTTTAGTCCTTGGAACATTTGCATAACTCTAAATCTTTACACTTACATGAACTCAAATCAAACAGTTTTTCCGAATTTCTATGAAAATCTTGAATCTTTCCTTCTGATAAATGCTTCAATGATTTTAATAAATTTTTACACTTTGCGTGGTAACTTTTAATCAATTGCATCACACTATTATGAGACACAGTAGGAATAGACGCTTTTCTCCACAAACATTCAACTTTAGATGACACTATTTCAGATATCTCATTAATAAATGGCTCCTTTTTGGAATTGTTCTCAAGTTTAAGCTGATGTCTTACTAAATTATAATATTTCATAACTTGTTTGTAAGTGGGTAGTTGATTTTCGTTAATATCTTCCGGAGCACCAAAAATGGGACAACTTGTGGATTTTCGGGTGTTATTTGAAATCTCCATGATGCACAACGTCACAAAACTAACAAAAACTACTTAAAATAGCGAAAAATGTAGATGAATGCGAGCGACCTTTCACCCGGAACTAATTAGACGCACTGAGACAATGACGCGTGATCGACAGTTTACGTCCTCTTTCCCCGCTCCTTCCCCCGCATTGTACGGACGATTACTCTAATAGTTTAGGCTGATTATTATTTATATTACGTTTATGTCTGAATATAAGAATGTACTATCATTATAAACCATGTAGTTCATACAATAAACTCTGATAAAATAAATCCGATTTTAACAATTTTTCCGAATTTTTAAACGTCATGCGCGGGTAATTAATATTAATAAATATTAAAAATAAATATACAACTTTTTAAGTCTTTACCCACGTCATCTTTTCCGCACTATTACAAATCGAAATTCGGAAAAAATATTTTTCAACCCACCCTAATAAACAGTGCATAATTAATAAACACATTTCCATAAAATCATACACAAATATGGACACAGTATAAAATGTACCTTGTTTCTTTTTACACTTTTTCTTTTAACACTTCAATTCTTTTTCTCTACCACAAATGAAACTCCAAATATACTAATTTGTCAGCAACCAGAAGTCATAAGTTATCTGTTTTGTTGTTGAGTATCAGATTGTTGAGTCCACTCCCTTCATGGGTATCACAATAGACTCAAAGTTACAGTTTGGGGGGCACATCGGTGGACTAGCGAAAAGGCCAAGTTCGGCTGACTACGCAGTAAAAAAATCAGACACCTGACTGACGTCGACTTGTGTATTTTAGTTAGCCTGATATATTCCTGAGCGACTTCTCGATTTGGTGGCAGAGGAAGTGGATGTGTTCGCTTGCCCTCTGAGTGATTAATAACTAACGTGACTTATCACGTAAGTTTTTATATAATTAACGCCGAAACGTCGGGTGAATAAAGGTAACTTACCTTTATTAACCCGACGTTTCGGCTACGTTGCAGTAGCCATGCGGGCAGACTGACGATTCATATTTCTTCGTCTCCACCGCAGCGCCGTCAGAGTTTTGGCTGACTACCCTCACTGCTACGTTTTTATTAATTACGCTCGGCCTACACACTACACTACACCGCTATAGACCGTTTAGTCTGTCCGACGTAAGATTTCCCACAGGTGCAATCAATCTTATACACACCCGGTGTTTGGTACGGGATTACATCTTTAGGTGTTCTCAGAAAGTTTGTTACCTTCGAAGATGGAACGAAAATAGGCTTGAGCGAGAAGTTTTTCAAGACTGTTCCAACTATGTCTGTAACACCCTTCACATAAGGCAGGAACACCGGCACGCGGTCCACACACGGGGGTTTCTTACTTTTGGATATACGCCTTACTAACTTAGTACCAAGTACATTGCGAACGCACTGCAGCTCCTCGTCCAGATGCTCAGGGTCGCACAAATCTCTTGCCCTGCTTGTGAGAGACGCTGCCACAGAAACCATGTGTTTCGGATGATGATGTGAGGATCCATGGAGGTACCAATCTGTGTGTGTAGGTTTTCTGTAGATAGTATGCGAAAGTGTGCCATCAGGTCTCACCATAACCTTAACGTCAAGGAATGCAAGTGATCTATCAATTTCCATTTCACAAGTGAACCTTATATTCGGATGAATAGCATTCAGGTATATCAACCACTTATCTACTTCTTGTGCGCCTCCTTTTAATATACAAAAGATATCATCGACATATCTTACCCAAATTTTAATATTTTGAGCTCCACTATTCAAAGCCTTCTGCTCAAAATGCTTCATCCAAATGTTGGCCATCACTGGGGCTACAGGACTAACATGGGCTAGCCAGACCATCAATTTGAAAAAAGAACTGTCCTTGGTATATAAAGTAATTCCCAGCTACACCATTTTCGAGCAAGTCAGCGTAATGGATAGGAAGATCATGACTCACAAGTAACAGTGTAACAACATCAAGACAATCCCTCACTGGAATGTTGGTAAATAATGACTCGACATCAAAACTCACAACATCCAGTTCCAACTTCAGATTATCAATAATGGCGAGTAACCTTCACAAAAGACGGAGTTTTACCCACTAGTGACTGCAATACACATGCAACGTGCTTTGCCAAATAATACGTAAGCGAGTCAATTTGACTAACAATAGGACGTAGTGGCATATTCGTTTTATGTACCTTCGGCAATCCGTATGGCTTAGGTGGTTGAGTTATCCTAGGTAGTGAAAGTGTCTTAAACTCATCATTAAACGCCTGCCACGCCTCATCGTCACCGACAATAGACTCTGCTAATGCCGGCAAGGAGAGGGCACTCCCCACCGCTGCGACGAGGTCGCGGCGCTCCCCGGCCCAGGCTGGGCACTCCTCCAGTGTGTGTTGCGCCGTGTCGTCGTCGCAGCCGTAATGATGGCACTCGGTCGTTGGCTCTCGTCCGGCGATCCGGTGCAGGTAGTGGCCGAAGCACCCGTGCCCGTCAGAACCTGCACCATGCGGTAGCTCAACGACCCCGATCTTCTCTCCGCCCACTGTTCTAGGTGTGGGCGGAACGCCTCGACAGTCCAGCGGCCGGCACTTGGTTCCGCCAGCCGCTCTCGCCACTTGTCCAGCATAGACTGCCGGGCCCGGAGTTTCCACGCCTCTACATCACTGGGAGCAGGATCTTGTTGCTGTTGGCGGAGGGCCGAGCGCCACTCGTACGTGGACGCATGCACCTCCGCCTCTAGGTCCCAGGGAGGACTTCCTGCTAGGACTCAGGCCGCCTCAAACGATATCGTGCGGTATCCGCGTATCACCCCGACGGCCATCACCCGCTGCGATCGTCGCAGGGGTGCGAAACTATAGGTCGTCAGGGCTTCCGCCCACATGGGCGCCACATATAACGCCATGGAGCGCATAACGCCAAGATAGAGGCGGCGACGTCCTCCTCCAGCCCCCCCGACGTTCGGCAACAATCTCCTCAAATTATTAGACGTCTCGATGAGTCGGGGGGCGAGCAGCTTGAAGTGCTCGCGGAAACTCCATCGGCCATCAAGGACGAGCCCAAGGTACTTCATATGGGACTCGACCCCGATGCGAGTGCCACCAATCACGATATGGGACCCCACCGGAGGCGCCTGCCGAGGTCTGTGAAAACAGACCGCCTCGGACTTACTCAGCGCCACCTGGAGCCCTAGCTGTTGTATCCGCCTCACCACCTGCCAAACCGACATCGTGGCGAGGCGGGAAGCCTCCCTGTAAGAACTCCCCCGAGCCGTGACAAGAGTGTCGTCCGCGTAGCAAGTCACGTTGGCCTCTCGAAGGAGTCTCAGCACCCAGTCGTAACCGATGTTCCACAGCAAGGGACCCAAAACAGATCCCTGCGGGACACCGCACGACATCTCCCACAGGTGCTCTCCTCGATGCAGGGCCAGGGCAGAGTGTTGAACGCGTTGGATATGTCCAAGCTGACTGCCAACAACACCCCACCACTGGCCAGCGCCGCATCCGAGAGGGCTTTGACACGCTTGACTGCGTCTGACAGGTCGGGACCCACACGCGAGAGGTGCCCGACAAGGCACCCCGCCACGATGCGCTCAAAGAGCTTGTCCGCCTCGTCGAGCATCACTATTGGACGATAGGCCGAAGGAGACTCCACCGGACGCCCGTCCTTCTTCAACAGGACGAGTCGACCCACCTTCCACAACTTGGGGAATCGACCTGTCCCCAGACAGGCGTCCAGCAACCTTTTGTATCTCTCCCCGAGAGCCTCAAGGGAAAGGCCCAAAGCTTGACCCGGAATGCCATCCGGACCCGGAGCTCTATTTCTAGCCCGGAGCCTGAGAACCGCCGCACGCAGCTCTGCCTCTGTCACCACCTCTTCTGTGACCCCCGACTCCGATGAGCGGGACGATTGGAAAGAGGGCCGACACGGCGTTCTCAAGCAGCCGGGGCTCGAGACTCTCCGTGAGCGGGGGGGCCCAAGGACGAAGTTTGCCCATAACCATCTTGTATGGGCGCCCCCACGGATCTCTGTTCAGAGTCTCGAGCAGCTCTGCTCTGGCACTAGCCTTGGCATTGCTGATGGACAGCTGCAACACTCTTCGCAACTGCGTGTATGCAGAGTACAGCTGTGCTACCTCGCCGGCGTCGCGATTCCGCCGTCTGCGGTATCTGGTGTAAAGGCGCCTCGCCACGACGCAGCTCCTCCACTGCCGGGCGATTTCTTCAGACCACCAGTACACCTGACGCCTAGGAGGTCCTAGCTGGGCCCGGGGCATCGCGGTATCGCAGATGCTTGTCATTGCGCCCCGGAACCACTCTGCTTCCTGATCGACCTCCACAGGCCTAGTCGATGTTGATGACCAGGCCTGGACGATGGAAGCTTCCACCAGCAAATCCCTGTTTATCCTCTTGAGGCACCATCTCGGGGAGGACCCGTTGTGTCCTCTGGCACAGACCCAAGTTCCGACTGGAGCGGGGGAGAGGTTCGAACCGGATGTACCGGTGATCGGACAGAGTCTCCTCCCGCTCCAAGACAGTCCAGTTGCGGACAGTGCGCGCGAGCGCGGGGGTCGCAAACGTTAAGTCTACGATGGACCCCCCGTCCGCCGCACGCAAGCCTCGACCGAGCCTCGATTCAACAAGATGAGGCCGGTCGACGCTGCCCACGACACCAGAGTCACGCCCCTGACGTTTGTGGCGGGGGACCCCCATGTTCGAGATTTTGCGTTAAAGTCCCCCGCAACCAGCACTTCTCTGGGCCGGACGCGCATTAATTCACGCCCGAGACCATCGACCGACTGTTCGAAATCTGCGAGACTCCAGTTTGGGGAGAAATAGACACCGACAACAACAATGTCTCCCCAAAGGACTGCCACGTACCCCCGACCCCTAGCGATGATAGCAGGGGCCGGTACGTTCACACCAGAGGACACAACGGCGACCGAGCCATCCGCGTCCCCGAACCAAGTGTCAGGGACGAAATAAGGCTCGGCCACCATGGCGACATCGATCGACCACTGCGCCAGCGACTGAAGAAGGTCTGAAAGCCGCGGCGCAGTGGTTGACGTTCGCCTGGAGGAGGCGAAAATGGAGCATTTACGCTTTCATCGCCTCCTCTTCCCTGCCTTTTGCAGGGGCTGCTGGGGGTTGTGCAGCAGGGACCCCGGTCCTTGGGGCTGCTTTTTTCGTCTTCTTCTGGGGTCGGGACCCCACGCATACCTTGCTACCCGCCCGATGATCTGCGGGTTTCTTTATTGTAGCACAGAGGCTACAATGGGCCGCGTTGCTACACTCAGCAGATTTATGACCAATTTGACTACAGCGATAACATTCATCACTGCGGTCCCTCTCAGCGGTACACATGTGCCTAACATGGCCAAATTGAAGGCACCTATAGCACCACTGGGGCCGGGGTTCCAGGAGCTGAACGCGGACCGACACCCAGCCAGTTAGCAGTCGACCCGAGGCAACCCTTTTCGCTGCCGACACAGGACATCTCAGCCATGTTGTCCCCAAGGACGGGGAACCTTATTTCTCCCACTTTTACACATTGGGGTGAGCATCCACCCACCTTAGCCACCTCTTCAACCACTTCTTCTGGGGTGACTGAACCAGAGAGCCTCAGCTCTGCACATCTAATTGGCCTGGACACCTTGACAAGCTCCGAGCCCAGAGCATCCGCAAGTTTGGACGCAAGTGCATCAGCTTTCTCTGCGCTGGCTGCTCCAGGCACTTCTAGGAGCCTTGCGCCGGTTGCCGTGTGGCGAATCCGCACTCCCAGTTCACCAAAGTCCTCCACAGGCACCTTATCTTTGGCCAACTTGAGGACTTGGGCAAAAGTCACTCCCTTGGCCTGACCCTCAGGTGAAATTGGCAGAACCACAGCGGACGAGCGAGGTGACCTCAGTTTTGGCCTCTTCCTGTCCCCCTTCTGAGGCTGAACTATGTTGCGAGGAGGAGCAGGGGCACTCCTTTTCTTATTTTGGCGCCTTTTGACTACCGTAGCCCATCCTTCTCCATTACCATTAGTGGGCTGAGACGGAAAATCTCGCTCAAGGTGCTTAGGAGGCTGCTGCGTTGACTTCTTCCCGGTGCGGGGCACACCGGTGTTCCGTCCCAAAATCCGTTTGTTTGCTCACAGGAGCAGGAGCTGTCGCCCTCACTGCTTCAAAATTCAATGGCGGCCGGACACGCCTAGCAGGCAGGAGTCGATCCTCTATGCCCTGTAATTTAGCGTCTATCATGAAACCTATTTTGTTCATGATAGACGCCGTTATCTCGTCAGGTAGATTTCCCGTAGGGACCTTGTCTGCAACTGGAGAGGCGCGAACCGACCCCGTGCATGCAGCCCGCATCTCCAACCTTAGTGTCCCCATTTCTGACCTTACGGCCTCAATCTGCGCCTGCAGCCGCGCATTTTCAGCCTTCAAGGCAGCCGCCTCATCGCTGATGGTGCGGCCCTTCAGAGCCTCCACCGCACCCCCTATACGACCAGCTGCCTCTTTTAGAGCCTTGACACTGGTCCCCTTTAAATTTCTAGACCTTGCCACAACGTCTAGGATGATTCTCACCCCTTCTGCGGCATCCTCTGCTAGGGCGTCTGAAGGCAGATCCCCAAAATTAGGCCTCTTCCTCGAATCTTCAAGTAGTTCAGCCACCTCTTCCTTGTTATGGAGGTCCAGTGCTCTCCGTTTAGCAGCGTTAAGGGCCCCCTGGGCCTTGGCCAACCCAACATATTGCCCCGTTGTGGGTGGCCTTCCCCGGCCCCTCTTGCTCTTACTGGAGGACAAGACCACTGACCCCACCGTGTCGGCATCACTCCCAGACTGATTAGAGCTCTGATCGTCGTTCCGCAGAGCGCTGCGTCTCTTACGGCCAATGGTTGTCACTGAACTCGTCGATTCTGCGTCCAAGCCCTTACACTCGGCCTCAGCCCTTCGTTGGTTCTCTGAAGGAACCGTTGTTTCGAGCTGAATTGCTCCAACTCCCTCTTCACTCTCTGCATTAATATTTTTGTTTTTTGGAATTTCATTTTTGTTCCCACGAGTATGGGGTAACTAAACTGCGCCGCAACAGCGACCCCAATATTGCGACGCCCCTACTACACCTGGGCAAGAGCTACCCCAGGGTTGGCCGCTAGTGACTGATCAACCCGCCAGCCGCTCTCTCGAGCATCCCGACGCCGCGCGAGGCCCAAAGGGCACCTCAACGCCGGGAATTGGGGAATTTTTATAGAGGTTGTCTCCTCACGGTCCGGGTGGCTAAGCCAAGAGCCTCGCCCCTGTCTGGAGCCGCTAGACTTGACAACGACACTCCAGAACAGGATTACGAGTTAGACGGTGGCAGTGCAGGTTCTCTGCACCACCAGCCCAGCCACACCATTGAGATGCTCCAGGCCCGACCAAGTCCCCATCCCGCACCCCGTCTGACAGAACAGACGGGTCAGGAGGGGTCACCTCGAGGCAATTAGTTTCACGGCCGATCGCTCGACCGCTACTCACAGGGTGGGCCACGTGAAGGCTTGCCTCATCCACCCCCACCCTTTAAGCCTAATCCAACACTTGGTAACATTGTAAATCATAATATATTTTTTCTATTCATCATGCTTATAGACATTAACCAAGACATTATCATAAAGGATCATTTACTACAGGCAGTTCGGCCTGAGGTGGACCAAAGTAATATCAGTTATTTTGGGTAAAAAAGCAATTTAAATATAATTTTGTTACAAGAGACATATTGCACCACATAACTTTAAATATATAAAATCCAACAAAATGATTCTGTGTCCATAATTAGTAAGCCTTGGTCATCGTTAGAACAAGATTCGGAGTCCATAATCATGCCAGACTCATCAGGCTTGGGAATATTAAAAGAATCCATAACAAATATAAAAATAATCAGTCCACGATACAAGAATAGGCATGATGACAAATTTTGAGAAACTGTTCTATAATATTTGGAAATATATACGGATTATAATAAACATAATATTTCTGCGGAAAATTAAGGTTTAGTACTTATAAAATGATTTTTGATTCATAAATTTAAAATTTGCACCAAAACGCGTCAAAGTGCCATGGCGTCGCTTACATACGTCACTTTAGAGTACAAGGAACATTCGGTGTATGTAAACATTATCTAATTCATATTTAATTTGGACATTTTACTAGTTTTTACATTAAAACATGACTTCGAAAGCATATAGGTGGTGTTCCATCTCTCTGTGTACTAATACGTCCATAAAAACTTCTGAGAAGTTATTTATTTTCGTTCCTTTCGATAAGAAATTAAGAAAGAAGTGGCTTAAACTTCCAAGACGTGATTTGGAAGGAATATTACCCACTACACAGCTTTATTTTTGTGAAGATCACTTTGACGTAAGTATTTCCTTTTATATTTTGTAGAATTTTGTTGCCTAAATTCATTATAAGCTAATTTTATGGGAAGAAGTAAACATTGATATACCTACCTACAAAATTTTTGGAGGATATGATTCTCTTACTCACTGTTACTAATAAAATTGAAATCAAATCCTCAATGAATGAGCTATTAAAAAGGTATTTTATTTCATTTTCAATGTTATACTGTTATATATTATATTTATAATATTGTAAATAGTTATATGTTATAATATTAAATGTTATACTGAAATAGGTACAATAGCTATGCTTTCAACGAATTATTTTTATGGTTTAAATAATTAATTAACTGGTTAATACACAATACTTACATGGAAGTTTTAACATCTCTAAATTCTGCTGATCAGAAGTCTTTGTTTGATGCCAGAAACGATCCTAGCATTATCAAATAGATTCTTGGTAAATTTGCGCTTGAAGCTTTTGTAAATACTTGTTCCATGACTCAATTTAGCGTAATCAATTTACACAAAAGAAATTAAAGTTAATAAAACATTAGCGGCGTAATTAATTAAAAAAGCGAGCGAGTGTGTAGTAATACAAAAGTAAACAAAGAGAAAGAACTCTAACGTAATTGGCGTTCAACATGTCACGGCGGATTGCCGTATTTAGCGATTTTATTTTATCGATTATTTAATTAATCTTGGTTTTAATTATGAAAAGAATCAAAGTTTTAGAATTAGGAATTTTGTAATAATAGGCATGTTGACAAATTTTGAGAAACTGTTCTATAATATTTGGAAATATATACGGATTATAATAAACATAATATTTCTGCGGAAAATTAAGGTTTAGTACTTAAAAAATGATTTTTAATTCATAAATTTAAAATTCGCTCCAAAACGCGTCAAAGTGTCATGGCGTCGCTTGTATACGTCACTTTATAGTACAAGGAACATTAGGTGTATGTAAACATTATCTAATTCATAATTAAATTGGACATTTTACTAGTTTTTACATTAAAACATGACTTCGATAGCATATAGGTGGTGTTCCGTCCCTCTGTATACTAATACGTCCACAAAAACTTCTGAAAAGTTATTTATTTTCGTTCCTTTCGATAAGAAATTAAGAAAGAAGTGGCTTAAACTTGCAAGAAGTGATTTGGAAGGATTATTACCCACTGCACAGCTTTATTTTTGTGAAGATCACTTTGACTTAGGTATTTCCTTTTTTATTTTGTAGAATTTTGTTGCCTAAATTCATTATAAGCTAGTTTTATGGGAAGAAGTAAACATTAATATACCTACCTACAAAATTTTTGGAGGATATGATTCTCTTACTCACTGTTACTTATTGACATCAAATCCTCAATGAATGATCTATTAAAAAGGTATTTTATTTCATTTTCAATATTATATTGTTATATATTATATTTATAATATTGTAAATAGTTATATGTTATAATATTGAATGTTATACTGAAATAGTTACAATAGCTATGCTTTCAATGAATTATTTTTATGGTTTAACTAGTTAATTAACTGGTTAATACACAAAACTTACATGGAAGTTTTAACATTTCAAAATTTTGCTGAACAGAAGTCTTTGTTTGATGCCAGAAACGTTCCTAGCATTATCAAGTCGATTCTTGGTAAATTTGCGCTTGAAGCTTTTGTAAATCCTTGTTCCATGACTCAATTTAGCGTAATCAATTTACACAAAAGAAATTAAAGTTAATAAAACATTAGCGGCGTAATTAATTAAAAAAGCGAGCGAGTGTGTAGTAATACAAATGTAAACAAAGAGAAAGAACTCTGACGTGACGTCATGCGCTCTGATTGGCGTTCAACATGTCATGGCGGATTGCCGTATTTAGCGATTTTATTTTATCGATTATTATATTAATCTTGGTTTTAATTATGAAAAGAATCAGAGTTTTAGAATTAGGAATTTTGTAATAATTCTTCTTCTCAATCGTTACACTCTTATCAGAGTGGTCGTGGTCTTCATGACGTGGCATCTTGAGCAGCCGACATGGTTCGCCGCACAACCTCCCGCCACCTCTGCCTGTTGGCCGTCATGCGGGTGCATTCGTGCACCGGGGCACAAACGGCAGCCTTGATCTGGTCTGTCCACCGCATCGACGACCTACCACGAGGTCTTGTTCCTTCCACCTTTCCTTGCACAACGAGGCGTTCAATGGAGCAATTCCCGCGTCGACTGATGTGGCCAAAAAAGCTCAAAATGCGCCCACGGACCAATGCAGATAAACGCTGCTGGATGCCTAGCTCTTCAAGGATTGAAGTATTAGTGCGGAATTCAGTCCATGACACTCCGAGCATTCTCCTCCAGCACCACATCTCCAAAGCATCTATCCTTTTGGACTCTAGTTGCCGCAAGGTCCAAGTTTCAGAAGCGTACGGAAAAATGGGAAACACCAGGGTTCTTACTAGTCTGGTTTTCGTAGCCTTAGTTATGCGTTTGTTTCTCCATATTTTCTTCAGCTTATCCATTGCATTTCTAGACATGGCCATCCGTCGCTTAACTTCATCGATGCACCCTCCTTGGTTCGAGATAAGAGCCCCAAGATATGTATAAGACGGAACGACGTCACAATTGGCCATCTTGGTGTGCTGTGGCAAGTTGTTCGCCCTATCGACCACCATAATCTTGGTTTTGCTGCGATTAATTTTTAAACCAAACTCCATGCTGACACGTTCCATTTTAAGGAGAAGTTCTTCCATGCGGTCACTGCTTGTGGCAAATAAGGTTGTGTCGTCTGCATAGCGCAAGTTGGCAATTTTATATCCACCAATAGTAACACCGTCCGTCCAGTCTTCTAGGGTAAGACGTATAATGAGTTCAGTGTATATGTTGAACAAAAGTGGCGATATTATGCACCCCTGTCTGACTCCAGCGCTAGGATGAAAACCGTCTGACAAGAGCTCATCTGCCCGCACCGATGCTGTTCCGTCTTCGTAGAGGCGCCGCAACATATACACAAGGTGTTTCGGGGTTCCCATTAACAAAAGTGTGTCCCATAGTTTTGGCCATTTCACTGAGTCAAACGCTTTTGAAAAGTCAACAAAGCAGATGATTGTAGGCTTGTTGAATTCCCGAGACTTTTCAATGATTTGGCGGACAATAAGTATTTGCTCACGGGTCCCTTTGCCTCTTACGAACCCTGCCTGTTCAGGTGCAATTTCCTTAGATAAGAAGCCTTTCAACCGTTCATTAAGGATGTGCAGCACGATCTTACTGGCGTAATAATATACACACAAAATATTTCAATGAAATTCACTTGTTGTCATCATGCCTATTACAAGATTTAAATTACATAGTCTACTTATTTACATATTAGATTTAAATTAGAGATCCCGCCACATAAATTGGCAGTAGCCAAACTTGGAACTAAATTTGACGTTTCCGCCATTGCGTGTTATTTTGTATGAAAGGTAAATTTAGTATTACCAGCGTTGTGTTTTTTGCCCACTCTTTGTAATTTTTATGTTTGTTAAGGGTGATTATAATAAATTGATTTCCGGAGTTTCTTGTTAGTTCTTCTCCAAGCTAGGGTCTCCGCTGATCTAACCTCGGTAAAAAATATGTAAAGACAATGCTCAGTGACATGTTTGAAATAGTTTTTTTAATTTATACTTAGATCATAAGATAACTTACAAAAAAGCCACTTTTTACCGTTTACCACGTTAGGCGATAGGGATCATAATTATTGTTAAGGAAAAACTGGCACACTGCTCACTTTCTTTGTAATCTTTATGTTTGTTAATTATAAAAATAATAATCTTTATTGTTGTTATACTTAGATCATAAGATAACATTCAAAGAGAGCTTGTGATAGGGCCTATTTTAAATAAACATATTTTGACTTTGATATATTAATTTGTTTTATTTGAGTTTATAGCTCTGCAACCAAAGACTGTTACAAATGAAACCTATAATGTATCGAGCCGTATGGCACAGTGAGTGCTAGTTTTGGCGTGTTTACTGGTAACACTGAATTACGCGACTGTGGCGACACCCCAACTGCCAATTTATATGGCGGGATCTCTACATAATATGAGCAGCGAAATGATATGTCAAATCACTTTATTTTTTATTAAATTATTTACAGCAATGGATTCAAGTCCTTTCTGCTAAACTTATTTAAAAGTAACACCAATAACTTAAAAATTTAACAAAAACATTTTTTTCCTTTAACTTGAGAAACACTTAACTTATTTTCTTAACTTTAAAGCTTATAATTAATATTAATAAAAATCTTATAAATAGGCAATGGTTATTTAGTAAATTCCTGGGTGTGCTGTTTTTGTTCACGTCACTTAAGCTGTTAATGAGTTAAAGTCTTTGCAATCCAAACTTCGTGCACACAATAATTATGTGCTCCAAGGTCTCCGGTACACCGCACATATCACAATTTCCATCACTTACTATCCGCAGTTTTGACAAATGATCTTTGAATTTTCCATGACCGAAACGTAAACGGTTCAATGTGCTTACAAAATTCCCGTTATCCACAAAGACAAAGAAACTTTATTGTGTCAAATGCGTAAATAGGGTGTACAATTTTTATGAACATTATGCCACGGACAAAGCGGCGGAGATTCTTGAATTCTTCCATATCAAGTGCCCTCATCTTGTCTCACAACGTGATAGTATTCATGCCATAGCTGTCTCATTCATTTTCTTTGTGCCTCATGAAAGTCAGTGAAATGGATCTTTAGAATTGAGGTATGATCTTCATCATGTGTTCCTCTAGTGGCTTTGTCTGCCACTTCATTACCCGTGATTCCAGTGTGAGAGGGTACCCACCTAAAACTAACGAACTTACCGCCTTGCCTTAATTTTAACAATAACTTTCTTATACTATATAACATGTAATTTAACTTATAAATGACAGAGTTGGATTGTAAGGCTAAAAGACAACTTTTGCTATCTGACATTATCAAAAAACCCGTTGCGTCTATACTGCCTGTGTAAATCAGTGCCTGATATATGGCGTAACACTCAGCTGTGAATATTTTTGTGGGATTCTATCAAGTAACATCGAGTTATTTTTAATTGAAGATCATAATAAGCCTGCAGCTTTTCAACCGTCAGTGTAAATTCTATACTGAACTGGAGAAATATATATTAGAAATTGAACAAATTCATAAGCATCCATTTTTTCTGTATTTACATTTACTAAATCTAAAGAAAAACATTTAACACAGACTCATACTACTTTAGTTTAGTTTATTGGGCTCCGTGGTTTCCACAATTAGTCCCAACTGGGAACATTTTGCGTGATTTTTCTGACTATTCCAGCCAGCCCAGCACCCGCCAGAAGCGCAGAAGACGCCTAGTTTCTTCACAGGCTTCCCGAAGCGACCCCGGTTTCCCAAGGATTTTAGCCCGTTCTTCAGCCACGGCATCGCACTCCAGGACAACGTGGCTAATGGTTTCAATGGAGTCAATGCAGCCCCTGCACAGTGGGCTATCCGTAATTCCGAGATTGAATAGGTGCCCGTTTAGTCTGCAATGGCCGGTGATATTTTCGGTCATCACACGCAGTTCTCTTATTGTTAGTTGAAGTAATTTGTTCGTTAATTCGGGGGCCAACTCCGGAAAACTTCCTTAGAATGACTCAAGCCATCGTGTTCCCTCCATCTCAAATTTTGTAGTTCCCTGGTCCAGGTTCTTATCCATGATCTAAACTTGCTAAATGGTAGGGGCAACAAAGGCTCCCGAGCCACCAACGCCGCCCCCGCGCCCCTTCTTGCAAGCTCATCCGCTGCGTCGTTCCCAAGTGATCCACTATGTCCTCTAATCCACTGCAGTGTCACACTATTCATAATGGACACCTTGGTAAGCTGGAGATGACACTCGTGTATTAGCTTTGATGTTATTGTCGTACTGGACAGCGCCTTCAAAACGGAAACGCTGTCTGAGACCACCTTTATGTGGTATCCCTTGAGTCCACGTCGCAGAACGGCGACCGCCGCCTCGATAATTGCCACACATTCACATTGGAATATGGAGCTGTGGACCCCCAGAGACAGTGATATATTTATGTTGAGATCTATTGAGTATATACCGAGTTATCGATTCTAATTGCCGCCATAGTTGCTTCTTGCTGAATTTACAGATCCAAGGGCGCCAAGTCCACCAGGACCTCAAGAGCAGCCGATGGAGTCGTCCTCATGCATCCGGTTATTGCGGTCGTAGCGATTCTCTGGAATCTTTGAAGTTTATGTACCACCATGGACAATTCAGTTCTTTGCCACCAGACGACTGAACCTTAAGTCACTACGGGCCAGATCAGCGTCGTGTACATCCACTTGGTAATTTCAGGTTTGAGGCCCCATGTTTTGCCTATAAGCCGTTTGCGCTGGAAGAAGAGGCGCAGGCCCTAGCGAACTTCTTGTCCAGATGCTTGTTCCAGCGTAAGTTGTCATCAAGAATTATCCCCAAGTATTTCACCTCTGTTGCCAGGGACAGGCGCTCGCCGAACAGCCGTGGCAGCTTTAGTGGCGCCCTCTTCCTCCTCTTGGTGAACAACACAAGTTCGGTCTGACGGATTCACAGACAGTCCGTTATTTGTACACCAATCTTCGACCGTCCTGAGCGCCATACCCATCCTGTCGCACAATCTGCTCTCAACAGGCCCGCTCAGGAGAATGACAATGTCATCATCATAGCCCACGGTGAAGAAGGATCTGTGATTCAGCTCCGTGATGAGCCCATCGGCCACCAGATTCCAGAGAAGTGGCGAAAGCACACCTACCTGAGGGCAGCCCTCCACAACCTGAGCTCGCACAGCCCCGCCGATAGTCACGGTGACGGCCCTGCCCTTCAGCATACCGTCCACTCAACCAGCGAGGGCGGACTCAATGCCACACCCCTCTAGAGCCCTTGCTATGCTCACAAAGCTTGTTCTGTCGAATGCTCTCTCAATGTCGATGAAGCATCCCAGCGTAGACTGTTTGTGGTGGATAGCCTGCTCCACGCGTGCAATTACAGTGTGTAATGCTGAGTCCATTGATTTGCCTTGAGTGTACGCATGTTGGTTTTTGTGTAGTGGTGCACTTATTAGTTTTGTGTTTCTTATGTGTTTGTCGCATATCCTCTCCAGTGCCTTTAGAAGAAATGAGGTGAGACTTATCGGCCTGAAGGACTTTGCTTGTAAGTAGTCACTTTTACCCGGTTTCGGTATGAATATTATTTTGTCTTCCCTCCATTGCTTTGGTGTGTAACGAAACGCCAGGCAGCCCGTGTAGATGGAGATGAGATGGCCACAAAGGTGATGGTCAGTCCGGGAAAAACACCATGGAAGCCAGGTGATTTAAATGGGTGGAAGCTGTCGATTGCTGCAAGAACTGCTTCTGTGGTTATTATGGATTTTGCCTCGTCGCAGTCGTTCTCATTTGGTTGAAAACCCGGTGCATAGTCATTACTTTCCACGCTAGCACGAATGCTTCCTGGGAAGTGCACATCGAGCAAGAGAGAGCAGGTCTCTAGATCCGTTTCGGTGTAGGTACCATCTGGTTTTTTAAGCCGCTCCGGTGTTCTGGGCGACTCTTTCTTAAGTACCTTGGTTATTCTGCTGGCTTGGTCAGTCGTCTCAATGTTACTGCAGAAATGACGCCAGCTATTTGTTTTGCATTTTCTGATTAGTTTCTTGTATTTTGCACGAGTGTTGTTATAAGACAGCCAGTCGTCGTCGTCCCTAGTATTCATTGCTCTGTTGAAAAGTTTGCGCATCTTGTTTCTAAGGGTTTCCATCTCCGAACTCCACCATTTTGACCCCTTGTTGGTCTTCCTGTTGGAATCCACGAGCGGGCACGATTCCTCGAAACTAGTTATTAAAGCAGTAGTTATTGCTTCCACGTGATTATTGATTTCATTACAAGTGTTGTATGAGCTACATACGTTGATGTTATTAAGAGATGCCGCAGCAAGCCGGGAATATCGTTTACGGCTGGTTCTTCTAGGGTCTCTGTGTGGTTTACTTACAATAGTTTCCGTTGTCATCTCAAAACGAATCCACCTATGGTCCGAGCACGACGCCTCGTCCGACACGCGCCAACCCCGCTCTAGGTCGCTGACGCGTTCGGAAGCCAGCGTCAGGTCTATAATAGTTTGGGCTCTGGAAGTTACATAAGTGGGTTCGGACCCATGATTAATAATTCTTAAGGTGGTAGAGGACAGAAACTGGACTAATTCCTCACCTCTCCTGTCTGTACTGTTGCTGCACCACAGTGTGTGATGCGCATTCGTGTCCGCGGCAATGACCAGTTGTAGTCCATTACGCTCGCAGTGGCCTACCAGCTGTGCCAGTTCTGCAGGAGGCATCTCGCCGTCACTCGGCAAGTAGGCCGACGCTAGTATGCCCTGCGGGAGCCCCACATCGTGGTAACGTAGTTTAATGGTAGTTAGATCTCTGGAACAGAACTCAGTCATTAATACATGCGATACATGATTTGGAATGTATATACATGATCTTGGGGGTTGGTTATATTTATGGCTGCTAGTATCTTACCATTTCTGCAGGGCAGTCCTTGTATTTTTCCATTGTTGATCATTGTTGATGGCTCCTTGATCAGCGCTATGGTATTGTGATTTGCCTCCAGCTCCCTGCGCAAGGTGGTCGCAGCAGTCCGGCTGTGCTGGAGGTTGATCTGCATAATTTTAATTAAGCGAAGAGGTGGAGCTGACAGAGCCATCGTCCTCGCCGTCTAAAGTGAGGGTGTCTTCTGACAACTCCCCTTCGCCGGTAGTGTGGCCTAGTACAGAGGGGGTTGGAGTGGCCGTCGGCATTGGCGGCACACCCGACCCCGTGCCGCTGCAGCAGGGGTCAGATGGGCCGAGGGCCGAGCCAACCAAAACGTCCTCCCTCCTGTGAGGCCGCGCGTAAATGGAACCAAGAGGCCAGCTCATCCTGTATTGGTTTGTTCCGGTATTCCGAGGGTCAGGTATGCACCCCCATCATTCCTACTGTCGATGGAGTACAAGGTCCACCCACCCACGCAGTACTCGGGATTGTACTATTTTAGGACCTTTTGAAGTTCATTGATGTTTTCCGGAGCTTGAGGTATTAACACTCCCAACTTCAACCTTTTAGGGATTTGGGATTGTTGCACCACCCGGAGTCGAGTTCCTTCCTTTGGTGAATGAATGGTGCTTATGTTGCTAGAAAACCACGCAAGGGCGTGATCGTCTTCGCACCACATTTTTAGGGCCCCATCGCTGTGGAAAGTTTTTCCCCGGAAACGGACCAGTTTGCTGTCGGTGGTAGGCGTTATCTCGATCTTTATGAGGCGCTCATACAGGTTCTTCTTGATAACCTCCGCTTGATCAGCTGATAGCTCAGTGAAAGGTTCAGTGATGACTGCAACACACAGCGGGTTATTCTTGAGCTGCATCGCCTCCGCGTAGGTGGTTGCGCTCTTGTATTGGCGTAGCGATTTCGGTTTTGAACCCGCTGGTTCGGCGCGCTTGCTGCCAGCTTTTGGCGAGATGGAGTCATCCTGTCTCGCCCTTTTGGAGGGTTTCTCCGTCGCTGGTTGCGCTGGTGATACTGGAGAAGCACCGGTGTGCTTCGATACCTTCCCACCCGCACGTTTTCCGCGAGCCCCGCGCGCCCTCTTTTTATCTCCTCCCTTATTGGGGGGGTCAGTTCTAGGGCTAGACGTGGCTGGTGCCGTAGCACTCACCTGCGCAGGAGCACGCTCAGACGCACATCCGGCAGGTACCGAATCCTTGGCTGCAGTAGAACCGTGGTTCTGCTCCGATTCTTGGGTCCCAGAGTTGTTTGAGAGTTGTTTCTTTTTTTACTTCTTTTGCGGTGGGAGACTGCACTCCAGTCGCTACCGACAAAAGGTTCGGGGATAGTGTCGCGGAGGTCAGCGAGGCTAATGCCATCAGTACGACTTGATGACTTGAAAGTGATTGTGATAATTCGTGCGCTTCCGAAGATGCTGCACAGTTGGAGACCAGCGCTTCCGAAGACGCTGCATGGTCGGATTTTGTTTTGTCTTGTTTGGTTTTTATTTTGTCATCCATATTATTAATTTATTTTTAATTTATTTTAAATTTTTTAACTCATACTACTTATATTTTTACACATTTCTTTTAATATTATACTTATAGCAAGTAAATCTGGGACTTGACCAGAAACTAATTGCTATGCCATTACTGGTACGTCTCTTACCAAAGATAGGGTCAAATTTTCAGAGGGTGAAATTCTGTTTAGTAGCAAACTGTTGGGATTTGTTAATAGTTTCAAGCTTAAATTTCGAGCAATTTGCAACGGTCTAAATTTTAGTGGTAATATACAGGATTCTGCCTCCATAACATGAATTGGAGTGGAACAAAATGCTCCAGTTATAATTCTTAAGGCTTTATTCTGAACAACGTCAAGTTTTTTGAGATGAATTATTTGCATTCATGTATGCCAAGGAACTTTATATTATATATATTAATTAATTATATATTATACAATAAAGGTGATATGGAAGCACCCTGCATTGTCCCTTTATATACTGTCCTAGGCCCATGTAGTATATTGTTAAATTTTAAGAATATTCATAGAGAAAGTTGAATATCCACTTGCAGACAAAACCTGGTATTCCATAATGGTTCAAAATATCTATTAAAATGCTTAGATTAAAATTATCAAAAGCACCAATCACATCAAGGAATGCTGCTGATACATAACTATGATTGTGAAATGACTTTCTGATATCGGTTACTAGAAACATAAAATTTTTTTGAGCACTATGGCCCCTTCTGAATCCAAATTGATATTGTGGTAATATGTTATTTGTTTCACAATAATACTCTAATCTAAATTTAAGCATACTTTCAAAAAGCTTACCAACACAAGAGGACAAAGAAATTGGACGATATGAATCACATTCATTAGCTGGTTTATCAGGCTTTAAAATTGGAATGACACATTGGGTTTTCCAGTCAGTAGGTATCTCTCCAGATAACCATAAAATGTCTTAAATTTTAATCAATATGAACAGGGCTTTGGGATGCAGAAATTTTATTTGTTTATAAGGTATGTCATCAAGGCCTGGTGTAGTATCCTTTCTATTTCTGAGAGCCATATTTAATTCACTTTATGTGAATTGATATGAATTCTTCAGCAAGAAACAAACTCTCCGGTTTGCCTAGAGATTCAAATATTTGTTGTAGCTTAATTGAGTTAATTTGCTTTTCAGGAGGCGATAGTGGAGCATATTTATCAAAAAAAGAGGAAATCCATTCATCATTTTTGGAATGTTGATTGAATGTGATGCGCTTGAACCTACGTATATAGTTCCAGATTCTACTGATTGGTGTGTGTCTATTGAATTATTCACATAACATTCTCCAACCTAATTTATTTCTCTGTATGATTAATATCTTTTTCTTAGCCTCAATGTTTTTATACTGAATATAGTTTTCTATTGTTGGATTGGATTTATAATTTCTTAATGCTAATCTACTGTTTTTGACTGCTTCAGAGCATTGATCATCCCACCAGGGTACTGGAGTTGATATTTTATAATGAGATTTGCTAATTATTTTTGGTACATATTTGTCTCTCAAATTGATAATAAAAGCGCAAAATTCTTTGTCAAGTGGTTCTATTTCAAAATCAAAGCAGCCAAATGCATCTTCACTTTCAGATTGATATTTAAACCAGTCAGCCTTACTATACAGAAACTGCTCTGAAGGATCATGCAACTGCAACAACAGTGTGAATATTATTTATTAATGGAAAATGGTAACTACCCAACGAATCATCATGGACCCTCCATTCACATAGAGGAGCCATGGAAGGACTAATGCACGCAATATCAATAGCAGAAGGATGATGATGAATTGTACCTACTGTTGTTAGTATGCCAGTGTTCAGAATACATAGATCATTCTCATCTATTAGTTTATATAGCTCATTACCTCTAGATGTATTATACATGCATCCAAAAGCTACATAATGGCCATTGAGATCACCTGCTAGCAAAAGGGGCCTAGGTAAATATGCCAATATGCGTCCCAATGACCTACTCTTAAATTTTGTACTCCTAGGGGGACTGTATGTACATAATATTGTTAGATCTCCTGTGTTAGTTGTAAGTTTAATTGCTCTACTCTGTAAGTATTCGTAATAAGGTGTATGTATAGATGTAAATTTGAATGTGTTTTTTATTAGGATAGCCACTCCACCATGACCTCCATCCCCATCCTGTCGAATCATAACATATCCTGGGAATGACACTGTATGTTTAGCCCGCAACCAGGTCTCATTAATTAAACAAATGTCTACATCATTTTCCTGTAAAAAATCTTTGAGCAATATTTTTTTACTGTTCAAACTCTGTATCTTGTATTGGACAATTGTTAAATATTTCTTTTGTGAAGTACTATTGGTAATGTCACTATATTCCATTATAGTGATAAATTAGCAAGGAAAACATCTTAGTTGTTTGAATTTGCTAAATGTACCAAAGATTTAACTATTGCATGTAAAATGAGGTCATTGTTAACTATGTCAGATAGCTCTAACCCCCCTGGAGAAATATTCATAGTATTATTCACATTATTTATAGAACTATTTACAGACTTATTATTTACATTTTTATTTACAAGAAATTATGAATTTTTATTTTGCGAATCAGTATTTTTTGTTTGTTGCGAAAATGTTTTGTTCTTGAGTGCTGGAAAATATTTTTCATACGAAATTGTCTTACTTACTTCTGCATACGTAATTTTACTTTTCTTTTCTGTAATTTTTTTAAGCTTAATAGGGCATTCCCGCGATATCTCTAAATGAGTACCCCCACAATTAAGGGTATTGTTCGCGGAAATGAGCGAAACGAGTGTTTTCATTTTTCAGTTTAAACCTACTTTCAAGATATAATAATGAAAGACTGAAATTGATGACTAAAGTAGTTTCAAGAGTTAAATATCAATAATTACGTAAATATAAACGCATAAAGTTAATAAAAAAAAACAGAAAAATGGCGCAAACAGGGTTTTGTGTTTTTTCGTTTATTTCGTCACGGAGTAAGATCTGAAATCAAAATATACAATAATGGGTTCTCTAAATACTAAATAATTTGACTAAAAACATATTATCTCCTGCTTTATTCATAATACTGCAGTTTTCTTAAGTATAAAACGCCCAATTTTGGGCCGCCATCATACATTTTTATATAAAGAAAGAAAGAAAGAAATATATAATATGGAGAACTTACGCTTCCGCCGCGAGTAGCTAGTTTCAATAGATCGCGAGCAGTCTTTGGCGAATGCCAGCGTGAGAGCACGTGTCCATTTTGTTGGTGATCACAGCTGAACCGCTAGATAATCACACCAGATCAGTTATTTCTTAGTTCAATAAGTGAAATATGGAAAACTATGAGTAATCATTTTTGTGATTGAGGTTATTGCTTATTATATTACAAGCGCTTTTTTTCTTTCGAAGTGAACTGCTAAAGTTAATTTATTTTACATGTATATTTTAAGAAGTATTTTACTTGATGCGACGCTATATTTGATATCAAATCACTCATGCGTCATTTATGCCTGTGACAGGTATATGTCAGACATGATTTGAAAAAATCATGAAAATTAATGTTATTTTGCTTTACCGCTTGATGTTTCGGATATTATGACAAGAAGTTGAGAATATACATACACGATACATTCTGACATAGGTAGGCAGCAATTAGTATGCATTTGTGATGCTCGAAATCATAGATACACATTTGGGATGCTCTTTGGCAACTTGAATTAGAGTTTTTAGCATAATGCGGAATAGTTATAACGGTGGATAGACATACGAAAAGAACGGCAGCTAGTTAGATTATGTTTTTTTTACGACTCAGACTCATCTCTTTCAAGAAGGGTAGACCGCGGAACAATTTTTAGAGATGAGACTTTAAATTGCTATGGAAATCCGAATTTAGTCAATAGGCTCTCATGATGGAGTAGGAGGTCGCACCAAAAATTGACTCTATTTATTATACATATCCGCTGCCCAAAATTTTACTCAGTAGTCTGTAGATATTTGTTTGCCTCGTCTAACTGTACGCATAAATCGAAAAATTAAAAATTTTTGAAGTTCTTTTTCAGCTCAAAACCATACGAAAATACAAGCGCAGTACCAGGGTCACAGACTCCTACAGGAGGTCGGGTTAGGTTCGAGTATTCACTCAAGTACGTTCCGTTATGCACAATTTGTTAATGTTACTATAAAATTACAATTATTTACCACAAGTGATTAATTATTTAAATAGTAAATACTTTTATATATTTATGACTAAAATGTTTTATATATATATATATATATATATATAAATTATAAGTTGTTTAGTAATCTGATAATAATTTATTAGTGTTTGTTTCCTTTACAACTCAATTGATACACGAAACTTAATGTGATCCGCCATGACAATAAAGTTTGTTATGATTTTGTTATATCAAGTTTGATGTGATTTATTTCAGTGTTTTTGAAACTATCGTACTGTTGAACATGTTTATATCGCAAATATAAATAACATTACATAAAATATCCGCTATTTTCCCGCCGAATTGCTTTGTGAATCGATATTTATAGAAAAATGCTTCGTCACTCATAGGATAACAATTTACAAATTAAATAACAACAATTTATCTGCAAGAAATCTAATTCATCATACTGATTTGATATTGACTTATATTAGCATTGATTTTAACTTAAATACTATTAAATACGATTAAATTGTTTTACATCGGACTCGTTTCTATACAAAACATAGACTTTGTTTTGGAGTAATGTGGTAGGTATCTGTGAGAACATAGTAAACTAACTTGACGCATACGCATTTTATAATATCAAGTACTAAATATTATGTAAATCCACTAAGTTCGATAACAAATGAAAGCTAAAAGATGTAAGAAATTCTAGATTCCCATACAGATTTCTCTTGAGTCTGACAAACCACTTTTTCACAACCAATTATTAGTTTTTGTTCTATACGTCAAAACGTAAAAGCAACTAGTATAGTATTCTTATATCCGAGGTATTATTTTTAATTATAACGATTAATTATGCTAAACTATTAGGTAGGCATAGTTGACGCGAGAGCATGGAGCGAACGGCGCGCGCGGCCGGGAGCGCCGCAAGTCGCTCTCTGTTCTATTACGGGCACTAATAAAATTAAATTATAGGAATCTCTGAGAATACACTGAAAATAACTTCTTCATCTAAGTAATAACTTTAATTTATTTTAATTTAATTATTTACATACATAACGTCGTAAAATACGGTATAATGTGTATAGGTACTTTAGGTGGTTAATTGTTATTGCTATAAAATATTGTTTATTAAATTAAAACACTAATTTTTATTATCTGGTAGTCCTGAAGTTCAAAGCTGAGTTTAAACCTATATAATTTTCTGTGACGTAAAAAGCTTTAGATAAGCGGCACAGAAGTGCACATAGTTGACGCGAGCGCGTTGCGCGCCGTGGCAAAGGGGCGCGGCGGCGGCAGACTTAAATCGCTCTCTGCTCTAAAGGCTGGTTTTACTTTGATTAGTGCGAGTGTAAGTGTGTGGTGCGATTAGTGTCCAATAAACTTTGAGTGCAGGTGATTTAAGGATTTAAAGTTGTAAAGGCATTCATGTTTTATATACTTCTGCACATATTTATAAGTTATGTATTCGTTCCACTTTGTCATTTTGTGCACGCTTTCTAAACTCTGACTAGACCAGACGTGTTTAGTGGCAGACACGCTGCAAGTAAGGGGGCAGTGAGGGCAGGCCGAACGAGGTTACTCGCAAAAAAAATAGAACACACTTCTAATCACTTCCCTACACAGGAAATCAGTAGCTGTCCACACCTAGTCACTAATCAAAGTGTAAAGCAACCTTAATGTGAGCACCTATAAAATTAAATAATAGGTACCTATTTTTACAAACAACATTTTAGTGCAGTAACCATTACTTACATGCATTTTAACATATTTCAGGAGCTTATATAAATAGTTAATTGTATATCAATACACGATGTGTGTTTGCAAATTTTAACACCTTAAGAGGTACTTACATCTGGTACTAGTGTCTAAACCAAGGAGCAATTACAAAGGTTCGTGGTCCAAACCATATTTAAACGTAAAAGAATTGCTGACAGTCATATTATCTGAGAGCTAATAATCACCTTACCACTTTCATTTTAAATGCGCCAGACTGTTACTATATCAAATTAACAGATAATAAAGTAGGTAGGTACGCTTTGTCAGGTCAGGTGTACATATGTGTTTTGAGTACGCCGAGAAGACACATCATCGTGACAAAATGTATATTATTGAATCGTAGTTACTAAAGTAACTGAAAACTATCTACGAGTGCGCGGGATCTCTGTTTATAGTTTTATAATCCTGAATAGGTACATAACTACATAATACTGTGCTCACATTATGTTGCCGCCACCGACCCCGATTGATATGGCTACGTTGCGTCGTGTCGTTACCCGACAGACTAACACCTATATACAAAATATGCCTTGGTTGACGAGCACTGTACTGCTTATTATGCGGCTGCGCGACAACGCTTACAGACGTTTCAAGCGTACTGGAATCGAGGCACATAAGCAGTACTTTAGGGACCTGAAACGACTTGTCGTTCAGGCTCTACGCTCTGAAAAACAGGCATACTTTGACAAGACAATCAACGACAGGACTAATCCAAAGACAATGTGGAAACACTTGAAACTGTAACTGATAATAACTAGACTGACTTGGCTGAATATTTTGACGACCCTGACGATATCAACAAGCATTTCTTGGACACACCTGGAAATGCAGGAGTGACTATGAGTGATTTGACATATTACGAGTTCCACCGGTTTGGTTCTTCGTCATTCTCTCTGAAGCCAGTTGCGGCTGATGCGGTGGCAAAGATTGTCTCGAGGATCAAGACGAAGCCCAAGGTCGCCAACACGACATTGACATGTTATTATTGACATTATCAGTGACTATTGACGTATTGACAGCGATTGTCAACAGGAGCCTCAGTACTGGTATCTTTCCGACCAGTTGGAAAGCTGCCAGGGTCCTGCCGTTGCCGAAAATACCTAACCCGACTGATATCTCCCACCTCCGTCCCATAAGTATCCTTTCATGTGTGTCAAAGATAGTGGAGAGGGTTGTGAGTGATCAGCTTACGCAATATCTAGAAGAAAACGGTATTTTGCCCGAGTATCAATCGGGATTCCGGAGGGGCCGCTCTACTACGAACGCCTTGGCGAATGTGGTCGACGACCTTCTGCAGGCCCAAGGCGGTAGCATGAGCACCCTAATGGTGTTACTCGATTTTTCTAAAGCTTTCGATAGTTTGAGCATACCCTTGCTAGTATCCGAGATGACGTATTATGGATTTTCTACCGGTGCTGTGAAGTGGTTCGATAGTTATCTATCTTATCGAACGCAAGTCGGTGGTCTTCCTTTCGTGTTTTGACGAGGGGAGTTCCACAGGATTCTATCTTAGGTCCTCTGCTTTTTATACTGTATAGCGCGGATGTCGTAAGCAGTATCGAAAGCAGTGGATATTATCTCTACGCTGATGATTTGCAGATTTTGCAGGGGCAACGTCATGGAGGCGGTAGAAGAGGTTAGGAACCTGGGCTTGCTGATAGACGGCGGGCTTCGTTTCGAGAAGCTCATCCTCAGTGTAGTCGGGAACTCCTTCTACCATTTAAAAGTGCTTTACAATATCCGCGAATATCTCAGCGTAGACTTGCGTGTCAACCTGAGTGAAGCGTTGATATTGGCAAAGTTAAACTACTGTGACGTTGTTTATGGCAGCTGCAGCAGCTATACAACGGATTCAAAACGCATGCACCCGTTTTTGCTTTCATATACCTCACCGATCCCGCATCACCCCGTATTTGAACGACGCAAACTTATTGAACATGCAGTCACGTAGGCGACTGCACTTTGCAGCGTTGTTGTTTGGTGTCATTCGGTCGGAGAGCCCTTCTTACTTGTACCAAAAACTCAAGTGGTCAACAAACCCCCGTCACTTTAAGTTGGAATAAATGTGTATGTGTATGAAAAATATTAATGTATGTTTATACGATGTTACTATTGTCTATAATGTATATATAATATTTATGTATGTATATGCATTAGTGTGCATGTGTGTGACTATCTATATATCTATCTACATGCCTATAATATATATGTTCCCCGAAGTATGATTAACAATTATAGGGTATCAATTTTATGTATAAGTATTATATCTGTATATTATATATAAATTATTTTGTGTATGTTGGGTATTTTATGCAGCTTGTGACAGTTTCCATATCGGGTGCTGCCGGAGGACCAGTGTTGCAACCTAGCTGCATCGTATACTGAGGTAGCAACTTTTCACTGCATCAATGGTTTTTTTATATATATTTTTTCCATGTTTGTGTTTTGTTATTGTAGTAAATAAAGTTTCTTTCTTTCTTTCTTTCCTATGTCCCCAAGGGGATAAGCAGAGATTATTGATCGCCACCTAGAATGATTCTGACTAATAACATACATACATTCACATCACACTCAATTCCCTTTAAAGAAGTATTCAGATATCACGGATACCCATCCTGACAAACCATTTTCGCTTCATTGTACACATATACACTCTCAGTGATTTATAAATACTTCTAACATCACTTTTGTTCTATTGGGTAATCACCCTTCCAATTCACCCACATATATTCCTTTGTTCAATCTACTATCCTTCATTCTCATAACATGTATAAACGATCGAAGCATGTCCTTTTAATTCTGAACCTCTACATCTATTTTTAATTCTATCATTCAATGTAACTCCTAACATGTTTTTTTGTGTGACCTATGGGTATGGTTTGGCGTGTATATGCCCGTAGAAGTGCAATGATGACTATAACAAGAGTAATGAAGGGTAAAGAATAAAGGTGTATGATGTAGATGATGTAAAAGTTATTTTCCAAGATTAGGATCAATGGGAATTCATGTTCTCTGTTCAACCGGGTGTAGCGAGATTGAGTAAAGTGTATTTTATTAAGTTACTGTGATGGTCCAAGTAATTGTGATATAGTCACTATTGTTGTTATTATGTGTTACAAGTTTTTACACTAAAACATGTGTTTCAAAATGAACATAGAGATGGCGCCACATAAGTTGGCAGACGGCAAACTTGGAACTAGATTTGACGTATCCGCCATTGCATGTTATTTTGTATGACAGGTAAATTCAGTAATACCAGCGTTGTGTTTTTTGCTCACTTTCTTTGTAATTTTTATGTTTGTTAAGGGTGATTATAATAAACTGATTTCCGGAGTTTCTTAATAGTTCTTCTCCAAGCTAGGGTCTCCGCTGAACTAACTTCGGTAAAAAATATGTAAAGACAATGCTCAGTGCCATGTTTGAAATAGTTTTTTTAATTTATACTTAGATCATAAGATAACTTCCAAAGAGAGCTTGTGATAGGGCCTATTTTGAATAAAAATATTTTGACTTTTGACTTTGATATATTAATTTGTTTTTTTGAGTTTATAGCTCTGCAACCAAAGACTTACAAATGAAACCTAGATATCGTGGGTTGACAAGAAAAATTCATTAAATGCATTTTAACACATAATGAGATAATAAGAAGTTTACAATTAATTGGTACTATAAATCGATTACAAAATATTATGCTTTTATATTGGCCATGATTGATATACTATTAGTTTATAGAAAATTTATCATAAAATTTTGAAAAAAATTACTTATTTTTTGAGTAATTGACAAAAACGTATTTAGTGAGTTTTTCCTGGCTGTAGTTATTTCATAAAGCCATTAATATAAGCATAGAATGAGAACACATATAGGAATAATAAAAGAAAATAATCCATTTTAGAAATATTTATTTAAGTATTTAGGTGAGACATAAAAAAATAACTCCTAATCTTCTTCACCGTCATCTTCGCTTTTACTTAAGGAAGGCTGTGGTAGTCTTTCCGTACTATTATCACTAATAGTCGGTAATTGTTTGTACCAAGGCATAAGGTATATATGAGTTGTATAAATTGTATTTCATGAATTTTCTAATGTTGAAAGATGAGTTTGTACGGTCACAGCGCATTTAATGAATTTTCCCTATCAAGCTTTTGAACATGATGATAAATTTAGTGGAAAAAACCCAAATTTTCTAAAATTGTACTTAGTGAGTTTTACTTGTCAACCCACGATATAATGTATCGAGCCGTATGGCACAGTGAGTGCTAGTTCTGGCGTGTTTACTGGCAACACTGAATTACGCAACAGTGGCGACGCCTCCATCTGCCACCTTATGTGGCGCGATCTCTACCCGCATTTTCAAAGAGCTGTGGCTGGCTCCCTTCTTCTTGCTCATTGATATGACCTGGCATATCGAAGTTTTCACTCTGAAAAAACATAAACTTTTAGTGCTAAAGTAATAAATTATATATTTTCACATTTATGTTCTTTTCACTATAGATTTTAGTGTAAAATACTTACTATAATTTCAAATTATGCCTTATCCGCCAGCTCTTGACTTTTTATATGTATAGTTGTGGCACATATGTGGTATAAAATATTTCAGGATAAAATTTCTAACCTATTGAAAATTTTCAAACATAAACAAACTCTTGCTAGTTCCACCGATTGCTACTTGATCGCTAGTGATAGAATTAAAAATAGTGTGATAAGGGAAGGTTGCAGTTTGAAAGAAGATAGCTAAGATTAAAAAGGGCCTGCTTCGATCGTTTGTACATGTTATGAGTATGAAGGATAGTAGATTGACAAAAGGAATATATGTGAGTGAAATGGAAGCACGATTACGTAGGGGCCGGGCCAATAGTACAAATGACAGTTAGACAGACTCCATATTGAAAGTGATGTTAGAAGTATGTATAACCACTGAGAGTGTATAAGTGTTCAATGAAGCGAAAGTGGTTTGTCAGGATGGGTATCCGTGATCCCTGATTACCCCTCTACAGGGAATTGAGTATTGATCAGGATCGTTCTAGTTGACGATCAATAGTCTCTGCTTATCGCCTTAGGGACATAGGAGGTGTGAATATATGTATGTACTACAAATATTGTTATTTTCATCATAACAAAATATGTATGTATTTAGAAGGTCAGACGGTAAAATAATTAAAATCTATCAAATTAGATAACTTACGACTTCTGGGTGATGTCAAATTAGTATATTAAGAGTTTGATTTCTGGTAGAGCAAATGAATTAAAGTGTTAACAAACAAAATACAATTTAATCTGTGTCATATGAATTTTTGTTAATTTCCATAATTGTGTATGATTTTATGGAATTGTGTGTATTAATTTATTATTTGTTTATATTTACTAGGTAGAGGCTTCTTGTGTATTAAAGTGATTGATTGACACGAAGCAAAAGAGTAACAAACTAAAGTAAAACCGGCCAAAGCTGCCATGACCACTGCTGAAGGAGCTCGCATCGAAGCCAAGTCAACTTAATGTTTAAATGAAAATTTGAAACAAAAATTACAAATTTAACAATTTAAATTTTCAATTACATATTTTATTTTGTCCTTTTGCCATCTACACGATTTCGATGATCAGGGCTGACAATCTTCATCCACATTCTAAATGATACACTTCATCTAAAAATAAAAAAATATTTTCAATGAGATTACAAACATACACACAACATCAATGCTTCAAGGGGGAAACACAATCATTTCCTATCCTAACGCTACTATTGCGTCTTGGAGATACATTCATCTTAACAGACATGCATCATGACATACATACAGATATACCCACTGGTTGCACATATGAGATGAAATATTAATATGGATACATATGTAGGTTCCACTGTGTCCTACATGAAAAGAGGAAGCTTCCTACCTGGGCAGGTGTTCGTCCAGGCTAATGGCCTGAGTTTTAAATTTGTATATATCTTGTTTCCGATAAATATTTCACTTGCGCGTTCTAGAAAATTGATTTGTGTGATTATTATTTTATTCTTGGCGGCGTCATCTGTGGTAATTATGTTTAACTAATTGTGTCTTAGGTTTTACTTAGGTTTCTCTCTGTGTGTGACGCTCTAGAGGTCGCCACACATACATTCATGGCTCTACGTCCCTAAGGAGATAGAGACTATTGACAGGCACCTGAAATGATCCTGACAAATGTCCCTTGCTTCAATCACCATTTCTATTTTTTTCAATCACAAAATAAATCACCCATTAACATTCTCATACGTGCTCTTTTATTCTTAACACTGAGAACACTGTATATGCTCTATGCAGCCTACCCTGTCCTACTCTACCTGCCACTTTAGCTCTATTAATTTCCTAACCTTCCTCTCATCCATCTGCTCCAAATGCCCAAATAACCTCAACATACCTTTCTCTATGTTCATTACTACATCTTCTCTTATACCGCAGCGTTCATGAATCGCATTATTCCATACTAAGCTATCACACACTCTAACACATTTTCCCGAGAGAGCTCATCTCTACGACTCTTTTGCCAAAACCCAACACACATACTACCATCCATAAATGTACATACATAACCAACAACAACATATAAATCATAATACATAGAAATGTTCTAATGTAACGATTTTGGTATTGTCCAAGCTCGATTATGCCTTGACAGCGTACGGCTCGTGCCTGTACAAGAAGACTCGTGGGCTTTTGCAGCGTGTGCAGAATCCTTGCCATGTTTCACCATTCTTGAATAGTTACAGACTACTTAACATTGAAAACCGACAAAAACTACGCCTAAGTTGCCTACTCTTTGATATCATTCACACTAAACAGCCGCAATACTTATTCGAAAAGCTACCGTGGCGATCCCAGCATATTAATTCATCCCGCGCTTGTGTGCCGCCGCTTGTTCTGCCCCGACACCGCTCCACTGCCTTCAGGGGTGCTTTCAAGTACGCCGCCTCTTAGTGCTGGAATAACATCCCCCACCGATGAAGCGAGTAACATCTAAGCCAAGACTAAAACAGTTACTCAAGGAACATTTGCTCAGCCAGCAAAAAGAGGCGTGTGCTCCCAACGTTACCTCTCGATCCGGCAGCTGCACTGTGTTGACTGGACAATGACATGTGATTGTGACACATTAATATTATCATATTTTACGTTATATATCTCTGTATTGTATGTATTTGTGGATATATGTATTGTACACATAATGTAAACATTAAAAAACATTTATGTACTGTATATTTTCAATATGTTATTACAATACGTAACACATATTTTATTTATAGTTCACACTTATTAATATGTATGTTTATTAAGCTCTTATTGTTAATATTGCCCTCTTGTTGGTAACATAATATCAGCGTTGCGTTTGCCACCAAACGTAACATACCCAGCTGAGTTAGAACCTTTTTGCTGCGACAATAACATGCACAAGGTATACCCCCTAGTTTGTAAGTTTGATTTGTAAAATATTTGTATTGTGTATGTTTTTGTGTTTTAATAATTATGTGAGACCGGGTCAAATCACCATTAATTTATAAAGATAAGTGATTACCTTTATTTGACCCGGTCTCACATAATTATTAAAATGAGTATAAATCGCGAGTGTTTAAAAATAACTATGTTTTTGTGGCTGTAAATAAATGCTTTATTATTAATGTTTATATAAAACCGATTTTCTAACTACATATATACATTCAGTGTGATTGACCCGGAGAAAACTATAACATTTCCTGAATATATTGTGATTGTTAAGTGTGGCTGAAACTTCATGTACAGTGTTTAAATCACTGGGCTGGATCAACTGTTACATGTAGCTCATCTCAATTGATTTGTGGGCCGAAGCAGTAGCAAATAAATGCAAAGGCAGCCAATATCTGTAAAAAATATATTTTTAGCACACAAACTTATACCAAATAAATGTTTGCAATTTATATTTGAATATGAGTTCTTACCTTACGTTCAAAGCTCAAACTCATGCAATGATTTTGTGATGGACATAAAAGGCCTTAGATCATCGCTAGGCTGAAGATACTTCTCGACAGGTAGAGAATTAGGAATTTACGTTTTCTTAATTGTTACGCAGTTTTCATCACGCTCTCGCCGTCGTTCGCCTGCGTTGTGTTTCTCTCTACTGTCTCCTCACTCTCCAGACTCATCATTTTCTAGTGCCAGTGCCTAAATTATTTGCTTATTTAAAGTTGGAAAACTTTCAAACAATATGTAAGCGATCACTTTTCGTTGGTCACTATTTGGCATTTGTGTTTGCAAAGTTTTCGCTCTTGATCGCTGTCATAAATGCTTTCAGAATACCATGGAGCGATTAATGAGAGAAGTGGAACCTAGGGTGGCATTACGCGGGGTGAAACGAGGTACGCTGGATGAAGGGGGGATATTAGAACCCATTAAAACACTGCATTTTGTGAGACAAAATATAAATATTTTATTTCTAGTACACACGCGACATCTAATTGAAACCTTCAACTAATAATGAGTGCCTATCTTTTTAAACATAATAAAGCGAAATATTTTTAGCTATGAAATGAAACATATTTTTGGTCTACGACCGCTTCCTTATACAATTAGCTTATTTAAGACCACAATATTTTATGTTTCCACATTCTCTTTCACAAGATACGTAAATAAATAGACATGTGACACATTGATTCTACTTTCAAGCGGACTGTCTCCATAGACAGGCTGCGGACGGACGCCATTTAAACTCCGGGCTTCGTAACGAGGACCGCGACTTCGTGCATAATACCAATCATTATTGTTTTCATGTTTTTTAGTTCTCTGATTGCTCGTTGGTGACAGAACTGTTTTGATTACTTTTGTAAAAGCGATTTCAAACTAAATAATACGAAAGTTATGTTTGACAGCGAAAATCTACCAATTTTCGTCTATTGCTAACTGATCGCAAGATACACATTAGCCCTGTGGTTTTCCAATAACGAAACGACAGAAAGCAGCTGTTTCGGATGATGATGAGAAGAGCCATGCAAATACCTATATGTGTGTGTTGGTTTTCTGTAGACACCATGTCCAAGCGCACCATCGGATCTCACCATAATATTAACGCAGAGGAATGGAAGTGATCTATCTTTTTAATAGGTAAACCTAATACTCTCTTGATTTGAATTAAGTTACATCACGCACTGCTCCACTCCTGTCACGGCTTTTATCATTATTCAAAACAAGTCGTCAACGTATCATAACCACAGTTTAAAATTTAGAGATACGCTAGTCAAAGCCTTCATCTCAAAATGCTCCATCCAAATATCGGCCATCACAAGGGCCATGGGGTTATGATGATACAATATAACTTGTCACATTAGACCTGACAATATAGCACCTGTCACATGGGCAATGGATACATGAACCTCTGCCCTGCAATATATAATGGTCGTTTAGTGTAGATTATTTATGTATTATACAATTGCATGGTTATTGTGTTTCTTTCGTTAATGTGAACATATTAATTTATGATAGGAAGAACTTACAAATGATTTGCTGAAACCAGAGTTGTTTGATTCGATGTCTGGTAAAAAATGTACATCTACTGTGACCAGCATACATAATTTTGATCTAACAGGTGACCGCAAAAATTATTGCTTGTACTTTAATTTTTAACTTAAGACTTGATATTAGTATTAACTAATAACAGATTGTTAATTAATATTTAGTATTTAAATGAAATAGCAAATAAAATGCCTTTTTTACTCTGGTATGTCATTGGAGGCGCTTAAGTTAAGGGCGCCTAGTCTAGCGGAGTAGGCTAGCCATTGTCACCAATATTCGGATAGTAAATGCGAAAAATGGCCGTAGATATTTTGTTTTGGGATTTTGATGAAATCTGAACAGGTTAAAATATGAAGATAATGTTTATTTATAGTATACAAAGTGTTAGTACAAAATAAACGTCCAAAAATATCAATATGTTATCTTCTCATAATAAAAAATACTTCTTTTATATCTTATAATATATAATTAACATGTATTGGGAGGCATAGCGGTTTGGCCAGGCTAGGTGAATGCGATTAATACTTTGTCACTAACGTGACCGAATATGTACATCTCGCACCACTATACTTTTCCAACCGTCCTAATTCACGGGTAAACGTAGTTAGCGGATATAAAATTCGTGTTTTAAGGATATTGTTCGCAGAAATGAAAGAATCGAGTATTTTCGTATTCCAATATAAACCTATTGAGAACTTACAGACATCTGACATACTTTCAAAATTGATGACTGAGGTAGTTTAAACAGTTGAATGTCAATATTTACGTAATTATATACGTATAAATCTAAACAAATTCCGTAAAATGGCACAAACAGGATTTTTATTTTTTCATTTACTTCGTTACAGATATCGTAAATCAAAATATAAAACTATGGACTACCTAATTACTAAAGAATTCGACTAAAAACATATTAGGCGCTGTTTATACATAATAAGTACTGATTTCAAGAGTATAAAACGTCCGATTTCGGCCACGATACAATTTTTATTTAGAGTACTTGCACCTTGGTTGTAGCACCTTTCAACATTATTCTTGCAATACCTGGGGCCTTACTCCACTAATTAACTTTGACACCCACACAACTGCGTTGCTACTGCGTCACTACTACGTATCGGCTGTAAAAGTGGCACTCAGCTAATATTTTGATCAACCACAGTTGTACCCCAATACCGAGTCAGTGGTACTTCAATGACAACTCAAAGTACAGAAATGTGGTGTAGTGGAGTACCAAATATAAGGATTAAGGCTATTATATTGACATTGACGGACGTTTTATTAGTGTAGTAGCTTTATTGTACTTCAGACGCAGAAGTACTTCAGATGAAGTATCGATAGCGCTTTAGTGGCCTAAATTTGTTAGTGGAGTGCCAAGAGTGTCAAATTACGGCCACTGAATTATTACAGTATCGCTACTAAAGTAATATAGTGGCTTAAATGCATTGGTGCAGTAAGGGCATTGCATACCCATACATATGTCGAATGTACTTGTTCGCCGCCATTAACAATTGAACAGCATTATTTAGTATTCAACTCTTCTATTTTTTCTATGGGACATAGTAAAAGAATATGCAGAGGTGGGAGTAAATAACGCTATAACCTCTAGCGCAAACTTCAAGAATACGTACGAGTATCTTACACGCGACATCTATTATAACTACAACGAAACTACTTTATAACATTATATCGAACTTTTCAATAATTTTTATTGCTTTTGGATAATTCCTCACACGGTTACAACATGATTTTTACTTTGATTTATTCGCATTTTGCTCATTTCGTTTTATATTAGTTACGATGCTAGCGACACCTACTGACCTTATTAGCAAACTGTCAAATTAGCACCACTTTCCATAGACCAGCTTTTTATTGACGTTATGGGCTCGAACAGATTTTAATGACAGTTGACAAAGGATCGCACTTTCATGCGGTTCACTTTGTTTTAGTTAGTGATTACACTTTTTTAATGCTCACATAGTGTAGGTGCTTTACATAATTTTTAGTCTGCTAAAGTAAGCTACTCACGTGACTTATATCTATAAATCAGGGTCACTACAATATTATTTGCCTTTGTTTGAAGGCTTAATTTATTAAATAGCTACATGTATACCATAAAAAAAATTGTTTAAAATTTTTATTTATAAGAAATTATAGTCAAAATCATTGAAATTGACGCAATTTCTTGGAAAGGTTTGATAGTAATTGTTTGGAAGGTCATACGATTATTATTACTCGTGTTGTTACTGTTGAAAATGTTGGTCAAGTTGAGTACGTTTTGATGATATTCCTATATGCAAATGAAGAAGCCATTTTCAGTGTATAGTGCTGCATTTATTCCAGTTGTGGGTTTTAATCTTTACGCCTTGTCTTTTACAGTAATAACAACAAGCTGCAAAACTTACAAGTCACTTTTAAAATCGCTAATTCATACATGAATAACTTAGTTGAAAATTTGAAACAGAATAAGGTGAGAGATTTTATTCTGTTATCTAGTTACTACACCCATAAAAAGAAGCACATACAGTCCTCTTCTTTTCGATATGTTGCCCAAGAGATATCTTAATATTTATGTACAGCAAATTCTTTATAATAATAGGTAGAGTACAATACATAGGAGCCGCTAAATATTCAAGATTGTGCATTTGCAACAATATTGTTTAATTTCCTCACAGAAAACTATTTACCATGTTTGTTGATATACAAGTTTTGTAATGAAGAAGAAAATTTGCCAGAAGCCCACGACATAGTGCAAAAAGTCTTTCCGCTCATCTTAGTTGTGCAAGTTTCTCTAATAGGTGGTGTTCTTTTGAAAATACTTGTTAAAGATTAGTTCGTTTGATGTATCTATAGCTTCGATTTACTAATCTACACAACAGATCTACGCCCAAGTATTTACTTCTAAATAGGTAATTGAGAAAAGATTGGTACTTAAAAGACGTAATACTTCGACACATTATATTGATCGGTCACATTTGACAATTGATATAGTAACAACTTGGTTACATACTATTCAAGTCCTCTGCCGGCAATGTTTTAGAAACATTTTATAAGTAAAAATTGTACATGACAATTATGATTAAAAAATTGCTGCTCAATATATATGTATTTTCAAGTCTACTGTCAGCGGATTATCGATGCCCAAACTATCATGCGCAATTATAAAATAATTGGTCTGCGGCCCAAGTTCACTAATGCGTTTTAGCACAAATCGGCTGGTCTACGGAAAAACAAAGTAACTGACAATTTTAGGATTTTTGTTTTTTTACATTTTTGTGACTTTTACAACGTATTGGACGTTGCTACATTTACAGATTTCTCATAATTATGATAGTTTAGGATTTAATAATTCGGCAAACAAAGTAACTACAGGCGCTTGTCCGAAATATCTACGCAAAAACAAATCAAAACACAATTGATAATCAAAAACAAAGTAGTTGTACGTTACTTACTTTGTTTTTCTGTTGTAATCTAATGAACTTTGTTCTTCATTCTTTTAAAACGATTTAAATAAACTTCTCAAACGAGTTAAAAATAAATTAAAGAGCCTTACTTTGTTTTTACAATGATATTTACAGTCTCATTAATTATCAATTTGTCTATGCAAAAACAAAGCAAACAGAAAATCAACTAAAAAACAAAGTAATTAAATACAATTGCTTTCTTTTTGTATTTTCATGTCATTGAATTTGAGTTTTTATAGCGTTTACTTTGTTTTTAAAAATGTTTAACCGTTAATAAAAAAAACATTTTTTTCATTTGTTTGACACTTGCTTTCTTTTTTTTATACGGAACGCAACATTAAACGTCACTTTTGTTTGCGCGCAAAATAATGTCAAATGCGAAATGACAAGACCATTTTCTATCGGGGGGTTCTGTAAACTTTTGTCAAAACTTTTCTTTCGCGTAAACTTTAAATTGTATGTAAGACTAATGTGATTTTAAAAGTGATTTAACTTAAAACTTTAATAGATATTACGAGAAGAAAGTTCACTTTAAAGGAACTAGCCACGTCATGTCATGTCAGTCATGCCCTTCATATATTTAAAGCTAGAGATCCCGCCACATAAGGTGGCAGTTGGAGGCGTCGCCACCGTCGCGTAATTCAGTGTTACCAGTAAACACGCCAAAACTAGCACTCACTGTGCCATACGGCTCGATACATTATAGGTTTCATTTGTAACGGTCTTTGGTTGCAGAGCTATAAACTCAAATAAAACAAATTAATATATCAAAGTCAAAATATGTTTATTAAACTATTTCAAACATGATTAATAATTAACGGGACTTATCCTTCTTATTATATATTACATATATTATGTGTTCCTTCACTCTGTCCGCAATAGACCGTTTAGTGTGTTCGACGTAGGATTTCCCACAGCTGCAATCAATCTTATACACACCCTTATATCTTATATCATGTGTATAAATCGCGAATCTCTTAAAACTATTATTTCAAACACGGCACTGAGCATTGTCTTTACATATTTTTTACCGAGGCTAGATCAGCGGAGACCCTAGCTTGGAGAAGAACTAACAAGAAACTCCGGAAATCAATTTATTATAATCACCCTTAACAAACATAAAAATTACAAAGAGTGGGCAAAAAACACAACGCTGGTAATACTAAATTTACCTTTCATACAAAATAACACGCAATGGCGGTAACGTCAAATTTAGTTCCAAGTTTGGCTACTGCCACCTTATGTGGCGGGATCTCTAGTTATGCCACTCAATTATACCGCTCAGATGATGCAAAGGCACATGAAAATGACACCAAAGTCATTGCTGTTGATTTACAAAAAGTGTTCCTCATTCCAATGATGCCTGGTTTGAAAGATTCAGTATTCCTGAGTAGATTGATATGTTTTAATTTAACCTTTGCACCTTTAAAAAAGGTAAAAAACCTGTATGTGTGTTATGGCATGAAGAGGTTTCCGAAAGAGACGCCAAAAATATAATAGATGCATTTTACAAATTCATTAAAAGAGAAAGTGACATTAATCACTTCATATTCTGGGCTGACAATTGTTCAGCACAGAACAAGAATTGGTTTTTGTTCACTTCACTTCACTACTTAATTGAAACACTATTTATTATAACACTTTATTTAACACTTATTATGAGATACTTTTTAAGACAATGGTACAAATAAAATCTGGGATATTTATACTCAGATTAACAAATTATTATTGCATGTTGTAGAGGACATGCAGCGCCATCTAGTTTAGAAATACAGTACCTAAAATAAAGTTCTATGTAGACTACATGTGGCGCCATCTAGTGTGGAAACGGATTAACTAAATTATACCAGAATATTGACAGTAGTACATTAAAATAGTAACAGTGACGGATGAGGTTGGACATTCCGGGGCCCAAAGAACCCTAGTTCTTTTTTTTTTCTTTTTACAATATGCTATTATTCTCTTTGCTTTCGTTAAAGTTGAATACTTTTCCCAGATAGGTTTATCTGCTTCACCTTCAGTGTTTATATCCTTTCTGTCAGTCTCCTTTTGTCTTATATTTGTATGCAGTGCATGAGTCTTAATTCCTTTCTTGTTGTTTGTGTTCTTGTCACTAATCTTTCTTTTCTCCATTTCTGTTTCAAGTACTGTCAACTTCTTCGTGTCTAACTTCTCTTTCAGCCAACAGGGTCCTTGCCACCACAGTTTGCTCTGTATCAATTCTTGTGCGGTGATGCCTCTGGATGGTAAATCTGCAGGATTGTCTACGGATTGAACGTGTCTCCAGTTGGTGCTATCCAAGATCTGCAAGATAAATGACACGCGATTGGCCACAAAGGTTTGCCATTTACTGGGATGTGATTGCAGCCAAGCAAGGACTATAGTACTGTCAGTCCAAGCGTAAACCTTTTCCTTATATATCTTCAGAATAGCTGTCAGATCTTTCAGGAGTTTGGTGAGTAGTGTAGCTGCGCATAATTCAAGTCGAGGTATTGAGATTTGTTTCAGCGGCGCGACTCTCGACTTTGCTGCGATCAACTGAATGTGAGTATTTCCATCGACATCAGTGACTTTGAGATATGCTACAGCTGCATATGCTGCCATGGATGCATCAGCGAAGCCGTGTAACTCCACATTTTTGTTGGTCGACTCGATGTGGAACCATCGTTTTAGTGAAATGGATTCAAGAAGGTGTAGATTCATAGTGAAATTCTGCCATTCATCGGCTAACTCTTCTGATATATCTTGATCCCAATCTGCTCCTGATAGCCATAGTTTTTGTATTAAGATTTTTGCATTTATCAGGACTGGGGCCAACCAACCAAATGGGTCGAACAGGCGTGTCAATTGGGATGATATTGTTCTCTTTGTTGGCGGTGCTTGATCTTCGGGCAATTGTACTGTAAATTTGAATACATCTTCTATTCTGTCCCATCTCAACCCAAGGATTTTTATAACTTGGTCCATTTTGATCTCCAGGCTGGTGGTGTCCTTTTGATTTTGTATAGCCTCTAGTAATTCATTTGAGTTACTCGACCATTTCTGGGTTTCAAAACCACCTTTCTGAAGCAGCTCGTTAACTTCGTTGTAGATAACTTTGGTTTTTTCTTCGGTTTCAGCGCCGGTCATCAAGTCATCCATATAAAAAGAGGTTTTTACTATTTCAGTGGCGATTGGGTATTTGTCTTGTTCATCACTGGCTAGTTGGTGGAGAGTTTTCACGGCGAGATATGGTGCAGAGGTAGTTCCAAACGTGACGGTAAGTAATTTGTAACTCTCCAGGTCTTGTTTAGGGTTATCTCGCCAGATTATTCTTAGCAGATCTGTGTGTTGTGGCGTGACCTTTACTTGTCGGTACATTTTTACGATGTCCACAACAATACAAATCTTGTGTGTTCTCCATTTTATTAACAACGTGTGTAAATCGGGATGTAGAAGCGGCCCTAATAACAGTTGTTCATTTAGTGAAGAGCCATTGTAGCCTCTGGACGACGCATTAAACACGACGCGAACTTTCGTCGTATCTTTATCTTCTCGAATCACTGCGTGATGAGGTAAGTAGATAGACAATCTTTCTTCTTCTTTAGCTCTTTCCATATGGCCGAGTTCTTCATACTCTTTGATAACCTTTGTATATTCATTCCTCAGTTTATCATTCCTTTTAAATTGTCTTTCTAGTTGTAGAAATCTCTTGGTTGCTATTTGTTTTGTATTGCCACATCTGTTTATTACTTCTTCTAGACTCTCTTTTAGGGGTAACTGAATCACATATCGGCCCGTACTGTCTCTTGCTGTTGTTTTTTTTGTAGATTTCTTCACACAGCTCTTCTTCTTTGTTCATCATCTTTTTCTCTGTATATGAATCAGTCTCCAGTTCCCAAAACTTTTTCAAAAGGTCATTGTCTAGGATCTGTGTATGTAAACTGACGACTCTTTGTTTTTTAGCGTTGACAGCTTCGGTTTCTCCTGACAGAATCCAACCCAAATGAGTATCTTGTGCTAGCAGTCCAAATAGAGACCTTTCATTAATCCTGCTTTCATGATTTTAGCATTGTGTGCTGCACTAAGGATTACATCGATCTTGGTCGTTGCGGTGAATGATGGATCTGCCAATCGTAATGACTTCAGTACCGGCCAGTCAGGCTTTTTATTCATGGTTGGTTGATAAGAGGTCAGTGATTTAAGTACGTATGCTTGTACTTGCATAGAGAAGGTTGGGTCATTTCTTGACTTTAAGTTTAAACTCTACTACGTGCTTAGTAGATTGATTGCCTTCTCCGATTCCTGAAACCACGCCGTTGATTCTTGTACGTTTCAATCCCAATAATTGAACCATATTCTCTGTTACGAACGCGGCTTGTGCGCCCGGATCAACTAAAGCACGGAAGACGTGTTGCTTTCCATTTCCCGCAGGAACGTCAACCAATGCTGTTGCGAGGAGTACATGTTGACCGGGTTGTTCATGTATGGAGAGATGTGAATTGACATAAGCTCTCTCCCCTTGGTCTTTGTGTCTATTCTCTACATCTGTTTTCTCATAATTAGTGCGTCGTTTGTCCGTGTGCAGTAAAGAATGATGTTTTTTGTTGCATATTCTGCAGGCCGTTGTTTGTTTGCAGTTGTATACGGAGTGATTCGGGATCAGGCAATTGAAACACAGTCCCTTATTTTGGACGAAGCTGTATCGATCATCAACTGTTAACTGCGTGAATTTTTTGCATTGATATATGTAATGACCTTCCTTGCAGAACGCACATTGTGGCCGAGCTGTTACAGTTGCCGACAGACAGGCTATTTTTTTGTGATTTCAAGCCTTTGTTTGATGATTCTATCATTTCAAGGCTTCTGAATCTTGTTTCAAGGAAGTTCCTTAGCTTTTCCAAACTTGCTTACTCATCAAAGCTCTCCGCGCTTACTAATTCCTCCCATTGTTTGTGGCTCTCTGCATCTAAATTTGCGACGACTATGTATACCACTATGGCATCCCAATGCTGTACGGGCAATCCCTGGTTCTTCAATGCGCTCAAACATTCGACGGTGGTATCCAACAGTTGTTTCAGGGCTTGGGCAGACTCTTGCGCCAATGTTTTTTGTGAAAATAGTCGTTTGAATATGCAGTTTGTGATGAACCGTTTGTTACTGTACCGCCTCCTTAACACGCTCCAAGCCTCGCTATAGTTTTCTCCTGTGACTGCAAACTGCCGTAATAACACTTCGGCTTCTCCAGTCAAACTACTTTTCAAGTAGTGAAGTTTTTGAACAGATTCTAAGCTTTGATTTTTGTGAATTGGCGCTTCAAATAAGTCGTGGAACGACTGCCATTCCGTATAATTCCCAGAAAATGTGGGGATTGTGATGCGGGGAAGTTTCACTTCTGGTTGTTTCGGTGTGGCTAGATTTTCATTTGGCTTTGTTACAGGGCAAGGTTTTAACGTGCTGATAGCAGTCTTCAGCTCCCCTTTGTAGATATAGTATAGTTCTTCCATCTCTTCATATAAACCTTGTTGAAAGTAGGATATGTTGATTCTGTTTGGCACTGGTATACCACTCACCAGTTGATCATGATTGTGGTTAAAGTTCAGCCAATACCTATCCAATGCTTCTAATCTAGTTTCTACATAAGCCTCTGTAACCCTCTCTTTTGGTGATTTTTTGAAATTCTTATGGCCTTTTATCACCTTATCTAAGGTTTCTACTTGTAAAGCTATTATCGCAGTGAACTTTTCCATGATGTCTGTTTTTTGTTAAAGTAACTTTCTAGAAATTTTCTAAGTCCCCAATCACAAATCCGAAAATCTTCTAAGTGTACAGACTCAAATTTTGATTACGCCAACCAAGTCTTTGGTAACAACACTGCACTACTGAACTGTCCTATAGACTTGCGACTGAGCCACGCACTACTGTACTATCATGTAGAATTGAAACTGAGCCACGCACGACACTGCACTACTGTACTGTCCTGTAGAATTGCGCCTGAGCCACGCACGACACTGCACTACTGTACTGTCACACGCGCACGACACTGTACTGACTTGTCACTCACGCGCGGCACTATTACTTTTATCCACTCGCGGCCCTATTACTTTTATCCACTCGTGGCACTGCACTTAAATCCATTCGTGGCACTGCACTTTAATCCATTCGCGGCACTGCACTTCAATCCATTCGTGGCACTGCAATTCAATCCATTCGCGGCACTGCACTTCAATCCATTCGTGGCACTGCACTTCAATCCATTCGCGGCACTGCACTTAAATCCGGCACGAAGGACCACTTTGTTCACTTCACTTCACTACTTAATTGAAACACTATTTATTATTACACTTTATTTAACACTTATTATGAGATACTTTTTAAGACGATGGTACAAATAAAATCTGGGATATTTATACTCAGATTAACAAATTATTATTGCGTGTTGTAGAGGACATGCAGCGCCATCTAGTTTAGAAATACAGTAACTAAAATAAAGTTCTATGTAGACTACATGTGGCGCCATCTAGTGTGGAAACGGATTAACTAAATTATACCAGAATATTGACAGTAGTACATTAAAATAGTAACAGTGACGGATGAGGTTGGACAGTTTTTGTATACTGCATGTGTTCAAATGGCCAATATGCAAGATTCACCAATTGAAACAATCACAATAAAATACCTCACAAAAGGCCAAACCCTCAATGTTGCTGATAGCGTTCATGGAAACAAAGAAAGAAGTATAATGAAAAACCGGAACGTGTACGATTTTGACGACCTTAAAGACATAGTTTTGAACATTTTAATAATTATGTGAGACCGGGTCAAATCACGATAAATTTATAAAGATAAGTGATTACCTTTATTTTGCCTGACGTTTCGACCCAGTTGCATAGGCCGTGGTCGCGGGAAGACTAGCCAGCAAGCTAGACTAGCGGGAAGTCCGTCTCAGCTAAAATGTCTGTCTACCCTCACAATTTGAATTTTTGTTAATTCATAGCACGACACACTACACTCACACTATCCGAAGACACATCCGCAGTTACGCCACGCGAATATAATCCCATGATTACCGGTTCCCATGTTTCTGAGAGCCTAAAACCATCCTAACGATTTAAATTATTGGGATGTTTTTTAATTTCAATAGCCTCACGAACAACCCTTGGATAATAATGTTGTTCCGTGGAGATGATTTGAGGCTGATGTAATTCAATCCAATGGTTTGAACCAGACATCAGGTGTTCCGCTATCGCTGACTTTTGTGGTTGCCTATTCTTTACAGCTGCTATGTGTTCCTTGACCCAGGCAAAATAAAGGTAATCACTTATCTTTATAAATTTATCGTGATTTGACCCGGTCTCACATAATTATTAAAATGAGTATAAATCGCGAGTGTTTAATAATAACTATAGTTTTGAACAGCAGAAAACACATGAAGGTATTAGAAATAGATCCAAATAACGACAAATTCAATTGGAACAAAAAGAAGAGGCAAGCAAATAAACCGGATGATCCTTTGAAATCTTTTTATTTGACTGACATAATAAGTGTTCAGTTTCGAAAAGGATTAAAGACAATGTTCTATCAGACAATGCTAGAACCAGAGTTTGAAGAAATATGCTTTTTGCAAAAAAGATTTGATGTCACTAAGCTACCGGAATGTAACGTTGGGCAACGTAGTATTAAACCACAGAAGAAAGAGGCTATAGTAGAGAAGTTAGTTCCTCTTATGCCGGAAAATCGACGACATTTCTGGAGAAATCTGCATACAAGTGACGATTCTCCTGATTTAATATCCCAAGACATAATAATAGAATCTATTGATACTAATTAATAGTCATTATTGTTACTTAGGTCTAGGGATATTTAATCAGGAGAATACCTTGATACTTAATATTTTTAAACATATTGTCGATTTTCCGGCATAATAGCAACCTTCTTTACTTTTTAATAACATTAAAATAGTTCGTTTTTTATTTAATATCTTTTCAATAAAAAGATTTGAACTTTCATATTGTTTTCATCATAATATCAGCGCGTTGACGTCCACCACTAAACATAAGCGTCCCCAATGACTCCACTACGTCCGGTCCTGCGCGCATCGCTCAGCCATCGATGACCCACGGCCTACACGGGCCCATTTCCGCTATTTCAGTTGTGGTTCAGTGGTGTCTCAATGGCTATATCTTATTGTGTTTAACGCATGCATTAGAAACGTACGCATATAGTACGCGTAGGTCCATTTTGATCCACCCTGGGTCTTGGTCGCCATTTGAGAACCTTCACTCTCCAGCGTCCGTCGTTTCTCCGTGCCAGCATGAATACTTACCTGCTCATAATAACTAAGTATTTCAAGGTAAAGCCTAAACAAATAGCTTTTCTTCCTTATAGTTTACAACCATATTATGCATTTGTGGGCGAAGTAAGTTCAGAAGGTAAACCCACTTACTCTTTTAATTCTAAAATTTTAACTATGAAATGGTTTCGACTCGCTTGTAATATGAAGTAATTGATTTTGCTTCATTATTTCATTTGAAACTAGGAGATCATGAATGCCTCCATCATCATCTAAAAAACAAGTCAATAGCATTTACTTTGTTATTGATTTGTTATATTTATTTAGAATCAATTATAAGTCTATGAAAAAACATTTTTTTTTAAGAAAACTATAGCTGCTAGATAAAAAAGCAAAAATACCATTTGGTAGACGCAACTATTTTTCACAGTATGTCATAAAAAAAAACTTTAATATTTATGTTACTTTTTAATTAAATGATTTTTAGTTTTTTGGGCCTCCTATAAAATTATTATAATGCAATTACTCCGTTTATCCGTAGACCAGCCGAAATGTAATTCTATATCAATCAGTAATATTGTAAAGTTAGTAGTGGATGGATCGTCTACTACCAACTTCACACTATTACTGATCTGATATTGAACCGATATTTTGCAAAAAGCATTTATGGACTAAGGCCCCTTACTCCACTAATTAACTATGAAAGCCATACTACTGCGTCGTTACTGCATCACTTCTGCGTCTCGGCTGTAAAAGTGGCACTCTGCTAATATTTTGAGCTGTCGCAGTTGTACCTCTTAATGCCAATTAATGCATATTGTATTGATGATTAAGCAGTTAAAAAGTTTTAAGTTATTAAAAATACATTGCCGGTTGCAACTTTTTCCGCTAAAGTAAGTAAAACAACTTTATTCTATAAATTATTTTGTAATTATTTTATTATGTTAAAAGTATTAATCGTAACCGAGACCCCTGCCATGGGCCGAAATTGTAGGGTGACCGGGAACGATTCGTTGTGAATGCCGGAGGGAGCTTCGTCAGATACCCAACGTCCCAACAAGACTATTCGTAAATCGGGTAGACGTGACTTCCGAAGCTACAATGTGCAATCCGTTCAAGAGCGGGTCGAAAGTCTTTAGTAAAAGCATGGATACGTCTAATCTGCCAAAGCTAAAAACTTTTAAGAGATTCGCGATTTATACTCATGATTTATAACTAACAGGACTTATCGCGTATGTTTTTATATAATAAAATTACTTTTTTTAACCCGACGTTTCGGCTACGTTGCAGACTCTGCCCGTGACCATGGCTGCTGCAACGTAGCCGTAACAACAACAACAACTTACGCAACGCAAATACTGCACCACCCAGTCACTCTCACAGGGCGGCCACATGAGATTTTCAATCAAGACGCTGGTCGATCTGGAATCCGAGGAAACTGCACGCGTCGATGAGAGGCATGGGACTCCGGATCGGTAAGGACCTTGTAACCCGACACGTAAACACTACCACGTTCGATTTGTTCACATTGAGCACCAGTCTATTGCTCGAAAAGTAACGCCCAAGGCCACAACAAACAGTGGCTACCTTAACCTCCAGTTGGTCACAACTCCATCAGCAAACCAAGAGGACTGGTCGTTTATAATAGTTAAAAACAACGTATTCCCCAATGCGTAACCCTGTGGAATTTCCAATGTTAGAGTTCCAGGCCCAGATCATAGTCGCTTCCCATCCAGCGTCACCTCCACGGTTTGGCGCCTCCCACCGAGAAAGGATGTGAGCAGCTGGAAAGCAACGCCTCGTACCCAATAGACTGACAACTTATCAAAAAGGAAACCGCCATCTATAACATCAAAGGCCTTCAATAGAACATAGAAAACTCCCACTACCTTGTACCTACCTTGAAGGGCTATAGAGGAACGCGGCTTGTTACAGGGGTTGAGTTGATTCGTTTTTGAAGTAATAAAGTTGAAATTTCTTATTTGAACTCCTTGTGCCCAATTCTTTACGAATCTGAGGCATGTTGTGGGAACTTTTAACCTAAATGCTGAGTATTAGCCTCGAGCCAGAGTTAGTTTTACAGAAACCATATCCTTCACCTACAGCTAAGTTTGCACGTAAGTCATCACATCATTAACAGAGGTGTTATTCTGCAGGTTGAACCAATGGAGACTCACGAGGTGCAGCTGGGCAGCACCAAGCTCACAAGATGACTCTGATCTTGGAGTTTAGGCCGGTGGCGTTACGCCTACAGTGTGAGAAGCCTTTATGTGAGTGGTACGCCTAGGGGACCGTAATGTGTCTATCGCAACGTTCACTGGTATGCTGGACGCCGCGGGTTGGTTAGAACTGGACACCGTTAAGGAGCTCTTTTCAGGGGCTATTTGCACTAAGTTTTGCTTCCAATCATTGATGTAGCCAATACCTTGTAGTCCAGAATCATTCAGGCATGCTACTAAGGGCCACATTCGCTTATGCACATCCAAGATGTTTACATTAATGTCGTTGAAGCATCCCGAGCGTCTATTTTTTGCGAACAAAGGCTTCTAGTGCCTTCGTTGACTCGAACATTCGATGCTGCTGCTATGCGCCGAATATTCCAGGCGATGCTCTTAACACTGTCCCCCTTTTAGATATGCTCGTCCCTGAGCATCACTGTTTCTTCCGCGATTCTTGGCCAATCGATCAATGTTGAGAACTTTTAAAGCGCCCCGGCTGGCGTTGCCCGGTGGCTGCTTTTGATTTCGGTAATTCATGTCGTTTAGCTTAGTATCTACCATGTGCGGATTCTCCCATCGTGTTTGCAATTTAGGGGACTTCCCTTTTCGGTGAACCAAGTTGTACAACCACACAAAAGATCCTTCTTCAAACCCGTCAAAATTTGCCTTCCGATCGTATCTTGTCTTCATTCTCACACCCGACTGGAGTCTATTTTTTAACACCAAGACGTGAATGGCGCGCATCCTTTCCCTTAAAGAAGTTGCTTAGTCCTGAAGAGTCAACGGACGAGAAGGTGTACCGCCAGTCAAGTCAGTCAACAGGTAATAGTAAGTCTCGACCAAAATTACTGAACGCTGGAGTAGTCCTTATACATTCATGGGCAGCAGTTCTGTACGCCAGAAGAAGAAGAGGTATAAACCTACCCCAGTCCCTCTAATGCTCAACCAGATGATCTTCTATCGTTCTGTTGAATCGTTCAACCATTTCACCTGACTGATGATGATAAGCTGTGGTCCTATTTTGGTGCATATCCATAAGTCGGCACACTTTCTGAAATACTTGGGATTAGAAATTCCTGCTCAGATCCTAGAGAATTTCCAAAGGAACTCAAAACCGCATATCACCTCGCCAACCTACCTGCTTGCTACAGTTGTAACTTCATGATCCGAGATTGCGAACACTTCTGACCACTTAGTGAAGTAGTCCATTACGACCATAAAATACTTGTTTTCGGAATCAGTAACCTGAAATGGTCCAGCTACGTCGACTGCAATACGTTCCCAAGACGCTCCAACATTGTATAAACTTAATTTACCTCTGCTCCTCGTCTGTGTATTGTTGCGTACACAGTGCATTGGCAACACCATTCCTATACATCTTTTCGGCAGTTGTACCACGAGTTGTAAGTGGTAGTTTCTGCTATTAGATTTCTCACATTTCCAACACAGTTTTCCATTTGCAATATGAGGCTTTCCCACTGGACCCAGTATGCCTTGGTCGTTGAACTCGTGGGGGCAACTTCACTCCACGATGGCTTAGACTGACTGAGTTTCTTCCACTCAAATACAGGCTTAAGGTATCGATCCTCTTATTGTAACTTGCTAACGCATTCGTTTTTCCATGAGTCACTAGGAGCAGCACTAGTAAGCCGTAAGGAAATTTCTTTCGATTCCTGTCTCATGCAGTGCTTGCTGTCAGTCGGACAAGGCCTTCGTGATAACGCATCTGCATTGGCGTGAATTTTTCCTCTACGGTGTTCAGTGACAAAATCGTACTCTTGCAGCTGCTCTATCCAGCAAAGAACCTGTCTTTCTGGGTTTTTGAATTGGAGTAGTCACTTCAAGGCAGCGTGGTCAGTACGTAGCAAAAACTTCCTGCCAATAAGGTACTTGTAAAAGTCCTGCTGTATCTTTACTGTGGCATGAAGCTCCCGTCTCGTGACACAATACTTCTTTTCCGTTTTAGACAATGATTTGCTAAAGTATCCGATAACTACCTCGCAATCGTCTTGTTTCCAGGACAACACTTCTCTAATGGCCGTGTAAGTCGCATCAGTGTCAACTATGGACTATTTGTTTTGGTGTGGCTGCCCTAAGATAGGTCTAAGATAGGTGTCTCACATAGTTTCTTCTTCAAAGTCTGAAACCATTTTTCACAAGACTCATCCTAAGAAAAGGTCCTTTACTTCTCCGTAAGTCTATGAAGAGGATGAGTCTGAACACCCTCACACGTTATTACGAGCCGACGACGAGACCGAGGCCGAGATAGTTGACCTCTGTCCTGAATAGCTTACATTTTTTAGGGTGGAGATTTAGGTTGGCACCTCGAATTTTTAGGAAGACTCCGGGTTCCACAAGTGGTCGTCAAAGTTTCGCCTCACTATCCGACTATATATTTCCCCTTCGCAATCGATAATCTTCTCGCTCTCTGACGAATGCGCCTCTCATTGCCAGTGTCGATGCGGTGTTGAACCAGCGACGCTCTTCCAAGGTCTCAGTCTAATTTTGAGAAAATATCCGTGGACCTCGTTAACAGCCTTCTCGATTTGGAGCTCGGTGTTGATGTGAGGTTAGAGTCATTCAACAAGACCTTTTAAATACCTACGACATTGAGGCATTGAGCTGACGTACACAAATAGTGCTCACAGAAGGGGAAGTCGTCTTATCATAAACGCTTGCTCCGTTTACAATATATAAATAGCGGCTGTAGGCTTGAGGGTATTATTAGAGGACGGAATATAATAAGGTCCGCGCTGAAGCGCCCGCGCTTCTCTGAAGCTAACAATCTTCCACCGGAACATATGCTCGTTAGACACACACGCTCCAAAGTAAGAATCTTACTGGCCAGCTTCTATCTCCCACTCTCAATGGCATCTCGTACCTTCAATCAGTAATTCTGTAACATAGTAATGCAAAACAAATTAAAACTCACGATCACGGAATGCAGCGCACGACTCGAGACACCACTCGCCCTAACACACACTACACCTGCAGCGACACAATACACAGTATGTATTGCGTCGCTACTCGTGTAGTTTTTTCATACTTACTACCCAGTAGATTTATTTAGAATAGAATAGAAAAACGTTTATTCACAAACACAACAATACAACACACATTACAAAAATTGGTACAAACACATACGAAAAACAGTAATTGTTGGGCGCGCTGCATTGCTGTCGTGAAAAGGCCCAGACTCAGCTTATGTCGGGAACCGGAAAGTTCACGACGCCGATCTTCCGTCTGAGCCGCAGAGGGAACAGTGCCAAAGTAGTGGGTAACGTAAGTTACGTGTATGGTTCATACTTAGTGGTTAAAATAACAATAATAGAGATATAAACTGTGTAGTTTGTAACAAATATTAAAATAAAATAAAGAAATGTGAAGAAATAATAAGAAACATGCATATACATACATACAAATACATATATATCAATACACATATACATATCCTCGTAAGTACATACAAACATACACACAAAAATACATATAATTATTAAATATAGCATAAATACTTTTCACAACGTACGCACTCGAATCAATGAAGTAATTTGGGTGCTATAACACACGCAAGCAACTATTGCTGGCATAGAAGATGTCTCTTAAGATGTACCTTAAAAGTAGACTTTGAAGTCTGACGTCTAATGGGAGGGGGAATGTCGTTCCAGCACTTAGTTGCCTGAAACTTGAAGCAACCTCTAAATAATGCCGTTCGATGTCGCGGAAGTAACAGGGGCGGCACACAGCAGCCCTAGCAGCCTTACGCTGCGCCCGCCACTCCAGCCTACGATGGAGGTAACCAGGCTCCCCCAGCTGGATGAGGTCAAACAAGAGACAACTGAGCAGCAGCCTTTGCCTATTCCTTATTTTTAGGATACCATGCTCATTTAGAAATGGGGTCACGTGTGTTCTGGGTGGAATGGGAAAACAAAATCTAGCACAGGCGTTCTGGACACGTTGCAACAGCCTGTGAGTTTTATCCAGAAGGCATGGACCATACACTGGAAGAGCGTAACTTATTTTCGAGAGTATTCAAGTTCCACATAGATTAATACGCATTCCCACACTCAAAAAAGCCCTATGCTGATACAAAACCCTGAGCCTGTGAAAGCATCCACGAACCAGCTGAGTAACGTGACTCTCAAATCTTAGCCTCTCGTCAAATGTAAGACCAAGATTACGTGCTTCTGAAACCCTATCAATAGCCACTCGATCTACAAATATCTTAGGACCCCTAGCGACCACACTTGATATTGCCCTATCAGTCCCCAGTACCATGTATTTTGTCTTCTGTGGATTGAGTACAAGGCAGTTATCACGAGACCATGAAGCAATACGGTCCAAGTCCTCATTAATAGCTGCAATTGCATTGTCAAAGTTTTTATTGTTTATGGGGATATATAATTGGATGTCATCTGCGTAAATGTGGTATTTGCAATGTCGTATTTTGTCAGTTATGTCTGCTGTGTACAGTATGAATAACAATGGACCCAAAACTGATCCCTGCGGTACACCCCTACTCGTTTCGAAATAGGACGAGACCGCAGAGGATCCATCAGGTCTCATAATCTCCACTCTTTGCCTACGTCCAGTCAAGTAACTTTTAAACATGTCAATGTCAACTCGTCAAAACCATAATAACCCAGCAATAATAATCTTTCGCAGCATTAAGTCACAATTTAAACAGTCAAATGCTCGCGAAAAGTCCAGAAGTACAGCGTCATGATTGTCAATATCTCCTAAGATATCGTCCACAACAGCAAGCAACGCTGTCGTCGTGTTATGCGATTTACGGAACCCAGATTGGTGGATGGGAAGGATATCAGTAACACTTAAAAATCGCGACAGTTGTACGTGTACAACCCTCTCTGCAATCTTGGACAAAAACGGGAGTATGCTTACCGGTCGCAAATCAGAGAAAGCCACGGGGTTGTCCACCTTAGGAATTTGCCTGATCTCATTAATGGAGTCATGCCTAAATACTAAGTCCCAGTTTATATTTCTAAGGTCATCATTAAAAGTGTCCAAATCGATGCGGCGCAAAGGTCGTAGAGTCACGGATTGATGATTGATATTTCGTGTTTGTCTCTTGGGAGAGCGCGTGATCTTGTACGGCTCCCCATCCCCGAATTATTTTTTTCAGTGCTCTGAGAGTACTTAGTTAAGAGTACAAACATCAAATCATTTAGGTAGAAAACTCCTGGTGGGTTGCGGTTTCAGTTAACACGGCTCAACTATTCTTTGCCGCCTCATTCAAGTCGTGCTTCTCGATTGCTCTCAATGTCCTGAATTGCGACATCACGTATCAAACATCAAGAATCGCCGCGGACCTCTCTTGAGCAGACTGTGCATTGTTTTCAATAATCTCTTGTGCTTTTGTCCCATTTAAAGACATGTCAAAAACAAAAGTAGCTAGTTACCATTGTATTTGTCCTTGATTAACTAAAAAATAAATAAAATAAAATTCCTTTTATTCACACTAGACGCAGTAAGACATATATACAGATAGAGAAAAGAATTAAATATAATAATTTACATTTATGGAAGCGCACATGGCAACCCCACGCAAGTGTGAATAGGATTTGTCTCAGCTAATGTTGATTGTGTGAAATTCACACTGCCAACGGTGATATTCCGACAAACCCTTAATTAAATTTTGATTAAATGAATTTTCATTAAATAATACTATAATATGGTGAAACCAATCCTTAATTAACCCAATTATATAAAGCCGTAACCGTATATATATATATATATATATATATATATATATATATATATATATATAATAAAAATATATTTTACTCAATCGTATTGTTCAAACTATGAAAGTACATTTTACTTACTATATGAATTAAAAAAACCAACAATATAAGAAAATACAAGCGGAGTACCAGAACTAAAGACTCATATCAATCCTTGCAATCAGTAAGCAATCGACGAAAATTGTGAGATTTTCGCTGTCAAATATGACTTTTGTATTATAATATATCATGGGATCGCATTGATAAAACTAATCGAAACAGTGCTGCCAACAACTGAGCAATCAGAGAACTAAAAGACATATGAAGACAATAATATTTGGTATTATGTAAGCAGTTTTGATAGCAATCCTGAGCGAAAATTTTGCAAACACTTGTCTTTGGTTGCAGAGCTATAAACTCAAATAAAACAAATTAATATATCAAAATATTTTTATTCACAATTATAAATATCACAAGCTCTCTTTGAAAGTTATCTTATTATCTAAGTATAAATTAAAAAAACTATTTCACACATTAGGGAAAATTCATTTACGTACATAATTTACAGTCGCTAACGGTGAGAGCAAACATCGCGAGGAAACCTGCCTATCCCGCAGGATAGATAATAGTCAATGCCTTTATACGGCGATACGGTTCACTCCCTATCACTTTGGGTATTGTCTATCTAGTGATAAGAGTCATCTAATTTCAAAGTCCGCTCAAACAACTTTAGTAAAAATGGAGGAAACATAAAAAAATTACATGGCGCATAGGATGGAGAGACATCTACATATTTTAACATGTAGTTATCATCTCATACGCATCACAATATTAATAATGTATTTTATTTCAATATAAGAGCACTAAAATAAAAGTATTTAAAGCTAAAAATATTTTTTAGCAGATTTTGGTGCAAACCACAGGTGCAAACATTTTATTATAGACGGTTTTGAAACTCATCTATTCGCTTATGGCGGCTTTTGATACTAATTTTTTTTCTATGCGGACCGGTTTAGGCAAGAAAGGTCCACCTATTATTTTTTAAAAATGAAACAAACATTAATTAGGAGAAAACGAAAATAGTTTTATTTAATTACACTTGAGAATAATTGTCCTCAAAACCATGTTCACAGAAATCTTCATTAAAAATATTACAGACTTCAGCGGCTGATAAGCTATCAGAATCAGCAATTTCTAGTCTTTGTTTTAAGTGAACGTAATATTCCAAAAAAGGAAGATCAATCAAATTAGGTCCGAAATGTTTTACGTAATACTAATAATAATACTAATTTACCTCGCCTTGTACGAAAACATTTTCGTTCTTAGACCGGGTCGGAAAAAAACGCTTAGCCTTCATAAATGGGAAATTCCATGAAGTAGTTGGCTTCAAAATGCTTGCATAACTGTGCCTCCAGTCATAAATAGTTACATCTGCTAGGTTTATGACTTTGCCATGGTTTGCCAAAACTCTAACGTATTCATCAGGAGATGTCACTACTTCCTTTGTTCGCAATTCTTTTTCGATCGGAGCAAAAACGCGGTCGGGTGGGATGAAAGAGTGACCTACAATAGGGTACATTATTTCAACTTTTTTTACATTTCTTGGAGCTTTAGAATAAAGCCATTTACTCAACATAGCTACCATGCTTGTATTTTTATTTTGTCCCGAACAACCGTCACACACAACGCGGAGAACTTTAATATCATCATTAAAACTTGTCTTTTTCAGGTAATCGTACACTGCGCTGACAATTTCATTTCCTCCCTTATTATGAGTTACTTCATCCCAATAATAAGAATATACGTTATCTATGCTAAGTTTTGCCTTAAAAGATCCTTCCACAATGGCGAAGTGGTAAAAATTTAACTGTCGACTGAAGTAAGCAGATTGATCGTGCAGTTTAGGTAGTGGTTGGTTTTTCTGACAGTCAAAAGTTATGGTCTTTCTAAATTTACCATCTTCCCGAAGAATCTGATAAAAAGCCTTATATTTTAAACTGTGGATTTTTTTTTCAGTAAAAAGCTCTTGCTTTTTTGAGGGATCGGTATCTGTTTGATACGTTCTTGCAGGGAAATGCATGTTGAACAAACATCTGTTCTTGGCCAACTAAAACCTAAATTGTATTCCGTATTAAAAATTTTACAGAAAAAGCTTTGTTTAGCTCTTAGTTCAATATTGCGTTCGTTATCATATATTCACCAAATTTTTTTAATGTTCAGTTCGGCCGGAAGGTATAATCTTTGCGTTTTCGAACGGCAATAGTGACTTTCTTGACACCTAAATTTTTCAATAAACGATTGCACTGATAACCTTTTCGCCAGATATTGATGATATTTTCTATCACCACTTCTATTCTCTTGTGGGTGACTTCTACCACTTGTGTAATACCTATTCATTACTCCCTTCACTCTGTCCTTTTTAATCAACAAAGCGTTCAAAAAAGTTGTCTGACACACGGTTATTATTGCTCCACGAGAACCAGGAATGTGATATTTAGTTGTAATTTTCCTTTTGCTGTTCTGCTTTCGATTTTTGGCTTCTTTCACTGTACAGTATTTTAATATAAAGTTATCTTGTTTAATTTTAGTATCACACACGAAATCTACTAACGTCTTGACACGTTAATTGAGCACATTTAAAAGCATGTTGGTTATGGTTACATTCCAGAAATTTAGGTAATCCTTTACTTTTGTACCTGTAACAAAGAAGCCAGCAATTGACAAAAATATAATTTTATTTTACATGTTTGTTCCCCAACAATAGGCTAAACGTGACAAAAGGAATTTTTTGTTCTGTCCACCCCTTCGGGGATTATGGACGTGATACATATGTATGTATGTATATATATATATATATATATATATATATATATATATATATATATATATATATATGTATATATATTATATATAATTTAAAGAGACGGATCTAACGTCACCCTATATATAAAAATCCATCAAAGCGGTTCAGGCTGTACGAAGCAACAAAGATTTGGACATACAAACATACATCTTCGTCCCCCAACAACAGGCTAAGCGTGACAAAGGTCCTGTGGCATTTTGGTTCTGTTCACCCCTTCGGGGATTATGGACGTGATGCATATTATGTTTTTATGTAGGTATGTCACAAACATACTTATCCCACTCACCTACATACCTATACGTATAAAGGAAGATTGATAACTAATGGCGGACCCATAAACTAGTAATTGTGCTTATGATAACATTTAACTTACTCAATGGATCCCACATCGAAATCGAAAAAAAAACTATGTCTCCATTTAAACTCCCATTTTACCTAACTGTCAGTGTTTTTGTAAAAAAATATATAACCCTTAATATAGGGAATATTAAAAATATTATACAAATATACGCCCATAACGCATAACACTATCCAACCAAGCATTGTGATAGATTTCAAAGCATTGTTTCACATACCAGTTTTGTTGCTCCACCGCTCGTTTCCAGGATGATGGGTCACGTTTCTTCTTTCTTTCATATTTTGGATCACATTTTTTAATAAATTGAGTCAATTCTTCCATAATGTTCAGGTTTAAAACAATAGAAACCACGACACAGAAACAGCGTCAGTACTCTAAGTCACCATACTGTTAAGGTAACCACGTGTTCTAAATTTCTAAATGCCGTGTTGTGATTGGCTGGTTTGAGTTTAGAGGTTTTTGTTAGACACTGTGAGCGTCACAGCGGTTTTTGCAGCGAACCATACTTTTAAGAGGCAAATTTTGATGGGTTTTAAATTGGAAATGCTTGCGGTAACTTATATTAAATAAAATATTCTTTTTATTCATGTATGGAACCATTTTTTTCTAAAGATTTATTTTAGCGGGTTTTGAAATTAGATGACTCTATAGCGGGCTTCGAATGACCTATACCTAACATGCGTTCGAAATATCGGACATGGGCATTCAAGCCTCTGACTACCCCGCCATAATAAAAAAGGGAGTGTGTATACATAAGTCGTGAAGCATTTGTTATGTTATGTTTTTCTAGTTGCTTCCAGATTGTTAAAAAGTTTTGCTACTTTAAACAAGTAAAAAAAGTAATTTAGGCACTCGCACTAGTAAATTGTGAGTCTGGAGAGTGAGGAGACAGTAGAGGGAAACACAACATAAGCGAAAGAAGCGCGACGAAAACTGCGTAACAATTAAGAAGACGAAAACTACTGTTTTTCTGTCTGACGAGGAGTTTCTTCAGCCTTGCCATGATCTAAGGTCCTTTATGTCCATCACAGAGTCATTGCAAGAGTTTGAGCATTGAACGCAAGGTAAGAAATCATATTGCAAACATTTATTTGTTATAATTGTATGTACTAAAAACATGATTGTCTTTACAGATATTGGCTGCCTTTGCTTCAGACCACAAATCAACTGGCATGAGCTACAGATAAAATTTGAGCCAGCCAAGTGTTTAAAACACTATCCGTGAAGTTACAGCTGCACTTAAGAATAACAATATATTCAAGATGACACCAGATGTATATAATTCGATGGTCAGTATTATATAAATTATAAATAGAATTAAATTATTCTCATTACATTGAGAGAAACAGGCTTAGCATGCGTATTATAATTTCACTGTTACCCTTTACACAATATTTGTGCAATTCACTTATCAATAAAGCTATGAGCGGAATAATGTCTAGTCAGAATGCAGTGCAGACTGGTAGTGAGTGGTGGGTTTGGCAAAAGTGTCATGAATGCAGAATTAATAGTTAGAGATGATCTCCCCGAGGAAAACGTATTATGTAAGATTGTGTGATAGTTCAGTATGGGGATTCATGAAAGCTGTGGTATGAGAGAAGATGTAGTAACGATCATAGAGAAAGGTATATTAGGAGGTTTGGGCATATGGAGCGGATGGATCAGAGGTTTACAAAAGGAATTTATAGAGCAAAAGTGGAAGGTAGAGTAGGACAGGCTAGGCTGCGTAGAACATATACAGATCAAATGCAAACATTCTTCTCGAGGTGAGTGTACGCAGCGTGAAGAATAAAAAACCTTGTATGAGAAGGTTAATGGGTGTGAGTGAAGCAAAAGAAATTTGCCAGGACCATTCCAGATGGCGATCTATAGTCCCTCTCTATCCCCTTAGGGACGTAAAGCCATGAATAAATGTTTCCATATAATATTTCATCTCATATTTACAACCAGCCAGCCATGTCTGTATGTGTGTCATGTTATGCATCTCTGTTAGATGAATGTATGCCCAGTGGGGCTAATATGGTCATATGAAGCAAAGATGAAATGAATCCTGTGTGAAAGGAGAATGAAAGCAGAAATTGCTAATTGGCCGTAATATGGATATTTTGGTTTGTGTTGCCGTAATTAAAAATGAAAAGCAATACGGGACACGAAAACCTGTACCGATTATTATAAAAGCGCATTTGATTCATTTTACTCACTAGTTTTGATAAAATAAATTGTTCTTATTATGCTTTCATAACATTTTTATTAATTTATTGTAGGCAAGTACCTCAAGCTTATTTAAATGTAATATTTTTTTTATAATGGTAACACTATTATAATGGGCTGTCACCCCGTGATGCATATAAATAAATAACAAACTAAATAACAGCAATAACAAACCATCATTGCTGGATATAAAAACTCATCAAAGGGGCGGCAAAAGGTTACTAAGTGCTGGCAAAACTTGGCCAGAGTTTTAAATAGCCATAAAACTCGAACAACTGGCTAGGGAGAATCAAAGATGAACGTATTTACATTCATGCTTTTGTTCCTCTATTTTGACGTTTGAGGTGCAAAGTCCGAACAGCCATATTACCATTTTACGTACAAAAACAAAGTCATTTGTCAAAAATGCAGAGTGAACGATGAATGTTTGTTTTCCTTTCTCAAAAATGAACGGCCATATTACCAAATTAAGATGATTCATATTATGAAAGTAATATGTTCATCTAACGTTCTGCTTCATATGACCATATTAGGCCCACAGGTCGCAAAAGTAGTGTTAGGATTTGTGTGTATGTTTGTAACCTCATTATAAATATTTTTTTATTTTCAGATGAAGTGCATCATTGAGAATTTAAATGAAGATTGCGCGCCCTGATCATGAATTTGTGTAGAAGACAAAAGAAAAAAATAAATAGAAAATTTAAATATGTAGTTTTAATTTGTAAACTTACTTTAAAATGTTCATCTAAACATTAAGTTGACTTGGCTTCGATGCGAGCTCCTTTAGCAGTGGTCATGGCAGCATTGGCCAGTTCTACTTTAGCTGCCACTCTCTTTTGCTCCATGTCAATCAAACATTGCACAACACAAGAAGCCTCCACCTGGTAAATATAAACACTGCATACATTAATAAACACATTTCCATAAAATCATACAATTATGGAATCAAATAAAATTCATATGACAAAGATTAAATTGTAGCTTGTTTCTTTTAGTACTTCAATTCTTTTTCTCTACCAGAAATGAAACTCCAAATACATATACTAATTTTTCAGCACCTAGAAGTCATAAGTTATCTAATTCAGTAGATTTTAATGATTTTTCCTATCTGCCCTTCTAAATACATATTATGTTTAGATGAAAACAACAATATTTGTAATACATACAAACATGCAAATCACACTCAATTCCCTGTAGAGACAAACCAATTTCGCTTCATTGAACACTTATACACTTGCTGTGGTTATATATACTTCTAACATCACTTTCAATTAAAGGCTGTCTCGCTGTCATTTGTTCTATTGGGCCGGCCCCTACGTAATTGCCGTTCAAATTCACCCACATGTATTCCTTTTGTCAATCTAGTATTCTTCATCCTCATAACATGTACAATCGATCAAGCGTGCCCTTTTAAATCTTAGCCTTCAATCCTCAAATCTGTGTTCAACTGTGTGTAGCGAGACTGATTAAAATATTTTGGTTTTCGTAGTATTTTAGTACGTAAGTTACTCAGGTGGTCCAAGTAACTGTGATATATTCTTTGTTATTATGTGTTATAAGTTTTTACACTAAAACATATTATTCAAGAAGGCAATACCTGCATTTTCAAAGAGCTATGGTTGGCTCTCCTCTTGTTGCTCATTCATATGACCTGGCATATCGAAGTTTTTAGTCTGAAAAAACATAAACTTTTAGTGCTAAAATAATAAACATATTTCCACATTTATGTTCCTTTCACTATAGATTTTAGTGTAAAATACTTTACGTTTACGTTCAAATTACGCCTTATCCGCCAGCTCTTGACTCTCACAGTTTACATCACATGCACAGTTGTGGCACAATGAAGAAAATATTTCAAGATTAAAATTTGTAACCTATTGAAAATTTTCAAACATAAACAAACTCTTGTTAGTTCCACCGATTGCTACTTGATCGCTAGTGGCGTTAGTTTCTACGTGTCATTGCATGAATGAATTAAAGCAAGAACACGATTAGTGAGCTAACACCTTATTTAATATCAATTTGTATAAACGATCAGCGATCGATCGCGCGATCACTGCGACCACTGCTGATTGCAATTTTTACATAATAACCCTACGGACGTGATAAAATAGATTGCAGCAAAAAAGTGACATACTCTTAACCCCACCGGCTATTGCAAGTGTACGAAGAGAGTGCCGAGCACCAATTCCAAAAATTGGTCAGCAAAATAGATTTGGGCTCGACTTTCCAAAAATTTTTGTCGACCCTGACGATATCAACAAGCATTTCTTGGACATACCTGGAAATGCAAATGTAGCTATTAGTGACTTGACGAATTATGAATTACACCGGTTTAGTTATTCGTCTTTCTCGCTGAAGCCGGTTTCGGCTGAAGCGGTGAGAAAGATTGTCTCGGCGATCAAGACGAAGGCTAATTGTGTTGACGACATTGGCATAGACATGGTGTAATTGACATTATCAGAGTCTATTGACGTATTGACAGCGATTGTGAATAGGCGCCTCAGCTTTGGTATCTTTCCGACTAGTTGGAAGGCTGCCAGGGTCCTGCCATTCGACACTATATATTAAACATAAAATTAAGTTACAGTAGTGTAATAAGGGAAGGTTGTGAAAGAAGATGTAGTGACTAAGATTGAAAAGGGCATGCTTCGATGTGGACATGTTATGCGGATGAATGATAGTAGATTGACAAAAGGAATATATGTGTGTGAAGTGTGAAGTGAGTTATGTTAAAAACAATAGAAATTTAATCATTGAATGTATGAAAGATTGCGTATAGAAAATTACACAACAAATTAAAAGTCAATTGATAATCATCAATTCAATATCCTTGTGATGAAATTGATGGTGAATGGACAAAAATTAGCTAGGAAACGTAGTGTTATTAAATGTTTTATGTGACTAGGTAAGTCTTAAGTATGAGTTGTTTACGATAAATGAATGAAATATAATAATTAATATGTATTATGTAAATTTTAGGATAACTGTCGAAATCATAATATGGGATATGAGAAAACCGAAGTGCCGAAAATACCTTACCCGACTGATATATCCCACCTTCGTCCTATGGCATCCTTCGGCAGTGGTTTGGACAGCCCTGCTCTAAAGAATCCTCGAACATCTCAGCATAGACTGAGTGAAACGTTGATACTGCCGAGGCTTAACTACTGTGATGTTGTTTATGGTAGCTATATACTTGGTGCAACTAGGAAGCCGATACAACGGGTAAAAAACGCATGCATCCGGTTTTGCTTTCATATACCTCGACGATCCCGCATAACTCCGTACTTGAACGACGCGAACTTGCTGAACATGGAGTCACGTAGGCGACTGCATTTTGCGGCGTTGTTGTTTGGTGCCATTCGGCCGGAGAGCCCTTCTTACTTGTACCATAAATTCAAGTGGTCAACAAATCCCTGTCACTTTTAAGGTTAGGGTTGCTTTGCCAGTGCACCATTCAGCAGCGTTTCGGGGGTGTTTTAAGTTTGCTGCGTTTAAGTGCTGGAATGAAATATATATGTATATATATATATATTGATGTAACTTGTTTGAATTAATATGTACGTATGTGATTATGTGACGTATTTGTTCTTATTGTCTTTGACTATATGAAATGAAATGAAATGAAAATCTTATATTCAACATAAGGATATTGATATCACTTATTGAACGTCAAAAAAAAAACATTTTCCATAAAAATATGTCATTAACAAAAAAATTATTCTTAAAATAAATCAATTTAGATTAATAAAGCTAAAACTAATGGCACTTCGTAAAGTCAAACTCTGCAGAGAAGAAATGCCAAGAAACTCTGCAGACAATGTGTACATTAAATTTAAAAATACATCATTCATTAGAACATGATCAAAGCTTCACATCCAACAAATAGTGTTTAATAACAAATTTAAGGAGAGTCCCAATAAGAACCGGAACGTGAAGCCATGATCACGCAAAAATGAAACGTCACAAAACATCATTTATATACTCTTTAACGGTGTAGTAGCCCTTCTCCATCAGCATCGCTTTAGTGCAAACTTTAAATTTTTCTAGAAGTAAGGACTTTATAGCCTCTGGAAGTTTGTTATACATTTTGATGCCCAGGCCCATAAACGAATTGTTTATTCTGTTTAGTCTCGAGCCACATAATACAATTTATTTTTATTGCGTGTGTTACAATTATGCATGTCTCTTACAAGCCTGTAATCATAATTATTTTTTTTAACATAGACTAAGTTATCATATATATGTTGAGAAGCCACAGTGAGTATATTTATTGTCTTAAACACATCTCTTAAAGATTCACGAGGGCCCATACGGTAGATCGAGCGAATGGCTCTCTTCTGCAGCACAAATACTGATTTAATATCAGCAGAATTGCCCCACAAAAGAAGCCCGTATGACATGACGCTATGGAAATAACTAAAATAAACAAGTCTCGCGGTATTCACGTCAGTCAAGTGTCTTATTTTCCTAACCGCATAGGCTGCAGAACTTAGCCTTTTCGCCAGACCACCGATGTGCTCACTAAACTGTAATTTTGAGTCCATTGCGACCCCCAAGAAGGTAGTGGACCCCGCAATATCTAAAGCCACATTATTAATTACGATGCTAGTAGTTGAGCTCCTAACATTTGGCAAAGTAAACCGTACACATTTTGTCTTATTACAATTAAAAGCAAGATTGTTTATTCTAAACCATTGTTCCACCTCTGAAATCATCCCACATATCCTCTCTGTTTCGTCTTTTCCTCTGTTAACTTTAAACAATATAGAAGTGTCATCCGCAAACAACACCATGTGGCAACGGCCCAGACTTAAATAAGGTAAATCATTTATATAGACCAAGAAAAGGAAGGGCCCAAGAATGGAACCCTGCGGAACCCCCATAGCAGCCGAGCTGCCGCTCGATCGAGCTCCACCGAATTCAACACTCTGGATCCTTCCCCTCAGGTAACATACAATCAGACCTAGTGCCCTATCACCTATACCGTAATGTTTAAGCTTCATGATCAGAGTTTTGTGGTCCACGCAGTCGAACGCCTTAGAAAGATCGCAAAAGACACCCAGAGTATCCTTTGCTTCCTCCCAGGACTCAAATATATATTTCATAAGATCAACCCCAGCATCTGTTGTTGATCGACCCTTTGTAAAACCAAATTGTTGTTTGTTGAAAATATTATAACTATGAAAATGTACTAGTAATTGATTTAAAATAAGTTTCTCAAATATTTTGCTAAAAGCTGGTAGTATTGAGATAGGACGATAGTTAGCAGGGTCAGTGGTACTACCAGATTTAAATAATGGAAGAATTTTACCGTATTTCATCTGATCAGGAAACTCCCCGCACCTAATACATTGATTAAAAATAATGCTCAACTCAGGTGCAATCAGATCTACAATGGCTGAATAAACCTTAACCGAATGGCCCCACAAATCACATGTTTTCTTTTTTTGGAGCAATTTTAAAACTTTTGATAATATCTAGAGTGCTGATTTCTCTAAATCTAAAACAACTATCACATCGTGGCACATTCTTTTCTATTATACATCTAGCACTCTCTGAACAAGAATTTAGTGGCTAAGTTATTGAGATAGGAATTTTGGAAAAATAACTTTGAAACACATTAGATATCTTCTGATTGTCTGTAATTACCTTATTATTTACTATAAGTTTAGGTTTTTTTATGTAAGAGACATCCCTTCCAGTTTCAAATTTAATTGTTTTCAAAGTTTCCTTGACAACATTTGTGGCATTTTTTATCTTGCTTTTTATGTGCAATTTTTTGGCCTCAGCACAAACCTTTTTGAATATTTTTGAATAATTACTTATGTAATTTTTGAATTCAGGGCTATGATTAAAAGATCTTTCTTTATATAATTCATATAGCCGCTGTCTATTTATTTTTATACCCCCAGTGGCCCAATCACAAAAATTCCTCCTACCGGTTATCTTATAACTCTTTGATGTAAAGATTTTTTTATATTCAGAATCAATAATACTGAAAAATGAGCTATTCATATTATTTGGAGCATTGGTTTTTGCATAGGGAACCGTCTCAATATGTTTTCCCTGAAACTACTCAAACGGGCTCCCGTGACAGGAATACAGGTAACATTCCTGGGCTGGAAACCGCGGTGACACTTAAACTTCACCAACTGACCATGGTGGTTAGATCTAATATCGGTAGTAAGTTCTGTATGGGATAAACTAAAATTTGAAAATATATTGTCAATACAGGTAGAGGAGGTGCTTGTTAATCTAGTAGGTTGATTAAAATTATGTTTTAAATTATAAGTTAAAAATAAATTTAGAAAATTTATACAAACCATAGTGTCCTCAAGAATATTAACATTGAAGTCGCCACACACAATCAGGCGCTTATGTTTCTGAATAAGCTTAATAAGCACCTCCTCCATACACTTTCCAAACCCTATAACATCTGAATTGGGTGGTCTGTAAACACACAAAATAATTACATCCTCTATCTCTATACATGACATTTCTATTAATCGCTCAATAGAAAGATCAACAATATCTTTACGTTCTTTAAATTTAATATCATTATGAGCCAATATCAAGGAGCCCCCACGGATTGCACCATTCCTACAAAATGAACTTGCAACGCTGTGGGCTCCAAAACCAAATATTAATTCACAGGACCTCGCCCAATGTTCAGTTACACAAAATATTCCAACCCTAGAAGAAACCAAAAAAAGCTCAACTTCTAACTCTTTACCTAACAAACCTTGTATGTTTTGGTGCACTAAAGTGACGTCAGGCGCTACTACTAACTCATTTAATATGCCAGAGTCTATCTCTTTTGTCTCTCCTATTAATTTAAATTGAAATTATTCCCTGGTACTTTTTCCAGGGAAAAGTCAGTACCCAATTGGGTATTCTGGCCAATAGGGGCCTGGTCAGAAACCAAAACTTTGGTTCGTTCACATAAAGAATAATGTAGCGATGCTGCTACCTGTCTCTTACAGCTATTAAATAAAAAGTATAAACTATTTTTATATTTTATTTGATTTTTAATTAAACAATTTATGTCAATAAAGTTAAAATTATGACAATGCGTACATATAGTATGCAAGCAGCAATTAAGCTCATGTCTAACCCTATTTTTTTCAGCTGGCAACGATGAGGAGTATGGTAAAGTACAAATAATTAACCTATAATTAAGTTTAGACATTAAGCCATCAAATAATCTGACTAGCTTTAATTTATTCATGTTTCCGCGCCTACCACATAAAATTATTATTGTTTTATTCCAATCGCTTTTGTTTTTACTGATATTATTTCATCACTATAGATTATGATGCCTGCCTGTCCACTAAGGCTGCCCTCCTCACACCTACTCACTTCTGAGCAATTCACAAGTGTTTCAGCCACAGGCTGGACACAATCATCCTCTTTCACATCATTCAAGTGGCCACCGCACATACACCCATCTTTCACTAAATTGTTAAGCGCATCAACGTTAGACGCACTCAAGGAAAGTAGTTTGTCCATTGCCTGTATATGTTCCCCTATCTCTGTTTGGGCCATCTCATATTTATAATTTATTGATGCAAGTGAAGCTTGCAACTCATCAATTTTATCATTTAAATGTCTACATTGAATTTTATAGTCTTTTATAGTACTAACATAATTTGAATTCTTAAAAAGTTTCGTAATGTTAACCCTATTAATTCTTTTTAACTTATCTGAAGTATTTTTGATCACCTTGTTTAGTTTTTTGTATTTTTTTAATGTATTTCTAGACACTTGATTCTTTGGGTGGTTGGTTTTAGTATTATTTATTCCTAATACAAGCTGTTGATACTGAATATCATTGCATAACTTTTGGTGATCTTCCTTATCTGCCTCAAGAGACACTATGCGCCTGTGTGCATTCCGTAGGTCTAATTCTAATTTCCCGATATGTCTCAGCGCACACTCATATTTATCTCCAAAGTATGCAGCTGAGTCTTGAATCCTTTGCAACCTATCCTTCTCATTCATGATAATTTCCATCTCTCGATGGATCACAGCCATCTCAGCCTTCAATTTCCCATGACCACTAACCAATTCAATAATCTCTTTCTCACTATCATCTCTCTCTAACAATAACTTATCATTCAAGACCTTACTTTCTTTAAGCTCACTCAGTGTCAGCCTTAGTTTCGTCTCCAGCTCACGAATAGTTGTGCTTCTGGTTACAACAGACATTCTGTCTTACACTAGTTTCACAGTACAGTAAGGTAATATACAGTAAGTAAGGCCCGCTTCTGCAGCACAAAGACGCGATTCGCGTCAACAACGTCACCCTATAACAAGACCCCGTAGGACATAATGGAGTGGAAATGGGCGAAATACGCCTGCCTTAACACTGAACCCGATACCAGTGGTCCCAGTTTGTGCAACGCGTAGGCCGCCCCACTCAGTTTTTCACCTAGCGATTGGATGTGACTTTTCCAATTCAAATTGGAATCCAATGTGAAACCAAAAAAGCGACATTCACTTTCGAATGGTATCGGGCAGCGCACAGCAGCAGGCCTCGCCATCTCCTTTATCGAGAACAATAGCACCGATGATTTTGAGTCATTAAGTAATAAGCCGTTGCTCGAGAACCAATCGTGCAACCGCTCGTGTACTTTAATAATTTTTTTATTTAGGTCATCATACGTTTTCGCACAAACTACAACCGTGGTATCGTCAGCAAATAATAATATAATTCCGTCAGTAATATATTAAATCAAGTCGTTCATAAATGTCAAAAATAATATATTTCTCAGGAATGATCCTTGTGGGACACCGATCGAAATATTGCCCATTGGAGACCAAAATCTATGCCCGCCAGCAGCTATCTCAATCGCCTGTTTTCGATCATCCAAAAAGGATAAGAACAAACAAAGCGAGGCCTGCTTTACTCCGTAGGCTTCTAATTTTTTAACGAGAAGGCTCGGTCGGACCACGTCGAAAGCCTTGATCAAGTTGCAGAAGATCCCGGCTGCCACATACCTATCATCCAAGCCCGTCATGATGGCGTCAATAACTTCATACGCAGCACCAGTTGTTGACCGACGCTTCCGATAAGCATGTTGCGCGTCGATAAGCAGATCATTTCCCTCGAGATACTCCGTCTGGCTCAGTGTTAATATGGATTCAATTATCTTGGACAAGGTGGGGACTATTGTTATAGGTCTGTGACTGTCCACCCGTGTCTTGTCACCCTTTCCCTTGTATATTAGGCAAACCCTGATGCACTTTAACGCATCGGGATACGTATCGGATATAAACATTTCATTTATCAATGTAACTAACTTATCGACAAGAATAGGCAATATAGACAGGAGAACTCGTACAGAAATATCATAAATATCTAAAGTACCAGACGAATGCAACATACGTTTAACAGTTTTATTTAAAATGTCCGTGGTAATAAGTGGGAGAATAAAATTAGGAATGTCTCGATGTATTAAATGATTTCGTAAGCAATCTAAGGCTGTGTTTTTGTTTGGATATATAGGAAGGTTATCAGTTATTTTAAGAAAATACTTATTGAACCGTTCCGGAATGCCCCTATTGTCAACCACCGTGTCACCATCCATCAAACGAGGACCCGAGTGTGGTTTTCGTAACGACACTTGTTCCATCACGACGCGCCATATCTGTTAGAGATGTTTTTTGCATCATTTATCCTACAGAAGGTTTCAAATTTAGATAAGCTCCGAGAGCTCGCTGCTTACCCAACATCATTTTATTTTACTATGATTAATCTTTTTTAATGGAAAATAAATGTCCATTAGTGATGTCAATATTATATTTATGACATGTTTGTTAATAAATGTCCAATTATAATTCTCAATGTTAATATAAAAATTAGATATGGAGTAATGGTCATGGAGGGACTTAGCAAGACAGAGTGTAAGATTGACATAGATAATGAAAGAGTCGAACAAGTGAATGATTTTGTGTATTTGGAAACACTTTGTTACTAATAACGGAAAGTGTGAGGGAGATATTGAACGTAGAGTGTGTGCAGGTAATAAGATCATACATACATACGCTTCACGACTTGTGTGTATACACACTCCCTTTTTTATTAAGGCGGGGTAGTCAGAGGCTTGAATGCCCATCTCCGAAATTGCGAAGGTGTAATAAGATCAATGGGGCCATTTATAGTGTTATGGGTAGCCAGTTGATTTCTCAATCGGCACGTATTGCTATTCATAGGGCTGTGCTGGTTCCAACATTGACTTATGGTAGTGAAAGTTGGGCATGGCAACAGAAGCATGAAAGTAGCTAAGATTGAAAAGAGCATGCTTCGATGGTTTGGAGATGTTATGCGTCATGTCTGTGAATGAAAAATGAATGTCAATGAAGCGAAAGTGGTCTCTCAGGATCGGGACAAATGGGGATCCGTGATCTCTGCCAACCCCTCTACAGGGAATCAGGCGTGATTTGTATATATGTATGTAGATATGGAGTCATTGTTAAAAATTCGTTTCAACGTATTTCTGCAAAATGAATATTGTGTTTATGTCAGCAGCACCATCCCGCAGCAAGATGCCATAAGACATAATGAGTAGCTGAAATAAAACAATTCTAGCCGTGTACTCTTCCCTATATTCCCCAATTCGTTTAACAGCATATGCCTACGAACTAAGGTTTTTTAGAGAAAACGTGAATGTGGTCTCCCCACTGTAGCCTTGAGTCTAAAGTTATCCCTAAAAATACAGTAGTATTAGTTCAAAATAAAACAAAGATCAATATAAATACAGTAATAGTACATTAATTTAACGTCAAAATATATTGAGTGGCACTGGTTGTCGTACAACTATGCCTCTACCGTTGGTTCGGAAGCCATAGCTTAGAGAAGAACCAACAAAAAACTCCAGCCTCAGTGTTTTTTTGCCCAGTGCCAAATTACAAAACAAAATATACATTTTTGATTCAATGTTCAGATTTTTTATGCACCGCCTTCACACATTTATTGTCAATAACGATCATCAGTGATATAATCCTCAAACGTACAGTATACACCCCGAATAAGCCTGGTTCGGACCAGCAATTTAAACTTATTAAAAGGTAACGGCGCAACCCAACTCGGCATAAGATTATAAAATCGTATGCAGTTACCAACAAAAGTCCCGGATTAATGAACCTAACCTTAATTTTTTTAATTATTTCTCATCGCTGAATTTTTTTTTTATTTGTCTTTTTTCTGTATTTTTTTTATTTTATATTTTTTTGTATCTTTTTTATTTTATATTTTTTTGTACTTTTTAATTTTTTTTCCCTGCTTTTTTGTATTTTACTTTATACCTAGCTTACTTTGGTACTTTAAATATAACTTTTTAGTCTTTTTACATCTTTTTTTATTTTTATTACCAAAATTTATAAGATTAGTTTTAGTTTATATTTTCACAAATACGCCATTAAAATTATTAAGTTAGAGCTTCCCTGTACACAATATTTGCTGTTGTTTTATTTTGTGGTAACAAAATAAATTGATTTTCAGGGGCTCCGACCCGCGATAGTCCAACGTACAATTGTCCGTGAGTAAAACATGCCTTTCGCAAGTCAATCCCTACTAACTGGAAGGTCTGACCTTGCGACTTGTTGATTGTTAATGCGAAAGATGTTTTCACTGGAAATTGAAGCCGTTTAAATAGTTGGGATCATCGGTATCCTCGGTATATGAGCTAGTTGACCAGCTGCTGGGCCGGTGATAATAGTCGCTACTATTAAATTTTCTTTCAATTCCTTAATAAGCAGCCTCGTCCCGTTGCATATGCTCGGAGGACTTAAATTTCTCATAAGCATGATTGGAATTCCGATTTTTAACTTCAATTCATATGGTGGCAGTCCAGAAGGGTTCAGAGAATTTAAAAACTCCTGTGGATAGTGGATTGCATCTTCAATATTAGTTACATTGTCTATTGATTTGTATTTTTTTATTTGGCCGGGGACTTTTTTAATAATTAGATTGTTTATTTCGTTGACAGTTTCATTTCTAGGCGACACGATTGCCCTAGAACACAACCAATTAAAGTCTTGTTCATGCAAATTCTCGATATTAGGGTATATTGCATTTATTAAATGTTCTAAATTATGGACTATTTGGCCTAGGGACTCATCCAGAAGAATGTCACTACATCCAGTTTAAGCAGTTATTGTGGAAAATCACTATTACTGATTCCAAGCAGATGAGCTCTCGTATTGGTCCGTAATTTTAACGTTTCAATCGAAGTCCATAAGGGAGACGACTTCAAACATGCTTTGATTATATCTACTCGGGTACCTCTGGCTATAACGGGTAGAGTCTGTCGGAAATCTCCAGCGAAAACGAATGTGATTCCGGCCATGAATGCAGAGGAGTTCCTAAGATCTTTTAACGTTCTGTCCACGGCCTCTATATGTGCTCTATGGCTCATAGTGCATTCATCCCACATAATCAAAGAAGCTTCTTGTAGTAATTTGCCAAGAGGCCCATTTTTGCGGATAGAACATGTAGATTGTTGGTCAAGATTTACGGATAGCGGAAGTTTAAAAGTAGAATGAGCAGTTTTGCCATCATTCAAGAGAGTTGCAGCAATTCCTGAGAAAGCAACTGCTATTGCTAACTTCCCAGAGTGTCTTACCTTAGCAAGTATCGAATTTGCTAGAAACGTCTTTCCAGTTCCTCCTGGCGCATAAAAAAAAACTTTTCTTTTGTCATTGTTCACGCTATCGACTATAGTCTCAAAAGCATGTCTTTGATCTAGGACTAACTTTGTCAGGTTTTCATTGACAAAAGTGGCCAAATTATTTGTGTCATAATAATGTGCCATAGTATCTGCAGCATTGTTTTCTGTACGAATTGGAGAAGGTAATCCAAATTCACTTTAGCTTTTGTCAATTAATTGCAACAGTTTGTTTTCGATTTGTATCAAACCTTCGTTATAAATGTCCTCACTGTACGATACGGCAGAGTCCTGGTCTTGCTGTCTGATTCTGTGTCTAATATCCTCACATAAATCGTTTTTGAAACTGTCCCATAGTTTAAATGGTTCTGATGGCTGACAGAATAAAAGTATGACCACAAACAACTCTCTCAGTTGTATTGGACATTGCGAAAGGGATGCTTCTCTTAGAGTATTTTCCCAATGGTTATCGTTTTCTAGCAACCCTCTAGCACGGCAAGCAGCTTGGTATGTCTCTTTGAGAACTCCGTCGACGGTTTTCAAGTACTGGAATGAGGTTGGACCGCGTACGTGATGTAGTAACATCCTAAGATAAAAACACTCAGATTGAGAAGGATGGACACCATAGTCTCTTCCAACTACTTCCTCACCACGTCTCCTTCTTGTGAACTTATTATTGGCCCATGTGTAATATTGCGGGACTTCGTGGTATAGAAGTGTCTTTGCGAATTCGTCTTCATTACAGAGCTCAAAGAAAGCCAGCAAAGTTGTTTTACGTGGATTTTGGGCCACTTGTTCAGCCGTATCTGCGGTAAAAAACACCCTTTGGCCATTTTCTAAGTGAACAGCTAACTTCAAAACAGTAGGATGCCGCTCGTGGATCGGAAATTCAAATATTCTCCATGCAGCTTCAGATGTACTTATGTACCCATTCACGTAGTTTTCAACTTCGTCATTTGGGTTTCTGACGCCAAAAGTAGCTTGGTCTGATCCTTTATTTATGTATTTACAAATGTATTTGATTGCTTGAACTGAGTGGCAGTACTCCACGTTTATGTGAGCGTTAAACGTCCTACACAACAGATGAGAATAAGGGACAATCCATCTATTATCTATAGTTAAATTATTTCCTCTGAGATTTAGCGAAGCGCTCTGTCCTCCATGTTCGGCGTCACGTCGACGATATAATGGATATCCGTCCTCTCCGGTCTGAGTATCGTTGACGAAACGTCGTAAGTATTTTTTTGTGCAAATACCGTTTTTCATACATGGTGCTGTTAGGGTAAGCTCTCCGTGTGGTCCATGCACCATATTTTTAGTAACGATATCGTGCAGTATCGGATCGTTTTGTTGGCTAGGCAATTCCGCAACAATGACACTATCAATTTCGTCTGGTTGAATTTTATTTTCTAGCCAAAATAGCATGTGACAGTGTGGTGAACCTCGCTTCTGCCACTCCACACTTGCCATGTAACATTTTACTTTGCCGAATATTTCGTCTTTATTAAATAATTTTATGTTTTTTTTCATCTTTAAATGAAATACCCTTGATATGATGTCATGACGATCGAAAGACCGCTGCCCAGGTAATAGTTCTGCTTTAATTTCAGTCCATTCCAGGTTACACGTAAAAGTGACAAATAAGTCTGGTCGTCCATAGTTTCGGACATAAGTCATTGCATCTTGGGTTTTTTCATGCAGATAACGCGGAGAACTAGTGAATGACAATGGCAAGATTACACTTGACCGATATTTGATTGATCTACATCACCGTCTTGATTTAAAGCGTCTCTGAGATGAATATATTCATCAGCCCTTAGCCTCTGTTGATTTCGACAGATGTAATTAAATCTTTCCGATATCGTTTTTGCCATCATATCGACAATAAACTGACTAAATAAGTCCCTGTAATAATGTAATGGATTAAAACAGTTTGCTCTAACCATTAACCGAAATGCATAATATTGCATGCACGTCACAGTTTTGTTACGCGTGCCTTGCTGTGGAATGGTCAAATAATAACCGTCTTCTCCTTCAACGATATTGTAGTGGATCATATGATCGGTGTAACTCAGAAACCCTTTTAAGTTGGCCGTCTCCCCCGTGCAGCACTATATCTCTTGGGCCTTTTTCAACTTTAAATTATCCGAAGAATTACTTTCTAAGTTTTGTTTAAAACTACGTATGTATACATTGTAACTATTTAGGACGGTCTGCAGTTCGTTAATCAAATCGATTTTTAGTGTTGGAGCTATCTTTGACCGCAACGATAGCTGATCTGCGTCTGAAATAAAATATATCTGCAAGCATTGTGGATTTTGGCCTGATGGTGGTAAAAGGCTACCTATAAGATGATATACTTGTCCCTCTATTTTAAAAGTTGGCATAAAATTTCCTTCTCTTATTTCTTTGGCGCTAAAAGAAGTCATTTGAAAAAGGCTCTACGTATGTTGCTCAAAAAATGTTTAGATTGTGGATGATTGTTTGTCAAAAGATTTTTTATTGGCTGTGGTGGTTCCTGAATACTGGGAAGACTTACTTTTCCAGAAGCACAGCACATGCCATTCGTTTCATCAGCCCATTTTGTGGCAGAACACTTAGAGCAAATCTTGTTCATGACGCCGATTTGAATGGAAGGCTGTTGAGCATAATCAATTTGTGGATCGTATCTAAAAGCAGATCTGTTACTGTGCTAAAACTTTATTACGACCTCTTGTTCTTGACACTCGTTGTCTTTCTCTTTGATCTTGAAGGCGTTGGGAACGCTTAGAGCTTGGTTCCCTAGTGCGAGCTTGTATGTTTCTAGTGTTTTGCTTCTCAAGCTGCTGCAAACGCTCAGTACTTGTTTCTCGCGTGTGCATTCGAGATGTTCGTAAATTTTGTTCAGTGAGTCGCTGCAAACGCTCCACACTGGACTTTCGCGCTCATGCTTGAGAAGTTCTTATATTTTGTGTAGCAAGCCGCTGCGAACGCTCCATACTCGATTCTCTGGCGCGCGACTGCGACGCAAATTCTCTCTGACTTAATAGACGATTTTCTGTTTCTAATGAAGATTCTCTATTTCGACGTATTTTTGATGACCTCGCCTGGGAACTATTTCTAGAAAGTTGAGATCTTGATCGTTTAGGCATTTTACAAAAGATAAGACCAAATAATAAATCAATATTTTATATCCAGGAGCAAGGAATACAACTTTTACCAATCAATAAGTACTAATTATAAGTGACTATTGTAAGTTTTTATAAGTGAATGTCCAGGTAGAAGTAATAAAATAAATTGAGTAGTTCTGAAAAGAACTTTTTAAATACCTACTAAACAAATAGTCATGCGAATTTTTTTTATTCTGCACTCAACCGCTACGTAGGGAGCCGACTGCGCGAGTGAGCCGCGCGGCAAGGTGATTTCGTGATGTTGACCCCCGCTCTTGAGAGTGAGGCCCCGAGGAGAGTGACACGCCTACAACATACTCGTAGCTAGCGCGACGAAGCTAAAATTACGCGCCTTATTTTCCATTACCTAAAATACTAAAATCATGACATCTTTTAAATGGATTAACCGAATCAAATAACTCAAAAAGTTTTATAAAGGTACTGAACTGATCTTAAATACCTATTTACTTATTTTGATATGGAGTAATGGCAAGGTACGAATAAAGATCCTATTAGAACGACGACTTTTCAATTATCAATTTTTTAATAAAAGAACGCCAATTGTGCCATAACCATGATAGTTAGCTCTATGCTATCGCGACATTTATTGTAGATAATGATGTGTTCTATAAAATTGTACTACAATATTTTGTTCTATTATCAATAGTTTATGCAGCGCACGCGATGAAAGAAAAGTTTTTGGTAATTTTTTTACACCTTTGGTTACATTATTGGAGTTTTAGTACGGATCTTTAATAGTTAGTACTAATAGTTAATTACTTTAATAGATTAAGCATCCAAAACTGTAAAAAAATCAACGGAGGCAGCTGGAGCTAACAATGATATTTCTGTTAAAAAATCGGAGTAATTGAAATCAGCTCTCATTCTTTATTGATATGTATAATTATTTTTTCATGATTATTTGGGTTTTTATTTTTTTATTCTTTAAAAGACTAAGAAATGAGCTTTCTAAAAATATATAATATGTATATGTTTCAGACGTATATAGTGTCGGAAAAGTATCACGAAGTCAACAATTTTATTCATGTGATTTTACGTAGAATCAAAGTTTGTATTTTAGGTGTTCTAAACACATATTAATGCTAAAAACATGATAAAAAAAACTTAACTATTAGAAAGAACGTTTATTTATGTACATAAAACCATGCATAGTTAATTCATACCTAACCATTTGTAAAACCTATTTTCGGCACGGTAAGTACTTTATATTCCCATAGTGCGCCGCCGTGGCAAAGGGGCGCGGCGGCAGACGCAAATCGCTCTCTGCTCTAAATAAAGGCTGGTTTATACTTTGATTAGTACGAGTGTAAGTGTGTGGTGCGATTAGTGTCCAATAAACGTTGAGTGCAGGTTATTTAATGATATTAAAATAAGGATTTAAAGTTGTAAAGGCATTCATGTTTTATATAATCCTTTACAAATTTATAAGTTATGTAGTTTTATATTATCTGTGGTTACATAACGAAGGAATACATATTCGTTCCACTTTGCCATTTTGTATAACAACAAGCGTGCACGCTTTCTAAACTCTTATCAGACCAGACGTGTTTAGTGGCAGGCCCGCTGTAAGTGAGGGGGCAGTGACGGCACGCTGGACGAGGTTACTCGCAACAAAATAGAACTCACTTCCATGCACAGGAAATAACTTGCACTTATCAGTAGCTGTACATACCTAGTCACTAATCAAAGTGTAAAGCAACCTTAATTCGAGCATTTATAAAATTAAATAATAGGTACCTATTTTTACACACAATATTTTAGTGCAGTAACTATTACTTACATTTATTATAGTATACTTATTTCAGGAGGTTATATAAGTAGTAAATTGTATATCAATCCACGATGTGTGTTTGAAAATTTTAACACCTACAGAGGTATTGGTTTCTAAACCAAAGAGCAATTACAAAGGTTCGTGGTCTAAACCATATTTAAACGTAAAAGAATAGCTGACAGTTACAGTATCTGAGAGCTAATAATAATGTTACCACTTTCATTTTAAATACACCAGACTGTTACTATATCAAATTAACAAATAATAAAGTAGGTAGGTACGCTTTGTCAGGTCAGGTGTATGTGTTTTGAGTATGCCGAGAAGACACATCATCGTGACAAAATGCTTATAATTAAATCGTAGTTACTAAAGTAACTGAAAACTAATATATAACGATAATCACAATGGTTATTTTATGCTAGATAGATACGTACATTTTATTTGACTATTAAAAAAAATTCTTGGAATCGGCACACTATTTAGTTTATAAATCAACCATATTATTAATATAAAACTCCCGTAAACGTGTCGCGATGTTTTGAAATTCGCGCCTTTTTATATTTAATATTCTGTCCGGCCGCTAAAAACAGCACTGACCCGCACGGTACTCAGCGTCGCTGCGCTAGAAATGTCGGATTTTTGACAGTTTGTGAATTTATTTTTGGAATACAATACTCTTAATTTTGCCCTAAATTAAATTAGGTTTCATGCATTGCTTAATTTTGCGACTAAATTTACAAACGGAATTTGTACCAGGGTCACAGACTTTTATAGGCGGGCAGTCGTACGAAAAATGTAAATGTTTCGATTTCCATACAGATTTCTTTTGATCCTGATAAACTACTATTATACAGTCAATTATTAGTTTATGTGTTGTAATGTAATGTCAATAATGTTGTTGCTGAAATATTAGAATCGCGCTATCGCGTAGTTGTAATCGTAAATAATAGGATTTTACGGTTGTGATTTATACACCGGTTTTCGTTCTGTCACCGAAGTTAAGCAACGCAGGCGTGAAGTAATTGGATGGGTGACCATTTAAATTGTTCACGTCCTGTTGTTTTAGTGAGGGAACCTGGTTTGGTTATGTGAGGACTTAGTTAATCACCTATTGGCTATTGATAATCAGTTAACGATTAGGTTTCGATTGACAAAAGATTGCAAAAATACTTAGTTGCCACTCTACATCTGACTACCCCGAAAGGGATGTGAATGCATATTTTGTATATAGGTTTTTTGTGTTCGTCTGTCGGGTAACGACACGACGCGACGTAGCCATATCAATCGGGATAGGCGGCAGCGACGTAATGTGAGCTCAGTATTCTATACCTATTCAGGATTATAAAACTATAAACAGAGATCCCGCGCACTCGTAGATAGTTTTCAGTTACTTTAGTAACTACGATTTAATTATAGTTATTTTTAAACACTCGCGATTTATACTCAATTATAATATAATATTAATATGCTATGAATTAACAAAAATTCCAATTGTGAGGGTAGACAGACATTTTAGCTGTGACGGACTTCCCGCTAGTCTAGCTTGCTAGCTAGTCTTCCCGCGACCACGGCCTATGCAACTGGGTCGAAACGTCGGGCAAAATAAAGGTAATTACATATCTTTATAAATTTATCGTGTATTGACCCGGTCTCACATAATAAATAAAATACGATTTAATTATATGCATTTTGTCACGATGATGTGTCTTCTCGGCATACTCAAAACACATACACATGACCTGACAAAGCGTACCTACCTACTTTATTACTTGTTAATTTGATATAGTAAGTAACAGTCTGGCGTATTTAAAATGAAAGTGGTAAGATGATTATTAGCTCTCAGAAACTGTAACTGTCAGCTATTCTGTTACGTTTAAATATTGTTTAGACCACGAACCTTTGTAATTGATCTTTGGTGTAGAAACTAATACCTCTGTAGGTGTTAAAATTTTCAAACACACATAGTGTATTGATATATGTTACAATTTACTACTTATATTAGCTCTTAAAATATGTATACTAAAATGTATGTAAGTAATAGTTACTGCACTAAAATATTGTTTGTAAAAATAGGTCCTATTATTTCATTTTATAAATGCTCACATTAAGGTTGCTTTACACTTTTCTTTTTTTTTTTTTTGGTGTGTGCACTTTTGTGCCGCTTATCTATAGTTATATATATATAGTTCATAAGATGCTGGGAACCGTAAGTCGGATCTCTCAGACGAGACTTTGGACCTTATGAGTTTAAGACGAGAAACTCCAAAGACATCTCCTTCGCAAACAGTTACGCTAAATAAACAGATAAAGAAGGCAATACGACGTGACCTACGTAAGGCTAATGCTCTCCTCATAAAAGAGTTGATGGAGCAAAATCGTGGGATGCGCGTATTCGCCCGAAAACTGGGACGTAGCCACATGACGAAGTTGAGGACTGCTCGTGGAGACATGGTCACCTCTAAACCAGAGATCTTGTCTGAGATTGAAGATTTTTACGGCCAGTTATACCGCTCACGAGTAACTATTTCGACGTAGCTCAGTTGTTAGGGGCTTGACTCTGTATCTAGTAGTAGGGTACAGGGTTCAAATCCTACTTGAGCATGTACCAATGGATATTTAATGAATTTCTATATACATTTTCGTAATAAAAATATATTTACGAAATACGTCGATTACTACGGTGAGGGAAAAACATCGTGAGGAAACATACCTGTTCCCAGAACAGATAATAGTTAGTGTTTGTAAATGGCGACATGGCGGACCACCTGTCACGTTGAGTACTAACTATCTGGTTAACATGTGGGTTCGAGGCAGCCATAGAATTATTACCTCCGCAATTGCGTTGAGGGACACCTGAACCTCTGACTACCCCGCAAGGGTTAATGGTCGTGAACGCGTGCGTTATACCGCTCGCGCTGTCGAAGTCCGGTTTCCAACCCCTGCGATTCGAGGGCCACATTGACACGCCATTTCATAGAGGACATGCCCGTAATAGCTACGGATAAGATTGAGATGGCTTCAAAACAGCTTAAAAATGGAAAATCTCCGGGAGAGCATGGAATCACTTCTGAACTCCTGAAATCTGGTGGAAGACCGGCTCTGAGGGAGCTCCAGAGTATCTTTAACAGCGTCATCTTCTCCGGAAGAACTCCGAAATGTTGGGACAGAGGTGTGGCTGTTCTTTTCTTTAAGAAGGGAGATAAAAAATTACAGGCCTATAACACTTCTGAGCCACATCTATAAGCTGTTCTCGAGGGTCATCTCCAATAGAATCTTAGCCAGGTTAGATAGCTTTCAGCCTCCAGAACAGGCCGGGTTTCGGCGGTGTTTTAGTACCATAGACCACATTCACACGCTGAGGCAATTAATACAGCAAACTAAAGAGTATAACCAGCCACTCTGCCTCGCGTTTGTGGACTATGAGAAAGCTTTTGACTCGGTCGAGATCTGGGCGGTCATAGAATCCTTGCAGCGATATCAAGTCGACTGGCGATACGTGAGTGTGCTGAGACATATTTATGATTACGCCATGATGATCGCTCAACTCCAAAGCCACGGGACGAAACCTATCCAGTTGCACAGAGGTATAAGACAGGGGGATGTTACATCCCCGAAAATGTTTTCGAATGCACTGGAAGATATTTTCAAAACGTTGGATTGGGTTGAACGAGGAATAAAAATCAATTGGGAATACATCTAACACCTCCCGTTTTGCGGACGGTATCGTCCTGGTGGCAGAGTCACTGCAGGATCTGGAGGAAATGCTGTCCAAATTAAATGCTGCTTCTCGACGCATCGGACTCGGGATGAATTTAGAAAAAACCAAGATCATGTTAAATGATTTGGTAGTCCCGAAACCGTAGAAGTTGTTTCGCAATATACTTACTTGGGCCAAATCATACAGCTTGGCAGGAACACTTTCGAGAGGGAGGCGGACAGAAGAATACAGCTCGGATGGGCAGCATTTGGAAGGCTAAGGCATATCCTCACGTCGTCTTTACCACAATGCCTGAAAACTAAGGTTTTCAATCACTGTGTGCTCCCCGTTATGACGTACGCTTCTGAGACGTAGACACTCACTGCGGGACTAGCCCACAAATTTAAGGTCGCTCAGCGTGCTATGGATTGGAAGCTGCTCGGGGTTTCTCTGGTAGATCGCATCAGAAATGAGGTGATACGCCAGAGAACTAAAGTTACCGACTTCATCATGCGCATCCTTTCTAGCTTATAGTTGATATTCAGGGTGCCTCTTACCATGCGGTGATCACTTCCGGTGTTAATTTGTTTGTTGATCACGGAGACATCCCTGAATATGTGCTTTTTATCCGCCATGATGAAGTGAAGTCTCATTGAAGTGTTTTCCGTTGGGACTTTTCCAGGTCCACTTTCGTTGGGGCTTTTTCTTATAGAAGGTGTTCATAAGATACAGCCCCTGCGATTCAAGAAAGTGGACCAACATGTGTCCCCTGGAATTCCGACTGCCAATACCGTGTGGCCCCATCCTCGATTCACCACTCTCCCTTTGACTAACTTTCGCGTTGAAATCCCCCATCACAACGTGGTAGTAAGCGGAAGTGGTATAATGCAAGGCCCGTTCGATGTCATCGTATAGGGCGTCTACCTCTTGGTCAGAGTGTGCCGATGTGGGGCCGTACACCTGTATCATTTTCAGCGAGTATCGATCCGATAGCTTAAAAACGATATACGACACCCTTGTCGACACATTGGACACTTCCACGACGCTGTTACAGAGGACTTTGTTAACGAGGAAGCCTACGCTCCCCTGGGACTTGCAGTCTCCTTCCCGGAAGTAGAAGAGGTGGCCAGAGCTTAAGGTTAAGCAGTCCTCACCCTGTCTTTGGACCTCTCTTAACCCCAGGATATGCCACCTAATTTTGGAAAGTTCTACTTCCAGCTCGGCAAGATGCGAATCCAGCCGGAGACTGCGTCGGTATAAATGCAATAAATGTAATAAATGCAAGGGCTGCCAATATCTGTAAATAAATTATGTTTTTAGTACATAAAATTATAACAACCAAATATTGGAAATTTATATTTAAACATGAGTTCTTACTTTGCGTTCAAAGGTCAAACTCGTGTAAAGAGTTTGTGTTGGACATAAAGGGCCTTAGATCATCGCAAGGCTGAAGAAACTCCTCGTCAGCCACAGAATCAGGAGTTTTCGTCTTCTTAATTGTTACGCAGTTTTCGTCGCGCTTTCGCCGACATTCGCCTGAGTTGTGTTTCCCTCTACTGTCTCCTCACTCTCCACACTCATTATTTACTAGTGCGACTGCTTAAATTACTTAATTAGCTTGTTTAAAGTTGCAAAACTTTCTAACAATCTGGAATTTTTTGTTGATCGCTATCTGACATTGGAGTTTGCAAAATTTTATTATTGTTTTCATATATTTTTTCGTTCTCTGATTGCTCGATGGTTGGCAGCACTGTTTCGATTGCTGTTGCAAATGCGATCCCATGATATTTAATACGAAAGTCGTGTTTGACAGCGAAAATCTTACGATTGCTTACTGATCGCAAGATACATAATAACCCTACGGTATCCTTTTTTAAACTATTCACGTAGTAATCGGTACACTTTTTAAATTTATTTTATTGAGAAAATATACATAGAAAATCAGAAAACTTTATTTTCATTAGAACATACACCAATACAGAGTAAAGCCACGACTGAGGTACAAATACTTACAAAATGAAATCTTTTGTGATCCTCAATAATGTTAAAGATTAAAAGAAAATGCTTGGTATTTAATTTCATGAGCATTTCTTTTAAACTTAAATCCTATAAATAAATATTTTTAGCTACAAATTCAAACCCATGTGACAGATTATTTTTAAAAGAAAAAACTCAAGTTCACGTAGTTAATGCTAAAAATGAAGATATTGAATACGATTCTTTCATATCGCGAAACGAAAACTCTAAAATTGGTGAATGGTAATTTACTTGTAACATATTTTATGATTTCGCTTACTTATACTTGGACTTCCTTCCATTGCATAAGAAATAATTTCTAATAGTCTTTCAGGTCTTATCGACAGCTGATTAAATTTCTCAGTAAATGTACTTCTTTCTTTTTCGTCGTATCTTCATGACTGAGTAACGTATCCACCGCGAGCAGCGCTGACCAGCACACCTCTCAATGACGCTAGACTGCGCCAGGTATAAGATGGGCTGTAGTATACCTCACCAAGATAGACCATCTCGTGCCATCCATGCGGCCCTCTATCAAAAACTTTTCCAAGCTGCTTGGCTTCTTTCTGACCACATTCCCTAAAAACTTGAGGATTCCTTGTTTAGAGATGGCCGAGAGCTTTTCTCGATTACAAACTCTTTCGAAATGTACTCATTTGTGGGGCGAATGATCCATTATTCACGAAATAATCTTTGCTAGCACCACATATTGAATGTGTCTACTTTCTGGAGCGTCAGCGCCATTAGAGTCCAGGTTTCGGTGGCATAAAGATGGACAAGTCCAACACGTGGATAAACCTGATCTTAATTTTTCGGTTAATACCCTGGTTGCTCCAGATCTCCTCCAGTCTCATCACCGCTTCCTTGGCTATCTGAGATTTTCGTTTGACCTCTTGGTCGCAATCTTCATCAGCGCTTAAATTAAGTTTTTGACGATATCCAAGTTACAAAACTGCTGGTACTTACTCTGCACTTCACCCATCCTGTCGATTTACATTGTTTTGGTCTTTTTGCATTTGTTTTGTTGCCCACATTCTTTGCTGACATTCATAATGCTCTACAATATCCATAATACTCTCTCCTGCCGAGCGCAGCAAATTCGCACTCTGAGATATCAAATGTTGTCCGCAAAACCAAGATTGCTCAGTCGGTATACACTAATATGTACGCCGCCATCCCAGTCCTTTAGAACTCTACGTATAATATGTTCACCTACGAGGTTGAACAGGTGCGGAGAAAGTATGCATCGTTGGCGTGCGCCATTTTCCACCTTAGTGTAGTTTACGTAAATGTGTTATTCACTAAAATTTGATCCTTCAGTCTTACCTGTAAAAATCTATAATAGATCTAGCTGGTGTGGGAAATGAGTGAGATGGTCTGTAGTTATGTATTTTGGTGTGTACCCTTTCTTGTACAAGGGAACCGAACAGACTCTAACTAGTATTTCAGTCAATGTCTCGCTATCCATATCTTCATGCAAATTCTGTACAAAAAGTGAATGCCATTAGGACCCATACCTTTTAGTATCTGGACAGTAAATCCATCATTGACGCAAGCATTGTACTATGAACGTCACACACCATCTCATGCAAGATGATACCAGGTTCTCTGTCGGCAGAGTCTAGCCGCTCTTGATCTTCGTCAGTTTTTTGGTTCTACTAGTGCTCGCAGTATTTCCTCCGCCTATCCAGGATAGCATCTTTGACGATCAAAATGGCTTCGCTTTTGTCTTCAATGGAGCAGTGTGAAGATTTTAGATCATGTGTTACAGTTTTGACTTTGTGGAACATTTCACTCGTGTTTCTATTTCGAAGTCCATGCACATCTTACCGATAAAAGAGCCTCTGGACCATGTTATGGAGGTTCATGTAGCGGACCTAATTTCCACTAAGGTTATGCTACTTACTCTCAGGGGTTTCCTCACTTGGATCATTTCAACGTCTCTGACTTATTTTTTCCATCCTAGAAGCATAGGTTTAGTCAAGTTGTTTACCTTAAAGAGCAATACGTTTAAGGCGCTCGATTGATTTTCAGCACAGTAATCCGAAATCATCTAACCGCGTTCGCCGCTGGTACCAAGTCCATATTTACCTACTACATTCTTCTTGTAGTCATTGCCACCAGTATTGACAATCTTGGCATTGAAGTCTCTTATTTATTTACAACATGATTGTAACCTGGATTTTTCCTGCCTTGCTGAATCTAGACTAGAGTCTAGATAATTTACTTACCCGGCCAGCAACGGTAAAGGTCAGGAAATATCCAGATTGACACAGGGAGGTTCGAGGGTCGGTCGGATAGTGTCAAAATAAAAAGTAGGTGATTTCCGAGGAACATCAAGTTTATTTTCCTGAAAATGACTCTAATTACAAAGGAAAGGAATGGGACTTTTACTATGAAAACTTCTGGTGTTGGATTACTTTTAATCTAAAACATTTATGTAACTACCTCCAGTCACATGCGACAGTAAATGAACTTAAATTAACATCCTACCTAGGAGCCAAAGCGGATTGCTAACGTGAATTCTATTCCTAACTGATCCGTTACATCAGGGTGAAGCCCCAGCTAGGTTTGACGCAAATAAAAATTGAAATTGATTCACCCGTCGAAGAATTTCTGCCTCCTGACTCAGGAAGACGACGTACGCGATTGTTCCCAAGGCGCGACCTTCTAGTTTCCCTGCGGGCGAACCGGCGGAGGAAGTTTCCACCCGATGCACTCGAACAGAACAGACTTGTGCCCCAGGATTCGATGTACCCTCAAAACCGCTCGATTTGAGACTTCTCTGGAGAAAGCCTGAGGACGAATTTTCTAGCATTAAACCTGAACCCAAGCAATGCCCACCCCAGGGAGAGTGATGCAAGGATCAGTTGAAAAACGAGCGACTTACCACAAAATGACGGTATCGACGTGGCGAGATTGTCACACGACAAAATCCAGCCCTTCCCTCTTTACTTAGGGAATTGTGGTGGAACGGAATCGGGAGAAGACTGGAACCACCGTCCACTCACTTTGGCCTATGGGCCCTTGCCTTTGGACTGATTGTCGATCATTTATCTCCTCGCATCTCTTTGCACGGCCAGAGTCCAAGCGAAAAAGAAAGACCGATTCTCTACTCAAATCCGCGATGCCAAGTTCCACAGAGTAACAAAAAAATATAAAAAAGAGACAAACCAACCAGAGAGAATCGAAAATCCTGGTATCGAGTATCGAACCAATAAATTATGCAATTCGGACATCTATTGCAAGCTCAGCTGTTTGTTGACAAGCAGAAAATTAAAGTCAAATTTTTCTATCATGTATTTGGATGTTTCATTTTGAATCCGGCTTGCCAACAGTGATTGAAAACCTTGTAACATGATAACATACTTTACAGGCAAATACCTAACGCGAATGCTATAACATAAATGCTTAATTTAAATAGCGTCTGTAGCCCAGTGGGTAAGACCTCTGACTTCTTATGAGAAAGGCCCTAGGTTTCAATCTGGGCTCTTGCATGTACCAATGAATTTAATTTAAAATGTGCTTTTCATGTACATACGTACATAATTTACAGTCGCTAACGATGAGGTAAAACATCGTGAGGAAACCTGCCTATCCCTCGGGACAGGTAATAGCCAGTGCCTATGTATCACGTCACGTTAGGTGCTTTCTATCTAGTGAAACGCGGGCTTCAAGTGACCCATACCTAACATGCCTTCGAAATTTCGAAGATGGGCACTCAAGCCTCTGACTACCCCGCCAAAATAAAAATGGGAATGTATATACACAAGTTGTGAAGCATATGTGCCAAGGGGTTGGTATTGTCCTATCAGAACGTATCAATCATGGTGTAAAAGAGTATAAATGTGTAAGTCCCAAACTCCTATGGTTAGCATTAAGATTGGCCTCAAACTTGTGTTCGTGATAGGAGTTTATGCTCTTCGTCAAGACCAACACGTCAAGGCCAACTGAGGGGTCGAGGGAGATCTGGAAGAATGTAAGAGAACTACTGAAGGAATGTAAGCATAAATAAAATGTTGTTATGTTTTTTTTTTTTGGAAAGTGGTCGATCAGGTGTACAGAGAGATTCTTAGGAGTGTGTTTTAGGTAAGCGTGGAGATGAAAAAGTGAACAAGAATGACGAAAGCCGTCGCGAGAAATGTTTGAGAAGGGGTGATATTGTACCAAATACAATGTTTTGCCATAAAAAGATCCTCATGTATTCTTGAGAAAGGGGTGTATTGGGGTGAACGATTGAGGCGGCATGTGGCGGACGCCAGAGTGTATCGGGGCGTTAATGCGAGAACCCATCACCATTTGATGGTCGGCCGATTGAGGAGTCTGTTCCAATGTTGACGTCATCGCACTCCTGTCGATAAAAAGATGTAGGTGAAAGATATAGAATAAGATAGGAAGACTAAATTAGTACATTGGATGAAGTGGTTAAAAAAGAAGAAATTGAGAATGTTTGGATGGTGTTATGGTGGGATCTGCCAGCAAAGTATATGGAGTACATAAGAGGACGAATGCCCCTCAAAGAGTCAAGCTCTTTGGTGGGACGATGAAGTAAGAAATGTTATGAATGATAAAAGAAAAGCATGGCAGGATTTATTGGTAAGTAAGGCCAACAAGAAAGCAACCAATGTGGGTGTTAAGGGGCATAAACGGAAAATGTGACTTTTTAAAGAATTGAAGAGGAGAGTGAAAAAGAACGTGGAGCGAAAGAACTTAGAAGACCGAAAGGAAATTCTCCTAGAGTTTGTATCAAAATATTAAACTGTTTGGGGAATGATCAAAACGGCCAGCCTGGAGGATCCTGAATGAGTGCTGTTAGGAATAAGAATGGAGATTTGATAAATGATGAGTGTTTGAGTTTAAATAGAAGATATTATGATGGAAGAAATCTTCAAAGCTTTGAAAGGTATGAAAACCAGTAAAGCTGCAGGGTATGATAGGATTTGAGACGTTGAGGGCTGGAGGGCCGGTGGTTGCCGTTCGGTGTAATAGTGTCATAAATAATAATATTATCGTAAAATGAAAAGAAAAAGATAGGCTGAATACAGCATTTAACATTACTAGTTTAGGATGCACTACAGCGTTTTGTGCATTATTTCCTTACATCTGACTTCGATGACTTTTTCTCTGCTTTTTAGAGGGTAATTATCATTGCCAGCGAGACTTTAAAGGGCATCATCTCGTTCAAAAAAATAGCCAAGAAGCTTAAAGACACAAAATTCACCGTTAATTTCAAGAAGTACTCATTCTTCTATTAAGAATGGAAAGATCTGGGTTATCTAGTTGATTTGAATGGCTTAAATACAGATCTAGATAAAATTAAAACAATCTTGTCAACACCAACATCTTCGTCAAAGAAATATCTTGATACTGCTAGATGGTATCTCCATTTCATACCTAGCCAAAAATATAGTAGCAGCTCTGAAATACATCCTTCAAATGGATAAGCCCAGCTGACAAATATTTCAGAATACTGGAGAGAACTCTTTACTCTGCGTCCATATTAGCCAGGTCAGACTTTTGCCAGGCGCTTGCTGTTCACTGTGATGGCTCTACTTTTGGAATAGGTGCGTCCTACTTTAACTTTTTAAATGTTCAAGAACATTTATTTCTTGTGATCAGAACCTACATCTATCTTTACAGGATGACCATAATACGTCAGAGTACGTATATGCTATAAAAAATATATTTTTTACAAAACTTAAATCTAACACTATTAATTATTCATCTATAATAGTAGCGTTTTACCTGAAATAAACCGCTTATTAAATATTTACCTTATTCGAAGCTACTATTGAGATAGGCATTACGTTTTCCGGTCTAAAGTAACAGATTTCTACAATCGTGTTTCCGGATGTTGGTACCTACTCCACCAGGCAGCAGTGGGGCGCGGGGCAATGTGTTATTTGCAGCCACGTCGCTTTCTCATTTCGTCGAAATAGGCCACCAGGCAGAAGTAAAACTTAAGTTTTGAATAAGGTTAGTATTTTAATAAGCTTTCTATTTCAGATAAAAAGCTGCTATTAAACGTTATTCGAAGCTTACTCTTGAGACCTGTCTGTTATCGCCTGGTGTATGTAATGAAGCCAATGTGACACTCATATGATGAACTAAATTTTGAAGGGACTACATCAGGATTACTGATAACGACCAAACACGATACTGAAATTATTTGTATATATCGTTCTCCTTCTCACACAAACATAGACCCGTTTTTGCACAAATTTAATGAAATCTTAACTCTCATTCCAAAATTTAAATCAGTTATAATCACCGGTGACATCAATGTTGACATCTCACCTTCCTCTTTAGATGCACGAGCCTACAACTATCTAAACCTTCTCTCTTACCATGGGTTTCTTCCAGCTTATGACGTACCTACTAAGGGCTCCAGTTGCTTGCACCACGTCTTTTTAAGATCTAAGGCTCTGTCACACACTGTTATTATCGAAGATACAACTACAGACCATTTCCCTACATTACTTCTTTTCAACTAACCTTTCATCAAAATCAATTTCAAAAAGGGCTATACTAAAATCAACTTCACCACACTCGATATTGACTTTCAATCAATGAACTTTAATGAAATTATTGAATCAACTTCAATATTAATACGGCCATAGACACGTTGATCTCATTGCTCGAATCAGCAATTGATCGCAACACGTCTACAATCTTCACTAGGCGTAAAGACCGTCTACTAAAGCCCTGGTTATCTCCCGGTCTTTTCTTATACAAATGGTTTTTGATAACCTTTACCATACTTTCCCAACAGCCGCCAAAATGACTGGCTGTAGGACAATTGAACTGCCAGGAAATGCGATTTTCTGTACGATATTCTTCAAAGCGCGGTCGGTACTCCTTGTCCAAGAATTTGTAGAGGTCTTTCAGGTATGAACTAGCACCTTTAAAATTGGTTCCGTTGTCTGAGTGGATGGTGTCCACGGGGCCGCGGCGCCCAAGAAACCGTTTTAAAGCAGCTAAGAAACTCGCGGTTGTCAAATCCGAAACTAATTCAATATGAGTGGCGCGGGTTGTAAGACAGGTGAATACACAAATGTACGCTTTAAGGCTATGAGCACCTCTACGTCTAGCGGGGACATAAGGCACAGGTCCAGCATAATCAACACCAGTATGGGTAAATGCCTTGACGACCTGGCGCGTGCGGATATCGGGCAGCGCAGACATAAGTGGGTACGTAGCTTTAGGTTTCATTCTAAAGCAAGTGTTACACGAATGCACCCTTTTCCTTACAGTATTACGAGCGGAAAGAATCCAGTATCTTTGTCGCAGCAACGACAAGAGTAACTCTGGACCAGCATGTAAATATTTAATGTGGTAATAGTCGAACAACAAATAAATTACATGATCATTACGTGGCACAAGTATAGGGTGCTTGTGACCATAGTCGAGGTCGGAATTTGAAAGCCGACCGCCGACGCGGATGAGGCCATCAGGCTCCAAAAACGGGCTAAGCTTTGAAATAGTGGATGAGCATAATTTATTAGCCTTAATGGCGTTTATTTCATTAACGAAATGTTTATGTTGAAGGATACGCAGCAATGCAATTTCTGCGAAGTCCAAGTCCACAGTGATGATGTTATGGTCGCGTCGGGGTATTAATTTTAACATACGAAAAACATAAACTAATATTCTTAATAATTTACTCCAAGATGAGCAATTTTGTGCTACATTGTAAATAGGACAGCGATCATCATCAGCGGGTAAGGTGATCGCGTGAACGTTAACCTTCTGCTCCGAAAGGTCCTCAGGAGGGTCTCCGATTTCACTGACAGGCCATTGGGCCACAGGCAGTGAAGCCCACGCGGGACCATAAAGCCACAGTGGGTGAAAGAGAAGCTGACGTGGAGTAATTCCACGGGACAGGGCGTCAGCAGGGTTTTCTTCACCCGAAACATGATGGAAGTTCTCGGCGGCGATGTTCTCCGTGATTTGTATAACTCGGTTTGCGACGAACGTCTGCCACCGGTGCGGTGAGCTTCTTATCCAATAAAGCGCGACCTTTGAATCGGTAAACGCATAAACTTTCATAGGAACGCGATCGCGGTAAGCGTTTAACACAGTTCGCATTAATTTAGACAAAAGTACGGCTCCACAAAGCTCAAGCCTAGCTATGGATAGCTGTTTCATAGGCGCGACTCTAGACTTAGCGCATACTAGACGGATGGTGATGCCCGTAGGGGAGTTAACCCGTAGGTATACCACTCCACCGTAAGCTGCAGAACTTGCATCGCAAAAGCCTAATAAAGTGACTTCGCAATCACCTTGCACACCTAGGTACCGCGGTATCTTAAAGCCATTTAAAGCCGGTAGCTCATTGCAGAACTGATTCCACACTTTAGCAATGTGGGGCGGGGGAAGATCGTCCCAGTCAATTCGTAAAAGCCAAAGTTGCTTAATAAGCAATTTAGCATAAGTAATTATGGGAGCGACATACCCCATAATATCCCATAGCCTAACGATAGTTGAAAGCATAACTCGCTTCGTACTTAATAAGTCCCAGCCAGCGCCTTTAAATAAATTGATAAGTTCATTCGAAGCTTGCGTTGCTTCCGGTAACGACTCTACTGAAAACACAATGTCATCCATATAGAGTGACTCGGAAATTATCTGCTTAGCTAACGGATATTTATGACCATCATCATTTACTAGCTGTCGTACAGTACGCAGCGCGTGAAAGGGGCTCGACTTAATACCAAAACAGACGCGCGTGTATTCATATAAAACGAGTGGTTCTTGAGGACTAAATCTATAAAGCATTCTCTGAAAACGACGATCAGACTGCCGCATAACTATCTGTAAAAACATCTGACGACAGTCTGCAGTCATAGCTATAGCATGAAGTCTAAACAACAAAACTATATTAAATAGATCACCCTGCAAGTTAGGGCCGCTATGCAATAGATCGTTTAGCGAACAACCGGATGTAGTATTAAAACTAGCGTTTAACACTACGCATAATTTCGTAGTAAGTTTATCCTCCCTGACGACTCCGTGATGCGGTATTATGTACATCGGTTTAGAAGAGTCACGTAAATCTTCAGGTGGCGCGGGAACTAAATATTCGTTGTCTATGTACTCGCGCATTGCCGCATCATAAGCATTTTTCAAGTTGGATGAGGCTTGTAATTTCTTCTCCAAGCTAAGGAAGCATTTACGGGCCGAATTGTATGAGTCACCTAACATGAACATATCCTTTCTAAATGGAAGGCCAACAATATACCTACCACTGGCGGGGTCGCGATCCGTAGTGGACGCATAAAATAATTCGCATTCAGTGTCAGCTAGACTGTGAACGGGCGCAGCAGAAGGAACCTCCTCGAGTTCAAAAAACTTACGTAATAAAACGTCAATAGGCTCCTCTCGTACAAAAACATTGCAGCACATCGAAGATGCCGCGCGGTTATTAACATTATAGGTAGGTACCAATCCTATAACAACGTAACCTAATACTGTCTCAATAGCGGGAGGCAAAGTCGACCCACTATCGACCTTATTGCCTAGGAATAAGTGCGGGAATAAAGACGCGCCAATTAGGACATCTATTTTGCTAGGCATAGCAAACGAACTATCAGCCAGCGGAATATTATTTAAATACGGCAATAATGAGGTATTGACAGCTACAGTAGGTAATTTGTCGGTAATATTGTCGACAACCATAGCTGAAACCTTGTAGCTATTTCTATGATCAAACCGGGAAAAGAATTCAAAATCGACTGAGTTTCTAACAATCTTTTCGGAGCCTCCAAAACCCCTTACGTATGTGCTTTTATTCGTTTGCATTTGCAAACCCAAACGTTTGCAACACTCGTGTGAGATGAAATGACTCTGAGACGCAGAATCCAAAATTATACGTATTATATGTCTGTTGCCAAACGTATCGTAGCTATATACTTGCGCGGTAGCTAATAAAACGGTAGAAGTATTAAGCTTGCTACGCATAGAACTGCTAGACTCCTGAGTGCGAGGGGCGAGGCCTACTAGTGCGACGTCCTCAGTGCGTGAGCCAGAGTGAGATGGCATGTTTTCCGAGGGCGAAGATCGCGCGGGCGCATTCATTGGACGCGGGCATTGTAATCTATCAATATGACAATGGGCCGATTCTGTTAGTCGATTGAAATGTAATAGCGTGTGATGTTTAAGTTGACACACACGGCAATGCGATTTTGAGTTACAAGAAAGGGTACGATGCTTAATGCTCAAACAATTAATGCATGAATTATTTTTCTTTGCGGCTTGGAATCTATATTCCGGTGTCATTTTATTAAAAGCGGGACATTTAAATAAATGTTCATGTACAAAATTACTACACAAACACTTTGCAGGATAAGAGTCTGCGGTACTGACCTAAGTTTGATACTTAGGCGGGTTGATAGTAGCATTTCGCGGGCGATTGGATTTATTTTCATAAGTACTCGGTGTAGGGGCGGTACGTAATAGTATTTTATTTTGAGTTTTTATGAAATCAACTAAGTTGGCGAACGTGGGAATTTCCAACGATTTTACAGTCATTTCAAATGCGCGAACAGTATTTCCATCCAACTTTTGAAGCGCGATAAACAGCAAACTAAAATCGGACAAGTTATTTATTTTTAAGTTATTCAATGCGTTCACGGACGTTACAAAGCGATCAATGAATGAATCGTAATTGCTAGAATTGGGGCCGTGAAGCGGCTTGAAGTTTAATATTTGCTTCAAGTAAGAAGAAGCGAGTGTCCGCTTGTCTTCGTATTTGTCGATTAGAGTTTGCAGAATAAGCTCATAATTATCAGAATTAGGTGTTATACCTGAAATGGCAGATAAAGCTTTGTCTGGGAGTTTACCTAACAGATAATACAACTTGTCAGCCGTTGAAAGCGATGGGTTTTCATGTATAGTGGACTTAAAACTTGAATAAAAGAGTGGCTACGAACCATAATCACCACTAAAACCAACTAATTCAATAGGTGGCAATGTACAAAAACTCCTACGGGGCTGGTCTTGCTGGACAACACTCTTCGGTAAAGAGTGCTGAGAGCGAATGCGTTTAATTCCACTATACAGTTGCTCAAACGCTATAAGAGAACTAAAAGTAGGTTCAGCCTCTGGGTGAACAGTTAATAAACGTTCATTGTATTTATCCAAAGAAGACTTGAACTCCGTATGAACCGCGTCAATACTTTCGGATTCACTGAGAAATTTATCGAGCAACTTTGGATCAGTATGCACCAACTTACTTGAATCAAATAAAAGTTGTATGTGCTGAAATAAGGCATTGCACCTAGCATTAGTAACTGTAAGTTGAGCATCGCGAGGGAGCTCACCTTGGACCTTTCCTTTACTCATATTGAAGTAAAGTAGAAGCTAGTCGAACCTTCTAGAATAAATCGACGCGAGTAATAAAGTAATAAAGCGGGTGGAAAAATAAAGTTGACGCTAGTAAAACCTTCTAGAATAAATCGACGCGAGTAATAAATTAATAAAGCGGGTAGAAAAATAAAGTAGAAGCTAGTAAAACCTTCTAGAATAAATCGACGCGAGTAATTATAGTATAAAGCGGGTAGAAAAATAAAGTAGAAGCTAGTAAAACCTTCTAGAATAAATCGACGCGAGTAATAAATTAATAAAGCGGGTAGAAAAATAAAGTTCGCACTCACGGAGTGCGGTGAGACAAAGGAATGTTCAGCTATTGCAGTGTATTATAAATAGATATGCGGGTTAGTATAAATAAAATAAGCGGAATAAGTAAATACATATAATAAATAAGTCAGAGGTCAAACTGACTCGGTTCGAGGGCCCAAATGGACCGGCTCGAGAGCGACTGAAAATGGCGGTGATCCGGTTCGACAGGAACCAGAATGGCGAATCCGGCTCGAGGATCAAAAAATGATGACGCGAATCTACAGCCAAAAGCATTTAGTGGACTGTATACTTGAATAAAAGAATATTTGACTTGCTACCAAATGGAGAGGGGAAAAGGAAGCGTGACTCACCTGACGCACACACACGTGCTTCTTGAAGGGCCCTTCTTCGATCTGGCACAAGTAGAAGTAGGCTACAGATTCACACACCACTAGCGGAAACACAATGCGGGGAAACGACAATTTCCCACGCTATAGTTCTTGCGGGAGTTCGTATACCTCACAGGATACACAGCGGTATTGCGTATAGGGTCGCACGTCACGCTTGCGGAATGGTAGGACGGCAACTGAGGCTGCCCCCGCGCAGGAGGAGGCAAGCCACGCTAGGAAGGTGAGGGTAGGTTGGGATGGTAGCAATTCCAAGTACCTTCATATAGAAAAAATCAATAAATTGGCGAATCGGCGCCACCAGTCCATCTGTATGTATTACAGTATGAGTTATAAATTTATGAACGTATATGTAAATATACATAAAAAATATAGGGGTGCAAGGAGGCAAACACATCACGCAAGTGCCTCAAGTCAACCTCAACTGCCCGTGGTGCACCCAGCTGACCAACGAACGAGGCTATGGTGACCGACAAATGGCGGTATAACCATTTTCTATACAAGCATGCACGTTACTGGTGCGACAAGCTATGTTCTGCGTTCACCATCCAGCTTGCCTAGCGTGGTGAGTACGGGCAAATACCACCAATGAATTACGACACAAAAGGTTGGCCCCCAGTTCCCGGGTACCGTAGTAGCGTACCTTGTACTGAAACTGACCAAGAGATACTCTCTTAAGGTCATACAGGTATGTGCGCCGACGTCGGCATATTCGGACAGTGAGGTCAAGGTGCTTTACGAAGATATCGCCAAGGCGATGCATAATACCACCAAGACCCACTATACCGTTGTAATGGGGGACTTCAATGCCAAAGTGGGGGTGCGCGAATGCGACGAGTCGCGTATCGGAACTCACGGAATTGAACGCAGAAACGCCAGAGGGCAAATGCTGGTCAACTTCCTGGACAAAGAGGGGTTGTTCTGCATAAATACATTCTTTAGGAAGAAGCCCTATAGGAAATGGACCTGGCATAGCTCAGATGGTGGGACGAAGAATGAGATCAACTTTATCTTAGCGGACAGGAGGTGCATAATCAGAGATGTCTCAGTGGTCAACAAGTTCAAAACCGGCAGCGAACACCGACTAGCGAGAGGCATCTTGAATATTGACTTCAGGGCTGAGACGACGTCTGAGGCGATCCGTTCTTCGCCCAACGATGCGCCAATCCGTGCACGGCTCTCAAGCGTTCCAGTTGAAACTACGCAATTGCTATGATGCACTCAAGACCACGGCAAATGTTGACGAGAACCTGGATGATGTAGTGAGTGTTCTTCGTGAAGTGGGTGGAAAACACTTTAAGGCAGGATGAGGCAGACGAAAATTTAAGCTCTCAAGCGAAATCCTGGAATTGATGCACATTCGACGCATAATCCCATAGGGAGCTTCGTCAGACACCCAACGTCTCAACAAGACCATCCAAAAATCAGTGAGACGTGACCTCCGAAGCTTCAATGCGCAAATTATTCAAGAGGCTATTGAGCCGAATCGAGGGATCAAAATCTTTTGTAAAAGAATGGGTCGATTTAGTCTGACGAAGCTGAAAACCTCAGAGGGCAAGACCGAACGTTCCAGGGATTCTGGCCGAGGTTGAGAGCTTTTACGGCCGTTTATACGCCTCGCATGCCACGAAGGCACCACTAGATACGAGGGACCCAAGAGCTGCATTAGTACGCCGTTTTACAGAAGATCTCCCACTCGTAGACATAGACGAGATTAGGAGTGCTCTCAGACAACTTAGTAATGGGGAGTCTTCATGTGAGTACTCTCAGTGCGGGGGGAGCTCCACTCCTGGAGAGGCTCAAAGATTTGTTTAGTTCTGTCATAGCCAATGGGACTACCCCGAAGGCGTGGAGTGGGAGTGTGGTAGCCTTGTTCAAAAGGGAAGACAAGGCCTTATTGAAGAATTATAGACCAATCACGCTCCTAAGCCACGTTTACAAGTCGTTTTCGATGATGCTTACAAATCGTCTGGCCTTAAGATTTGACGCCTTCCAGCCACCGGAGCCGGCCGGATTTCGAAAAGGCTATAGTAGCATAGACCACATTCATACGATGCGGCAGGTTATATAGAAGTCCCATGAGTATAATCGGACGCTGTGTCTTGCCTTTGTGAACTACGAGAGTCGAAGTCGAGATCTGGGCTGTTCTGGAATCACTGCAGCGATACCAGATCGATTGGTGATATGTGCAGGTGCTGAGGAGCCTATATAGTATCGCATATCTGGTCAAGTCCAATACCAAAAGACGAGTCCTATACAGTTGCCCAGCGGAGTGAGACAGGGGGATGTTATCTCCCCAAAACTATTCTCAAACGTACTGGAGGACGTCTTCAAACTCTGGATTGGCCTGTGATAGGCGTCAATGTCACAGTTTAAACGCTACCTCACGCACCTTCGCTTCGCTGATGACATAGTCATAATGGCGGAGTCGCTGCAGGATTTGCAGAGATTGTTGCACAGTTTAAACGCTGCCTCACGGTCGGTCGGTCTCTGGATTCTCCGGATCTCGAATCTCCGAAGAGTGGAGGCCGCGTCTCGGCAAACGTAGAGTAGGACGCCCCTCCTGCAAAGTGGACCGATGACCTCAAGGCGGTCGCTGGTAGTGGCTGGACGAGGACCACGAATGATCGAGCATTGTGAGGTACCCTTGGGGAGGCCTACGTCCAGCAGTGGACTAGTAAAGGCTGATTGATTGATTGATATGTAAATATTATATTAGTATATGTAAGTACTTTATACACTTAAATTACAAAATTACTTACACACATGTCTTTTACATATTTATGGAACTGGGGGAGGCTACGGCTGTCACATATCTAGAAAAATAGGTAAAAATATAACTATAGATTATACTATGTCAATTAAAAATAAAAAGTTATGAGCCTGGTGTCATCGATACAGATTATCGTGGTAATCAAGTGATAACAGTAAGATATTGTGATAATGTTGCCTCTTGTATGAGTAAAGATATTATTATTATTTTTAAGAAACTTTTATTAATTTTTCATATTTATTTATTCTTTTATTCATATTTCGATTTTTATTAATATTACGAGAAAACGGAACTTATCGCGTATATTTTCAGTGATTAAGGTTTGAACTGTGAAATACATAAATAGGTATTTGCATGGCACTTCTCACCATTATCCGAAACAGCTGCATTCTGTGATTTTCTCATTGGAAAACCGAGCGAGAAAATGGTGTGACTGCAACAACATGTGAGAGAGGCACTGGAAGGAAATGCTCACCATGTTAATCCCAGGGTATCACGGCATAAGTCCAAGAAGATTAAACTTCCCAGTGTCTAATTCGGTTCAGTGTTTCTGCCATACGTTAAAATAATTGCTGTTAAAATTGGAGCAATCTTGAAAATTTATTGATCAAGTCTGTATATACTCCATTTTTAAAAGTGGCAAAGTTGCTCAGTACACCTAAGGATGTGATTTCGAATCAATCACCGAGAGCTTATAACATTGATTCTAGTTGTGGGAAATCTTATATGGGACAAAACAAACAGTATATAGCCGAGAGAATTTATTTATTTATAAAATTCTTAAATATCACCTAACAGGTAACCTTTCGGTGACGTACTAATTACAAGTTATCGAACAATGTATACTTCAATAAAAAATTAATTGCTCTATATTAATGTATGAAATAAAATCTAATCTAAATCACAGCCCCTCTGTGCAACCGACCCAAGCCAACTTCCTCAGAAGAACGTCACTATCGACCGTGTCGAAGGTTTTTCGGTAATCAAAATACGGCACATCCACCTACCCACCAGCGTCCACCCTGGGAGCCACGTAGTTCATGAAGCACATGAGGTCGGTGGCCATGCTGTGCGCCGCTCAGAACCCGTGCTGTGCTTCACTCAAGATCAGACTCACCTGGGCGAGCATGCTCTGCTGCACGGCGGCCTCGAACACCTTAACAAACGTTGACGAAATAGCCACCGGCCTGTAGTTCAAAGCACACGTCGTCGGTCCGCCCTTCTGTATCAGCACGACCCTGGAAAGCTTCCAGCATTCCGGATATGTTTGGTGAATGAGCAGCATGTTGAAAATGTAAAGGAGCAGTCCCACAAATGCGGCCCCTAACCAGGTATGGCGGAATGCCGTCGGTGCCACAGGATCATGCAACCGCACCGCGCCACCGCAGCCACCCGCCGCCGTCATCGCCTCGCGCACGTCAAGCGTCGGTTCATCGCGCCCTTACACGGAATGGAAATACCTCGCGGACTCCTCGGGGCACTAACCGTCTCCGAGGGGCACCCCGTTCCTAAGTAACGCGCCGCTACTACGGTTCGACCTCTCAGACCTCACGAAAGCCTAAAAGAACTTGGATCGCTCCCAAAGCCACGCTCCAATCGTGTCTGAAAGGCACGAAACGCGTTGTCAATACTCACCTTAAGCTGCACCCTACACCGAGAAAAAGCGTTGTAATCAGCCGCAGTACCGGAACGCTTAAACCACCTATGGAGTATTGACTTATCTATCACGGCGCGTACTATGTTCCCGTTAAACCATTCAGGATACTCACGCCTTACACCTGTGCTAGCTCACCCCCTCACAGGGGCGCATTGGTCGATCAGTGACCCTACTTTATCATAAACTTTATGATAAAGTAACTTTAAAACTTTATCGTAATCCAATGCGCCCATGCGGTCCTTAACTCCATACAAACCCGACCACTCCGCTCTGGCTATACACGAATAAAGATCCATGAAATTACACTTATTAAAATTCCATGCGCCGAGCTCAGTAAGTAGACGTTCCCCCGCGCCGCCCGATTGCAATCTAAATGGGCGTGGCTGCACCGACTGACAGCGCTCGCGCGCACGCGCATAAGGCAATCTCACACGCAACGGCGGGTGGTGTGGATCTATGTCTAGTAACGGATCGCCGCCTCGTCTACCGCGACACCCGGCATGCCCGAAAGGACCTCATCCAGCTGGCGGCCGTTTACATTGGATATTCCATTTAATTGCGTGAACCCCCAGTATGCCTCGAAATAGTCGTAACACTCGCGCGCCTGCGCGGGGTCTGAATATAAGTTAAAGTCTAAGCCTAACACTACTACGTTATTATTGTAACATTTTAAAGCGCATTGTTTTTCTTTTGTATGAAACAATGCATAATATTCAAGCACACTTGAGCTAAGAGGTATGTAGACAACACAACACAAAAATAAATGTTTATTATTCTTAAATACGTTGGCACCGAACAGTTCGAACACATGAGTTTGAATTTCGGTGTTAAAATCCACCACTCGCAGTTCAAGTTGTTTTGAGGTGTGAAGTACTCCTCCTTACTTGCGGCCATCTGTCCTGTCACATCTCACAATGGAGTAGCCTTCTGGAACCAGCTCGCCGTCACTTATAGAGTATATTCATCCAACTCCAACTCCTGACTGGAAACTATCTAGCTTAGTTGTCAAGCCTCTATCGTTTTGATAGTACATAACTTACGTATCTCTATAATTCTATTGTCGGTTTACCCCCCGTCTGTCTGTGGGGGTTTCTGAGAAACCAGTTGCGTAAATATCGGGAACAGGTTGTTTGTTTTTGTATCACGTTTGAAAACCGTGTACCTATCCGATGGCGCCTTTTTGTTCAGATATTGTAGTATAGCCGTTTCGGTAAACTCCGAGGCGAAAGACCACGCCTGTATATGCTTCTGGCGCTCCGCTGACTTGATCATCCCCTCTTCATCTCCGCAGCCGACAATGATTGACCGTCTTTTCCGACCTTACTTATTATTGACTTTCACCCCTGGCCCCTCCGCCAAAAAGGATGTCTGCTAACCAACGAGATACATAAAACGAGATACACATATCTCGTCTGTAGGATGGTTTGGTGAAACTCCCTTCAGTTCACCGTCCATTGAAGTTGCTGCCTTGCTGGGCATTTCCTGGGACGTGGCTCCGGAATACTGGCGGGAAGAGAGTATGGTTTGGACATGTTATGCGGATGAATGAAATCGTCAATATTTATATCAATCAGCCTATATCAGTCCACTGCTGGATGTAGGCCTTCCCAAGAGTACGCCACAAAACACGATCACTCGTGACCCTCATCCAACTACCAGTGACCTTTTTCAGGTCATCGGTCCATCTAGCAGGGGGGCGTCCTATAGGGGCGTACTACGTTTACCGAGACGTGGCTGCCATTCTAGAACCACTTTGCTCCAACGGTCGTCGGTGCCAAGGCAGACGTGGCTGGCCCACTGCCACTTCAGCTTGCAACATCGATAGACAATGTCTATGACTTTGGTTCTCTGCCGGATAATCTCGTTCCGGACTCTATCTCGTAACGAGATACCCAGCATCGAACGTTCCATTGCTCGCTGAGCGACATGTAATCGGTGAGCCAGCCCGACTGTCATGTTCCACGTCTCGGCCCTGTATGTCATTACGGGTAGGCCGCACTGATTGAAAACCCTGGTCTTAAGATACTGCGGTAGTGGTGACGAGAAGATATGACGCAGCTTCCCGAATGCTGCCCAGCCCAGCTGCACTCGTCTGGAAATTTCACGCTCGAAGCTGTCTCTACCCATTTGCAGAATCTGGCCCAGGTAGACATATTCCTGGACCACTTCGAGAGCTTCTCCACTGATCGTAATCGGCTCCGGAACAACGAGTTCGTTGAACATGACTTTCGTCTTGTCCAAGTTCATCCGAAGACCAAACAGAAACCAACCAACCAAGTTGAATATTTATTGTAGTAGAAGAATTTCTTCGTCACTCATAACATAAGAATGTACAATTAAAACAACAAATTTATCTGCAACAAATCTAAATTATGATATCGATATCATTGAAACATATATTAATTATTAATATGCATATTTTAGAAACAAAAACATTCTTTACTACAAAGAAAACTAGAAAATAGTAACCTCAAAAATATTTGTTCCACAGATAAACTAGGGGCTACAGTAGTAAGAAATAGATTATGTTACTGTACTAAGAAATAGTTCGTTTTTGTGATAACGTTTTGTTAACATCTCTGGATTAAACCTTACATGTTCCGAGTACAAAAATTTTGTAATAAGACGGAAGATATTTAGTACACGGATTAAAACAAAAAAAAAAACAAAAATAGAAAGAAACACAGTGAAAGAAAAACTACTAAAATTTACAACTCTAGATACGATGGAATTTTGTTTCGAAGACCTCATGACAAAATCAGTAACCGACCACATCGGCTAACAATGCTGACATAGTGATCGCAAAAAGTGAGCTTTTCATCGAAAAGTATCCCCAAGTATCGTCCGACACCAATCTGATATCACTTCAAGGTCTATTTGTAACAGTCAGTCAGTAGAATCTCCAATGGCTGTATATATTTTTAAATCATCTACACAATGTTCTTACGGTAAGGCAATTATGTATCTTACACACCATCCTAAACGTACACAATAATATTGTCTATAACCCGGTTTTAATCAAGAATAAAAGCAAAACTCCTAATGTGGTAGCAACCCAAAACGTAAGAATCACATTTGCACAAAAACAATGTACTTATCAATCAAAGAAACTATACAACACAGACTATAATAAGTGTCTATCTATTATAATAAGAGTCTTAATATATATTGTAAATCTTATTCCGAATGCAAAAGAAAGTGCAATATGTGTGTGTCTGTATGTGTATGTAAGATGTGGATACTACAGGGGATAGCATAATAAGGTTTGAAATTGTTGTAAGTTTTGCGTTTTTAGACTTTTAGTTTGTAAAGTAAGTTTGTAAAATTAATACGGCGGATACGGCTATAAATTCTACCGCGCACTGATGATTTTGATCAGAGGAGCGGAGCTCTTCTAGTACAAGTTTAGCTTTACCTTGCGGGTTAGTCAGAGTTTGCGCGTAATTCTATTGGCACTTCGAACCGACGTGTTGACCAGATAGTACTCAATGTGACAGGTGGTAAGCCATGTCGCCATTTACAAGCATTAACTTTTACCTGTTTGGGGAACAGGTAGGTTTCCTCGCGATTTTTTCCCTTACCGTAGTATTCAACGCATTTCGTGAATGTATATCAATTACGAAAATGTACACAGAATTTCATTAAAATTTATTTCCATTGGTACCTGCTCAAGGGGGATTTGAACCCTGTACCCACTGATAAAGAGTCAAGCCCCAAACAACTGAGCTACGTTGAATATATATTTTTGTATTTGTATTTATTTACATAAATAATACAATAAGAGAAAAAATTCAGATATACAGCATATTGAAAAACGGTGACGTTAAAAGTACCTATAACTGAGTGTGTACGAGTGTCAATGAAGTGAAAGTGGTTTGTCAGGATCGGTACCGATGGGGATATGCGATCTCTGCCTACCCCTCCACAGAGAAACGAGCGTAATGTGTATGTATGAACATTTAGTTACAGGATTATAATGGCATTAGTATACAAAATAATCATTTTTTTTATTTCACCAGTGACACAAAGAGCACAATAACAATGGAAACTCAATCAACAACTAAGGCTCAAGATTCTGATAAACCACCGTACTCGTATGTTGCGCTTATAACCATGGCTATTAAGAATAGTCAGAGTAAAAAGGCAACTTTAAGTGAAATTTATGGGTATATTTCAAAAGAGTTTCCTTATTTTGAAAAAAATAAAAAGGGTTGGCAAAACTCTATCAGACATAATCTAAGTTTAAACGAGTGCTTCATCAAAATACCTAGAGAGGCTGGGGCGGAAAGAAAAGGAAATTATTGGACATTAGGTATTCCATACAAATAGATATTAAATGATAATTATATTGGTTCTTTTTCTCGAACAATGCTCTATAATCACAATCTAATAAACAGGCAACGAACTGTGTTAATTATAATATCTCTCTAATTTTTCCTCAAAGTGGGGAAATTGTATCCTATAGTCTTTTAATTACACAGTGCAAAAAAAACAATGTTTCTTTTAGTCCCACTCAAACCAGATGTTCATGGCTGTATACATTAGGATGTTCTAATTAATTAATAATAATAATATTTGAACTTTATTACACTAATTGAACTAGCCCCTTGGTAAGTTCATTTAAGACTTGTATTATGGGTACTAGTCAACTTATATTTAAGAAATATATACATATTATATATAGATAAATACATATATAGAATATATAATCAACGACTCGACTGGAAAGCAGTAGTAAACCGTAGTTCTTAACTCTGCCTCCACCGAGAATCAAACCCAGGACCTCACGATTAGCGTTCCGGCGGCTAACCGATCGCGCCACGGAGGTCGTAAAAAAAATGACGTTAATTCCTCATTTATAATACACTAGTACCACGTCATTATATATATACTAGCGGACCCGACAGACTTCATTCTGTCATAAAGATTTGTAATGTGGCAGTTTTTTTGCTGCTACGTATTTTATAGTCGTGGCTAAAAATTCTCCTGAACAACCCGTCACCCTGGTGATAGGGCGTTGTGAATAAAAATAATTAAATGAAACATGTAGAAGGATTTAAAAGTAAGTAATCTCTTTATTGTTAATCACGTGAATCATAATTATTTACAGAATCAGTTTTATTATCATTGTAGTGCTTTGTGATATACGATGTTTTTTGTTTGATTACTTGGCGCATAGACAAACAAATCTGATGGTTTTCCAACACGGGAACAGGCAACATACAATTAACCATGTGAGAAACATGGGTTTTTCAGATTAATACCACAAACACTTAATGACTGCCCCTGGGACTTGTTTATGGTCATAGCAAAAGCAAACCGCACTGGAAACTGTAATCGTTTAAACTCAAATGGCACATCAGTTTGAATCATTGGGATACGCGGTATGAGAACATCCTTTATACTTTCCTTTGAGTATAGTTGCTTCTATCACGTTGTTTAGTAATTTTTTCATCGCTAACCGTGTACCGTTGCGAAAACGCGGTTGGTTGATATTTCGCAACATTATAACTATTGATCCAACCTTTAATTGAAGATTATGAGGCGGCAATCCTGGCAAATCCAGTGAGTTTAAAAATTCCGGTGGATAGTTGACTACATCATCTTGTTTAGTAGCCGAATCAACTGATTTATATATCCTCGATTCACCTGTAATTTGTTCTTGAATTTTTAAATTTAATTAATTTACATCTATGTTTTTTGCAGCCCATATAGCTCGTTCGCTCAACCAATCATGGTTTCTGTAATTTTGAGAAACATCCGGAAACACCGTCTCACAAGTTCATCTTTTGATTGCGTTAGCTGACAAAAACTTTGAGTAAAGTTAATGCAGCCAGTCAACATATCTATAGGAAATGAATAGAATATGTTTCCAGATTGGTCATTTTGCAACTCGACACGCATATTCATGCTTAAATGAAGTACATTGACATGTCTCCTTATATTAGAGGACTTTAGACATGCATTGATTTCATCGGCTGGCGTTGATCGTAGAATCACTGGCAATGTTTGACGAAAATCTCCTGCTAATAAAATCATTGCACCACCAAATCGGTTATCATTGCTTCATAGATCTTTTGAAGCCTCCAAAGATTTTTTTTATGTGCCATCGTACATTCATCCCAAACAATCAATCTATATTGCTGCAAAACCTTTGCCATTGCAGAGTTCTTCGAAATGTTGCAGGTTGGAGTTTCATTGCTTTGCATATTTAATGGCAATTTTAGTGCTGAATGGGCTGTTCGACCACCTTCCAGCAAAGTTGCTGCGATTCTTGACGAAGCGAGTGCAAATGCAATTTCATTTTGTAAGCGAATTGTTGCTAATATTAATGAAATCAAAAAAGTTTTTCCTGTACCACCAGGTCTATCTAAGAAGCATAAGGTGCATCTAAGAAGTAAATCCCTCCAGTTTCATCATATGTTACTTTTATAAGAGTATCAAATAAATACTTCTGTTGTACATTCAACAGTGGAAGATTTGTTTCAATTAATTCTTTCAAAGTGTTGAGATCATACAGTTCAGTCTCGATGCAACTCTTGGTTAAAAGCATCATGCATTGGACGATTGGGCGCGGTCAGGCCTAATTGAATTATTACTTTATTTGACATCATCAAGCACATGTCCTCAATCGAAATCAATGCTTCATTGTAAATTTCTTCACTGATTTGTATATTTGGATTTCCCATTCTATTCCGTATTTGATACAAAATATCATCACACATATAATCTTTGTACTTGATCCACAAATCAATTGGGTTTGATGGGAAGCACGTAGATATGATTATAGAAAACAATGTTCGTATTTGATGAGCGTGTGATGATATTACAGCATCATTGAGAGTTTGATCTCAATGAGCGTCATTTTCTAGCAATTCCAAACGTTGATAGACTTCTCTGTATGATCCACACAATTCACCATCAACAGTTCGTAAATGTTGGAATGATGTTGGGCCACGTACATTGACTAATAGCAGTCGTAAATAAAAGCATTTATCATTGCTTGGATGAACTGAATAAATTCGACCAATCGCATCGGTGGAATATACATCTAGGTATCCTGGAACTGGTTTTCCTTGTTTGAAAATGAAATGAAAATCTTTTTATTCAATATAAGGATCATAAAATCACTTATTGAAAGTCAAAAAAAAAAAAAACATTTTTTATAAAAAAACATGTCATTGATATACACTAGTTATTAAAATAAATCAAATTAAATTAATAAAACTAATGGCACTTCGTAAAGAAAAATCTCTGCAGAGAAGAAGTGCCAAGAAACTCTGCAGACAATGAGTACATTAAACTTAATAATAATTCATTAGAACATGATCAAAGCTTCACATTCAACAAATAGTGTTTAACAACAAACTTAAGGGAGTCCCAATAAGAACTGGAACGGGAAGCCATGACCACGCAAAAATGAAACGTCACATAACATCATTTATAAAGTCTTTCACTTTGTAGTAGCCCTTCTCGATCAACGTCGCTTAAGTGCAAACTTTAAATTTATTTAGAGGTAAGGACTTTATAGACTCTGGCAGTTTGTTATACATTTTTATGCCCAGGCCCATAAACGAATCGTTTATTCTTTTTAGTCTAGAGCCACTACAATACAATTTATTTTTATTACGTGTGTTACAATTATGCATGTCTCTTACAAGCTTGTAATCATTTATATTTTTTTTAACATAGACCAAGTTATCATATATAATCGGTGGGCTGAAAAGTCTTCTACATTACTAAGAAAAAACTTTTTTTTTTGGCAAAACTCAATTATATTATTCAACATAGTTGCCTTCAAGGGCGATACAGCGATTATAGCGATCTTGCAACTTTTTGATACCAGTTTTATATTACGATTACTCTTTGGCCTCAAAATAGGCCTCATTTTCGGGAATCACTTCATCATCGGTCTTAAATTTCTTACCAGTGAGCATTCTCTCCAGGTCTGCGAACAGGAAATAGTCGCTGGGGGCCAGGTCTGGAGAGTACGGTGGGTGGGGAAGCAATTCGAAGCCCAATTCATTGATTTTTGCCATCGTTTTTAGCGACTTGTGACACGGTGCATTGTCTTGGTGAAAAAGCACTTTTTTCTTTTTCAAACGGCGGCCGTTTCTCTGCGATTTCGGCCTTCAAGCGCGCCAATAGCGCAATGTAATAATCGCTGTTGATTGTCTGTCCCTTCTGGAGATAGTCAATGAATATAAATCCATGTGCATCCCAAAATACAGACGCCATCACCTTGCCAGCTGACTGTTGTGTCTTTTCACGCTTTGGTGTGGGTTCATCATCTGCTGTCCATTCCGCGGACTGCCGATTGGACTCCGGAGTGTAGTAATGGAGCCATGTTTCATCCATTGTCACATATCGACGCAAAAACTCGTCTTTATTGCGGTTAAACAAACACTGCTCCGAATCATCAACACGTTTTTGTTTTGATCGACTGTGAGCTGATGCGGCACCCACTTTGCACAGAGCTTCCACATGTCCAAATATTCATGCACGATATGTCCAAAACGCTCTTTCGATATCTTTAGGGCCTCAGCTATCTCGATCAACTTTACTTTACGGTCATTCAAAATTATTTTGTGCACTTTTGTGATGTTTTCTGGTGTAACAGCCTCTTTTCGACGTCCACTGCATGCATCGTCTTTGGTGCTCATATGACCAGTTTTAATTTTGCAAACCAGAATTTTACGACTAAATATTCTGGAGCAGATGTGGGATAATGCTTATCAAGAGATTTTTCGGCTTCAGTAGCATTTTTTCTGATCAAAAAGTAATGTTTGATCAACGCACGAAATTCTTCTTTTTCCATTTTTTCAAAATAACAAAAGTTGCTTAACTCTTACTGCTGTAATTTACGAACTAATTGTCCGATCGCTGTCAAATTTATATATGTTTCGTTTGAAGGTTGGTACTATCTAAATCTGATATGGATTTAATACTAGTAACGCCATCTATATGTGAAGTAGAAGACTTTTCAGCCCAACTGTTATATTGAGAAGCCACAGTCAGTATATTTATTGTCTTAAACACATTTCTTAAAGACTCACGAGGGCCCATACGGTAGATCGAGCAAATGGCTCTCTTCTGCAGCACAAATACTGAATTAATATCGGCATAATTGCCCCACAAAAGAAGCCCGTATGACATGACGCTATGAAAGTAACTAAAATACACAAGTCTCGCTGTGTCCACGTCAGTCAGGTGTCTAATTTTTTTTACCGCGTAGGCAGCAGAACTTAGCCTCTTCGCTAGACCACGAATGTGCCCCCCGAACTGTAATTTTGAGTCTATTGTGATACCCAGGAAGGCTGTGGACTCAACAATATCCAATGCCACACTATTGATTACAATGTTAGTACTAGAATTTCTAACATTGGGCAATGTAAATCTCACACATTTCGTTTTATTAGAATTAAAAGCAAGATTATTTACTCTAAACCAGTGCTCCACGTCCGAAATAACCTCATTTACTGATGCCGATTCGTCCTTTCCCCGGTTAACTTTAAATAATATAGAGGTGTCGTCCACAAACAACACCATGTGGCAACGGCCCTGAGTCAAATATGGCAAATCATTAATATATACCAAGAAAAGGAAGGGTCCACGAATTGAACCCTGCGGGACACCCATAACAGCCGAGCTGCCACTAGATCTTGCTCCGCCAATTTCTACTGTTTGGACCCTTCCCTTCAGGTAGCAAACAAACAGATCAAGTGCCCTATCACCCAAACCGTAATGCTTCAGCTTCATGATCAGAGTTTCGTGGTGGACGCAGTCGAATGCCTTAGAGAGATCGCAAAAAACACCCAGAGCATCCTTTGCTTCCTCCCAGGCCCCAAATATAAATTTCATAAGATCAACTCCAGCGTCGGTTGCTGATCGACCCTTTAAAAATCCAAACTGTTGTTTATTAAAGATATTATATTGACAAAATGTGCTAGTAGTTGATTTAGAATAAGTTTTTCAAATATTTTGCTAATTGCTGGTAGTACCGAGATTGGACGATAATTAGCTGGGTCAGTGTTACTACCAGATTTAAATAATGGGATAATTTTGCTGCATTTCATCTGATCAGGAAACTCACCACATTCTATACAATGATTAAAAATAATGGTCAGGTCAGGTGCAATCAGATCCATAATGACAGAATACACCTTAACCGAATGACCCCACAGATCACAAGTTTTCTTTTTCTGTAGCAATTTAAAACTCTTGATAATATCAACCGGGCTGATTTGTCTAAAATCAAAACATCTATTATAATGAGGTACATTATTTTCTATTATATTTCTAGCAGTCTCTGAGCAAGAATTTAGTGGCGAAGTTATTAATATAGGAATTTTGGAGAAATATTCCTGAAATACATTTGATATCTGTAGTTGGTCTGTAATTACACTGTTATTAACTATTAGTTTAGGTTCTTTTATATGAGAGACATTTTTATTAGTTTCAAATTTAATTATGTTCCAAGTTTCCTTGACAACATTTGTGGCATTTTTTTTTTCTGTAAGTATAATTTTTTGGCCTGGGCACAAACCTTTTTAAAAATCTTAGAATAGTTTTTTACATAGTTTATAAAATCTAAGCTATAATTCACAAATTTTTCCTTATATAGCTCGTATAACCTTTGTCTACTAATACTGATACCTCTAGTTGCCCAATCACAGAATGCTCCCTTGCCTACTATTTTAAAAGTCTTTGGTTTAAAAATTTTCTGATAATCAGAATCAACAAGGTCGAAAAATGAGGCATACATGTTATTTGGTGTATCTCCTCTTAAGTGTGTAGGGAAACGCCCCAAAATAGATTGTCTGAACTTATTTAAGCGAGCCTCTGTCACAGGAACACAAGTAACATTCCTCGGTTGGATCCCCAGGCAACAACTAAACCTGATCAACTGACCCTGGTGGTCAGAATTAATATTAGAAATTAGTTCTGTATGTGATACACTAAAATCAGTAAAAATGTTGTCAATACAAGTAGAGGATGTGCTTGTAACTCTAGTTGGTTGATTAAAATTGGGCCTCAGATTACGAGGGTCAAACTGAAAGTTCTTAGAACTGGCCACTTATAAACAATATAATAAAAAAATAATTCTAAAATTTGAAAATAGAACTCTTTGCCAATATTACTGATTATATATTTCATTCATTTGTCATTTGTTTTTCGATTTGGCGGCAAATTGAAAATTGTCTGTGTCACGTCAACATGAATTTAACACGAGAAAATTTTCGTGCAATGATTTTTTATGACCTTCGATGTCATTTAAGTCAACAAGAAAGTTATGATAGACTACGATTGGCCTTTCACGATGAAGCCCCATCTCGTGCGACTGTTTACAACTGGTTTAATGAGTTTAAACGTGGTCGCACTAATCTCACTGATGATTTACGTGAGGGATGGCCTTCTACGGCGACAACTGAAGATAACATCTGTTTTGTGCGACGTATGATAGAGACTGACAAAAGAGTGACCTATCAGCAGATTCGGACAAGCTTAGGTATCGGTATGAGTCAAGTGCACAAAATCCTCCACGAACATTTAGCGGTCAGGAAGCTTTACGCCCGGTGGATACCTCATAATTTGACTGAGGCTCAAAAACTCCATCGTGTGGATTGGTGCCGTAAAATGATTGAAAAATTTAACGGAGGTGACTAAAATGCTGTGTTCGACGTACTAACAGGTGACGAAAGCTGGATTTACTGTTATGATCCAGAAACCAAAAGACAATCTGCTCAGTGGGTGTTTCCTTTCGAGGAGTTGCCAACTAAAGTGAAGAGAGATCGAAGTACGGGAAAAAAAATGGTGGCCTCGTTCTTTGGGAGGATAGGTCATTTCGCAACAATTGTGTTAGAGGATCAAAAAACAATTTCTGCAGAATGGTACACTACCAATTGTTTGCCACTTGTCTTGGAAAAAGTTCGAGAGAAACGACCTCGCAGTAGGATCCTCCTTCACCACGACAACGCCTCGTCGCACACCGCCAAGCGAACGATCGACTATTTGGCGACATCAAACGTTGAATTACTGGGTCACCCGCCGTATAGCCCCGACCTCGCGCCTTGTGATTTTTATTTATTTCCAAAAATTAAATAAAAACTTAAAGGAAAGCGGTTTATGAATGCTGAAGAAGCAGTGACTGCGTATCGCGATGCCTTTGAAGAGACCCCTAAGGACGAGTGGGCAAAGTGCTTTTCCCAGTGGTTCTATCGCATGCAGCGATGCATTGACGTGAATGGACAATATTTTGAAAAGATATAATAAAACTAAAAACTGGCTAATGTAATCAGTTTTTGATTTTCTAAGAACTTTCAGTTTGACCCTCGTATAACTTAAAATTTTTGTCTGTGTAAAAGTTTCTGTCGTATAAATCTTCTTGAAGATTGATTCCAGGTATAATATTTTGGCATTTCAGAATATAGCAATGCTTTTGCAAAATCATCATTTTAGCATGTCTCAAAAAAACAGGTTAATGTAGTGGATGGTGGCTGAGCAGCTCTTTGCACTGCGTTCTATGCTGTAAAATACACTCTTTGTCCATTTTCTAAATGTACGGCTAAGTGAACAACAGAAGGGTGTCTCGCATGAATTGGAAATGAAAATTTCGCCAAACTGCTTCTTTACTACTAACATAGCGGCCCATTTGGTATGGGGTAACTTCATCAATGGAATTCTCTGCACCAATTCCAATCACAGCCATATCACTTCCTTTGGTTACATTTGCAATTGTATTTAATAGATTTCACTGAATGGCAAGATTCAACGTTGATGTGTGCTTCGAATGTCTTTGATAAAATGGGTGAATATGGAACAATCCAACGATTATCTATTTCAATATCTTGTAGATTTAATTTGACAATTGTTGATTTTCCATTGTTTGATGTCGATCGGCGACGATACAAAGGATTACCGTCATTACCAGTAATTGTTTCCGATATTAATGTCCGTGGATAGCGGTTTTGAACCTTTACCATCCATCATGCACGGTGAATTTTGATTAAGAGTTCCACAGGGACCATGTATCATGTTTTTGATAACTACCTCATGCAATTCAGGATCTACTTGTACATTAGGGATTTCAGGTCATATCACTGCATCAACTTCATTTGGCCTTATCTTTTCAACCAACCAAATCAAACTGTGTGCATGCGGCAATCCTCGTTTCTGCCACTCCACAGAGTACATCCAGCAGCATGTCTCACCAAACACATAATGTTTTAAGATCAAATCCATAAATGATTTCAACTTTTGTCTAAAGACTCTGGCTGTAATATCATAACGATCAATGGGTGATTGCCCAAGGAATAACTCCTGTTTGATTTCTATCCATTGCGGATTGCATGTAAATGTTATGAACAAATCTGCTGTACCATAATGACGAACGTGGCATCTTGAGCATATTCGTGCATATGCCGAGGGCTTCCGATGTATGTTGCTTTAAGAATAGTCATCCGACCGACATTCTGTGCATTTCCATCAGTATTATTCGCATCTCGAAGGTGAATATAATCTTCAGATCGGAGTTTGGTCTTATTCAACCTGATGAATGTTAATCTCTCCGTTTCAATTTTAACATACATGTCAGCAACATATTTGTGATATAATCGCTGACATTTCAATATGTGATTGTCTTCATTTTCCCGAATCATTAGGTGGTATGAATAATAGTTCATTGAACTGACTTTTTTGTTGGTTTCAGAACCTGTTAGAAGAAATAGATTTTGTTTTAATAACATAGAAATATATAAAATTAAAATACATAATATAGTGACAGATATTATCGCCACAGCTAAACTAATATTTTAATAACCTGTAATGGGATTTATCATTTTTATTGAGAAATCATAGCCATCTTCACGTTGCCAAAATATAATGGGATATTGCAGCGCATCATATGAGCGGTGTGTAATTGATCATTCCGACGATGTAAAACAATATCACGGGATTCCAAGTATTCTCCAACTACAACGATAGCAACTTCATCAAAAGTTGGTGCATTAAAACGTCTTACATGTTGACCTGCAGGTGTTTTAGCAGCTCTGATTACAATTTTGTGATTATCAGATGACATCAGATCCAGTGCAGTTTTAAACAATATAATCAATTAATTGTGTTAATGAAATAAGGTTTGTAATTGTTCTACAATAGACCTCTTTACTAAATTGTTATGTGCACAACGCAGATCAATTTCTTTGTGGTGAATTGCCCATTAAATAAATTTGCAGGAATTTGTTTTCGCTATCTGACACTGTTAACAGTGAACCTGCTTTGTGATATATTTGTCCTTGTATCTGTAACTAAAGAAAATATTATTTTTATACCAAACACTATAAAATAAAATAAATAAGCAATGCGGTATAAATTTATGGATTGTCAGTAATCAAACTTAATAACATTTGATCTTAAAAATAATAAAATATAATAAGTGTCACTGAAACTGAACTACCATATTATTATAATATGATGAGTGATATAATTCGTAATGATTAAGAAATTGAAGATTAGTGACACATCTTAACATATTCTCATTATTAGGTGATAGAACATTTTGTTCGCAAAAATAATTATGGGTAACTGCTATAATACATACCTTGAAAGTTGGAATAAAATTTTCCCGAACTACACTTGTTGCCCCAAATGAAGTCATATGGAAGCAATTGTTATATTGTTGGATATGTGTCAAAAAGTGTACGGAATCTGTTCCTATTCCTGAAACCAATGAGTACAATGGCTCTGGTGGTGGATCCAATGGTATCAATTTCACTTACCATTTGCGCAACACAATCCATTGGCTTCGTTTTTGTATTTCAATGCCTTACATTGTGAGCAAACCGAGTCCATAGAACCAATAACAACACATTGGTAGTTGCTGTAGTCAATTGACACATCGTAACTGAAAGCAGCCTGATTCAAACTTCCGCGATTATTAGTTAAATGTCGTGCTCGCGCTTCACGCGTTTGTGATATCCGAATTCTTTCACGTTCAATTCGGTCGTCACGTTCTTGTGCAGTACGATTAGATCCGTAATTAGCTTGGTTTTTAGCATTTCGGGTTCTTCTACTTCAATTGCTTCGTCTTATAGGAGGCATATCCAATATAAATATATATATATATATATATATATATATATATATATATATATATATATATATATATTGTCAAACACTAACTAAACACTCTGCACAAAACACGATATACGAATTTGTTTCAGTCGTTTGCAGTTGACAAAAGCAAACTCAGTAGATTGGGTAACAGAAAATCCAAGAAAAACAACACTTGTACACCGGCAAATCGACATCACCACTTTTATGTTGTTTTTAATTTGATATGACTTGAAGTCTTTGTGTTTGACTCTATTTATCTATGGCCGAATGTAATTCAACGATGCTTTCTGTGCTTCAACGCACACACGCACACTGTTTTGATAGATATGATCTTTGACGTTAGGAACACACCTACATTGCTTAGACAATAGTCAGTGCTTGCAATTCAATATGAACTTTATAAAGCTCAAATTGACTACCTTTTAGTTGGAAAACATTTGTATGGGAAATAGAAAAGGGCTGTTTTTAGGATCTTCCTTCGATTCATTTTTGTCTTTTAAACCTTCCCTAGACCTCTACGATCATTTCAAGACTAAGATAAGACAAATCCGTTTAGCCGTTCTCTAGTTTCAGTGAGACTAACGAACACCAATTCATATATATATAGATATATAATTCAATTTCAATGCACAAAACACATCAAAATCATATAGTTTTTCAAAGTTACAAAAACTGACTTGATGAAATTTTGATCTGGAACATAGCGTAAACAATATGTGCATGCAGGTAAACGTTAATTACAAAACATATATAATATCTTTATATTACACATAATATTAAAAGTATTAGATGGAGGTTAAGATTAAGTTTAAGAGCCATTTCATTATATTGACGGGCCATTCTTGCTATGGGGTTATATTCAAAAATATTGTTTTTGTAAATTTGCAAGACAAATAGGTTTGAATTTTGTATTTAAGCATATCTGCATAAGGAATTCAGGTAAATAAATAATATTGTATATCGAGACCGAGACCGCGAAAACTAAATCGAAGTCTCGCGTCGTCGGGATTCAAATGACTGACCCTTACATTTTGATTTTGACGATAGTTATTTTGAAAAATTCGCGGTTTGTACTTTTTTTAATTACTATATGAGACCGGGTCGTAACACGATCAAGTTAATAAAGGAATATATATATATATATATATATATATATACCTTTATATTACTTAGCTTACTTACTTAGGAGGGTACTTAGCTTTCAAAAGTGAATGTTGCATTCAAAATCGTTCTTATATTCAAAAATAGTTTTAATCGTAATTGTTTATAGAGAAAGGTCCTAGACTCGAATCCCGACTCTGGCATGTACCAATGAATGAAATTTAAATATGTATGTGTTTTTCATTTACGTACATTAATTTACAGTCGCTAACGGTGAGGGAAAACATCGTGAGGAAAGCTGTCTATCCCTCAGGATAACTAATAGTCAGTGCCTATATATAGTCAGTGCCTGTACCAGTCAGTGGCGATACGGTTCACTACCTTTCACGTAGGGTGCTGTCTATCTAGTTGATACGCGGGCTTCGAATAACCCACACATAATGCCTTCGAAATTTCGGAGATGGACACTCAGGCCTCTTGACTACCCCGCCATAATAAAAAAAGGAGTGTGTATACACAAGTCGTGAAGCGTATGGTATGTATGTATGTTTATAATATTGAAGTTCTTGTGGTGTACATACATACACATCACGCCTGATTCACTGTAAAGGGGTAGACAGAGTTCACTGATCCCCATTTGTCCCGATCCTGACAAACCACTTTCGCGTCATTGACACTCATACATCTTCTCATACACACTCTACATAATATATATATATATATATATATATATATAGCTATTATTCATCCGCATTACATGTCCAAACCTTAATCACTAAAAATATACGCGATAAGTCCCGTTTTCTCGTAATATTAATAAAAATCGAAATATGAATAAAAGAATAAACAAATATGAAAAATTAATAAAAGTTTCTTAAAAATAATAATGATATCTTTACTCATACAAGAGGCATCATTATCACAATATCGTACTGTCATCACTAGATTACCGCGATAATCTGTATCGATGACAGCAGGCTCAAAACTTTTTATTTTTAATTGTTTTTTAATTGATTACAGTGTTAACACATTATAATCTATAGTTACCAATTCAAGAAATTTAACCTGTATTGACATTGGGTAAACAGTACCTATTTTTCTAGATATGTCTGTGACGACGCGAATCTACAGCCAAAAGGCTTTAGTGGACTGTATACTTGAATAAAAGAATATTTGACTTGCTACCAAATGGAGAGGGGAAAAGGAAGCGTGACTCACCTGACTCAGATACACGTGCTTCTTGAAGGGCCCTTCTTCGATCTGGCACAAGTAGAAGTAGGCTACAGATTCACACACCACTAGCGGAAACACAATGCGGGGAAACGACAATTTCCCACGCTATAGTTCTTGCGGGAGTTCGTATACCTCACAGGATACACAGCGGTATTGCGTATAGGGTCGCACGTCACGCTTGCGGAATGGTAGGACGGCAACTGAGGCTGCCCCCGCGCAGGAGGAGGCAAGCCACGCTAGGAAGGTGAGGGTAGGTTGGGATGGTAGCAATTCCAAGTACCTTCATATAGAAAAAATCAATAAATTGGCGAATCGGCGCCACCATTTCCAGCCGCCCTTAAAGGGTCACCTTTAAGAAAAATGAGCGGAAATAAAAGTATAAGCGGTTAAATATATAATAGCGGTTAAGTATGAGCGGGTGTATATGTATGTTTTTATATAGCGGTTAATTATGAGCGAGAAAGTATATATAGATAAATCTATTTTATAAATAACATGAATAAATATAAACAGTTATTACATAGTACTACTGGTTAGGGAGAGGGCAGAGCTTAACGACTGGTCGAAGGTATGTACCCTTAGACGTGCGCACAGATACAACACGAATGACGCCGTCCTTAGAAGGGTGAACTTTGTCAATAATTGCGATTGGCCACGAAAGAGGCGGCGCATTTTCAGTCATGATGACTACAACTGTACCTTCAGTGATAGGCACCGAAGGCGAGTTCCATTTCTCCCTAACTTGAAGGCTCTGCAAATATTCAGTTTTCCACCGCTTCCAAAAAGACTGCACAATCTTGTCTAAAAGAGCAAATCTATGAAGGAGGTTGACATTCTCAGACTCGACTTCAGCCGCCGGAAACGAATGGAGCGGAGCGGTGTGCAGAAAGTGACTAGGCGTCAATGCTGCAGGCTCGCCGGGATCGCAGCTTAATACAGTCAGCGGACGCGAGTTAAGCAAACACTCAATTTCAATAAGAACCGTATTAAGTTCCTCGTAAGACAGAATCTGTTTTCCTATAACCTTATACAAATGGTTTTTGATAACCTTTACCATACTTTCCCAACAGCCGCCAAAATGACTGGCTGTAGGACAATTGAACTGCCAGGAAATGCGATTTTCTGTACGATATTCTTCAAAGCGCGGTCGGTACTCCTTGTCCAAGAATTTGTAGAGGTCTTTCAGGTATGAACTAGCACCTTTAAAATTGGTTCCGTTGTCTGAGTGGATGGTGTCCACGGGGCCGCGGCGCCCAAGAAACCGTTTTAAAGCAGCTAAGAAACTCGCGGTTGTCAAATCCGAAACTAATTCAATATGAGTGGCGCGGGTTGTAAGACAGGTGAATACACAAATGTACGCTTTAAGGCTATGAGCACCTCTACGTCTAGCGGGGACATAAGGCACAGGTCCAGCATAATCAACACCAGTATGGGTAAATGCCTTGACGACCTGGCGCGTGCGGATATCGGGCAGCGCAGACATAAGTGGGTACGTAGCTTGAGGTTTCATTCTAAAGCAAGTGTTACACGAATGCACCCTTTTCCTTACAGTATTACGAGCGGAAAGAATCCAGTATCTTTGTCGCAGCAACGACAAGAGTAACTCTGGACCAGCATGTAAATATTTAATGTGGTAATAGTCGAACAACAAATAAATTACATGATCATTACGTGGCACAAGTATAGGGTGCTTGTGACCATAGTCGAGGTCGGAATTTGAAAGCCGACCGCCGACGCGGATGAGGCCATCAGGCTCCAAAAACGGGCTAAGCTTTGAAATAGTGGATGAGCATAATTTATTAGCCTTAATGGCGTTTATTTCATTAACGAAATGTTTATGTTGAAGGATACGCAGCAATGCAATTTCTGCGAAGTCCAAGTCCACAGTGATGATGTTATGGTCGCGTCGGGGTATTAATTTTAACATACGAAAAACATAAACTAATATTCTTAATAATTTACTCCAAGATGAGCAATTTTGTGCTACATTGTAAATAGGACAGCGATCATCATCAGCGGGTAAGGTGATCGCGTGAACGTTAACCTTCTGCTCCGAAAGGTCCTCAGGAGGGTCTCCGATTTCACTGACAGGCCATTGGGCCACAGGCAGTGAAGCCCACGCGGGACCATAAAGCCACAGTGGGTGAAAGAGAAGCTGACGTGGAGTAATTCCACGGGACAGGGCGTCAGCAGGGTTTTCTTCACCCGAAACATGATGGAAGTTCTCGGCGGCGATGTTCTCCGTGATTTGTATAACTCGGTTTGCGACGAACGTCTGCCACCGGTGCGGTGAGCTTCTTATCCAATAAAGCGCGACCTTTGAATCGGTAAACGCATAAACTTTCATAGGAACGCGATCGCGGTAAGCGTTTAACACAGTTCGCATTAATTTAGACAAAAGTACGGCTCCACAAAGCTCAAGCCTAGCTATGGATAGCTGTTTCATAGGCGCGACTCTAGACTTAGCGCATACTAGACGGATGGTGATGCCCGTAGGGGAGTTAACCCGTAGGTATACCACTCCACCGTAAGCTGCAGAACTTGCATCGCAAAAGCCTATAAAGTGACTTCGCAATCACCTTGCACACCTAGGTACCGCGGTATCTTAAAGCCATTTAAAGCCGGTAGCTCATTGCAGAACTGATTCCACACTTTAGCAATGTGGGGCGGGGGAAGATCGTCCCAGTCAATTCGTAAAAGCCAAAGTTGCTTAATAAGCAATTTAGCATAAGTAATTATGGGAGCGACATACCCCATAATATCCCATAGCCTAACGATAGTTGAAAGCATAACTCGCTTCGTACTTAATAAGTCCCAGCCAGCGCCTTTAAATAAATTGATAAGTTCATTCGAAGCTTGCGTTGCTTCCGGTAACGACTCTACTGAAAACACAATGTCATCCATATAGAGTGACTCGGAAATTATCTGCTTAGCTAACGGATATTTATGACCATCATCATTTACTAGCTGTCGTACAGTACGCAGCGCGTGAAAGGGGCTCGACTTAATACCAAAACAGACGCGCGTGTATTCATATAAAACGAGTGGTTCTTGAGGACTAAATCTATAAAGCATTCTCTGAAAACGACGATCAGACTGCCGCATAACTATCTGTAAAAACATCTGACGACAGTCTGCAGTCATAGCTATAGCATGAAGTCTAAACAACAAAACTATATTAAATAGATCACCCTGCAAGTTAGGGCCGCTATGCAATAGATCGTTTAGCGAACAACCGGATGTAGTATTAAAACTAGCGTTTAACACTACGCATAATTTCGTAGTAAGTTTATCCTCCCTGACGACTCCGTGATGCGGTATTATGTACATCGGTTTAGAAGAGTCACGTAAATCTTCAGGTGGCGCGGGAACTAAATATTCGTTGTCTATGTACTCGCGCATTGCCGCATCATAAGCATTTTTCAAGTTGGATGAGGCTTGTAATTTCTTCTCCAAGCTAAGGAAGCATTTACGGGCCGAATTGTATGAGTCACCTAACATGAACATATCCTTTCTAAATGGAAGGCCAACAATATACCTACCACTGGCGGGGTCGCGATCCGTAGTGGACGCATAAAATAATTCGCATTCAGTGTCAGCTAGACTGTGAACGGGCGCAGCAGAAGGAACCTCCTCGAGTTCAAAAAACTTACGTAATAAAACGTCAATAGGCTCCTCTCGTACAAAAACATTGCAGCACATCGAAGATGCCGCGCGGTTATTAACATTATAGGTAGGTACCAATCCTATAACAACGTAACCTAATACTGTCTCAATAGCGGGAGGCAAAGTCGACCCACTATCGACCTTATTGCCTAGGAATAAGTGCGGGAATAAAGACGCGCCAATTAGGACATCTATTTTGCTAGGCATAGCAAACGAACTATCAGCCAGCGGAATATTATTTAAATACGGCAATAATGAGGTATTGACAGCTACAGTAGGTAATTTGTCGGTAATATTGTCGACAACCATAGCTGAAACCTTGTAGCTATTTCTATGATCAAACCGGGAAAAGAATTCAAAATCGACTGAGTTTCTAACAATCTTTTCGGAGCCTCCAAAACCCCTTACGTATGTGCTTTTATTCGTTTGCATTTGCAAACCCAAACGTTTGCAACACTCGTGTGAGATGAAATGACTCTGAGACGCAGAATCCAAAATTATACGTATTATATGTCTGTTGCCAAACGTATCGTAGCTATATACTTGCGCGGTAGCTAATAAAACGGTAGAAGTATTAAGCTTGCTACGCATAGAACTGCTAGACTCCTGAGTGCGAGGGGCGAGGCCTACTAGTGCGACGTCCTCAGTGCGTGAGCCAGAGTGAGATGGCATGTTTTCCGAGGGCGAAGATCGCGCGGGCGCATTCATTGGACGCGGGCATTGTAATCTATCAATATGACAATGGGCCGATTCTGTTAGTCGATTGAAATGTAATAGCGTGTGATGTTTAAGTTGACACACACGGCAATGCGATTTTGAGTTACAAGAAAGGGTACGATGCTTAATGCTCAAACAATTAATGCATGAATTATTTTTCTTTGCGGCTTGGAATCTATATTCCGGTGTCATTTTATTAAAAGCGGGACATTTAAATAAATGTTCATGTACAAAATTACTACACAAACACTTTGCAGGATAAGAGTCTGCGGTACTGACCTAAGTTTGATACTTAGGCGGGTTGATAGTAGCATTTCGCGGGCGATTGGATTTATTTTCATAAGTACTCGGTGTAGGGGCGGTACGTAATAGTATTTTATTTTGAGTTTTTATGAAATCAACTAAGTTGGCGAACGTGGGAATTTCCAACGATTTTACAGTCATTTCAAATGCGCGAACAGTATTTCCATCCAACTTTTGAAGCGCGATAAACAGCAAAATAAAATCGGACAAGTTATTTATTTTTAAGCTATTCAATGCGTTCACGGACGTTACAAAGCGATCAATGAATGAATCGTAATTGCTAGAATTGGGGCCGTGAAGCGGCTTGAAGTTTAATATTTGCTTCAAGTAAGAAGAAGTGAGTGTCCGCTTGTCTTCGTATTTGTCGATTAGAGTTTGCAGAATAAGCTCGTAATTATCAGAATTAGGTGTTATACCTGAAATGGCAGATAAAGCTTTGTCTGGGAGTTTACCTAACAGATAATACAACTTGTCAGCCGTTGAAAGCGATGGGTTTTCATGTATAGTGGACTTAAAACTTGAATAAAAGAGTGGCTACGAACCATAATCACCACTAAAACCAACTAATTCAATAGGTGGCAATATACAAAAACTCCTACGGGGCTGGTCTTGCTGGACAACACTCTTCGGTAAAGAGTGCTGAGAGCGAATGCGTTTAATTCCACTATACAGTTGCTCAAACGCTATAAGAGAACTAAAAGTAGGTTCAGCCTCTGGGTGAACAGTTAATAAACGTTCATTGTATTTATCCAAAGAAGACTTGAACTCCGTATGAACCGCGTCAATACTTTCGGATTCACTGAGAAATTTATCGAGCAACTTTGGATCAGTATGCACCAACTTACTTGAATCAAATAAAAGTTGTATGTGCTGAAATAAGGCATTGCACCTAGCATTAGTAACTGCAAGTTGAGCATCGCGAGGGAGCTCACCTTGGACCTTTCCGTTACTCATATTGAAGTAAAGTAGAAGCTAGTCGAACCTTCTAGAATAAATCGACGCGAGTAATTATAGTATAAAGCGGGTAGAAAAATAAAGTAGAAGCTAGTAAAACCTTCTAGAATAAATCGACGCGAGTAATAAATTAATAAAGCGGGTAGAAAAATAAAGTTCGCACTCACGGAGTGCGGTGAGACAACGGAATGTTCAGCTATTGCGGTGTATTATAAATAGATATGCGGATTAGTATAAATAAAATAAGCGGAATAAGTAAATACATATAATAAATAAGTCAGAGGTCAAACTGACTCGGTTCGAGGGCCCAAATGGACCGGCTCGAGAGTGACTGAAAATGGCGGTGATCCGGTTCGACAGGAACCAGAATGGCGAATCCGGCTCGAGGATCAAAAAATGATGACGCGAATCTACAGCCAAAAGCTTTTAGTGGACTGTATACTTGAATAAAAGAATATTTGACTTGCTACCAAATGGAGAGGGGAAAAGGAAGCGTGACTCACCTGACGCACACACACGTGCTTCTTGAAGGGCCCTTCTTCGATCTGGCACAAGTAGAAGTAGGCTACAGATTCACACACCACTAGCGGAAACACAATGCGGGGAAACGACAATTTCCCACGCTATAGTTCTTGCGGGAGTTCGTATACCTCACAGGATACACAGCGGTATTGCGTATAGGGTCGCACGTCACGCTTGCGGAATGGTAGGACGGCAACTGAGGCTGCCCCCGCGCAGGAGGAGGCAAGCCACGCTAGGAAGGTGAGGGTAGGTTGGGATGGTAGCAATTCCAAGTACCTTCATATAGAAAAAATCAATAAATTGGCGAATCGGCGCCACCAGTCTGCGCCCTTCAACTTCACTCATATATATTCCTTCAATCATTCAATCTTAGTCACTACATCTTCTTTCAAACCGCAACCTTCCCTTATCACACTATGTCACTTCTAACATGCTTCTCAGTGACCGCATTTCGATGGCATAGTGTTTTTTTTTACTTTTTTTTTTGTTTACTTAGGAAAACAAACAGTTGTATAATTATAGAAAATAACAAATACTTTAAATCCATAAAAACCTACAGTTTCTATTACTTTATACAATACAATTAATAAACATAATTTAGAATATATATATATATATATAAATTATAAACGGTTTAAATCGGATTGTAAACTTCGACAGTCCTCTATATTCCTAACGATCCTAAATATTTCAGTATCATCCGCATATAAAAGATGAAGGCTCATTTTATTAACTATGTGAGACCGGGTCATACCACGATAAATTTATAAAGATATCTGATTACCTTTATTTTGCTCGACGTTTCAACCGTCCGAAGTTGCAAAGGCCGTGGTCGCGGGAAGACTAGCTCTAGTCTCAGCTAATGTCTGTCTACCCTCACAATTTTTGTTAATTCATAGCACGACACACTACACTCACACTATCCGAAGACACATCCGCAGTTACGCCACGCGAATATAATCCTATGATTACCGGTTCCCATGTTTCTGAAAGCCTAAAACCATCCTCACGATTGAAATTATTGGGATGTTTTTTAATTTCAATGGCCTCACGAACAACCCTGGGATAATAATGTTGTTCCGTGGATATGATTTGAGGTTGATGTAATTCAATCCAATGGTTTGAACCAGACATCAGGTGTTCCGCTATCGCTGACTTTTGTGGTTGCCTATTCTTTACAGCTGGTAGTCAGCAGCAGCTGGTCTGGTCTCACATAGTTTATAAAATGAGTATAAATCGCGAGTGTTTAAAAATAACTAGACAAAGGCTATCCCGAAAGCATTGCCTGACGTCTAACAAATTTATGACAAATAGCAGCGGGCCAAGAAGTGAACGCTGAGGAACTCCAGAAGTGATGGGCAGAAATGTCGAAGTAAATCCACTGACCGATACCGCCTGACTTCTATTACGGATATAGGATCAAACCAGTGCAGGACGTCCCCGCGCACTCCATTCTCTCGCAACTTACGCACAATCAAACAGTGTCCCAATTTGTCAAATGCCTTTGAGAAGTCCGTGTACACAGCGTCCACCTGGGAACCGGAGTTAAGAGCGGCTTGGATATAGTCAGTGTACGTTAGAAGGTTAGTCTCTACACTGCTACCCCTGATAAAACCATGCTGCTCGACAGGAAAATGGCGTGAAAGAACCCGCGTCATAGAATTCACCACTATTTTTTCAAGGACTTTACCGAAAACACATAACTTTGATATTGGTCTGTATTGCATCACGTCATGTCTGTCACCACCCTTTAGAATGGGTGTCTTCCACGCCTCGGGGAAAACTCCAGTCGACAGAAACTTCCCGTAAATGATGGTCGTAGGTGCGGAAAGCTCCTCCGCACAACTCACCATAAACAACGGGTGAATGCCATCGTAACCCGCGCCCTTCGATACATCAAGTCCCCGCAGCAGAGTGAGCACCAACCCCTCAGACACATCCACTGAACAGAGATCGATAGCCGTTTCAGGAACCACAAAGTTTTCATCACTCGAATCTCTCTGATTAACACGATTTTCGAAAACAGACTGAAAAAACTCATTAAAAAAGTTGCTAATAGATTCGCCGTCGCAAGCTACTCTATCGCGGTAAGTCATGTACTTAGGCAAAGCATTGACATACATTACGACTTCATGAAAGACCAGAAGTACTTCGGATATTTTCTTAATTTTTCTTTGGAAAATTGTATGTACCTATCATAACATAACTTACTCATCTTTCTGTGGCGAGACCTTAAGCACTTAAAAACGTTATAATCCAAAGGATTATTATAGGTTTTCCATCGCTTGTGCGCCCGCCCCTTCTCTGTCTCGAGCTTTACGAGAGACCCGGTGTACCAAGGCGGGTAAGCAGAGCCACAGACAGACTTCATTGGAACATACTTCGCAATGAGCGAATATAATACTGCGTACAACTGAAACACCATGTCATTGACACCTCCACGTAGCTCCTCAGTCCAAACATAGCTCCGCAGACAAGCCTTGATAGCCCCAAAATCAGCCGAACTGAACATAGGCCTTAAACCTTTATTTGGCCTTAAGTAAGTAATGGATTGAATACGAAGCTCAACGTCAAGAACCTTATGGTGGGGGTCCTCGCGAGTCAAAGGATGAGGACATGCCGCCACGGTTCAACCCGCGCCCGCCATCACAAGGTCCAGCACGCGCCCGTTGATGTTCAAGCATCCGTTAAATTGGCACAAGTCAGTCAATGCCAAGAAATCAGACAACAGGCACACCTTGTTATTGTCATTTGGATTAAGCAAACACAAACTAGAGTGACCTGGATTCCAGGCTGCATGCGATACGTTAAAATCTCCTAATAACAAAAACAAATCATTAGCATACTGTGTTAAAATATCTGCAGTGTATTCGAAAAAAGTACCTAATTTATTAAAGTGGTCGTCATGATGTGGAAAGTACGAACAAGAGATATGCAGGTACCTAGCAGCAGAGGAAGAGGGAGTGGCCCCGGGCTGCAGGTCAACAGTCACTCAGAGCTCCTCGGAGCACCGTCGCCCGCACCTCCCCACCGGCGCCTGGCACACTATCTGCCCGAAACACATCATGCGATGGTGGGAGAAATTCGCCATCCATGAAATCCGGAGTCAGCCAGGTCTCCGTGAGGCAGATGCAGTCGTAATTCCAGCGCAATACCTCTGGCAAGAAGGAGTGTGATTTAGTGCGTAATCCCCTCACGTTCTGATAGTAAATGGATAATGCATTTAACTGAGACATGTATACATGTGTAATAATAAAATACAGCAATATGACACGCACAACAACGCAAACATCATGAAATAAATAAAAAACTTAACACTTAATAATGATAATTTACACATGATAATTTACACTTTTTATATAAGAAGGAACCAATATATTACTAAATAAACAGTTACATTTTTAAAGAACACATGCTTATCTTCTAAGAATAAGAACAAGATCTTATCACTAATACGAACCAAAGATAATAATAAATCTATCGCTACTGACTCAGACTTTATGAAGACAATTGAAATAATAATAATAAATATTAGACATTTGTTATACAGTCATACTAATCTATTTACATCTACTTTATTATTGATACGGATAACTTTGTAATGTTCCGACTTGCGCATGAATATTTTACAATCCCTGATCCATAAGAAGGAATATCCCAATTCAGCTTTCCGAGCTCGAGCCGCTTTCGGGAGCAATTTGTTTTTAGGCGTTAAGTGATCGTTGAGGTAGAGGTTGACTGCAGGCCCCGCCAGGCTGACATCGGCAGTAGTGAGATGGCGCCGCGCGCGCATCCCAGCAATCAGCTGATCCTTGCGACGTCGCTGGGTGAAGCGCACTATAACGGCGTCCCGCGGCCGCGGAGACCCGTCTTTGTTCTTTCTCTCGAATCTGCGAACGCGGTTGATCTCATCGACGTCACTCTCCTGCAACAAGAACCCACCTTGTTGCATATGTCCCGTAGTATGGCATTCAAATTCTCGCCTTTATGATAGGGTAATCCGGAAATTTCCACGTTATTGATGCCCGCCATCTGCTCTCGGGAGTTATGCTGGTCTTGAAGGTCCTGCATAGCAGTTTTCATAACATTGAGGTCAGCCTGAATGTTCGACATGGATGCCAGCTTTGTCTCAACAACAGTCAACCGATCTTCAATGAGACTAAACCGAGACGTGAGCGCAAATATCTTTGCATGGAGCTCTTTGATTGCGCTCGAGTTAAACCCAACGGCGCTTTTGAAATCGCCCAGGTCGGAGCGAACCGCCCTCAACTCTGCCAACAACAGTCCGACATCAGGGGAAACGCAGGGCGCGGGCGAGGACAATTGCGCTTGCGACGCTCGGCAAGATGAATACCGCCACGCAGCCCTTTTCTCCGCGCTCATCCTCCTATAGGTGGAATCTGCTAAACCGCATGCATTTAATGCAATTCATTGTTCCAAAATATTAGAATAATAGGGTAATTGTACACTAATTTAAATATGACTTACGCGCAGCTACGAAGTCGGCAGGTAGCGGGCCGGGCGAACGAGGGGTGAGGTACATTTATTTTGACCGCTTCTCAGTGAGGTAAGGGCGCGTCAGCGTCTCCACTACGTAACGGCGTTTAACACAGCTCCAACAACAAGCGAACCTAACGCTTAATTGAGTTAGAGTGAAGAAAAACGAAATCAAAGCTCAAATTCTTCTCTTCCTTGATCTTCAGTTCGTTCCAGTTGAGGATCTAAAGCTTATTCCAAAGCGAACATATTTAGCCAGTTTGGCATCACAATTGACTAAATCAAGGTCCGATACTGGGGCCGTTGTTATTTTTACTGTACATCAACAATATTGATAAAAACCCACTCTACGGTCATTTGACACTCTATGCAGATGACACTTGTCTGTTTTATTATGAACGTAATCTACAGGAAGCATTTAAGAGATGTCAGAATAATTTGAACACAGTTACAGTATGGTTTAAGTACAATCTTTGTACAGTAAAAATAACAACGGCCCCAGTATCGGAACTTGTGGTACACCATAGTTTATAGTCTGAACACTGCTTATTGCATTATGCAGGTGAACTAATTGTGTGCGATTCTCTAAATATGATTGTAATACTTTATAGACAAGGCCCTTTATACCGATATTTTTTAATTTCTTCAACAATATGACATGGCTAATAGTATCGAAAGCTTTTTTGAGGTCAATAAAAATACCGACGGCTATGTTCTTTTGATCAATTTGCTGCTTTAACTTCATATATATATATTGTTATACATATTGTTTGCTATTTAAGATGCTATTGCTGTCAAGGTATTCTATTAATCTGTTGTATATGACGCGTTCATACATTTTGGATAGTACTGGTAAGACAGATATAAGTCGGTAATTTGAGGGATCCGATTTACTACCAGATTTAAAAATAGGCGTGACTTGCGATTTTCAAATGATCTGGAAAATACCTGTATTTAAGCAATTGTTAATACTGTTAGTTAGGTCTGTCAGTATAAATTGTTTTATACTTTTTACCGTTTTTACATTTATTTTATCAATGCCGGAGCTAACATTATTGTCTAATTTATCAATATAAGTACTTATTTCATCTACGCAACAGGGTCTAAATTGGGTTATTGTATTTAATAAATTGGGAGAGCTACATGTATATGTTTGTGTTGTGTCTTTATGGTATAGAACAGAAATTTTTTGTGCCAATTGATAACCTATTGTTGAAAAGTAAGAATTGAAGTACTCACATATTTCATGCTGGTTTGAGATCTTCTTGTTATTAACTATTAGATTTGAAATTAGCTTTGACTTTATTACAAGTTAAAGAATTAAATATTTTCCACATGTTCTTAGGTACTGACTGACACTTTTAAAATACGTTATTATAGTATGCTTTCTTTAGTTTCTTTTTGTATAATGTGACATAGTTTCTTTGAAGAATAAACTCAAGTTTGATGTTTCAGTTGGCGGTGCAATATGTTTCTTTTCTTAACCTCTAATAGAAACTCTTTGCTTATCCAATCATCTCGTGGTAGATTCATTATTTTTGTTCTTGTGGTACATCTTATAATATTTAATTTCAGGTTATGTTCAAGATCAGTGTAGTTAATATCAATGATTTTACTTTTAGTGTATGTAGATTGTTGCTGATTGTAATTTATTGCATTATATTCTTGTCTAGGTTTAGACATTACTTGTCTTTTTTCAAGTTCAAGAAACATATCTTTGTGATCCGCTAAGCAAGTATTCATAATTGAGAGGTGAAATGTAGAACATTCTAGGTTTGTATGGATATGGTCTATAATCGTGGCAGTGTTTGCAGTTTCTCTTGTAGCTAATTCATTTTTTACTAGGTTGAGAGTTTTGTAACCCGTTTCTTCTAGTAATCTATTATAGTTATCTACGGGTTTGCTTTTTGTAAGTAAATAAAGGTTGAAATCGCCAAATACTATAGAGATCGCGCCACATAAATTGGCAGTAGGCAAACTTGGAACTAAATTTGACGTTTCCGCCATTGCGTGTTATTTTGTATGAAAGGTAAATTTAGTATTACCAGCGTTGTGTTTTTTGCTCACTCTTTGTAATTTTTATGTTTGTTAAGGGTGATTATAATAAATTGATTTCCGGAGTTTCTTGTTAGTTCTTCTCCAAGCTAGGGTCTCCGCTGATCTAACCTCGGTAAAAAATATGTAAAGACAATGCTCAGTGCCATGTTTGAAATAATAGTTTTAAGAGATTCGCGATTTATACTCATGATATAAGATATAAGGGTGTGTATAAGATTGATTGCACCTGTGGGAAATCCTACGTCGGACAGACTAAACGGTCTATTGCGGACAGAGTGAAGGAACACATAATATATGTAATGTATAATAAGAAGGATAAGTCCCGTTAATTATTAATCATGTTTGAAATAGTTTTTTTAATTTATACTTAGATCATAAGATAACTTTCAAAGAGAGCTTGTGATAGGGCCTATTTTAAATAAACATAATATTTTGACTGTTGACTTTGATATATTAATTTGTTTTATTTCACTTTATAGCTCTGCAACCAAAGATCGTTACAAATGAAACCTATAATGTATCGAGCCGTATGACACAGTGAGTGCTAGTTTTGACGTGTTTACTGGTAACACTGAATTACGCGACTGTGGCGACGCCTCCAACTGCCAATTTATGTGGCGCGATCTCTACCTTTATTTTTCGTATTTAACTGTCTTTCAAGACATTGTAGAAAATTATTACATCTGCTACTTGGTGATCTATATATGACAGCAATATCTATATCAAGAGCTATAAATTGTATCCATAAATAATGATTTCCATCCAGATAAACATCGTCTGTAACTTTGTGACTGATACTATTATGAACAAAAATGGACACACCACCACCCCTAGAACTGTCTCTGTAATTGTATATATGTTTGTAGTTTGTAATTGTAGTTTGTTGGGCATTTTTTTCATTTCTTATCCACGTTTCTGTTAGTAGTATTATATCAACTTTATTTGAGAAGCTTTCTAATTAATGTATATCTCAGTTCTTCGAGTTTACCAGAGTTATTTATACTTTGGGCATTGGCGTAGAAGAACTTCAGTGATGAATTCTTAGGGTGAAGATCTTGAGGATCATCTATTAGACTATGTGAGACAGTTGTTTCGTAGTAAGTTTTGCTTTTCAGTTTTTTTGCAGTTTCGTTACGATCTTAGGACATCCTTTGATATATATAATTGTAAGATTGGTCTCTCCAAGTTTTTCTCGGTGTGCTAGCTCTTCGCGTAATTGTTTCAGATTGTTCTATTGAAGTATTGTTTGGTCAGGGTAGATTTTTGTCTGTGTTATTTTAGTTTTATTTCGTAGATCTGTAGTGGCGGTATCACGTAACTTGAACTGTACCTTAATAGAACGATTTTTGTTTGTATTATATTTTCCCAGGCGATATATATTAATAGGATTCGGACAGCCCGGATGAATGGTTTCTAGAATATTCATTATCTCTTTTTTTTCATGGGATTTTCGTTCTTCTTGATTCTCGTTACTTGTTTCTTTTATGCCAGCTACTATTAATCTTAATATTAATTAATCGCAACTTTTGAAATAGTTACGAATATTTCTGATAAGACGAAAGAAAGTATGTATTGTCTTTGTAACTGCGCACGCGTGAATCGAGATATTAGCGAGTATATATTATTATACCTACATTTCCGTAAAGTGGGCACTCACAATCACCTTGTGAATCGACCGATAAGCCTTAAGCTCGCTTAATGTACGTTGTGATTCAAATTTACACTCCACTTTTTTGGACTTACGACACTTTTACCACTAAATACAATAATCAGAATATCTTCTGCCGGCTTCAAGTGTTTTGGTTGCTACAAGCTCATCCAGGATCGGCAGTAACTGGCGTGTCGTCATTGCAAGGACCGGTTTGAGTTGGGATGCGCCAACGTCTCCATGAAGTGCTTCCGTGAGATGTGCTGGGAGCTGAAGGCTGGCTGGAAGTGAGCTCTGTGCTGCAGCAAGGTGCCCAAGAGGTGACAACACCCCGACACGCCGATCCGAGTAGATCCTGACTCCGTATCCTTTCGCCGTGGTGGCGCTCTCTGCAGTCCGGATCGTGTATCCAAAGTGCCGGCAAGTCATACTGATTACAGCGCCGCTGAGTGTGGTACGATAGCAGATGATGTCACCTATGATGATGTTACCCCGGAGCATCTTTGCCTCAACTTATTGCTAACATCAATAAAAACAAAAGTGATTGGCACAAAACAATAATCATTTAATGTGGTAGGCGCGGTAACATGAATAAATTAATACTTATTAAATCAATTAATGACTTATATACAAACATAAAAAACCGATTAATTTTGTGTACTTTACCGTAGTTGACATGGTTGCCAACCTAAGCAAATAGTATAAGGTACATTGCTACATTGCACTACATTGCTGCTTGGATACTATGTGTATGCATAGTACTAATTAAGACTTTATTGTCTTAAATTGTTTAATTAATAAACAAATAAAGCTTAAAAATAATAATATTTTTTATTTAATAGCTGTAAGAGGCAGGTAGCAGTATCGCTACATTACTAAAAATTTGGTTTCTGACCAGGCCCCTATTGGCCAGAATTGGGTATTCGTGACTTTTCCCTGGCGAAAGTTCCAGAAAATAATTCCATTTAAAAATATTACAACCGACAAAAGAGCATTTTAAACAAAGTGGTAGTAGCACCTGTCGTCACTTTAGTGCATCAGAACATGCAGACTTTGTTAGGTAAAGAGTATTATTATTATTAAGGTCCTATGTCCCCTAGATGGGGCAGAGGGCATCCACTGTGCTCCGCCATCTCGATCGGTCTTGGGCTTGGCGCTTTACCTCACTCCACGTCTTTCCAATGGCCACCGCTTCTGCGATGATCGACCGCTGCCAGGATTGCTTAGGGCAGCCACGTTTCCGCTTTCCTTGGATATTCCAGTCTAGGGCTTACCACGGAATGTGATCGCGGTTCCTTCGGAGTTGGCCGATCCAGTTCCACTTGCGGCGTTTGATCTGCTGGTCGATCGGTGACTCATCGCAGCGTTCCCACAGATCTACATTACAGATTTTCTCAGGTCCGTATATACCGAGATTACGGCGAAGACAGCGGTTGATGAAGACCTGAAGCTGTCGCGAAATGGTTTTGGTAACCTTGCATGTTTCACTTCCGTACAGCAATACGGTTTACACATTGGACCGGAATATCTTGAGCTTAACTCTCCTAGTAAATTTCCGCGCTTGCCATACAGGACGGAGCTGTGCAAAGGTGAATTTGCATTTGGCGATCCTCGAAGCGATGTCCTCTTCGGCCCCTCCAGTTTCAGACACTAAACTACCGAGGTAGGTGAACTTGTGGACTCTTTCTACCTCCTATTTATATTAAATACCATTCCTGAAAATTTCATAAGCATTGTATGTATAGTTTAGAAAATACACCATTTTTTCATGTTTTTCGCTGTCCTGTAAAATAGCTTTTTTGTAGATGTATTTATACACTTTGCTGCCATCGAAATGTTGTCAAGGAAACTTGGAACATTATAATGATAATAACAATAAAGCATTTATTTACAGCCACAAGAACATATACAATACAAATATTTTACAAATCAAACTTACAAACTAGGGGGTATTGCTTGTGCATGTTATTGTCGTAGCAAAAAGGTTCTAACTCAGCTGGGTATGTTACATTTGGTGGCAACCGCAACGCTAATATTATGTTAGAACTAACAAAACGGCAATATTAACAATAAGAGCTTAATAAACATACATATAAATAAGTGTGAACTATAAATAAAATATTGTGTTACGTATTGTAATAACATATTGAAATTATACAGTACATAAATGTTTTTTTATGTTTACAAAAGCCGCTATGGACGCCCTCATGCCGCGCTGCTCTTCAGCCACAGCCACGAGTGCAGAGGCCACCAGCCTGGCCTCGAACTTTGCGGTGAGCTGCGCCCTACTGGCCTCCAGCTTGGTATCAAACCGCTCCGCACTAGCTGACAGTTTGGCGTCGAGCAGAGCAGCTATTACCACCAGTGTCACGGGCGCCGGGGACGCAGACTTCACCGCGAAGGACACGCCAAGGCCGGAACGGTCAGCCGCCGACTCAGCCGCAGAAACCTCACTGACAACGGAGCAGTCGACGTCCTCGCAGGACATAGCGACATCGTGCCCGTGGCCACCGGGTAGTCGTCGGCCCTTCGGCGGCCCACGGTGACGTTGTCGCAGCGGGGGCAACGCATCTGGAATTTTGCTCCTGGTCAAATCACGCATATATCCTCTGGAGCTACTGCCACAAAATGGTAAGCACGTTGGAGATCTATGCGAGAGAATATCTTCTTCCCAGCTAAGAGGTATGTGAAATCATGGTTCCTTGGAATTGTATATCTGTCTGGCTTCGTAATTGAGTTTAAATTGCGATAATTACCACAGGGTCACAATTCACCGTTCTTCTTAAGCACGACGTGAAGTGGGCTTGCCCAGCAATTCTTAGAAGGCCGATAAATGCCGATTTGCTGCATGTAATCAAATTCCTTTTTCACCTTGGCGTATTTATCTGGGGGAAGCGGTCGTGAACGAGCAAATACGGGTGAACCGGTAGTCTCGATGTGATGCACGACGTTATGTTCTGGGGTTTCTTTGTAGCAAACCGGTTTTGTTAAATCGGGATAAGCTGATAACAAATCATAGTACGAATTCGTCACGTCGATTGTCTTGATGTTTACGTATTCGTAGTTCACTATAGATCCAATAACATTCAGATTGGTCACTGCGTCAATGACTTTTCTCCCGTTTATGTCCACCAAAAGTTTATGATGACTGAGAAAATCGGCACCGAGGATAGCTTGTTTCACGTCTGCCAGAATAAATGTCCATAAATACGGTCTTCGTAATTTTAAATTGAGTACCAGGTTTTTAGTCCCATGCGTTTTTATCTCAGTTCCATTGGCTGCGTATAGTTTGTATTCTTCGCTTGAGTAGTTTCTACATGATTTTTAGTAGCCAGCAGTACTGAGACATTAGCTCCCGTGTCCATCAAAAAACGTAGACCACTGTTTGAGTCGGTCACGCTGAGGCGATGAGAAGGGGAGATGGTGCAGACATCCGCCACTGGCTGCACCGATTTTAGTTTTCCGAATGTTCAGTAAGTTTCTTCCAAGAGCATGGATCTGTACATTTATTAGCTCTGTGGCGAAATTTACGATGATAATATCAAAGTCGCTCAGAGTTATTTGATACGTGACGATTCACGTAACGGCCTCTCGAAACGGATCCACTCTGAAAGCGTCGATATTGGTTAAAATTTCTCGTCCTAGGTCTGGATCTTTGCAATTCCATAACCTGCAAATTTAGTTGGGCTATCTGTGCTTGTAGTGCTGTAAAATCATCTGCTCTGCCGATACTTTTGCTGCAGGTGATGACTTCTGTAACATGGAGAGGTCGAGTGTTTTCCATTATTTTGTCTGCAATCGCTGCTAAATTCTCTAAATCCTTCACCTCGCTTAAGGCGAGAACAGCACGAATTGAGGATGGCAGATGTCCTTGCCACATTATGTTGAGGGTTTTATCTGGAATTTTGCTCCTGGCCAAATCACGCATATTGCGGAGTAGATGCGATGGATTTTGATCTCCGAATTCAATTTCACTCAATAATTTTTGCAGCTGGCGATTTTCCGATTCCTCGTAAACCGTTAACAGTCTTGTCTTTAGGGCTTCATATTTTTTCGTCTGTGGTGGCGTCAATAAGATATCACTGACTTGCTTGATGACGTCCTTACCGAGTTTAGTTACCGCCAGGTTAAATTTGGCATCATCACCAAGTTTTTGAGGCGTCAAAATTGCTTCTGTTTGTTCGAACCATAGGCGTGGCTGATCGCACCAGAATTCAGGGAGACGGGATGAGACAGTCACCGTCGATAGCCCTGCCGTGGTTCGAGGAGTTGGCTCCGATTGGGCCATGTTGAGACTTTTAGGTAGGCTTCAGTGTTTGTAATCAAATCACGTCGCTGTCACCACTTTGGCGGATTGTACTTGGCTGGGTGATAACTGTTACTTGGTGATAGAAGAATAACACTCAGAATGTGAAACTGTATTTATTTTCTTTAAACCGTACTTTACAAAGGTTAGTGTCCAAGTGTTTTTAATAAAATCTAATCGCTAAGAAGAAATAATAATGCAGACATATAAGGAGCGGTGCCGAATGCAAAAACATGATGTAATTATGTTCTAGATATTTTGTGACTAATAAGTACATAGTAGGCACAATGAAAATGTGCTGCACGCAGTGATTAAACGCTTTATTTCTTTATTTACTCAGATGTTTCCTTCTTTCACCGTACCTGCCTCTGATTAGCTATTCAGATCCTCAATATATATTCTCCTAATTCCTCGGATTTTGATGACATGCATTTCTTCTAAATCCCATTTCTGTCAACAGTTGGGTCATCAAAAATGATGCAAAATTATTTACTCCGAGTGTTTATTGTTCAGGAACCACTACCAGGATAATTATAATAAACACAACTCAAACAGCTAGACAATCGCGTAAGAAATACTTAGTACTAACTAAATTTTAGCGTTCTTTCTACCTTCCTTATAGATAATTGAAACGCAAACAACCAACCTCTATAGTAGAGGTATATCTCTATAGTACGCAATAATGAGCATTAAGAATAAAAACGAATTTAGGTGCGATTATATAACATTTATGTACTCCCTTTCATCAATCTGCTTTCTCATATCCGTATTTGTCCGAAGAAACGTCAATATTTTTAAATCTTCATTACTCTATTTTCTCGATTGCAAACTCACAGCCGGTTTCTCGTACGCCAATCAAATCATTAGTTTGCTGACAATTTGTCAGTTGTCAACAGATTGTTGACAATTCACGGGTTTCTCGAAGCATTTTGGACGCCTTGTTACGTGATTGTAGTTTGATTTGCGTTGTGATTTTTGAGCTGTCACTAAAACGTCAAAGTCTGCCATACGGTCTCTTTTCGTTTGTACTTTTTGTAGGTTATGCTATTTACGAAAAAAATTAGTTAGGAAAAGTTTTAAATATGCGAAAATTTTGTGGTATAGTCATGTCTATTTATTATTATAAACTTAGACAGGTGCATTTGCAGATAATAAAATTTGGACAATATTACACCAATTGAACTAGCCCCTTGGTAAGTATATTTAAGAAATATATACATATCGCACATCCGCCAATATAGTGTCATAAATCAAAATCTTTCAAATTTTAAAAAAGTAAGCCACTGTTGTTAAAATTTCATGTATTTTATTCTACAAAAACACCACATTTCTAGTTCCACAAAAAACCCTCCACATGGAGTTGTGATGGTATAATATTATAGAAGATTGTCCCCCGCCCTTCCTCAAACAATGTTACATTTCGCTTTGTGCAAGCAACATCTCCGTTAAATTTGATAAAAAGTGTGTTTTTCCTACCTATTTATCGTACAAGACAATCATAAGTCAAAATATAGAAAAATCTATGCAAAAAATATTAGACATTTTGTCATAATTTGTGTTATAACTCAAAATTGTTAACCTAATTATGACAATATGTCTAATATCTTTTCTAAAAAAGTATCATAAATTTAGTTTAGACGGCTTTTTATGTAATTTATTAAAATTTATTAAAAACTGATTCTAGTAATGTAAGGCAAGTTACTGGTTAATAAAGATTTATATTATAAAAAACTAGTTTTTTTTTTCAAACACGTTTTTGCCTTTTATACATAGCATATATAATCAACAACCAGACTGGAAAGCAGTAGAAAAGCGTAGTTCTGAACTCTGCCTCCACCGGGAATCGAACCCGGGGAACCTCACGATTAGCGTTCAGGTGTCTTACCGATCGCGCAACGGAGGTCGTCAAATAGATAATATACATACGTATACATTCACGTCCTTTAATCCCTTTCGGGGTGGGCAGACCACTGAAGATACGATATTACTTTATAGGTCACATAAGAATATTGGTGTTGTCATGTTATATGGAACAGTGATGACAGGTTACTAGCCCATCATCCAATAGATTCCATTGCCCCAAGTCCCTTAGTCGCCTCCTACGACATGCCGGGAAGAACGGCAGCTAGTTAGCATTTTTCATCCCCGATTAACACGGGATATAATAATATATAGTAGGACACTATTAGACCTATTGAACTAGCCCCTTGGTAAGTACATTTAGGACTTGTGTTAAGGGTACTAGTCAACGTATATTTAAGAAATATATACATATTATACATAGATAAATACATATATAACCATCGACCAGACTGGAAAGCAGAAGAAAAGAGTAGTTCTGAGTTATTTTGCAATAAAACTACTCAAAATCCGAATACAACGAGGAATAACAAGGCGAAAGTCTATGATTATTTTTGGCTTGTCAACGGCTTGTCAACAAATGGTTGACAGTTTGATATAGTTTCGAGAAACCCAATTTCGATACAAAAATGATTTTGATCAGACTTTGATTTGACAAGCCGTTGATTTTGTTTCCAGCAACCCGAGAGTAATCATTCTCTTGTTAACTATTAGTTAATCTCTGGTCAGATTTGATTAGCGTACGAGAAACCGGCTGTCAACCTATTATTTATAGTCTTTATAGCCGACACAAAATTCTCACACTTAACATAGTTAGAAAATGTCATCAGCATACGATTTACGTATTTAATAATCACTCGTTCTCAATTTTCTGTCATCTTCTCACAATTCCAAGCAACTGCCTGTAATTTAATGTAACAAACATAGAGACATTGCTTAGTGAAATGTTATGATTCTATATCTAATTAAATGTACCCAGTATTACAAATCCTCATTCAGTAGCACTTATGTACTTCAAATGATGATATAAAAAAATGCTCACTATAATAACATTTTAGATCCTCAATGCCGTGATATGTTTGAAAATGGCAATTATAGACGGCGACGAAGAATGAAAAGGCCGTATAGATCGTCAAACTTTTCTAAGGGACTCTATGGAGATAGATACCATATAACTCATACCAACCAACATACTGCACCTCTGGTACAGCCACTCCCACTAACCACAAGAGATTACTTTGGAGTCAATTCTCACTATCCATCATCTTTTACACGTTATGAAACGTAAGTAGATAGGAACCAATTCACTTATGGCTTTAGTATATTCAAACCTTACTTATTTCCTTATCATATTGCATAGGTCTTGGTTAGGGTCATCTGCATCGAACTTCTCATATGTTGGTGCAAACAATTCAATCCCAAGAGATTCAACAATACATTCAACGCAAACAACTATTTGTCATCAAAATCCAAACGTGAATAATTTTGCAGCACATCAATTCCATGGACAGGTGACATATATAATTTTTTAAAGATTACTGTATCCTTTACAATGAACGAAGAAGAGATTACTATTTCTGGTGAAAAGTGGTGTATGGAAAAAAGTAGCTAGTAACTCTTTCATATAGAATGGCTAAAGTTCAGTTTGTTTGCCTAAAACTTACGTTATATATCATAACAAATAATCAGTTTATAAAATAGACAACATATTATCTTACTGTAATCATAAAGCATATTTTTCTCTAGAGGACTATGATACAAGTACATAATTTACATTTTTGTTGACCTTTTCACTCTCTTACAATTCAAAAAACAATCGATTCCGGGAGAATACGGGCATTCATTATTTGGTTTTTGTCGTGACAACCTTCTAGGCTTGATTGCTCAACCACATAAACCCTAATCGTATGATCCGGGTTCGGTTCCTGGTGGAGGCAGAGTTAGGAGCGACGCTTTTGTCTGCTTTTCAGTGTAGTTGTTGATTACATATACTGTATATGTATCTACCTATACAGAATAACTACGTATATATTTCTTAAATATACGTTGACTAGTAGCCTTTTCACAAATCTTTGATGAACTTATTCAGGGGTTAGTTCAATTGCTGTAATAATGTCCTAAATATTATTATTATTTATTCCGACACCTTTGCTTCAAGGTCCTTCAATTTAGTTATTTATACGGTGCCGCGGGTGTGCACCGAATGTTGGAATCAGCAAAGGTACTTGAAGCCTATTGTTCGCAAATAATAGACACTCAGGATACTTTAACGACTTAAATGTAACCAACTCGGATGTGTCAGCGAATGTGAGCCTTATCCTGTATAAGTTGACATGTCCGTTTCATGACTGGCAATATTTTAACCTCGCTATTAGTAGCACCTATAGACCCCATTTTCATAAATTAAAGAATTTAAGGGAAAAAGAAAATTATTTTCATTTTAAATTTTCAATAACATGTCGAAACCCTATTTACGTATTACTTACCAAATTCATGTTCAGTCTAAATTATAAGTTTACATTCTATGTTATTATCTATGGTAATCTGGTGTTTGTAGATCAGGATAGCATCTTGAATGTAACTTTTTTCATTATTGAGACAGTGTTTTCACAGGTCAGGAAGCCAATAAAACAAACTCAAGTGGTTTTCATTAAACATTATTACGGCAATGTTACGCATTATTTTTTTATTTATTGCAAATAATCATCACTGCACAAAATAGCACAACATGAACATCAGCTGGTTTTTGTATTGAACTTTATTTAATCGCATGATTACCCAATGCTGGTTGCTAATTAATCTCCCTTTAGTTTACTCTTTGATAGTCTTGCTGTCTTCTGTCTGTAGCGGGGCTGAGTACCGCGCGGGTCAGGGCTGTTTTTAGCGGCCGACCGGAATATGAAAAATAAAAGGCGCGAATTTCAAAACACCGTGACAAGTTTTGCAAACGAAAAAGTGTATCGATTGAAAGAAAATTTTATTAATTGCTAAATGTAATATACATTAACTATCCACCATAAAATGAACATTGTGATGGTTTTTCGACACTCCAGACCGACTTAACAACAACAAAATATTGAATGTCAAACGTGTCAGGTAGTATTGATTATGTAGACGCGCCGCAACTATTTCATGAAGTTCCGAAAGGCTACCGAATTTGAAAAACTATGTATTTAGATTACAGTGCTTTTGAAATAAAATGTATTCTTTACTGAAAGATCGGCTGTAGTAATTTTTGATATGCGTAAGTATTATGATTACCTAAAAATCTGATAAAGGATCTTTCTTGGACGTCAGTCGGTTTAGCATTGACTGTCCATTGTGAGCGTCTTTTATTCACAATAACATTTCGTAAGGTAGTTCATTCACGATAAAATTATATTCTGCAATACTTTTTTCGAAATTGTTGATATAGTAGTCATACAGTTTGTTACTTACATTTATCTACACTACATACATTGTAACAAAATTGAGCTCATGAATCTAAGTGTCAACTCGTTACAATGCATAAAATCTAATTTAATTTTGCCTCAACACCGTTTGATTTTGTGACTGAAATAATATATTTATAAAAGCGGAATAACAGGGTCACATACTTTTATAGGCGGGCAGTCGAACGAAAAATGTAAATGTCTCGATTTCCATTCAAAATTCTCTTGATCCTGATAAACTACTAATGTGATGTCAATAACGTTTTTGCTAAAATATTAGATAGGTATTAGAATCGTGCTTATAAAAAAATATTATGTGTAGTTGCGATCATAAATATGGGATTTTACGGTTGTGATTTATACAGCGGTTCTCATTCTATCACCGATGTTAAGCAACTGCGTGGGAAGTAATTTCATAGGTGACCATATAAATTGTCCATGTGATGTGTGTTTCGCTGGCTTAGTCAGTAGTCTGGTCTGGTCAGTGTTTAACTTTTAGTGAGCATCGACGCTTGTTGTTGTACAAAATGGCAAAGTGAAACGAATACATAACTTATAAATTTGTGCAGGAGTATATAAAACATGAATGCCTTTACAACATTTAATCCTCATTTTGCTATCTTTAAATCACCTGCACTCTCACTAATCAAAGTGTAAACCAGCCTGTGGAGCAGAAAGCGACTGGCGTCTGCCGCCGCGCCTTTTTACCACGGTGCCGAATATTTTCATTCTCTTGCGTCAACTATGTGCACTTCTGTGCCGCTTATCTAAGGCTATTTTACATCACAGCAAATTACATAGGTATAAACTCAACTTTGAACTACAGGACTACCAGACAACAAAATTAAGTGTTTTAATTTAATAAAAAATATTTTATAGCAATGTCAATTAGGCACCTACGCACATTATATCATATTTTACGATGTTATATATGTTAATAATTATATATAAAAGTTACTATTTAGAAGAACAAGTTATTTTGACAATATTTTCAGAGATAAAAATAAAGGAAGCTTATGCGGTTTTGCACTCGTTGAGTTTGCATAAAATTAAGTGCAATACCCGTTTGAAGCAACCTAACAATTAATTTGAACAAATTATAAGAATAACAAGTCTTTGTAGAAAAAGCTTTCAATATGAGTGAATTCGTTTGTAATCGACGTGATTTGTGTGCTTTGATTATAAGTGGAGTAAATCCACTAGCAATTGAGGGGTATTTGGCGAACAACTATCATTTGACCCCCGATAATGTAAAGACTGTTATAAAAAGTTTCCAGAAGCAATTGTTATCCAAATGTAATGACAGGTGGAATAAGGCCCAAAAAAAGATCGTTTTGAGCAGGAGAATTTGGAATGGTTAAATGGTGAATTCAAAGTTTCCTTAACCCTCGAGGCCTGCACTGATGACTCTTCCAGTGCCCGTGGTCGGCCATCTAAGAGTTATGAAGAATGTTCTGAAAGAACAAAGAAGCGCAAAAATATGGAGCTCATCCAAGAACATGGCATAGGATTTGTGAACAACGCTTATGTTCAAGGGCTGAGATCGTCAGGTGAGAATGAAGAAGCTTCAATAGTGAGCATCGTGCATAACATTGAGAAAGACGAAAAACGCAATGTTTTGCAAAACATACTGCACAAGTCAGAGCACTTAACATTCTATAAAGACGAAGCTCTTGCGTCATACATAGATATAGATTTGTCAAAAGCTCAATACAGTTATTTAACAATAGCTCTCATTCAGAAGAACTATAGAGCTATTTTACCGTATTATAGTCAGATAAATGAAGCTAAAAAGGAATGTTATCCACCTAATATCACTGTTACTCTGTTACTGTTACTCAAGTGTGTTTCAGGATTTTTTCTCTAATATTCCTGTCTCAATAACTAAGCCACTAAATGCTTGTTCAGAGAGTTCTACATATATATTAGAAAAGAATGTGCCAAAATGTGACAGTGTTTTTAGTTTCAGAGAAATCAGTACTATAGATGTCATCAAATGTTTTAAATCACTCCAGAAAAAGAAAACATCTGATCTGTGGGGCCATTCAGTAAAGGTTTATTCAACCATTGTAGATTTAGTTGCACCTGAGTTGAACATTATATTTAATCAATGTGTTAAATGCAGAGAGTTTCCTGATCAGATGAAATACGGTAAAATCATTCCATTATTTAAATCTGGTAGTACCACTGACCCTGCTAACTATCGTCCTATCTCAATACTACCAGCTTTTAGCAAAATATTTGAGAAACTTATTCTAAATCAATTGCCAGTACATTTTAACCGTTATAATATTATTAATAAGCAACAGTTTGGTTTTACAAAGAGTCGATCAACAACAGATGCTGGGGTTGATCTTATGAAATATATATTTGAGTCTTGGGAGGAAGCAAAGGATACTCTGGGTGTCTTTTGCGATCTTTCTAAGGCGTTCGATTGCGTGGACCACAAAACTCTGATCATGAAGCTTAAGCATTACGGTATATGTGATAGGGCACTGGATCTAATTGCATGTTACCTGGGAGGAAGGATCCAGAGTGTTGAATTCGGCGGAGCTAAATCGAGCTCGGCTGCTATGGGTGTTCCGCAGGGTTCCATTCTTGGGCCCTTCCTTTTCTTGGTTTATATAAATGACTTACCTTATTTAAGTCAGGGCCGTTGCCACATGGTGTTGTTTGCGGATGACACTTCTATATTGTTTAAAGTTAACAGAGGAAAAGACGAAACAGAGAGGATATGTGGGATGATTTCAGAGGTGGAACAATGGTTTAGAATAAACAATCTTGCTTTTAATTGTAATAAGACAAAATGTGTACGGTTTACTTTGCCAAATGTTAGGAGCTCAACTACTAGCATCGTAATTAATAATGTGGCTTTAGATATTGCGGGGTCCACTACCTTCTTGGGGGTCGCAATGGACTCAAAATTACAGTTTAGTGAGCACATCGGTGGTCTGGCGAAAAGGCTAAGTTCTGCAGCCTATGCGGTTAGGAAAATAAGACACTTGACTGACGTGAATACCGCGAGACTTGTTTATTTTAGTTATTTCCATAGCGTCATGTCATACGGGCTTCTTTTGTGGGGCAATTCTGCTGATATTAATTCAGTATTTGTGCTGCAGAAGAGAGCCATTCGCTCGATCTACCGTATGGGCCCTCGTGAATCTTTAAGAGATGTGTTTAAGACAATAAATATACTCACTGTGGCTTCTCAACATATATATGATAACTTAGTCTATGTTAAAAAAAATAATTATGATTACAGGCTTGTAAGAGACATGCATAATTGTAACACACGCAATAAAAATAAATTGTATTATGTGGCTCGAGACTAAACAGAATAAACAATTCGTTTATGGGCCTGGGCATCAAAATGTATAACAAACTTCCAGAGGCTATAAAGTCCTTACTTCTAGAAAAATTCTAAGTTTGCACTAAAGCGACTTTGATCGGGAAGGGCTACTACAAAGTGAAAGATTATCTAAATGATGTTATGTGACGTTTCATCTTGGTGTGATTGCAGCCTCACGATGCATGCTCTTATTGGGACACCTTTAATATGTTGCTCATAATATTCGTTGGTTGCTAGTTAGGCTGCAGTCTCATTCTGATGGATTATTTAATTAAGTTGTATTGTATTGAAATATGTCTGCAGAGTTTCGTCGCATTTCTTCTCTGCAGGATTTTGCTTTACGAAATGCCATTAGTTTAATTAGATTTATTTAATATTTTTTTATTTAAATTGATTAACTGTAATGACAACTTTTCCGGTGGAAATGGTTTTTTTTTTTGACCTTCAATAAGTGATTTTATAATCCTCATATTGAATAAAAAGCATTTCATTTGATTTCATTTCACTAATATCGGTGCTAACGTAAAGTTGCAAGATCTTCTGGATCATACAGTAAGACGAATTGTGAAAATAAATTCAGTGACAACAGATTCGAAGCACCTTCAGCTTTATTGTAAACGGGGATGTGATGGTTCATCAGGACAAAGTGAATACAAGCAAATTTCATGGGAGGAAAACGAGCAAGTATCAGACGCCAATCTATTTATTGTATCACTCGTACCTTTGAGACTTATAGACAAAAATGATGATGTTGTAGTATTGCGAATCTCAACCTGTTCCTCTGTAAGGTATTGCAGGCCAATTTCAATTGAATTTTCCAAGGAAACTTCGCAAAAAACAGAATCTCGAACTGTAGTTCGAGAGATCGAAAACAACATTAACGAATTAGCTCCAACACTTATAGCTCACAATGAAGATGTCATACAAGTGGAACACAAATTATTCTTGGATTCGATGATTGATGGAAAAGTTGCAAAGGTACTGACTGAAACGCGGTCTAACGCTTTATGTACGGTTTGTAGTGCCACTCCTAAGCAAATGAATGACTTAGCCAAAGTTATCCGCACACACTACATCGAAGCAGACGTGTACACTTGAGAGGTGTAAATTTAATTAAGTTCGCCTGCTAAGTTATCAATATCAATTGCTTAAAATGGTTCAGTGTGGCAGGTGTGGTGATGAGGTTCAGGACTATGTCAAATGTTCGTCTTGTAACTTATGTTACGATTTCGCATGTTCCGGTGTCACCGAACAGGGATATCGAAGACTTGGTGCTGACCGTCAGGCGGCATGGAAGTGTCCTGCGTGTAAATCAGGCCCATCGAAGATGACCAAGCCGACCGTATCTGTTAAATCAGCTTTCCCTCTATATATCTTCGATACAGGGGGTATCTGTGCAAGGACCATCGTCGGAGACTTGTTGCCCCGCATGTTTCGCCAGCGCCCGCTTCCTTGGATCTAGTTATGAAGGAGCTCATGAACATAAAAATGACTTTGGCATCTCTGGTGAGCCTTACAGCCGATATACCGGCTATAAAAAGTGAAATCGTTGAAGCTAAGTCCGTCATAAGTGAGTTTACTGGTAGGCTCAAAGTTCTGGAAGACCGCATTCGAGTTGTCGAGGATGTCCAGGTAGTCACGAAAGACCTAGAGACCCGTATTTCCAAACTCGAGGAAGACCTTAATGAAAAGAACCAGTGGGCGCGATTGAATAACGTGGAGATCAAGGGAGTCCCCATGAAGGATCGAGAAAATCTTCATGACATTGTGTCACTGATTGGCTCGAAGATAATGTATCCTGTCGCTAAGTCCAGTATCAACTTTGTCGCTCGGGTGCCATCACGGGACCATAGGTCTAAGCCGATTATAGTATCGTTTATTAACAGATATGCAAAGGAAGATTTTGTTGCCGCTGCTCGCCAGTTCAGGAAACTGTATCCTTCGGATATTGGCCTTGTTGGCGAGAGCCAAATTTATGTGAATGATCACTTGACGGTCCAAAATAAGATGCTTCTGACTAATGCGAAAAAACTAGCAAAGACATATAATTATGAATTTGTCTGGGTAAAAAAACGCCAAAATATTTGCCCGCAAGGATACGCAGTCGAAGATTATCGCCATAAGAACCCCAAACGATCTGAAGAGGCTAGAACAAATTTATTTATTTATTTATTCAGATATCCAACAGCATATTTACATTAATTCTTAATACAATACATGAATGTTCTTAACTAAGCCAATAACAGGATATCATTGCAAAAACTATGTAACCAAGTAGAACCTAAGCAAAAGTGTGCAGTGTATTGTGTAATAAAAATATCGAGCCTGATCAAGATATAAATACGACAATAAAACAAATAAACTGTGTAAATAATAAATATACACAAAAATAAGAATGTAAATATATATGAGTATTATGATATATAAGTAAAATACATATAAAACTAATATATATTAATTTGCATGTGATAGGTAGAAAACTGAGTATTATACCTAGAAATAGATCGTGTAAACACGTTATGCTATATACTCTACAGTTAATAATTATAAAGATATCAAGTATATATTTATGTTAACTTTTATAACTTATTTATTTTAATTTATTTTTATATTTTTTATTATTAATAAGAAACGCTTAAGTACTTAACTCATTACTATTCGCGAAGTCTTTTTAGTATTTCTGTTTTAAATTTATTTTTAGAGTTAGCAAAGATGTCAATGTCACTGAAATTTTTGTTATATTGTTTTGTGACCCTTGCTATGAATTCATTACCTCCGTAATTAGTTCTAGTAGAAGGAACACATTGTGTAACAAATGCCGGGGTCGACGTTGTGGTACAAAGAGGGAAACTAGAGATGTAAGAGCTGGGCAATTAAAATTGGAGTTAACAATGTCATAGAGAAAAGCCATATCCAGCATTGTCCTTCTAGATTTCAATGTGTTGATGCGATGGTGACGACATGCTTCCACGTATGATGGGAAAGATATTTTAGACCTATAATTTAAATGCCTAATAAATTTTCTCTGAATTCGTTCAATTTTATCATTGTATGTAACGTAATGCGGATTCCAAATTATACTACCAAATTCTAGAATACTAAGAACAAACGCATAATATACTATTTTTACACAACTAATATCATCAAACTGTTTACATACCCGCATTACGAAACCTAGATTCTTGTAGGCTTTATCTGTGATGATGTCCACATGTTCATTGAGAGACATTCCTTCATCTAGGTATACACCTAAGTCACGCACTTCACTTACACGATTAAGCGGTATGTTATTTATTGAGTACCTATAGTTTATTCTGTTAATTTTTCGAGTAAACGTAATTTGTACGCACTTATCCACATTTACGTTAATTTTATTTGATGCATAGTAATTAGCTAATCTATCCAGATCAGACTGAATCTTTTTACAGTCATCAATGCTAGAGACTTTTAAGAATTTTTTTTTATCGTCCGCATAAAGCAAATGTCTCGCAAATAAAAAACATGAATCGATATCGTACAGATAAGCATTATAAAAAAGAGGTCCTAAATGTGAGCCTTGAGGCACACCGGATGGAACTTCAACATAATTAGATTTAAAACCCCCTTGTACAACAGCCTGCCTTCTGTTTGTGATGTAGGATTTAACCCAACGAAAAAGATATCCCTGAATACCGAGTGTATGTAATTTTATGAGAAAAATGTCGTGATCCACACGGTCGAAAGCTTTTTCGAAGTCCGTGTAGATCACGTCAACCTGAGCTCGCTCATCCATACTTCGCAGTACATAGTTTAGAGAAAACGCTCAAATTAGTGTTAACAGATTTCTGACGCATAAACCCGTGCTGCCATTCACTGATGTTGGATGATATTGTATTGTATATCTTATCGTAAACTATTTTCTCAAATAACTTTGCAACAGTATTGAGTAAAGAAATAGGTCTATAATTTTGGATTAATGTCTTGGAGCCCTTTTTATGAATGGGTACAATGAGTGCCGTTTTCCAATAATCAGGGAATGTGCCCGTATTAATAGATTTTGTAAAAATAAACGAGAGAGGTTCAGAAATGCTCTCGACACACTCTTTAAAAAATCTTGGAGGAATTCCGTCACTACCTGCTCCTTTGTTTGTGTCGAGTTTTCGTATGTATTTTTTTACGATGTCTTGAGATATAATCGCCGTATGGACGTAACCAGTATCGCTAATGGATGGAATACTATTCATATTTTATGTCGCGGAACTACGAGCCACAGGTGAAATAAATACACTTTCAAAAAATCTACTAAAAGCCTGACATATATCTTTACCATTAGTGAATGTTTCTATACCGTTAGACAATGCCTGTGGGTAACCAGAATGATTACGACTGCCACGCATAGTCTGAACAAAAGACCAAAGTAATTTCGGATTGCGTTTAATATTTTCCTGTGAGACTTTGATATAATTATTTTGGCATCGTTCTTGTAGGAGCTTTTGACGTACTCTCAGTAGGGAAAACTCGTCATAATCTCTGGGATTATTCGATTTTTTCCATTTTGTGTGTATCGCGGCTTTATTTTTAATTAGTTTAATTAATGGTAAGGAGTACCATACAGGGTACTGTTCACTACTGTTGGGACGAGTCATAGGTACATGTAATTTAATTAATTTGGCAATTTCCACGTAAAACTTTTCAACCGAATTGTTCACTGTGCCCTCAGATAATATAGA